>CP126892.1:110930000-112425000 GCA_030440675.1 Furcifer pardalis
GATAATTCAGTAGAACTTCACTCTCTTGTGTTTTATAGTCTCACATAAGTTCACCTCTTTTAAACCAACATCATGAGTAAATGTCTTGAAAGATTTCTGCCCCTCCGCTTTAACAAATAATAACAAACAAACAGATGAAATCTGAGGAAGAGATTCTCTCTCCACACAATTTATTTGCATGAGTAAGTGTCCTTAGAAATAACTGTACTGTTGTTATACTGCCCTTACAGCTCAGTCTTTTGTGTGTTTGTAAGGGACTGCAGTGGCTAAAGTGGCTAAGACACTGACTGGGAGGCGGAAGGTCAGCAGTTCGATTCCCGAGTACTGCAGGACGGAATGAGCTCCCGTCTTTGTCCCAGCTCCTGCCAACCTAGCAGTTTGAAAGCAAGAAATTGCAAGTAGATAAATAAGGACCACTTCGGGGGGAAGGTAACAGCGTTCCGTGTGTTCCGGTGTCTAGTCATGCCTGCTACATGACCATGGAAACGTCTGCCGAAGCAGACAATGCTGGCTCTACGGCTTTGAAACAGAGATGAGCACTGACCCCTAGAGTCGGATACGACTGGCTTTCGAGCAAGGAAAACCTTTACCTTTACTAAGAATCTAGTAAAACTGGATGTTTTAAGAACAGAGTTTTAAGAATAACGCCATGACTGCCCAGAACCCTTTGACCCATATCCCCAACTTTTGAAGAGTTTTAGACTAAAGAAGACTATTCTGACTTGGGCTGGCCAATTATTGTGTACCTGAAGGTGGGAACAACAGATATGAGTTCTACATACTTTCAACACATTATTCATCATCATGTGGAACTTTGTGCTTTGTATTATGTTATGAGTTGTGTGAAACAAGCTTATTTTCAGCAGTTATTTCTATTTACAGGAGAGGAGAGTTCAATACAAAATTTGGAAGATATTCCTGCTTAGAAGCGCTGTTCAACAGAGGAATGGGTTGCCTAACAAGGCAGTAGTCTATCCTTCCTTGGAGATTTTCCAACAGTGTTGAATGAGTAGCTGTGAAGGGCACGCTAGCTCATGGATTGCCAACCTAATGCCCGTGAGCTGCATCCAGCCCACGTTGCCATTTCATGTAGTCCCCCCACCCCTCCAAGGGCATTCAAGAAACAAAATGGCTATCCTTTTGAAACTGTTGGGACAAAATGGCCACCCCCATCATCCAGTCACGGCAAAATGGCCGTCCGGCCTTCAAAGCTGACTGACAGAGCGTGATCCGGACCCGGCTTGAAAAGTTTGGGAATCCCTGCTCTTGCTTTTTATTTCCTGTATTGGCACAGGGTTGGATGTGACTTGATTTCCCTTCCAATTTTATAGTTACAGTGGTACAGTACCTCACTTAAAGAGCATAATGTGTTCCACAGGATTGCTCTTTAAGCGGGTTTGCTCTTTAAGTGAAACACCATTGCAAATGACCAGTTGTGGGGGGGGGGGGGATTTCAAGCCCCGATTTATTTGTTAAGCGAGTTTTTGGTTGGTTTTATTTGTTAAGCGAAGCGAACATTCAGAGAAAATTCTGCTCTTTAAGCGAGTTACTCTTTAAGCAAAACACTCTTTATGCGAGGTTTGACTGTATATAATGTTATGATTCTATAGCTTACTTAACCAGGTTTTTTTTAAAAAAAAAACTCTGAAATTAATCATTCTACATTTCTGGGCATTACGTGCCTCAAGAAAAAGTCAAAATAAAATAAAGGCTGTGCTGTGAAATAGAGATGACAGGATATTGCTTGGCTTTCCTAATATTGATAAAGTAAGTACATTGTGTCATTTGTTTGATACCCAGAGATCATAGGTCGGAGAAGTGGGTGTAACCAGAACTCACTACCAACTTCTGAGTAGATGTGCCGGGTTGAGTTGTTACTTATTAATTTAAAATTTTACTTTTAATCATGCATCAGGTCTCTCCACCCTTGCTTTTCCAAGTAGTTCATCCAAGACCTCTGGGCTTGCCTCATGGTCTTTGTCCTTCTCTTCTTTCCACACTGAGTCGGTGCAACCGAATAGGGCAGTATAGAAATTGAAGTATAACAACAACAACAACAACAACAACAACAACAACAACAACAACAACAACAACAACAACAACAACAACAACAACAACAACAACAACAACAACAACAACAACAACAACAACAACAACACAGTATTGAATTCTAAGACATCATCCCCAAATGGGCAAACCATTTTATTTGTTGTCTCTGTATGTCAGGGGTTCCCAATCTAAGTCCTGAGGGCTGCATCTGGCCCACAGCACAATTTCATGTGCCTTCCTTATCCCTCCAAGGCATAGCCATGGCTAGGGTGTTGCCCATCCTGAAAAAATATTCCCCCACTCACAAATAGAATATTGGCTACAGCCGTGCTCCAAGCGCATTTAAGAAACAAAATGGCCACACCTTTGAAGCTGTTGGGACAAAATGGCAACTCCCATTGTGCAGGCAGGGCAAAATGGCCATCTGGCCCTCAGAGCTGACTGAGAGAGCGTGACCTGGTCCCTAGCTTGAAAAAGTTGGGAACCCCTGCTGTATGTAGTATAAGATTGGTTCTATTCCAATTCTTTCCCTTAAAATCTCATTCCTGATTTCATCCCTTCTCTCCAGCAGCCTTCCTCAGACCATTTATTGGTGACCAACATTCATTTAAGTTTGGTTGTAAGTGTCTCATGTTTGGCACTGGTAACATAAGGTGGTTCAATAGAGATGAAAAAGGTCATTGAGTTGCAGAAATCATGCCAACGCCAACAGTAATTTGCTCCTCCTCCCGACCCCAAGCAGCTTTTAAAAAGCTGTGCTACACCACCATCATGGGAGGGCCAGTATAGACAGGCCCAGTGAAACACCTGTCATCATTTACAGATTCAGCATTGACATCCATCACTGCCATCTCAAGATTGCTGTGCTTTATTGCCCAGCAGAAAACCATCTAGGAATTAAAGGACAGATTGTCAATCAATGAAAGTTCTTTGAAGTAGCTTATCCAACAGTTACTGTCAACAAGCTTCTTAGAAATATTCCTCATATGCGCTGGTTACAGTGGACACTCCTCATGCATACAAATCATCTTCAAGCCAACAATCATTTTCTTACGTTTGGTGCTTCTACAACAGCTGATTTCATCTTCAAAGAAAGAAAATATATTTTGTTTCCTGGGCTCAAGGAACTCTTGTACTAAGACAAAACCACTAGTCCTATTAGGCTAACACAGGAGTTCTCAACCTTTTAAAGCCAAGAGCCTGGTCACACTCAGTGGCGTAGCGTGGGGGGGGCGGGGGGGGGGGCGGATGCCCCGGGCAGCGCCTTTCAGGGGGCGGCAAAATGTCCCCTCCCCACCCTTTTGCTGGCGAGCGCCCCACGTGCGCTTCGCCGCTTGCCACACACCTCCGTCCGCTCACACCTCCGTCCGCTCGCCCGCCCGGCTGGCCGTCGGGGGCTCTCCGCCGCCTGTTGCCCCTGGCAGCGGCTTTCAGGGGGAGGCAAAATGTCCCCTCCCCACCCTTTTGCTGGCGAGGAAGAGAAAAAGGGTTTTTTTTTAGGCGGACAATTCAAGGAGGCTCCTTGAATTGTCCGCCTAAAAAAAACCCCTTTTTCTCCTCCTCGCCAGCAAAAGGGTGGGGAGGGAAGGAGGGGCACGCCCAGTCGCCTGCCCAGCTGGCCGTCGGGGGCTCTCCTGGCGGGCGGCCCGCATGCGCGCGGACGCTGCTCGCCTCCGCCCGCCCAGCCACCCACCCAACTTGCCGTGAGACGGGGCGCTCGTCGGGGGTGGGTGGCGCCGTGGCGGGGAGCCCCTGGGGGCTGGCTGGGCAGGAGGAGGTGGGCAGGAGGAGGTGGGCAGGAGAGCCCCCGACCGACAGCCAGCCCGGCGGGCGGGCCCCTCCTTGAATTGTCCGCCTAAAAAAAAACACTTTTTCTCCTCCTCGCCAGCAAAAGGGCGGGGAGGGGACATTTTGCCGCCCCCTGAAAGCCGCTGCCAGGGGCAACAGGCGGCGGAGAGCCCCCGACAGCCAGCCGGGCGGGCAAGCGGACGGAGGTGTGAGCGGACGGAGGTGTGTGGCGGGCGAGCGGACGGAGGTGTGTGGCGCGCGCGCGCGCGCGCGCGCGCGCGCGCACGCCGCTAGTCACCAGGGGGCCGGCTTCTACCTGGGTCAGGGGGAGGGGGCGGCGGCGAGCTGGGGGGGGGCGGCGAGTTTGTTCTTCGCCCCAGGCGGCTGAAGACTGCGCGACGCCACTGGTCACACTCCCTCAGATAGTTTTGGTGGTCGGACGGCCATTTTGCCTTTCCTCCACCACATGGCACTTCCTGGAGGCAGTGGCACCACATGTAATGGTGCTGTGGGCTCCATTCTGGCCCTCAGGTTGAGAATCCCTGGGCTGATGTCATTGAAACTAGTTGGTAACAAATGCCCAGGGTTTCAGATAGGGGTTATTCCCACTTCCAGGCCTGCATAGAGATCCCTGGTATTTCCTGGCAATTGGACTTCAAAGTACTAATGTGAAAACTTCCGGATAGCTCAGTGGAAGAGCCGGTGGTTAAGATGCTAAGCTTGATGTCTGGAAGGTCGGCAGTTCAGCATTTCGAAAGCAGCGTGGCAGAGTGAGTCCCATCTCCTGCCAACCCAGCAGTTCGGAAGCAAGAAATTGCAAGTAGATGAACAGGCATCGCTTCACCAGGAATGGTAACAGCGTTCCATGCACTATGGTGTCTAATCATGCCTCACCATGGAAACATCTGCAGACAGACACTGCTGGCTCTTTGGCTGTAAATGGAGATGAGCACCGAACCCTAGAGATAGACATGATTGGCTTTCAAGCAAGGGATCTTCACTATCAAGTGCAAACCTAAATCAAACAGGGGAGAAATAATACAGCTTTATTCCATCTGTTGTAAACACTTGACTCTCCACTTAAAATTCAGGCTTCCAGAAATTACCTTATTGATTGTTGCAATACTATTGCATCTCACTTGCACTTCAAGCTGTAGTTGACATCTTATGCCAGGAGTTCTCAACCTTTTAAAGCCAGAGGCCGGGTCATGCTCCCTCAGACAGCCTCTGGGGTTGGACAGCAATTTTGCCCTTCCTTCACCACATGGCACTTCCTGGTGTGGTGGAGGCAGTGGGGGGGGGGCACATTAAATGGTTTTGTGGGCTGCAGGTTGGGAATCCCTATCTTATGCTATATAGGAATATACTGGGAATGGTAATAAAAATGAAACACAACCCTATTTTTTCTGGGTTCTGGCCTCATCCTGCTCTCTATCCAATATTGCTCCCCATTACTAACTTTCCCTGTCTTTCCCTTGACGCTCTCATCTCTTCATGATCTTTGTGGCAAAATGCACACCATGAACACAGTTTGACATTTCCTGACATTTCATGAACTAATTAATCTACAAATAATTAAGCATGTTCACATATCTAACAAACAAAGGCAAAATGGTTATCAGAGGCTGTGATTGATGATCTCCCAGAGACGTTATCTGATGAATTTCTGACCTCCTCACCCAACCTAGCCAAGAGACCACCAACTCTATGAAGGACCCAAATGTCCTTGCAGGTACAAGGATATCTTCAGCCTTTTTCATCAGATCAAACAAATCCAAAGAAAAGTAGCAGAAAGTAGCAGAAAGCTATGTGGTGCAATATTGTTGTCCTCCCCCCCCACCCCAATTCCCCTTTGGTTTGCAGAAAGAAATTTGTGAAAATTTTCAATAGGGAATTACTTTTTAAAAACATTTTGGAAAAAAAAATAAGAGAGAGAAATCAAATGCGGGATAGCTGTTACCATTATTAAAGAGTGATGGAAAACTCAAAAATGTAATTTTGAAATTCTAAAAATCTTTTGTTACAAATAAAGTTTTTTTTAAAAAAAAATCACTATTTTACGTAGCCCAGCCACTTGGAAACATATAAAAATTTGAAGGGGGTTACATTGATGTATATTTGAATCTAATTAATCCTCCCTGACCTAATACAAAGCTAACCTATGGAGAGATAGCTGTATGAGTCTGTTGCAGCAAAATTAGTTTTGGGATATCTTAAGTGCCAACATATTTCATTTGTTGCTGTTTGTTCAGAGATTATTATTTTTTTGCACCTAGTTTGGAGTGATTGGGGCTTTGAGACAGGTTGCTAAAATGTAAAGGGTGTAAAATTTTGGTGATGAAAAAAATACACAAACACTGGTAGTGATATTTGCCCAAGTGTAACTAACAGGACAATGTAGGCCTGGTCATCAAAATTGCTAATTATTATTCTGGCATGGCCTTCTCAGTGGTTGCTTCCAGGCTTTGGAATACGCTGCCTGGAGAAGCTATGTTGGTAACCTTCTTCCCTTCCCTTCCCTTCCCTCTCTTTTCCTTTCCTCCCCTCTCCTCTCTTTTCCTTCCTTCATTTATAACCTGCCATTATTATCATATGAATATAGTATTCATATGGTATTTTAAAACTGTTGGTTTTTTTGCATAGTTTCAGCTGTTGTGAGCTACCTTGGGTCCCTGTGAGGAGAAAGGCAGCATATAAATAATACAAATAAATAAATAAATTTTCAGATACTAGTTTACTCTTACACATTGATATCTTTTCACTAGGAAAGATGGTTCAGGGTGACTTAACAGATAGTTTAGAAAGCAGGTGATGACAACATCAGAAGTCTTTGTTATGTCTAGAAAAAATTCCCCTTGCAAAATTGTGTGTTGATAAGAAGTCCTACCATTTGAACATGCATTCATATGAGACACTGAACTCTTGAACTATTGGAAGGCTTTACAAATAGTGAATAAAACAAAGTGTTGTGAGTGAGTGTCAAATTTCTTCTCATTGCAGGACAGAGTCAGGAAAAGGAAGTGAAGCCATTCTCTACTGCTAACCTTTCTCTTCCTCCATACTAGAGTTCGTTCAGCTCCCAGAGGATCTAATAGGGAAATAATTTGTCTTCGAGGCTTAGAAAACATGTCACCTCTGATTAGAAGCCAACACATAAGTTTTACAAATACTGTATTCTGCTTCTGGTTGAAATGCTGCTGTATTTTTGTTAACACATGCATACCCTGGGATGTGAGAGCTACCTTAGAAACTAATTATTTCAACTGCATTGCTTGGCAAACTCACTCTGCATGAACAAGGATGGCTAGATTTAGATGTATGCCAGCCAGCTTCTGTCGAAAACATGCCACAAGTCAATTCCCAAGAATGAGGTACTGCCTATTTAGTGTCCTGGATAATGTACATTAAAGAAAACACACACTATCTCATAGCTGAGCATTGGTTTGTAGCTTGCTTGTGATGAGACTGACCGAAGGAGATCTAAAGATACCCCATGTTGTCCATCAATGGTGAATTTACTCAGCCACTCAAAACAAACAATTAGATTATGGGGTATCTGGAAGGCCTTCATGCCACAATACTGATTGCTTTTGTAGAGCTAGGCTGGCAGGCACCAAAACAACATGGATGTTTGACTCTACAATAATGGAAACTCAGCCATTGGTGCCAATCAAAAAAAGGTGAATCCCTCCTTGACTCAAAAATCCACTTTTTCCAAGGATATATCTGTTACTATGTTTACTGTTTACAGTAAGTTGGTAGGGAAGGAGAACAAGAGATTACATAATGCATTGAGACTGATATCCCATTCAATTTAACCTGTGCAAAACTATGAATGCACAAGGGGCCATAATTCTATAGAATGGTGTGGTTACATGTCTGTTAGCATGGCTGCTCAAGCAACATGGCCTCTCATACAATAGGATGAGAAAAGACTGTGGTCCCTTCTATTTCCTGCAGAACCCCAATGTGTGGTCTTTTTGAGTTTCTTCCATGTCTCTTGGGATGGTCCTTAACATCCATCAATGTCCCAATGCCATACCTACTCAAAGTCATTCTTCAGCAATCAGCTAGGGTTTCTAAACCTTGGATCCTGAGGCATTCTTGGACTTCAGAAGCCCAAGTCAGCACACCTGTCCAAGAACATCTGGCTGAGAAACCCTGAATTAGGACAGCTCGCTAACTACAACCCAGCTTCTGACTGTGACAAAGACAACCATCTCAAAGACCTCTCATAAAAATGTCTTGAATTTGATCCACAATTTCCAATTTCAAAGAAGACATCGGTGGTTAATTCTCCTACATGACCACATTAAATGGTCAGGGTGAATGTTGAACTTCCAACAATTTGCACAGTGCTAAAAACACAGGGCTCCCTTTCCTTGCTGGCTGGCTCTCTCTCTTTGCTAACGTTCCACCACTGTAGCTCAGTTGTTGGCAATAAATCAGTATCTTCATGACCTTCATCCTCCAAACTTGACTTCAATTTCTGCTAATTCCTTTTCACAAAATAAATTGCATCAGCCAGGGCCACATTTAGCCAACTACAGTTCAGATTGTTTCTGTTCTTTCTCCTAAGATCCTTCTCCAGATTAAATGCAGAGGCACCAAACGAACCACTCTCGGCTAGAGCGGGCAAGGCCTAATTTGATTAGTATGGATTTTGGGATCAGATAAGTACTGTTTCAGTATCCTCCCTAGAAAAATAGGTGACATGTCATGGGATATTAAGAACGGCCATTTAATGTAAAAACCTGGGTAACACATGAGTTAAATGGAGAAAATGAGAGAATGCTTTTAAGCATTCCCCAAGACAGACTGCAGAATAATATTAAGGTACATGCAAGTACTGCTGATTGACACCGGCAGAAGACCATTATGGTGTTGTGGTATAAAATCATTACAGTAAAAAGCATTTCAGAGCTGTGGAGTTATAGTGCCAACATATAATGAATTATCAATAAAAACCAAATAATTCTGTTACAGCACCGAGGAGTAAAAGAAAACATTTCTTTATATTGTTTTGAATTGGCCTTCCAAATGACTGAGATATTTGGTGCCTTCTCCAAACACAGGAAATGCCCTTTCATGTCCTCTTATCCCATTCATTACTGGCCCAATGCTTTTCTCCAATCATTGATTCATTCACTTCATGGTATAAACCAGGCGTTCCCAATCTTTTCAAGCTGGGCCCCGGGTCACACTCTCTCAGTCAGCTTTGAGGGCCAGATGGCCATTTTGTTCTGCCTGCACGATGGAGGTAGTCATTTTATCCCAATAGCTTCAAAGGAGTGGCCATTTTGTTTCTCAAATGCCCTTGGAGGGGGGCACAGGAAATGGTACAGGGGGGTGGATCTGGCCCATGGGCCTTAGGTTGGGAACCCCTTGTATAAACAGAGCACCAAACATGCTGGGTCCCTTTTGTTTCCTTTCCAAAGGAAAATTGTACTGAAATGGTGGGAGGCAGCACTGAATTGAGTGATATAAGAACATCAGCTAGTTCAAGTTATTTTCACAAGAACTTTCAGGAAAGTACACCTATGTAGAAAGGCAATTCCTCACATGCATACATAGAAGTAAGAGAATTGTCTGATTGGGCAAAAAAGTATCACTTACCAGTATTAGGAAGGGCGTAATTGTTTCCTGCAGGCCACGTTTGTTCCTGGTGTAGGTGTCTTCACAAGATATGGATGTGATTTGCCAGCAAGATTTGCCACGGTGAACTCCATGCTGCATTCCAGCTTTGGGACTTGCTAATTGACCTCTGGTGCTGAATTTGTTTTCTGATGGACTTGTGACCACTCATGGTTACTACACTGGTAAGAATAATATGGTCATTTCTGGGGGAAACCATTCCTGGTGTCCCTTCCCCCCTTGGAGGACTTTGCTGTATTGCCAAACAGCCTGGCCTGGAGATACTCAACTAGTCTAAGGTGTGGTTAAGCCCCTGAAAATTCAACTGTCAATCCATGTGACTTCTGTGGGAAGGACGGGGGGAAAGTGCTGTCATCTACCTCAGGCAGCAAAATGCCTTTGGACAGTCCTTGTCAGTAGACCTCAATTTACCTCCTACCCATCTCTTATGTATGTATTCACTCCCTGTGCTCTAAAATGGTGCAGTCCAGCAAGAATTGCACGGTCTAGTTTTGCTCATCATATAGCTTGTCTTTTTTTTTTGGGGGGGGGGGAGATGGAGAAGCAGGAGACAAGTTTGACATGATTATGCATCAAATATGTAATATTAAGAATTGCTGGATTTTATCTTCTGTTATCTTGAGTGAGTTATTCAGCATCCTTTTTTTTAAAAAAAATCCTCATCTTTATAACTTGGATCATAGGTAAAGGTCACACTTGCTCAAAAGCCAGTCATATCTGACTCTAGGGTTCAGTGCTCATCTCTGTTTATAACCAAAGAGCCAGTGTTCTCTGCGTTTACAGACATTTCCGTGAACATGTGGCAGGCACACCTCAACATCAGAGTGCACAGAACACTGTTTACCTTCTCACCAAAGGGGTTCCTATTTATCTACTTACAATTTCTTGCTTTTGAACTGCTAGGTTGGCAGGAGCTGGGACAGAGACGGGAGCTCACTCTGTCATGCGGTACTTGGGAATTGAATGCTGACCTTCCAGTTGTCAAATTCAGCATCTTAACCACCTGAGCCACCGCAGTCCCAGTAATTTAGATAATACCTAGTTATTAATCTCCAAAAATGCTATGAGGATTAATTAGCAACATGTTTATGAGATGTACTGAAGAAAAAATGGCTCACTAGGTGCTATTTATGAATGACTGCTAATTAATAACTTAGCATCCCACATTATTTTTGCTCCATATTTTCCCCTATTAACAAAGTCCATAGGCAAAAGCAAAGAGAGACATCTGAGCAATTCATTTCATGCATATGAATGCTTGTTAAAAGTGTACAGCATGTGGAAACACACCCTGGAGATAGTGATTAAACATAGGGCTCACATGCAAACACATGACACAGCTAAGCCTGTGAGTATCAGCCAAGTATCACGTCACTTCAAGTCTTGTAGTATATTATTAAATGCAGTGGAATCCATCATTATCAAAGGGGAAAGTGAGTGCTGATAGATGTTAAATGCATGTCGCCTCTTTGTTAACAGCAGTTTTGGGCCATCCATAGCTGGCAACATGGTGAGTAAATTTAACAAGTGTGCAAGAGCTGTCAAGAAATGATTCATGAAGTCTGGGTTTTGTCGTGTATCAGTTACCTGTCACAAAGCCTTTGTGTGTTAGGACATTTTTAGTTTGAATATTTGTACCACAAGGGTACTGCATGAGAGAGTGAGCTCCCATCTCTGTCCCAGTGCCTGCCAACCTAGCAGTTCGAAAGCAAGAGATTGCAAGTAGATAAATAGGGACTACTTTGGTAAACAGAGTTCTGTGTACCTTGGAGTCTAGGCATGCCTGCGACATGTGCACAGAAATGTCTGCAGACACAGACAGAGCTGGCTCTTTGGCTATAAACAGAGATGAGTATTGAGCCCTAGAGTTGGATATGACTAGCTTTTGAGCATTAGTTACCTTTACCTTTACCTTACCACAAGGATGAAAGGAAGGTTGATTCTATGGGAAGGCATCAGAGCTTAGTGCTAGAGGAATGCTGATCAGGGCTTCTGGGAATCAAAGTTCAAGAATAACTGGAGCATCAAGGTTGGCCAACCTTGAAGTAGACAGTGATATAAGATGCCTGATATCCTGGATAAAAGCTGCCATGGAGAATAATTAATACTTAGGTTGATAGAAACAGGTCCTGTCTGGTGTAAATTAGCTTCTGATATGTGTTTGTTTTAAATACTGGTATGCTAACTCAACCTATTTCAATGGAACCAAATTGACCAGGAAACAGTGGCTAGATATTTTTTTTAGAAATGCAGTAAAACCTCACATAAAGAGTGAGTTAGTCTCTAACTCGCTTAAGAGCAGAATTTTCTCTGAATGGTCACCTCGCTCAACAACTAAAACTAACCCAAAACTCACTTAACAACTAAATTGGGGTTCACAATCCCCCCCACCAGGAGTCACAACTGGTCACTTACAATGGTGTTTCACTTAAAGAGCAAACTCACTTAAAGAGCAACCCCGTGGAACGCTTTATGTTCTTTAAGTGAGGTACCACTGAAATAATAATTTCATGTCAGAATTTTTTTTCTGGGTTGAAATGATTTTTGCTGGAGAAACTCTGCTCAGGGGATGCCCGAATGAGGCTCCTTTCATGTCCTCAAGATCTTTTTCGACCGAAGTGGTCCCTATTTATCAACTTGGAATTTCTTGTTTTTGAACTGCTAGGTAGGCAGAAGCTGGGACAGAGACAGGCGCTCACTCTGTCATGCAGTACCCAGGTCTCAAACTGCCAACTTGCCAGTCTTCCAGCAAACAAGGTGAGCTTCTTGACCAGTGAGCCACCGCAGCCCCATTTTGGAAATGACTGGGTGCATCTCAGCTAACACACGAGAAGATGCATGTGTTTTCATGGGTAAGAGTAGAAAGAGAGGGCCTCCTCTGTTTTCCTAAACTCTCCTTTACCTGTCCTGATCTGTGCTAGCCTTTTTTTAACCTTAGTAATGGATGGTATTTCATATTTCAGCTAGGATTGTAGCTGAAACTAGACTGTGAATTGGGCGGGAAAGGATTTGCTTGTGGGATGATAAGAAACAAGCACAAATTTTGAGATAGAATCACTAATTATTAGATACTGAATTATTACATTCAGTGTAGACTGAAAATGCATTGTTTTGGCTACCTCCTAAATTACCTAATCCTAAAATTTCTAAGAATTCCCACTGAATTCTTTCTACATTGAGTAATATATTCTAACTTTTCTCTAAGATTGTTTTGCATGTTTCAACATGAGGTCATTGCAAGGCACAAAGTGAAAGGAGAGAAGCATGGCTGTTTAAAATAGATTACTAAAAATGGCTTTTCTTGAATTTCCTTTTTTTTATTGGATCAGAGCCCAGAATGTTACTTTTTTAAAAAAGATAATCATTTACACTCAACTCTATCTATTCTTTTCAACCTCTACAGTGGATGTTGTCCAATGTCTTGATGATTGCCTGGCAATGGCATGGATGAAAACACACAAGCTGATATTTAACCTTGGCATCATGGATATTCCTGGTGTTGGAAGAATTGTCTGTCCAGCTAGGTAGCCTAATTGAGGTGGTCCTCATGCCTAGTGATCGGGTTTGCAGTTTAGGGGCCATTATAGATCCACCATTGACTCTCGATTCACAAGATTTTAAGGCAAATGTGAAAACATCCTTGTAGAAATTATTAGTCTTAATACAAGTTATTCTTTAGGGGATCATGTTCATTAACTAGAATCAAGCAATTCCCATTCCAGTCTCCCTTTGTTATTTTATTATTGTTATTTTGTATTGCTTACTCTCAATTTACTTATTATTTTGATAAATCTTTACGTTTTAACCAGTGTGAACTGTGCAGAGTAGCCATTGTGCTAAATGGATGATATAAAAAAATCAACAAACAAACAAATTGTAAATAAATACTGTTGAAAAAGACATACTACGTTGGCCAACTCTGTCCGTCAAGATTTTTAACTCCATTCCCCACACAATGGTAGAGTAAAACTGAAATTACAGGACAGGGAACCAAAATCAAGCTCTCAGAACAAAAGCTACACAATATTCATACATGACAGAAGATGGTGTGGATTTAGATTTTTCTCTTCCCTGGTAATTAAACCATTAAGAGTAGCATTTTTCAAGAGGCAATTTCAACAGAACAATAGGGAAGATCACAGTAAACAAAAGAAACAGAAGCACATATTGAAGCTGTGCTTAAGTAACTGTTGCCCATTAGCATTTTTAATTACTGCCTCATTACCATATAGTTCAACAAGCCAGTCAAAGCAGTTGATTTCATCATTTGTCTGTTGTAAAATAAGGTAAACTTCCCTCCTCCTTCCTTTTATTAATTTAGACCAAGTGGAAGCTTGTTGATGTTCCTGTCTAGAATGCAATTTCTTGAGTGATTCTTATAGATTTTTTTTAAAAAAATTCTCTTTCTCCTTGCTACTCTTAGTCACTCTAACCATGAAAAAGTTTTGTTTGTGGTGGTGAGGGAAGCAAAGGCCCCCAGGCTTTCACCAAGTATAGGACCCAGTACATCAGAGGACAAAAGCGGAGATTATCTCCTTCTGTTAAGGGCTTAAAATCGGACAACCAGCCTAGGCCCAGTTACCAGTATCAGATTATGATAACAAGATCATGTTCAGTTATAAAAACAAGTGTCCAAACTTTTCTCATGTCGCCTTTCGATCCAAGTCGCCCCATTGCTTGGGGGGGGGGGTTCGTGAAAAGATCTATCTGAATGCAAGCAGGAGAAGGGCTCATTTGAAAGCTACCCCTTTGAACTGGATTCATGAGGTATTTGCATAAGAAGATTTGGTTTAAAAGAAAGGAACTGGTGTTGCATCTGGCCATTAATATGCCTGCTAATACAACACATTGTAAGCCTATTGAAGCCATACAAAAGCCCAAGATTCAAGGACAGTGATCCTGGTGCTGTCGTTAACATTTGAATTCAAGTAATATGTTCACTGTAGGAGTACAGTTGTTACAATTAGATATATTTTCTAGAGCAGCATAAAGAGATAACAGCGATCAGAATGACAATAACTTCTTTAAAAGAAGAAGGCAGGAGGGAGAGAGACATGACCAGAATGCATCTCCATGGTGCTGATTCTGGGTCCCCCAACCCCTCCAGTAAAATAGAAAAGGTTGATAATCACACACAAACACTCAAAGGACACATGTTGTGAGACAGTCATTGTTGAGTAGGCTGCCAGTAGACATGGTTATCGCTGGATGATTTTATTCTGATCTTTTAGATATATTTTTATTATTCTATGTATATATGGTAAGCTCCTCACATCAAAAGGGCAGGGTATAAATTTGTAACAAATAATAAATTATCACTTGTGGGGAAATGAATGAAAATCGACAAATTGGTACCTTAGAAATGCTTCCAATAGAGCTTCGACCACATAGATATTGTGTGTGAGCTTATATGAATCTTTCTAATGGAAAATGCAACAGTTTTAACTTGAGCTGAGCTGAGACGGTTTATGAACTTACTTACTTCTTTTTCTTTCTTTCTTAAATCCTTTGGAAAGGCCACATTTTGGCAAAGTTGAAATGTGATGGGAAGGGCAAAAAAATCATTAGCAAGATATCAATCACAGAGAATAATTTTGTGTCAGAAATTATTGTGGGTTGAAAGGATTTTTGCTGAAGAAACTCCACTCAGGAGACGCCCGAACGAGGCTCCTTTCATGTCCCCAAGATCTTTTCCCACCAAAGTGGTCCCTATTTATCTACTTGCAATTTCTTGCTTTCAAACTGCTAGGTTGGCAGGCGCTGGGACAGAGACTGGCGCTCAAACCGTCATACAGTACCCTGATCTCGAATTCCAGCCTTCCAGCTAACAAGAGGAATTTCTTAACCACTGAGCCACTGAATAATAATAATAATAATAATAATAATAATAATAATAATAATAATAATAATAATAATAATGATGATGATGATGATGATGATGATGATGATGATGATGATGATGATGATGATGATGATGATGGTCATTATTGTTATTGTTATTGTTATTGTTATTGTTATTGTTATTGTAGCCACAGAACGAGAGAAATATGGTTTTTATTGATGGAGACAATTGAGCCATTTCATACCCTCTTTGATGAAGAAAAAGAGGCACTGTTATTTATTTCTTGTCCTGTGTGAAACATAGGACTCGTGGACACTGGTTGTTCTATTGCAATTTGTGTTCCCACAGTCACACTATTGTTGTACAACAGGTCACAGAAACCTCTGGATCTGAGGCCATTTCTGAGTGGTGTCTCTTTCTCTACTCTCCCCCTCCTCTTCCATTACTTTGGGTCCCTGAGAGAAGACATCAAAGCCCAGAGAGTTATGTGCTTTGTCTTGTTTGGTCTGTGATTCTCAACATGTGGTTTTGCAGGCTCAAATACCGGCACCTTTTAACCTATTCTGTTCAGCTTACGCCTTAACTCCATTTGAACATTAGGGAAACTATAGTAACCAATAATCTGTCCCTGGCACAATAGAAGCTATGTATCTTGTCACACAAGAGCTGTCTGAAGATCACCATTCTAGACAAGTTTCTTTACAGGGCTTTGGCTTTCTTTTCGTGGGGGCCCAGGATGACTGGCTGAAAAGGTGTCAAAAACCCCTTGCTTGGCTCCCCCCTCCCCATTGTTGTGGTTGGTGGTGGAGGGAGAAACATGGGGTGAAAATCTGTGTGGTTAATTTATATTTAACAGATTGGACATCACCCCTGAGAAACATACACTATGTGTATTTCTATTTCTATTTTGCCACATTAGAAATAACCTCTCTTGATAAAATGTACAACCTTGACTGCTTAAAACAGGAATTCTCAACCTGTGGCCTGTGGGCTGGATGCGGTCTGTGACACCATTTCATGTGGGACCCCACCACCTCCACCGCACCAGGAAGTGCCATCTGGTGGAGGAAGGGCAAAATGGCCATCCAGCCCCCGAAACTGTCTGAGGGAGTGTGACCCCGGCTTTAAAAGGCTGAGAACTCCTGGCTTAAAACCATAAGCCATTACAATATACAGTCAAACCTCACATAAAGAGCGTTTCGCTTAAAGAGTAACTCGCTTAAAGAGCAGAATTTTCTCTGAATGTTCGCTTCACTTAACAAATAAAACCAACCAAAACTCGCTTAACAAATAAATCAGGGTTTACAATCCCCACCACCACCCACAATTGGTCATTTACAACGGTGTTTCACTTAAAGAGCAAACTCGCTTAAAGAGCAATCCTGTGGAACGCATTATGCTCTTTAAGCGAGGTACAACTGTATCAACAATAACCCAACATGTCTATGTCACTGGCATCAGATATTTACACACAAATTTACACACAGACTTTACAAAAGTCCTTCCTCAAGACTTTTGATGCCTGGTACATATCTTAGCTGCAAAAGCAAATTTTGCTACTCGATGTTTAGGGGTTGCATCCCTAGCCACAAGCAGCACATACAACCAAGTCAAAGGGATGGTCTATCACACAACAATCTAAGAATTCAAACAAAAATTTGACTGGCCGGGTGCTCATATAAATGGGGCAGTTTAATAAATAATCAAAAATTGTCCTCAACTTCCCCAATCCACAAGCATAGAATCTTTGCTGAAATGGGACATTTATCATGTCTCCCCATTCATTGAAAGTGATTGTCTTAAATAGGCTGCAGTTAGATTGACAAAACAAGTTTCCCAAACCAAATGACGTTTTGTATAGTGGTACTGTATCACTTTGATGGAAATGGTAGCAGCCTTCTGTGCACTCCCGCATCTAGTCATAACTGCCACATGACCATGGAAATGTCTGTAAACAAAGATGAGCACTGAACCCTAGAGTCAGATACGACTGGCTTTCGAGCAAGGGCAACCTTTTACCTTTATATCAAGTTAGTTCTCAATGAGAGACAGCATTCATTACATTTCATCATTTCCAAATACTTGTACTTATTCCTTTCTTTCCTGTCCCCTCACCCCCGCCCCGGTAGGGAAACCTTAAATCACTTTTGAAACTTGAATCAGGCAGCCAAACTTTATTCCTATAGCAATAATGGATGTACTATTTCCAATGCAGAAACAAAGAATTTTAGATTTCTCTTCAATGTAGAGTAGGCTGGAGTGGATTGATGTGCCACTGTTCTTATACTAGAAAATGGAGGCTGAAAACCGTGTCTTTTAAAAATCTTCATTTCACTTAATATGTATTCCTTGCCTTTTCATCCAAGCTTCTCTGGGAAAATGTGCAAACACCAACTGACACATGTAAAACTGCAACTAGCGATTAGCAATCACGCTTATATACCGCTCCATAATGTTTAGCGCACTCTCTGGGCGTTTCACGAGTTAATTAGCATTTTGCCCTCAACATGCTAGGTACTCATTTTACTGACCTTGGAAGGATCAAGGCTGAGTCAACCTTGATCCCTGGCCAGGATCAAACTCACAGTGTTCTGGCTGATGTGCAGCAGTTTAACCACTGTGCCACTAGGGCTCTTCCATTACACCCACCTGTATTATAAAAACACAGAAGGCATGAATCACTAGGATATTTCCCCCTGCAAAAATCAAAGGGATTAGCTGGTACATTTCAGAGCAGCATGTGCCGAAAAACCTCCCTCTTGGATCATGTCTTACGCATGGACTAGTCGGATGTAAGAACATTTAGAAAGAACAACAACAACAATATCAGAACATAGGTTTTTTTTTGAAAGCCCCTTCTTTTTGAAAGACTGTGATGTGATCCTTTGCTTAAGCAGTCTAATCATTCCCTGACAGAAACTCAGCTTGGTACAATGGGTTTATGACCAGTTTCGGTATATTTGTTTTATAATATCATGCTCAAAGGCAAAAGAACCTCTCCTCTGGATGGCAAGATTTAAGTGTGTAACCCAGATTCACTTAATCTCTTCAATGGTGACGCTAATGAGCCAGCCATTTACTATATCTACTTCCGTTGATGCCCTCTAGGGACTGCAGTGGCTCAAGTGGTTAAGATGCTGAACTCGCTGACTGGAAGGTTGGAGTTCGATTTCTGGGTATTGCATGACAGAGTGCACTTCCGTCTATGTCCCAGCTCCTGCCAACCTAGCAATTCGAAAGCAAGAAATTGCAAGTAGATAAATAGGGGAGGTAAACAGCATTCCATGCATGGTTTTTTGAGGCATGCCTCCCACATGTCCACGGAAATGTCTCCAGATGCAAATAGGATTGGCTCTTTGGCCAAAAACAGAAATGAGCACTGAACCCTAGAGTTGGATACAACTGACTTTTGAGCAAGAGCAAGGATGACCTGATGTCTTCTTCTTCTTCTTCTTCTTCTTCTTCTTCTTCTTCTTCCTCCTCCTCCTCCTCCTCCTCCTCCTCCTCCTCCTCCTCCTCCTCCAAAGATAACAAACTTTCGAGAAAACTGTTTGACAAAGCTCTATTCAAAGTGATTCAACATCCCTTGGCAACTGGCAGCCGTCTGCTTTTGGCAGCTTGGCATATTTAGTCATTTATTGGGTGCATGTGAAGATCAAATGGGTTAAGGTTCTTCTCCTTAAACAGCAGGGAAAAGAACATCAAAAAGGTGTAAATTTCATTTCCCCAGTTTTGATTAAGTCAAGCATGAAATGAAACGTAATACTCTCAAGTGGCAAAGGGTTTTAGACCATTGATGTCGTTACTTCTGCTTCACAAAGCCCAATCAGCCGACAGCGAGTTGAACAAGCTAAGAGAGTTTTAGGGTAGCCAGATGGAGGGTTTTTACCATGGTTGAAAAGACGGCTTAGTGCTTGCCTCTTCAAGCTGAGTCAATGCCAACTGTGTGAAATTCTGGCTATAGCACCTCTTCTTCTCCCCCTCCCGCCCCCAAGGTTGGTGGTTAACAGCAGAGAACCCTGTTCAAAATGCAAGAAGGACTTGTGGTTAGCTAAGCAACCTGCTAAATGGCTCTGTCATTTTTTAAAAAACTCTCCCCTTCTGAAACATATCCATTTCTAACTCCCCTTTTCAATAACATGCATACAACTGTGCCTTTAGGTAACCCCTGCAGATGTGTTTACTTGAAAGACAGTTGTGTTAATCTCCACAATATATCTACAGTAGCATTTCTGAGCTTCCAGGGATCTATTTCAAAATTTTCCAGAAGCCAATGGGATTAGATTCTACTTTCCATTGTTTTGGAAGAGGAAGTGACAGTGGGAGCAGGGGTTGGGGGAAACGTAAGGAAACCATTATGTTCCCAAATGATGGTTTGATTCCTCCTGAAAATCACACTAATTACTTTTCACTGAAAAAAGGGGCATTCTTGAAAAGTTAAGTACTTTCTGGAGACACCATGAACAGGCCTTAAATTGAGCATGGGCTTGTTCCATTAGAAAATTCTGCTCCTCCTTTCCTTCAATAGAGCTCCCTCCCACCCTTATTTCTATTACATGCTCTTATTTAATGCTCTGGCCATGATACAGCTAAAAGAATCGAGTAGCTTTGGTAAAGACTTAATAGAATCTTTAATACTTCTAACAATCTATTCCCATTGAACTGCATTAAGTAGATCTTAAGGAAGGACAAAGAACTAAATAGCTCAACATCAACTTCATTAGGCATGCAGGCAGGACCTTGACCGGTTTATGGGTATGTCTATTGTTAGTACACTCACCAGGTTAGCTTTAAATTGCAAATGATGCTGTGAAAGGGGTATGGAGAAGGGGCGAGAGAGAGAGATGGAAAGGTTGGGTGGGTTTTGTGACCAAAGGGAGAGGGGAGAATATCCAGAAGGCCCTCACAGAATGAAAATCATTTTCGGCTATTTGAAAAATGAAAGGCATTGTTGAAACGGTTGTGACCGTAGCAAATGAAATACATCATGGATTGAGAGTAAAATGGGGCGCATAAGGATTTTTTTTTTTGCAAGGGGTCTCCTCCTCCTTACTAAGGAATGTGGATGACATCAGGATATAAAACAATATAAGCTGTGGAGCTTAATAAGGGCATAGGAATTTAGCCTCTCATTTTCACCAGCTCTTAAACACATGGGATATGTTTCACAAGGACTTGTCAGGGATTTAAAAGCCCACCCCAGATTTAAATCCTGCATAAAACCCATGGACATAGAATCCACCAATTTACAAGGCTATGACTGGACAAGTGTTCTTAGAATTAAAATATTAAAATATCGGATATTATGCAGGGATCTGAGGATGGAGGAATACAATCTGAGTCGTTCTTTGATGTACCACATGAAGCACTGGTTCATGGATCTCACAGCTTGGCAGCTCCGAAGTGTGGCAAACTTGACAGTCCTCCTTTCTGCCACATTTGAATTTTATAAATTAAGCTGGGAACTTATTTAAAAAAACACACAAAATGAAACTAAATTTTTATTGATTCTTATTGAGTAGGAAAATCCATCAATTCCATGTGCCCTCACCTTCACACTTGGTGAATTTTAGTAAATTCTGAGCAACAATCAATGGTAACAAAATTCTCACCCTTTGTAGTGAGACCCTTGATGGTCCTTTTGCAAGGCTCAGTCTGGTTGTAATATTTAGATCCAACTGATTCTATGATCAGTAAGCACCTTTAGGAATAGAAAGATCCCTGAGAAGGGAGGCCCTGGACGTAGATGGACTTCATGGCTGAAGAACTGAGAGACTGGTGTGGAATGTCCTTGGAACATCTGTTCCAAGGAGTTAAGAACATGAAGACTATTGTCATGATGGTAGCCAATATCTGGAATGGATACAGCTCCTGAAGAAGAAGGAACAGAAACATCCTATATTTATTTTCTTCTAAATACATGGATGCATGGATGGATGGATGGATGGATGGATGGATGGATGGATGGATGGATGGATGGGTTGGTTGGTTGATTGGTTGGTTGTATGGCTTTATATACACATAGTAGATAACAATATAACATTTACCACAAGTATGGATCAAGTATAGGTAAACAATAAAATATGTATAAAATGTGATAAAATATACAGGTATACATGCCACAGTGCTATGTCACAATTCTTGACCCAGTCAATTGTAAGGTAAAGGTAAAGCAAGATGCTACATACAGCAAATGGGATACAGCCACCAAGTAACAGATACATACAGAGAAAATGTTTTAAATCTGACTTTAGCTAGGCACCCATCAGTTTATTGAGGGATAAGCATGGAGATGTCAAGAAGGCTTATTAAATTTAAGTGATCAGTAATCCCCTTTAGGACAGCCCTATTTCAGGCAATGTAAAGTATTATGATGTGGGCATGCCGCTCGGTAATTGCAAGAGATTAATTAGCAAAAGTCAGGACACAATCCGATGGAGAATGGGGTAGAGTGTGCTTAGCCCAATGGTTTCTATGAACTTGTAAGGGCTTACATTTTCACTGGATTGTGGCTGCTAAATTTTGGAAGAGAAGACCAATGGAAGAAAAAGTATTACATGGTTCCTTGAATTTGGGGCAGGCGGGAACAGTTGGCAGGAATAGAGTTTAGGCTAATTTGAGGGAGGGATGAGTTCAAATTTACCTTCCATTTGGTTTTGTTTACCACTGAAAGAAGCTCCTTTAATCTAGTTTTATTAATTCATAACTTGGGTCTAAACCTGCTGGGATTTGTTATGTGATACCTAAAGATCATTATCCAATTCCCACCTCTACCCTGATCCCACAAACAGAAGGGGGTCCCCTTCATGCATTTCTTTAAGAAGATTACAGAGGGCTGGCTTGCTGTTGTTTAAGCAAAGTATTTCCCCAAGCTCTTTGTTTTTCCAACTGGTTTACACTTTAATGCCCTTGATTGAAGCTCAAACAAGGATTCACACTGACCAGTAAAAAGTAAAAAGGAGGAAAGAAAGGAGATATATATATATGCAAACTACTTTAGAAACCTGCTATGGGGTGATTGGTATGTATATAGGCACTTTTCAAAGGGGCACAATTAGCATGGCACAAGGTGTTTCAGGAATTGGGATTAATTATGGAAATAAATCTGACTCCCTTTAGGGCTCAAATACAGCAATACAAATTCCTGAATTGGGAAAAGTTCTCAAAGTGGACTTGATCCATGAAAGCTTACATTAAAATACACCAATTTTTTGTCTTTATTTTTTAGTTTTGTGTTTATTTTTGTTCTGTTTCTTATCCGAAATGAAATGCCAGCCAATGGATCCCATTTCCAAAGTGTTGAAAGTCTTTACCAATAGCACAGAACAAGAATTTTTTTAAGCACAGAACAAAAAAAAATGATGGGAAGTTTATTTCTGTTTTTTATTTGGGGGAGGGGGGATTTAAGTAGGAAGATCTAGCTCTGACATTAACTAGGAATCCAAAATTATGCTTTTCGGAGTTTTCACTATTGCCTGAATAACTACAAGACAGATAATGGTTCATTCATAAAAGATATATGGGAGGAACTTTGAAATAAGGGATTACAATTAATTTTGTAGAAATGAGAGTGGAAAATAATGCCTGCAGTTTTTAAAAACTGGATTATGCTACAACTGGAAGATCAGACAATTTAGATGGCAAGATTATCTGCCATTACCACAAAACTATTACCAGCTGATCTGAAATCATGTAAAATGTTCTCTTTCTCCTTATATTTGCTTTATTTATGTCCCACATTACTTCCAATAATGGAACACAAGGCATCATAAAAGATATATTTTTTTAAAAAAGTATGATTATCAATTATAAACAACTGAGACATTTTCCTACTAAAAACACACCACAAAATTGAATACTTGAGCTGCAAACCAGCATTACCTGAATCTACAAACATTTATTTGATCATACGCTAGAGCACATGGAATGCTGTTACCCTTCCCACCAATGTGGTACCTGTTTATCTACTTGCAATTTCTTGCTTTTGAGCTGCTAGGTTGGCAGAAGCTGGGACAGACATTATTATGAAAACAATTATCTTATAGATAAATCTGTGCAAAAACTATCCAGTGTCAATTAATAATGGAAGATCTGGGTCTTAATCCAATTGCCAGTTCCCATTGACTTAGTCACTGAAGGCTGAATCAACACTCACATAAATCCCTCTGACCACATAGGCCAATTTAGTGGGACTTTCACATGAATGAAGGCCATGCAAAGGGGACTGACCTGAACCAAATTCTAACAAACCTGACCTTCAGGGAATATCTCAAATTCCTTCTTCACTAGAAGCCTCAAAACTGCCTGTGATTGCAGACCTCCACACAAATCAGCAGTTGAGCCAATAACATTTGTCTCCCAGGACTTGAGTAAGGAGGCCAGAATGTGTATCATACAACACTGGTATCCTAGAAGCAATTTCCCCTTCCACTTGCTATTATGTAGTTGCTACTTGGCATTCGGTGTAGTGAAAAGCAAGGAAGCAATTGAACAAGCGAGAAATCTTGCTGGATTTTTGGGGTTTAGAGCCATGTTGTTGATTTTGTGCACTGATTTCATCACTGGAAGTCTTGTTTTCTCACAGGAAAGAGCCTGAGTCATCAGGTCTGTTAAGGACTTGTGTTAATATATTGTCCTCCCACACTGGAGGTTGATTCTGCAATCATATAGTCAATGAAGGGTGTGTTTGTAGTTCTGCAGCAGCATAGCTTATATTCAGAGTCAGTCGTCCTTAGATAACCCAGCCAGAATTACTGGTTTCTACTAGCAGTAACTTGAAGATAGGCTCAACATGTAAGTATTGTCCTTCCAGTTCACAGCACAAGGTCACAGTTGAAGAGGAATTAATTTGGGCAAGAAGCATAGAAGTCAAACAGCTCATCTTAAAAGAAGGAGAGAGAATCAGATATTTCATCAGTAGAGGAAGAATGAATGTATGACAAAAGGCAAAGTAAGAAACATATTGCAAATAAACATAAGAAACATGAAACAAACCAATCAACAACAACAGATCAAGAAATATTAAAAGATAGGCATGAAAAGAGTTATTCAACAGGTAGACCCGAGTGCTGCGGGATGGAGTGAGCTCCCATCATCGGTCTGCCCCATCTCCTGCCAAACTAGCAGTTTGAAAGCAAGTAAATAAATAAATTTGCAAGCAGATAAATAGGTACCACTTTGGTGGGAAAGGTAAGAGCATTCCATATACTTTGGCTGCCACTTAACCAAGGAAACATCTGCTGACAGACAGTGTTGGATTTTGGCTGTAAACAGCCCCTAGAGCATGGGGGGCAGATGGCCATTTTGCCCTGCCTGCCACACATGGCACTTCCGGAGATGGTGGTGGGCCACAAGAAATGGTATTGCAGTTTGCATCCAGCCCCTGAGCTGTAGGTTGAGAACCCTTGCCCTAGAGTCAGATACAACTGGCTTTCAAAAAAGGGAGGCCTTTGCCTTACTGGAGATGAGTAGAATGAAACAATAGACAGGGAAATAAAATCATCTCCTGAGTCTGATGTAGGCAATGCTGCTCCTTTGTCTCATTTAGATGACACATCTTCAAATAAAGATTTAATATAAAGAATGGCAAAAAAATCTCTACAATTAAATGTAATGAAACCTCTGGAGTTGGCAAAGTATAGCGTATTTGTCCATGTACAAAAATAAAGTCAAACATGCCAGTAAAGAGACATTAAGAGATTTGATAAACCAACCATGTCAAGAAACCATCAACAATTCCATCAACCTTATCAAGGATTGAAAAATCTGTTCATTGTGCTTCCCATTTGCCCTGAGAATGGATAATTTGTGCATAGTTCACTCAGATCTAGTAATCTATGAAATTTGCACAAAATTCTAACAGTTGCTGCCTTTTGGGCAAATCCCAGAAACCTTGTCCTGCCTTGTACTGGAAGTGATGCATTTTGGGAGGGCAAGAAATTCCTCATGGAGGTATCTCCTTATGTCAAGATTGCTTAAATCGACAGAAGGGCTATATCCCTGGGTCGCCCCGGTGAGGAGGGTGGTATAAAAATGTGAATAAATAAATCCCACATTTTCTTCCAATAAGGAAACATGAGGCATCAGATAAGAATTTTTAAAAACTACATAGTTAGGAATTCTAAACGATTGATTGTGACAAGATATTTGGTGTGTACTCTTTCCACCACTGTGTTCTTCCAGTTGACCAACTGCCTCCATAACCACTTGTGAAATACTGCACAAATGCTTAGATTTTTATAGTTTTACGCAAACTCCTCACATTTATTTATTTATTTGTTTGTTTGTTTATTAAACATACATCCTGCGTGCCCCAGGAAAAACAAACAGCATAAAACTCATTGTCATAATTGCATTATTGTCATTATTCCTGCCTTTATTCCTTTTAAAGAAGTAATTGATTTCACTTCATTTTAATAGGTTGAAATCCTGTTGTACAGGTCTCTTAGCCCAGCGGGAATGACAGTCACCAATTAAAGGATTTTTTTGTGGTTTCTAGGCATGCACAGCTCCTATACAATGTACAAAGAATGTATGAATCCTGAAATCACAAAAGGAAGTAGTTAATCAGCAGCTAAATGCTGCTACTAATTCTTGCTGTGAAGTTAGGTTCCACTCAATAGGATTTTGGCCATTAGCACATTGCGTTGCCCTTCTAGGCATGCCAGGAATACAGGGAATGTTCTATAGTTCCCTCTAGTGGTAATGGAAATGTTTACAAAACTTAGAAAAGCCAACACAAAAAAGACCTGTTACTTAAGATTTATAAGAAAGTGGCAAAAAAGCTTGTCACAATGACTTCCAAAATGCACTTTAAAGTTAGCTTTTGAAAGTTATTATGTTAATACTAACAGAATAACACTCAGTAACTGGGATGTTACTTCTTACATGTTGAAAGTAACTCTGTAACTCCTAGTTACTTAACTCCCAACATAACTAATGATAGAAAACCATAATTTCAGGAGCTATTTGCTTCTAAGCTTTGTCCAGCCTAAGTTGGCTAGTGGCATTTTTCACACCAGTAAAGTTACATTTGGGGTTTTAAGCCCATTTATTATTCAGTTGCATAGTCAAGTCTGACCCTTTGCGACTCCATGGACCATTGCATGCCAGGCACCCCTATCCTCCACCATCCTCCTCAACCCACCCAGCTCTGTGCCCATTGCATCAACAATACCATCTAGCCATCTCATTCTCTTCTGCTCCCTTCTTCTTTTGCCCTCGACCTTTCCCAGCATCAAGGCCTTCTCAAATGAATCCTCTCTTCTCATTTGCTCTCCAAATACTTTAGCTTCATCTTCAATATTTGACCTTCCAATGGGCAGTCGGGGTTGATTTCCTTTAAGACCGATCGATTTGTTCAACTTAATAATTACCTGCTGTCAACTTGATTCTGATTTATGGCAACCCTTTCCAGGGTTTTCTAGGTAGCGCTATTCAGAAGTGGTTTACCATTCCCTTCTTCATGGCTACACAGGCTGATTCCTCTTCCTGGAGGCCCAGTGGGGAATCAAACTCTTGATCTAACATCTAAACCACTAAGCCAGGGGTTCTCAACCTTTTCAAGCCGGGGCCCGGGTCACACTCTGTCAGTTAGCTTTGAGGGCCGGACAGCCATTTTGCCCTGCCTGCACAATGGGGGTGGCCATTTTGTCCCAACAGCTTCAAAGACATGGCCATTTTGTTTATCAAATGCCCTTGAAGGTGCCATGGGCTGGATATGGCCTGTGGGCCTTCGGTTGGGAACCTCTGCACTAAGCTATCCAGTCAGGTGTTCAAGACCATAGTATCTGTTAAATAATATTAAAATGAAAATATTTTCCCTCCCTGTAGCTTTCCTCTAAGTGGGACTCATTATTCATTGCTAAAACCCAGGCAGTTTTTCTTCCACTACAACCACAGATTCACCTCTTTCTTCCTTCTTTCTTTCTTTTCTTCCTTCCTTCCTCCCTCCTTCTCTCCCTCTCTCTCTTCCCTCAAATATATGCACATCCATGGCAATCTCTTGGCTGTCAACACCATCCATTTCAAGCATCTTCCTTCCCCTATCTCTTTTCAACATCAAACAGTGGTCCTTCCAGTATCATTACGATCAATGCGAGCAAAGTAAATGTGAAGAGGTGTCTCTAATAGGACAGCTTTTGACATTGCATCTTGAACCAGAATAAGCAAACAGGCAAGTCAAACCTTCAGGGTCAAGCTCTGAAGTCAATTTTCTGACCTGGGAAATCATGTACTGTGACAACTGATGACAAATGCATGAGCACATGCCCTGTATAAATATGTCTGTGAATGTTGCTTTATGAAACGCTCTCTGCCTCTGCCAAATGGGAGGCAGGGTTAGGGTATGATATGGGTAACTCTTCCCTTCCTACATCCATTTCTCTACCAATCCAAACCCCTTTACTACATGTGCTTAGAAACTGGCATCTTTAAAGGCAGGAAAACCAAACCGGCTGCTTGGGGTTTTCACATGCACATTATAGACCAAGACTGTTAAAAACATACAAAGAAATCCAGATAAGAAACACAGCACAATGTTTATTTTTCCCCTAGACTTGTTTGTTTCTGCTTGTGTCTTTCTGCTACCAAGGCTGTGCACTGGGAGGAAAATTCGCCATTTATTGATTCCTAAATCTTGCAGTCTAATTATATATATTTGTAGATGATTCAACAGATCTGCAAACTCACTCTATGATTTTATAATGGAGCACGCTTCTGTTAATCTCCATCTAGGGAGATAGCTTGAGGGAGGCTGACCTTTATCTCATATTTAAAACACAAGCAATAACTGAAATTCATTTTCAATTTTGTTTCCTATCATAGAAAAAGAAGAAAAAGGAAAAGATTACTTTATTGAATCTTCTCTCTCTCTCTCTTGGTAGTTGGTAAAAGACTGGCGACTCATAGGCTTGATGAAAGAGCTTCTGTGCTGTTCTATAGGGAATAACTTTAATCGAATAAACTAATCTTTGCTGTGGAGATTAGCTCGATGGACTGCAGCAGTGGTTAGAATAGCAGAATGTAAAGTATCTTTAGTTCCATCAGCTCCTACAGAGGTGCCAAAGGAACAGGAAAGGTTCCTCATTGGGTCTTCCCTGTTGATCCAGAAAATTGGGTCAACTTTTTGGATATTTAATGTCAAGGATCTCTCCTGTAGGTGTCCTGCTAAGAAAACAGTCTGGGATGGACAAATGAGTTGGTCTACACAAAGTCCTCCCCAGCCCCAGGCCAGGGAGGATGAAGCTGCTGCCCTTCATCCAGATGGATTCAAGTGGGATTTAATCCATTTAGGGACCATCACCCTTACCTGTGGACTTCAGCACTCAAGCTGTTCATTTTCAGGGTTGTCAGGTTAGTTAACCACCACCTGACACTCAGTGTTGAGTTGGTGGCTTTATGGTCTACTCTATACCATAGTAGGCTAACCTGGCCGGACATGGCTGTTTGCTACAGCCTAAGGAAGCTTGGGTCATGGTGAGTACATTCTGGAGATCAATATCTTCTGGACGTTTAGCTGTGGATCCAAACAAATCTTGATGGAAGGTAGACAGCATTATTTTGCAAGCCTGACTTTCCAAAGTGCACCTTTATGTCCCACACAAAGGCACTGAAGGTCATATGCAAAACATGTAAGTCATGACAAAAACAATTGCCATATGCACCTTTCTCAAATCAACTATTTCCCACTAGCTTCTAATTGACCCATACATATTAATATGTATGTTTTCTCTGAAAATAAATCAGTAAAATTCATGTCAGAAATTACTCTGGGTTGAAAGGATTTTTGTTGGAGAAACTCTGTTCAGGGGACACCTGAATGAGGCTCCTTTCATATCCCCAAGATCCACCATCCACTCAGGCACCAAACCCCGACCTTCCAGTCTCCAAGCTCAGCATCTTAACCACAAAGCCACTGCAGCGTGGCTTCTCTCACAGTAATGAACTGCATTCTGTCAAAGGCCAAGCCATTGGGTATTTGAATTTCAGCTCACACGTTTGGCCAGATGGGAGAGGGAGGGAGAGATTTTACTCTGCTTTTCAGTCCAAAAGACTTTCTGACTTCTCAGTATGAAATGTGTTCTTCCCTGCAAGGTAGACACCATGATTTTTTGGATTGCATTTGTAACATCCAAAAGGCAACTGTCATGTAAGCACAGGGCTTGGTAGGCATTGCGGGTTTCAGAACGGCATTACCTCTGGATTTGCACAGCAGTATCAATTTTCCAGCTGCTGTTGCTGGCAAAAGACTTGCCAGTTGTAGGAACAAGGGATTGTGCTTGCTCAGTCTGTTGATGGTCTCCTAACTTCCCCGAGGGAGAAAGCAAGAGCTAAGCTGGGAGATTAGGTGGGCTCTAGACCAAGCAACTGCAAATGCCCAGAGTTTTGCTTTGGCCAATAGCTCTTCCGGCACAGAATTCTGAATCCTACACATCTTCTGCCAGGCCTGGGGAAGTGGAACCCCCTGTGGAGGCCAGAAGCAACAACTTAGTCATGGTGACATGCTCAGCAAAGAGCAGCTGGTGAGATTCTTTGCTCCTAAGAAGGCTACACACAAAATGGATGCTCCTCTTCTCCAACCACAAAAGTGCCCTCCCTCCAAATTGATTGACATCACTTTGCTTTTCCTTGAATATGAAAAGAACACTTGTTTCTGCAGAGGATAACACATGGATCCAGCCAGGGAATATACCAGTTTCTGAAGGCTTGCTTCCAATCACACACACAAAAACATAACATGTCCTCCAGCTGAGACAGGGTTTGTTTGAGGAGGATATTATCTCTATCTCTCTGCCAGCAATGATCCAAATCCTACTTCTCGCCCAAAGAGGGCTGTTTTCAATACTGTATGGAATTCAGAAACACAAATCTCTCATTGCAAAAATCTCTCAAGGGTAAAAGAACCTTCTAAAGCAGCACTTTCGCAATGTGTTCTGCTTTATAAAAAAATCCAGAGAGTTTTAATTGAGACAATATCTACAAAAGCCATGGAACAAATCCAAGAGTTGTGTACAATTTCTCTGAAAGGATCCTTTTTTACATTTCGGCTTACACTGAGAAGTCTTAACAGCTGTGAACACCTTTGTAATCATGGCAGTCACAGCTTTTTACCAAGCCGTAGCATTTTTTCCATCTAGCCGAGCCATGTCTGCTAGAAATGGAAGACTAACACCAGGAGTAAGTGTGCTAGGCCAGCAAGGGACTGAGAGACAGGGTCGGAATCAACTGTGCGACTGAACAAACACAACAACAACTCCCTTCCTACTTTTCCTCTGAGGTTGCTTTCTTTTTCTTCATTTCTCCACTAAGCAAAGGCAGAAGCACGTGTCCTTTCACCATAACCTCTGCCTGAGCAAAACTGCAGCCATGCAAACTAGCTCATGAGAGATCTAGCACACGCTTTCTCAATAACAGAAGAGAATTCAAAGCCCCTTACCAAACTGTTATAACCATAGAGAATCTAGATATGCTTCTGGGAAACTTCTTCAGAGACATGTATACTATATCACTGATGTAACCCATCTCACATTCTCAGCTGGTTATTAGAAAAACATAATCTCTTTTATTGTTTATTTTACTATGTACATTTAGATATCTGCATTTAATCATTCAAATGCTATTTTGCGTGTGCTGCCTCTGAAAGATTCTTTCAGCTAGAAGAAAGCAAGATGTTAATTTGAAAACCATCCACCCACCCATTCGACCGACCGACCGACCATCCACCCACCCATTCGACCGACCGACTGACAATCCACCCACCCATTCGACCGGCCGATCGGCCGGCCGGCCGGCCGGCCAACCGACCGACCGACCGACCGACCGACCGACCGACCGACCGACCGACCGACCGACCTACCGACCGACCGACCGACCTAACTAACGAACGAACGAACGAACGAACGAACGAACGAACGAACGAACGAACGAACGAACGAACGAACGAACGAACGAACGAACGAACGAACGAACGAACGAACGAACGAACGAACGAACGAACTAACGAACTAACTAACTAACTAACTAACTAACTAACTAACTAACTAACTAACTAACTAACTAACTAACTAACTAACTAACTAACAAACAGCTGGCCAGCTGGCCAACCAACCAACCAACCAACCAACCAACCAACCAACTAACCAGCAGCAGATGGGTTGGAACCTGTCAGACTTCAAATATGAGGGCTCACCTTACCATGTCAAGCAGCAGAATTTGGTATGCCTCCCTTAAGTCAGGTTTTGTAGTGGCCAAAGCCAACCAAGTAATTTCAGAACTTGAAGGAAAAGCTTTCACACGAGTCTCCCTCTTCCTTTGAGCTACTAAATATCCAACCCAAACTCAATGGCCTGAGACATCTCCCACATCACACTTTATGGGTATAGTGTTAGCTAGAAGTTGAAGAAACTGTCATGATCTCCAAAGGACTTGAGAAGTTAGCCTGTCATTTAAGAAAAATCAAACAAACAGGAATATAGTCGTCATTTTATAAGCTCTCCCCCACCTTGCCTTTCAACAGGTATTAGTTTAAGTGGGTTTTTCACTAGTTTCAAGAGATTGTGGTAGAAAAAAGAACATTTCAAATATGCAAGCTTTAGTTAATCCTCAACATGCAGCCTATGGACTTTGTAGGATTATTCCTTATTACAGTATTATTAAAAGTGATACAAAATTGCAGTTTGAGATTAAAAACTCTTGGCATTTCTGAATACACACCTATCTTCCTCTACTTATTTTACTGTGCGGAAATATATAAATTCCCCCAACACACACATGCATGTAGACTATGTAAAATATGTTTAAACCATTTCTAACACATATTCATTCATTTAGTCCCCATAAGTATGGGCAAATGACATCCACACTTCATGCTCCTGGCTTGCACAAGATTGATTCCTGCAGGGAGAAAAGACTGCATAGTAGACCTAATCCACAAAATTGGCCTTCTTTTAAGCACCAAAATCCCCAGATGGATGGATTCTTCCTTGTTCTGTTATGGGGGAAGTAAATGGATGATTGGGTTGTGAGTCCTTTTCCTACCACTGCCAACCCACCAGTGAATGCAGGTCTCAGTGATGTGGTTACAAAGGCACAGGCTTTGCTCCCACTCATTAGCAGATGTGTAACGTCAGAATGTTTATTTTGCAACTCAACAGAACCAAACTTCATGATAATCAAACTAACCCCAATCAGCAATCTTCTGTTATTACTGTTGTAAATAACCACACTAATTCTATGTTATTACTGGTTGTAAATAGGACACTGATTTGCAAGCCCATCTGTTATGCCAACCTAAGACCCATGGGCCAGATCCAGCCCATGGCACATTTCATATGGCCTCCCAACCCCTCCAAGGGCATTTGAGAAACAAATTGGCTGCCCCTTTGAAGCTGTTGGGACAAAATGACTGCCCCCATAATGCAGGCAGGGCAAAATTGCTATCCGGCCCTTGAAGCTGACTGCAAGAGTGTGACCCAGCCCCCCGCTTGAAAAGTTTGGGAACCCCTGTGTTATGCCAACCAAACATTGTGTATCTCTTTACCTGATATGTATAAATTGATACCATGAGAACTCACTCTCATGTCTGACAAAGTAGACTTGATCCACGAAAGCTAACATTAAAACGAATACCCAGGGTTGCATGTAAAGGTGATGAATTTTATCGATAAATTATGTTTAGTAAATTTTTCTATCTCATTATTATTGTGATTGTATTGTCCTACTTTTAACCCATTTTTATCCTGTTTTATGTAATCCTATTTTATCTAATGTCTCTTATTTTAACCTGATATGGTCAATCAGTTAATAAAGAATGATGATGATGATGATGAGGAGGAGGACAATGAGTACCCAGGGGGTTGGGGCAAAATGCTAATTACCTTATGAATTGCCCAGAGAGTGTTTTAAGTGCTTAGAATGAAGTATATAAATGTTATTGCTATTGTAACATGATGCAATGTAAAATACGTAACATCTTTTCTGGTTTGAGAGAAGCTTTCCATCTAGGGCAGTGATGGTGAACCTTGGCACTCCAGGTGTTCCTGGACTTCAATTGCCAGAAGCCCAAGTCAGCACTCCTGCTGATCAGGGCTTCTGGGAATTGAAGTTCAAGAACACCTGGTGTGCCAAGGTTCACCATCACTGATCTAGGGAGTTCTCCATCCACCTAGCAATTTTCATTAGTTTATAGGAAACAGGAATCTATTAAATGCAAACTAGCAAATATTGCCAACTGCTCAGTCAGGTACTGTACCCATGCTTTATAACAATAGAAGACATGCCAACATAAGTTGGAATCAATTATGCCATGATCATCTCCATATAGGCATCATCATCACCATGGTTTCCAATAAACAGCTACACTAAATCCAGAAAAGCAGACTAGCCCTTTTTATTCCTGATAAGTTGGCAATCCTAATAATGACTATGACAAATGTTTTCCACAATCTTGTACTCTTTTATTTTTTTCCGCCCTTTCTCCACATATCTGACATATACATCCTTTTCCTGCCCAGGCCCATGTAAGTAATATTGATGGTGCTTAACAGACTCGAATGGGAGTGTATTGAAAATAAACTTTTTATTAGAAATCAGATGCATCTTTATTTCTGCATCTATTTCAGTAGCCCAGTCTGGCTTTCCCCAGATGCCCGTTTACACCTCCACTTCCCTCCATTCACAATTGGCTTTTAAAAGCAATCCATTCCTCCCATGTTGAGACCTGCCGTTTTTGACTGATGAAGATGAGGAGTGTGAAGGGTGTTTGGCTTTGTAATTTCATCCTTGGATTTTGTGATTACCAACAGGACAACTTTTTTAATTTGCTCCTTTGTCTCGATTCCCCCAGCTGACAATCTGCTCCGTGAGCTAGGCTTTTTAATCAATCACCTAAATAATCAAATGTCACTGGCTATCTGCTCCGTGTAATTACTTTTGCAATTAAAAATCAACCTCAAGTTGCTTGGTCTAATTAGAGGGATGGCCAGATTTTCATTGAGATTGATTTTTTAATAAATATTGACTTAAAACGCCATAATCTCATCATATTCTTTTCATTGTCTTTGTACCAAAAATCAAACAAATAGGAGAATTAACAAGCAGGAGGGCTTCAAAAGGTTGGCTGAGAGTTCAGATGTACAAAATCACACAGTACAGAAGCCTAGCTTATCTTCTCCTGTCCTTCCTCCGCTAATAATAAGACTCAAGAGCGTCCATCCTTTATTAGGAGGGGCAAAGGATGAATAAAGTCCTTTTAAAGATTCCGTTGTTCACTTTCTATGAGAATCTAAATTAAACTCCAAACTTCTAATGGTATATGCACTAGACAGGATGGGAAATTATTAGCATGTAGAAGAAGAAGAAGAAGAAGAAGAAGAAGAAGAAGAAGAAGAAGAAGAAGAAGAAGAAGAAGAAGAAGTCTAAAAGCACATTAAGAAAACACGAAACAATTAATGTACAAAAATACAGTAAATTAACCTTTTGTCTATCATTAAAATAATAAGTAAAAATGAAATTGTCCCAATGTTTCAAAACATGAAAGGGTGAATATAATAAAAACATGGAAGAATTAACTTCCACAAGAAATGACACTTAGAATCCACATATGTTTCAGGTAGAGGTGTAGAAATGGTAAAAATTAAATAATCTGAGGAGAGAAAGTGTTATTGCATATTTATTTCCTATATTTATTCTTCTCTTTCTTTCCTGCCAAGTTACATATGGTGGTCTACAAAATCACCAGAACAACATGAAGAACACAAACTTTCTTTGAAAATAAAAAACAACAGTAGATTATGGGCATCCTTTTTAGGGAGTAGATTGTGAGGTGGGGTAGATTACCTTCCAATAGAACTCCATTTTTTTTTTCCATTCTGGGAGTTTTACCTAGCAGGTTAAGGTCTCCCTTGCTTGAAAACCAGTTGTAACTGACTCTACGGTTCAGTGCTCATCTCTGTTTATAGCCAAAAAGCCAACAGTACATGCATGTAAAAATCAATCATTGGGAGAATTTGTCCCCAATGTGCATAATTTGAAGAACACCCACAAAAGTTGTAAATTTGTGTACATTTGCGTATCTTGCATTTTTATGTGTACACTCTTGGGACAGAATGAGATTTTAGATCAGGTAGTTCCCAAGCTCTCTCAGTCAGCTTTGAGGGCCGGAGGGCCATTTTGCCTTGGCTGCATGATGGGGGTGGCCATTTTGTCCCAACAGCTTCTAAGGGGTGGCCATTTTCTCAAATGCACTTGGAGGAATGGGGCACCACAGGCCGGATCTGACCCACAGGCCTTAGGTTGGGAGCCCCTGTTTAAATGGACAAACTCTGTCAGAACTCTTTGAAACAGAAAAAAAAATTCACTCTAAGCTGGTCAAGGATAGTTGTAATTCTTTCTGGGAGCCATATTTAAAATTCAGAATGTCCTACATTTGTTACTTGACAGGAAGCAAAAACGACTGCTCTCTCATCCAATCAGCTATTGATGAGGACAATATGGGTTGACCTGGAAGAAGAGTCAAGATTATTAGACTGGTCTTTCTAGCTGCTGGGGCTTTGTGGTTGCATGGCTATCCTGTGGGATGGTGCAGAACTATGACATATGGGGCTTACTTTTGAGTAGAACTGCTTAAGATGGTTGTGCTTTGTAAAATTAAGCTGAAAGGTTGATTTTTCAGAAGACGCATTTATTCATGGCATTTGGGGCAGCGTACCCATTTGTTAAAACACTAGCTAATTAATCAATGGAGCACTTGGAGGGAAATCATTCAAAATAAGTTGGCTGCTCCACTGAAAATGCTTACTAGGGAGTAAATCCCATTAAATTTACTGGAACCTGCTCCTGAGTAAACATAGTAAGGATCACACTGCAGGGAATTGTTTAACATTCCCTGCCTGCGGTTTAGCAATACATTATCATTTTGAGGGTAGTTTCTTGGGAGATGGAGGATTAATTCCTCTCAAACCCTTTATATGGATTTCGAAATGTCAACAGCTTGAGTAGAGCTTTATGAATGTTTTCTTTTCTCTCTTTTTTTATCTCCTTATTTTGACATGAAACTGTGTAAAACAACTTGCAATGGTGGAAGGAGGGAGGGTGGGTTTGGCTAAATAAAGACAGAACCCGCGTCACGGGTTGGCCAGTCAGCTGTCTCTTTTATTCTGATTAGTTGTAAGACGGTGTCGTAATGGACATTTTCCTCTTGCACAAAATAATAAGAGTGGTACTTATCGCTTGTTGCCTACAGCTAGTGGGGAGAGGAAATTAGAAAAGTCCAATGAAGCTGAATGGTAATTAATCATCATACATTGGGTCCCTGTCAATTCAGAAGGGCCTTTCCAACTGATACGGTTGCCTGGAACAATTTAGAACAGTTGAAAATTAGACCTCTTTCTCTTCCGGCAAAAGAACAACAAAAATCAAAGCAAACATAAAAAGAGGGAGGAAAAGATTTAGCACTCATGGACACCACCAACTGCTGCCTTAAATGACAGTTTGACCCATTGTCATGGGAAGTTTACATAATTTATCCCTCACAAAGGATGATAATGTTAACAGTAATAATATTCCCAATGACAATGATGAGGAGATGGAGAAGAGGGAGGGTTTTTTTAACCCTGGAAAGCAAGTGCCAATGGTAAATATGGTAAAAAAAAAAAAAAAACAGAGGGGAAATTCTGTACAACTTTTTTTGATTTGCAATAAGAATGAAGACCGACTTTAGACAAATATGCAAAATCAAATGAAATAAGGGGCATTTCTACATTGTCAGGTGGCTACTGAATACAGCAGGGGTTCCCAACCAAAGGTACATGGGTCGAATCAAGCCCATGGTACCAGTTCATGTGCCCCTCCACCCCTCTAAAGGCATTCAAAAAACAAAATGGCTGCCCCTTTGAAGATGTTGAGACAAAATGGCCACTCGCCACCACCTCCGGTCATGCAGGCAGGGCAAAATGGCTATCAGGCCCTCAAAGCGGACTGAGACATTGTGACCCAGCCCCCAGCTTGAAAAGGTTGGGAACCCCTGGAGTAGAGCAAAGAATCATCTATGAATTGAGTAGCCCATAGATAGATGCCTCATGTTCTGTTTGGCATTTGTACATCACAAACAGAAGTGGGGCCAAGGAAAACAAGGATGCACATTTTACTTTAGAAATAAATCTTCTTTGACTTCATCGGAGTCTATTCTGTGGCTACAGAACCACTTATTTTAGATCGGTGTTTTCCAACATGGCGCCCATGCCCCACAGGGGGATTTCAATTCCCAGAAGTCTAAGTCTGTACATTGGCTGATCAGTGCTTTGGGGAGTTGGCTTCTTTGAATTGAAGTCCCACGGTTAGGCAACACTGTTTTAGATCCTTGAAAATGAAAGTGTAGAGGGGGGAGAGAAAGAACCACATGCATACAAAAGTCTCCCTGCATTGCCCTTTTAAGAAGGAACAGAAGATAAGCATGCCTTTTAGAAGTCCTTCACTCAATTCCTTCTCCACGATTCTTTTAGTATATACATATGTATTTCTATGAAACATTACCAGAGCTGGCCACTCTCTGTAATGTAAAATATAAGGATCTCTGCTAACCACGGTTTCAGGTACCCACAGTACATATCCAGCCTGCCTGGAACTGAGTTGTCCACATATACTGTATATGTAAACACTCACAGCAAGATCAGTTACTCATTTTCCTCCATGATTTTCTGCATGCATGTAATTTACAGGCGTACTAACAAAAGTGGATGGGTTTGTTTATATTATTTGGTATTGTTTGTTCAGTTTCATCACTCGTCTTCTTTTTTTAATGGCAGTACGCCCAGCTTTAATTGTGTAAAGCACTTTTCTCTCTCAAAATTGATTATTCTTGTCAGTCAGTCAACCAAGCTATTTATTGACTTAGCTGAGTGCTACATTCCATAAATATGTTTAAATAACATGGATATTTTATTTTTACATTTTTTAAAAAAAATTAGACATATAATCAAAAAACATATATTTTTTTACATATACAACAAATCAAAATTGTTGACTTTGGTTTATAACCCCACCCACAGCACCTTGAAAAAAGAAAAATATTGTATTGTATTGTTTTATTCCCCCTCCGCCATATTTCATATACCCTCACTGACCTCCAAAACTGGAGTCCCTAAATGCAAGTCAGACATGCTCAAATGGGACTGCTAGTGGACAACAATGTGGAGAGACACAGAGTCCATGGGCTCATTTACTGGTCTGCCGATTGCTGCCAGAGACATGTACCAATGAGGACTTGGGTTTTGCGTAAAGACAAAGCAAAGAAAGTGGCTTCATTTTGGCAGTCCAGGGTCTGACCAGGAAATGAAAGAAAGAAAGAAATCTCCCAAATGGCAGTGTTTTCTGTTTCTTCATTTTTAATATGAGCTTTCAAGAAGAAGCTTAACATATCCGGTTGCTCCCTTAAAGCAACTTTTCTGTCTGCCGGGAATTGCCACAGCCTGGTTCCAAAAGTAGAAGTCCCAAAAAGCTGGACCCAAAAGAGAGCTAGAGCCCAATGACTTGTGCATTCCCTACGACAGTGATGGTGAACCTTGGCACTCCAGCTGTTCTTGGACTTCAATTCCCAGAAGCCAGAGTCTTACTGTGCAGTAAACCCATTTGTGTGGATTCACAGAGACTTGGACTTCTGGGAATTGAAGTCCAAGCACATCTGGAGTGCCAAAGTTCACCACCACAGCCTTAGGAGATATATTGTACTGGATTAGCCCCAAAGCAGTCCAAAGTATAACCTAACTCCTCATATGATCACATCCTTAGTTTTGAGAATAACTTTCCTTTGAACACACAAAATAAGAACTCCGTGACCGAAAATGTAAACATACACTACATTCTCAATTCTTTTCTGGCTTAGTGGTCTCCACACACACACACGAAAGGCAACATGGCATCTAAGATATTGGGGGAGGGGGGAACTCAACTTTGCAATCCTTCCTAGCTTATTTATCAATCAGGCGTGTGGATTTAAATCAATGAGAGGATTTCATTTTTTCTTTACCATTATTTTTTTTTAAAAAAAGGCCCTTACGAAAGAGGGCCAGGCAAAACAAACAGCCCCCCCCCCCCCCGTACATGGCAGAGCAGAGATGAAAAGCAAAAAGCTGCCTCTTTTGTGATCAGAAATTCTTATCTGGTGACCAAACCTTTTTGTTGGCTTCTGAAAGCTGAAGTGGTCTGCCTTAGCGGCAGGTTCAAAGCTGTTTGGCAAACAGATAATGCAATCCAAAGTCTGTCTATCTGCTGAAATATTTAGAGGAACAAGATACTACTTTGACCTCCTTACACCTGTGACCCTTCCCAAAGACATGAAGGGGTGTTTATGTGCTTTATCTTTAATAGGCCTCTGTAAAAAATTTTTTTTGGGGGGGTGCAGACAGGGAGAGGAATAATACTAATGAAAAGATCAAGGTTTGCCAAGTTTCTTTGAGGAAAAAGAAGTTTCTTTTTTCTTTAAAGTCAGTATCCCCCAAGGGGTTTCCCAGCAAAGGAATTCAGATGTACAGTGAAACAAAAAAGAACTTTAGGTAATTGCATGTGAATTCAGATAGAAATCTGGGTTCTTCCTTAATCGTATTCTGAGGAAGTAGACTTGTTCCATGAAAGCTCATATTGAAACATAGCAGTTAGAGTTTAAACCAGGGGTTCCCAACCTAAGGTCCTTGGGCTGGATCCGGCCCATGGCATCATTTCATGTGCCCCCCCCTCCATGGTTATTTGAGAAATGAAATGGCTGCCCCTTTGAAGTTGTCGGAGCAAAATGGCTGCCCCCATTGTATAGGCAGGGCAAAATGGCAATCAGGCCCTCAAAGCTGTTTTGTTTTCTTTCTGTTCTGATTTCCTTAATGGCGATCACACCATAGATGTTCTTGTTCATTCACACATGTGACTATGACCTTTTGTGACGCCATGGACTACAGCATGCCAGGTTTCTCTGTCATTCGCCATCCTCTGGAGTCTGCCCAAATCCACGCCTACCATGTCAATGATGCTGTCTAACCATCTCATCCTCTCTTCTCCTTTAGCGTTTGCTCTTTCCTAGCATCAGGAGCTTCTCCAGTGAGTCCTCTCTTCTCATTGGGTGGCCAAAGTACTTGAGCTTCAGCTTCAGTATCTGTCCTTCCAAGGAGCAGTCAGGGTTGATTTCCTTCAGGATGGACTGATTTGTTCTCCTCACATTCCAGGGGGCTCTCAAGAGTCTCCTCCAGCACCACAGTTCAATGATCTTTGGACAATGATCTTTCATATCTCCATCTATAGGTCTAGCACTCTATCAGTCTGTTATTCCGAAAAGTGTGAATCTGGTGGTTCATCTACAGTATTTTGAACAAAATCATAGATAATTCTGACCACGACAGATGGTTAGTTGATTTTTTTCAGAACAGTTCTGAAGTCCATATCCACAATGTTATTGTTTTGATCTGTTGAACTCAAATATATGCAAATACATTTCTGCCCATGATTTCACCATTCCCGGAACTGTTTCTGGGTGTCCCTGTGCATGCACAAATGCATCCCTGCCACTTCCCAAAGTGGTTTCACCACTCCTGGAAGTGGTTTCACCACTCCCGGAAGTGGTTTCACCACTCCCGGAAGTGGTTTCGCCACTCCCAGAAGTGGTTTCGCCACTCCCAGAAGTGGTTTTGCCACTCTTGGAAGTAATTCCGGATATCTCTGCACATGCACAAATGCATCCCCACCACTCCCGGAAGTGGTTTTGTCACTCCCGGAAGTGGTTCTGGATGCACATATACATTGATGGGCGCATTCCCCATCCTCTTCTGGGGGCAGCGAGGGCATCAGGGGGCAGATTAATTGGTGTTGGGGACGTGATACAATCCATAGGCCATATTTCGGGCACCCCTGCTTTAGGCATATTGGGAGAAGATGGGTAAACTCAAAGGAAAAGGTTATAATGCAAGGGAAAGGCAACAGGCAAAACAGGAAGATGAAATATGAGGTGGATTGAAGCCACAAACTTGGGTTTGCAAGATCTGAACAGGGCAGTTGAAGACAGGACATTTGGAAGGTCAATTGTTCATAGGTTGCTATAAGTCCAAGGACTTGACAGCACAAAATAATCACAACTATTTGTGTAGATGTAGAGAGCACTAGTCAATGCTGGGCAGCCTCATATTAGAAAATATTTCATGCCAGGGAAGAAGAAAAATACGATGGGTGGGAGAAATGTGGGAAGGGTTGGAAAACAGAAGGCAGAGTCGGAAGGTGACAGATTTATAGTATTCATGAAAAGGAGGCTATGACACAATAACAAAAATGTGGCAAATTAAGACAGGTATGTCAGATTTTCCACTCATATATTTTTCCCCCAGTTTCTCCACCCCTTTTACAAGTGAGGTTTAACAGAATTCTTGGGCTGAGAGGATTCTTTTGTTAAACCAGGTTGTATTTTTGAAAAACAGTATTACCAAAGGTTAAACAGAGAACAGATGTAAGTTGTAAAATACAAGCTGATCAAAGCTTGGATTTTGAGACAGAGACGTTAGTAAATGATGATAAATCAACCCCAGTGGAATTGTAAGAAGCAGGCAAATGTAACGATGGGAGAGTGAAAGTCAAGTCTTGAAGCCAGTGAAGGGGCACTGGTGAAAGAGTAGAAACAAATGTTAGAGTTAATTCTAGACATCTGAGATGGAGCATCAGATAGACGAACTGCACAGAAAATGCCAAAACAGGCCTGACAACTGTAACTCATGGAGAGTTAAAATGATAGGAAGACAGAAAGCTGACTTATGTTGAAACATAGCCTTTGGACATCTAGCCTAGCACTCTTGACCCTGGCTGGCAGTGTCTGTCCAGAAAAGGGATTCTCAACCTGTGACACGTGGGCTGGATGCAATAACAATAACAATAACAATAACAATAACAATAACAATAACAATAACAATAACAATAACAATAACAATAACAATAACAATAACAATAACAATAACAATAACAATAACAACAACAACAACAACAACAACAACGGCGACGGCGACGGCGGCGGCGGCGGCGGCGGCGACACATAATGATGTGTTGGGAATCGCCCTGGGTCCCTTCGGGGAGCAGGGCAATAAACAAATTTAAATAAATAAATAAATAAATAAATAAATAAATAAATGGTGGTGGTGGTGGTGGTGGTGATGGTTGTTTTATTATTATTATTATTATTATTATTATTATTATTATTATTATTATTATTATTATTATTATTATTATTATTATTATTATTATTATTATTATTATTATTATTATGTGTCAGAGATTACTCTGGGTTGAAAGGATTTTTAGTGGAAACCCGAATGAGGCTCTTTTTATGTCCCCAAGTGCATCTCTTGGGTATCAAAACCCAACCTTCCAGTCTCCAGCTCAGTGACTTAACCACAAAGCCAGTGATGGTGAACCTTTTAGAGACCGAGTGTCCAAACTGCAACCCAAAGCCCACTTATTTATCACAAGCAGGTTAAGAATCCCTTCTCTAAAGCCTGTAATTTGCAGAAAAGAACTGAGTTAGCAAAAGATATTTCAGCCATTCGCCCACCCTTCTACCTGTCTCAAATGCAATTCTGCAAAAACTTTCTAATTGTTTAAATAAATTGTTACTGGGTGTCAGTCCTTTGATAGATGGTCACAATAAAATAATATAACCTGATAGTTAAGACTATTTTTTGTTTCATTTTTTCCAAAGTGGACTTTCTAATATATAGATCAGGGTTCCCAAACTTTTCACGCTGCGGACCGTTCATGTAGTTGAGCGGGCCTGTCATGTGGTACCTCCCAACATAAAACATTTCCATGGCTGAGGTAAATGCATTTATGACAGCCACAGGTGCATTTACAGCATTTAGTATGAGGATTACTTCTGCTTCTGGTAGCAGTGAGACCAATTGTGAGCCACATGGTGGGTCCAGCCCGCAGGCCGTAGCAACAGGGGAGAAAGGAAATGTTACCATTGGGCTAGTAGGCAGAGTGAACTTTGTGTTGCTGGGCGGGGGGAGAGGAAGTGCTCCCATTGGGCTGCTGGGTGAAAGGGTGGGGTGAAATTTGTGCTGGGGTAACTGCAGAGGTGCCCACAAAGATGGCTCTGAGTGTCACCTCTGGCACGCGTTCCATAGGTTCGCCACCACTGCACTAAGCCACCAGGGGAGCTGCACCGTCTCTATGAAGAATATAGCTATAACTATTCTGGCCACTTAAACACACACACACACCCAAAAGGAATGGAATGGAAAACAGTGCACAACTATTTTTCCGAAGGAAGGAAGGAAGGAAGGAAAAAGGAAGGAAGGAAGGAAGGAAGGAAGGAAGGAAGGAAGGAAGTCCAGTGTTTATTGAGACCCAAGTGAAATGGAAAACATTTTAAAAGGCCAGGGAGGGAAGGAGGAGAAAGGAGGTAATTGTTAAGACTGTCAGCAGGGGACTCCTGTGATAATTTGATCTGAACTCTGCTAACAAATCACTGGGCCATTTCTTTTGCTTTAGTATCTGTTTATGCTTCTACAAATTGAAACCCCACTGGCTATCCGGGGCAGAACACGGCCCAGCACAATAACACATCAGCTCCTCAATTAGTTCAAGGTGGAGAAGGATTAGTTGCCCATCTCAAACCTAGAGGCTGACTCAATATTTTGTCTTTCCCTGCTGGGGTAAAAGGGTGCAGACATATGTAAGCAATAAACCAACAGGCTTCCATCCACTTTAGCTTGAGTGGAAGGAATGCAGAACAAAACTATAAAATAATAATAGACCAAAAGAAGGGGGCAGTGGAGAGGGAGTGTGGAAAACGTCATGCCCCGTCTGCTAAGAGAAGATCACAGGGGATGCCCGTTAAAGTTTTTAAAGATGTAACACTGGCTTTATGTTTTCTTTTCTTCCTTCCCCCCGTTTCTCTTTCTTGTGATTTTTTTTGAGGCATAACCATTATGGTTGTGTCGTGCCAACATGGAGAGCTGACATGAGATCAAAGAGCTGATAAATGAGAGGAAAGGGGACAGTTGACCTTCTGGATTATATTCGACAAGAGTTTTGGGCTTTTTAAAGCAATAAGGAAAGTCATAAATAACCCAGCCTCAAATATATCCTCACACCTTTTCTCCATGAAACAGGAACAATGGCTAGATAACCACTTGTGTAGCAATGGGTCCATATGGCGTCACTTACAGGTATGTGTTTAAGAAGAAATAAATACTCTTCACCACAAAAGGGCCTTTGAACTGTTCATTTTGGGGGGGGAAATAATAAAAAGAAAATCCGGCCATTTTCTTTTAACTTAGGAAGAAGTGTGATTTACAGTAGAAAGTTAGCAGGCAAATGTATTCCAAAAGTAAATCGAGCTTCATGGAATGGTGTTTGGATGCCTGAAGGAATTGAAGCACCCTCAGATATCAGGGCATTTAATAAGCGATGTTGACCTTTCATAAAACCTCTACTATCCACACATGTAAAGTTGAATAGTTTGCATCCGGTAAACTCAAGTGCTACTTTATGCCATCATAGTGGTTATCATGGGAAGGATCCAGAAAACACAATAGGAGCAATGTCACCAAAAGCTGCATATATGCTAATTCTTTCATGTCTAGGTCAGACTTTAAACTGCCAAAATGAAGCCATCTTCTTGGCTTTGCCGTTGGCCAAACTTAAAGTCCTCATTGGTGCATGTAACTGGCAGATGAGCAAACTAGCTGGATTCTGTATCTCCCCACATTTACACAGCATGTTGTTATCACCCAGCAGCCCCCATTTGAGCATGTTGATCATACATTTAGGCACTCCGCTCCTCAGTCTGTTCAGGGTCCTCCAAGTGATGTAGGGTAGGTTTAGTTTCTCAGCCATATCCTCCTTTAATGTTATTCCTTTTAAAGTTGGGGGCCGGGTCACACTCTCTTAGATAGCTTCAGGGGCCAGATGGCCATTTTGCTTTTCCTCCACTACATGGCACTTCCTGGCGTGGTGGAATCAATAGGGGATCACATGAAATGGTGCCAAGGGCTTCATCTGGCCCACATCTAGTCCATGGACCATGGTTGAGAATCCCTGCTCTAAAGTATGTAATTTTCAGAAGAAAACTGGGTTAGCAAAAAATATTTCCACTTTTCACCCACCCATCTACCTGCCTCAAATGCAATTCTGCAAGAACTTTGCAATTGCTTAAATAAGTTGTTACTGGGTATCAGTCATTTGATAGTTGATCATAATAAAACAATAAAACCTGATTGTTAAGACTACTTTTTGTTTCATTTTTCTGGAGTGGACGTTCTAATCTTTAGATCAAGGGTTCCCAAACTTTTCACACCACAGGCCAGTCATGACCGGGCCAGACATGTGGTTCCTCCCACTGTAAAACATTTCCGTGGCTGACGTAAATGCATTTAGGACAGCCACAGGTGCATTTACAGCATTTAGTATGAGTATTACTTCTGCTTCTGGTAGAAGTGAGACCACTGGTGGGCCACCCACTGGTGGTGCAGGCTGGGTCTGACCTATGGGCCATAGTTTGGCCACCCCTGCTTTAGATACTGCCATCATAAAAAGTTGGGTTAATTCTGCTGCCTGCATTTTCTTTGATTATATCGATTACATTTAATGATATTCATTAGTACAATTTCAATATGTATTTCTTGGATCAGACTTCAAAGTTTGTTCCGTTTTGATGTCAGGGGGGAAAACACCAAACTAAAACTAAACTAAAAACCTAGTATTTAAGAGAAATCTTTTTTCCCCTTGACTACATTTTTTGGAAGCCAAATTCCTGGAACTATGCTAGCTGAAGTATTTTGGGAAGTGTGATCCAAATCTCACATTTCTTGACTAGCTTAAGATGTAAAGATACTCTTCACACCACCCCTATAGAATAAAGCAATGATTTTGTTCATCTAGCTTTCTACAACCACTAATAGGTAAAGTTAAAGTTCATCCTTGCTGAAAAGCCAGCTGTGTCCATTTCTAGGACTCGGTGCTCATCTCCATTTACAGCCAAAGAGCCTGCACTGTCTGTGTCTGCAGATGTTTCCATGGTCATGTGGTAGGCAGGGCTAGATGCCGGAGTCCACAGAATGCTGTTACCAGTGATGAGATGTCAAAAATTCTACTACCACGCCATGATGTCACGGACGTCATGGGCGTGGCCAATGTCATGATGTCATGACGTCATGGGCGGAGCCAACGTCATGACATCATGACGTTGTGGGCAAGGCCAAAAAATAAAAATAAAAAATAATAATAAACACGCACACAGACCCGTAATTAACTTAAAGAAATAAAATAAAGAAATAAATAAAATAAAAATTAAATAAAAGTACAACCACCCACCCAAAACACAATTAAATCACCCACCCACTCACCCACCCAAAATATAAAAGCCTCACTTACCTTCCGTGGCCGCAGCCAGAGCCGGGCCGAAAAGGCAACGGCCCGAGGAAGCTCCAGGCGCCCGACAGAAGAGGATGCGGCGGTGGCGAGCCCCGCCGGGTTTACCCAGGGCATGGGGGTTTGTTGGGCCCAAGACCCTAGGACGGCGCGGCGCGGGCGGACGGCGCGGCGCGGGCGGACGGCGCGGCCACGCACCAACGTGCCTGTGGGAGCCAGGTAGCCGGCTAGGGGAGGTGCCCTTCTCTTAGGGCTGCCGCCGCTGCTGCCGGAGCCAGTCTGCTTGTGTTTCCGCAGCGAGAGGGAGGACGAGGTGAGAGCCGGGGTATGTGTGGGGGGCAGCTCGGCCGTCTGGAAGCCTTCCCGGTCGGTGTCAAATTGGGGGGGGGAGACCCTCCTCTTGTCTGCCACTCCCGCCATTCAGCCTCCGGCAGAGCGACGAGGTCGTCTCGCCCGCCTTGCCACCCGTTTGTCCTCCCTGTTTCTGCGGGGCAGGGTGGCCTTGTCTCCCCCTTGCGAGGCTGGTGGTTCCCACCCTGACCCTTCCCTTCTCCGAGGGCTGCATTTTTGCTGAAATGTGAAATTCAGTTTCTTCTGTAAAGTCGGCCCTAGTGGGCTGTAGAGCTGGAGGCTGGGAGGGGGGAGATAAATGAATGGACGGGGAACCTCCCATCCAGCTTCAGAAGATTTTTTTAAAAAATTGGAGCCATTTGGCTCCAATTTAGTGCGCATGTCCAGAAACTCAATTTGACGCATGCGCAATGCGTCAAATTGAGTTTCTGCGCATGCGCAGTCAATTGGAGCCATTTTAGCTCAGATTTTAAAAAAAAATTCTTTCGGTGAGGCGTCCGGAACCGGACACCTCAAAAGTGGACTCCCCTCCCGGAGAACTCTCCGGGATTAGTCTTACCGGTTCCAGAGATCCGTCTGGAACCGGGGACATCCCATCACTGGCTGTTACCTTTCCCACCATAGTAGTGTCTGTTTATCTACTTGGAAATTCTGGCTTTTGAACTGCTAGGTTGGCTGAGCTGTGGCAGATGATGGGAGCTCACACCATTGGGTCTCGAGTGGTTAACATGCTACCCTGCTGGTCATCAAATTCAGAGTCCTGCCCACCTAGCCACTGCAGCCCACTAATACCACAGAGCGGCTCCCCATCCATATGTTATTATGTTATATTCAACTATCCATGTATTGTTATTATTATTTTCACAGAAATATGGCCAATTTAAACACATTTACACTTGAAGAGCATTTTGTGACAAGTATGCATAATATTATGCAGTGAGAATGAGGGACATCACACAGATACACTGAATACAGAAGCTATATGGACGGGTAGGGACTTATCGGCTACCCCGTACATTGCAGTTACATTTGTTCCTGATTCATTGTGATTTGTGATTTTTTGTTAACTTGTGCTTGACTTTATCTCAATTTGTTCAGAGCCCCCCAAATTAGACTGGCTCCACAGAAGTCTAAATAACTAAAATAACAGGGAGGGATATTAGTCCTACTCTTTTCCCTCACTTTGTGTTATCATTCCCAATTAGAGGACGGAAGACACAAAAGAGAAGCAGAATGCTTGTTTATTTTGCCTGCTGGGGTGTTTGGCTTTGTTGAAAACCCATTAGAATCAGCAGAAAATTAATTCTGACAACACAGTTGCTTAGTAAACAAACAGCGCCTGATTGATGAAGACAAACGGCAGAAATGCTCACAAAATCTTATTCGCCTCTTGAAAGGAAGGAGGGAAGAAGTGGGGGTAGAGTCCTCCTCCTCCCCGCATCGTTTTGAACCACTTAGATGTGGCTTCCACCGCATCGCAAGCAGCCAAGCAATTTAATAAATGTCTTTAAACATAATCTTAAATGACTTGCCAGCTCAGAAATCCATTTATCATACAACGGAATTCCTACACAGGGAATACAGTACACATTTTAATTGATGTGGAAACATACAGATTTTGCTTAATATCCTCATAAGCCTGCCCATTTTGCTAATAAGATTATGAGTGGTCTATGTCTTTGTAAGGGCTGCTGTTGTTTTAAGCAAAACAGTAAAAGGACATGTGACGCAGAGTCAACTGGTGGTATAGGCTTTGGAAGAATCTCACCTAACCCCCTCATCTGTCTTCCCCGGACCATGAGACATCCCTGTTGTGATGTATACAAAATATCTCAGTGCAGATATTCCAGGCCATGGTGGTCTAGTGGTTAAGACACTGAGCTTGACAATTGGAAGGTTGGCAGGTCTGCAGTTTGAGACCCAAGTGAGTATCCATCCTCCATCCCCGCTGCTGCCAAGCTAGCAGTTTGAAAGCAAGAAAATGCAAGTAGATAAACAGGCACAGGGGTGGGATTCAGCAGGTTTGCCCCAGTTCGCCAGAAATTCACCGTAGCAGAAATTCCAGCTGGCCCCACCCATCGAAGTTTTGAAATAAAGTACAGTGGTACCTCATACAATGATTTTAATCCATTCCATGGGGCTCGTTGTTGTATGAAACAATTGCTATATGATACGTGCATCGTATAGCGATTTTCCCTATGGGATGCATCGTACAATGATTTTTTTTTTTTTGCTAAGTGGTTTTTCCCATTGAAAATTTGTTGTACGATTTTTTTCCCATAGGGAAAATTGTTATGTGAGATGCCATTTCCCCCCAAAATCCTAATTGTTATGCGATTGCTATATGGGACAATTGTTGTATGAGGTTCTACTATAGTTCTAATTTGGGCGCAACGCAGGACTTTCCCCCTGGCTATGACCACCATACCACACCCACAGAGTAGGTAGTAAAAAAACCCTGAATTTTACCAATCATCCAGTTCAAAATCCCAATCTACTTTCCATTTTTAAACAATATTCAGTCTCAAAACTAACCAATATCATCTCTTAATGATTCTGTTCTATCTGCATGTCTCCAAAATCCATTAATAATGCTATTTTAAGCCATATCTCCAAGTTTCTTGATGATATAGAAAGTCCTTTTTGCAATTATAACCAAGTATGCATTCAGATGGAGGTGGACAGCTTTTCTGTTCTTTCATGGCAGACACACGTCTGGACTGAACCCACCTTCAAATCAAGATGGAAAACATAAAGTTGTGAAATTTGAACAAGGATAAAGGCACTGTGGTAGCTCAAGTGGTTAAGGTGCTGAACTTAAAGCAGAAGCGTAGCGTGCCTTGGCGGGGCCCCGTATAAAAATTTGTTTGGGGGCCCTTAGGAAGGGTAAAGATTTGTTTTGCTTACGCACGTTGGGGGGCCCCGTGGCCCGGGGGCCCCGTATAATTGATATGGCAGATACGGCGGTAGCTACGCCTCTGACTTAAAGACTGGAAGGTCGGAGTTCAATACCCGAGTACTGCAGGACGGAATGAGCTCCTGTCTCTGTCCCTGCTCCTGCCAACCTAGCAGTTCAAATGCAAGAAATTGCAAGTAGATAAATAGAGACCACTTCAGTGGGAAGTTAACCAGCGTTCTGTGTGCTCCAATGTCTAGCCATGCCTGCCACATGACCATGAAAACATCTGCAGAAGCAGACAGTGTTGGCTCTTTGGCTTTGAAACAGAGATGAGCACTGAACCCTAGAGTTGGCTATGACTGGCTTTCGACCAAGAGTGACCTTTACCTAAAGGACCAAGATTTCCTTCTGGCGCTAGGAAAACACTCTTTCCCACTTGCTCTGATAGCTTAATTTTCCCTTTTAACTCCATTCATTCCCATGATGAGCAGGGTGGGACATTTGCTCTTGCCAATGATCACCACACCCCTCAATTAATAAAAAAAACCCATTCATGTAGCTGGATGCATTCCTAATCTCAGTGTAGGCTTTGATGTTCCAGAGAATGGAAGCTGGAAGGACGGTTTCCCATCCTTTGCCCTTTTATCAGTTGGTGACTGGAAAGTCAGGTGTGGGTGGTAAGAACAGGAAATGTATGACAATTGGGACCACTAGGTGGAAGCGCATGCTGCTTGGAAAAGAAGCCATCACAATGGGTAGGTTGGGAGGGAGCCAAGAGAGGATGACAATTACCATGATCTCAGTGGAATTAAGACAGGCAGAACCATTGCAGTTTGTGTGGCTTTGATTGCTTCATTCAGCTGCAGTGGCTCAGTGGTTAAGAAGCTCGCCTTGTGAGCTGGAAGGCTGACAAGTCAGCAGTTTGAGACCCGGTTTTGACCTCCCGTCTCTGTCCCAGCTCCTGCCAAGCTAGCAGTTCGAAAGCAAGAGATTGCAAGTAGATCAATAAGGAACACTTTGGTGGGGAAAGATCCTGGGGACATGAAAGGAGCCTCATTTGGGAGTCCCCTGAGTGGAGTTTCTCCAGCAAAAATCCTTTCAAGCCAGAATAATTTCTGACACGAAATTATTATTATTATTATTATTATTATTATTATTATTATTATTATTATTATTATTATTATTATTATTATTATTATTATTATTATTATTATTATTATTATTATTCAATTCAACAAAGCTGGAATAAAAATGATGCCAGAGCTGATATAAGGTAAAGGTAAAGGTCTCCTTCTTGAAAGCCAGTCATATCTGACTCTAGGGTTCAGTGTTCATCTCTGTTTCAAAGCCAAAGAGCCAGCGCTGTCTGCTTCTGCAGACACTTCCATGGCCATGTGGTAGGCATGACTAGACACCGGAGTGCATGGAACACTGTTATCTTCCCACCAAAGTGGTCCCTATTTATCTACTTGCAATTTCTTGCTTTCGAACTGCTAGGTTGGCAGGAACAATGGTGTACTCCCTCCAAAATATGTATATATCTGGTGGCCAGTAATATATCTGGGGTGTCATGTGGCAGGCATGACTAGGCACTGGAGTGCACGGAACAGCATCTTGCTAATTTTTATTACCACTGTTACACGTTGCAGGGTTGTGGTGGTTCACGGGCTAGATGCTGAGCTTGATGACTGGAAGGTCGGCAGGTCAGCAGTTCAAGACCCGAGTACAGCGCAATGGAGTGAGGGCCTGTTGACCATCCCAGTTCCTGCCAACCTAGCAGTTCGAAACCATGAAACGGTAAGTAGATAAACAGGTAACACTTTGGTGGGAATAATAATAATAATAATTTTGTGTCAGAAATTATTCTGGGTTGAAAGGATTTTTGCTGGAGAAACTCTGCTCAGGGGACACCCAAATGAGGCTCATTTCATGTCCCGAAGTTCTTTTCCCACCAAAGTAGCCCCTATTGGAAACTAACAAACAAATATATATTCAGGCTCAGGCAGCAGAGTGACTTGAGCAAAAGGAATGAGATGATAATTTGGTATGTTCTCCAGTCATTTGGGAGATTTCTGCACATGGGCAACATTGCTGTTGACAGAGTCACGCCACATATGTAATTAATCGGCAAAACTTTGCTCAACAGCAGCTGTGCCAATTGTGAATTATTATTCACAGAACTGAAAGGACATTTTAATTTTCTAGAGATTTCTCTCTTTTTTTGTCTATTTCCCTCTCTCTCATTGTCTTGCTTCAAAGAAGCACAGTGTCCCTCAAGAGACACCCACATTCTCTTTGCCTAAAAGCACGCTCTTTAAATAAAAATTGTGTTTGGGAGAGGAAAATAAATCTACTTGTTTTCTTCTGGTCGACTAAAATATCTTATTCTCTCATGAGGAATAAAATTTAATTTAGTGTAATTTTTCTTATGCTTTTCACTTACCATCTCACTGCTCACATTAAACAGGAAAAGATAATAGGCGCCTGTAAGCAGAATAAAATGAAACCAAATTACTATATATGTATACATTAATTATTGTACACCCTAGAGGAAATCAAAGACAGCATATGCACCTACGGTAGTAAGCAAACACGCATTTGGTACTATAGCTATTACTGTTATTATTTGACTTATTTAGGTCTTTTCCAAAGCATGGCAAATCTATGATTTAGTGACTTCCCTAAAGAGATTGTCCTTAACAGTTGTGTTCAGATCTTGCAAATTCTCTGTGGCTTCTTTTAGGAACTATATTTGGGTTTCCTCGTTTCCTTCTACCTCCAGCTATTATTTCCCTTTTCAAATAAAATTTAACATCACATATTTTTGGCATACTTTTCACTAGGATTTTTTTTTTTCAGTCAATGGTGGAATTGGTTCCATGGCCTATTCCATGTTGCTCGGTAGAAGACTTACCAGGAGGACCTCAGATCAGTGATGGGATGTAACAGGTTCTCACCAGTTCACCAGAACCGGTAGTAACTTTCCCCAGTGTCCCAGAGAACCGGTAGCAATTTTTTTTTTGTGGGGGGGGAACCACCTTCGGGGCTTACCTATTCACTGGTTCCCCCACTGCGCATGTATTTTAATGTATTATTTATTCATTTATTTAAGTTATTTATGTGTTTATGTTGTGGGTGGATGGGTTGAGGTGTGTGTGTGTGTGCTTATTTTTTATTATTTTATTATTATTTTTCTTTGGCTCCGCCCATGATGTCATGACATCATGACATCAGCTCAGCCCATACTGTGATGACATCACGGTGGGGAAGTAAAATTTTTGACATCCCACCACTGCCTCAGATGATGGAATTATGGAGGAAATGCCTCTGGAAGCCATCACAGCAAAATGAGCAGAGGAGGAACTCTAATTCCCAACAGTCATGGAGGTGAAAGAAGCTATGCCAGATGGACTGGCTGTGAAGGCACACCTTGATAATAGCCTCAAGGCTGTAGCAGTCCATTGCAGCCCCGGTATTAAATCCTGCATGTCTCGTTTCATACGTGCCACAGGAGATGGCTCCGTGATCATAGTGTGTAGGTCACTTCATGGCAAGTTGGGATCTACCTTAAACAAATTCACACCAATGGCATTTTTCCTGCTTCAGGGAAAAATGCATTCTCGGATATGAGATGCAGCCGCCACTGCCGACTATACTGGGATGCAGGTGGCAGTCATGTTACTTTGTTGAATCAAAAACAAGAAATCTTGCATCACCTTAAAGATAAATCAGTCACATATGCCATAAAATATCATTGATAGTGACATATAGTCATTTGTCTTAAATATTATCATTCTCTTTAAACATACATCTGTACATGATTAACCAATGCAACTCTGATCTGAAATGTAAATCCTATTTTGTCCTTTTCTTTGGCATTCCATAAATAGACACCCTATTAATTGATCTTGCTTAGTAAAGGGGGTGGGGAACTGGACCCATTCATTTCCGATCTCTTCTAGGCTTAAATGGTCCCATCATTTAAACCTGGGTTTGTGAAGTGCTAAATAGCATCCTCGGTTGGGATGGCTTCAGATATCTACACCTCAACAAAGTAGATTTTTTTTTTTGGTAAATCACTAATCTTTTAACGGCTTGCTTCTGTTCAGATGTGTTTTCCCTGCTGTGTTTTATTAGACACACATAAAATTAACAACAGAGCTGGAAGGATTCCCTCAACTGGTTCCAACACAAATTTTCCAATTTGAGGTCAGATGCATTGACTAATAAACTTTTACTGCAGTAGTCTAACAGTGGCAGTTAGACTTCTAGAAATGCATCTCTTAAGTCCACCAGAATTAGCCACTGCATAAAATGAAAAGGAGCACTTGTTTGGCTTAATTTGTGAAGCTTTTTTTTAATGGCAAACTGTGGATGTCTCACCCAGGAAGTATACCAAGAATTCCCAAACCATGGAATGGCGACCATTTCCACATCAAAATAACAACAAAAACAAATGTTCTAACTATAATTGGAAATACAGTAGCGTACTTTAGAAAGAGAAAGGAATGGATTGGATTCATGTACGGCCCAAAGGGAAAGGTCTCCCTTGCTTGAAAGCAGTCATATCTGACTCTAGGGGGCAGTGCTCAACTCCGTGAACAGTCAAAGAGCCAGTGCTGTTTTCATTTGCAGATATTTTTGTGGTCATGTGGCATGACTAGATGCTGGAGCACATGGAACGATGTAAAATCTTCCACCAAGCTGGTACCTATTTATCTACTTGCAGTTTCATGCTTTCAAACTGCTTGGTTAGCAGGAGCTGGGACAGAAAACAAGAGCTCGCTCCATTGCACAGAACTCGGGTGTTGAATTGCTGACCTCAGACCTGCCAGCTTTCCAGTTGTCAAGCTCAATGTCTTAACACCACTAACCCACCGTGGTCCTATGTATGACCCTACTATTAGGTAAAATGAGGCAGCTGCACATTGGGGGAAGACAGTAGGTTTTACAGTCTAATAGATCTGGAGGACATTTGTTGGGGAAGGTCGATTGGTGGTCTTGACCTTGGTCTCCAATCTGCAGTTTAGAGGCAACCTTATTTTGTAATCCTGTGACAAATGTCCTACTTTATAACGCTCTTGCCACAAGAACTCAGGACATTATCCAGAAGCTTTAAACCAGGGGTTCCCAACCTAATGCCCGTGGGCTGGATCCAGCCCCAAGCACCATTTCATGTGCCCCCCACTCCTCCAATGTCATTCAAGAAACAAAATGTCTACTCCTTTGAAGCTTTTGGGATGAAATGGTCACCCCCATCGTGCGGGCAGGGCAAAATTGCCGTCCAGCCCTCAAAACTGACTGAGAAAGCATGACCGGGGCCCGGCTTGGAAAGGTTAGGAACCCCTGCTTTAAACACTCTTACCCCAGATATATTACTGGCCACCAGATATATACACATTTTGGAGGGAGTACACAAATGTTCCTGCCAACTTAGCAGTTTGAAAGCAAGAAATTGCAAGTAGATAAATAGGGACCACTTCAGTGGGAAGGTAACAGCATTCCATGCACTCCAGTGTCTAGTCATGCCTGCCACATGACCATGGAAATGTCTGCAGAAGCAGACAGCGCTGGCTCTTTGGCTTTGAAACAGAGGTGAGCACTGAACTCACGACTAGCTTTCAAGCAAGGGAAACCTTTACCTTTACACCATTGTTCCATAATGTCCCACCCCCTCACAATTAGAGCATGAATTCTTTAGAGTGGCTTTCTCTGCAATAGGCTTTAGTAGAATTAATATGATCCTTCAGCTAACTGAACATGATTGCTGAATATCAGGATTGTTGACAATCCTGATATTAAATGGTTGAAAATCAGTGCTGTAAACCAAAGCACAACATTGGAGAGAAAGTTCTCTCTCCTAGGAAAGGCAGGAAGAAAAACGGGAGCTTGTTTAGACTGTGTTAGTGAAACATCTGAAATCTATCGCTTTTGCTGTCTCTGGCCAATGTTTTTGCTGTGAATTAGTCTTCTCCCCTACTCTCAACAAAAACAACTGAATCCTTGGAGATCAGATCAAGAGATTAGTTTATAGCATTAGAGATTAGTTTTCCCCTCCCCCCCTTTTTTTGGGGTATTTTTTTACTTGTCCCTGAGGCCTGGGGCTAATGCTATTAGCACCATTTCACAGGCAGCAGGGACCTCTCAATGAAGTGCTGTTTTAAACAGGGTATCCCGCATAGTTTGGTGTCAAAGTTCTCATCTATTTACAGGTGACATCACAGGAGTATCGCCCAGGCAAGCATTGTGGAAGCCAAGCTCATCCTCCACAAGCCAGAAAATGGACTTTGCTCAGCAGCTCCAGAAAACTGGCAAATGGGAAAATTTCGGTGCCAGAGAAGGCCACCAGTCCGATTTTGCTTGGTACATCCTGGAGAAAGACGTTACTTGGCGAAATTGTAATGAGACAACACAGCTTGGAAGGAAGACTTCTTATGGCCTGTAACTTCAGACTCATCCAGATCAGGGGTTCTCAAAGTTTTCCAGGCATGGGTAGCACCATGCCCCCTCAGACAGCTGAGCGGCTGGACTGGTGCTGTAAAACACATCCGCGGCAATCGTAAACATGTTTGCAATGTCCACGGAGTCATTTACAGCTGCATAAATGTGTTTACACAGCCGTAAATGAGTCCATGGTCGATTCCAGTGGCAAGGGCAGCTGGAGTGAGGTTGGGGGCCAAATTATTAATTGAATCCGGCCCACTGGCCATAGGTTGTGAACCCCTGCTCTAGAGTCTAGGTTGTTGCTATATGCCATCAAGTCAGAACTGACTTATGAAGACCCCAATAGAGTTTTCAAACATATCAGAGAGTAAACAAAACAAAAATACAAAACTGTTGTGGCACTTTAAAGACTAACTGCTGTATTTTAATGTTAGCTTTTGTGGATCAGGTCCACTTCATCAGACATGGGAGTGAGACTTCATGGCATAAATGTATACACATCAGGTAGAGAGGTTCAGAATGGTTAGTATAACAGATACCATAGGTATGTGGTATTTTTTTATTTTTACAGCTGGCAATACCTGTTATTCAGATTAGTGGTGAGACTTTACCCTGTTGAATTGCAAATGGTTACAAGACAACCATTACATATTTGCTAACGAGTTTAGCCTTCAGGACTAGCAGCTATTATGTGAGTGGCCCAGGCCAAGCACTAGGTTCTTCCTTTGTTCTGAGAGGTAGCCTAAGGCTCTGGATGAGAATTATACTGAAGAGGTTTCTGTGAAGGTGGTTTAGCAGTCTAATTACATCATCATCATTGTCATTATCGTCATTGTCGTCATCATCAATTGGAATAGAACCAATCTTGCACTACATACAGAGACAACAACTAAAGTTGTTTGCTCATCTGGAGAGAATATCTTCGAACTCCATACCATATAAGGCATATGTCGACAGAGAAGAAGAAGAGGAGGAGGAGGAAGAAGAAGAAGAAGAGGAGGAGGAGGAGGAGGAGGAAGAGGAAGAGGAAGAGGAAGAGGAGGAGGAGGAGGAGGAGGAGGAGAAGAAGAAGAAGAAGAAGAAGAAGAAGAAGAAGAAGAAGAAGAAGAAGAAGAAGAAGAAGAAGAAGAAGAAGAAGAAGAAGAAGAAGAAGAAGAAGAAGAAGAAGAAGAAGAAGAAGAGAGATCCTCAGCAGCAGTAGCAACAACAACCTGGATGAATTAAAGATCAGATGGATGTACCATTTGAAGATCCATCATAACTTCACAAATCCAGTTGTCCACCATCTATTTGTTTTGCTGTTATGGTCTTCTATTTTCTATCTGCTATTTGGTTCTGCACGGTTTATGTTTTGGACAGGGGGAATGGTTCATGTTTCCTGAACCAGAATAATTAATGCAATTCCACTCCGGTGCTGGGAAAGTGGCTGCTATAATTAGCATATGAAGTTTCATATTCAGATACCTGATGTTCTTTCAAGCCGCTCCTGACGCTTCACACAGTATAAATACAAGGCAGACAATAAAAGGAGCAACCACTGCCCCCACCCCCAGAGCTCCATGGCAGCTATTATTTAGACCAATCCTTGATGCTTTAAAAAAAGAGAGAGAGAAAGGAAGAAAATAAAGAACGAAGCCTCATTCCACAGCTCCCACCAGTTTCCTTCCATGTGAAAGAAGGGTCTCTCCAGGCCTGCACATTGTGTTGAAGTAACAGATTTGTGTTGGTTCCTGAAGGGAGGCGTAATGAAAAATATCGACACTCTGAGTTGCAAGGACTCCCACAGAGAACTTTTGTGTCTGAATGGAAATGAACCTCCACAAAAACAGACCAGGGGACAATGACCCTTGGAAAAGTCAGAATGGAGCAACCCCTCGGTAACTATTTTGTTAACTCAATGTTTCATACATTCTTTTCAGGGCAACAAACACTCTACAGTGACAGCCAACAATTTTTAAACTATCTCTTTGCTGTATGTTGCCCTCATTTTTGGTGTATTCAGATAACAGCTGTCACGTAAGGAAGGTGCAGGAAGTTCAAAATTCATAACAAAGGAAGAATCTGAACCACACTGATTCTCTAAAACATATTATTATTATTATTATTATTATTATTATTATTATTATTATTATTATTATTATTATTATTATTATTATTATTATTATTATTATTATTATTGATGTTTTTTCAAATGCACACTGAGTTGTATGCATTTGAAAAAATCTATAACTCAGTATATAATTGATAACTTCTATGATGATTTCTTGTCTTGAGGTGATGTTTCTTCAAATAGTTACAGTGGTGTAGCAAAAACAGCATAACTAGCTAAGAGAATTTGTGCCATTAGTTATTTTGTTTGCATTTAGTTGTTTGCATTTATTTGCATTTATTTTCAGAGGTTAAGAAGTTCGCCTTGTTAGCTAGAACGCTGGCAAGTAGGCAGTTCAAGACCCGGGTACTGAATGACGGTTTGAGCGCCCGTCTCTGTCCCAGCTCTTGGGGACATGAAAGGAGCCACATTTGGGTGTTCCCTGAGTGGAGTTTCTCCCGCAACACAGAATAATTTCTCACATGAAATAATTATTACTATAGTTGTTAGGCATTTTAAGAACCAGTGTGGTGCAGTGGGTAGAGTGACAGTCTATGACTCAGGACTCCTGGGTTCAAATCCCACCCCCCAGCCATAGAAACTGATGGGGAACTGGCAAAACTACTCGTTAAATACCTCATCTGCCCTTCAGTTCTCTCCAAGTTACATATATTTCATATATATTCCTGGCCTTTAGATTTATACATATTCATTGAGCTCATTCCATTGGACAAAAATTTTCCTTTCCCCCTCAAATACACAGGAAGAATCCTTAATACATATTTTCATGATAGGTTTACACTGAGCTATTATGATCTATCATGTAACTGAGCATTTAACGATGGTTTAATACAAGGATTATTGACATAGAAAATTTAACAACTGCTTCTGTGTTTAACCTTCGCTGTAGTGGCTTCCTTCTCTTGCTTTCACTCTTGTCAGTTTCATTATTTATTTTCTTAACTACCCAAAAAGCACACATTCATATTTCAGAGAGTCTGGGGAGAAAAAGGATTGGTTGGAATTTGAGGCCAATTGAGTACTTTTTGACCTAAAAAGATGGTTGTTATTTTTTCCAAAGAGCATCTAAAACAGTGTTTCCCAAGCTTTGGTTTTTGGACTTCAATTCCCAGAAGCCTAAATCAGCACATTGGCTGATCAGTGCTTTGGGGAATTGACTCTGGCTTCTGAGAATTGAAGACCAAAAACCAAAGCTTGGGAAACACTGGTCTAAAATGACACCAACGGAGTACTGGTTTGCTTAGTTCTCCAGCGCCTTTCAAACAGTTTAGCAAAGAAGTGGGAAAGGGAGGAGAGAAAAGGCTGGGAGACTTTCAAATGGAGAATTAACTTTTAACAGAAACTTTTTTAATTCTGCAGGGTTTCTGGCTACAAAACCAAACCTGGACATTCTCCAATAGCATGGTTATATTTATAATTATAATATACACTGAACTGCATCCCAACAAGTCAGTTCCAACTTATGGCTATCATGTCCTGGGTTTCTAAACCGACAAAGCTCAGTGGTGCTTTCTTCGGAGGTACTCTGGGACTGTGCAGTTTGCTCAAGGCTAAATAGGCTGGCTCTTCTCCTGAGCCTGGCCTTTGGCTCCCCTAAAACCATGCACCTGAGAACCATCAAACTTTCTTTAATACCCACAAACTATGCAAAAGTTGCTGTTTAAAGTTTCTCAGGCCTGAGGGGAGTTAGTCTGTGTTCTGGTTTGGTTGTATTTTGTGAGGTTATATTTTATAATTTTTATTGTACTGTTGCTGTTTTGATTGTAAGCCGCCCTGAGTCGCCTTGGCGAGTGGGCGGCAATATAAATCTGAATAAATAAATAAATAAAAGATTTTCTCCTCTCTCTTTTATTGATAGACAGACAGACAGACAGAGAAAGAAAGAAAGAAAGAAAAAGAAAGAAAGAAAGAAAGAAAGAAAGAAAGAAAGAAAGAAAGAAAGAAAGAAAGAAAGAAAGAAAAGTGAATGTTTCGGAAGTAACAATCTTTCTTTTTCTTCTTCAAGTGCCATATCCTATTATGAATATTGACTATCACAGTGATAGCCAATCTTGGCACTCCAGGTGTTCTTGGACTTCAATTCCCAGAAGCCCAAGTCAGCACTGCTTCTCATCATAGCTTCTGGGAATTGAAGTCCAAGAACATCTTGAGAGCCAAGGTTAGCCATCACTGGACTATGACCATGGTGGCCAGCCATGAAGATTGTCCTGAGAACAATATAATGCAGTAGTCTTCCATTTGCCTTCTGCAAATCACTTTCTGATTCTGGGCTCTTTTGGCACACAAAGTCCTCATCAACCCTAGGCCAATATTGGTGAAGCTGCTGCCCTCCATCAATATGGATTCAAGTTGGATTCAATCCATTTGAGGATCATTAACCTTCCCTGTGGACTTCACCACCCAAAGCTGTTAGTCCTCAGGGTTGTCATGGTAGTTAACCTGATGATCGGCATTGAGTTGCTGGCAGTGTGGTCTACTCGATTACCATAGCAGGATAACCTGGTCAGACTATTTAACAGAATCTTTGAAAGTGTAAAAAAAAAAAAAAGGGAAAGGCAGCAGAGTTTGAAGAGAAGATGATGCCTTCCCCCCTTTTTGTCTTTTAACAATGGATATTGTTTCTAGCTGACTCCCTCAGAAATGGGGTCAGATTCTTTTCATGTAATTGAAGTCAATTTTGTCCAGCACCCAGCCCAGGTTATCCATACAGTATATAGACACACATAAAGACAGACAGACAGACACATGTGCACACACACACACACACTCACACAGAGAGACACAGAGAGAGAGAATATATATAGTACAGTTGTACCTCACTTAAAGAGCATAATGCGTTCCACAGGATTGCTCTTTAAGCGAAACATCATTGTAAGTGACCAATTGTGGGGGGGATTGCGAACCCCAAGTTATTTGTTAAGCTAGTTTTTGGTTGGTTTTATTTGTTAAGCGAAGCGAACATTCAGAGAAAATTCTGCTCTTTAAGCGAGTTACTCTTTAAGCGAAGCGTTCTTTATGTGAGGTTTGACTGTATATAGGCTGAGCCAAAAGACAATTTCTTCAATGCTAAACTATCATCTAGATTTATACTATACTTGCCAAGAGCCTTTACATGTTCATGCCCTCCTGTTGCTAAGATAAAGGATGTTTCCAACAGACTCCAGAAGCCTGCCCTCATTTAAAACCCCGGCTATGTTCTGACAAAACTGGCTGCTGTCACCCCAAATTGAGCAAATGAGCCTATGCCCTACAGTATAAAAGGGGGAAAGAGTTATTGGATATCACCCAGGGAGCAGAAAATGAACAAGCTCCTGTTTCTTCTTGACCTTCCTGGGTATTTCCCCCACCTCCGCTTTGCCTGAACATCAGCCTAGCCATTCAATCCTAATTTCTCATGCTGACTGAAGGCGGCAGGAAGGACTACTAGAACTTTTCAACTCTAGACAGACCCAGGTTTTGTCTACCCTGCCTTCCATCTCTTTCGTGAGGCCCCAGATGAGGAAGAAAGGCAGAGGCGTAGCTACCGCCGTATCAGCCGTATCAATTATACGGGGCCCCCGGGCTACGGGGGCCCCCAACGGCAAAAAATAAAAATAAAAATTGGAGCAAAAATTTACTGCGCATGCGCAGAAACTCAATCTGACGCATTGCACATGCGTCAGATTGAGTTTCTGCGCATGCGCACTTTATTGGAGCCGATGGTGGCCCCGCCAAGGTAAGCTACGCTTCTGGTTAGGAGTCTCTCGCGGAAGCCCAACAGCCCCGAGGGCCTTCCTACCAGCTCTACCTAAGAGAAGAGGCGAAATGCCTCGCGGGACAGTGGCGAGAGAGAGACTCCACAGAGGTCTTCTACGAAGCCAGTCAGAACAGCACCGTCTGGGGTTCAGCTGTGTGAAGGGGGTTCTCCCCACCCACCAGACTTTATAAATATATCTCTCTCTCTAGAGAGAGCGCCCCTTCACACAGCCGAACCCCAAACGGCGCTGTTTTGACTCGCTTCGTAGAAGACCTCTGTGGAGACTCCAAAGGTGGCCAAGGGATCTTTCGCCGGGCTTGGCAAGAGACGGACCTGAGGGCTGCAAGCAGAGAAAGACGATGACTCTCTCCTGGCTTTCGTTCCCGACCTAGAAAGGAGGGATCTCTCTCCCCCCCCCCTCAACGGCTCTCCCTTCCTATAAGTCTCCACGAAAAGAACGGGGGTCTCTTCCGTCGAAGGGTTGGATCAGATTCGCGTTTCCCGCGCCAAGCGAACCCCACCGACTCGGGAGGAAAAGTGTGTTTCTAACTCTCCAGTTTACGCGGAGTGGCTCCAGCACCCCCGCAACTCACGCACATACACATGAGTTGGCTTAGTAGTGGTTAAGAAGCTCGCCTTGTTAGCTGGAAGGCTGGCAAGTCGGCAGTTCGAGACTTGGGTAGGGCAGGGCGGATTGAGCGCCTGTCTCTGTCCCGGTTCTGAAAGGAGCCTCATTTGGGCCTTCTCTGAGGGGGAGTTTCTTCCGCCAAAAAAAAAAAATCCTTTCAACCCAGAGTAATTTCTGACAGGAATAATAATCATCATCATCTTTTTAAATGGCTGGACACCCTACTACCCCCACCCACCCCAATTCCCAGCCTTTAAAAGCTACACATTCGGCGGGGGGGCCGGGAGTAATGAAGAGGCCGAGGGCCGTGTGTGTGTACGAGGAGTGGGGCAACTCCTTCAGACGAGAAGCGTGTTTGCACAGGCCAGCGCGCCAGAACTTTTTAAAAGGGCGCGCGCGCGCTCAGGCTCGTTCGGGTGCTCGCGTCTTCTCTCCCTCCCCCCCCCCCGGCGTGTCATATTCCCCGTTTCAGCAGTAGCGCCCCCCCACTCCCCCCCCCGCGGGGCAGCGTTAGAACCACGTGATGTCGCGGCCCTATTTCCGGTCTGTAAGGGGGTGGGGTGGGGTGGGGTGGGGGGAGCCAAGCGGCCACCTGCCCGCCTTCCCTGCGCGAGCCTGAGAAATTAGCATGAGAAAGGGCCCCCGTCTCTCTCTCTCTCCCCCCCCCCGCTCCCTCTGCACAAATGGAAGGGAAGAGCCTTTCCTGAGCTGGCAGGCGGCGTCGGAGGGAAGGGGGCGCCCAGGGGAAAAGGGGCTACCAAGGGAAGGCTCTTGTGTCCTAGAAAAAGGGGGGAGGCCCTTGCCCGCGAGGGGGCAATAGCAATTAGACTTCTATACCTGCAGTGGCTCACGTGGTTAAGACGCTGAGCTTGATGACTGGAAGGTCAACAGTTCCAGAACCCGAGTACTGCATGGTGGAGTGAGCTCTGGTCTCTGTCCCAGTTCCTGCCAGCCTAGCAATTTGAAAGCAAGAAATTGCAAGTAGATAAAAGAGGGACCACTTCGGTGGGAAGGGTAACCAGCGCTTCATGAACTCTGGTGCCTAGGCATGCCTGCCACATGTCCATAGAAACATATGCAAACATAGATAGCTATAAGCAGAGATGAGCACTGAACCCTAGACCTTTATCTTACCCAGAGGCGTAGCTACCGCCGTATCTGCCGTATCAATTATACGGAGCCCCCCAACGTGCATAAGCAAAACAAATCTTTACCCTTCCTAAGGGCCCCCAAACAAATTTTTATACGGGGCCCCGCCAAGGCACGCTACTCTTCTGAAGAAAGGGAAGTCTCTGGTATCAACAGATGCTGGCTACAATTTAAAATACTCTGTAAAAGACTGTGTTAAGAGATCCTCTTGTTTAATTCTTGGAGGCCAGTTCAAGACCTCCAAGAATCAAAAAAGAGAACCTCTTAACACAGTAGTAGTCTAACACAAACCAAGTCAGTGGTCTTGAAAAGCCCATCTGAGGAGTTCAGTCTTGATGGTCTTCCTAAATCGCTGAATATTCCAGGCTGTTGGGGCCACCATTGAAAAGGTCTAGTTCCTTGTTAAAAGCCTCCCTTGGGATGGTCACCCAGAGACCAGATGCCTGGGATATCTGAATGTATTGATATCAAGCAATTTAGCATTAGTTAGTTCTGCAAAATGGGAAAGTATGGAGACACTGTTATAAAACTGGAAATGTATCCTGGAGTGGGATAAAGTTGGAATCTACAAATCACTTTTTTTAAGCTCTGTAACTAAAAGTAAACAAATAGTCTACAAAGATAGAGATTTTGTTATCCTGGATCATCAAAGTTCTTTGCCAAAAGATGAAGCATCTCATACATGCTATCACATATGATATCATTATTTTTTGATGATATGATGTTTCAGATGCATACCTAAAGTCTAGTAAACATGCTGAGCTTGGAGCAAAACAATTAAAAAAACCTTGCAAAAATATTCAAAAACATATGTAAGGCTGGGTTTTATTTTCATCTAGGAAATAAACACGCGCACTCAGGAATCCATCAGTGTTATCACATATGCTTCCATGTATGGAGTGACTTTTCAAGAGAGAAGTGACGACTTTAAAAGAAAAAAAATATTGAAGGTAGTATGATGATTCTGTCTTGCACAGATAAAGGTCACCTTGACTTTTAATCTCTACTGTCATCCTTTCCCTCTCATTAAAATATTTGATAAGACTTCTTTGCATGACCGAACAGCATGGAACACCTTAATATGGCACACTTCTTACTCTCAAGACTGTTGCTGTGCCATAGTAAATAATTGTCTTGCCTGCTAGGAAATAAAATGATATAGACATATATTACCTGTGTTATGTGCATGCAACAAATAAAAATTGTGTATTTGTACAGTGCTGATCTCTCTTATTAAGTCCAACTGTTTTCCAAGCCTATTTTGTCCCTCTTTATGGTGTGCTAGCTGAATCCCCTTCTCTGGTTTTGCCCTTTTAATGGTTTCCCACCCAGCAGTTCAGCAAAGGAGAGCTATTCCTAGGCCCCATTGACATAAATGGGATGTAAGCTATAGCTCAGTTATATAGAAGTAAAATGTACTATAGTATACCAGTGGTGGCAAACCTATGGCATACATGCCAGATGTGGCACTCCCAGCTGCCTGCCCAGCACAGAGTCTTGAACTGCTGATCTGTTGACCTTCCAGTTGTCAAGTGCAGCATCTTAACTATTAAGCTGCCGTGGCCTGCAAAATCATTCGGAGCAAAAAGATTGGGCAAAGGGTCCATTCGGGGAAACAGTTTATTTAATTCTGGGGTTCCCAAACTTTTTCTGCCATGGGCCTGGCCACGCCCCCCCCAGACAGCTAAGCAGGGCAGACCACGCCCCCAGAAGCGGGCACATTCACAACAGTCATAAATGCAGCCACTTCCGCGTTTATGGCAGTCGTGTGTGCGTTTATGCAGGCGCATTTTACAGCTGTCGTAAGACGTGCTTGCACATGCATAAATGCCTCCACTTCTACTTCCGGGTGTAGCAGAGGTGGTGGTGGGTCAGATGAATTGGCATCAGGGGCCGGGGCTGGCTCATGGGCCGTAGGTTGGGAAGTCCTGCTCTAGATCAATTTCACCCATTGTTCATCAGATCTCTATATCTGTCCTGGTTTAATTAGTGTTGATCCAAACAGGTTTTGCTCCACCGGCTTTCAGTCACAGCATATTGAAATCCTAGTCAGCATGAATTAAATTTTCACTTCTTTAAGGATAAATGTCAACAACCCTTCATTCCCCAACCTAGTTCTTCTGGACTCATCCTTCTCACACCTTCAGTGGTGAATGCAAAGAAATAAGAATGGAAGTAACCCAATTTTTTCCCCCTCTGAGGAATGTAAAGAGGAAGAAAGGGAACATCTCAAACCATATTCTCTCGACTGTGTTTATTATACCTCCGCCTGGCTCATCGTCCAAACCCACTCTTTGTAGGAGAGCCTGAAAATTACTGAAATGAAACTCGCTTCAAAGCCATTTTTATCCGCACGTTCTTTTATAAGAAATCCATATTAAGATATGTTAATATATAAAGATGTACAATATTACATAAAGAGCACAAAAAAACCCTGACATTGCAACACCAGTCGATGAATAGGGAGGTTATTATAGCTGCTCCTATTCAGCTTTTTTCTGATGTTCTCATCAGCCTTTTGTGCGGAAGTCTTTGGTGACAGAGTCAAGTCTTTACCGATAAGGCCGTGGAGACATAATCATGGGCTTTCGTTCTCCATTGACGCTGCCATGTGGCCAATTCACAAACATTTTCATATTAATATCAGGCATTTTTCCTACATTCTAATCCATCAAAGTGGGCTATTAATCCTTCCCCCGTACCTTCTGCTATTCAAATGCTAACAATTTTCTAGTCACAAGCTGAAACATTTGTCCTACAGCTCCTCACACAAAGACGGCGTATTGTCAGCCGTGATTGATCAGAGTATTAATATGAAGGATGGAACGTACATCCTATCAATGAAATTGTACACACTCGGAAGGGAGGCTGAGGGAGAAGGGAAATCTAAGGAATAAATTGAATGCTAAAGATAACAAAGACGCTGCCCTGATGACCACGTTAAAGATGGTTCTTGCAGTGTATTTTACTGAAGTGTCAATAATAAACTTGGCTTCTCAACAGTAGCACTTGTTTTGCTATTGATAGTGAGCAGATGTGATGGAACTGAGCCTTCTTTTGAAAATGTACTACGAAAAAGATTAAAATGGAGCCAGCGGAGAGGGTAAAGTTCAACAGAAAGTGCCATCAGTAATCTCCATTGGAGAGCTGTTGAAGCAAAATATTGTGCCAGGAGAAAAAATTACAATACAGTATCAGTAGCTGTTGCTTGGCTTAGTGCAGGCATGCCCAAACTACGGCCCATGGGCCAGATACAGCCCCCGAACCCATTCCATCAGACCCATGACTCCCTCGCCAAACCAAGACAGAAGAAGAAAACGGAGACTCAGAAGAGCTGCAATGAAGGAACTAGAAAAGCACATCAAGTGGGCGGCAATATAAATTTGAACTAATAAATAAATAATAAATAATAAATAAATCAAGTGTAAGGATGTGCCACTGGAGACTAAGACCAAGATCATCCACCCGCTTGAGGTGGTGGCCATTTTGCCCCAACAGCTTCAAAGATGTGGCCATTTTGTTTCTCGAATGCCCTTGGAAATGGCACCATGGGATGGAACCAGCCCATGGGCCTTAGGTTGGGAACACTTTATGTTATCATGTTGCCAAGAATTTGTTCTACCCTGGTGGAACAGGGAGTGATGTATGTTGACCTTCTGGTCACAAGCCTTTGTAGACACCCAAGAACAAATCTCACACTTCTCCTCCTTTTGCGCCTAGGTCAGACTTTAAACTGCCAAAATGAAGCCACCTTGGCTTCATCGGCACAGGTTTCTGGTAGTAATAGACAGACCAAATGAGCCGGATTCTGTATCTCTCCACATTCACACAGAGTATTGTCGTACAACAAAGAGAATTTGAAAAAAAAATATGCTCCATATAACAAAAATTTTCAGTATACAATTCAATGCATCTCTATGGGGAAAATCATACAATGAAATTGTATGACTTGACTACTGTAATGCGCTCTACATGGGGCTGCCCTTGGTGACCATTCGGAGACTGCAGCTGGTCCAAAATGCGGCAGCCCGGGTAGTGATGGGGCGCGGGCGTTATGCTCGGGCCTCTCCACTGCTTAGGGAGCTGCATTGGTTGCCAGTTTGTCTCCGGGTGCAATTCAAGGTGCTGGTCATTACCTTTAAAGCCCTATATGGTAGTGGGCCAGGATACCTAAGAGACCGCGTCACCCTAAGAACATCTGTCCGTCCCACCAGGGCGGATCGGAGGGGCTCTCTTGTTGTACCATCGGCTAGGGAGGCTCACCTCGCTAGCACCAGGAAGAGGGCCTTCTCCGTGTTTGCCCTGGCCCTCTGGAACCTCCTCCCAACTGAGCTGCGCATGCAGACAGAGCTCCTGTCCTTCCGGAAGAGCTTAAAGACCTGGCTGGCAGGACATGTGTGGGGTTCCAGGGATGTGGGATCCCATGTGGGGTGGTTAGTCTAAGGATTTTACCCTTCTGACGACACCCCCAGATACTGTTTTAGTCTATGAATTTTTAAATTTTTTATTGATGTGTTTTAACTTGGGTTGTAAGCCGCCCAGAGTCGGGCTTGCCCGATTGGGGCGGGTTAGCAAGTATGAAATATAAATAAATAAAAATAAATAAATAAATGTAAATCTCTATGCTTCTCTATGGGAAAAAAATACTGTTGTACAATTTTTCCCATAGGGATTTTCATTGTATGATGCATGCATCGTATAACAAAAAATAATAATCATATAATGAAGTGCCTCCTAGAACAAAGTATTGTCGTTATATCGGGTTCTACTGTATGTGGTAGTAATTTGGAACATCCCAAACACTTTCTTAAGGATTTCTTAACTATTACTACTATTATTATTTAAGTCATTCCCAGGGTGCCGGTACTTCAAAGTCAACTGAATTTACATGATGTAATCTCTCCTTACAGTGGTTTTTATTGTAAATGTTCATGGTTATGAGAAAAGTCTAATAAAAAAGAATGTAAGACAAAGAGAAAGAATTTACCATAACATTTTTTTATAAAACAAAAACAAATGAAACATCTCTTTTTACAGTGAAGCACAAAGTTTCTTATATGTGATGGCCAGGAGGGGGGGAAATGAAATGTAAAACATGGATGCAATTAGCTATCAAGCTCTGCACAATGTTTTGTCCTGCAGTATTAATGGGAGCACTTTCCTACACATTGTTTTTTGTAATGGGCCCAATAACAACCATATGTCTACAAAGGGAGAATCAGAAAAACACACTTCCTGTTATCTTTTACTTTAAGAGAGAGCGAGAAAGATGAAGAGAGCTCTCAAGAGATTGCATAGACCTGACAAGGTGATCAGCTACAATCAAATACAAACATCAGGGAATTTAGAAAACTCCTAGAGCAATTTGAGCAGGTAATAGATGTTATGCTTTAATGCTCCATCAGTAGGTTTACAAGCCTGGGCTTCAGAACATGTGGGGTAAATTAGCAACCCAAGAAGATGCTGTGCAGGGTAGATGTGGCCGTGGGATAGATACGGCTTATTTAGGATTGCATCCAAATTCAGATTCAGAAGACAGCTTCTTATTCTTTTGTGTCTTGATAATGGCAACAGGCCCTATCAGTCCTTGGAAAATAGATGGGGAAGAAGTAGAAGCAGTGACAGATTTTACTTTCCTAGGATCAAAGCTCACTGCAGATGGTAATTGCAGCCATGAGATAAAAAGGCGACTGATTCTTGGGAGGCAAGCAATGAGAAACCTGGGGAGCATAGTGAAAAGTAGAGACATCACATTGCAAACAAAGATTCGCATAGTCAAACAATGGTATTCCCTGTGGCAATGTATGGTTGTGAGAGCTGGACCATTAGGAAAGCTGAGCGCAGAAGAATAGACGCCTTTGAGATGTGGTGTTGGAGGAGAGTTTTGAGAGTCCCCTGGACAGCGAGGAGAACAAATAGGTCAATCTTAGAAGAAATCAACCCTGACTGCTCCTTAGAAGGTCAAATTGTAAAGATGAAGCTAAAGTACTTTGGACATCAAATGAGAAGAGAGGATTCACTTGAGAAAGTCTTGATGCTTGGAAGGGTCGAGGGCAAGAGAAGAAGGGGACGGCCCAAGATGAGATGGTTTGATGGTATTGTGGAGGCGATGGACACAGAGCTGGGCGAGTTGAGGGGGATGGTGGAGGACAGGAGTGCCTGGAGGACGATGGTCCATGGGGTCGCAGAGGGTCGGAATCGACTGTGCGACTGAACAACAACAAATGCTGGACTGCCAAAATGAAGCCACTTTCTTTGCTTTGTCATTGCTCGAACCCAAGTCCTCATCGGTGCATGCCTCTGGCAGTAGTCAGCAGACCAGCAGTTGAGCAGAATTCTGTGTCTCTCCACATTCACATTGTGTGTTGTTGTATGCCAGAGCCCCCACTTGAGCGTGTTGAGCTTGCATTTAGGGACTCCAACCTTCAGCCTTCTCAGGGTCCTCCAAGGGATGTAGGGGACATTGAGTTCATCAGCTATAATGATGTTTCTTGCCAGTGAGCTCCTTCCTCACTACTCAGCAACCTCACCTTTCTGGAATGGGAGATGGAAGGGTGGTGATGATGTGGAAAAAGATAGAGAAGAATGTGCTTTGTTTATTGATACTTCTGATGCTGATCCAAAAGTTGGCCAGATTTGCATAAAAATCAACATGTGCAGGCTTTATTTATGAAGACAGTAATAATTGCAGGACCATAGCTGGGTGAGGGTGGGGGATATTCCTGAGCTAACAGCCCGTCCCCCCAACCAATCCCGCAGTGCCAATGTATATGTGAGTGTGACATTGTCATATATGTGAGTGTGACATTTTTGCCCCTCCTGAAAATGTTTTGCCTCTCCTGAACACCCCCTCCCCCAATCTAGAATCCTGGCTATGGCCCTAAATAATTGGAAGGTTTTGAGAAGAGAAGCCACATGTTACTCTGCTGTAGCAAAGTGAACATGTTAGTGACCACTATTATTATTGAGCATAAGTTTCGCAGTTAAAAATTTTATCTGAACATGAAAGAAGAAGAACCTGGAAAAATTAAGAGGAGTCATTCCACTTTTGACCATTTTTGGTCAGCCTTCATTTTCCTCTTGGTGTGAGCGAGAGTGTTGGGAATGTCCCCCTCTTAGCATAACAAAGCATTGTATGGATTCCTAAGGGCTCCCTGTCAGAAGCCTGCAAAAGGCACAGTGCCTTCAGCCACCGTTGGCTTTTCAAGCATCCTCGTCTTTCACTTAATTCTTTCGCCTCCTTCAATTTGGAGAGGCCATAAAAACCTTTCACCAGCTGACAAGTAAAAAGGCAGTACAGCCTCCAACTGCTGGATAATTCAGGAGGCCTTCTTTCTCATTTTAATTGGCTTCCTAATTGGAATGTTTATGAGTTCTGTGATAGCCAGGGATGAAAAGGTAGGGCGAGCAATTATGTTGCCAGAGTTCCTATCTGGCAGGGTTCGTAGGAGGTTCTGGTCTATTTTATTTTTATTTTTTTCAGTTCTCCTCCTCTTCATTTCCCCTCTGATAAAGAAAAGTCCACTGTCTCATCCTACTCCCTTTCAAAGACTGTGATATAAAACTATGTAATCCCCTGACTCAGAAATTTATGTCATCCTGGGCTTTGTTGTTGTTGTTCAGTTGCACAGTTGAGTCTGACCCTTTGTGACCCCATGGACCACAACACGCCATGCTCCTCTATCATTTGCCATCTTCCACAGCCAGGCCAGATCTATGCCCACTGCTTCAATGATTCCATCCATCCACCTCACATTCTGCCATCCCCTTCTCCTTTCGTCTTCGATCTTCCCTGGCATCAGGACCTTCTTGTGTGAGTCCTCTCTTCTCATTTGGTGGCCAAAATACTTGAGCTTCAGCTTCAGTATTTGTTCCTCCAATGAGCAGTCAGGGTTGATTTCCTTCAGGATTGACTGATTTGATCTCCTTGCAGTCCATGGGACTTTCAAGAGTCTCTCCACCACCACAGTTCAAAGGTGTCTATTGTCCTCAGCCTTCCTTATGGTCCAACTCTCACAGCCATACATTACTACTGGGAAGAGTTGCTTTAACTATGTGGACTTTTGGTGGCAGGGTGATGGCTCTACTTTTTATTATGCTGCCTAGGTTTCTCATAGCTTGCCTCCCAAAAAATAAGTGTCTTTTTATTTCATGGCTGCAGACACCATCTGCATTGCTCTTAGTTAAAACCTATGAACATAATGTCTGTCACTGCTTCCATTTTCCCCCTTCTGTTTGATAGGGAGTGATGGGTCTGGATGCCATGATATTGGGTTGTTTGATGTTGAGTTTCAGGGCAACTTTTGCACTCTCCTCTTTCAACCTCATCAGGAGCTCTTTAGGTCTTCTTCACTTTTGACCATTGGGGTAGTATCATCTGCATATCTCAAACTGTTGATGCTTCTCCCGGCAATCTTGATTCCAACCTGTGCTTCTTCCAGCCCTGCGTTAGGCATGATGCACTCTGCATATAAATTAAACTTGCATATAAGTTAAACCTGCATATAACTTGGACTTATCCAGTAGCAAATTTGAATGGTGTTTTTTTTTAAAGGCCCCCTTTGGCACGATCACTCTTTTGCTTTCTCTTCTTTTCTTAAAACAGAACAAAATAAAATAATGTTTGAAAGCTATCAGGTAGCTGTCAAGTTTACGACCGCTTTCTGTCGTCGCTAGCTTGAGGTAAGGCTGTAAGGAAAGGCCCTTGATGGGCTTGATTAATTCTCTGGAACGAAGGTTTGTCTTCTCTAGCTCAGCAAATGACTTCATTCTAGCAGATGAGGTCGTCCAAGTCAAGGCAATAAACTTTTAGATAGTCACATGAAAGCCAGTTTTTCAAATAGCTTCCAAGCTCAAATGAGAAAGTGAGCCAGAGAGACAGACAAAAGGAAGCATAAGTATCTGTTCATTTACCTATATTAAAGCAGCCAGACAAAGTGATACTGAGTGCCTTCTCATCTCTAGAATACAAAGGATTTATGGTGGCTGCATTTGACTGCAGAAGGTGAGTAAGCAATGTTATTAAGACTGCAACATATTTTCCAGCTGTGGCTACTGTGTGGGTAGAATATTTGCTTTTCAAACAATATCCAGGTGCATTGGGTTTCATATATGGATCAATATTAATATGTTATCAGGTATTCAGATGAATCCAAATTACTAATGGAATGGGCCCAAGGTGGACCAATGTGTATGAAATCTTGCGGGGAGGGGGGAAAACACCACAACGGTGAGATTGGGTTCAGGAGCAGAGTGAAGCCATCTGACAACTTGATCCCTATTCAAAGAACATATCAAAACAGATGGTAGCTAATTTATTGCAGTGTCATTCTGTTCCTACATTTTGAAAATCAAACATTAATGGGATCTGTTATGAAAAGCACTTCTGGAAACTTTAATCCCATCTTTAGGATCTATCCTGTCTCCAGCATTCATGTATATCAGTGTAAAAAGCCAAAGACGTTGTTGCACTTTTTTGTTTCTGCAATGCAAGTCAATGGCAGGCTTGCAAAAGAACTCAAATCCAGGATGCAAATTGAAAGGAGCAAAGCACAAGTCACTTCAGCTTGAATTAGGATCTATTCAGAAGGCCCAAATTCATTCTCAAATTGTACACATTTAATATGAATATGATTACTGTGGCAGGAACATATACAGATTCCTAACCATTTACCAAGATCTATGAAGTATAATTTACAGTTTCAGTTACCTTTGCAATAGGTGATATCTTTATTCGAACACTACAAAATTGACAAGCAGGTCAGCAGTTCGAGGCCCAAATACTGTGCAATGGAGTGGGCGCCCATCATCTGTCCCAGTTCCTGCCACCCTAGCAGTTTGAAAGCAAGAAATTGCAAGTAGGTAAATAGGTACTGCTTTGGCGGGAAAGGTAACAGCATTCCATGTGCTTTGGGGTCTATTCATGCTTGCCACATGAGTAGTATCTGGAGATGCAAGCAGTGCTGGTTCTTTGGCTGCAAGCGGAATTGAGCACCACACCCTAGAGTCAGATAGGACTGGCTATAAAGGGAGACCTTTAGTATATTTGCAGGATACCCAATGTGGTGTAGCAGATACAGTGATAGACTAAGACTGAGGAGACCTGGGATTCAAATCCCCATTTAGTCATGGAAACTCACTGGGGAAGTTTAAATGGTAAAACCACTTGTTATATATCTCGCTTATTTTGAAATCCCTATTAGTGTTACTATATGTCGGTTCTCACTTCGCGGTATCTAACAGCAAAAAATGTTATGTCTCTGAAGACCAAGTCATTTCCATTGACAACAGAAGCCACCATTTCAGCATATGATATTTAGGCATATCATTATGGAGATGTGAGAAAGCTCACATTCACACTGGTCCTCAATTTCTCTTGCTTTTGTCATTCTGCCCATCACACAGAGATGTCTGGAATGATATAGATTAAGTTTCACTGATGAAATAATATGCCACTTCAGGCCTGGAATAAAATATTAGGAAATATTAATACGCACACACATACAAAGCAATCTTTAAAAAGAGAGAAATGCATAAACTGTGAATTGATGCCACTTTAGCCTCCCATTAAAATATATATTCAAACTATAAATCAAAATTCAAGGTATATAAGAAATATTCAATTTCAAATTTATGGCATTTTCAAATAGGATGATTTTCCTCAAATGCACAATAAATTTAGTTGCGGTGAATTGCATATGCCACCTTATCATGACAGTTGCTTTATCTACACAGTCCACTGAAGCCTCGTCACTTTATATAATCTGAATTCACAAATCAACTGTCGCCTTCACTTCACTGATTCATTGCTGATGGGCGTTTCACAATGTTTAGAAAAAGAGAAAGGGGGAGAAAATCCCTTTCCAACTTGACAAGGCTAATAAATGGAGAGTTGGACGCAGCTCATCCATTGCTGCTGTTCTATTGTACTGTCTCGAGTGATACATGGCAGAATAACCTCATAAACCAACCTCATCTTTTGACCTCGGTATGGTAAATGGAAACAGAGGGCTGTTTAGGATGATTACTGCATTTAAGTGCCAATAACTGCGGGATAAAATCTGCCAAACTTTAACTTTCCCAAAGCACTGCTTGAGCAAATGAGATTCACACGCCAGCTCTTCTTAACATGAGACAAAAGGGATTTTTAAAATGTGCAATTCAGGACCTAGACATTTGCCAAATTCTGAGTCAAACCCAAAGTCCTTTCCTTTTCCATACAGTCAACTTCAACCTGCATTGGCACTTTTGGGTTTCCTTTATTATTATTTCCTGGTCAGGTTATCCTGCTATGGTAATAGAGTAGACCAGTGATGGCCAACCTTGGCACTCCAGGTGTTCTTAGACTTCAATTCCCAGAAGCCCAAGTCAACACTCCTGCTGATCAGGGCTTCTGGGATTTGAAGTTCCACAAAATCTGGAGTGCCAAGGTTAGCCATCACTGGAGTAGACCATACTGCCAGTGACTCAATGCCGAGTGTCAGGCAGTGGTTAAGTAACCTGACAACCCTGAGGACTAATGGCCTTGGGTGCCGAAGTCCACAGGGAAGGTTGATGGTCCCCGAGTGGGTTAAATCTCACTTGAATCCCTCTTGATGGAGGGCCGCAGCTTCATCCAGACTGGCCTGGGGTTGATGAGGACTTTGCATGCCAAAAGGGCTCAGAACCAAAAGTGACTTGCAGAACTGGATCAATGGTACGCATGTCACACTGCAGTGAAGAAGGCAAATGAAAGGCAACGGCATTATATTCTCAGAACAGTCTTCATGGCTGATCACTATGAGGATCACCAATATTTGGATTTGGATATGGGAGAAGAAGAAGAAGTCCTATTTGGAAAAATAAGTACATACTTTAGAGTTCTAGATTCAGGCTTGAGCCTAACTGCTTGTGTCTCAGCAGTGGTGAGGTGTATATTTGCATGTTTAAGGTTAGCACCGCTTCTCTGCTCCTTCATTCATGATTTGAATCAGGCCAGGATAACCCAAGCAGCTAAGTAGCCATGGTCACTTTGGGGACCAGGAGGGAAAGTGAAGAGGAATATATCAGAGAGAAAATTAAACTAAACTAGACGATGACAACAACAACATCAACATTGTGGCACCTTAAAGACTATCCACTGTATTTCAATGTTAACTTCTTAGATCAAATCCACTTCGTCAGAAAAATTGATGAAATGGTCCCTGTATCACTAATGACAGTTCCAGTTCATGTACTGGTTGTAGTCACTTATTTAATTTATAGATAAACATTTGTATGAACTGAAGTAGAGATAAATTATGCAAAGAAATTTATTTCTAGCTATCAGTTGATCAATTAACTGATGAATCAATAGGTAAATTTATGTCTGAATTTATTTGTAGGATTTGTTTATCTCTTTTAAGGTCACCAGACCTCCCAAATAGGCAAATTAATATTATTTAAAGGAGATTTTAATGATTGTCCTTCCTTCATTCCTCTCTATATTGTGAAGTGCAGATCACAACCGAAAGCCCACAGGTTTCACCCACGTAGGCAAGGTCTGTGGGCTTCCTTACTTGCACTAATCCACTTCCCTAATCTTTGCAATCCATTGCTAATTTCTTGAAAGGAAGGAAAGTGTCCATGTGCTTTTGGGGAATTGTTGTTCGGGAGGTTCCCTTGACAGATCCTAATGGGCAGTGAGACTGCATAGTCCTCTGCACCTAGGTGGACGCAGGTCCTGTTAGCCAGTATAGGCTGAGCACCTTGAGTAGCTACTCTAAAGTTTGGATGAAGCCTGCAATGGAGTCATGACTTTGATGTAATCAAAGCCACCAAGTTTCACTGCTACAGTCCATTTAGAGCAAGGGTTCTGAACTTGTGGCCCATGGGCCAGATGTGGCATGTGACACCAAATAATCCAGCCCCTGAGCTCCCTGCAGCTACCGCTGCAGCTGCTCCCACTGCCATCACCAGAAATGGCTGCGGATTCATTTATGGCTGTTGTAAACGCGTTTACGACAGCCGTAAGTAAATCCGCAGCCATCATAAACATGTTTACTACAGCCGTAAATGAGTCCACAGCCATCATAAAGGCATTTACGACAGCCACAAGGTGTTTTACGGCAGCGTTTATGTCAGGGGGAATCACCAGACCAGTCCACTCAGTTGTCTGAGGGGACATGGTCCAGCCTGCAGCTGAAAAACGTTGAGAACCCCTGATTTAGAGACTATTTATGCATGTTCAGCTGTCATCTTCTTTGCATTCTCTTTTACCCTTTTGGGTGTCGAGGGATTTTACCATCCCATAATTTGAAGAAAACCCACAATGAGTCAACTAAACAGGCCTCAAAGCAATGGGAAATGTGAAGAAATTGCAACAGCCAGTTGTTTGAACACTGCAGCTATTAAACACAGCCTAATTTGGCTCATTCCAACAGTCAGGTGTACTGTTTCCTAATTAAATTATTCAACCAAACATTGACTATAAAGCATTCTGCTAAAACCTAATTAAGACTGTGATTTGATAAAAGCCCATTCCACAGTTTTCATTTGCATTCTCAAAGGTGGAGGCAGGAGGGGTAGGTTCCAGGAGGGGGAGCACAAATACTCAACATCACTATGTCATACTGGTACATATCTTCCACTTCACAAGGTTCCTACTCCCCCCCCCCCCCAATTTTTTTTTCTTTCTTTCGCTGCCGAAGATGTTTGAACTATACGGAGAAAGTTCTTCAGGCTTAGATTCTATCAATTCATTAATGGTTGGCAATTATTTTTCATAGATTCTTTCCCCCTTACAAATAGAAAAGAAAAAGAAAGAAAGAAAAACACAATTTGACAAACCTAATAAAAAGACATCATTAATAGAGGCCTCTTTGAAGACTTGGCCCTCGTTCAAGCTACATATGGCTGCATAATCTTTTAAAACCTGCGATTCAAGGCTCAATTTAATTATGTAATAGCCCAAATGGAATTACACTACAGAGGAAGTGCCATGTCTCAGCACAAACACAGAATGGAGCTGAGTGGCTGGCCGGCATCCTTTCCCTCTCGCCCGCTTATGTGGTAGAACTTTTTTGGAATGTGCTTATTCAAGGCCACATTTAATGGGAGTATCTCTTCCCTGAGCTTGAATTACAGGGAGAGGGTGGCAGAGTTGTTCCGGGCAAAATGCGGTAGAATGGGCCCTCTTCATTGTTGACACCTGGCAGAGACTGGGCAGAAGATCTGGTCAATGTGCATTTCTAATACTCCAGATTCCAGTCTGGCCAGGTTATCTTGCTATGGTAATAGAGTAGACTGGGGGTTCCCAACAATTCTTCCTGACCAAATTGCCACCCAAGACAGAAGTGGCCCTGACGTCACTGGAAGTGCCAAAATTGCAGCATTTTCCCACCAAAAACACTGTGAAAACGCGGCGAAAAATTCAAAAATATGCAAAAATATTCCTCCTTTGCTCCCTCCTACAAGGGAAGCAGCAGAGGTGGAAAAAAACACCCAGAAATGTGACATGCATGTGCTGCTGCCACTGGGAGAACCATGTGACCAGCCCGTCAGCTGACTGAGGGTGCATGGTCAGGCCCCTGGCAACTCAACGCCCAGTGTCAGGTGGCGGTTTAGAAACCTGACAACCCTGAGGACTAATGGCTTTGGATGCCAAAGTCCACAGGGAAGGGTGATGGACCCCAAGTGGATTAAATCCCACTTGAATCTTTTTTGGTGGAAGGCATCAGTTTCATCCATCCTAGCCTGGGGCTGAGGAGGACTTTGCGTACCAGAAGAGCTTAGAACCAAAAAGCAACTCATTGAACTGGATCAGTCGTACTATGGGTGTCATGCTACAATGCAGAAGGCAAATGAAAGACCACTGCATTATATTCTCAGGACAGTCTTCATGGGCGATCACCATGAGGCTCACCAATATTTGGATTCAGATACAGAAGAAGAAGAAGTACTCCAGATAGGTCCAGAATGATAACACTCAGTTTACAATCTGATTTCAATCAGAATAGGGTCTTCTCGGTGATGGGATTGGCTCTTTGGTTTTCCCTCTTTCTGGAGCACACCTTAGCTCCATAGCTACCATTCACCTGAGAAAGTTTAGCCGGCACAAGGTGTCCATTGCCCGGGAGACGCCCAATTGTGGTTCAAAAATACCACAATCTCCAAGGAAGCTCTTTCTGTGTAACCCTACTTGTCTGTTAACTGAGTTAATTTCTTTCTGAAACATTTATGTTAGGTACTGCTGTCTAGTTTTATTTTATTATTCCAATCATTATTTTGAGTTTGAGGTTCCCTGCCGCCATCTTGGATGCTTGTTTCTCCTTGGTTGTGTGGGCACATCTGCTCTTTCTGGTTGTAATTCTCCTTCTTCACTGTCCAGTGTACCTTGTGAGTGGGCAGAATAAAAGTGGAATAAATAAATAAATAAATAAAATGAATTAACGTAAGGCCACCTGTACCTGAGTTTGAAGCATGCAGAATGCCTTAAAGACACTGCTACTATAAAGATATATCATGATCAGGCTACTATTCCAAGCATTCAAAACAATAAATGAAAACGCAAGGCACACTATTATGCATGATTCTCTGATCACAGCCCAGTTAGACTTTGGCTACTTTCCTAAAAAAAAAAGTCTGAAATTTACTCTGTAAAATTAATGCACAAGATCATAAAGCTCTACCTTAGCAAATACAAAAGACCATTTGATTAGCTACAAATAAAAGTCCCTAGAGCAAAAATGAATAAAGTTTAAGCCATTTCAAATTATTTTCCCGCCTGATAAAGCCATTATCACATTTGCAGAGTTTACAATGCAGAACTACATTCCTTTGATCATCTTATAAAATTAATTGATCTTGCTTATCTATTGTACTATTTTAAATTATTTTAATTGAGGACATTAAGAGAAGTAATGGTAACAACCAGTGCATTTATTAGCTGCTGACGTTCGAGGCATCATTGCCATTTTCATAATCTGAGTTTCTCTAAAACAAAATTCCATTCTTAATGGAATTTACATATAGATCACCTCCAGACACAAATAATTTACTATTACTTTAAGTCCTAAAGGACAGACAGAAAAACTGTGGAAAATCATTGCAGCCATACTTAATTTTAATTATTCTTTCAAATCAGATAAAACCCCCGAAGTTAAATTTTCATAATTAAATAGAAATTAAAAGTTTCTAAAAGACTTGTTTTTTCAACTCCAATTTTAAATGCAAATGATCATACAGGAGTATCAGAGTTTTGCCCTTATCAAAACAGGAATAGTTTCGTATGTACATCAGCAAAACATAGGAAGGAATTTTATCAAGAGAGTCCTAAATACATTTCTAATTAATTATCTCTGAAATATTTAATGAGAAATAGAGAAGTTAGGAGATCAGAGGGACCAATTTTAAAATCCCAGAGCCCATCATGGGACACATAAAGGTAAAGGTTTCCCTTGCTCGAAAGCCAGTCGTATCTGACTCTAGGGGTCAGTGCTCATCTCTGTTTCTAAGCCAAAGAGCCAGTGCTGTCTGCTTCTGCAGACGTTTCCATGGTCATGTGGCAGGCATGACTAGACACCGGAGTGCATGGAACGCTGTTACCTTCCCACTGAAGTGGTCCCTAGTTATCTACTTGCAATTTCTTGCTTTCGAACTGCTAGGTTGGCAGGAGCTGGGACAGAGACGGGATCTAATCTAGTCTGGCCAGGTTATCCTGCTATGATAATAACCATACTGCCAGCATCAGGTGGTGGGTGGTTAACTAACTTGACAACCCTGAGGAATAGAGGCCTTGATGAAGTCCACAGGGAAGGGTGATGGTGCCCAAGTGGATTAAATCCCACTTGAATCCATCTTGATGAAGGGCAGCAGCTTCAACAATAAGGGCCTGGGGATGATGAGAACTTTGTGTGCCAAAAGGGCTCAGGACCACAAAGTGACTCGTGGAGCTGGATCAGTGGTACTATGGGTGCCATGCTGTGATGCGAAAGGCAGATGAAAGGCCACGGCATTATATTTACAGGACAGTCTTCAAAGCTGATCACCATGATGATCACCACTATTCGGAATCAGATAATGACACAAGAAGAAGAAGAAACCAGAGGAGGGGAGGGGAGAGGGAGAGAACCTGGCTTTCCTGAACAAGGCCGTATCTTTTCCAGGCTGCTTGCTGAGCCAGTCATCCTTCTTCTTAACAAAGAGTAAGAGCGACAACCTATAGATCAAGGGGCAGAAGGGGAGGAAAGGGGAGTGGGGGTGGGAACCAGGGAATGACACAGAAATGTATGAATATGTATATATGTTCAGGCAGATGAAGTTAAAGCAAAACCAACTTGACACCCTCTCGCAGACGTACAATTGCCTCAAGCCCACCGGCTGGTGGAGATCAAATGCGTCAAATATTTGTGTACTCTCCTCAGCCAGTAATGAGGGTTTTAGTAAACTTCCATCGTTTAGCTGAGGAAATAAGATTTCCAGAGGCAGAAGACCATGTTGTTGGGTAGGAAGGTGACAATCTAAAACCAACACAAGGTCATATGATAGACTATCACATAGTCTAGCTCAGGGGTTTCCAACTTTTCCAAGCCGGGTCACACTCTTTCAGTCAGCTTTGAGTGCTGCATGACCATTTTGCCCTGCCTGCATGATGGGGGGTGGTGGCTATTTTGTCCTAACAGCTCTAAAAGGGTGGCCATTTTGCTTCTTGAATGCCCTTGGAGGGATGGGGGCCACATGAAATGTTGCCGGGGGGTAGAGTTGGCCTGCGGCTCTTAGGCTGGGTACCCCTGGTCTAGCTGATGACTTCTCCCTAGGATTTGGGAGGAAAGTCTTGAATGTCACCTATTGTCTCATCCTTTTAATTGGACGCCAGGGATTTCAACTGGAATGTTTTGCATCTAAAGCATTTGATCACCAATTTAATTGTGATGGTACTTCCCAGGGAAAAACAACCATTCAGCTGTTCAGTTGTTCTTCCACCACAATTCCTACTTCCAATGTACATTTATAAATCTGAGTCTTCTTCTTTTTTCATGTCTACTAAAACTTTAAACTGCCAAAATGAAGCCGCCTTCTTGGCTTCATCATTGTTCAAAAGTAAATCCTCATTAGTACATGTTTCAAAGCTCCCCCAGTGGCTTAGTGGTTAAGATGCTGAGCTGGAGACTGAAAGGTTGTGTTTTGATACCTGAGAGCTGCACTTGGGGACATGAAAGGAGCCTCATTCAGTCATCCCCTGAGCAGAGTTTCTCCAGCAAAAATCCTTTCAACCCAGAGTAATCTCTGACATGAAATTATTAGTACAGCACATGTTTCTGGTAGTAACCGGCAGACTAGTAAATGAATCAGATTTTTTATCTCTTCACAATCCCATGGCAATGTTGTTGTCTGCCAGCAGCCCCCACTTGAGCATGATGATCTTACATTTAGGGACTCCAGTTCTCAGCCTGTTCAGGGTCCTCCAAATGACACAGGTTCCTCATCCATATCCTCCTTTAATATTATTCCTTCTCCAGTGAGCTCCTTCCTCCATCTTCTAATCTGATTTTGTTCTTGTGTACCCTCAAGAATATTTGTTCTTGCCATAAGCTCTTCCTGGATCTGAGTTGGCAGACGTGAGGCTTATATCCATTCAGTGGATCTTGAGGGTCAATTTATTGCATAGTTCTCTCAGATTGATCTCACTAAATGTGCAAGTTATATAGGGAGCTGTGGGTGATTACGATGGAGGCTTTGCAAGCAACCTCAAGGCTTGTTGGGAAACTCAAAGTCATATTTACAGGACACAGAGTTAGGAAAATAGTTAAGCGTTCACACACGTAGAAGTGCCACAAAAACATGAAAAGCTTTGTCGGAGAATGAAAATGTGACTTGTTCGCTGTCTAAACTCAAACAGCCTGCATATCCATTTTTAGATGCACCAGTAGGCTTCCACCTGCAAGGTCCTATTTCTCTAACAAATCAGACATCCAAAATGGTTCAAGGTTGTCAGGCTATGTGTATTTGCCCTGTAGCTACCAATCACACCTGTTAAATAAAGTACAACAATAGATATTTGCAATTAGCCTTCTTCAGCTTCCCTCTTGGATTGCTTACAGAGGGGACCTGTAGATGTACTTCCATTTTTATTTTCGTGCTCAAAGCAACCAAATAAAGTCAGACAAGTTCCTATTTGTTTTTTATAGAAGAAATCAAAATACTTTCTGTCAGTGCGATAGGTTTCGTCAGGGTGGGCTGCAAAGGTTGATTGTTTCGCTGAAAACCATTATTTACGAAAGATGTCTATTTGGTACTTTTAACCTGCATTTCCCCCTCTCTCAGAGTAAACAAGAGATGGTCTTCGGATCACCTGTGTGATATGACATGTGTTATATTTAGCAAGGCAGGCAAAGACACCACCATCTGGGATGCCATTTTGAACCACTCAGGCAGCAAAATGTTTATACTGTATATAGATATAAAATGTGGGTCTTGATCGCATAGGTGGGAAACGCAGGTTTCCATTGGTAACATCAAGCAGACTTGAATTGTTTGTTTTGTTTTGTTTTCTGATATGATCAAGCAGACTGATAGCATATGCAGTTCTAACTTCACAACACAAAACTCACAAAGTTAATTTGTAAATCTGATAGCTACTGTCACCATGGAAATCTTCTGCACCCCAGAACTATATATTTGACCATTCCAGAATAGAGTTCAACTCGGTCTGGAGCAAGTTGACTTTCTCCAATTCGATTTATGCCAACTGACTTTCATTGGATAACCCAAAAGTATGTGGCTTTTTTTAATCAACTGTTCTAAGGGCCACTAGCTTTCAGATTTAAACCATTGCATTTCTTGGCTTTTGAATATTATAACCTATTGAGGGGTTGTTGTTGTTTTGTTTTGTTTTGCTTTCATCTTTGAAAAATCCTTCTGTAGCTAACTTGGCCTCTTTGTATTCTGAGTCTTGGAAGCACTGTTATGGGATCCTGAAATCCAGAGCATGTTGTTAGCACAATTAATTTGCCCACAATTCCTGCACACATATACACACTCTTCTTGCACAAATGGAGACATCAAGCCATATAAGGACTCTGGTGTGAAGCCTTTCCCAATCCCAACCCACCTGAACATTTAATGGCCACCATTCTCCTCCACCACCACCTTATAAATGGCTGGGTAAGACAGAGTGAGGGCAACGGAAGAACCGCTTACAGTTTTTTAATTCATTCTAGACTAATTGCACTGTGCTACTTAAACACAGCCACTGGCTGATTAATAATGTTCTGGAGTGCTTTTCTTTTCTTCCTCTTGCTGCCAGATGGAGCCATGAAGATTAGTCTCAGCACCATAATCAGTGTGTGCAGCTGTGCATGATGGGTGAGTGTTGTCCACCCCAAGTTGACCTGCTTTGACGAACCTAGGGCAATGCAAACCAAGCCCCACAATCAATGCTCCATCCTGACATTGTCTTTTTGTTGTCAATAAATGAAGATCTGTTTTATTAAACAGTATGCTTATTGAAAGGGGTAAGAAGAAAGTGATTTGCCAGGCTTGAGTCAAACCATTGCTGCCACAACTATAACTTTATTCTCTCATGCTGACATGGTGGTTTAAGTGAGCCGATGATACCTCAGGAGGCTGGATGTTACAAAGCCAGGTTTAAGTCTAAGTAGATTTCCCAGAGTCTAGAAGTTCATGTACGTATGTATGAATGAATGAATGTATTTACACTTACATCCTGCCCCTCTAGGGAAAAATCATCCCTACTCAGGGCAGCTAACATCATAAAACCAGTCATAATGATAAAAAGTTAAAAATTACAGACAATAAAATCACCACACATTACTGGCCATGTACTGTGGTCTGGGTGAATTACAGGCTTGCTACAGTGTGAACCGGAGAGATTCTAGACAAGGGTCCTGCTTAGTGGAACACCTTTATCAGATACAGGTTGAGGTATCTGAAAAGATCGCTGACACTACGTAGCAAAGCTCCAAAGGCACAACCTGCTTCTACAACAGAAGTTCCCAACCTTTTCAAGCCTGGGCGCAGGTCATGGTCTCTCAGTCAGCTTTGAGGCCCGGATGGCCATTTTGCCCTCCCTACACAATGGGGTTGGTCATTTTGTCCCAACAGCTTCAAAGGGGCAGCCATTTTGTTTCTTGAATGCCCTTGGAGGGGTGGGAGAGCCACATGAAATGGTGCAGCGGGCAGGATCCGGCCCATGGGTTTTAGGTTGGGAACCCCTGTTCTATAAAGTGCACTCAGATCTGGTCACTCCATTCTCTACCTCACCCCTCTTTCTTGTACTTCCCTTACAGCTCCTCAGAGCCCATGCAGCCGGGATGATATTTAGATTTGCCATGCCAATGAATTAAGGGCAGCAATTAAGAAATCCTGGCAAGAACACCTGTCGGTGGACTGACCCACATCCAGAAGAAGAATCTAATGACTGCACACCTAATGATGAGTTCTCTGTAGTGTGAAGGAAAAGTAGGTTGAACTGCCTAGATGTGGAGAATGTATTCACTACCCACCCTTTTGAACATTTGCCAATTAATCCCTGTCAGCACTAATCTGTGTTATTGTGTTTCTAATGGCACATGGGATACCAATTCATCAAACAAGGCAAACAGTGCAACTGGAAAATTTATGCACTCCTTCCCAGGTCAACATATTAGCATCTGGGCCTCCTGAAGTCAGTAGATGGAACACAACAGAAGGGGCAGTTGTTCTGGAATGAAAAGCTCCATTCTGGTTAAAACAGGAATGGCCAACCTTTTTTCACCATAGGCCTGACCCCAGACAGTTGAGTGGGCTGGACCCCCCCTCCCGGAATCAGATGCATTGGCTGTCATGACTATGTCCACTTCCGCATTTACGAAAGCCGCAGGTGCATTTGTGCATGCATTGGTGCGTTTTACGGCTGATGTAAAAGTGCCCATTTCCACTTCCAGGTGCGGTGGAGGCAGTGATGGGGAGGATGGAATGGCATTGTGCACCGGGGCCAGCCTGTGGGCTCTAGGTTTGAAACCCCTGGACTAAAACAAATGGTGAGTCACTGAGATAAGGTTTCTCATAGCTTTACCCTCCAAGAATTAATCGCCTTTTTATTTTGTGGCTGCAGTCATCATCTGCAGTAATCTTGGACTTAAGTTTAGCCAATTACAATACCAAGATAGTGGCTTCATTTTGTCAGTCCAGGGTTTGATCAGAATATGAAAGAAGATTTCAAAATAAGATGAAAGGGGCATTTAAAAACAATTGCTTGACCACTAACTTGATTGGTAGATTATTTCTGGTGGACATATAACTGTACAAAAACATATATGCATACACATTAAATAATGAGAAACTTAATGTACTTGAGCTCCATTACAAAGCTTTAAGATATATACACAGGGAAGCAGGTTGTAATACTTTCCCCCACAACAACTTATAATCCATTAAAGGCAAGTAATGAAGGAGAAGGATTTATAGGGTGTACAAAATTATACACTGAAGGTTATATGGGCATGGGAGGAGAACACCTTTTTTTAATCACATAAGTTAGGCGATTAATTGCTTTTATGAAAGCACACACTACCTTATTCATTAACTTAATAACCTCCTGGAGAATGTGTCCTACGTGCTAATAATATTAATTGCGTCAGATTAATGAACAACATAAACATTCGCATAGGGTCCCTAAAAGGAAGCAGCCAAATCCCATATGGGATGTTACAAAGAGAGAGCTGCTGGATTAGGCCCAGTGAATTGGAATAGTAGTAAAGAACTACAACAACACCTTACATCCATGATTCAAGAATGTAAGATAAATAATATGAGAATCAATTTAAAAAAAGACTGAAGTAATGGCAATTGGAAGGAAACAGCATACTGTGGATCAGGGGTTATCAACCTTTTCATGGCGCAGGCTGGACCACCACCACCCCTCAAACAGCTGAGCAGACCAGTTTGATGGGTCTCCCCACTGTAAACACTGTTGTAAAATACACCAGTGGCTGTCATGTTTATGACAGCTGCAGATGTGTTTTGCAGCATTTGTTTACAACAGCTGCAGGTGCATTTACAGGTGTCATAAATGCATCTGTTTCCAGTCGTGGCAGTGACGTGTGCCACATGAACTGGTGGGCCGTGGGTTGTGAACCCCTGCTGTAGATACTGAGATAGAGGGAACAGGCAAGAAACAAGTGTCAGAGTTAAAATACCTAGGAACAACATTGACTGAAAATGGCAACATGGATGGAGAGATTAACATACGGCGCAGTAAGGCAAATCAAACATTGGGACAGTTAACTCCGCTCTTACAACACAAGACATAATAGATAAGCACAAAGAAACACCTCATACGAAGCATATTCATTCCCACTTTATGCTACCAGTGCCAAACATGGACACTTTCAACAAAACATAAACAAAAGTAGGTCACCACAGAAATGAGAAGTCTGAGAAGAAGGCTGCTAGAGTGTCAACTCTGATTGGCAGCAACTTCCTAGTCCTTCAGACAGCTTCAGTGTTACCTGGAGAGCTATTGTGGTCTCCCATCCAAAACCTCACCTGACCCAACTTTGCTAAATTAATTTTGCCTAAATTAGTCTCACTTGAATCAATAGAACATACAAATGAGAACATATAATTCACTTGGCTACTCTCGAATGACTTACTTGAAAGTCAGTAGTTTCCAACTCCTGAAGGCGATGCTCATCTCCATTTACAGTCCAAGAGGCAGAACTGTCTGCATTTGTAGATGTTTCCATGCTCATGTGACTAGGTGCTGGAGCTTTCCTTCCCAAGTGGTACCTATTTATCTACTTGCAATTTCTTGCTTTCAAACTGCTAGGTTGGCAGATGACGGGAGCTCACACCATCGTGTATACTCTGGTCTCGAACTGCTGACCTGCCAACCTTCTGGTCATTAAACTCAGCAGCTTAACCACTAAGCCACCACTTCATCCGTGCTCCCTACTCCCATGCAAATCTATGTTCAACTTTAAAACCAAACTCTGTATTGCTATGTCTTGTGCTTTGTGGCCCCCAATCGGCTGGTTCACCCAAAGCCTGATTGATACCCGAATACTGCAGGACGGAATGAGCTCCCGTCTTTGTCCCAGCTCCTGCCAAATTAGCAGTTTGAAAGCAAGAAATTGCAAGTAGATAAATAGGGACCACTTCGGTGGAAAGGCAAACTGTGCTCTGTATGCTCTGGTGTCTAGTCATGCCTGCCACATGACCACAGAAACGTCTGCAGATGCAGACAGCGCTAGATCTTCAGCTTTGAAACAGAGATGAGCACTGAACCCTAGAGTCAGATATGACTGGCTTTTAAGCAAGGGGAACCTTTACTTTTATTTCCAGGGTGCAGCCGTTCTGAAACAGACCTGATGTGACAGCCGTGTTTTGACATGTTGAAGGTCCCTCACTAGATGAATATGAATCAATGGAGGACACCCTTTTCAGTTCTTCCTTTCAACTGCAATTGCTTTCTTTTCAACAGAAAAAGAGAAAGGGGGAAATGATACCATTCATGGGGAAAAGGGAAAGGACAGGCTTTCTCTTGTGAAAGAATGTTTTTGAAATTCAACAGCCTTCCAAATAAATATTTATACTTCAAAATATGCCTTCTAAAGAAGTTGATCAGAAGAAGGCAACCAAGGATGCTGTCTTTATGAAATTATTATTGCTTCCATGAAGATTGTGTTGGTTTCTTCATTTCCCCTCTCCTCACTCCCTAGGAAAGAAAAAAAACCATTGACAGTTTTATACACTGTACAGGGCAATTAAGAGCAATTTCATTGAACTAGCTAAATCATAAAAATGGTTAAGGCCTTTAAGCTGCTCCTCATTAAAATAACTTTCACCACCTTGGGAAAGAAAAATAAAATCCCTTTGCATTAATAGACATCTTATAAACACTAAATAGACAATAGAGAAGTTCTCGCGCAGGTTCTTCCACAGCATATGAAGAGATGTTATTCTCCTGGAAAACTAGGAAACAAGGGATGGATAGACTGAAAGAACACAAGGAACTCCAAGGGACTGTTCATTGCCAGGATTTGCTGATCCACAAATATATTTTAGGAGAGCCACATTACTAGTAAGACTGGAGACACCATATAGTAGAGAGACCACTTGACTAGAGAATGTAATGCAACATCCAAAATGTGATCTCAGATTGGCTCCCTGTATGAGTGAGAGCAACACACGATGTATGGTAATGAAAAAATATTGTTCCATGCATCCCTGATCAGAAAAAAAATGCAAAAGGTTAGCTATCAAGGTATCAGATTTGTTGTGGGGAAAGAGCACAAGAGATGTAAGAATATGAAATGAACTTTCTTCCAGACCAAGGATGTAGTGTTTCCTCTCCATCGATGGTCAACCAGATGTTCCGAGAAGCCCACAGAAGGACAGGGAAACAACAGCTATGTACCACCTCTACATCTGTACATCATATAGCTCCACTTCATTATAGCCAATCCAGTGCCGTGCAGTGCTCTGTTGACATCATGGCAACGGGATGCCCATGAAAAACCTACAACCATGGCATCAGCATGATCACAGTCTCTTGCTCATACCAGCCCAAAGTGCCCTAAACAGGTCTACACTACTCTCTTGCTGGGCAGAATACAAATGCATTGCAGCTAGAATCCATTGATAACCTAACCCTCAACCCTTAACCTTCTGGTTGTCAGGCGCAGTGTCTTAACCACTAACCCACCACAGCCACTATATACCTTACAGGTACCGGTGTCTGCATAGGGCCCGGTGCTCAATGACAGAGTTTACTCCCATCAACTGTCCCAGTTCCTGCCAACCTAGCAGTTTGAAAGGAAGAAACTGCAAGTAGATAAATAGGTACCATTTAGGTGGGAAAGGTAACAGCATTCAGGATACTCTGGCATCTAGTCATGCCTATCATGTGACCATGTGAATGTCTACACACAGAGACAATGCTGGCTCTTTGATTGACAATGGAGATGACCACCACCCTTTAGAGTTAGACATGACTGGCTTTTGAGCAAGGGAGAACTTTACCTATGGTGTGCTTAAGTGAGGTAGAACTCCCAGAATTTAGAATTATGGGATGGTTAGCCCAAGAAATAAAAAAAAGTCAATTATTGTGTTAAGCATATATATGACAGCCAAGCGTAAGTGGTAGCAATTTTGAAGCAACTATTAAAGATAGTTGGAGCAGTTAAGAATATAATTTTTGAAAGAATTAAGGTAGGTGATGCTGATGGCATAGAGTGGTTTTAAATCCTGTTCTATTTTATGCTTAGCTTCAGGAATGACCTCTGGCTACATCTGGCCCTTGTTCTATCATGCAAGTTGGCTTTCGTCATGTGCGCTCGTCCTTTCTCTTCTCCCACCCCACACCCCCAACCCCATTTTTTCCCCTTACAGAAAATAAATTAAAAAGGTGTGACCTTGCTGAGGGCTTGCAGAGAAAATGAGGTACATCTTGTCACGAGCAGAACAGCCTATTTGAAACATGGTTTGTTCAATTTGAAAGGCTGCCGCTCTGCCGAGATCGGGAGCGCCGATAAAGGCCCACCGGATGAAAAGGAGAGAAACAGTTCAAGAGACGAAATTAAACAGCTACATTGGAAACCCATTCAGCCACACAGTAGCTGTTTTGTGTGGAGACTTATCTCAGATTCATCAGCCACACCTTGTCCCTATGCTCCGCACGGGCGCTCTCTGCTAAGTGCACAAAAGCTGTCATGTAAAGAGAATGATGAGAGAATACTGGGCCCCCCGATAAGGATCGGAGGACACTCGACACCCCCCCATTTCCTCACACAGCAGGTCACGGGCGCAAATTGAATAAGCCAACCTGATCCAAGTCATTGTGCCGAAAGAATCAAAGTCATTGCTACTCTTGATCTTGACAGTGGGCCATCCTGATATTTTGTACTCCTTGCTCTTCATAAATCTCTCAAGAGCATGTCTGTCACACAGTCCAATCTTCCGGCAGTATTCTTCTTCCCTGAGATACATTTATGTTGAAAATGTCCAGCTCACTCCGGTGCCATTTCAAGACAACCGCAGTGGAAGAATGCCACTCTGGTGGTCCTTCACCAGTAACATCTCACAATTTGGACCATGGATTCCTAACCTAAGGCCCAGGGGGTGGATCCAACCCATGGCACCATTTCATGTGCCACCCCCAGCCCTCCAAGGGCATACAAAAAAACAAAATGGACACTCCTTTGAAGCTGTTGAAACAAAATGACCACCCCCATTGTGCAGACAGGGCAAAATGGCCATCTAGCCCTTGAAGCTGACTGAGAAAGTGTGACCCAACTCCTGGCTTGAAAAGGTTGGGAACCCTTGATTTAGATTACACCACACAGGACCAAAAGATGCAAGGGGGAAGTAGAGGCATCCCCATGGCAATTCTTTCTGAGCCCCCCTCCTTCATTCCCTGTTGATAGAATGAACTATAAGGTGTATAATTAAAGCCTCTCTGGGTAAACCTAAAATAGATAGAGAAATCTATTTCATCCCATAGTGCAGATTATATAATAGTGGGCTGAAACTACAGGAAGCCGGATATAGACTGAATATTAGGAAAAATCTCTTAATTGTTAAAGCAGTATGACAGTGGAACCAACTGCTTTGAGAGGAGGTGAGCACTCCAACACTGGAAGCATTCAAGAAAGAGTTGGACAACCACCAGTCAGGACTGCTTTGATACGGATTCCTGCATTGAACAGAACGTTGGACCCGATGGCCTAAAACAGTGGTGGTGAACCTATGGCACGCGTGCCAGAGGTGGCACTCAGAGCCCTCTCTGTGGGCACCCATGCAGTCACCCCAGCACAGAGTTCATCTGCCCCTCTCCCCAGCAGCCCAATGGGAGTACTTACTCCCTCCCCCCAGCACAGAGTTCGCTCTGCCCCTCTGCTCAGCAGCCCGATGGGAGCGTTTCCTTCCACCCCTGTTGCTATGTTGGCACTTTGCGATAAATAAGTAGGTTTTGGGTTGCAGTTTGGGCACTTGGTCTCTAAAAGGTTTGCCATCACTGGCCTAAAAGGCTCCTTCCAACTCAGTTGGAGGAGGAGGCGGAGGAGAAGAATTGGTTCTACTTTTGTTGGGATTAGCAAAAAGACCTAGGACAGTGATGGTGAACCTTTTAGAGACTAAGTACCCAAGGAGAAGGAGGAGGCACACTTCCCTGTGACATTGCCAACACACTTCTGGCGAAGTCACTTGGGTGTGTGCACACGCGTGCCACTTGAGGTGTGCCGTGATGTCACATGTGCTCCCCTCCATACTCCCTAAGAGTACACCCCACCCCTGTCGGTGCTCCCCACCCTCACTCACCCCCCACCCCATGGGTGCACCTGACTCCTAGGAGGCATGGGGGGTTTCTGGTCGCCTTACCTCACCTAGCCGTAACCTCCCTACTGGGATTTTACCCTCCCCTCTCTGTGGAACTGATGCTGGCTGCCCTGCCCTCGATGGCACGTGTGCCAGCAGAAAGGCCTCTGTGAGCCACTTCTGGCACATGTGCCATAGGTTCGCCACCACTAATCTAGGGCAATAGTCTTTTAGTCCTTTATTTATCTAAACTAGAAAGCAATCCAAATTCTTTCCCAGAACAACACCAACTCAAGTACTGCAGGCCATAAAAGAAAGATGAAAGTGTGCTAATAGCCAGCTTTGTTTATTAAAAAAAATGAATTGAGAAAGAAAAAAGGCAATACTAACCAGTCATAATTACTAAAGAGGAGAAATCAGCCAGGAAGGTCAAGCTGACCTCAAGATTTGGACAGCCAGGCTCTTGAAATCCTTAGAACCATGACTTCAAGGCACGAAAACATAAGAGGATTAAGGTAAGTGTCCCACCTAAACACTTGAGAAAACAAAGATTAGTCTTGTTTTGTTTTGTTCTGTTTTAATTTAAGAACTGAAACAGGAAGGCAGGCTTATATGGATATTTGATGCCCTGAAGAGGAAGAGAGATGGCATAGGGAAAAGAATTAAAAACTTCAGAGTCCAGGAAAACAAGCACAAAATAATATGGACCATGGACCTCCCTGCTTAACATGGGAGACATGTTCAAGGAGCAAAATTAACCAGTAATGGATTGATCTGTGCCTTGAGGACCTGAGCTAGAGACCTGGAGGGATGGCAGTTTCATTTCAGTGTTTTTGTTGAGCAAGAATTTACTCAGCGGTGTAATATTTTTTATTTTTGGGGTATACAGGATGGAAAAAACTAGAAATTTGGGGAAACGGTGCCTCCCCAAAAATGGAGATGGGTCAAAACAAGGTGGGAAAAACCATATATTGAGGCAGAGAACGTTGATTGATTAGGTCAGGGGGCCAGGTCACACTCTCTTAGTCAGCTTCGAGGGCCAGATGGCCATTTTGCCCTGCTTGCACAATGGAGGATGGCCATGTTGTCCCAATAGCTTCAAAAGGGTGGCCATTTTGTTTCTCAAATGCCCTTGGAGGGATGGAGGGCCACATGAAATGGTGCCGGGGGCCAGCGCTGGCCCATGAGCCTTAGGTTAGGAACCCCTAGATTAGGTGATAAACAAATCTCTTAATACACAGTTTTCCATCTGCCACTTATACGTAGCTTTACTCTCAGTCTATTTTCAAGCATACAAGTTCTAGCCAGATTTTATTTTTCGTGTTTGCTTCTTCTCAAATTTGCCTCCCAAATCTGATAACATTGAAGTCTGAAGCAGAGCTCTGGAGGACTCAATATTTTGCTTTATCTGCAACTTTTTAGAGTTTTAATAAAAGGATTACCCAAGACTTTGTGTATGGTAAAGGCCCTGCTTGAAAGTCAGCTGTGTCTGACTCTAGGGAGCAGTGCTTATCTCCATTTTCAGCTAAGGAACATGTCTGTAGACATTTCCATGATTATGTGGCATGCATGACTAGACACCGGAGCATATGGAATACCATTTCCTTTCCCACCAAAGTGGTACCTCTTTATCTACTTGTAATTTCTAGCTTTCAAACTGCTAGATTGGCAGAAGCTGGGACAGACGTCACAAAGTACTTCAGTCTCTAACTTCTGACCTATTGACTTTCTGGTTGTCAAGCTCAGGGCAGACCGAGCTGGCTCCTTGCCTGTAAATTTAAATTGGCACCATACCCTAGAGTCAGATACAGCTGGGAGACCTTTACCTTTAGTAATGAATGGAACAGCAGCCATATATCAATCACTTAATGGCTGAAAACCAGAAGTAAGTTGCAGCAGGACTAGACCCACTGAATCAGTAGTGACTCGGTGAATCAACTTTTCTGTCGGTCTCATTGATTCAATGGACCTGTTCTAGTTCTGACTTATTAATTGAATTTCAGTCATAGACTCTTAAATGTGTTTACTTTATTTTGATTTGTATCCCTTTCAGACCATGACATCTGCTGTGTCAACCTGTCCGATGGCCTCCATTGAACAAAATGTGTCCCCTTATTCCTGAAACCTTCTTATTCTTGTCATCACGGTGATATCCAAGTCCCTCCCTCCTTACTTGTTGCATACAATTAAGTAGCAACAAAAGCTTGCCCGAGCCTTTCCACATTTCATAGGCTGCAATTATGCTTTTATCTGTTGAAGTACGTGGTGTCCCCCAGGAACTAATTATGGGAAAACTCTCTTCACACATACAGGAAACACACAAACAAATCTTTCAAGCACAAAGAAAATGTTCAACATTAAAGGGACACGTTCAGGAAGTCACACCAATCAGTTTGGTTCAACTAATTACTAATCTGATTCCCAGACTTGTTGCATTAGATAATTATGACACGAACACCACCGATCCCTGCCTTCCAGTTGATGCCTAGAAAGCCAGAACTTTTGACTGATTCTAATAAAGATCTAACAAACATTTTTAATCAAATCTGAGCAAAGTCGGAAAGCCACATCAGAACAAGGTGAGAGGGAGATTTTGTTTAATCAAAATTGGAATAAAATATCTACGTATATAAAGACCAATGCTCTGAAATTCAGCGCGAACTGCCTATAGTAAACCAATTACTACATTTTTTTTTTGCTTTCTTTTCTTTTTACTTCTCTTCTTTTCTGCCTGTGACTGAACGGCCAACCTGTTAGCAAATAATAAAAAGGCAATTACAGTGGCACTTTGTTCATATTATCCTCTTCATTTTATTCAGGCTATAATTATTGTCAGCGCTAGAGATTACTGTACCATGTAAAAGAAAATGGAGTGGGCTGGGGCATGGAGGATTGTAAATGTCACGGCTTCCTTCCCTGTCACCGTTGAGCTTCTGAGTTTTTAAAAGAGATGGAGTGAAGCAAAGTGGAAGAAGCTACAACAAGCTTCACCAAGTCTCTGTGTTCCAAATGTGTTTTGTGCAATGGCGGGCGATCTATAGCATCTGTTTCTCTCTTTAGCTGAGTCTGCAGGCTACAAATGGAGTCTGGCCAGGTTATTCTGCTGTGGTAATAGAGTAGACCCTACTGCCAGCAAGTGTCAGGCGGTGGTTAACTAACCTGACAACCCTGAGGACTAACAGCCTTGGGTGCTGAAGTCCACAGGGAAGGGTGATGGTCCCCAAATGGATTAAATTTCACATGAATCCATCTTGATGAAGGGCAGCAGCTTCATCAGTACTGGCCTGGGTCTGAGGAGGACTTTGTGTACCAAAAGAGCTCAAGACCAGAAAGTGACTCACATAACTGCATCAGTGGTACGGGGGTCATGCTGCAATGTGGAAAGCAGATGGAAGGCTGGTGCATTATATTCTTAAAACAGTCTTCATGGCTGATTGCCATGATGATCACCAATGTTCAGATTCAGATATGGCAGCAGCAGGAGGAGGCGGCTACAATGTATAGCCGGCTCATGGACCCGCCTTATTTGCCATGATGCTGAATGCATCTCTTGCCTTCTGAAAACAGTCAGCTGTACTTTTTAAATATGCATGTGGAAAGCAGAAACTTTAAAAGGAAGGAACCAGTGATTGCAAACAGAAAGTGCAAAGCTCTTAACTGGTAATTACTCCTAAGGCTGTGTGGTAAGGGGTTATTTTACAGCCATAAGTGTCAACAAAAACAAACGCTCCAGTTCCAAGCGGAATGCATTAGAGACTAAATCCTTCCCAAATGTAACTCTAGTCTGTGCGGATGTTTCACAAATGTCCTGACTAACAAAATAAACTTGTGCGGTTGGGGGAAGGATTGCCAAATGAATAAAAGTTACGCTTGCTGAGCTAATTGGCCAGTGGTTCTGTTTTAGGGCAAAAACTTTGGTAATTAACAAAGTACCTATTTTTACAAACTATAAACGGGGACCTTAACCATCCACACTGCGTACATCAGCTTTGGCCCTGAACATCTCCTCAGCAAAGTATGCTGCTCCAGTATGGAGCACATCCACACATCCAAAAGAAGTTGACATCAGTGTTAATGAAGCCATGTGTAGAGTGACAGGATGCCTCAAACCAACACCAGTTGAGAAAATATACCCTCTTGTTGGTATCGCTCCACCTTAGATTAGGAGAGAAATAGCTGCTGACACTGAGAGAACTAAAAAACAAAAGAATGACCCTCAACATCCTCTGAATGGAGATGAGCCTCATGTTTGCCGGCTCAGATCCAGGAGGAGCTTTAGGGCAAGAACAAACTTTCTTGGCTGTATCCTTTAACAACATTAAAGGATGATATGGCTGAGGAACTCAACCTGCCCTTACGTCACTTGGAGGACCCTGAACAGGCTGAGGGGCAGAGTCCCTAAATGTAGGACCAATATGTTCAAGTGGGTGCTGCTGGCAGACAACAACATACTGTGTGAATTTGGAGAGATACAGAATCCGGCTCATTTATTGTTCTGCCGATTACTGCCAGAAACATGCACTGATGAGAACATAAGTTTGGCCAGCACCAAAGCCAAGAAAGTGGCTTCGTTTTGGCAGTCCATGGTTTGATCGGGACATGAAAGAAGAAGAAAACCTATTTTTACTAAACAACCCACAAACACTTACTATTCAAAATGCCTTCAATGGCTAATATATTTGTTATTTTTATTTCTCACAGTGATATTCTATCATATGCAGCAATGCTTGAGAGAAGGAGGCTTTCATCTGGAGCCTCAAATTCACAGCCACACATCGAACCTGACTCCATTTTACCTTTATCAGGTTCCTTGCGTTTAAAAAGTAACTTGATTTATTGAAAAATGTGGTATGATGTCAGGAAGAATTAATGTTTCCCATAGGTATACTAATAAGCTCCATGACACAATAACTCGCTATCATATTCCAGCGGGACTAGGAAATTATTCTAAAGATAACATAGCACAACACTCAAAGCAGCAGGAAACTTCCAGCATTCTTTCAGATGTTTTACAGTGTTACTAATCTTTGAATTGCTTGGAAAAACAGAGAGGAAACTGAATTGTTCCAGGCTGGAAGGAAGAATTGTTAGATGAGGACTCCGCTCCAAATTCTAAATCTGCATGGGAATTTAATGCAGATTTAAAAAAGCAGCACGAAAACCCGTCCTCTATGGAAAGGGGTGGAGGACAAACCACTGGATATCTGCAGCGTATCACATAATGTGCAATGCAGGGATGGAAGAATCACAATTTGGGATCAAAATTGCTGGAAGAAACATCAACAATTTGAGATATGCAGATGATACCACTCTCATGGCAGAAAGTGAGGAGGACCTAAAGAAGCTCCTCATTAGGTTGAAAGAAGAAAGTGAAAAAGCTGGCTTGAGACTCAATATCAAGAAAACCAAGATCGTGGCAACAGGCCCTATCAGTCCCTGGAAAATAGATGGGGAAGAAGTAGAAGCAGTGACAGATTTTACTTTCTTGGGATCTAAGCTCACTGCAGATGGTGATTGCAGCCATGAAATAAAAAGGCGACTGATTCTTGGGAGGCAAGCGATGAGAAACCTGGGGAACATAGTGAAAAGTAGAGACATCACATTGAAAACAAAAATTCGCATAGTCAAAGCAATGGTATTCCCTGTGGCAATGTATGGTTGTGAGAGCTGGACCATTAGGAAAGCTGAGCACAGAAGAATAGATGCCTTTGAGATGTGGTGTTGGAGGAGAGTTTTGAGAGTTCCCTGGACAGCGAGGAGAACAAATAGGTCAATCTTAGAAGAAATCACCCCTGACTGCTCCTTAGAAGGTCAAATAATAAAGATGAAGCTAAAGTACTTTGGACATCAAATGAGAAGAGAGGATTCACTTGAGAAAGCCTTGATGCTTGGAAGGGTTGAGGGCAAAAGAAGAAGGGGACGGCCCAAGATAAGATGGCTAGATGGTATTGTGGAGACAATGGGCACTGAACTGAGCGAGCTGAGGAGGATGGTGGAGGACAGGAGTGCCTGGCGGACAGTGGTCCATGGGGTCGCAGAGGGTCGGAATCGACTGTGCGACTGAACAACAAAATCAGAGTTTAGAGTGTTTAAAAGCTCCTGAGAACCTAGTAGTTTGAAAATAAGAAATTGCAAGTAGATAAATAGGTACCAAGGTTACAGATAGGTTGGAAGGTACCAGTGTTCAGAGCACTTTGGAATCTTGTCATGCCTGCCACATGAACCACGGAAATGTCTGCAGATGCAGGCCTTGCTGGCTCTTTGGATGTAAACAGAGATGAGCACCAACCCACAGCTGGCTTTTGAACAAGGGAAGAACTTAACTTTTACTATCTCCTGTCTTAAGACCCTCAGGAAGAGAGGTCGCTCTATATCTGAAACCTCGGCAAGCCGCTGTGCAAAGCAGACCAGGAACCCAATTTGTTCATGAGATGGTTCTGCAAGGGAGACATTTGGTCTTTTCTCAACAGAACACTGTATGCCCGTTTCTTATGTGAAAACACTGAGATGCACAGCTGAGAGGGGATGTCAAAACTTCTCGTTAAGAAGCCAAGCTTGTCCCTGGAATTCTCTTTCTGCCAGCTGCCCAAGGGACGTTGGCTCTTCAAGGTGCCTCCTTCAGTCACAACGGAGTTCCTGTCCTGATGTCCTTCATTAAAGCCAAGTAGCATCTGCCTGAGCTGGTGGGAATAGATGACCCGCAGGGTTTTGCCTCAGGAACTCAAGTGGAAAGAGAGAGGATTTTGCTGTATGGAGCGTTCAGATGTGAGGATGAGGATAAAGGAAGCGCCTTCCTCAGAAGGGGGCCTGTTTCTCAGAGAACTCCCAGAGGGGCGACTCTAAATGTATGGCCTCTTTTGTGTGTTTATTTTGTTCCATTTTGCAAGTCTTGTATGAAAAAACAGCTTGAAGAACTGGGGGGGGGGGTGCCTTTCATGTAAGGGACTGTACTTTGTGTTAGATTTCTAAAATAAATACAGCCCACCTTAACTCCCTCACTTTCCCTTGGAAAAAAAATATTTCATTATTTTCCCTTCTGGCTTCGGTCTCCTGTTGTTTGTGGAGAACACGGTGGAAGGAGGGTAAGCCACAGTTCCAAACATATCAGTGACCCTTGCGATCCATGGAGATTTCCTCCTCTTTCTTCTCATTCAGAATATGAACCATGAAGATTGGGACGGCCTTTGGCTGGTGTCATGTTTCTCCAAAGGAATGTGGCTCAAGTGATCCTTCCTCCTCTCAGATCGTGACAATGCAATCGGTTATGCTGAGTAAGTGTGTGCAAAGCTGTATCATCCAAACAGATCATGCACATTTAAGTATCCATCTTATTTTCAATGCGTGTTCTTACTGTGCATTACAAATTGTAAATTTCCGCTCAGCCCCAGGGATAAAGGGCTGGGCTGGCTTCTCTGTCTCTGTGCCCAAGTTGTTTTCATGATTGCTTTCTTTCCTTTCTGAAGGCTGTTCTATCAAAGATCAGTCATATCCAACTCTAAGGTTCAGTGCTCATCTCTGTTTATAGCCAAAGAGCCAGTGCTTTCTGCGTTTTGCAGATATTTCTGTGGACATGTGTCAAGCATGCCTAGACACCGGAGTGCATGGAATACTGTTTACTTTCCCATCAAAGTGGTCCCTGTTTATCTGCTTGCAATTTCTTGCTTTTGAACTGCTAGGTTGACAGGAGCTGGGACAGAGATGGGAGCTCACTCCATCATGCAGTACTCAGGCATTGAACCTCGGCCTTCCAGTCTTCAAGCTCAGCATCTTAACCACTAAGCCACTGCAGTCTCCTGCTCTAGCAAAGAGTGCCCATTTATTCATCCTTCCCAAAGAGGACAGGCATTTCCAGAGGAAGAAAAAGGAGAAGAGGGTTTGGGATTGTAGAATACTGTATATATATCTTTATATGCCATGGCCCCTACATTATGGAATGAGTTGCCTATGGAAATTAGATCTGCTTCCACAATTATTGCATTTTGTAAACAGCTAAAAATGTTCCTCTTCCAGCTTGCATTTTCCTCCTAAGTAATTGATTGCAAAGGTGCAAGATTCCTGAACTATGCATTCTGGTATTTTCTGTTTTGTTTTTGTTTTGATGCCTGTGTAATTTTTTTTTTTTTTTGGCTGCGAATAGGAAAAAATATTTTTTGCAAGAATTTAAATTTATTAATGCCATCTAGGGAGGTGTTTTATTAATGTTTATTAATACTTACCATTTTTTAAATAATGTTTAGATTGTTCTTTTTTTATAGTATTGTATTGTGAGCTGTTCTTTTATTGCTGTACTCCACCAATTGGGGCAGGATATTAGATAGATAGATAGATAGATAGATAGATAGATAGATAGATAGATAGATAGATAGATTCATTTCTGACATCATAATGTGTCTGACTCTGTACCTATGAAATGTCATCTACAAATTCAGAATGTCCTTATTTAGCCCAGAAAACTTTACTGATGAAAATATTCCTTCTAATTAATTGCAGTAAAAGGACAATAAGTATTAATAATAGTTATTGGTCTGGGTAGAAGAATTATCGTATTTTGTATTACTATCTTGTAATAATTCTTTTCTACAGAAACTTGTAAAAAATTGCAAATTTGCTCATTTCTCTATCTATCTATCTTGTCGTCAACTGTAACTTGTATCCAATAATGGATTTTTTTTTCCTGAAACAAGAAAAAATGTCACTGGTGTGAATTTGTTTAAGGTGGATCTCATCTATCTATCTATCTATCTATCTATCTATCTATCTATCTATCTATCTATCTATCTATCTATCTGTCTGTCTGTCTGTCTGTCTGTCTGTCTGTCTGTCTGTCTATCTATTTTGTAATCATGATTCCTGCACATACACATAGCTGTTCAGTCTGAGATCATGCTTGAAAGTGATTCTTCTGTGTTTCCAATTTCCGTGATCAAAGAACAGCAGCAAAGAGGTTCATATATTTCCAGCAATGTGTTTGGCTCAAAGGTTAACATCTTCTGCATGATATATCCATCTCAAGCATCCATTTAACACCCTGCACAAGGTGTAGTTGGGGGAAATGGTTGGAAGATGTGTTATCCTTTTGATACACATTTTAGGGGGGGGAAGAAGAAGTGATTTTCCCCTCTGTCCTTCCCCCACTTATTATCAAAGGAGAGGATTCTGGCATCAAAGGAGTCTTAACCAAATTCATGAGAGAGAAAAAATTGATCAATAAAACAGAAGATGTCATGGTTCAAAGTCAAACATAAGAGCCATCTTGAAATGATTTTGGCTGTTTCTGAAAGTGAAGAATGAGTGTTGAGAGCAAGGTGTGTCTACCATAAGGGCAAGCATTTAAAGCATGTTAAGATTTTTGTCTGTCTTTGTGTAGTTGTTGTGTGTTTTTTCCCCTGTGGGGTTTTTGTATTTTAATTGAAAAAAATTAAAAGAGGAAAAGCGGAAGAATAAGTATGAGATGGATTGACCTCCTTAAAGGAACCCACAAGTGCTTGAGACTGCCAGAGCTGAGTGGGACTATTGATGAGAGGACCCTTGGGCAGCCAGTGATCGATAAGGTCAAGGTCAAGGTCCCCCTGGCTTGAAAGCCAGTTGTCTCCGACTGTAGGGTGTGGTCTTAACCACTAAGCCACCGCGGCTGTCCCTTAGTTTACTTGTGGATTAAAACTTACATTTCTTGATGTGGGGGGCTACTGCGGAGAAAGATCTTGTTCATGTCACAGCCTTTTCAACTTCTTTAGACGTGACAACACATAGTTTAAGAACTTGAGTGCTCCAGGTACGATTCCATAGGAAGAGTTGCTTCCTTTCCTCTGTATGCCATGTGTAAGTTGCTATCCTCATGCGAGCCCAGATCTCTCACCTCATATATGATGCTCTGTCTCTTATAAAACACCCAGAGATCATATGGATCAATCCCAGCCACTCAACAATCTGCTTTACAAAAGCAGGTGTGTCATTTCCTGCCTCCAACATCTTTTCATGACCCACCTGCTCACAACCTCAGACAAAGGATACGTTACGGAAGCTCACCAGAAAATGTTGCAGGCAGCTCCTCTTAATTCTTCCCCTCATCATTGATTTTTTGTATTATATTTGGGATTGGAAAGCTTTTAGGATTAAGATCATTTTCTACTCATAAAGATTTTTATAGACCCGAGAGCCCCTATGTCTTCCTCTTAGAAGGTCAAGTGTTTCTCTGCAGTCCAGGGAGGAAACATTTATTTTAATAAAAACAGATTTATGTTCAGAAGAATGAAACTGCATTAGACAGACTTTCTAGTCTAAAAACATGTGGAGATTAGTTTGTGCCATGGAACAGACTGTTCAGCTCTCTTTTTCCCTACAAACAGACCCACTTCAACATCTTATGCCCCATAGCAGCATCCGTGCTGACAATAACAACAGCCTTAAACTATAGACTACAAAAACTGGTGGCTCCAAAGGCAGTGGAGTGGTGAATCCATTCTGGGTTTTAAGCCAAATGTTTGAGAAGCTATCCAGTAGGCTGAAGATGTGTTGGATAGATCCAGCACGTTCCAAAACATGGGGTGGATTTACCGCCCCGCTGATATTCAAGTAAAATGTTTCTATTGACTGTAAATAATTTGGAAGAGCATACTCTTTGATTGTTGAGGCCAACCTCAATGGCTTCCCAGGGTGGGTTTTACTTACGGTACTGTGTCACTAGCTGCTGTTGCTCCTCTTGAATGTCATTGATCTTTTCCCAAATCCTTATTTCTCAAATTTTATGAAAGACACAGAAGCCCCTAGGTAATGAATCCTGAGATTTTAAGGATATGGGCTTATCCAGGTTTTCATAAGGTAACAATCAGTTCTGCCATTGGTATGAATTAAGCCAATTTCTATATATTTTAAGTTCTGATCTATACATTTTAAGTTTTGACTCATGAAAGGTTCCCTCTTGTGGACATGGCCGGACCCAAACATTGCCTGAAGCAAAACACATTATACCTTCCATCAGACAATTATTCACCTGGATTAGGGCAGGATAGTTTCTGAGCATCCATGGCTGCCCTGGTGTCGGCATCTCCAAACATTCCAGTAACCTCCAGTTTGAGATTAAAAAGTCATTCAATTTAAAGCAATGCTTTGGGATGACCCAAAATGGCTAATAGTGCCCTCTGAAGGCTATTAGAGGGTATAGTTAGGCATTTTAAGCCACTTGGGGAAGCAAAGGCACATAAAAATACCGGTACTCTAGAGAGCCATGATTGTATGATTGATTACATTTCATCGCGTTCTGATTTAGATCAGCATTGCCTGCTTTGATAGACTTAAAGTCTCAGAAAAATCTTTCCTATCAGCACCTATCTGTTTAACCAATTTTTCCAGGGATTTTTTTTAGGTAGGGACTGTGGTGGCTCAGATGCTGAACTTGCTGACTGGAAGGTCAAAGTTCGATTCCTGGGCACTGCATGATGGAGTGAGCTCCTGTCTCTGTCCCAGCTCCTTCCAACCTAGCAGTTCAAAAGCAAGAAATTGCAAGTACTGTATATACTCGAGTATAAGCCTAGTTTTTTAGCCCCAAAAAGAGAACTCAGCTTATACTCAGGTCAACAACCACGAGGGTCCCAAAACTGCACTGGGTTGAGATATGCCAACAATTTAATTACTTTTACCATATTTTCATGTATTTTGATTATTAAAACTCACTAGCAGCTGCTGCATTTCCTACCCTCATCTTATACTTGGGTCAATCTATTTTCCTGGGTTTTCAGGTCAAAACTAGGTACCTTGGCTTATATTTGGGTTGGCTTATATTCGAGTTTATACAGTAGATAAATAGGGACCACTTTGGTGGGAAGGTAAACAGTGTTCCATGCGCTCCGGTGTTGAGGCATGCCATCCACATGTTTACGGAAACATCTGCAGATGCAGGCAGTGCTGGCTCTTTGGCTATAAACAGAGATGAGCACTGAACCCTAGAGTCAGATATGACTGGTTTTCGGGCAAGGGCAACCTTTACCACTGAAAGGTTATGTTCTCACACAAAATTCTGGTGATTTCACCAACCATCCCTGCATAACAGCCTTCCATAAAGTGTCATCCTGGCTCCTCCTTCCCTTCAGTTATTGCAGAAACAGAGTTGGTAAGAAACACAGACAGAAGAACAACCTGTGCTCTTTCAAATATGATTGATAGATTCCTCTCTCAAGTTACTTGACATGCCCACAGAACAGTCGATGTGACTGATAGATCTTCAAAGCCAAGGCCTGTCACAAGTTATGTTTCAGAGGTTTTTACTTGGATGGGTGCAAGTATAATCCGAAGAGAAATATTCTTCTACCATGAAACCTAAAGGAAGTTCTTAAATTGCTCTGTCAAAATAAGGTCCATCTCAGAAGCAGGGTAGAAACACTGAGTTTAGTACAGGCTCTCCATGTATATACAGTGGTACCCTGCTTAAAGAGCATAATGCGTTCCACAGGATAGGTCTTTAAGTGAGTTGCTCTTTAAGTGAAACATTTGGAAAAAGCCCCACTGCTTCCATTGTAAGTGATCGATTGTGACTTCTGGCCTTTTATATCACTGATTTTTTTTTTTAGGATTTGGTGATAATGAATAATACTTAGCAGAGAATTTGAAGCTCAGGGTCATTGTGCCCATGTAGGGAAATAAGAAGAGAGGATTCACTTGAGAAAGCCTTGATGCTGGGAAAGGTCGAGGGCAAAAGAAGAAGGGGGCGGCAGAGAATGAGATGGCTAGATGGTATTGTTGATGTAATGGGCACAAAACTGGGTGGGCTGAGGAGGATGGTGGAGGATAGGGATCCCTGGTGTGGTGTGGTCCATGGGGTCACAAAAGGTTGGAATCGACTGTGTGACTGAACAACAACAAACCATAAGGTTGGAATTATTCGAAGCATTCAAATTAAGAATACTGTATATACTCAAGTATAAGCCGACCCAAATATAAGCCGGGGTACCTAATTTTGACTTGAAAACCCAGGAAAATAGTTTAAACCAAGTATAAGTCAAGGATGGGAAATGCAGCAGCTGCTAGTGAGTTTCAATAATCAAAATGCATGAAAATATGGTAAAATTAATTGAATTTTTGGCGCATCTCAATCCAAAGCGGTCTTGGGACCCTCGTCATCATTGACCTGAGTACAAGCCGTTTCCCCTGGGGGGGGGTCATTTTTGGGACTACAAAACTAGGCTTATATACAGTACGTATCTTCTTGGCTAAATCGCATTTTCAGCTCTGAGAAAGTTGACAAGCAAGTACACACAAAATTATTATCATTTAACAAATATTAGTATAATGCAAAACCTTTCCTCACCACCATTTCATGGTTTGAAAGGGAGGGAGAGGAAGGGGAAAAAATCATTTTGCTGCAACCAAGTGCCACGCCAACATCTCAGTAATAGTTTGATAAAAAGAGTTCAAAGGGAAAAATGGACGCATTGGTGTCCAACAATATCAAAAGAACTGATCAAAGGGTGAAATGGGGATTAACAGCATCTTCTCAGCAGAATAAAATAAGATAGATAGAAAGGGTAAAAAATCTAGTGTTTTAGAACAGGGGCCCTTCTTTTGAAATGGTAATAGGCGCTACCTGAGCTGAAAAGACAATTAAGATAATGTGTTAATTTTTTTATGGTGTCTGGCAGTAATATTTTCATCCTGTTAATTACACTGCAGACAGCAAATGTATATAATATGATAGCTCCATGCTGAGAGGACATGCTTGCCGCCTAGTTAAGTGATGGCATTTATCCTATAATTAGCTCGTTGGAATGCAATTTGCATTGCACGCCTAAGAGTGTGTGTGATATCAGCTCTGGCAAAGAAGCCTAAAATGGAAACGCACAATCTCTTAACATTGACCTCTGTAGAAAACTGAATGCTGCAGCTTATGACCTTCCACTCTTTGGAATCTGGTGTGTATGTGTGGGTGGGTAGGTGGGTAGGTGTGTACACACAATCCACATATATGCACACTCACACAGAAAGAGCATTGTGGGGAAGGGGAAGAAAAATGCATTGGAGAATTATCAAAAAGATGACGGATCAAAGAGGAGATCAATGCCGTGTAAGTAGACTAGGGGTGCCCAAACTATGTCCTGCATGCCGTATCCGGCCCACTGTGCCAATTAATCTGGCCAAGGCCACTCTTGTCACTCCTGGAAGCGGAAGCAAAACATGCATGCATGAGTGCCAAACGTGTCCGTGCACGTGCAGAAGGCTGTCGTAAATGACCCACAGCTGTCATAAACACGTTTATGACAGCCATGCATCATTTATCGCAGCATTCTGCACATGCACAGGCACATTTGGTTCCACACATGTCTGTAGGGGCAATTCTCATTGTTTCCTCTCCTCTAACAGATAGACGCTTCTGAGAAATGAAGAGAGGCAGAAGAAGGAAGAGGAGAAACTGGTGGACTTCCTTCATTTATTTATTTATTTATTTGTTCTAACTTGTTATCCTGCCCCAGTCGGGTAATCCCAACTCTGGGCGGCTTACAAAACAGGAATAAAATACATAATTTAAAACCATCGTTATCAAGATTCACTTCACTATTAACAATTAAAAATGTGAGTTAATACAATATTAAAAAATTAAGCTAAAAAGAAATTGAACATTTTCAAATTACAAATATTTTATTTATTTGTATATATTTATTTTATATATTGTATTATTATATATTGTATATATTTATTTTATATATTTTATTTATTTATTCATGAGAAAGAGGCACATTTGTGTTTCCGAGGAAGGAAAGGAAAAGTGTGGTCATGAATTTTCCTAACTGGTGCATTGATGTGATTTCGGCACACTGGAAATGTTGCTGTCCTGGAGCAAAGCTTTCGGTGTCTTAACCTACATGCAGGCCAGTCTACAATTTCCATTAGCTCAGCTTAGTAAAGGTAAAGATCTCTCCTGTTTGAAAGCCAGTCATATCTGACTCTAGGCTTCAGTGCTCATCTCCATTTACAGACAAAGAGCCAGTGATGTCTGCATCTGCATACATTTCCATGGTCATGTGGCAGGCAGGACTAAACACCAAGATGCACAGAGCACTGTTACCTTTCCCTCCAAAGTGGTACCTATTTATCTACTTGCAGTTTCTTTTTTCAAACTGCAAGATTGACAGGAGCTCAAACAGATGACATCACTCAGGTCTTGAACTGCTGATTTGCTGACCTTCCAGTTGTCAAGCTCAGTGTCTTAACCACTAAACCACCATGGCCCTTTAGCCTAGTTTACCAGCATGATAAAGGAGTATTCATTAATTTGCTCATTCATTCACTCATTTCCTGATTTGCTCACACATTCATTCATTCATTCAATTTATATACCTCTCATCTAATAGAAATAGTATTCTAAGTGGTTAATACTATTCTGAGTCATTACATAAATAACACCCTAGAAGAAATATATTGTATTCTTAGTCTCAATCGTGAAAGCATTCTTTAAGAAAGCTGGAAAGTCACATTATGGTGTTTAATTACTTCTCTCTCTTCTACATACCGCAATTGTGTATCAGAAAGAGGTCCTGGAATTTAATCAGCATCTTGGGCAACACCTAAAAAAATTCTTGGTTGTTTTTTTAAAATAGAAAATACAATATCAAAGTACTGGTGCTCCAGGAAATCCGAGCAGTATGAAAGAAACAGGACATTAAGATACACAAGTTTAAATAAACACTTTCTCCCTAATCTTTAGCAGAGAAACTAATGAAGTAGCCCCACTTATTCTGAATAGCTAAAGGGCTGTAACATCTAATACCAACACAGCCTCAGGTCAAGGAACATAAACTCAAATATTCCCGTTAGTATTCAAGACCTCTGGCTTGAAATAGAATAAATGAACAAATAAAGGCATGGAAATCTTCAAACCTCCATAGCTTGGTGTCAAGTTCATTATTATATACTAAAAATAAGGAACAAAGAAGGAAGGAAGGAGAGTTGATTAATTTACCCTGCTAAAATTAGAGTAAAGAAATGTGCAAATACAGACACAACATACTGCATATTTTAGTATCTCAAAATAGTCTCCCTGGGTTAACTGAATTGCCATTATTCCCAAAGATATACAGGGTGTATGAAAGGCCATTGATACTCAGTCTATACAGTATATGTTATTATCGCTTGGAAACTACAATTTAAGACAGGTAAATCTCAATGCATGGACTGCAGTGGCTCAAGTGGCTAAGATGCTGTCTGGAAGGCAGCAGGTCAGCAGTTCGATACCCGAGTACTGCAGGACAGAATGAGCTCTGGTCTTTGCCCCAGCTCCTCCCAACCTAGCAGTTCGAATGCAAGAAATTGCAAGTAGATAAATCGGGACTACTTCATTGGGAAGGTAAACAGAGTTCCGTGTGCTCCAGTGTCTAGTCATGCCATTTTGTCCTGCTTATACAATGGGGTGGTCATTTTGAGGTGGCCATTTTGTCCCAACAGCTTCAAATGGGTGGCCATTTTGTTTCTCCCTGGAAGGAGGGAGGGAGACACCAAACCTCAAAGGAGGCTTAGGGACTCCCTCCCCAACAGAGATGAATTGCCTCCTCGGGGAAAGGGCGAGCAGGGCATGCTAATTCTTCCTTGTGGGGCTGGTGTCCTGCTGGGTGAGACAAGGTCACGATAGAGTGAAAACAACAGATTCCATGCATCCTAAAGGAACAGAGGAAATGGATAAGCATGATCAGAAATCCCCATTGCGCCCATTCTTGGCATAATCGTCATTACATTGGAACATCAGACTTCCTTTTGATCTCAGCAAAATTAAGAGATAGAGCTTGTTTTGGATCAGAGCTCCTTTTCCTTTAGAAAGAAGGAGGGAAGATCCAAAAGATGAGCTGGATGGAAGAAACCTGAAACAACAAAAGATGGCATTTTGGCATTGAAGGAAGACAATGGAGCAAAAGGATCACTCAAATAAAGATATAGTGATTAGTTTATGCTGTCTTCTTTTAAGAAGCTGCATTAATTTTGATTTATATTTAAATAAAAATGATTAAATTTTATCATCCAAGATGGAAATGTTGTGATAAATACTGGCTGGTGGCCAAGTAATCTTTGAAGCCTAGAGCTTACACCCCTGTTGTCTTGTATGGATGTTTGAATGGCAATGGGTTTTATCAGTATTTCTAAAGGCACTCATTTAATTATGTGGTTGTAAGAATTTTCAAAACCCCAAAGAATTAACACTTCCAATACATATTCATGTCCCTTGCATTAATTCAACCTGAACAGTTAAAAAAGAAAAAAATAGAATATATTTAAGAAGGAAGGTGGGGAGAAAACTAGGAACACTCATTTATTTTTATTATTGTAAACACTTGAGAGATCTGTTTGGGTTTCATTTGTGCTCTTGTTTAATTTGTGTATAATTAAAGTTAATTAGATGTTATCCACTCTTTTCAGGCCCAGTTAAGGAACAGCTGGCTGGTAGTTTACAGAAGGGCAGGGTGGTCATATGTCCTACTTTACACAGAGTAGTCCTCTGTTTTAAGGGCTACTGGGGAAAGTACTTTTCTCGGAAGACCTCTTGAATTCAAGACCAGTTTAAAGGTTCATTCATTTTCATGTCAGATATAATTCTGGGTTGAAAGGATTTTTTCAGGGGATGCCTGAATGAGGCTCCTTTCACGCCCCTCATCGTGCAGCTCTCGGGTATTGAACTTATCTTTCCAGTCTCCAAGCCTAGTGCCTTAACCACTAATGGAACAGAGGCAGTTATTCAACTTCTGAAAATCCCAGTCAGTACATTCATCCCAGTGTTGCCAATATTCATCAATTAAAATCTGTCCCTTCCCATCCTACACCCTCAACAACATCCCAACTATGGAAAGGATTCCACAGGAAGCTTGGGATCTCCAGTGGAACAACTGAAATTGCCTTAGGTAAAGATAAACAGCGTTCCGTGTGCTCTGGTGTCTAGTCATGCCTGTCACATGACCAAGGAAACGTCTGCAGAAGCAGACAGCGCTGGCTCTTTGGCTTTGAAACAGATATGAACACTGACCCCTAGAGTTGGAAAATGTTTTATTCTTTCAAAAAATGCTGCAGTGAATGATGTCATTGGCCTTAGGTGGTGTAGCTGTCAGCAAAAGGATTCCAGCTAATGATTTCAACATGTCTCATTGGGACCAGAACTAGATAAAGGGCCTATCACATGGGGGGTGGGGGAGCTCACACTTCTGTCCACTTGTGGAACAGCCAAATGTGGTCACATGACATACAGAGAAATGTACTCCATCATGAATCCAATCTGTGCCCATGCTGGGCCTTTTTGGTTGAGCTGTGTTGCTTCTACTTTTATGACAGACTCCCCAGTAGGCGGAAAGGAAGCCTTACCTGCCAATCACCTCTTGCAAAGCAATCCTTTCCGCTGGATCCAGAAACATGCCTTTGTGGCCATCATTATCACACCTCAAGTGTTTCCCAAACTATGTTCCACGGAACACTGGTGGACCTCAGTTCCCAGAAGCTTGAGTCAGTCCATTTGCTGATCACTGCTTTGGGGAATTGACTTAGGCTTCTGGGAATTGAAGTCCAGAAACTAAAGTTTGCAAAACGCAATCAACCAACCTGGGGTGCTTTCATCTCCAAAGTAACAGGATCATGGCATAAGGATTGCAAAATAAGGTGATTTTTACAATGTATATGAGAAGGGAAGCACAGTCATAATTTTAGTTTACCTTCCAGATCCCAGTTTTTACTATCAAACATTCCTGCTCCAAGCAATCAGGAAGAAATTTATTCTCTTGGTAATGATGGTAACGGGACTGCGGTGGCTCAAGTGGTTAAGACACTGAACTCAAAGACTGGAAAGTTGGAGTTCGGTTCCTGAGTACTTCACAACAGAGTGAGCTCCTGTCTCTGTCCCAGCTCCTGACAACCTAGCAGTTCGAAAGCAAAAAATTGCAAGTAGATAAATAGATACCACTTCGGTAGGAAAGGTATACAGTGTTCCATGCACTCCAGTGTTGAGGCATGCCTGCCACATGTTTACGGAAATGTAAAAATATAAAAGCACTGGCTCTTTGGCTATAAACAAAGATGAGCATTGAACCCTAGAGTTGGATACGACTGGCTAACGAGCAAGGGCAATCTTTACCTAATGATGGTCACAAGAGTGAATGGCCACTGTTACCAATAATAAAGGGAATAAATCTGTATTTTTAATGCAATACAGTTAACACTTCTCCACCCCCAGATTTTTTCCCCTAGCTTCCTCAGAGATTGAGTTCTGACTTCATTGTCTCTAAGCATGTCAATGCGATGCTCGCTGCATGTCTAAATCTTATCCCTCGTGCGTGTGTGTATGTGTGTTTGACGGCCTCTTTGTTCTCCATTCTTCCACTATGGCTTCAAATATCTTTTGACAGCAGATTTAAAGCAATGGCAGTTTCCTTTACTGTAAGAGAGAAGGGGGGGGGGACATCTTCTGTTAACAGACTTGTTAACTCAACATCCCACAGAAACTGTTTACTAGGAATCAATAATTAGTGGTATAACTGGGTGTGAGTAAAATATATATTTCAGAATCTATCCTCAGACTAGCCAGAAAGCACTTTAAATTGCATTTCAGACACTAATGCAGGCAGCTAATCCTATTTACATTCATATTTGTCCCAAGTATCTTTCAGGGGGCCCTTAAGATTTCCACATTTGTATGCTTGCATGATTTGCCGGGGCTTTTCACATGGTATCAGGACTTTTGTAATTTAAATCTATAAAAGGCAATTGCTTTTAAATATACTTCCCAACAGTGGATGAAAAAAGGAGCACTGAATCTATTGGAGAGTTCTACACCTCACTAAACATGAGCATAGAAAGTCAAAGCTGTGTGTAGTGTGAGAAATTAATCTTCGGCTGTATTAGCAAAACAGAAAGATTCACCAGATGGAGAGGGACAAGCTCTCAGGTTTCTATGTTGCATTCCTTTCCCACATCTGCTATCTGGGAACGATGTTGGGGGAAAGCTTGCTCTCCAAACCCCCCACCCCAAAAAATGCAATTTAGAAAGTAAACTATCATCACTGTCACCCTAATAAAACTGTTATTATCTAAATATTATTGTATGGCTGTGAAACATGGACCCTCTACCACCAAGACATCAAGAAGCTTGAGCACTTTCACCAACAGAAGTTAAGGTCCATCTTGAACATCAAGTGGGATGACTATGTCACCAACATCGCAGTTCTCGAGAAAGTGAATGTAAACAACATTGAAGCTTCCATCATAGGCCATCATCTCAGATGGATAGGGCATGTCCGCCATATGGATGGTTGTAGGCTTCCTTGTCAAATTCTTCATGGGGAACTTGGCTTCCCATAACAAGACCTCAAGGAGCTCCTTTGAAGCATTATAAGGACCAGCTGAAACAAACTATGAAGGTGTGAGGTATACACTCACAAACTTTGGAGACAACGGCTGAAGATCGCCCACTTTGGTGCCATACCATCTCTGCTGCTACTGATCACTTTGAAGGGGAATGTCGCAGACATGAAGAGGCTAAGTGACAAGCACGGAGGCTTTGTCAAACCCAAAGCACGTCCTCCACCATCTATCCAGTGTACTGTGTCTGGTCGCATGTTCCATGCCAGGATCAGTTTGTGGAGTCACTAAAGACACATCCACCAGCTAAGAAAATGACCTCAAAGAAAAATGTGTGCTCAGATACGAGCAGCAGCCCAGCCAACAATGACCCTGCTGGATCAAACTTATAGTCCATCTGTGGAGTGTGGTGTGGTGTGGTGCTCCTCCAGATGATGGTGGACTCCAATGCTCCATCATCCTCAACTATTTGCCTGGACTGCAGTGGCTCAGTGGTTAAGGAGCTCTTCTTGTTAGCTGGGAGGTTGGCAAGTCAGCAGTTCAAAATCTGAGTATTGCATGACAGAATGAGTGCCCATCTCTGTCCCAGCTCCTGCCAACCTAACAGTTCAAAAGCAAGAAATTGCAAGTAGATAAATAGGTACCACTTTGGTGGGAAAAGATCTTGGGGATATGAAAGGAGCCTCATTCAGGTGTCTGCTGAGTAGAGTTCCTTCAGCAAAAATCCTTTCAATCCGGAAAGCACCTTAGTGTGCTTCTGACATGATTTTCTCAATGCCCAACAACAAATGCCAACACTGATTTCTTAACTTGTGCCCAAATTCTACAATTATTTATTCCTATGAAGTTATGCTGGCAGGCGTAATATGATTCTGGCTGTTGTATTTTAATGTTTTATACTGAGCATATCCTATGTTTTACTGTTGCTGTACACTTATTTTTAATCCCTACATCTATGTATGTTATAAAAAAAATAAATTAATGGGTAGACAGGCAGACAACTGATCATGTTCTTATCAATTATGTTAAGAGAAGGATTTCCTTCCATCACTTCATGTGCTCACTTGCGAGTATGAAGGGGCTGATATAACCAAGAACTTATCATTGTTCGTAAAATTAAATTTAACTTTATGGGCCTGAATTCAGTTGATAGTCCCATTTAAGTTGATCCACTGGATTAATGGGATTTACCCAAGTGCTGACTGATAGCCTCAGGAGTTGATTGAATGAGCCTTCTAGTGATTGGATTTAGGCATATAATATTAAGCTATTTTTTTCACCTATTAAGATACCTATATTTGGCTTCTGGCAGACACACAGTGAAACATTTCCCCCACTTCCACTCCCAGGAGGTGTCACCCTCCTCACAAGGAACATTTCAGGTATGAGCCTCTACCCAAAATAGACCCAACTATTTGGTCTGAAGGACTGAGCAACGACCCCACACCTCAATGGATCCAAGTCCCCATCTTCACCTGCACTAGAAAAGTTTGGGCAGGTGAGTGTGTAGCAGGAGTTAGCACTGCAAGTTCTGACTCCTTTTTCTAAAGCTTTCCATCATGGAGAAATTCCACGCAGGTGGTCCAACCACCAGGAAGGTCATACCTCTTTCTCCAGCGGTGCCACTGATAGACAGAAGAAAGGCCACCACCATAGTCCATTCCAATAGCTGTGATGGTTCATGGGAAAGCAGACAGTTTCTTTTATGTTACTATTCAAAAGTAACCCCACCAAACTATACACAGCTTTGCTCCCCAATAACTGTGTATCAGCCTGCAACAATATTATTTGTTTATTTATTTATTTAAAAGAATCAATTGGCTTCCTGCTGCAGTTCATGGCAGCAACTAACTAGTATAGTGATCTTGATTCCAACCAGATCTTTCTCATGATGTTTGCATTTTGAGATAAAAGCATGTGCATAGGAGGCATTTGGGGCAGAAGCGTAGCATGCCTTGGTGGGGCCCCATATAAAAATTTGTTTGGGGGCCCTTAGGAAGGGTAAAGATTTGTTTTGCTTACGCACGTTGGGGGCCCCCGTGGCCTGGGGGCCCCATATAATTGATACGGCAGATACGGCGGTAGCTACGCCCCTGATTTTGGGTTACTGTATCCAAAGATCACCAGGGCAGAATTGAGATTTATTTTTAAAAAAGAAATTCCATCACCTTATCTTCATTATTCATGTCAAACATGTCTTATCTGTCATATCTTTGCACACATTTTCTGTTAATGATATCAAATACAACTGTCTGTCGCTGTGTCTTTTTTTTTTAAATCAAAACAGCAGCCACCTTAATAAAGGCCAGCTGTGAAGGCCTTAAAGACATTGGTAAACTTGGTCTTTTTGGACACCGAAAGCTTTAAAGCAACTGACACACGATGGCAAGATTGTCTTTTGGGAGGGGTGGCAGGAACTGCTATCAACTGATCAGCTACAGGTCCTGAAGATGATTTCCACCGAACATCAACAGCTTGTGTTATTCCGTGCCCTCTCTCTCCCCACTCCTAGATCATGATTCCAGGGAGAAAGTCTCCTGTTATCAAGGTCTATAACAGTTTACCTTTGTGCAGGCTTGTCTCGTACAGAGTAGTTTCAGGGTTGTTTCAACATGACCTCCCTTTCTACACTGTAGGAAATTGCTTGGCGGGAAAAGGTTGTGCAAGGAGGAGGGGCGGGGGACTTTTTATTTTTAAGCCTCTTGACATTTTCAGTGCAGAGATAGCAGGGAGCTAAAAACTGCTTCTACACAACCACCACCACCACCCCACCAGCTCCAGCAAGATCAAGAAGAATTTTTTTGTCTTTCTTTGAAATTAGCAAGCCACAACGTAACTTTCTCAACGATTGAACTTATTTTTTTATTTTTTAATATATAAATTTATTGAAACTTGACAACATTTAAACACACAAAAACATCATTATCACATACATCAACAAATAAAACAATTTTACACTGACAAAACAATTCACTCTGTGCTCCACACACACCATGGGACTCGTGCTTCCAACTTGTAATTATTTCACTTCTATCAACAATGTTCTATATGTTCATGCCCATGTCCCAGAAAGTTGTATACACTTGTCTTGGTTTTGTTCCTTTTGCTTTGATTAGTACATATTCTATAAATTCTCCCCAAATCTATTTAAAGTCATTTCTCTTTTTTAGTCCTTTCTTAAACTTTAATTCACAAGTTAATCTATCATTCATTGTGATATTCCAAAATTCCCCATACCAATCATCCATCTCTATTTCACAATGTATTTTCCATTTTTTCACAATAAATAACCTCATAACTGTCATCATTGTTATGATCATTTCCCTCTTATTTTTTGATATATGAATGCTTCCTAGATCCATTAATAGTGTGATTCTGGGACATATTTCTAATTTCATAGATAATATTTGGTTAATTTCATTAACCCCCACCCCCCATGTTTTCTAGACAAGTTTGCATTCCCACCATGAATGTAGGTATGAGCTTTTTTAAAAGAAGCACCCCAAATTTGGGGATAAATGAGAAATCAGTGGCCGTGAAAAGTCACACTAAGATATGTATATAAATGAACAATGGAAAACTTGTGTGGGGGCACACTCAGAGTATAACGATCAGATTTATTTACCACCCCATAGCGTTTAGTGCACTCTTTGGGCAGTTCACAAGTTAATTAGTATTTTGCCCAAAACATGCTGGGTACACATTTTACTGACCTTGGAAGGATGGAAGGCTAAGTCAACCTTGATCCCTGGTCAGAATTGAACTAACAACCTTTTGTTTGCAGTTCAGCAGATTAACTATTGAACCACCAGGGCTCACAAACATTGGAAGGTATTTTTGGTGGAGATGGTAGTTCCCTCAAACTGGCATAAGAAAGTGAAACCAACAGCCAATTTTGCATCCTCAGATGAATGGATTGCCTTTCTTTGAAATTACCAAGTGTCAAGATGACTTCCTCAACGGTTGGCCTTATTCCAACAAACAAACAAACTAAAGGTCCCCAACTTTTGGGGATAAATGAGTAGTAAGTGGCCTTGAAGAGTCACACTAAGATGTGTATATGAATGGACAATTCGGTTGGGGGGTCACACTTACAAACAGTGAAGGGCCACTTTTGGGGAAGAAGGTTGACCACCCCAAACTGGCGTAAGAAAGTGTAACCAAAAGCCAACTTTGCATCCTTGGTTTCAGTTAAAAAGGAACTCTATGAGCCTCTGAAATGAATATATAAATAACACGCAACTGTCTAGACAGCATAGGTCACTTACAAAGAGACTGGGTCAGGCAAAAATTGTCCATCAGCCAGACAACCAGAACTGATTCTGATGCTAAGTAACACTTTAGATATTCAGTATTCTATATATGCGAAAGGCTTCAGTGAGCATTGACTCCGTTCCAGCCAAGCTAACCTTCGACTTAAAACGTATCTTTATGCAGCCTCAGGAAAACACACACAGAGACACACACACACACTATTTAAGCATTAAAATTAATGCCAAGGGAGGGAGAAACTGTCTTTTAACAAGGGACTAGAAGCAACTTGTTTAATTGGCTTTTGGTCAAGCACAAGAATAAAAATAACAATCATATCACACCCTAGACAAATAACTTTACTTCACGGAACTGGCAGAATCTTAAAGATGTGGTGAAGATATTTAAAAGTTTAGGTCAAGTGCGACCAAACGCATGTGTGTGCACATACAACCCAAAGACGTACAAGAGAAGGAATAAATAAAATCAGACACCCCCTTCCACCCCTGATTATTTCCATGGCTTTCACAACAATGAGTTATATATATATGAGTTTAAATCTATGCTGTTAGCCGCCCAGAGTCAGGCTTGCCTGATTGGGGCGGGATAGCAAGTATGAGAAATAAATAAATAAATAAATAAAATATATTTCAGTATTTACTAATTTTCAGAGCTTGAACAAATATAAAGGTTGCTTGTTTGTGTCAGAGATTACTCTAGGTTGAAAGGATTTTTAGGGGACACCTGAATGAGGCTCCTTTCATGTCATCAAGTACAGCTGTCGGGTATCAAAACCCAACCTCCCAGTCTCCAGCTCAGTGTCTTACTACTAAGCCACTGGAGGAGCTGATTAAATGTTGTGTCAGAAATTACTCTGGGTTGAAAGGATTTTTGCTGGAGAAACTCCACTCAGGGGATGCCCAAATGAGGCTCATTTCATGTCCCCAAGATTCGTCATGCAGCACTCGGGTATCGAACCCTGTCCTTCCAGTCACCGAGCTTACCGTCTTAACTACTAAGCCACTGCAGTGCTAACAAAAAGGTATTACCCATATTCTGTTATCATTTCCGGGAACAAATGACTCACCAAGTTCCTGTATTTGCGAGAGAACCACTGGTCCAAAAAGCAAGCTAAGGAAACTCGATGTGACTTAATTGACTTGTGAGGAAACAAGCAGGTAGACACCACTAACTACCAGGAAACAGTTTTGATTGTCTTATGTTGGGATTATTTGAATGGGATACCAGAGATTCCTTGACCAAAGGTTCCATGTGGCCAGAAAGGGATTCTATAAAGCAGGAATTCTCAAACTTTTTAAACCTGAGGGTCACACACCCTCAGACAGTTTCGGGGGCCGGTTGGCTATTTTGCCCTTCCTACACCACATGACACTTCCTGGTGTGGTGGAGGCAGTGGAGGACCACATAGACTGGCCCCATGGGCTGCATCTGACCCACAGGCTACAGGTTGAGAATCCCTGCTATAAAGGTAAAGATCTCCATTGCTCAAAAGCAAGTCGTGTCTGACTCTAGGGATTGATGCTCATCTCCATTTACAGCGACAACAAAACAACAACAACCCTGAAGATGTTTCTGTAGCACATGCAACACTGTTACATTTTCTGCCAGTGCATTGCCTATTTATCTAGTTGCAACTTCTTGCTTTCAAACTTCTAGGCTGGCAGGAGCTGGGACAGATGACAGGAGTTCATTCTGTCATCCAGTACTCGGGTCTCGAACTACCCATCTGCCAACTGTCCAGTTGTCAAGCTCAGCGCCTTAAATACTAAGCCACTGTGGGATTCTAGAGTTCAGCTAATACAAGGCATCCTAAGGAAGTCCCCACTGATTGCATGAAATACTAGACCTTCCTTGTTAAATATTTGGTCATCCCATCAGAAAGAAAATGCCTCAGGAGGCAGAACATGTAACACCACTGATATTAACTCAGAGAGGAAACAAACGGCTTGTAAAGAGCCTGTTGTGGACGGTGTCAATTTTTGAGGCCACCAGTGTTTATACTCTAAGGAGGCTGGATCAAAATGGCTCCCTAGACATACTTCTTTGCATTCAACAGCCACCCCCCTTTAAAGATAGACTCACCACTGTGAAGCTTAATGAAATCCTCCCTTCCTAGCCAAGCCTCTTGAAGAAACATTAAATCAGCCCTTGATAAATGAACTTGACAGTCAGACTTAACACTTTACTACTGAACTGTCTTTTAAACAGTTATATAAGTGTTAACATATTTCCTTCTTTCTGGTTGAGCGAGCAAGACATATCAGTGGGCACAGTATAACCCTTCCATTTCATATATATGCAGGAACCAACACCAACCTAATTGGTGATATACATGTTTACATGGCTTATTTCATGCCCAGTAGGATGTTTTAGAGGTAAACTTTTCCTCCCTTGAACACGCTATTCTAATGGCAGAAAACTTTGGAATGTGTAGGAACTGAAATTCAATCTACAGTTCCTGTTCTTTAGAGAAAACGCTCAAACATTCATAGATACTAAACAGAGCTGAAGCCAATCAACAGCGAAGTTCTCATAAATGCCCAAGAGAGGTTTCATGCCAGCTCTTTCTCTCTGTTTGTCTTTTTCTCACTTAGCTTCCATTTATCTAGTGTAGTATGATCATTACAGTAATTTTGGATGCCATGGGAATACTGGTAAGGTCAGATGAAGATCATATTCCTCCTTCTAGTGCTAGAGAGATTCGCCTCTCTAGCTGATGAACAGTTAGAGAGTCTCTCCGGTCTGTTCTGGTGGGACAGACAGATGTTCTTGGAGTGATGCGGTCTCTTAAGTATCTTGGCCCACAACCATGCAGGGCTTTAAAGGTAATTATCACCACCTTGAATTGCACCTGGAGGCACACTGGCAGCCAGTGCAGCTCCCAAAGCAGTGGTGAGGCACATGCATAATGGCCGCATCCCATCACCACCCAAGCATCCGCATTCTGGACCAGTTGCAGCCTCCAAATGGTCATCAAGGGCAGCCCCATGTAGAGCGCATTACAACAGTCAAGTCTGGAGGTGAGCAGAGCATGTGTGATCATGATCCTAACCACTTAGTGATCTTAACCACTAAGCCTCCATGGCCCTATTTTAATTTTAGACCATGCTGCTATACTCAAATTAGAAGATGGAGGCAGGAGCTCATTTAACAAGGAATAACATTAAAGAAGGATATGATGGAGGAACTCAACCTCACATCACTTGGAGGACCCTGGATAGCTTGAGGGTTGAAGGCGCTAAATGTAAGACCAACATGCTCAAGTGGGGGATGCTGACGGACAACAACATTTGTTGTGAATGTGGAGATTCAGAATCCAGCTCATCTACAGGTATGCCGATTACTGCCAGAAACATGTATCGATGAGGACTTAAGTTTGGCCAATGGCAAAGCCAAGAAAGTGGCTTCATTTTGGCAGTCCAGTGTTTTACCGGGAAACAAAAGAAGAAGAAACTGCCTACTTTTGTTGTGCAACTACAAAACCCATCAGAAAAAGCATCCTTGAAGAATGTGAAGACTGCAAACACATTCAGGTGTTGCCCAGGCATTGAGAGCAACCTCTTGAACCTTCCACTCCATAAGCACAATTTGGTTGCTTTTGACACAAAGGAAGTAGCAACAGCAGCACATGTCAGGAGCTGCCATGAAAGGGGTGGAATTGGAGAACTAAAAAAAGAAGGATATAAAGGAAATGCTGGTAAAGGATAACAGACTCCAAGGGAATAGGCAGTGTGGCAGGTGGAAAAGAACAGAAGGCACTTGCAGGGGTTGGTAAGAGAAAGAGCAGCGGACCCCTTCAGAAGAGGGTGGTAGCTCGTGTGTTATCATGAAAAAGGACAGAGATTTGCATAAAATTTGCATTTGCTAATTGAGATTCGTTAATTGTATTTTGAATAGAAAAACAATATTCCCTATCACAGCAGGGAACAAAAATCGGGGTTCAAAATACCTGGTGAGGCTCCATGTGTAGAGAAAGATCTCCTCTCTAGATGGATGTTATCCACAGATGGAGAGTGACAATGGAGTGGATGGGACTAGTCTTCTCGCTCTTGTCTCTCATGTTCAGATGGATTCTTTTTTCAGATTTCTGAGTATAAATACTCACTCTCTCTCTCTCTCGTATCGATCCAACTTCAAAACAGAAGTGAACAGAAGGCTGAATGAAAGGAATGCCATTGTACTTGGTGAAGGCATCATAGGACAATTAATCTGGTACTATGCTGGGAATTTTTGGGACATACATTAATGCCCTTCTGTTACATGCTCTATTGATGCCAACATTATCCTTGGTACAGTGGTTTAACTGCTGTACAGCAGCCAAAACTCTGCTCACAGTCTGAGTTTGAGCCTGATGGTTGATGCAACCTTCCATCCTTCCAAGATCTTTGCATGTTGGGGACAAAGATGATGATTACCTTATGAACTGCCCAGACTGTGCTCTAACTGATATGGGGTGGTAAGGTAAAGGTTGACCTTGCTCAAAAGCCAGTCATATCCAACTCTAGGGTTCAGTGCTCATCTCTGTTTATAGCCAAAGAGCCAGCACTGTCTGCGTTTGCAGATGTTTTGTGGACATGTGGCAGGCATGTCGAGACAACAGAGTGAATGGAACACTGCTTAACTTCCCACCAAAGTGATACCTATTTGTCTACTTTTGATTTCTTGATTTCGAACTGCGAGGTTGGCAAGAGCTGGGACAGAGACACGAACTCACTCCATCATGCTGTACTCAGGCCTCAAATTGCTGACCTGCCGACCTTCCAGCCATCAAGTCCAGTGTCTTAACCACTAAGCCACCGCAGTCCAACCCATGGAGTGGCATATAAATGTAATTGCTATTGCTGTTGCTTCTTTATTATAGCCTTTGAGGGCTGAAGATTGTGCCCGGTGCAGGTGTCAACGCAATGGTTTTCATGTCCAAAACCTGTACTATTCAGGAAGCATGGACTGCTTGCTAACCATTAAAGTGATCTGCTTTGCATCTACTCAGTTGGAGTGTGGCTTCAATGTCGTTTCAAGCAACTGCATTTTAAAAAAAGCTTCTATTCACTCATTTATTTGCCCACCCTCTAGATGCCATTTGCTCAGAGGGCAAGAAACTGCTAAAAGTTTGCAGTTCATGGTCAATCTTGGCTTGCAACCAATTCAAAGCCAGCTTGCTTCTCCTTTCAAGACCGTGTTTCCAAAACATCCTAGCAAATGACAAAGAAACATACAAAGAATAAGAGAGAAAAGGAGATGAAGGGGTTTTTCTTTTTTAGAGAAAAGAAAAGAGAGGGAAAGAATGTATCCCGCACCCAGAAGGTATCTGTAACAGCAGGTTTAATTTAAAGTGAATATCGTTTTCCTAGCTTTAGCCAACTTCAAAGCAAGTGTCCTAATGCCTCTTGTTTCGTATGTCTGTTTTACATCAGTCACAATTTCGTATCACCATTTCACTTCTGCCCGATACATATCATAAATTTTTGTAACTGGAAAGCACACTTAGGGTATGGATTAAATTAAGAATGGTTTTCTGTAAAAGGGGAGTGGGGCAACGAAGAAAGATACTGGACATTTACATTATTAACTCATCTTTTCTGTGTATCTGATGTTAAAGGCATGCTAAAACATTGTCGGATAATCTGTACCACATACATCAATAAGATATTTTTAAAAGCTACAGGGAACCTCCAATGGTTTTCGAAATCTGGCTTTTTAAAAAGCTCCTTCTAGATAAGCAAAAGACACAACCAAGCACAGAAACAAGCCTGTCAGTTGGGTAAAGAGTAGTTGTGTATGCGGGTCTTTACAGCAAGGGAGACCTTTTTGTTGTTGTTGTTCAGTCACTCAGTCGATTCTGACCCCCTGTGACCCCCCATGGACCACTGAACGCCAGGCATCCCTGTCCTCCACCATCCTCGTCAACCTGCCCAAATCTGTGCCCATGGTGTCAACAATACCATGTAGCCATCTCATTTTTTGCCACCCCCTTCTTTTGCCCTCGACCTTTCCCAGCATCAAAGCTTTCTCAAGTGAATCGTCTCTTCTCATTTGATGTCCAAAGTATTGTAGCTTCATCTTCATTATTTGACCTTCCAAAGAGAAGGAAGGGTTGATTTCTTCTAAGACCGACCTATTTGTTCTCCTCACTGTCCAGGGTACTCTCAAGACTCCTCCAACACCCCATTTCAAAGGCATCTATTGTTTTGCGGCCCACTTTCCTTATGGTCCAGCTCTCACCCTAGTAATAAGCAAGCCCTGGCCAGGGTCAACTTTCTGAAAGCCAGTGGGCTGATTTCTGAGGAGCAGAAATAGCCTTGCTTTGTTCCAGTTTAGAGAAACAATCTCGGTCACAACAGAGAACCGAAGGTTTTGACTGTACCGTGTCTCACCTCTCTGGGCATATTCTGAAATAATTGCTCTCAGCTCTGCTTTCTGTGTCACAAAACGAAACTGTATCTTCCAGACACCACTTTGGGAAGGAATATTGTTTGCCATTATGGAAGAGACACACAGCAGGCACAAGTATAATGTTGCCGCACAAACCATTTCCTTCCGTTTCTTAGATTTCTCATTATAAAAAATGAAAATGCACAGAGAAATCATGGCTCGTGTAAGACATAATTCAGCCACCTGATTTCTGCGAGAGGTTAGATTCCTTTGCCACATGGACAATATAACATCATTTCCTTTCTAACTTTATCTGCTTCTGGTGCCCAGATGACATTTTGGAAGCCTTCCCTTCCTCTGCCCCAAGTCAGTATGGAACCATCTCCTGTACTGCACGCACAAAACTCGTGGGTTGCAGTTTTGTTTGATCTAACAGTGACTAGTAAATCAAACTTGAACTTCATCAGGACAATGAATGCAGATGAGCAGAAGTACAGCACCACATTGGCACAAAGCCTAGCAACAAAGGCAAACAAAATACGGTGGTCTATTTTTATTGAGCTGCCTTGATTAACTGGACATATCTAGGATACCGTTAACCACGCAACTGGGTCCACTCCAACCCATCAAAGTCACCAGGTTTATTTGGTAGGGCATGAAAAAGACATGGTCTTTCCTATTCATATCGATTCCAAGATTCATTTTGATTGTAATCCCATTGGCAACTGTCTCTGTAGAAGCCATACACTAGTGGTGGCGAACCTATGGCACACGTGCCAGAGGTGGCACTTAGAGGCCTCTCTCTGGGCACCCATGCAGTCACCCCAGCACAGTTTGCCCCACCCCTCTCCCCAGCAGCCCAATGGGAGCGCTTCCTCCTCCCCCAGCACAGACTGCACCCCACCCCTCTGCCCAGCAGCCCAATGGGAGTGTTTCCTCCCTCCCTTGTTGCTGTGTTGGCACTCTGTGATAAATAAGTGGGTTTTGGATTGCAGTGTGGGCAGTCGGTCTCTAAAAGGTTCACCATCACTGCCATAGGCACTGCTATGTACTGGTCATGTCTTTGGGACAGTCCAGAAGTGACTTTCCAGGTGCCCACATCTGAGTCAAGTTGCTCTGCCTCACTTCAAACCAGTTCCCCAGTTCTCCATGTCCCTACAAATTACTATTACTTCTTATTCACACCTTTTTGTCATCGTTGTCGCCATGCAAACACATTGGCAATCATGCCTCTACCAGGTCTGACTTTTATGGCCCCCTTTCCTGACATACAGCCCCTCGTTGTGTCGCTAAGACAATTGGGGGGCACAGAATATGATTTCAAGTGGAGTGAAGCTGAAAACACCAATAGGAGTACATAGGAGTACAGTCATCAAGAAGGAGCCCTTTTTTGTCCAATCCTCCAAAACCAGCAGCATGTTGAGTCTAACACTCACAAGCCACCTGCCTGTTAAAAGATCCTCTGCCCAATGTTGGCATGGTGTCACAATGGTATACTGTAAACAATCCCTTTGATGAAACATCACCCATAGCAATGCATAATTTGGACTGCAATACCTCCCGTGTTGCATTTGAACCCTTCCTCACAATCCCAGAGATGGTTTGCCAAGAAAAATGATTAGCATCATCAAACTAATGCAACATGAGTTGAAAAGGAGTGTGTTCACATTTCACAGCTGATGGAAAAGATAAAGAGATGGTATCTTTTACACCCATTGACCCAACACTGCAGGAGAAGATTCCTCTATGCTCAACAGAAAGACCGGGCATGAGGAATGTGGAACAAAAGCAGGTGGTTGGAAAATGGGGTTGCTCCATGCTGACGTCCTCACCACCCAGAAGAGAGGATACACCTGTTCCTATGGCAAAACAAAACAGTTTGGAAATCCACTGCAGGGAGGAGTGAGGGAAAGTTCCCATTCTGTTTTGGATTACCAAATGTCTTGCTCATGCGCCCATGCACACGGCTCCAGTGGCTCAAGTGACTAAGGCACTGACTGGTCAGCAGTTCGAGACCCGAATACTGCAGGACGGAATGAGCTCCCGTCTTTGTCCCAGCTCCTGTCAACTTAGCAGTTTGAAAGCAAGAAATTGCAAGTAGATCAATAGGGGCCACTTCGGTGGGAAAGTAAACAGTGTTCTGTGCACTCCAGTGTCAAGTCATGCCTGCCACATGGCTGTTAGCTCAGGAGGATTGGGGGGGGTGCCCCCCTGGCTATAGGCCTGGACAACTGGAAGGTTGGCAGGTCAGCAGTTTAAGACCTGAGTGATGTATGATGGAGTGAGTTCCCAATCATCTGTTCCTGCTCCTGCAAACCTAGAAGATCAGGGAAATGTCTACAGATACAAACAGCTTTGGCTCTTTAACTGTAAAATGATATTAGCACCGCCTTCTATAGTCGGGCATGACTGAGAAAACATACACAAAACGTGTAGCAAACTATGGAGTACTGATTCAACAATATCAACAGCACTACAGGTTCTCTGGCTATGTTCTAGATCTGGAGTTCTCAACCTTTTTAAGCCGGGGGTGGGTCATGCTCCCTCAGACAGCTTTGGGGGGCAGACGGCCATTTTGTCCTTCCTCCACCACATGGCACTTCCTGGTGTGGTGGAGGCAGTGGTGGGCCACATGAAATTGTGCCATGGGCCTCATCTGGCCCATGGGCCTCATCTGGCCCATGGGCCTCATCTGGCCCATGGGCCTCATCTGGCCCATGGGCCTCATCTGGCCCATGGGCCTCATCTGGCCCATGGGCCTCATCTGGCCCATGGGCCTCAGGTTTAGCATCCCTGGTCTAGATCATCTTTTCACTGAAGAGCAGTAGGAGCTAAATTAATATTGTTCCAATGAAAATGTTTCAGGTCCAGTCTCTGTCAACATCTCAATGTTTGGAGAGTCTTGCAGACGGTGACAGTTAGTCATTCCTTGATGAGCTCAGAGTATAAGTGTGTGGCTGCCAATACCTAAGTCTGCTTTGATTTCTTCAGTGGACTTTTGTTGGGATCAAGGGTAATTTTAATGTTCACCTTGCTTGCTGCCAAGAATCGTATTACCAAAATGGAACCTAAGCAAATTAAAGAGAGGAGTTCTCCTTCCACATACATCTGCCATAGGTTGTAGATATTGTTGTCGGGTTCACCTTCTTGATAGGTTGTTGTTAAATCCCGGCCAAGAGGGTGCCCTCACATCGCTGCCAACACTTCCATTGTGCTGACAGGCAGCTTGGTTACCAGCCATGCGTAAAAGACAGTGCGGAGAAGGAGGGGAATTCTCCCCACTACATGTGACATTGCATCATAGCAGTGAGCATTAAATTAGAGTGAGAGGTTATAAGTCTGACAGAAACTTGATCTGTATTCCCTAATTATAGTCTCCATTTCACAAAACTGACACAGAAATGTTAAGCCAAATTAAATGTTGTCTAATTATCATATACAAGGCTTCAGGAGAGAGAGAAAAGGCAATTGGTGGGGTGGAGAGAGAAAGGGGAATGTCTTACATATTATTGAGCAAAGTAGCATTTCAGCCTTGTGGAATGATCAGTCAACATGGATTTCCCACCATGGTTAACGGGCTACAAGGTTAAGTCATTTCCATTTCAGAAGTCAAGACTTTCAAGTGGTCTCCTTATGAAGGGCGCTGAGGATAAGGTAAGATGGTGAACCGTTCCACACAATGAGGTGAGAGAAGTGATGGGGGCCATCCTTCAGTAGCTGATGTGATGAGAATCTATTGATGGCTTGGCCAAAAGAATGAGTTGCTGGCTTAATGACTGATAAACGAAGGACATGCAAGGAGATATGTAGATCAAACTCAGTTGGAAGTCGTGTGTGTGTGTGTGTGTGTGTGTGTGTGTGTGTGTGTGTGTGTGTGTGTGTGTGTGTGTGTGTGTGTGTGTGTGTGTGTGTGTGTGTGTGTGTGTGTGTGTGTGTTTAAGTCTCAAATCCAACATAAAATTAGTGGTGGAAACATTATGCTAGAGGAGTTCTATTGGACATTTTCCACCAGTGATGGTGGTAGTAACACTTCCAACTCTTGGTCTCTAGACATACTACATGAACTTTGATGGGGCTGGTTCCAAATTCTAGGTCCCTAGACATACTACATGAACTTTGTTGGGTCTGGGACTATCCAGATGCCTTTTCAAGTGTTGGCTCCACCCAGTGCTTGGAAAAAAATTTTTTATTACTACAGCTCCCCAAATTACCAAATGCACGTGCTCTCTGGGTGTTTCTGAGGTCATATTTTGAAGAGAAACTTGTCCTATATAGAATGGTAGCTATGCAGCAAATGTTCTCACCTTTGGCCTTGTCCTGTGGCGGCAAACCTTGACACTCCAGATGTTCTTGAACTTCAGTTCCCAGAAGCCCAAGTCAGCACTCCTGTGTCAAGGTTTGCCACCACAGGACAAGGCTAAAGGTGAGAACATGTGTTGCGTGGCTACCAATCTATATAGGAAGGACTAGCAACAGGCTTTAGCTCATAAGCTCAGATGTTTTGTACATGCATAGGTCCTGCTCTCACTTGCTTCTGCATACATAGTTAACAGGACCATCCAACACAAGATGACAACATCCCAGTGCTTAGTCAACACACACACACAGGTAAAGGTAAAGGTTCCCTTCATTCAAAAGCCAGTCATATCCAACTCTAGGGTTCAGTGCTCATCTCCATTTATAGCCAAAAAGCCAGCGCTGTCTGCATTTGCAGACATTTCTGTGGTCATGTGGCAGGCATGACTAGACAATGGAGTGCACAGAACACTGTTTGCCTTCCCACCAAAGTGGGACCTATTTATCTACTTGCAATTTCTTGGTTTTGAACTTCTAGGATGGCAGGAGCTGGGACAGAGACGGGAGCTCACTCTGTCATGCAACACTCGGTTCTCGAACTGCTGCCCTGCTGACCTTCCAGCCGTCAAGTCCAGAATCTTAGCCATTAAGTTAACACAGTCCCTAACATACACATATGAAAATCAGACTTTGTTATCTCCCACTTTTTGGCTTGGAAAACTTTACTATGAAAAAGCCAGAAAATTATCTAAACTTGTAGAGATGTTGTTGTTGTTGTTAAAAAACAAAAACCATATCAAGCAACTCCTCATAAAATTGCTCATTTACAGCCAATGCAATTACTTTAAGTAATTGTGGACATGGAGGAAATTGCAAAGGTCTTTTACTAAATGCACTTAAAATAACTTGCTCTAGACCAAACTCTTTCATTAATGAAAATTGCTACCTACGCTTAAAACTATTGAGGTTATTTGATTTTCAAGACACCAAAGGAGAATTTGTTTTTAGTCAGCAAATACATTAAGACTTTCAGATGAACAAAACAACACCATGTGCTGTTTTATTCATTAGAAAAGTGCCGGACCTTCCATTAGGAAATCTGGGGCAACAGCTTCAAGCTGCAGTGGTGGAGTGCAATAATTTGCTTGAGCAGGTAACAGAACACAGTGATATAATATGTATTGTACAGTGTCCCTCAGACTTGGCCCTCCAGGTGTTCTTGGACTTCAGTTACCAGAAGCCAAAGTCAGTACACCTGCTGATCAAGGTTTCTGGGTATTGAAGTCCAGGAACATCTGGAGGGCCAAGTTTGAGGAGCCCTGTGACTAGGGAAAGGATCTCTCAGACAGCCTTGTGAGGCTAGGCCACTAGCACAGACTGACAGATAATTTGAGAAGCCCCACAGCTCATTGTGGGTAGTAGTATATTGCTTATGTTCACCATCAACTTGAGGTGTTTCCACTCAAAGATGTTGGGTAGAAAAACCTTGGTCTAAGATCTTTGAAAACCACACCCAACCAGTGATGGCAAGCATGATCTAGCCTAGGACGGTGATAGCAAACCTTGGCACACCAGGTGTTCTTGGACTTCAAGTCCCAGAAGCCCAAGGACACACAGTAAACCCATTTGTGTAGAGTCACAGAGACTTGGGCTTTTGGGAACTGAAGTCTAAGAACACCTGGAGTGCCAAGTTTTGCCATCACAGAATTAGGATGTCCATTTCAACATCAAGTTACTTCATAAGACAGGATACAATCACAGTGCAGAATTATAAACACTTAGCAAGAATAAATATTCTTGATGGTATGCAAGAGCAAATCCAAATTAGAAGCTGGAAGAAGGAGCTCACTGGGCAAGGAATAACATTATAGAAGGATGTGGCTGAGGAATTCAACCTCCCCTACATCACCTGGAGGACCCTGGATAGGCTGAGGGTTGGAGTCCCTAAATGCAAGACCAACAGTCTCAAGTGGAAGATGCTGGCAGACAGCTGTGTGAATGTGGAGAGATACAGAATCCCACTCATTTACTGGTCTGCTGATAACTGCCAGAAACATCCACAGATGAGGACTTAAGTTTGGCCAATGACAAAGCCAAGAAAGTAGCTTCATTTTGGCAGTGGAAAGTTTGATCTGGACACAAAAGAATAAAAACATACTCTTCTCTCTCTAGTCACAATGACCCCCCCCCTCTTTTTTTAAGACTAGCTCCTGAACTTCATTCAGAAGATTTAAGGTTCTATATGACTTTTCAAGGCTGGTTGACTAGAAGTTGGCTTTGTTAGGAGATGATAGCCAGGATTAAGGTGGCATTGTAGGTTTCGTTGTTCTTTTATGCTCCTGAAGATGAAAAATTGCTCGCAAAGTCACGAGCCAAGTGGAAAATGGCACACTCATTTCACCAACTTTGCTTGGCCTTGTTCAAACCTGTAATGTGGCTGTCAACCAATCTTGGTCACCTATGAACCAGAACTGACACTTGTTCAAAAACAATTTGGTGGCTTTGCTATAGGAATGACGACATGAACATTTTCTTGTTTTGCTGTTTTTTTTCTTCACACTTTATGTACTTTTCTGCTTTCATGCTAGATGTCATTGCTATATTTTTTCATCTACTCTCATATAGTTGCTTATAGCCTCCCATTTCCTGTTGATACCTTTATACTACATTTTTTAAAATAATAGTATAGAGTCTACACGGCATATTTGACTTGCAATCTGTCATGCCTCATTTCAACTTCAAATGCTTTCTTGTGCAAACTCATTGCACAAGAATGCTTTTGACATATTATACCAGCTAACCACATGCTTCCAATGTAAAGAGACACATTGGCATAAAATGGCTGTGATAACACATGTATCTGCCTAGATAATTGTTTAAGCTTTTGAGAACAGGACTGTACACTGAATTCAGCCAAAGACCAGATTACTAACTGAATCAAACGGATGCAGATTAGTTCATTGTTTGTTTGTTTGTTTGTTTACTTATTTTTATTAGATTTGTATACTGCCTGCCTAGCAGAGCATGCTATTCTAGCTGGTTTATAGTCAAACACTAGAGTCTTGCCAGACATCCTGGTACAGGAATGGAGTAGACCGTACAGCCAGTGACTCAACACCAAGTGTTGGATGGCAGTAAATAACCTGGCTCCCTAAAGGGTGACTGTGGGAGCATGAGCCCCTTTAGGTGGGGTGATAGTCCCCCTCAGTGAAGGAAATGCTACTGGAAACCATCATATTGGGCCCAATGACAAAAGGAGTGGAAGAGGAACCACTGCTTTATTCTGATTCCCAACAGTCATGGAGGCGGAAGAGGCCATGCCAGATGGACTGGCTGTGAAGTCGCACCTTGTCGATATCCTCAAGGCTGCGACAGTCCATTGTAGTCCTGGGGTCAATTCCTGCATGTCTCATTCACACGTACTACAGGAGATGGCTCCGTCATCACAGAGTGTGGGTCACTTCATGACAAGCAGGGATCCACCTTAAACAAATTCATGCTAATGGGATTTTACCTGTTTGTCACTCTTCTTTCACACATGCATCAACTGTGAAAATGATTTTTCAAGGGGGGGGGGAATGTATTCTTGGACATGAGTAGCAGCCAACAACAACGATGATAGTCAAACAAGGTTAAAATAGACAAGAAACTATAAAAGTAAAATGAACTATGAACAGATTAAAATGCAGTTTATAGATTCCATGAAAGAACAACATGAATATATAAATCAATTTGGACTGAGCGCACAAATCAAATCAAGTGGGACACGAATCACATTTTTTTAACTTTTTAAAGAAAACTTTCACAGTCCTTGGGGATTGCAGCATCTCAAGGGGCTAAGATGATGACTGGAAGGCGGTAGGTCAGCAGTTTGATTCCCAAGTACTGCAGGACAGAATGAGCTCCTGTCTCTGTCCCAGGTCCTGCCAAACTAGCCATTCGAAAGCAAGAAATTGCAAGTAGATAAATAGGGACCACTTTGATAGGAAGGTAAACAGTGTTCTGTGTGCTCCAGTGTCTAGTCATGCCTGCCACATGATCACAGAAACGTCTGAAGATGCAGACAGTTCTGGCTCTTCGGCTTTGAAACAGAGATGAGCACTGAACTCTAGAGTCAGATATGACTGGCTTTCGAGCAAGGGAAACTTTTACCTTTTACTTTCTCAGTTCTTGCTTGCAGTCTCATTCAAGTAGCTTTCTGAACTCTAGCAGTTTCTTTAGGATCCATCATATCTCCAGATCTCAGAAGGATGGAAGGATGGGTCAACCTTGAGCCCTGTCAAGATCAAAATCACAATGTCAGCAGTTTGGGCTGCAGTCCAGCAGTTTAATCAGGCTTCAGTCCTGCATACCTTTGGCAGGCCATTAACAGCTCTGTGAAGGATATCAATGACCTTACCTTATCAACCAGGAATGGACCAAAGAGGGAAAGGCTTGACTTAATATACAACAGGGCAGTGGAGGCTTAGTGGTTAAGATGCTGAGCTTGACAACTGGAAGGTTGGCAGGTCAGCAGTTTGAGACCCAAATGCTGCACAACGGAAGGAGGTCCCATCATCTGCCCCGGCTCCTGCCAACCTAGCAGTTCAAAAGCAAGAAAATTGCAAGTAGATAAATAGGGACCACTTTGATGGGAAAGGTAATAGTGTTCTGTGTGAAGAAGGAAATAGGAAACTTTTTCTAAGTGTTCTCTGCCTAGAAAACCCTGGAAAGGATCGACATAAGTCAGAATCAATTTGAAGACATATTTCTTGTATCCCGAGAACATTGGAGGCCATGGCTACAATTTGAACTCAGAACCTTCTCCAATACCCTGGAGCATATAAAGTCTCCTTTGCTTAATTTGTAAATAGCTTTCAAAACTGAGAGCAAAAACATCAGCATACAACGGTACTGGTACTGGTATGAATACAAATACGAATACTAACACTAATACTAATAGACTTCCACTTCCAGAGAATGGCTGTCTTAAATTATTGCCCCATAACTCTTTAGTACTACTCACTTACAAAGTCCCAATGATTTAATTCTCGCCCCCAAGCTGGGTCTAGCAGTTTGATAGAGCTCTTAACTATTAACCTTTATAAATATTTCTGGTTGTCCATTTGTCTGCCAAAGTAGAAGAATGTGGCTTTCCGTCTGACAGATCTCCAGATAATGACTTGACTAGAATAATATTAATGCTTGCTCCTTCATCTTTTATGCAGGTGGGTGTCACTTTAAGCATTTGCGGCAAAGGAAACACCAGGTGGCTAATCCTTCATCTGGAATGTGAGCCCCTGTCAAAGTATCCCAAAAGATCTTCAAGCAGATGTTTAAGAACTTACCAACATTCATTTGAGAGGAAAGCGCAATAAAAGGGAACTCTAAACGGCCAAAGAAAGTCTAATAACCAAAAAGACGAAGAGAAGCGGAGAGACAGTCTTAAGCTCTACAGCAAAGAATGTTTACATTTCTTAATGCTTTGGAGCAGGGGTTCTCAACCTATGGCCCATGATGATGACAATGAAGGTTGCTTATTAATAATTCGAAGCAATAACAGAATATTTAAATTGATAGACATAAGGGATAGGTTTTATTGATTGCATGTGGAGTAGAAGGATAATTGTAGAAGCATCCTTCCAAATCTAGCACGTTGCCCAGTATCAGCTCTTTCTCACATTGGTTGTCAAGATCCTTTGTCCAACTGGTCATATGACAGGAAATTGTGTGTGTTCGCGCGGGGGGGGGGGGGACAATAAGATTCTCCTTCCACTCTGCACCACTCTGCAGTTAGGGAACAGGACACTGTGCCATTATATTGAAGCAAAACAACAATGGTAGGAAATGTTTTCCTTAAGGCTGCCACTTCTTGATCCTTCTAAGCAAGCTGATTTTCTTGTGCTACAACCCTGGCATCCATATAAACAGAGGGATTAGCACAGGGCTTAAAGGACTTGATCCTGCTGGTGAGAGACAAGAAGCAAGCCCCAACGATCCTGCAAGGCGAAGAGGGGAAAGCAAGTCCCTGTAGAAATAGACTCCAAAGCTAAGTAATTTGTGCCAGACCTGAACATGGGACTTTCTAAGGTCATCAGTTGAAAATGCAATAGTCTTCAGTAATTCTGTTCCCAGCAGCCATAAGGAAATATGAGAGTTCTTATATGCGGAGAACAGACGATCCTGACAATTGATGAAAACATTCAAGAGTTTTGGAGTTGATGGTCCTATCTTCTATTGAACTGATCCATTGGCCTCTTCAGTTGTGATGTTGCCTGCATTATAGTTGTGCCTCACCTTTGATGCTATTATTATATTAGTACCAGTGGTGACTCAAGTGGGTAAAATGCTGAACTTGCTGACTGGAAGATCGGAATTCAATTCCTGGGTACTGCATGATGGTGTAAGCTCCCATCTCTATCCCAGCTCCTGCCATCCTAGCTGTTCAAAAACAAGAAATTGCAAGTAGATAAATAGGGACCACTTTAGTGGGAAGGTAAGCAGTGTTCCATGCCTGCCACATGTCAACAGAAACATCTGCAGATGCAGGCCCGTGCTGGCCATTTGGGACACAGGGACAAGTCTGGGTGTGCCCCAGTGACTGGTGCCCCCCAGAGGTGGGCAGAAGTATGTCACCTGTTGGCTACAATCTATGACATCATGTAGTACTCCCATATGTGGTGCCCCCTCCCTCCCTGTCCAGCGCTCTTTTAGCATATCCAGTATGCCCCTGTGCAGATGCAGACAGTGCTGGGTCTTTGGCTATAAACAGAGATGAGCACTGAACCCTAGAGTTGGATATGACTGGCTTTCAAGCAAGGACAACCTTTACCTTGCCAGCCGTAACCATTGGCTGAGAAGGCTTTCTACCAATACACCACAGGCAGGTGATATACTGTTCTCTTTTCTGGATGTTTTACAATCAAACTTTGCCATTCTTGATCATTGGTGATGCCTTCTGGGACTTATGGTGGCTGAAGTCAAAACCATATGGAAAACATCATATCGTTCCCCCTTGTTTTGCAAGACTTTCGATGTGAGTCATTTCCTACCTGCAAGTGTCAGAGGTTGGACCTGGAATTTGTTCCATGTGCAGTAAGAGACCTACCACTGAGGTCTGGTTTTCTCTGGAATACGATCCATATGAGCAGAACAGTTTCATTCACTGGAACAAAATCCTATGGAATTCTATCATAGTTTACAAGGAGCACAGATGGTCCAACCCTAGAACTAAGTTCTCTAGATTACTGAAACAAGATACAGTTGACTGTAATCAAGACAGAAAACTGAGCAAGCCCTTGTTGGTGAGAGAGCCTACAGAAGTCAGTTTCCAGCAACCAAGCCCCACAGTGTAATGCAGTAAATCCAATTGCTATTCTCAGCTGGATAGACCCATTGGATCAAAATAATGGTAAATGAACTTTTGTTAAAATCTCGTTGATGCAGGAGTTCTGTTCTAGTTGGAACTACCAGTTGATGCAAATTAGTACATTTTATGAGCTTCTCATTTGCTTTTGTAACATTATACAGAAGGTACTTTTATGCCTTGTCCAGATTACACAGAAGGGCATCTTTGAGTCTAATCTACATTTCTGGACGCATTCACTAATTCAAGTGATCCTTAGCAAGACATCAAATGAATCCCCTCTTAATAATTATCTTTTGTGAATGAATCTAAATGTATATTAGCTACAAAAAAAGATGGTTAATAAGAAGGGATCTATTCAAATTCTGTCTAAATATTGCTTGAACGCTTTAGATTTTTAAGGCTATCATGCAGCTGGATTTGATTTGTATGATTTCCCTCTTCCTTTACACACACACACCCCAATTGGAACTCTTAAGATAATATAATACCCTACCAAAGCTGAACAGTTGTTAACAGGCATCTGTCTAAAGTCTGCATGGCCTGTTAAGAATAAAAACGATGGTGAGACAGAACTGGGGTTTAAACTCAGCTCAACCATCACACTGTGCTCACACCAAACCCTTTTATCCCATTAATTTAGTGAATGAATCCCTCTGGGTCCTTCTAACCATCTACCCAACTAGAGCTCATTAAAGCCCCCATCCGACGTTTCATGTAGTTTCACTGAAAGCACTTATGCTTAAAATGTAATTAAACTTAAAAGAAACAAACCTTTCCCCCCTTTGTGGCCTTCCTTATCCATTTTTTTTGCCCTCCTCTCCCCCAGAAAAAATAAAACACAAATAAAGGGCAGAACTTTTTAGAAAGGTTGGTTTGGTGGGAGGGGGAGGGAGGAGGCTACATTTCAAGGACTTTACGGCCTAGCATTTGCCCAACTGTTCTCACAGCAGGCAATTAGAAGTCTAAATACTCCGGGTAATGGGTTTCTACTGGGATTTCAGCTCCCAGATCTTTCCCAAACAATAATGTAGCAAGACTAGCTGTCCAACGAAGTGTCTTATTGAAATATCCCAGGCTGTTTTACTTGTCACAGCTGTCGTCTCAACCGTTTGCACTTACACTGTATTGCTTTCATTACAAAAATAGAAATTTGTGTCCCGAGTCCTGTTATATTACTAATGCTAAATATTTAATTCCCCGGGGTGCTAATTATGGTCGTGCAGTGGCAACAGTGATTCTACTTTTTAATAACAACTGTAAAAGCAATTTGAGCACTTTTTTTCAATTAATTAAATACATCGTCTACCAGTAACCTTTTGTCATTTTGCCCTCCAGGACCTGCGCTAATTTGTGTGGAATAAAAATGTTTTGAGAAATTAACGGATATGCTAGTCTGCTCCTTGTTATTCTATTAAATTAAAAGGGCTGTCGAATCAACACGATAACCTAATAGTTGTAGGCACAGTAGGCTTGGCAATCTTTGGGAAAGCAGAAAGGTATGAATGTTGTTCAAACACCACAAGTGTTTATGAGAACCTAATTAGCAGAGAAGAAGGGTGTTTGGGGAGCTTGTGGAAAGCAAGGATCAGCCTGCCATGACATGCTGAAATGTTGTCAAAGCCAATGTCATTAATTTAGTGGTTCCCATTAAATAAAGGCCTACGTCCAGGTTTTTAGTCTCAACTACAAGAGACCCATAGAATCAACATGAACTTGATAAAACAAGACACATGTAAGTTCCATTTATTCAGTTGGTCTACTCTAGTTGGGGCCAAAAAAAAGAGGATTAAGATCAAAGGCTATGCTCCAGAGCATTATAATGGATGTTGCTCATCCTGGAGACACTATTTTGTCAAAAGCAGAGGCACTTATTGGGTAAGGTTCCACTCAAAAGTCAGTCTATGGTTCAAAAGGATTTCTATTGGGTGCCAACTCACAATCCATACCGGTCTAAATCCCAAGCCAACATAAGCACTAGAACAAAAGAACCTTATAATCTAACGTAAACGTACTTGGATCTTGGAAATGCATGACCCAGCCCCCAACACCGGCTGGGTTGAAAAGGAGCCCCACGGGCCAGTGGGAGGCAGGACTTGCAGCCTCTGACCCAGCCCCCAACACCGGCTGGGGTGAAAAGGAGCCTCCACGGCCTGGCCAGCTCCAGCTCGGCCTCGAGGGATATGAACATACTGGATGGGGTTGAGTTTGGGAGGTTTTTGTGCATTATTTATGAAGTATTTTTGAACTGTTTTATAATGACTTGAACTGTGATTGGGGATGCTTTGAAATGCCTTTGAATTTTTTTTTGGTAATGCCATATCTTGTAACTGTGATATACTGTATTGTTTTTTGTTACTGTATACTTTGTAACTTTGTTAGCCGCCCAGAGTCGCTTGGCGAGTGGGGCAGCATACAAGTCTAACAATAATAATAATAATAATGGTCCATAAAAGCTATAGACAAGGTACTCTCTTGCTTGAAAAACATTTGCGTCTGATTCTAGGATCGGTGCTCATCTCCGTTTACAACCAAAGAGCCAGCACTGTCTGCGTCTGCAGACATTTTCATGGTCATGTAGAAGGCATGACTAGATATCAAAGTACACAGAATGCTGTTACCTTTCCCACCAAAGCAGTACCTATTTATCTACTTGCAATTCCTTGCTTCCGAGCTGCTAGGTTGGCAGGAGCTGGGACAGGGGGTGGGAGCTCACTCCGTAGTGCAGCTCAGGTCTCGAACTGCTGAACTGCCAACCTTCTGGTTGTCAAGCTTAACCGCTAAGCCATCACAGCCTTTTATAATCTAAAGATGAAGGCAAACAAGTGTGCAGTTGATAATGTGCTCTTCAGAACCACCACTGTTGTCTCTCAGGGTGCCAAAGAAACCAGTGGTGGCTAGACCTGAGAGGAATTTCAGTTCAAGATTATCTATTGAGCCCTAACTTTTTAATGCCAGCCACATTTAAAGTTCTTTATGGTATCCTTGGGAATAGGTTATTAGAAGAGTAGACAACAGCTCCAAGGATATTCAAAGGACTGGAAACAGCATAGTTCTGTGTGGAAACTGTTGGAATACAGAGGATGATCTTCATTTTTAAGATGCTAGCACAAATTTGATCTGATCCAGAAAGCCTGCTCCTAGTAGCTAAAATCTAGCAGGACAAGCAGTCTAAAATAACTAAAATTTACCTGCTTGGGAAATGCTATACTGCAACAAAGGAAGAATGGTAAACTTGAATTTTCCACTTGCTTAAATCCATTGTGGTTTCTACACCCCAAGCCTGAATTATAATAGCACTGAAATACAATTTATAGCCCTGGCTAAAGAGGTAAATTGTGGGTTTCATCCAAACATAGATACTTAGAAACACAACCAAGCAGAAAATGTTTTGAGATCTAGAAATATTCACAGAGAATACAGCAATCATTGTAGAGTCAGGAAGTCTGGTTAAAGCCAACCTATTATTTGCAGTATTTATATAAAAAGAATGGATTCCTGCTAAGTTTACATTCTGTTTTCTAACTTGAGCATTACATAAACAGCACCGCAATCTTAAATGCTAATGCCCGGTTATTACTGCACTCAGAGGTACGATTTGAGCCTCTGACCTAATGCAGCCCTTGTCTACGCTATATATGAAATGTATAAGACTGGTGTTGTGTTGACTTAATTAGAGGTAACTACATGGTATGTCTCATTTAGCCATACAAGGAAGATTAAGCAGCAGGAGCAAACTTTTCAAACACTGTTTTCTAGAAGGGTGGGGATGAAAATAACCAGTGTTTGTCACTCAGTTTCTCGAGAAATGCCATTATCGGTGCAATTCCAAGGATGCAAACCTCCCCATAGCACTTAGAGCACTCTCCGAGTGGTTCACAAGCTTATAAATTCATTTTCCATTCTCAGAAGGATGGAAGCCTGAATCAATCTTGAGCCCATTGAAACTGAACTCGGATTGAAAACAGAGTTTTGGCTGCACTGCTTCATCTTAACCATGGGAGTTCAATTGATTTATCCACTATCCAGGTGAGAAAACTTCCAAACTTCTCTGGTTTTGAAAGCTGATCAATGTTGATCTCTCCAGGAGAACTTCCCATCACCTGAGTATATTAGAATATCTGGGTATTACTGCACCATACAAGAAACAGAAGGAATTTAAGGGGTAACTCCTAGTCATGAATTTAGTTTTGATCATCTCCAAACAATCAACATGTTGTATTTTCTTAACATGGCATTTCCAAAGAGAAGAAACTGTTCCTGGATACAGAAAGAATGAGGAAGTGGGGGGAAATGTCTGAATAGTATTGTTCATTAACTATTTGTAAAACAATATACAGTATGGTTAAAGGAATGGAGAGGAGGACTTAGAATTATGAGTGCAAGACAAGTACTATCAAATAGTTATTTGACTATTAAAACTATTCCAACAAGTGACTGCAAGTACTTCAAAATATTATTTCATCACGCAACATTGAACTGTCAACGTACTTATTCATTTATTGAACAAAGAGAACTTGTTAAAGAAAAAAAAATAAGATTTGACCTTTTCAGTAAGACCAGTCACAAAGAAAACTCTTCCGGCAAGTAGACAGGGTGAGAAAATTTCTTGCTGTGAAAGTCACTATTTTTACCATTTTGGGGATTCGCTTTTCAAAAGAAAAGTGGGTTCCTTCATGTCTAATTTGGCCCTTCTTAATCTTGATGGTCTATTCAAACTGAGAGATGGGTAGCTAAACCAGGGGAGGTATTCAAGATCTCTTGACAGGTGACTTGCTCTCTCATTGCATAGATTGGACTGTGGTGGCTCAGTGCTTAGGAAGCTTGCCTTGTTATCCACTATCCTGGTGAAATAACTTCCAATCTTCTTTGGTTTTGGAAGTTGATCAATATTGATCTCTCCAGGAGAACTTCCCATCACCTGAGTATGTTAGAATATCAAGGTATTACTGCACCATACAAGTTTGCAGTTCAAGGCCCAAGTAGTGCATGGTGGAATGAGTGCCCATCTCTGTCCCAGTTCCTGCCAAACTAGCAGTTTGAAAGCAAGAAATTGCAAGTAGATAAATAGGGACCACTTTGGTGGGAAAAGATCTTGGGGACATGAAAGGAGCCTCATTCGTAGTTTCTCCAGCAAAAATCCCTTCAACCCAGAAAGCACCTTTGTGTGCTTCTGAGATGATAAAAAAAATTTCATACATTGGCCTCAGAAAAAGTTGGTAAAGGATGTTGGGGTTCTTTTGAACAGAACAAATTGGAGACCCTACTGCCAACACAATGGTAAATCTCTGCTGGGTTTTATCTCAATGTTTACAGAACTAATCGAAGCTAGTGAATCTTATTCCTGAAATCATTTCAGCACCTGGGAGAGTTCTTGTGAAGTTCAGACAAAGCCAGGAGTGGACTCTTCACTACACTAACTTTGGAACCTCAGTCGGCCTTGGAGCTATTAACTCGCTTGATTCATCCCTTATAAGTCCCACCAGACCAATAGATTTGTGTGCTTAAGAGCCGGATTCAGGTAAATGGATTTCTGAGGTTGGTGTCTGGGGAGCTTTGAATGTTCAAAACAGAAGACTGGCTGTGCTGCCTTTTCTTGGGAATAATTTACTTCCCTTCTCCCTCCAAGCAAGGTAACGAAGGGAAGTAGCATATGGTCCTTCTAAAGGACACCAAGATAAAATATGACAGGTCAAAGCAGCGATAAGATCAACTGAAGGCAAACTGAACTGCACAGGAAAATGAAATGTGTGCACACAGTAAATAAAGGAGGAGAGGACGGCTTCCGCGGTTTTTGAATTATGAATGAGGCTCCATCTTTTGCTGCTGTCACCTGGTCCAAAGGATCAGTATAGCTGTGAAATGGAACTGTTCCTGCAAGAGAAAGGGGGAAAACATTTAAGAAATGAAGTGGCAGAGAGAAAAAATACAAATGAATGTTGGCTTCTTATAATACAATAGGAGGGGAGAAAATGAAGTAGGCATCTTTTCTTTCTAAGATCGGGGAAGGACACAGAGGAGGGAACATACAGATGACTCACCCCTTTGAAATAAAATAAAAATCAAGAGAAGAGAGATAATAGAAGTGCCAGAAGCAGTGATAAGTTTTAAAGTGTGTGTGGGGGATAGATCTGTATTTAAGGAACAGTCATCCTCTTTCATGTCCCAACCAAACCCTGGACTGCCAAAATGAAGCCACTTCCTTGGCTTTGTTGTTGGCCAAACTTAAGTCCTCACAGGTGTGTGTTTCTGGCAATGAACAGTTGGACATACAGTATATACAGAATGGAAATCCACAAAACATAAAGCTAGCTACCAAAAAGGCATTTTTCCATCCTTAGAACAAGGTTGAACTTTGACTGATTCTTGCTAGAGGAGGCCATCTTGAGTCCCCTTCAAACAGAGGAATGTGTGCACTGATAAGATTTTGCTCAGCATGAGCTGCTCCTTGGTTTCAGGAATCTGCTTTGAAATGAGGTATATCTGGTCGTTCCGTTCCTGATCAAGACTCAGGCAGTTGTAATCCAAAACATCTGGAAAGATGCCATCTTACTTCTCTCCAGTCAGAACAAACCAAGTTGCTTTGGGCTGTGCCAGCCTATGACTTCATCAACTCCTCAAGTGTCAACTTCAAGTAACAGCAAGTTTCCAAAAATTTTGGAAAGGACCCTTTCCCTTCCCCACCTGGAGATTCCAAAGACCAAGAATGAAGTCTACACATATAGGGCCTACTACCAATGTGCTCTTGGAACTAAAGCAGGGATTCTCAATCTCCAGCCTGGATCCGGCCCACAACACCATTTCATGTGGCACCACCACCACCTCCACCACACCAGGAAGTGCCATGTGGTGGAGGAAGGGCAAAATTCAATTCAATTCAATTCAAATTTATTTTTATACCCCGCCTTGCTCATGCGAACCTGACTCTCGGCGGCTTACACGGTACATAAAACAACAGTATACAAACAACATAGTATGAAAAACAACACGGAGGGGCGCGATGGCGGTGGCAGCGTTCTCGCGTTCAGCGGCAGCGGCAGCCTTCAAGCCTCCCTCGGCCAGGGAGGCTCCTTTTAACCTCCCGGCCGGTGACGGGGGCCGAGAGGGGCGCGGTGGTGGTGGCAGTGTTCCCGCGCTCAGCGGCGTCGGCGTCCTTTGAGCCTCCCTCGGCCAGGGAGGCTCCTTTTAACCTCCTGGCTGGTGACGGGGGCCGGGAGGGGCGCTGTGGCGGCGGCAGCGTTCTCGCGCTCAGCGGTGGCAGGGTCCTTTGAGCCTCCCTCAGCCAATGCCCATCCAGCCCCCAAAGTTGTCTGAGGGAGCACGGCCCGGCCCCCAGCTTTAAAAGGTCGAGAACTCCTGAACTAAAGCATCTTATTATTTTTTTTCATTCAAACGACACACGTTGAAATTTTCTCCTTACTTTTCTCAAGATCTGCTTTTAGGAATTGCTCAAGAGTTGGAAATGCACGGTCTGTAAAAGCTAGTACAGTCAAACCTCGCATAAAGAGCGTTTTGCTTAAAGAGTAACTCGCTTAAAGAGCAGCATTTTCTCTGAATGTTCGCTTCGCTTAACAAATAAAACCAACCAAAAACTTGCTTAACAAATAAAACGGGGTTCGCAATCCCCCCCACAATTGGTCATTTACAATGGTGTTTCGCTTAAAGAGCAAACTCGCTTAAAGAGCAATCCCGTGGAACGCATTATGCTCTTTAAGCGAGGCACCACTGTATAGGCGTTGGGTGCTTCTGGAAACTCCTTCCATTGTTTAACAGTGCCTTGTTTATAAGGTTGCATATGTTTGACAATCAGCTGTAAAGAATGAAAACCTTCTTTGCTACCAGCTTGGGGGGTGGAGAGACCTCTTCCCCCATGCCTTCCCTTTGAAGAGCTGGTTTTCACATTACGCAGGCTTCATTATGCTGAATCAATATTCGTTTAGTCACTGAGGTTATTGACATATTTTAAAATAAAAGTATACCCTTCAGCTACTGCCGTCATTACAGGTAATTTGTCTTGTCAGAGACCCAGGGAATATTATCCCTGCACTCCACCCCCACCCGTCTTTCAGAAGCTGACAGCACATGGAAATATATCCCCATGGTTACGACTGTAAATAATTTTAAGGTAAAAATATTGAAAAATCAATGGCTGTTTCCTGCAATCTGTCACAAACAGATCAATCATCATCTACCCAGCCGGCAAAGGAGAAGGATCGGGAGAGGATGGGAGGGCAGGTGTAATTCTTGGCTGAAATCTCGCCTTTCAAAATCTCACTTCCCATAATGGTGTCATCATTTAAACACTTAGCAGCCGCTGCGACAGACACTGTCACTAGCAGCTCCCCTGTTGGGTGTGAGAGTAAAAGAGGAAGGAAAGATGGGAAGATGTCATCTCTAGCCAGTAAACAAACCTTCCATTTCAAAGGCCTGGAGTATTAAGTAAATTCGGTCCATCTGAAAAGCTGCCTCTTTCGCTCTGCCCACAAGCAGGGAGTAAATCAATGTTTTTTCTTCCTTGTAAAGATTCTCTATAAATCCACCTCTGAAGATGGATTATGCTCTAAAGTGTAATCAAGCTTGCCATTTAGATATAGACAGATGCTATGCCAGCTCTGGCACTCATCACGGACCAAATCTGCCATTTCCCCATTCCATTTCTCATCTGCACCATGCTTCTCCTGCTGCGACACTTTAGGTGAAGGTAATGGTTGCCCTTGCTCAAAAGCCAGTTGTATCTGACTCAGTGCTCATCTCTGTTTATAGCCATAGAGCTGTCACAATCTGCATCTGCTTACGTTTCCGTGGACATTCAGCAGACATGCTTAGAGTGCACGGAATGCTGTTTACCTTCCGACCAAAGTGGTACCTATTTATCTACATGCAATTTCTTGGTTTCAAATTGCGAGGTTGGCAAGACCTTGGGACACACACAGGAGCTCATTCCGTCATGCAGTATACTCGGGTCTCGAACTGCTGACTTGCCAACCTACAAGTCATCAAATTCAACATCTTAACCACTAAGCCACAACACTTAATGGACATGTGATCAGAAGGTCGGCAGGTCAGCAGTTCTAGATACGAGAGTTGTACGATGGAGTAAGCACCCAGCTCTGTCCCAGCTCGGAACAGCATGGAATGCTGTTACCTTTCCTGCCAAAATGGTACCTATTTATCTACTTGCAAATTATTGCTTTTTGAACTGCTAAATTGGCAGGAGCTGGGATAGACGATGGGAACTCACTCTTTCATGCAGCACTCGGGTCTTGAACTGTCAAAATGCCAACCTTCTGGTCATCAAGCTCACCGTCTTAACCCAAAGAAATAATAAGTCACAAAGAAAACTCAATAATTGCCTCTCCTAGTCAGATGAGGACTGCAGTGCCTCAAGTGGCTAAGACACTGACTGGGAGGTGGAAGGTCAGCAGTTTGATTCCCGAGTACTGCAGGACGGAATGAGCTTCTGTCTCTGTCCCAGGTCCTGCCAACCTAGCAGTTCGAAAGCAAGAAATTGCAAGTAGATAAATAGGGACCACTTCGGTGGGAAGGTAACAGCGTTCCATGTGCTCCAGTGTGTAGTCATGTCTGCCACATGACCATGGAAACATCTGCAGAAGCAGACAGTGCTGGCTCTTTGGCTTAGAAACAGAGATGAGCACTGACCCCTAGAGTCGGATACGACTGGCTTTCGAGCAAGGGAAACCTTTACCTTTACTTGTCAGATGAACTGTCTTGTCATTATGTTTAAATAATCAGGATAATTTCTAAATTTGTCTCTGGGTCTATAAATGAACTGGTGTCCTCCTTTTGCCCTCCTTTTTGAGTTATCCCTGTTTTGTCTCGCCGCTCTCGTTCTTTTTGATAATTTGCAAGTGTGTCACCCATTATTTTGGCAAGCCGAGCATTAGCAGCACTCAGTAGCTATTAGGATAAATGATTTTAGCACATGGCGCATGGATCTATACAATGATAAGATTATAGCACATTAAAAAAAACCAAATACAGATCAGTGCCAAAACTGCCCTGCAAAGTGGTATAACAGCCCAAACTTATGTGAGTGAATGCCCTTGGAAGGATATCAGAGCCGAAAACTTTATCACTTTAATTATAACTTTCGTTCTTAAAGGAGCAGTTGTTGAAAATATATTCATAACTCTTTCTTCCTATAAGGCTTAGGAAAAGTTACTATTTTTACAATAAAACTTCCAGCCCAGCCCAACCCTCCGGGACCTAGTGTGGCCAGTGAATACTCAGGCTATCAGAACTGGACAAGTTATAGTCCAAGAAAGTAATTTTTTCAAGCTTTGATTAAGGGTAATTAGCTAGCACACATGCCTTTTCCATCGTTCATCCTTCCAATACGCCATTACGGTATGATTTTCAGCACTGAACCACCCTGGCCCTCCCAGTTTCACTGAAAAGTCATCAATGCAGGGATAAGTTGAAGGCAACAGGTAAAAAGGAAGGGCAAATGCGAGACCGACTGCCTCCCTAAAGCAGTGTTTCCCAAATGCTGATGTTTGGACTTCAATTCCCAGAAGCTTAAGTCAATTCCCCAAAGCACTGATCAGTCAATATACTGGCTTAGGCTTCTGGGAAATGAAGTCAAAACACCAGCATTTGGGAAACACTGCCCTAAAGGAAGCCACAGCCTTGAGGTTACAAGAGCTGAGTAGGGCTATTGAGGACTGGACATTTTGGAGATGACTCATTCACAAGGTCACTATAAGTCAGAGCCAATTTGATGACACATGACAACAACGACCACCCAGAGGAGAACTAACGTGGTGCGGTGGGCATTACTAGGTTAGATCAACCAAAAGCCTGACTCTTTATTACAGGGATTCTCAGTCTGTGGCCAATGGGCCGGATGTGGCCTGTGGCACCAATTCATGTGGCCCACCACCACCTCCACCACACCAGGAAGTACCATCCGGCCCCCAAAGCTGTCTGAGGGAGCGTGACCCGGCCCCTGGCTTGAAAAGGTTGAGAACTCCTGGTTTATTGGGTCACTTCATGTATTCTTATTGACTTATTGGCATCCTGTGTGATGTAGAGGCAGGAGTTCTAAACCTTTTTAAGCCAGGGGATGGGTCAAGCTCCCACAGACTGATCGGGAGGGGAGGCAATTTTTAATAACATATTTATTTATTATTATTATTTATAAATTTCCCACTCTGGGTGGTGTGCACAGAATATCAGATACTGTATATATTTGAGTATAAGTCTAGTTTTTTAGCTTCCAAAATGAGATCCAAAAAAGGGACTTGACTTATACTCAGGTCAACGACCCGGAGGGTCCCCAAACTGCGGTGGTGCAAATTCACACATACATTTTTAAAAAAAAAAAGCACTAAAACTACCATAAAAATTTGAAAACATACCCACACAAATGTCTGAATAAATAAATTGGACCACATTTTCATGTATTTTAATTACTGAAATTCACTAGCGGCTGCTGCATTTTCCTCCCCCGACTTATACTCGGGTCAATCTACTTTCCTGGTTTTAGAGGTCCAAATTGGGTACCTCGACTTGTATTCGGGATGACTTATAGTCATGTATATATGGTAATACAAAAAAACCACATAACAAATCAAAAACAGAACAACCAAACAAAGCAACAACACAATGAATTCAACACTGGTGACTCTGTTTTTGAATGCAAAGCTTTCTCGTGCTTTCCAAAAATGGAGTGCACTCACCAGAAAGTTTTGCATACACCTTAACAAATAGCTCCCTTATTTTAAAAATAATCTCTCCCACATGCACAGGTAAACAAAAGGATCCTTCTTACCTTGCCTCCCTCATCTTGCCTCTGCCTCCAGTGCATTCCTATGGGAAACTGTGCTTTGCACCCTCTAGTGGCCATCTCTGGTAATGCCATGACAAACAGCTGTTCTCCGCCCCCTAAACTGGAAATGCCGTATGCTGCATTTAAGCTGCTGAATATGCAGCAAAAAAGCTGGGGGAAATTCCAGAAACAGAGAGAGGTTCCACTGTATTTAAAAATACACTCAACGATTCAGCAAATAAGTGAAAGAGGTGGTGATGCAGCTAGCCTTGGATGCTTCCGCTGAGTCACACATTGAGGGCCGGATGGAATGACGTCAGGGGCCAGGTCTAGCCCCTGAGTCATAGGTTGCGAATGCCTGGAATATAGGCTTGAATCCTCACATAGCTCATGAAAACTCAAAGAGGTGTGGCATTGATAAAACCACTCTTAAATATTTCACCTACTTTGAAAGCCCAATAATAATAATAGTAATCTTAGAACTGCAGAGCTGGAAGGTACCCTATAGATCGAGTTCAGCCCCTATCAGGGAGATACAGTGGGGGGTCGAACTCCCAACCTTTGGCTCTACAGCCATATATCTAAACCACTGAGCTATACAGAAGTAAGATCTCTTCAACTCAATTTTGACTTGACAGCATATAATATATATACTGTACAGAATGGCTAAGGGATATATACAGATTTCTCACAGTTTTCAGCAGGATTTGCAGCCTTGATTTTCTAACTTTGGCCCTCCAAAACCTTTGGATTTCAAGTTGCAATAATAATAGTTTTGTGTCAGAAAATATTCTAGGTTGAAAGAATTTTTGCTGGAGAAACTCTGCTGGAGGTTCCTTTCATGTCTCCAAGATCTTTTCCCACCGAAGTGGTCCCTATTTACTTGAGTATATTATTGATTGAGCTGAGTCCAATTAATATTCAAAATAAGGTCTGCATAACTTCCTGGAAGTAATTGATGGCATGCTGCTGTCTATCTTGGTCACATGACTTGCCAATTGCATGACTGAGGGGCATTCCAGCACCTCATCAATTAGCCACAGCAAGCTATCCAAAGCTTACGTGAACACCAGTTGGCTTCCAGGCCAACCACTGTCAAGAGAATCCTGAGACCAAGCACAATGGAGATTGTTCAAGTGTGAGTGTTGATGAAGAAAAACACAGGTCCAAATTGTATCTCAGCCATAAAACACAACTTTTCACCTACCTCACAAGGCTGTCAAAACAAGGTCGCCGAGACATGGTGTCTGAAGACTTTTCCTGGAGGAGGGAGATGCCAACTTGATTCTTTAAAAATAAGTTAATAAATCATATTTTAAAAAGAGAACAGGATGGCCTCAGAAGTTGACAGGGCTGTGCAATTCCCAACAGACCAGGAAGTGCTTGCCTAGAGCCTGAAAATAACACGCTACAGTAATGCCCACAGGTTACGTGTAATATGTTGCTTTGAGGGCTAATTATAGGACAACAATGTTTCATTCGAAGGCAACCTTGCGACAATGTTATTTTTACTTCATGTAATTGGCAGTAGCTCCAGTTGCAGTAATAAAAACTAAAGAGCAATTTAACGAGTGCTGTGACCAGTTATGTCATATTTCTTTTTTAAAAATGTGAATAATTATTATAAAAGTGACTACTATATAAAAGGCTTTCCACAATTTGGCCTAATATCGTCCCACAAATTCTTTTTCTTGACATGATTGGCAATGGACCAGAATTTTTTTCTGTTCATAAAGGTAAAGGTTGCCCTAGCTCAACAGTCTGTCATATCCGACTCTAGTGTTCAGTGCTCATTTCTGCACTATCAGTATCCATGCGGCAGGCATGCTTCAACACCGGAGTGCATGGAATGCTGTTTACCTTTCCACCAAAGTGGTACCTATTTATCCACTTGCAATTTCTTGCTTTTCAACTGCTACATTGGCAGGAGCTGGGACAGAGATGGGAGGTCATTCCATCATGCAATACACAGGTCTCAAACTGCTGACCTGCCGACCTTCCAGTTGTCAAGTTCAGAGTCTTAATCGCTTGAGCCACTGCAGGTACAGAGATGCATTGAGCATGCCCAAATCCTGGGGTAACAGAGATGAAGATGATACTGAGAAGTCTAAATTCTATACCACTCACATTTTTGTTCGATGGAGAAAGATAGTGTATAGAACTACCACTGCTGTTCCTCAAAATCTGCCTTTCAAAGAAAGCACTTTGGATGAGATTTTTTGGGACTACAGATCCAATAATCTACCACACCAGGAAGTGCCATGTGGTGGAGGAAGGGCAAAATGGCCATCTGGCCCCTGAAACTGTTTGAGGGAGTGTGACCCGGCCCTCGACTTAAAAAATTGCAAGGTTACGGACTCCTGCCTTAGATAAAGATAATGGTCTCCATTGCTCAAAAGCCAGTCATATCCAGCTCAAGGGGGCAGTGCTCATCTCCATTTATAACCAAAGACCCAGTGTCATCTGTGTCTACAGACCATTCAATGGTCATGTGGCATGCATGACTAGACACCGAAGTGCACAAACTTTTGTTACCTTTCCTGCCAAAGCACCACCTGTTTATCTACTTAGAATTTCTTGCTTTTGAGCTGCTGGTTTGGCAGAACCTGGGATAGATGACAGGAACTCACTGCATCATGCAATACTTGAGTCTTAAACTGCTGATCTGCCAACCTTCTGGTTGCCTAGTTCAGCATCCTAACCACTAAGCCACCGCGGCCGTGTTTTAGTTTTATACCATGCTGCTATATTCAAATTAGAAGATGGAGGAAGGAACTCAGTTTTTACTGAGTAGAGCAGCATACAAGTCTAAATAATAATAATAATAATAATAATAATAATAATAATAATAATAATAATAATAATAATAATAATAATAATAATAATAATAATAATAATAATAATAATAATAATAATAATAATAATAATAATAATAACTCACTAGACAAGGAATAACATTAAAGAAGGATATGGCTGAGAAACTCAACCTCCCCTATGTCGCTTGGAAGACCCTGAATAAGCTGAGGGTTGGAGTCCCTAGATGTAAAACCAGAATGCTCAAGTAAGGGCTACTGGAGATAACAACATGCTGTATAAATGTGGAGAGATACAGAATCCGGCTCATTTGCTGCTCTGCTGATTATTACCAGAAATATGTACGGATGAGGATTTAATTTTGGCCAGCGGTAAAGCCAAGAAGGTGGCCTCATTCTGATAATTTAAAGTCTGACCAGGACACAAAAGAAGAAGAATCTTCGAGATTTAGAAGAAAGTGCCTTACTTTAACAGGATTTGAAAAGCAGCAGAGGGAGTCCTTGCAAATCTTCTCTGGATTTTCCTTGCTTGTTGAAACAACCCAGTGGAATCATTCCAGTTTTAAGGGCAAACCTTCTACGGCAATGGCAATGAAGTCACTCCCCAGAAAAGTGAATACTACCAATGAGTAAGCACTCTTAGTTTTATACCTGATTCAGAGGGCAAAATATTCAAGGCATCTATCACTCAGCAGCAGACATATTGGTTTAATAAAAGTCAGGACATCCTGTTCTTAGTTTTAAAGCAGCAAATTCTAGGCAACTTTTCAGAAAGAGCAAAACTTCTCTCCACTCTCGTCCAACCTGTTTTTAGGTAAATGTTCTAACATTCTTTTTTATTTAAAGAAAGGGAGTGCATGAAAGGGACTGTCTTCTATTAAAATAAATTATAGTCTGTTAACATTAAGGCTTATTCTCTCCTGGATAATTAAATAATTGTGTGCCTTTGGGTCAATTCTGACTTATGTTGGCCATTTCAAGGTTTACTAGAGAGTCCTCAGAAGTGATTTACTCTTCCCTTCTTCTGGGCTGGAGGTATCCTGGGCTTGTGCAGCTTGCCCAAAACATCCACCTGGGTTTTCTGAACTTCCAACCTCTGACTTTCACCTAACTCACTGAGCTAACCAGCCAGCATACTCTTTCCCAGGTCAGAAGTTCAAGACCTGAGTTGCTGAACCACAGCGTGGGTGCCCGTCCTCTGCCCCAGCTCCTGCCAACCTAGCATTTCACAAACAAGAAATTGCAAGTGGATAAATAGGTACCACTTTGTTGGGAAAAGGTAACAGTGTTCTATGTGCTCCGTCATCTAGTCATGCCTGCCACATGACCACAGAAGTGTCTACAGATGCAGACAATGCTGTCTCTTTAGCTGTAAACGGAGATGAGCACTGTCCCCTAGACATGACTGGTTTTCAGGCAAGGGAGACATTAGAGGTGGAACATACATCTTATTTTGGCTGATCAGGGCTTCAGGGAATTGAAGTCCAAGAACATCTGGAGAGACAATGATACTGACCTCTGCTCTAGATCACGAGCTAGAGGATAAACTTTTCCTTTTCACTATGAAAAGCAAGGAACAAGAAACAACAGGAGTTACCCTTAGATTTCTCTTACACATGCATGCACAGAATATTAAATACATTTAAACTTTGAAATGTGATCACTTACTCACTGAGTGTGTTTTCGTGTCAATCTTGGTGAATTATAAGCATGGCTTTAGAGAGGTGACTGAAAGTGAGGTTTCAAGCAAGAAAAATTAACCCGGTGACAAATATTCCTGCTGAAAACTGATCGAAGTGCACACCTGTGTGGATTGAACATGTAAGAATGCAGAAGAGGCTGGATTATAGACAGACGGTATACCTTCCAAGAGCAAGAAAACTCAAAACAGGTTTGCAAACAATTGCAAAGTCACTTCCAAGATCATCAAGAAAACAATCTTTATCAGACCAACATTTTTATTTTTATTTTTATTTTTTCAATATCTTTAGATAATTCCCCCTCTCATTTGGTCTCCACACACCCAACTACATGCTTGATAAAGGTTCTCCTTAGCAGAATATTTGGGAAAGGAGTAGTTATTCAAGCATAATTTTTAGAACAGTGATGGTCAACCTTAGCACTCCAGTTGTTCTTGAACTTCAATTCCCAGAAACCCTTGGGAGTGCCGACTTGGACACCTGGTAATTGAAGTCCAAGAACTCCTGGAGTACCAAGTTTTGCCATCACTGTTCTAGAAGATCCCATATAGTGCAAAAATGGCCATGCAAAAGTATATGCTCTTTAGTCAAAGATACTGAACTCTTAGTCCAGATGTGGATATATTTTTAATTTTAATAATCCATATAGTGGCACTATGAAGACTCTAGTGACAGCTGTATGTTCATTCACCATTCTTAAATCTTTCACCAGCACAAATCCAACAATTTCCCCTTTTCAACTGCTGTCCCCAAATGCAGAAAACAATGTTGCATGGATGAGATAAATAAATAAAAATAAGGATATTCAGAGTGCATAGTGAAATAAGTAGAGGAAATTCAAATAAATAAAGGCCAATAAGCCAAGCCAAACCTCAAATGCTCTTACTTGGGGGGGAAAGAGGCTTGATAATCTCGTGACATTTATTCTGAAATAAATAGGCATAGAATAGCAATTTAAAAGTGTGATCTTGTGAGCAATTACTGAGACATGATTCCCTCCCACTGAAAGCAACGGGGCTTTCTTTTGAATAATATCAAGCTGCAAAAACTCGGGGCCCAGATGTTTTAAAGCACATGGACCTACGACAAGGCAGAAGCAAGGAACTAAAATAATGGAAGTGACAGTTAAACAAGACAGTTAACAAGACAGTTAAAAAGCAAGAAAAAAGAAATTAACAGTACTGCATCAAACTAAGCACTTTAAATTCTTACTTATTATGTTACCACAATGCAGTGTATAATCTAATCTATAGTTCCATTTCTTGGTTATTTAAAAAAAATCTTTTCTACTCAATCCATAGTTGGTTTAGCAGCAGTTATTACAAAGTAACTAGTTCTGATTCTTTTATGGACTTGTTTATATACATACACAAACATATCCAGAGCCCAACTCAAAACAAGCCCAATACAGAATAAGAGATTAAGAAGCATTCACAAACAGACCAATTCTAGAATCACAAACATCCAAAAGTAAACAATTTACTCACCCTCCATTCTCACCGGACATTCAACTCAAGGTCCTTATATTCAGAATGAATTACAGTACTTTGAAATAAGGGACTCTCCACCTCACAGATCCTGATATCCATCCATCATCAAGAGCCTTGGGAGAAGTTATGTACCCTCCAGGCTAGGCTATGTAAAAAACACAGACTCCTATTTCAGCCATCGGGTGGAGTAACTTATCTGGATCAAGTTACCTTTGTTCCACGAGTTGTAACCATGTAGAGCCATATGACAAGCTTGAGCAATATCTCGTCCTTAAAAACAACAAAAACATATGGTTGCTAGGAATGAGTGTTGTACTTTTTCAGCACTGAGTACAGACAGACAGACTGACAGACCGACAGACCGACAGACCGACAGATAGATAGATAGATAGATAGATAGATAGATAGATAGATAGATAGATAGATAGATAGATAGATAGATAGATAGATAGATAGATAGATAGATAGATAGATAGATAGATAGATTTGTTGTGGTTCAGTTGCATAGTCAAGTCAGACCCTTTGCGACCCCATGGTCCATCACATGCTAGGCACCCTTGTCCTCCATCATCTTCCTCAACCCACTCAGATAGATAGATAGATGTAGCCAAAATACAGGAAGGAAGGAAAGGAGAGAGAGAGAGAGAAAGAATGAAGAGAGAAAGAAGGAAGGAAAGAAAAGAGAGAAAGAATATGAAGAGAGAGAAGGAAGGAAGGAAGAAAATGAGAGAAAGAAGGAACGGAGAGAGAGAGATATAAGAAAAGTAAAAATTAAAATTAAAAAAAGCAATGCCACGGATAGACCAAAACCAAATTAGCCCTCCCCTTCGCAGGTCAATCAAGGTGATAACCTGGCATTGAAGAAGATGTAGGAGAGCAAGAGGGATCACAGCCACCACCACCCCGCCCCGACCCCGGTCTACTCCATCCCCAGCAAGGCTGCTCTTCCTTCTCTCTCTCTCTCCCCCCCGCCCCGTCGCCTGCCTGCTTGCCTGCCCCTCCTGCGCTGCCCTGCCTCCTCCTCCGGCTCCGCGGCTGCCCGCCTCGCCAGTGCCGACAAAGAGAACCAGCCGCGCGCTGGGCTCCAGCGCTCCACCGGCTCCCCATCGCCGCAGGGAGGGTGGGCACCGGGGGGTTGGTTTTTTTTTTTTTTGCTAGCCCGAGTGGCAGCCGCGGGCATCCAATGGGGCACGGCGCGCCGGAGCGCCGGAGCCTATCCGCAACGAGAGACTCGGAGAAGCCGGGGCGGAGGGCAAAGAGGAGCTTGGGTAATGTAGTCCCCCGACATGGTTACTCCAGAGCCGATGATCCGATTTAGTAATTTGATGTCTTGCATGATGTACTGTAAATCCCTTTTGGGTTGGTCCATCGGCTTTCCTCTCATCCCTCCAGCCTCTTGGACTATAGTCTTCCTCCTCTTTCCATTTCCTTTGCCTCCCCCGCAGCCCCCAGGCTTCGCACATCTGCACTTTCGACTTTTTAAACCGCTTTAGGTGCGATCGCGCCGGAAAACCGAAGTCCGGGACAGAGGAAGGAGCTGCCTTTCCTTCTCCTCGCTGCGAATCGGGACTACGCTTCCCAGGAATCCGTCGGGAAAGCAATCACGTGACAGTGAAACTTTTACCCTCTCCTTATCACGGATCAAGGGATCGCAGTGGCTCAAGTGGCTAAGACGCTGACTGGAAGGCGGCAGGTCAGCAGTTCGATTCCCGAGTACTGCAGCACGGAATGAGCTCCCAGCTTTGTCCCAGTTACTGCCAACCTAGCAGTTTGAAAGCAAGAAATTACAAGTAGATAAACGGTCCCTTTCCATGCACTCCGTTGTCTAGTCATACCTGCCAATGACCACGGAAACATCTGCAGACGCAGACAGCGCTGGCTATGAAACAGAGATGAGCACTGAACCCAAGAGTCGGATACGACTGGCTTTCGAGCAAGGGCGACCTTTACCTTTACCTAACACTGATTAAGCCCCTGGATCTGGAGAAAATTTTGCCCCCGCGATACTCGGTTTTGATGACAGACAGAAAGACAGACAGAGATAGATAGATAGATAGATAGATAGATAGATAGATAGATAGATAGATAGATAGATAGATAGATAGATAGATAGATAGATAGATAGATAGATGTAGCCAAAATACAGGAAGGAAAAGAGAGGAAAATTCCCCTCGGATCTGATGATTAAATCCTAGTAGCCTTTTTGCACAATACGGTCACTTTCCCTCTGAATTAAAATTTGGATACAATTTTGCTCTCAAGAGTTTGTGCGCCAATTTCGCGTGAGTAGCGACTGTCCTAGTCATCTTTCCCCACAGCAGTTTCGGGGGCATCTGAGAGCATGCAAAGTCCTCTGGAGTAAGACAATATTTCTTGGAGTGGTGTGGAAGGCGGTAGGAAACGAGGAAGCACCCCGCGAGAGTTGGAATGAGGAGAGCGGTAGAGAGCTGACCTCTGCTTATGCTACTTAAAGATTTTAAAAGTTGCTTATCTTAGTGAATGTTACACTGTGAAGAAGAGAACAAGGAATAGAGAACAATCCGGCGCTCGTTTGAGAGCTAGGAAAGGGGGAGGGACGAATCTGAAAACTAAACCGCCCTGCAACCAAAAGGTTGTGAGTTCGATCCTAACCGGGGCTCAAGGTTGACGCAGTCTTCCATCCTTCCGAGGTCGGTAAAATGAGGACCCAGCATGCTGGGCGCAAAATGCTAAGTAATTTGTGGACCGCCCAGAGTGTGCACTAAACGCTATAAGTGTGATTACTTCGCTTTGCTTTACCTATTATATTTGCGCAAATCTTTGCGCGATCCGGTGGCTGACTCCTAATCCTGACGCCAACTTCCACCGTTCTCGCCAGCCGCTCATCCTAAAATAAGGGGGCGGAGGTTTGCCAGCTATGACTCCGACTTTGCGTGACAGGATCACTTCTCCCACCCCCAATCCCTTGCTTCAGGAAGAGGTAACAAAACACCACAAAGTATAACACAACCGATCTTCCTGCAAGAAAGCCTGAAACCTTCTTCTTCTTCGCCTTCTCCTTCTTTGTCTTCTTCACGTTTGTCTTTAGTTTTCATAACTCGATCCTCAAACCGCTTAAGCCGATGCATCCCTGCTGGCCACTGAAGTCAAGAGCTTAACTGGCTAGGCGTTTGGCTGAAGTGGGATGGAGAGATTGAGGGGGAGGAGAGAGGAAAGAAGGGTTGACCTTTTTACTCAAGGACATAATTTGACAATTACAAGGAGCCACTAGGGAGAAAATAGAACTGGAGCCAAGCGAAACGCTTGGAAAGCCAGGGAGAGAATTGATGTCATTCCGTGGCCCTTACTTCTGAGTAAGGCCGCCCTTGTTCAAAAGCCAGTCGTATCCGACTCTAGGGTTCAGTGCTCATCTCTGTTTACACCCAAAGAACCAACGCTGTCTGTGTTTGCAGACGTCTCGGTGGACATGTGTCAGGCATGCCTCAACACCGTAGTGCACAAACACTGATTACCTTCCCACCGAAGTGGTACCTATTTATCTACTTGCACTTTCTTGCTTTCTAACTGCTAGGTTGACAGGAGCTGGGGCAGAGACAGGAGCTCATTTTCGTTGTGCAGTACTCAGGTCTCAAACTTCTGTCCTGCCAACCTTCCAGTCATCAAGTTCAGAGTCTTAACCACTTGAGTCACCACTGCAGTCCTTACTTCTGAGTAAGCCTACTCAATTAACTGCATACCTATGTGCAGCAGGAATCATTGTTGGAATGAACCGTCCCAGAAACAATAGGTTTTGAAAAGTAACGAAAAACGTTTAAAGCTTCGCAAGGAGTCGTCTGGGAAATGGCACACCTGAGCTTGAAGTTAAATTTTAGATCAAATTGTAATTTAACCTTTTTAAAGGATACGATTTTAGAACTACCAATTAATTCTTAACCTGTAGGGGTTTTAAAATAATACCCATTCATTAACTTTCCTCCCTATCTAAATAATTGCTCCTTAAACCCACGTGGAAATGCAGACATTGGACTAGCAAGCAGAACCGGACGATTTGGGGTGGGGGGTGGGACCATACTTCTAAGTAAGTGGATAGAGATGTCAGTAATTAGCAACCTTCGGGAGTCTCGCCCCTCCCAAAGAAAGGAAGGAAGAAAGAAAGAAAGAAAGGAAGAAAGAAAGGAAGGAAGAAAGGAAGGAAGGAAGGAAGGAAGGAAGAAAGAAAGTGGTGAAAACCTATTTGGTTGACAGATGAAGTTATCACACACTTTCCAACCCCTTCTTCACTTTCTCAAAGCCAGCCATGAGAAATTTGGTCCTCTCCCCACAAGCCTCCCCGCCCACAAACGTCCACCCCACCGCCCATGCGTAAAGCAAGCGATCGAATCGGATCCCCAAATTACCACCTCAGTCTTCTACCAAACATACCCTGGAGTTACATTTTTTTAAAAAAAACCCAAGTAAAGAGCGATCAATCCACGGCTGAAATTGACTTGAAACTGACACGATCCTGGTCAATTTCCTCCTGTAGTGAGCAGGTAAGGCGCAAGAAACCCAGGACCACAAGAGGCAGGAGGCCAGCCGACATGAAAACCCTAGGAAGGAGTCTTAGGTCGAAGCCTAACCGTATGCAGCCTAACCATCAAAAAATGAAACCGGGGGTTAGGATGGCGATAGCAATTACACTTATGGTCCATAAGCGCTTAGTGCACCCTCTGGGCAGTTCACAAGGTAACTAGCATTTTGCCCCCAACATGCTGGATACTCATTTTACCCACCTCAGCGGGATGGAAGACCTCGGTCTCCTTTCGAGGGTGGGGGAGAAGGCGCATCCCAAGGGTGGAGGAGAAGGCGCATTAGAATAAACAAAGAACACCTTCAAGGTGATGCTAGGGCAACCTTAAAACCGTGGGGCAGAGGGGGGAATTGAGACCCAAAGGGAGACGTCAGGATGGTATCCCTGCTGGGGAACTATCTTTGAGAGTATCAGAAGAGATTACAGGCTCCGATGGGGTGGATTTGCTCCCGGTCCGTATGGTTTTAATCTGCTTTCTCTCTTCTACCCTTTCATGAGGATTTACAGAGGCGGTGGGGCAGTCAAGGTATCTGGCTTATTCTTTGGCAAAGCTTCCTTCAGCAGGCGGTTCTCCTCTCGCCTGCCTTCCTCCTTTTTCCACCGCCCGAAGTGCGCGAATAGAAGGAAATAAGACACCCCCTTCATCACCACCACCACAACACTTTCACACACTCACATGGTCATGCCAGACTGTGGGCTCTGGGAAGGAAAGTGCAAGGCTGGGGGTTACCCCTTAACTGGCCCCTTATTTTCGTGTACAGTACTTGACAACAGGGTCCTGGGGGGCAGAGGGGGTGAGGGAACCTAACAATGCCCCCCCCCAAAGGGTTTTGTATCCTCTTCTGAAGAACCTGCTAAAAGAAACAAGAAGGGGGAACAATGGTGGGGATTCTGAGCCACATGTCAAGGAATCCAGAGCTGTGCATTGGTCGAACTGAACTTGAGATGGTGATTTATTACTTATACTTTTAATAGTAAGGTATAAGTTATATCGCTTGTGATTTTGCCCTCCCACCGATGCCGTGAGTTTCTCTGCTTCCCCTTATATCAGAGAGTAAAGAAAACAAAAAGACCACACGAAAAACCCACCACATTGTGGCACCTTAAAGATTAACTTCTGTATTTTAATGTGAGCTTTCGTGGATCACGTCCACTTCTCCAGACATGAGTGTGGGACTTCATGGAATCAATGTATACACACCAGGTACAGAGGCACACAACGGTTGGTTAGTATAACAGATAAGTTTACAAATCAGTGTGGCTTTTTACATTCCTGATAACGGAATACCCCTGATTTCTCATAGGTTTTGGAGCACAGCAATACATTGATGGTAGACCTTCGCCTTTTGAAAAACAAAAGCGAAAAAGGTGCTTTACTATCTAAAAACAAATTCCTGCATAAGGGGTTGTTACTTCGGACTGGATTTCCCACATCCAAATTGAAGGCAGCCACCGCAAGACGCTCTCTCCGAGTGTCAATCGACGCAAACCGAAGCAAAGTTTTATTGATCAGGTTTTAGAATTTGCAATCCCCAAAGCAGTTAAGCTGTCCTGAAGAACGCCCCCACCCCCCCACCCCGCGCCACTCCTAATTAAAAGGCTTGGGTCTCCAAACAGGCCGACCAAGTCAAACTTTTCCATCCCTACTCTAAAGTAACTCCTATTGTTTTGAATGGAGTTTACTCTCAGGCTAGAAACTCGGGTTAAGGCCATCTAGCCAGTGCTCCGGCTTAAATAGGCTACAGATCACTGCTGTCAATAGCGAAGGGACCTAGGCGAATATTTTTAATGCAATCTTCCCTCCTCCACAGAATTGGAAGATGAAGGAGTGAGTAGGGGAAAGGGGAGAAAAAGCTACAGATATGAGCTTCCTTCCTTCCTCTATTTTTCTTCTTGAGAAGGAAAATAAAGGTGTATTTTACATCGACCAAGTGACTCGTGTCTCACTTCAAGAGATATTTTCCCTTGGCGTAATAATTTTAAAATATTTTTGCTGCATCTTGAGTAGCACCGTGGAGAGAAAAAGTCAAATTCGCCCTCCCTTCCTTGTAAGGAACGACATTTCTTCTTCTTGACTAATTCGGTCCTGGTTGGTTTTTTTCTCCTTTCTCCTTTCCTTTGATTTTTCCTCCACCCACCCCTCTTAAAACAACAACAACAACAAACCACGCTAGTAAATCTGATTATGAAATCAATTTCATCAAGTGAGTGCCTTTGCATTCCAGAAGACGAAGCCAGAAAGAGAGGGAGGGAGAAGCCGAGCGAGCTCCTCTGCTATAAATCAAAAGCGAAATCGCGCTGATGGTGTATTTAGCAAATGAAGAAAGTTGGAGGTGATCTTTGCTAAACAGGCTCGGCTGTTGATTACCAGCCAGGGGCCGGCGCAGTTGAGCTGGATAGAGAGCGAGACAAGGAGAGGGCTGGGGGGGGGGGGAGAGAGGTTTTCTGGCTGATTGGCTCCGGTTGAGGCAAGCCCAGCAGGAACCGACCTCCTCTTTTTCCTCCCCCCCCCTTCTCTGCTCACTCTCACCCACACCTCCCCCTCTCCCTCCCTTTGCTGTGCCAACACCCGCGGAAGGCGGAGCTGCCGGTCGCCCTCGGTGGAAAAAAAAGCCTCAGAAAGCCTCAGTTTCTAACTTAGCATCTTGGACGGACCTTTGGCGGAGAGTGGCAAAAACGATCGGAGGGGGCGGGGAAAGGGACTGAAGGAAGGAAGGAAGGGAGAAAAAAAAGGAGAGAGAGGGAGAGGAAGGAAGGAAGGAAAAAGAAGGCAGGAGAGAGGAAGGAAGGAAGGAAGGAAGGAAGGAAGAAAGAAAGAAAGAAAGAAAGAACGAAAGATAGAAAGGAAGGAAGGAGGGAGGGAGGGAGGGAGGGAATGAAATAGAGAGAGAGAAGGAAGGAGAGAGAGGGGGGCAGCCAGGGAGAAAGAGAGCGCAAGAGAGCGCAAGAGAGCGAAAGCGCTCTTCTCCGTCCAACGGAGGGAAGCAGGGAAAGAAGAAGAGAAGGGGCGGGGAGCAGGGAGGAGGAAGAGGAAGGAGGGGAGGAAGGAGGAGAGAGGGAAAAAGAGGAGCCCTTCAGCAGCAAGCAGAGCGCCCAGCTTGGGTCGGTGTCGGCGAGGGGCGCGCTGAGCGCAGTCGAGGAGAGCGGGGGCTTCCCTGCCCACTGGCCCCGGCGGCGGCGGTGGCGGCGGCCGAAGCGCCCTCGCCCAACGGCTTCCCGGACCCCGGAGCGACCCCGCGCGCGAGGGAGACGGAGAGGCCGCCGTTGGATCCGCTGCGCCGGCTGGCGGGTGTATGTCTCCTCCCTGCCATGTCGTATCCTCAGGGTTACTTGTACCAGCCCTCGGCGTCGCTGGCTCTCTACTCCTGCCCGGCGTACAGCCCCGGCGTCCTCTCGGGCCCGCGGACGGATGAACTGGGCCGATCCTCGTCAGGCTCCGCTTTCTCCCCTTACGCCGGGTCCACCGCCTTCAGCGCGCCCTCGCCGGGCTACAACTCGCACCTCCAGTACGGCACCGATCCGGCCGCCGCCGCTGCCGCCGCCGCTTTCTCCTCTTACGTGGTAAGGGCGAGGGATCGCGCTGGGGCAAGCGAGGGGGGGCAGAGGGTCTCCTTTATCCCCCCCCCAAGGAGGGTGAGTTGTAGCGGGGGAGAAGGATGTTGGTCAAAGCTTGGGTGGCAGAGGAGGCGAAATAAGAAACTTGTTGGAAAATCTAGGGCGTACAAAAGGGTCCGTGGAGACGCGTAAAGGAAACGCGCAGCGGTCTAGAATCTGGAGTAAGGTGGTGGAAACAAGGGGTCTCCTTTATTTCTCCAGGGGGAAAGAGTTCAAAAAGAAAATCTAGGGCGCACAAGGAAGGGGGTCCGTGGATACGCGTAAAAAGAAAGCCGAGTTGATGGGAATTGGGGAGGGGGGGAGGACTTCAAGGTCTGAGGGTGGTTTGGATCGAGGCGGCGGGAGTAGTGCTGGAAAGAAGGATTGTGCCCTAAACTTGGTTTGGTGAAGGGGCGAATTTAAAAAAAAATTTCTTGGAAAATCTAGGGCGCACAAGGGGTCCGTGGGGATGCGTTATGCAAAAGTTTAGATGCGTAGGGGTTTGGGGAAGGCTAGGCTGCTTTCAAGAGGCGAGATCGGCCGGTAAAAGAAAAAAGGCGAAGCGCAGGGGTTTAGGATGAAGGCTAAGATATTCCAGGGAAGCCACCGATTTTGGGGTTTGGGTTGCGCCTCTTCCTTTGGCGTCGCCAAACCAACACAAGCCGTCCGCTGTTGGGTTTTTTTTTTTTTTGGGGGGGGGGGGAATAAAAAAAATCAGTTGACTTTGACTCCCCCTTTTCTTGTGACCCCGTTCTCAAGTTCAAGGAGCAGAAGCTCCGCGTTTCTCGGAGAAAACCTGCCCAAAAAGAGTCTGAGTTTCTCAGATTTATTTTTGAACTGAGAAGGGGACTCACACCAATCAATTCGGCTTCTCCAAAACTGCCCGGCGCACGGTTGCCAGAGGGGCGAGCCTCAACACGGAGGTTATCCTGTACGTGAAAACGGCTCCCCCCCCCCCCAGCCAGTGGTTTAGAACGCCAGCTTGGATCTCAAAAGTGGTTTTCGAAGATTAACGCTTTCCTGGTTTAATTCAGGGAGAGAAAGTGTTAAAATATCAGCGAAAAGCAGCTGCCGGGTCGAATGCTCGGAGAAAGACTCCTCTTTCCCCTTCCGTGCGTCTATTCAAGTCCATTCAAGCAGTTAAAATGCCGGTCCTTGGACGGTGCGTGTGTTTGTAGGGTGAAGTTAAGGAAAATAAGAGTAGGGAAGTTTCTTTTCTGGTTTATTATTTCTCCATAGGTTCTCCAAATATTGCCCAGCGACATAAGCCTATCTCAGCACTTAAAGACATTATCACCGTTACCATGGATTTTTTTTTTAAAGGAGAGATTTATAAACTTTCTCAGACCTCTTTTTAGCTAACTCCTACACACAACAAAACCTATACCTGTATAGAATCACACCTGGAAAGCTCCGTTGCTCCCCAGTTTCTGTTAAAAGTTAGGACAATTGGGGCCACTTGTCTATTTCTCCCTCCCCTGCCACCCTTCCTCATTTGATTTATTCATTTGATTTATTCTTGATTTATTTTCCCACATTTTCAAGTTAAGCTCCTGCATTTGAAGAAGGGGGAGTGGAGGTTTACAGGCGTCTTGGATCTGAATTTGAATATTTCAGTTTAAAGGTGTGTGCATGTCACTTTTTGGGAGGGGGGGAAATGGTGTGTGGTGGCTCCTTGGTGTGAAAGGTTGCATTTAATTAGAGGGGGAGGAGGGGTGTAATTTGGTCCTGTTTATATAGTCCAGTGGCATTGATGGAAGGGGGAGCGATAGGCAAAGGTTAACAATAGGAATGTCTGGTGGCCGAATCTACTTTCTGGTCGTGTCCAGATGTGCAGCTCCAACTTGGGTTTATCTTGCAAAAGATTTTATCTCCCCCTCCATCCTAGGGGATTGTGTAATCTTCTAGATCACTCCATAGTTTGGTGAGGAATGGTTGTTTCTCCAGAGGGAGAAAGGGAAATGTCTGACTATCCCATGATCCCCTGAATGTGAGAAAAATGTTTTAGGGTCCACAAAACCCCAAGAATATGGGACAGGCCAAGGAAGGCCATCTTCTTACCTCAACCTGTTTCTCCTCTCCTTCTGTTTCTTGACTTCATTTATCCAGGGCTCACCCTATGACCACACCCCAGGCATGGCGGGTTCTTTGGGATACCACCCTTATGCTGCGCCTTTGGGATCCTATCCCTACGGAGACCCGGCTTATCGGAAGAACGCCACCCGGGACGCCACAGCCACCCTCAAGGCCTGGCTCAACGAGCACCGGAAGAACCCCTACCCGACCAAAGGTGAGAAGATCATGCTGGCCATCATCACCAAGATGACCCTCACCCAAGTCTCCACCTGGTTCGCCAACGCCCGGCGGCGCCTCAAGAAGGAGAACAAGATGACCTGGACCCCTCGGAACCGGAGTGAGGATGAGGAAGAGGAGGAGAACATTGATCTGGAGAAGAACGACGAAGAGGAAGGCCAGAAGCTGGAGGAGAAAGGTGAACAGGAGGCCCCGGAGATAGGTAAGAGGATGGATGGAAGGCTTTGGGTTTGGAGACTATGAAAGTCCTGATTTTACCCTAAAGGTCCATGGGGTGGGGAGATTTCGGGGAACAAAAGCTGGCTATGGGCTGTGCACACCGTCTAGAGCAGGGAGTCCCAACCTGTGCCTGTGGGCCGGATATGGCCCCAGCATCATTTCATGTGGCCCACCACCACCTCCACCACACCAGGAAGTGCTGTGTGGTGGAGGAAGAGCAAAATGGCCGTCAGGCCCCCAAGCTGTCTGAGGGAGTGTGACCCCCCCCCCCTTCAAAAGGCTGAGAACTCCTGGTCTAGAGAGAGTAGAAAGAGATCACAATTCACCATCCTTTTTCCTCGCAGGGATGGGAGACCAGAAGGGACTCCCGTCAGGGAAAGACGCAGATGGCGCCTCCAGCGACTCGGACTGCAAAGAAACCCCCGACGACCTGCTCTTACCCAAAGGAGCCCCAGGGGCCTCCCCTCCTTCCTTGGTCCACTGCCTGTCGGCCGGGCGCCTCCTCCTCCAGGCTCACCATCATCACAACCATCACCCGCAGCCTCAGCAGCTCCTCGGGGGCGAGGACCCCGCTGGGCCTGCCGCCTTGCCGGCTCCGTACCGACCTCCTTCCACGGATCACTTGCCCTCCAACCACGCCACGTCGGTCATCCACTCGCCCCCGGCGCCCCCGGGGACCCTCTCCAAACCCAAGTTGTGGTCCTTGGCCGAGATCGCCACCTCCGCGGACAAAGCCAAAGAGGCGGCGGGGGGCGGAGGCTCAACCGGCCCCGGGATGGCGGCCGTCGAGGCGCCGTCCAGGGAAGCTCCGACGGCTTTAAGCAGCGCATCTTCGGTTCCTTCCCCGACGGCGCGGTCGCCTTCGGCCACCCACTGCGCCTTCCCCAACGGCGCCTCGGTCTTGTCCCGGCCCCTCTACTACACCACCAGCCCCTTTTACCCGGGTTACACGAACTACGGCTCTTTCGGGCACCTCCACGGCAACGCAGCCCCGACGGGCAACCCGGGCCCTCATTTTAACGGATTAAACCAGACTCTTTTGAACAGAGCGGAAGCCATGGCGAAAGACACGAAAATCCTCCGCAGCCCGTCCCAGTTCGAGCTTAGCAAAGACTCGCCTTACGAACTGAAGAAAGGTATGTCTCATATTTAATCCTTGAACTGCCTTCCGAACTTGCCAATGTCCTCTCCTCGACACCATCCAGGACCAGATGTTTAATTTTTATTCGGGTTTTTCACAATTATCTTGGGTCGACGGACGCCTTTCGGGGTTTTTAGTTTGTGCTGTTGTTTTGCTCACCTCCCTTCGCTTGAATTTTTGTTTTAAATTCGACCAACTCACTCTTGATCTTGGCAATATATTATATACAATATATATATAAACACGAAAGGGGAAGGAAGGAAGACAAAAAGGGATTTCCCCCTCTTCTTCTTTCGTGCCCAATATCTGGTGTGAGAAAGATTAGCCGGCAAAACAACGTGGTCATTGTGGTTCAAAATATATCTACAATCTTTCGGGAGGCTTTTTCTGTGTAACCCCAGAGAGAAGGAAAAGGGGGGGGGAAATACCCCGCCCATCCGATGCTCCAAATATTCTATTATAATAATTTATGGGAAAAAGCAGAAAGTACAACAGTTTTTTGTGTGATCCTGAGCAGGGGAATCTTAATATAAGATTTTCAAGACTTAGGAACCCGCTTGGAGAGGGAGGGGAAGGCACAAGCGATTTGTATGAAACCTTTTCCTGTATATTTAATGTAGCTTTTTTTTGTATTTAAATCGGTAACAATATCTTTGAAGTAAATTATGAAACCCAACCACCTGTACAGCCATTAATGTTGGTTTTTTTTGGTAATATAAATATAAATATAAATATATTATATATATACATTTCAGTGTCTTTTCCCAAATTGTTTCATAGTTTTAAATATATATATATTATATATATATATCTACACAACTTTAAATTAAATTTTTATGCCTATTGAATTATTTAATCAGGAGTATTATATTATTACCCGACTTGCACGGCATTCTGTCCTGAGTTGAGGCGGGCGGGAGGGAATCAAACCGCTTGAGTAAGGTATAAAAACCACAGGCGGCCTTTTTGGCAAACCTCAGTCTTAAATCAAGAGCCTTATTTGTTTATTTAATTTATGCAAATCGCTTTGTGCGTGCGTGTCGTTGGCAAAGGGAGATATTTCTAATGCAAGTGCGCATAACTCTCAACGGAAGAAATTTTGTTTTGGGAGGGATTTGAAAAAATTAATCTCTCTAACTTTGGTAAAAATAATAATAATAAAATAAATGGATATATAAATAAGAGACAGAGGGTTTGTAGATACAGAAAGCCCCGGCTAGGGTTATTTGAGAGATGCAAATCCCGTTTTCAACCGGAGCTTTTGACTTGCTCAGGAACAAATGGGTCAGCAGGATCCTATTTCAGCTTTAAACTCTTGTGGGTCTCATCCCGCCCCACAAATCTTGGGTCCTGAGCTACAAAAGGTACAGGACCAAACAAACAAATCCGTATTCCACTCCGCCCTCCCCTGCTCATCTAGGTCAATTTGGGTGGGTGGGATTTGGATTCAAACCGATTCTGCCGCTCCGGATCGAGAACACTCGAAGCCCCCTAAAATGACATTATTTGTGGGGTGATTCACTTGGGGGCTGGTGGAGAAAACTATCTGCTTAGAGACTCAGGCAGGGTGATCACAGCACCCTTTGCCTTAACCTAATTACTTCCAATCAGTGTCGGGCTTTATGCAAAACAGTCCGCGTGTGAACTTTGCTAATGAGTTCGATTTTATGCCAGATTTATCTCTGATTACGATTTCAAACGTCGGCCGAGTTATTAGGGAGAAAGATGGGGGAATACGCATTAAGATAGTACACCCGGGAGTTGCGGGCGAGTGTGTAGACAGGGGGGGGGGGGACAGATCGCGCGCCCCCGTGTCTCAGCTCCGTGCCCGTGTATGGAGGACACGCGTCTGCACGCGTTCCGACGTGTCTCCGTGCGTGGCTGTTCCTGGAGCGCAATTAATTTCCTCCCCCTATCGGCGATTTTTGAACCGCAAATTCAAGTGCGAGGGATCTTTCTTCTTCATCGTCTTCGTCCTCCTCTTCTTCCTCTTCTTTTTCTTCCGCGGTTTTTTTAATGTTTTATTTTTGGTTCTTGGGAGAGATTAGCGCAGACAAATGGCAGTTGGGGAGGGTCGCCCTCTGGATTGCTTCCCAAATTCGCAGGTAGGTGTCAGACTTGTACTGAATTTCAGACATCATCTTCTTTTTCCTTTTTTTTTAAAGGGGGGGGGGCTTCGTTGGGTGGGTTTTCCGGATTAGCTTTCTTTCTCTCTTTACCTTAATAGAGAGTGAAAAAGAAACGACTTTCCTCCAAGATCCACAGGCAGATTGAGAAAACAGGAGGAGGAGAAATATTATATATACTGTATGTATATATATATATATACCCAAAATTCCGATCTCTTAAATCATTTTGAGCTAAGGAATTATATCCCTTAATATTCTTAATCAATCAAACAATCAATGTTTTCTTCCTTCCTTCCTTCCTTCCTTCCTTCCTCCCTCTCTCTCTTCCTTCCTTCCTTCCCCATTCTCTCCCAAGCTAGAATAGTTCTTTCTGGGACTCACTTTTCCTTCTCAGTTTTCAATCCAGATGTTTAGTTATTTTTTGAAAAAGGGGGGTGGAGAGAGAATTGCAAATCTGGTTTCCCATTCCCTGTGAATTAACATAGGATCGAGCTTGTAAAGAAGTATTCTTTTGGAAGGGAGAAAGGAAAACTAGGACTCAGAAGTATGTGTGATATTTCTGGCTTTGCATTTATTGGCTCCATTCGGAAAGGAAAGGCTAGTCCAATTTAACACTGTTTCCTAGAAATCCTTGAGTTGGTCTTCTCTGTTCCCATGAACTTGGCCAATCTAACAGAAAGTGCGTCCCTTACATGGATCTGTTTAGGAATAAAGCCATTTCTTTTTAAATCTGGCGGGGATGGGAATAGAAACACCAGTTGTGGAAAGGGAAGATAAAGTAATTACAGTTTATATTAAGTAGTGGGTGGAGGCTAGTAGTCCATGCACCTCTTCCTAGGAGTAAACGCAATTGAACTCTATAGGCATGACTTCTGAGTAGACAGGACTATGCTGTTATCCGAGATGCCTTGAACTGTGCTCTTACTTGTTTTTCTCCCTTTGAGCGCACTTTCCCAGTATTCAGACGCTGTTAGATATCTAAAAATCAAAACAACACAAAAGGCAGATGAAATTTGCATTAACCCTGGTTTAGATATTGTCCATCATCCAACCTCTCTGCAAATCATCCTCCTCAGTTTAAACCACCCATCTACATTGGGTTCAGTAATTGTGTGGGTATACATTCACACACACACACATATATATGTAAGCACATGTTATCAACTCAATAACTCTTTCTTGATCCCTTCAAAGATTCCCCTGGACCGGCGTAATTAGCTGTTAATTAGTTTAGCCACCACGCGCATTCAGCTATTCTTCCTTGCCTGGAATGCGGATCGACCACGCTGAGTTATTCCTTCAAAAGCAGAATTTGAACAAACACCGAAAATTGTTTAAGACGCAAACCACCGCATTATCGTGTCTATTTTCGTGTTTGTTGAGCGAAAATTAGTAAGTAACGATTTCCAAGAAACTAGGGGCAGTAACGTGTTGAGTGGCTTTTTTATCTGAAGGGTGAGAAGAGGCGTAAAAGAGATTGAACCAAGAACCTGAATTAAGACTCTCTGGAGGAGGTTATGTTTTTATATATATACTGTACTGTATATAAATCCATCTCTAAAAAGCAACTTCTTTCTAAACCTCAACTGCGGCAACCCAAAAGGAATGCTGAATGGACCTGTTCCATATAAACCTTATTAGATAAGCAACTTTCCTCTCTCCGAATAAATCTGTTCAGCTTAACTTTCGTTATTTAAGGGAAGGGGTACCTTTGGGCTAATTGTAGCCACTGATCGGTTGACCTTCCGTCAGTCAAATAACCTCTTGGCCTGTTAAAGGCGGCTTCACAGTCTTTCATTTTTGACAGGCTCTTTTGAGCTAGAAAAAGCCTATTGCGTTCACAAGGTCCTGAGAGAAAGAAGGAAGGAAGCAAAAAGCAACAGGAGCAGCAAAAGTGCCTATTTTCCGATGATGATGATGATGATGATGATGATGATGATGATGATGATGATGATGATGATGATTATTATTATTATTATTATTATTATTATTATTATTATTATTATTATTATTATTATTATTATTATTATTATTATTATTATTATTATTATTATTATTATTATTATTATTATTATTATTGGACTTGAACATCCCAACTCTCCAAAAAACAACTCTATTAGGAACTGCATATATACTCAGACATTACCTTAACACTTCTTAGGTCCTTGGTTAGGGCTTGAACTGTTCATTTTATTCCAGTCCTGAACTGTGAATCAAATGGCTGATTTGTGTAAATAATAATAATAATAATAATAATAATAATAATAATAATAATAATAATAATAATAATAATAATAATAATAATAATAATAATAATAATAATAATAATAATAATAATAATAATAATAATAATAATGAACGAGCACCTGACTTCCTATGGGAGGGGTGTAATAAAGCCAAGGTCTTTTTGCTATTGTTCAACATACATTTCTAACTTGAGTACCTGGCAAAACAACTGTGCCACACCTGATGAAGAGCTTTTGGATCTCAAAATCTCATACAATGTTTCAATTTTTGAATGATCAAAAACAGTATTTCCTTCCTCCTGTATTTTTTGCATTTTTTGTAATGATAGATTCGTATTTTATAATAACACTAATACTAATAACCTAAAGGACTTCCTAGATGTTTGGAAATTTTGGATCTATTGGACTTGAACATCCTAACTCTACCAAAAAACAACATCTTTACTAGGAACTACAGTTGTACCTCGCTTAAAGAGCATAATGCGTTCCACAGGATTCCTCTTTAAGCGAGTTTGCTCTTTAAGCGAAACACCATTGTCAATGACCAAATGTGTGTGTGTGTGTGTGGGGGGGGAATTGCGAACTCCAATTTATTTGTTAAGCGAGTTTTTGGTTGGTTTTATTTGTTAAGCAGAGAAAATTCTGCTCTTTAAGCGAGTTACTCTTTAAGTGAAGTGCACTTTATGCAAGATTTGGCTGTACCTATATACTTAAACATTACCTTAACAGTTCTTAGATCCTTGGCTAGGTCCTGACCTGTTAATTTTATATCAGTCTTCTACTGTGAATCTAATGATAGATTTTTATCTTATAATAATAATGTATCCAACAATAGCAAATGCTGGCTTTGTAATGAAAAAGATGAAACAGTAGATCAGTGGATGCAGCAAAATCTCACAGACTGATTGTTTGCAACATCATGACAGGGTTGCAAAAATTATTCATTGGAAATATTGTCAAAAGTTTGGCTTTGTATGCAGTAAAAAGCATTTGAATGTCAAGATCCTGTGGGATTTTGAAATAAAAACAGTAGACACCTGACCTGATATAACTGTTGTGGAAAAGAAGAAGGCCTGGTTTACTGACGTTGCCATACCAGGAGATGCACAAACTGAGGACAAACAACTGGTGAAAATAACAAAATATCGCAATTTGCAAATTGAAGTTGAGCATTTATGAAGGAAGAAATCTGTTGTAACCATAGTTTGGTGTCTGTCTTAAACATGGAAGAAGTTGAAGACCCATAGTGATTGGAGCTCTTGGAGCAATACCTAAAAGGACTCCATAGATATTTGGAAATTTTGGATTTATTGGACTTGGAACGTCCTAACATTAAAAAAATCTTTACTAAGAACTTCCTATATACTAGACATTACCTTAACAGTTCTTAGGCCCTTGGTTAGGTCTTTAACTATTTAATTTTAATTTTATACCAGTCTTTGACTGTGAATTTAATTACAGATTTTTATAATGATATAATAATTTTCAACTGGCACGGACTTCTTTGACTACATGAAAAAGCAGCATCTTTTGTTTTAAGTTGCCTCCCTTAGGGTTGCTGCAGTTCAAGTTAACCTCTAGTTAAGGATTTTAAAAAAGTTGCTTTAGAGATTGATATTTATATATATTAAAATATAACTTCCTCTAGAAGTGACATTTTAAACACATGTTTAACCAATATCTACTTTTATCACTAATTTATATGTGTATAGATCCTTGCTGTAGACTTCTCCCCTTTTTTTACACTTCTTTTTTTCTCAGACAGCAAAAGAAAAAAAAGTTAGGGTGATAATTAGTATTTTGCAGTGATACCCTAGACACATTTACACCTTTATCCCAAACATATTTTGCCCCAGTCCTAAAGTTTCAGGCCTTAACAAAGAACAGAGGAGAGAATGATCTATGATTGTTGCGTTATGTTATATTTGCATAAAACAGTTGCAATATATTTATTTGTGCTGTTTGGGCCAAGAGGAAGTTCTAATCACATTCATTAGAAAAATTCCCAGTTGTTCAATCAACTACATAGGATGTAAATGAACTTCTGGATCTTAATACAACCCCCCCCCCCCCAGAAGGCCCATACATTTCAACCGCATATCTTTCTTCACAAGCTAGTTGGATCACATATTTTAAAAAAGTAACTGCTGTTGATTTCCATTGCAATTTACTTCTAATCTGCTTCCTAAAAGGAATACACATAGAATTTGCAATGGGATTTTAATCCCACTCATTCAGTAATTTGTACAGTTTTGACAATCTGGGTTACAAAACCCAGTTCTCCATCACTCACTGGGTTTAAACCACAGAACATCCCATTGAGATCTAGAGATTCAATCTTGGACCTGTGGGTATAGTTGGGTTTCACATCAAATAAATAAACCAGTATTGATATTCGGAGGTCTGGAATGGGTGGCGATCACTATGTGCTTATAGTTCAACAAGAATATTTATCCCACAGTGTTAAACCTACCTTGTGAATTTCATCACCTCTCTTGTTTTTATGCTTGTTTGAAACATGCTGGTTGAAAAACGCAGAGAACGGTGTTACAGCTTGTTTTAGGCTAATTGTTTTTCTGTATGTTTTGCGTTACACCACTTTTTTTGGCCTATAGCTTGCTCGCTTTGAAACTCTTCTTACGGTGCATTAACAATTCCATAAGAGAGGGCCTTTGTAATGGGAACTGTGAATAATAATAATAATAATAATAATAATAATAATAATAATAATAATAATAATAATAATAATAATAATAATAATAATAATAATAATAATAATAATAATAATGATGATGATGATGATGATGATGATGATGATGATGATGATGATGATGATGATGATGATGATGATGATGATGATGATGATGATGTACCCATAGTGATCAGAGACCTTAGAGCAATACCTAAAGGACTCCCAAGATATTTGGAAATTTTGGACTTATTGGACTTTAATGTCCTAACTCTTCAAAAAACAACTCTACTAGGAACTGCATATATACTCAGATGTTACCTTAAGAGTTCTTAGGTTATTGGTTAGGACTTTAACTGTTAATTCTGTTCCAGCCCTTGACTATATATTAGGTTCCTCCCAATGTAGCATGTCAAAAGCAAGAAATTGCAAGTAGATAAATAGGTACTGCTTTGGTGGGAATGATAACAGTGTTTCACGTGTGCTGGCATCTAGGCATGTCTGCCACATGACCACAGAAACATCTAAAGATGCAGAAAGCTCTAGCTCTTTGGCTGTAAACAGAGATGAGCAGTGTCCCCTCGAATCAGACATGATTGGCTTTTGAGCAAGAGAGACCACATAGATATGGTGGGTTATTAACCATCCCTTAAAACCTCTTTTAACCAAGCTGTGATAAATGAAGGATCAGGAAAGTTTCCAGTGGTCTTTTAGCATCAAGAGCACAACATCTCAATTCATAACAAGGAAATGGAAGGGGGGAAAGATTCTACGTAATTCCATATTCTAGAGGACTTGGAGGCAACTTTTCTCAGAAGTGCCATTGAACTGAATGGTCCTTGTTTTCTAGTTGATAGGTTGTGCTTCAGGAGAAAGGATTGGAGCTTCACATCTTCTGTAAACTTGTGGGTTTCCTATTTACAGTGGATGGGGGGTAGGGGAGATAAGGTCAAACCTAAGAATCACCTCAGAGCAGAGGGGAGCAGGAGACTGCTGGGGCATGACAAGAGAAGGGTCAGGCAAACTGACACGGTAGGATTTTCTTGGAATTTAGTACTGAACATTGGCTTAGGGAAAGATTAAAGAATTAAAAAGTTAGTGTATGTGAACTAGTGGACACACACAGTTTCAGCTTAAAACAGGGGAGCAGGGGTTTCCAACCTAAGGCCTGTGGGCTGGATCTGGCCCCCAGAACCATTTCATGTGCCCCCCATCCCTCAAACGGCATTTCAGAAACAAAATGGCCACCCCTTTGAAGCTTTTGGGACAAAATGGCCACCCCCATCATTCAGGCAGGGCAAAATGGCCATCTGTCCCTCGAAGCTGACTGACAGATTGTGACCCGGCCCCCGGCTTGAAAAGATTGGGAAACCCTGGGTTAGATTGTGTATATTGGAAGAACCTTTGGGAGAGCAATTGGATTTCCAAGTCCATCCGGCCCTAATTATGTGGCAAAATGGAACTCCTTTAGCTCTGCCATTTCTAGTTCTAACCGCAGTGGTTTGGGCTCTTGCCTACCTCTCTGACTGGAAGGAATTCCCATGGAATGCAATCAGAACATAACTTTAAGAGATCTGTACAAAACAATGGCCTTAAGGGGGTCCAGAAACCGCAGGACTTGCTTCTTGGGAAAGCCATGTTCAGGACAGGCAAGCTTTAAATGCGAGCACTGATCTTGTAGAACTTATTTGAGGAGTGAGGTAAACCTGCCAGTGTAAATCCACATGTTCAAAAAAATTAGTCTTGGGGGAGAGCCTAAAAATCACAACCATCTCACTCAGAGTTAGGATCACCTGTCAAAGACAAAAATGACAGAGTAGTCCCAGACCTGAAGTCTAGAGTTACTGGTTCCTGGGCATCTGTTACTCAAAATAAACCATCTATTTCAATGCCAACCTGTTATTTCTTTGGATTATTTTCAGGGTGCAATTCCTGGCCTTCTCTCCTTCATTTTGCTAACCTTTCTATTTCGATTTTCCGAAGGGTTGCTGGAAAGGGGAGTGGGGAACACACATACTCATCTACTGGCCCTTTGGAGAAAGATGCCAGGGAAATGCATTCTTTTCTGCCTGGACGTTATATTTCAGAGCAGTCAAAAGTTGGAGCCAACTAGGTGCCAGTGAACTAAAAAGCTGGGCTTTGGAGGTTACCAAGGAAGGCCCTTAAAAACAAGGAAATGGATGCTGTTTGTTTTCCAAAGTGCTGGTTATCTTTAAGCTAAAAAGCACTGCAAACAACAAAGCCAGTGGAGATGATGGTATCCAAATTGAACTTTTCAAAGCCCTACAAGATGATGGAATCAAATTATTGCATTCTATATGCCAGCAGATTTGGAAAACACAACAATGGCCACAGGATTGGAAAAGATCTGTATACGTTCCACTCCCCAAAAAGGGTAATGCCAAAGAATGTTCAAATTATCGAACAATTGCGCTTATCCCTCACGCTAGCAAGGTGATGCTCAAGATAATACAGGATAGACTGCAACAGTACGTGGAGAGAGAATTACCAGAAGTGCAGGCGGGTTTCAGAAGAGGCAGGGGGACTAGAGACCACATCGCCAACATAAGATGGATCATGGAAAAAACAAAGGAATATCAGAAACAAGTCTACTTCTGTTTCATTGATTACACTAAGGCTTTTGACTGTGTCGACCACAACAAAATGTGGCAAGTAATTAAAGAGATGGGAATTCCGGAACACCTTATAGGCCTCATGAGAAATCTGTACATGAATCAAGAGGCAACAGTTAGGACAGAAAATGGAATGATGGAGTGGTTTGGAATAGGAAAAGGAGTAAGACAAGGCTGCATTTTGTCATTTGTTATTCAACTTATACACAGAACACATAATGTGCAACGCAGGAATGGAGGAATCACAATTTGGGATCAAAATTGCTGGAAGAAACATCAACAATTTGAGATATGCAGATGATACCACCCTAATGGCAAAAAGTGAGGAAGACCTAAAGAAACTCCTGATTAGGTTGAAAGAAGAAAGTGAAAATGCTGGCTTGAGACTCAATATCAAGAAAACCAAGATAATGGCAACAGGCCCTATCAGTCCCTGGAAAATAGATGGGGAAGAAGTAGAAGCAGTGACAGATTTTACTTTCTTAGGATCTAACCTCACTGCAGATGGTGATTGCAGCCATGAAATAAAAAGGCGACTGATTCTTGGGAGGCAAGCGATGAGAAACCTGGGGAGCATAGTGAAAAGTAGAGACATCACATTGCAAACAAAAATTCGCATAGTCAAAGCAATGGTATTCCCTGTGGCAATGTATGGTTGTGAGAGTTGGACCATTAGGAAAGCTGAACGCAGAAGAATAGACGCCTTTGAGATGTGGTGTTGGAGGAGAGTTTTGAGAGTCCCCTGGACAGCGAGGAGAACAAATAGGTCAATCTTAGAAGAAATCAACCCTGACTGCTCCTTAGAAGGTCAAATAATAAAGATGAAGCTAAAGTACTTTGGATATCAAATGAGAAGAGAGGATTCACTTGAGAAAGCCTTGATGCTTGGAAGGGTTGAGGGCAAAAGAAGAAGGGGACGGCCCAAGATGAGATGGCTAGATGGTATCGTGGAGACAATGGGCACAGAGCTGGGCGAGTTGAGGGGGATGGTGGAGGACAGGAGTGCCTGGCGGATGGTGGTCCATGGGGTCGCAGAGGGTCGGAATCGACTGTGCGACTGAACAACAAAAGGTCTCTGATCACAAGGAGTGTTCCAGAAGAAGAGGTTGGTGGATTAGGAGGTTCTGTTTATAAACCTGAGAATTCTGATTACGGTTTGAACAGTGTTCAATTACCCAAGCAGTACAGGACTTCTCCCCAATCTTTTGATAAATTTCAGATTTATAGCCTCTTTACCATGTCTTTTTGGCCTACAGAAGTGGGATCAGCAGGAAGCCAACCTACCAGTGAAAAACATGAAACATGTGGAAGAGTTACAGGTGAATTTTGGGGGAAGCCAAGAATTCCAGTTCAAGATCAACTATCAATGCACAAAATGAGGGAGTTTGCTTCTTTTCTAGAACTCTGCATGGTAAAATCTGGGAAGGAGACGCTGGTATTTTTAATATGTGTGGGAGAATTTTATCAATGCATTACCCACTTGTGGATTTTCAGATTTTGTGCTATACCTACAGATTGCCATTACTTCTTTCTTTTTGTAGAATTTAGTTTCAAAGGATTTCTAGCCCCAAATGATCATGAAAAAGAGAAGTATAGAAACCTTTTGGGGTTTTTTTTTTTTTTGGGGGGGGGAGGGAAATAGTTTTCTCCAGAGAATCCAAAGATATTAAGATATCCCCAAAAGCAACTTCAAATTGCTTTCCAGACTCTGAAAAGGACTAAACCACTATTTTAGAACATAATTTCATTTCTGGGACTGAAACACTATTTAAAAACAGGACATAATAGGTTGTTTCCAAAACTATCCTATGTGCTTCTCTTTGAAAACAATGTCTGTTACTCTTGAGTAAGAACAGATAGGACAGGACTATTTCAGACATCAACCTTGTACATCTATTTTCATTTTATATTATTTCATTTCTCTGCTGCCTTTCTCTGCTCTGAGTCTGGAGACTCAAGGTGGGTCACCACGAATTAGATTATTCTGTTGCTTATTTATTGGATGTGGTGGCTTTACTTATTTATGTGATCATATGTATTACTTAGCTATGTGTTTAGAAAATCCAGCAGGAAATATGGTCCCCTCTTTGCCTTCTCCTAATATCTTCACAGCCCCCACTATAGGGAAGCTGTAAGTGAGTAATTGGCCCAGTTCAGGACCTAGCCTGCTTCATTGCCCTGTATGAGAATTTGAACCCAGTTCTTCCATGCTCTGCATACCATCTGCTCAATACTCTGGACAACAGAGTGCTTCAATTCCACTTGAACTCAGTAAGACTTAGGGGATGGTGCTCATCTCCTTTGACAGCCAAAGAGTGTCTGCAGACATTTCTGTGGTCGTGTGGCAGGCACGGAGTGCACAGAACACTGTTACCTTTCCTGCCAAAGTGGTACCTATTGATCTACTTGCAATTTCTTGCTTTCGAACAGCAGGAGCTGGGACAAACAGCGGAAAGGGAGGCCTGTTCACCAAAAACAAACTATTCCTGCCTACTTTATCACCTCAGTTAGAAAATCCACCTTTACACACACACGTGCCCTTGATTGTGATCCAGGAATCAACTCCTGTTGGTGAATATCCTGGTGGATGACTTCTAAAAATAAATCTGACTCTCAAATGTTTTAGGCTGCAAAGCAGAGTCCACGTTAGTGGGCAGGCAGATCCTTTGCACTAAACCCAATTTTACTGCAATCGTTTAATGCTCACTAATGCCATTGGTGGGGATTTTAAGGTAGCTGCCGCACAGTTCTGAATTCCATTTTAATTCATTTTTAGTTAAGGTTGGTGGGGAGATGTATAGGTGATGTTGTTGATTTTGCTTCTTTTTTTTCTCCCCAGAAATTAAGTAAAGGATGAGGCTAATTGGAAGTTGATTTAAAGAGTTGGTAGTAGCAATCTGAGCTTGACAGAGGGTCAACTCTTCAGCCTTGGGTCTGAGTGGACCAGGGACCTGTATTAGAACATATTTTCAAAATATCTCCATTGCTTCTGCTCTGGAACCTGATTCTAAAAAGGTTTAATTTGGCAAAAGGCAGCATGGTCGTTGGGTTGGATGTTTTTATTTACATCCCCTCTTTCAGGTCACTACATTGTTTTATTCACTTCCATACATTTTGAGATCATCCTCAGTGTTGGTCCCCCCCCCCCAAATGAAGGGAAGCATCCTCTCTCCCAACTCATATAATTCACTTCTGTATCCCAAAACTGTTCCCCAAATTTTAAAAGGGGTGGTGGTGATTGAAGGCAATCTGAAATCTAAACAGGTGTCTCCCCCACCCTTGCAGATTTGGCCATAAGAGTTTCAAGGAGACTTCTCCTGAATAAATATGGAGATTGTATATTGATTCAATTTCATTAATCAACTGGAAGAATGAGGTGGTGGTGGGGACATGTTTGGGAGAGTGTGAACGAGTATAACTTCCATATAACAAAGCCAACTTCTTTTGGGAAGAAAATCCAGCATCCTATTGAAATTCTGTAAACCACTCCATAGGCAAAGAAAGGTCAAGAGAAGTAGAGTAGTCATCTCTGTGTCTTTCTCAGCACCTCTTCTCCAACCCAAAGCATCTTTAACACCCATTTGCTGTTCTATAGGTCTGTCCTGTAAGACTGGAAGATAACCATTTATTTGGGATTTTTGAGCCTCTGGCTTTAACCATCTGATCCTCATCCTTCCTCTTGATTGGAAGTACAGTACTTGACTTACATGGATGTACATACACATGTATGGGATAACTTTATTTAATGGTTCCAAGATGGGAAGCCAGATGCACTGCATTTGGTACCCCATTTTCATTCTTCCCCCAAATGAGAATTCTGTCATGAAGACATGAGTTTGTGAGTGTGTGGTCTTCACTCTGGGGGTGAGATTCAGGGATGCCCATCAAGCGTCCAGGGAACAGCTAACCCTGAAATCCAGAATCTTCATGGTTGTGTTCTACCTCACAGGGCTGTAGCAAGATGATTCCTGGCAATGTGAGGATCTCTGGAATGGTCTATGTAAGAGTTTCTCAACCTTGGGCCCCCAGGTGTTCTTGGACTTCAGATCCCAAAAGCTCAAGTCACTACATCTGCTGACCAGGGCTTCTGGGAACTGAAGTCCAAGAACATATGGGACTTTCATACTTGGTACGTGCTGCTTTATAAAGGTCAGCATTTTTTTTTAAAAAAAATCCTAGTTGGTTTTCATTGATTTATTTCTAAATAGTGTTACTAGTCCCCATGAACACTATCTATCTATCTATCTATCTATCTATCTATCTATCTATCTATCTATCTATCTATCTATCTATCTATCTATCTGTCTGTCTGTCTGTCTGTCTGTCTGTCTGTCTGTCTGTCTGTCTGTCTATCTTTAGCCAGTCAATAAGAAGCATTGATGGCATTTGTACAAAATATGAGTCCAAGCGCTTCCACAAAACTCTTCTCTGCCTGCCTGTCTCCTCCACCCTAAAAAAAGAAGAAAAAAGAAAAAAGGACAGTCCCTGGTTTGTAGGGCTAGCATCAAAATCAACTCATCTGGACCTTTTTGCAGATAGACTGTGTCAGGTATTGCGGCTCGAATCCTGCAGCAGGTTGGAGGTGAAAGGAGTTTGGCTATGAATTAGCAGCGCATGAGAGTAGTGCGCTCTGTCTCTTAGGTCCCAAGGGAGTGAGGAGAGATGAAGGATCACAACTTCTTTCCACAGCTCTCTGCCTCTTGTTTAACATCCCCTCTATATATTAAGAACATCTGGACTTCACACAAAAAAAACTGGAGAAGCTCTATTCTTTCTCCGGACTCCCCAGCCCCCCCATCATCGTTTCTCTCCAGATAACCAATATATTAATTCTCAACATGATTAAGTTCTTTCTCTCCCTCCCCCCCCCACCCAAATATAGAGGGAAACCCCCTTTACCTTACCAACGGCTGGCAATTCTGATCTTACTTTTTAATGGGTTTTTAAGGATGCTACAGTATCTGGAAACACACATTTATCTGGGGAGGGAAGAGAAAATGGTTTGATCTATCTAAGGACACCCCCTTGCCTAAAGGGAGCCCTGGTGGTGCAGTGGTTAAACTGCTGTACTGCAACCAAAAGGTTGTGACTTCGATCCTGACCAGGGTTCAAGGTCGACTCTTCCGAGGTGGGTAAAATGAGTACCCAGCATGTGTGTAGGGGGGAATGCTAATTCACTTGTGACCTGCCCAGAGAGTGCACTATGTGCTATGGAAATATCTGAAAGGTATATAAGTGTGATTGCTTTGCTAAAATGAGGGAAAGTCAAGACGATGGCTGCCTTCCCCCAAAGAGGGAATAGAAAAATTGGGTTGCATTGGGTCATCAAATCCCTAAAATGGGAGTGCTTGATTAATTTTGGGTGCTGGAAGAAGGTAGTCCAGATATTTCCTTGCAGAGCTGGTTTGGGACCAGGCAGAGGGAAAGAGATAGGCCGCTGGAAGGATACAGTCCCTCCCCCACCCCCCACCCCCCAAAAAAAGAAAGGAAAAGAAAGGAACTTGTAGTTGACAGATGGCTGATTAACTCCTTCTCCACATTCCAGTGAAGCCCCTTCCTTCTCTGAGATGGAAAGGCGTATATGTGTGTGTGTGTGTGTGTGTGTGTGTGTGTAGAAATGAGAGGACACACCCACCAAATGCTAGTTGTTCTTCAACAACAACAACAAGAAGGTTAGAGTTCTTAGGTCCTTGGTTAGGGTTTGAACTGTTAATCTAATTTCCTAGATTATTAATCAACTGGTAGATTTCTCTCTCTCTCTCTCTCTCTCTCTCTCTCTCTCTCTCACACACACACACACACACACACACACACACACACACACACACACACACACACACACACACACACACCCCTCTGTTAGGTCCTTGGTTACATCTTGAACTGATAGTTTTATACCAGTCTTTGGACTGTGAATCTAATGATATTTATTTCATAATACTAATAATGTGTTGAACTATTTTTACAAGCTGCACTGGCAGCTATTGCAAAAGGAGGAGCATCCTTTGCACACATTTGTGGTTTTTCCTGCCTTGCAATCATCTTCACTGTCGTCGTTCATAGCAATGAAAGAGATCCTGAGAGATGCAAACCTGACAGAGCCGCTTTAGCGTTTGTAAAGAGCACGAACTTGGGTAGAAGACTCACCACGTGCGCTTAAAGTCATCGTACATCCGGTCTTACTCAGGTGTAAGCCTAGGTATGTATCAGATTTGGTCAGCCAATGGTAATTTAAAATGCAATCTCAAGCACCCTTAACCCAGAGTGAGTGCCATGTAATTCAGTTTTGGAATTTACTTCCGAGGAAGCTTCCTTGGAATTGCAGGGATAATGGCTAAAGTTGCCTCAAAATAAGCCACGTTGGATTCAATAGCTTTAACTCCTGCTCAGAAAGTTTCCAACTACAAATTAAGGCACAAATTAAGTTAACTACATTGCTTGGGAAGTAATTTTGTTCTTTCAACGTTGTTTACAAATTTGGGTGCGGCTGGTCTTAAAAGCCAATTGTATCCAGTGTAATTGGCTAACTAAAGGTGCAATGCAATAATAATGACAACAATGATTTCGGAAATTACTGTTGAACCAGTTAGGCGGAGGGGTGTTGTTGTTGAAAGGCCAAAGAAAGATGCTCCTGATCCACAAGACTTCCTCCAATAAATACTTTTGAGAGCTGAACTGGATTTCAGATGCCACCCCGCCAAAGCTTCAAAACGCATTCACGTTTCAAGGAGGTTGACTGCTGATCAAGAAAACAATTTAATTGTCTCTGGATCATGTAATTTTCTCTGCCTGGTTCTTTTTAAACCAGGAAATGGCTTACACCTAATGGGACTGTGGTGGCTTAGTGGTTAAGATGCTGAATTTGACGACTGGAAGATCGGGAGGTCAGCAGTTCGTAACCTGAGTGCTGTGGGACAGAGTGAGCTCCCACCATCTGTTCCAGCTCCTGACAATGTAGTGCAGTTGGGAAGCAAGAAATTGGAAGTAGATAGATAGGTATCACTTTGGCGGGAAAGGTAACAGTGTTCCGTGCACTCCTGCGTCTAGTCATACCTGCCACGTGTCCACAGGAATGTCTGCAGACACAGAATGTAAACGGAGGCTGTAAATGGAGATGAGCAGCGCCCCCTAGCGTCAGATGTGACTGGCTTTTGAGCAAGGAAGACCTTTACCATTACCTTACACCAGTTTTTCCCAACCTTTGGTTTTGGGACTTCAATTCCCAGAAGCCTAAGTCAATTCCCCAAAGCACTGGTCAGCCAATGCACTGACTTAGGCTTCTGGGAACTGAAGTCCCCTTGTGGGGCATAGACCCCACGTTAGGAACCGCTACTTTACACTGGATGTATTATCTCACTCCTCTGCTACAAAAAAGGGCGGGTGGTGGCAAGGCTGGTTGGTGGTCAGAATAATAGCTTGGGATCCCCATTTATTTTATTTTTTTGCAAGCAAAGGAAAAAAACCACTAAATTAAAGGTGATGGTAAAGGAGAAAAAGCAATACACGAGCTCTACTATTGTTCGAGTTCATTCTAAATAAAGGTAAAGGTCGAAAGCCAGTCGTATCTGACTCGCTTTAGAGCAAGGGTGACCGACGTATCCGACTCTACTGTGCAGTGCTTATCTCTGTTTCATAGCCGAAGAACCAGCACTGTCTGCTTCTGCAGACCTTCCCGTGGTCATGTGACATGCATGACTAGACACCAGAGTGCATGGAACGCTGTTTACCTTCCCACCGAAGTGGTCCCTCTTTATCTACTTGCAATGTCTTGCTTTCGAACTGCTAGGTTGGCAGGAGCTGGGACAGAGACGGGAGCTCATTCCGTCCTGCAGTATTCGGTCTCGAACTGCTGACCTGCCGCCTTCCAGTCAGCATCTTAGCCTCTTGAGCCACTGCAGTCCCATCTAAGTAGGATAAGCCAAGAAAGAGGCTTCATTTTGGCAGCCAAGAGTTTGATCTGGACACGAAAGGAGGAGACCAATCCTAAGCAGGATCTGCTGCAAATTTCACCGCCTTGCTCTGTGGAAGAGGACAAACCATCATCCTATTGAGGTCTCTGCCCTGGAGGGGCCTACAGTCCACAAAGAACGATAGGGATGCAGAAGGGGAAGAGAGTCAACGCAGCCAGCAGGGCGAGACCTTCACTAGAACGACTTTGCCAGGTAATTTTAAATTCGTTATAGATCGGGAGTCCTCAACTTTTTAAAGTCCGGTCCGGTCACCCTCCCTCAGACAGCTTGGGGTGCCCGACGGCCATTTTGCCCTTCCTCCACCACATGGCACTTTCCTTGTGTGGTGGCGGTGGGAACATGAAAGGGTCCCACAGGCCGAATCTGGCCCACGGTCCACAGGTTGAGAATCCCTGTTATAGATCTTGCAGCACGAGAGTCCGGACCTCCTGTGGAATAAAACCCCATTGAACACGTCAAAGGCAATTTGACAGGCCCTCCTCTGTCCTTGAAACCTTGTCATTCTGCCTTTCCTTTAAGGAGCCCTCCAGGCGGCGTACCTGACTGCTCCTTTTCACTCACAACAACCCTGCGATGTAGAACAGGTAGGAGAAAATGTGCCCAGACCGCCTCGTAAAAGCTTCATAGCTAAGTGGGAGTTTGAATCCAGGTTTCTCTAGTCAGGGGCTGGCATTAAACCTTACAGGACCGACCCCTCCCCCCTTTGAAATTTCAAAGTTTTCCATGATCCCCCTTTATCACCAGATAAAAGCTTGGTACCTGGAATAGAAAGAAGAAATATCAGGTAAAGGTCGCCCTTGCTGAAAAGCCAGTCGTATCAGACTCTAGGGTTCAGTGCTCATCTCTGTTTAAAGAGCCAGCGCTGTCTGTGTCTGCAGACATTTCCGTGGATACGTGGCAGGCATGCCTCAACACCAGGGCGCTGTTTACCTTCCCACCAACGTGGTCCCTCTTTATCTACTTGCAATTTCTTGCTTTCAAACTGCTAGATTGGTAGAAGCTGGGACAGAGACGGGAGCTCACTCTGTCATGCAGTCCCCGGGAATCGAACTCTGATCTTCCAGTGAGTGAGTTCAGCGTCTTAACTACTTGCGCCACTGCAGTTCGAGGATGAAATACTCACCCCCAGCGAGACAGATGTTCACATCCAGAATCGTAGCCTCCAGACCCTTCCCTGTTCCGGTCCTTTGGATGTTTTTACAGATACTGTAGTAGGAAAGGACTGCGGTGGCTTAGTGGTTAAGACGCTGAGCGTGACGACCGGATGGCAAGCAGTTCGAGACCTGAATGCTGCGAGACAACAGAGTGAGCGCCCGTCGTCTGTCCCAGAGCTTGCCGACCTAGCAGTTCGAAAGCAAGAAATTGCAGATAGATGAGTAGGTACCACTTCGGTGGGAAGGTAAACAGCATCCCTGTGCCATCCGGTGTCTAGTCATGCCTGCCACATGACCACGGAAATGTCTATAGGCGCTCTTTTGCTGTAAACGGAGATGAGCCCAAACCCCTAGAATGGAATATGACTGGCTTTCGAGCAAGCGAGACTTTTACCTAAAAAAGAGCAAAGTGTTTAAATTTTTTTAAAAGAGAGGGGGTAGTTAGAACCTTTCGTTAAATAACTGGGTTTTAAAAACAAACAAGCAATTGAATCGCTCCTCTTTCTGCCCCAGCCTTGCGTTTACGGGTATTTTTAGGGGGGGGGGGGGAGAGGACTTCAATTTTTTTTCATCCCCAGCCAGCCGGAGGTCTATTATTATTAATAATAATTTAGTGTCAGAAATTATTCTGGGTTGAAAGGATGTTTTTTGCGGGAGAAACTCTGCTCCGGGAACGCCCAAATGAGGCTCCTTTCATGTCCCCAAGAGCTGGGACAGAGACGGGCACTCAATCCATCATGTAGTATCCGGGTCTTGAACTGCAGGCTTGCCGGCCTTCCAGCTAACAAGGCGAGGCTCTGGACCATGGAGCCTCCACAGCCACTTTAACATTCAGATACATGCAGATTTATCAATTAGCACCAGAGTACTGTATTTCTCCTACTGCATTCATACTTATTTATTTGTACAGTACTACATAACGGAGTGAGCTCCCGTCTCTGTCCCAGCTCCTGCCAACCTAGCAGTTCGAAAGCAAGAAATTGCAAGTACGTAGATAAATAGGGACCACTTCAGTAGGAAGGTAAATAGTTCCTACTGAAGTGTCTATCATGCCTGCCACATGACCATGGCAACATCTGCAGAAGCAGAAAGCACTGGCTCTTCAGCTTTGAAACAGATGAGCACTGAACCTTGAGTTGGATACGACTGGCTTTTGAGCAAGGGGAACTTTTATCTTTACTAATACTAACAACAACAACTAGTTTTCCAACCCAGATCACTACTGTAATACAGTAGTAATATTTATAACACAGTAGTAATAGAGTATTCATATTGATAATATAGTATTAATACTAATAAAACTAGTTTTCCAACCTTGATAACTAATGCAATATAGTATTAATATTGCATTAATATATTAATACAGTATTAATTAATGCTAATTAACTTGTGAACCACCCAGAGAGTGCACTAAGCACTACCGGGCAGTATATAAGTGTGATTGCTTTGCATTGCATAAATACTAATACTACAGTAGTAATATAGTATTAATACTCATGAGACAATATTAGTACTAATAATATAGTATTAATACTCATGAGACAATATTAGTACTAATAATAGAGTATTAATACTCATGAGACGATATTAGTACTAATAATAGAGTATTAATACTCATGAGACAATATTAGTACTAACAATGCAGTATTAATAGAGTATTAATACTAACAATGCAGTATTAATACTAGTAAAACTAGTTTTCAAACCTCATTTACTACTGCAATACAGAAGTACATACAGGTAATCTCAATAATACAGTAGTTACAGAGTAGCAATAATAATAGTACAGAATTAATAGTAATACCGTAGTAATACTAATGATACTAACTGAGCATTAATTTTTTCCCCTAAAGTTAGAACGAAGGTTAGCTGTCCTAAACAAAACACTGTTCTCGAATTTTATTCCCCAAAGGTCGAATCTACGTTAATTATCCGGCTAGTTTGGTTTTCATGCTTTAGGAAAACGCCTTACCCGGATGGCATCCCTCTGCAGCCAGCCTGATCCGACCCATGTTTACTTGCAATCAGATCCACCTGGGCGCTTGGGAATTCACTCCCGAGCAAAGGTTGTTTTGTGCAGCCTCACAACTGGCATGGAACGAAGGGATGGAAATCAAAATATAACCGCCCCGAAAGAGTACAAGACTCTGCAAACACATCACAGACACTCAAAATACTTTTAATAAAATGGATCAGGTCGGCTCGCCTTCCTTCCGTGTAAGTAAGTCTTGGAGTTCTATACGTTTTATTTCTGAACATACTTTTTTTTCTCAGAGTGTATGTAATACTGTATTTATTTGGGAAAGGCTTGCATTGCAGGGAGACATTTAGCTTCTGAAAATAAAGATTACAGCTGAGGATCGCGTCTGAGGCCCCCCAACTAGAGCCAATGCAATCAATGGGGCTTCTTCCCGTGGCTCAAGTGGCTAAGACGCTGACTGGAAGGTGGGAGGTCAGCAGTTCGATTCCCGAGTACTGCAGCACGGAATGAGCTCCCGTCTTTGTCCCAGCTCCTGCCAACCTAACAGCTCGAAATCAAGAAATTGCAAGCAGATAAATAGGGTCCACTTCGGCGGGACGGTGAACAGCGTTCCATGCGCTCCGGTGTGTAGTCATGCCCGCCACATGTCCATGGAAACATCTGCAAATGCAGACAGCGCGGGCTCTTGGGCTGTAAACAGAGATGAGCACTGAACCCTAGGGTTGGATACGGCTGGCTTTTGAGCAAGGGAAACCTTTACCTTTAATGTTCTGCTCTCATTCCTTTCCAGCAGGTCTCCTGCCTTTGGGATTAACGTGGGATTTTTAGCCCCCATAAATCTAAAATAGGAACGTGGAGGACCGAAGATTTCTGAAAGTTACTCCTTCTTCTTTTCCGCCAAGAATTTGCAGCTTCCTCTCCGACAAGTAGAGGCTTTCCAGCTGGATGGAAATCAATCCCAGCGCCTTCAAAGGACACGCATTTAAGGGAGGTAAATAGGCAAATATTGAAGCACCTTAAAGTGGTTGAAGAGGAGGGGCCGGTCTTGGGTTTTCAAAAGCTCTTTCTTGTTCTTCCTGCGCTTTCCCTTTAAAAAAAGAGTTTCCCTTCTCCTCTGTAAGATCCGACAGAAACCTATGCAATGGGGGGGGGGGGGAGAGAGAGAGAGAACTATGAAATCCTGGTCTATTCTTCCCACCGAAGTGGTCCCTATTGATCTACTTGCAATTTCTTGCTTTCGAACTGCTAGGTTGGCAGGAACTGGGACAGAGACGGGAGCTCATTCAGTCCTGCAGTACACAGGAATCGAACTCCGCCGTTCCAGTCCTCTGAATGCCTGCGCAGAAGAGCACCCTGTGCTCGTTCACTCAAAGGGAAGCCCCTCTGTATTACCGTATTATTAGAATTATTGTTTACTAATATTATTAGAGTTATTAATACTAATTAATTAATTTCCCCACAAGAAGAAAATGGGAAAGCACTTGTAAGTAATTCTCTACCTACAAAGCCCTTTTAAGAAGGATGTATAAATCAGAATGTATGTACCAGTATTAGTAATTATATAATTACTGTATTATTAGTATTATTATACTAACTAGTATTATGTATTAATTCCTATTTCAGTATTAGTATCACTGCTGTATTACTGTATTATTTAGTAATAATAACACAGTAATACAGTAGTAATAGCAACTGAGCCCACCCCCTGCCTTCTAGCTACAACGCCTAGTTTTTAATGATGGGTTTTTAAGCTTCTTTTAAACTTTTAAAACTTTTAATTTTTTTGAGCTGGTTTTAAATTGTTGTCGCTGATGCGTTGTGAATCGCCCTGGGTCCCTTTGGGGAGGAGGGTGATAAACAAATTTAAATAAATAAATAATCGAAGGTTAGCTTCTCTAAAGAAAACTCAAGGTGGATCAAAGAGGGGTAAAGTAACAAGTTGCTCCTGAGAAGAACTCCCGCTGAAGCTGATCAGGCTTACTTTTGAGTAAGCTCACCTTAACAACTCTAGTTTCACTTTCAAGTCCCGTCCCCTCCAGGACTACCACCAGCATATTCTCCATTTTACTTTTCTAAAGTTGCCTGGAGAGGTTAGTAGTTTAGGAGTTCGATTCCTCACTGCGTCTTCATGCCCAAGCAGGCCAGTCCCAGGGCAGAAAGGAGGAGGAAGTGGGAAAGAACTTGTACGTACTCTCTCCCTATGAAGCCCTTTTTAAAAAGGACACACAAATCGGAATGGGTGTATTCTTTTATAATAATTTAATTAAAACATTATTAAACAATAACAATTTAATTATTATTATAGCTCCTGACCTAAGCCTACATGTTTTCGGGTACCCCCGGGGGGGGGGAATGGCTGCTGGGGGGGGCACCGTGTCTGCCACCTCTCTTCTTGTCTGTCCCACCACATTTAGGGACCGGTTCCCCCCTAGAATTGTTGCCGGACTACAAAGCCCAATCGTCCTTGACTAGCGGCCGGTGCTTGGCTGGGGATGATGGTGGTTGTGATCTGACCCTATATAGCCGAAGACTCTGATGGGGCCGGTCTCATCCTTTGGCCAAAGCAGTTGAAAAGGCATTTCTCGACAACCTGTGGGTGGGGACCCTGTTGGTGGGGCCCCTCTCTTCCTTCCTTTTCAGCCCCCTCTACGTGAACCCTGGCTCACCCTTGCCTCTCCCGGGCAGTCTTCGTCCTCTGAAGCCACAGGGCTTGCCACAGAAACACCTTTTCCCTCCCCCCCCCAGACTTCATTCCAGCCACTCAATTACTCATCTGTTATAATTAGCTGCGTGTTTCAACTCGCGTCCTCCGTTGCGCTCCAGGATGCGGCGAAAACGATGTGGAGTTGTTGATTTATTCGTCTTCTACACACAGATATTTTACTTTTTACCTTTTCACCTTCGGGTTCGCATCTCCGCGACTTTCACAGCACATTTTTTTTCCATTCTAGAGCCACACACTTAATTCTTCTATATATTCAATTTAAGCCAAATGCTGTGCCAATATCTCTGTTTTTTGTGTGGAAAGGGCACTTTTTCACATTTAACATTATAGATCTTTTCCCACCCACCTCCTCTCCCGCTCCTTTGTCTTAAAAAAAGGGTTGGGTTTTTTTTTTTTTTGGAAAATCACAAATAAAAGAACAGAGAGAAAGGACGAGGAAGCAACCGAGAAAGCAACGTATGGAAGAAGCAGTTTGCAATCCGCGAAAACGCACGCGTAAATAAATGTATTAGTCGAATGGATGCCACAATATGTTGGTTCCCCCTCCCTCCCCGTTTTTCCAATAAAGTTACAACTCCAGCAGGTAGCGGTGTGGCAGTTGTTTATCTGGCTTTCTGTTTGTTTGTATGTGTCTTTCTTTATTGATCTGGGAGTTTTATCCGCGCAAAAACCTCGCCTTTTCTCTCCGCGCTCCTGCCTTGATGGATGCAAATGTAAGTGTCCACTCGTTTAATTGGATCAAGTCCTGAGATAAAAGAGATAAGAAGGCTTCCCCGCCTGCCAAGTTCCTTTCAGAAACAGGCGGCCAGGCGTGGAAGGAAAGTTAACGAAAGGGAGATAACTTAAATAACCCCTTTCGATCTAGACGCCCGGAAATGCAAGCAGTCGGGTTTATTTTTTAAAAGACCAACAAAGAAAGTCCACCCCAATTTACTTACTTATTTGAAACAGGTTTTCGACTCTAATGGTTACTCCCTGCTTATGGTAAGAAGTGGGGAGGAAAGAAAAGAAACCTAGTAACTCCTTTTCCAACACCACCCCTCGCATTGGAAGGAACGAGTTTACGGGATGCCATTAACAAGCGCCTTTCAAAATCTTCCCCGCAGAAGATGTCTTTGTAATGGCTTGTGGAACACTGAAAAGTAACTCAGCCTTCCTTCATGCTTCTCTGATGCTGTAACGGCTTTTCCGTTACTTGTTTAGGAACGTTCTATCACAGGGGGGGAAATGTGGCGTCTCTTAAAGACGGCGTTAGCTATTTCCCTACCTAAAACCATTTTTTCCTAGCTTTCTGACATCGACTGGCTGAATCGTCTGTGACACTTGGTGAGGATAGTGTAACTTTATTATTTAAATATTATTATGCCACAGTAGTTATTTTGCACCCATCTCCTAACCATTTACAACTTCACAGAACCAAACTCCCCAGAAATAAATCTGAATATCAACCGGGGATCTTCAGGTATAAAAAGCTGCAGTGATTTGCAACTTTATATATATATTTTTACCAACCAACTATTGTGTACCTCTGTACCACCCCCATCTGCTATGTATGCCACAGGAGTCTCAGTCTTATGTCTGACAAAATGGACTTGATTCACGAAAGCTTACATTAAAATACAAGCAATTAATCTTTACACCTGCCAACCTAGCAATTTGAAAGCAAGAAATTGCAAGTAGATAAATAGGTACCACTTTGGCAGGAAAGGTAACAGCGTTCCTAGCACTCCATGCCTGCCACATACCCACAGAAACATCTGTGGGTGCGGACAGCACTGGCTCTTTGGCTGTAAGCAGAGATGAGCACCGTCCCCTAGAGTTGGATATGATTGGCTTTCAAGCAAGGGAGACCTTTAGTTAGTCTTTAAGGTGCCTCAATGTTTTTTCCAGAGTAAACAAAACAACAACAACAATGACACAGCTACCAGTTTAAGAATTACAACTTTTTTTGTCTTTTTGTTTTGCTTACTCTCTTATATGCACAGACGAACATGGCTAGCACTTTCAAATTTTTATTATTCAAATAATTTTAGCTCTGGGTATTGATTTAGACTTTGAGTCTCTCCCCACTCTCTGTCTTTAAACAGTTAATTAATACTCGCCCACCCTCCGCACCAGTGCTTTCCATCTTTTGCCTTGTTCCTCTGTTGTACATACTTAGGCAGGCAAAGCTAACAGATGGTTATTCATACAAACATGGGTTTCTGTTGCTAAAGGCCCTCTCTGAAACAAATTTTGCCGGCTGAGTGCCAATGTACGCAACGTTTGGCTGGTGACAGCTGATTAGGCTAATGATTTACGGCCAAGATTCTTCTCTCTTCTCCCTCCACACCCCTTTTCCTGCGCCAGCCCCTCCAAAGAAGAAGAAGGAATGATACTGTCAAAGGCAGCAATTTGGGCGAAAAAGATAAGACAGCAGTTCCCCGGGAGGCTTTCTGTAAAACCACCCAACAAATCTAAACCTACACTACAAATACCTGAAACACTGGAGCAATCAATTGGTCGCAGATTAAATACAGTCTCTATTACGGCTCCCCTTGGTAATCTGTTACTCCTGACAATAGCAGCCTCTAGATTTATGTAACCACCCCTCACCTGTCCGCATGGTTAACAACGTGTATCTTTCAAGGCACGCCAGGAAGGATAGATTGGTTGCATTTGCTATCTTTTCCTCTTTAGCAGGCCACTGGCTGGAATGAGATGAAGGCAGCAGTTGAGGAAGCCTGTGGCAGATGAGTAATTTCCACTCCAGAGTGGATTTTTGCACAAGTGTAAGAGTGCGGACAGAGCAAAGCGTTCCCTAAAACATCAACGCTCCTCTATTGGATCTATGTGACCTATGTATGGGCAGAGTAAACTGCTGGCTGCCTTCTTTCAGGTCCAGACCAAACTTTGGACTGCCCAAATGAAGCCACTTTCTTGGATTTGTCTTTGGCCAAAATTAAATCTTCACTTGAGAAAGCCTTGATGCTGGGAAAGGTTGAGGGCAAAAGAAGAAGGGGGCATCAGAGAATGAGATGGCTAAGATGGCCTTGTTGATGTAATGGGCACAAAGCTGGGTGGGTTGAGGAGGATGGTGGAGGATAGGTGTGCCTGGAGTGTGGTGGTCCATGGAGTTGCAAAGGGTTGGAATTGACAACAACAGCAACAAATCTTCATTGGTGCATGTTTCTGGTAATAATTGGAGGACCAGCAAATGAACCAGATCCTGTATCTCCACATTCACACAGCGTGTTGTTGTCTGTCAGCAGACCCCACTTGATTATGTTGGTCTTACATTTATGGGCTCTGACCCCCAGTGACATGGGGAGGTTGAGTTCCTCAGCCATGTCCCCCTTTCACGTTGTTCCTTATCCAGTGAGCTCCTTCCTCCATCTTATAATTAAGCTTTGCTCTTGAGTACTCTCAAGAATGTTTGTTCTTCCCATAAAGTTCTTCCTGGATTGGAGTTGGTGTATTTCTAGTACACAAATATTCTTATCTAGCAATCTGAAATTTGGCCAATTTAGTCCCCTCTCTCAGATCTATCATGCCACCAAATTTTATGTACATCGATGCATCCCTCTCCCCTAAAAAAGACTACTGTAAGTCTACAGCTGTTTTGGTTTCACAAGAAAAGTCAATGGGAATCTTACAGACATATCCAGTTCTAAGGTACCAATTAAATCCAAGAGGTGAAGAAATTACTCTGAACTCAATTTGGTCACATTCCAAAGCCCTAAACTTCTCTTTTTCTTCCATTATAGCTCAAAACACAATACTGTACAAGCATTACAACATTTAAAAACACAGGTTTTCCCCCTCCCTCTTCCTACCTGCTTTCTGTCATATCTTACCTGGTGAGGCAGCTTACAGTACACAAAGCTTTTATATATGTTATGCCCTTTGGGGTAGTCCAACAAAAATATTAACCCTTATACAGATTCCGAATTTTTTTTCTTAAGGCCAACACAACAGCTCCTAATTTTCATTATTTATTACCTGTTACACAACAATAGTCTGGATAAGTAGACTGGAATGCAAGAAAACTTGCAGTGAAATAAATATGCTAATCTGTAAGGGGCCATCATTTTCCCACTCAAACATTGCAATGAATAAAAGGAACAAGTTACTACTTTAAAAAAATTCCAGAGACTGCTTATGATGCCAAGTATGTTGGAATGGTTGGTCTTAAGTTGGCAAGAAGAAATCACTTGCTTTCCAAAAAAACCCAGCTCCTGGCGGATACAGGAACGGTTACAACTTATTTTTTTTAATACATCTAAACACAGGTGCATATATTTTCAGAGTTTCCTTAGGTGGGTGGGCTGTGCAGATGTCTTTATGAGACTTTTGCACTCTTAAATTTTCCGCTGTAGCACAGCTTCCCATCAGTCTATCGTATTAGGATGGAGAAGCCATTTTGTCTCCCCATTCCTTCTCTTCAGATCATAAAGAGAAACTTTCCTGTTATACAGAAAAGTATAACAACAGGTTATGAATGAACTAAACAAGGGGCTCAGATATGGGAGCCAGTTGCCATCTCCAGAATCCAGTGTTGGCTTCAGGAAGAGAGAAAGTGAAAGTGAAATCACACTGTTTGAAGAACAAATCCATGCCTGTGACGGGGAACATCTAAAGAAGATCAGAGGGAGTGTGGAGGAAACCGATGAGTATCATCTTCTTTTCATTGCCAGGTTAGTGGGAGTTGAAACTGTCAAGTATCCTTCTGTTGGTTACTCATTGATGGAATATATATTTCACCCAAAAGGAGATCCTGGTCTTCATCCAGAGATTTTCCAAGTAAAACAGAGACCAGGTGAGAAGAAGACCCAACATTGTTAGCTAGGGCAAATAGTGGTTGGAGGAGCAGAGACAATGGTGGATGTGACTGGGGCCAGCAGGCAAAGTCAAGATCAAGACTGAATATTCACGGAGTCAGGTATTCACACAGACTCTGCCTTGACTTTATGAGATTAATTCACCCAATAAGTCAGTCAACACACACCATGTTCACAATTTTAGAAATGTTCCCACCTCCCTCTGCTTCCTTCTATGCCTAGTTTCAAAACCGACAAGTCAACTTAGTCCCTTGCAGTCATTTTTTTGTTTTACTTCTGCCTCCCCTCCTCTCTCACACACTTTCCCACACAGACACAGCATGAAGAAGCAAGGAGTTCAACAGGAAGGCAACAGACATGCAGCCTTGTCTCCCTGCCTTTGGTAAGCAGCCAGGAATGAGAGTTCTTGCCATGTGTAGCCTGAATTTCAGGTGAGATAGAATTCAATTCACCCAGAAAAGGCCACCTTCTGCTTCATTTCTTGCTGGCCAGAGAGAGTAGGAGAACTCCAGAAAGCCTAGGTGGATATAAGGCATTCGGGTAAAGGGTAACATTAGTACTGTATCATAAAGGCAGGTGTGCCCAAACTATGGCCCATGGGCTGTATCAGGGCCTCTGATGCCAATGCATCCTGCCCTCAATGCTCTTGCCACTTCCAGAAGTGGATGGGGGACATGCCTGCCAATGAGCATGTGTGTCCTGAGCCACTTCCAGGAGTGGCAAAACCACTTCCGGGAGTGACGCCCATTTGTGCTTGCGCAGAGTTTCCCAGAACCATTTCCGGTAGTGGTTCCTAACATGTATGTGCAAATGTGCCCACTTCTGTGAGCGTAGTCAGGCTTGCTCAGCTGTTCTGGGTGCAAAAAGTTTGGACACTCCTGTCATAAAAGCCTCCCTTGCTCAAAAGCCAGTCGTATCCAACTTCAGGGTGCAGTGCTCATCTCTGTTTATAGCCAATGAGCCAGTGCTGTCTGCATCTGAAGATGTTTCCATGGTCATGTGGCAGGCATGACTAGACACCCAGTGCATGGAATGCTGTTTCCTTTCCTGCTGGAGTAGTACCTATTTATCTACTTGCAATTTCTTGCTTTCAAGCCACTAGGTTGGCAGGAGCTAGGACAGATGATGGGTACTCACTCTCGAACTACTGACCTTCCAGTCATGAAGCTTAGCATCTTAACCCCTAAGACACTAATGGACCCTACACACCGTCTAACCTTCTATTAATGAGTTCTCAGCACTCCCTTCCTAGATTGGACACCACGTGTAGTTTAAGGGCCCACTATTATTACCATAGACCTTTTTCTTCACACAATCCTGATGCTGCTCATAAGAAAGAGAGGAAGAAATCTCCCAGGCTTGTCTTCATAAACTCCATAATTTCCCTCCCTCCTTCCATTCCCCCACTCCTTTCTTCACAAAGAAAGGTTTCACTTGGCAATAAAGTCCACATCTCTGTTCTTCAGATCATCCTTTTCTGGCTCTTTCCTGGAAAAAAAAATCACGCGGCAAATCTATGTGAAGTCATTGTTTGCCCTAAGCTGTTCTCTGGTTCCAAAAAAGGCCTGATTTATTAGCTTGTCAAGAGGAGCATTGTTGGGGAAGGCAATCAGAAAGCACTTACTTCACGAAACTAAAATTACTGCCTTTTCACTGGCTAATTTGTATAACTCCCATGGAGGAACTTGGGAAGTGTTTGATGAGCCATAAAATGATGATTAATGAATTTATTGGCCCGTTGCTCATCAAATAGGGGTAGTATATCTTTCTTCTATTTGGGCGTCAGTTCCAGTGGCTACGTGCAAGGCCAAGACAATTTCTTCTGTATTCACAGGAGTCTGTCTGTGCATGTGTGGGTTTTTTCTCTCCTGGAGTCTCCCTCTGTTTAACCTACCTGACCTGAAGAATACCTTACAGGTAACAGAGACAACAGGCAGGGGAAGGTGGAAGACAAAAAGCCCAATTGATTCAGCGATAAATGAGAAATGTGCAGAAAAGTGGCTAGAGGGTACAGAGAGAATCGTCCACTCAGTTTTCAATCACTTTGACTACTGGAGAGGGGAAGAATGCAGAAACCAGATAAGGTGTGAGACCGGGAGAAATGACAAACGGATTTTAAACTTTCATAAAGCAGCTGGTCAGACCACCTGATTGTGGCTGGAATGAAAGAGAAGAAACAAATGGGATTCTCTGCCAGCATCTCTCGCTTTCAGAAAGCTATTCTTCCTCTGTGTCACAAAATCCTGACTCAAACACAGAGATGATAAAGGCTGGATTCTAGTTCAGTGGTCCCCAACCTTTTTGTGTCCATGCCCCACCTAAGCATATCTAAAATCCTGAGCCTCCCCTCCCCAGGTAACATATAATTCTTATTATTCAAAAAGTGAACTCCTCTTCATGTGGAGGAACCCTTAAAGGTCATTTACTGTTAATAACCCATTCCCAAATTACCTTCCCCATAAAAATCAAATCCCCCCCCCCCCGTGGTGTGTGTGCCCCATGTTGGAAACTACAGCTCTAGATGGTAAAGCACCCATGGGATAAGGGTGAAGCTGCCTGCATCTCCTACGGGTACATCTCTCTTCTAGGGGTCATTGCTCTCACCCACCCCACTTATTATTATGACTATTATGATTATTATGATTATCGTCGTCATCATTTATTTATTTATTTAATCAGACTTATATGCCGCCCTCCTCAAAGAGACCCAGGGCGGCTAACAAAGGTTTTAAAAAAGACATAGAACACAATATAAAATCCAATTTAAAATTAATATTAAAATATTAAAACTAAGCAAAGTTAAAAAGATTTAAAATTCATACTTCAAGAGAGGGAGAGGTCAGATGAGCCAACAGGCTGATGCTACTGTCTGGCCCAGACCCCATACCTGTCCTGTCAGCCAGGTCTTAACCCCCTTCCTAAAGGGCAGCAACTCTTACTGGAGACATAGCTCAATTGGCAGGAGGGTCCATAGGGCTGGGGCGGACACAGAGAAGGCCCTCCTCCTATTGCTAGAGAGGTGTGCCTCTCTAGCCAATGGTACAATCAGAGAGCCTCTCTGGTCTGCTCATCATTTTTTAAATTTATTTATTCAATTTATATGCTGCCCTACTCATCATCATCATTATTAATTCAAAAACAATACAATTACAAAATATAAACCAATAAGCTACTCATATAACTTACTATTAACAGCAAATTTGCTCATCACATTCTGCCTAAATCTAGGAGAAAAGTCAATACTCTAAACCAGGGAGGGCCAACCTTGATGCTCCAGCTGTTCTTGGACTTCAGTGACCAGAAGCCCAAGTCATCTCCTCTAGGCCAGGGTTGCCTAACCTTGGTGTTTCTGGTGTTCTTGGACTTCAATTACCAACAACCCATGTCAGTTCACCTGCTGATCAGGGCTTCTGGGAATGGAAGTTCAAGAACATCTGGAGCTCTAAGGTTGGCCATCCTTGCTTTAAATCTATTTCTAATAAAATGGGATTAGTCATGTTTGTTGTCTGTGTGATATGAAGTTGCAAAGATGTATTTATGCCAGATTGTGCATGTGCTTCCCTGCTATCCACCTTCTCCCTCCTATCATGATCATGCTCTTGACACGGTCACTTTTCATGTGAAAGAGGTCACAGCCCTATTTGCATAATTTCAGCCATATTTTAAGCATTTTGTGCTATAACCACAACCAGCTGACTTACGATTCTCTCCATGTTGCTAAAAGTTGCCACGATGTATTAAAGCATATGGTATGCCTAGCATTAGACAATGACAGTTTTGGGGTATAATTGCTTTAATGTGGGCAATTAAGACTAAGTGCATGCGATTTTACCGTCTGCCCTACATTCCACTGAATGATTACAATGATCAATACACATGATTTGTAAGTCGCTTCCCATTGATCGAATGGTAAAATGTTTGACCTTCCTTTGAGGAAGTAATTTGCTAAATTATGACATCGCGTAAAGTCTTTTTCGGTTCAGAGGTGAGGAGTAACAGCACGCAGGACTGGTAGAGGGGGAGAGGGTGATGGCTTAGCAGGATGGGAATGGGGAAATAGACTTTTTTTGCCCTTTTCTTGACAATAGAGGTATGGCTGTCAATCAGGCAAACTAATTGACCTTTTCTATGCTGATAGTTAATGTTGTGAGAACAAATGTCAAGACAACCTTGGGTTGAGCCCTATTTTAAAAAATGTGTTTATTTTTTTCCATATATAATAAAACAGTTTTGTTACTCACCTAAAATATGTCTGTATTTTGGCAGGCAGCTGGCGAGATGCTTGTAAATCAGATTTGAAGCTGCTGAGGCCTGCACTCCTGGAGACAAATAGAACTAGTTCCCATCGTCTGTAAAGGCAGCCATGCTAAGACAAAGTGAAAACAACAGGGAAAGAGGAAGATGAAAATATGTGATGGATTGATGCCACAAGGAATCACAGGTTTAAGGTGCAAGAGCCAAAGAGGGATTTAAACTAAAGGATGGGACTTCCTGAAACTCACCCATTCATTGGGTTGCCATAAGTGGAAGGTGACTTGACAGTACATAACATGACATAAATTTGCACAAAGAAAGGAAAAAGTTACTTGCTGAAGTCCAAAAAGTAATTTCTCCATTCTTGTGCAAAGTCGTAATGTAAAACCAACCACCCAGCTGTTCTGCTTTTGGTTTTGCATGGTTCAAACTATATAAATCTCACATTTATTTCTTTGCTAATCGCCTAGTCTTTCTCCAGCTTATTAACTGCATTGCTTTGATGACTGTCTCTGGTTTTGTCTGTTGATGAGCTTGTCCCTTTTAAGTAAATGGTTATCGCTCATTTGCAGGGCTTTGAAACATTTCTGCAAGTTTAAGTGACTGGTAGCATGCATTCATCTTGTAATATGTTATTCAAAGTTTTGATACAGGATTAAAATAATAATAATACAAACAATTACGACATTTGAAGTTAAAAGACAACATCTTGATTAAGGCCAGAACAAATTGCTTGGCACAGGTTCAACATTTTTCGTTGCATGCTTTTCCAATCTTCCAAAACCTCCTCCCCTCCTTCAGTACACTTAACAGAAGCTAAAGCTGAAAACAGAAGGCGCAAAATCCAGCTGTGTTTATACATTAGCTAAACCTCTGGAAGCAGAGAGAAACTGTAGGGTTCGGTCAAAAAGTAAAGGCATCGACTTACCCTATAGCTCAAATATCAGTCAAAATTTCAGGATCCTGGTTTTGTAGGGTGGGAATCTGACAGTTGTTAATGGCAAGGAAAAGAAGATGTTAATTCCAGGAGCTATACAGTGGAACCCTGACATACAAAAGTTTCAATTTACAAAAAAATTCGACATACAAATAGAAATCTTGACTAATTTTTTTTCCAACATACAAATTTTTAATAGAAAAAAATTGACAGAAAAAATACAGTGATATCTAGTGGCCTCTTCAGGTAATGCAATGTGTTTTCGACATACAAATTTGTGTTTTCGTCATACAAATTTTTCAACATGCAAATAACCTCGTGGAATGAAAAAAAAATTGTATGTAGAGGTTTTACTGTACTTCAAAGAAACATACTGTTTCCAAGATCTGTATGTTTGGTCCCTGGGAGAATACCATCATATTTGGACAGCAATTATCAAAAGAAATTACACTTATATACTGCCTCACAGCGCTTAGTGCACTCTCTGAACAACTTATGACCCGTAGGCCGGCCCCGGCATCATTTCATATGGTCCACCACTGCCCTTCCCGCTACAGGAAGCGGATGCATTTACGACGGTCGTAAAACACACCCACACCTGCGTAAACACATTTATGACGGCTGAAGATGGATTTTATAGCAACATTTATGGCAGGAGGAACCATGTGACTGGCCCACTCAGCTGTATGGTGGGCGTGGTCTGGCACGTTGTGTGAAAAGGTAGGGAATCCTGGCTCTAGATGCTTCACAAGGTAACTTGCATTTTGTCCCAAGCATGCTGGGTACTCATTTTATCAGCCTCAGAAGGATGGAAGACTGAGTCAACGTGAGTCAGTGTCAAACTCAGAATGTCAGCAGTTTTGGCTGCAGTAGAGCTGTTTAGCCACTGTACCACAGGGGCAGTGATATGCTTTCATACCTAAGTGGCAGCCTGTGAAGACTAGTGGGGCCAGGCTCATAGAGTCATCACATCCCTGGGTTAGAGGCAGGTTAGAGGGGAAGAACATAAAAGGCTCATGCTTCAAGCTTTGGCCAAGAGTATTGATACCTGCCTGTTTTCCCTTCCTCCACATTTAAAGTTTCAAAACCTGTGAGTTACACATTGTAGGGACATTCATTAAGATAACAAACAAATGGAAGCAAGGACCTTCATCCACGTCCACTCTCCAAATTCCCATAGATCCAGCTATCCAGGGCTATGCAATGCCTACCTCCAATAGAGATGTTAAAGAAGAACTGTTTGTGGAATTTAAAAAGTAGCCGTCTAATTAGGCATCAGTATGGTTGATTCTCCAGGGAGTCCCACAACAGGCTTTCAAGAGCCAGCTGTGAAAGCTCTAAGTAATCCAATTATGTTTCTTCCAGACTAGCATTATTTTAATGGAGGGGTTCACAACCTAAGGCCCACAGGCTGGATCTGGCCCACAGCATCATTTCATGTGGCCCCCTCTTCCAAGGGCATTCAAGAAACAAAATGACCACCCCCTTTGAAGCTATTAGGACAAAATGGCCACCCCCATCGTGCAGGCAGGGCAAAATGGCCATCTAGCCATTGAAGCTGATGGAGCGAGCATGACACAGCCCCCTGCTTGAAAATGTTGGGAACCCCTGTTTTGATGCATCCATTTCCACATTTGTATTCAAAATGTGAAGAAATTTTCAAATGTTTGGAGAAATTCTTATAAAAACAAGTGGGACCAAATTTACCATTCCAAAGTATGGGACCCTTTTCATAGCAAGTTTCAGGCACTGTGGTGGCTCAGTGGTTAAAAAGCTTGCCTTGTTACCTGGAAAGCCAGCAAATCAGCAGTTTGAGACCCGGGTACTGAATGACAGAATGAGCACCCATCTCTGTCCCAGTTCTTGCCAACCTAGCAGATCAAAAGCAAGAAATTGCAATTAGATAAATAGGGACCACTTTGGTGGGAAAAGATCTTGGGGACATGAAAGGAGCCTCATCTGGGAATCCCCTGAGTGGAGTGTTTCTAGCAAAAATCCTTGCAACCAGCCAGGAGGATAAAAGGAGCCTCCCTGGCCGAGGGAGGCTCGAAGACGCCGCCAATGCTTTGTTGGACTCTCCCTCGGTCAGCCAGCCTCGAAGGGAGAGAAACCTGGGGGTCTTGGGCGGCGATAGAGGACCTTGTATTGTGGGAGTCTTTTTGTGGGAGTTGGTAGTAATTTGTGATGTTGTTTTTGTATACTATGGAAGCCGCCTAGAGTCAGGTTCACCTGAGCAAGGAGGGGTATAAATTTGAAGTATAAATAAATAAATAAATAATAATTTCTGACACGAGATTATTATTATTATCTTTACACAGCTCCTTTTTGATGGCCTCCCTCCCATAAACACCAGTTTCATAGTGACTGAAGGCTATCACGGGTGATATCCTGCAGGTTGATCAAAGTTCTTGTCAAGTTTTGATGGCTCTTAAATGTCCTTTCCCTGGTTAAGTGACTACAATGGCTACCAACCCTCTGGCTATTCAGAAAGAGATATTATGCTGGTGAAACAAACCAGGCTGAAGATTGAGAGTTAAAGGAGACATTGAAGGGGTCTGCATTATTTTGCAAGGGGCTATCTCCTCCACATTCTGTCAATCTCCCCCTCTCCCCACAACCACCACGCATAGACATTTGAAGCCAACGGGCAAAAATACCTTGCTATTTATCTCTCTTAGAACATGCACAAACTTCCCACTCTTTCTGCAGGGCTGAGTTATTCCTATCAGTGGAAGCATGTCTGGGTGAACTGGATAATATCAAAGAGAAGAGGGTGCCTCTCCCAGTTGCCTGCAACACATCCTTGTCAAAAAGCTTCTGAGTAATCAACACAGCTTAAGAAAAGTCTACTACTAGGCCTTGCTTTCATCTTTTGCTCTTTCCTTCTCTCTCTCTCTCTCCTCCTCCTTTGCTGGTGATAGTGATAAACTCTATACTTTTTCTGCTTAGATACTGGACTGTTTAGTTATTTGAAATGCAGGGCCATTTTCTTTCCAGTAGGAGCTGTGATGGATGTAGGAGCTTTCATTTCTTATTCTTATTCTTATTCTTATTCTTATTCTTATTCTTATTCTTATTCTTATTCTTATTCTTATTCTTATTCTTATTCTTATTCTTATTCTTATTCTTATTCTTATTCTTATTCTTATTCTTATTCTTATTCTTATTCTTATTCTTATTCTTATTCTTATTCTTATTCTTATTCTTATTCTTATTTATTTATTTATATTTGTTTATCACCCTCCTCCCCGAAGGGACCCAGGGCGATTTCCAACAATTTTAAAAACACTATAAAAAATTAAAAACTTTAAAAAGCTTAAAAACTTAATTAAAAGCTAGGCATTATAACTTGGACGTACTGGGGGTCAAACCATCCAAGTGGCTGGGGAAATTGAACCATCCACTCCCCAGACCAGACCTGCCAGCCAGGTTTTCACTCCTTTCCTAAAGGACAGCAACTCCGTCTGCAGGCGTAGCTCTATCGGGAGGAGGTTCCACAGGGGTGGAGCGGACACCGAGAAGGCCCTCCTTCTAGTGCCAGAGAGATGCGCCTCTCTGGCTGATGGCACAACCAGAGAGGCTCTCCGGTCCACTCTGGTGGGCCGGGTAGATGTCCTTGGGATGATGCGGTCTCTCAAGTAACGTGGACCACTACCATAAAAGGGCTTTAAAGGTAATAACTAGCACCTTGAATTGCACCCGGAGGCAAACTGGGAGCCAGTGCAGCTCCCTCAGCAGCGGTGAGGCATGGGCATAACGCCCGCATCCCAACACTACTCATGCAGCTGCATTCTGGACCAGCTGAAGCCTCCGAATGGAGGCTTATTCTTATTCTTATTATTCTTTCATGTCAGAAATTATTCTGGATTTGAAAGGATTTTTGTGGCAGAAACTCTGCTCAGGGAATGCCTAAATAAGGCTCCTTTCATGTCCCCAAGAGCTGGGACAGAGATGGGTGCTCAGTCCGTCATGCAGTACCCAAGTCTCAAAATGCTAACTTGTCAGCCTTCCAGCTAACTAGTCAAGCTTCTTAACCACTGAGCCCCACAGCCCTCACTGAAAAATGGAAAGTGGCCATTACATCATGATGAGGTGGAATTGTACCTAGAACTGAATGTCAATGAAGCTTTTCTTTTTAGATTTTATGGAAATAATTATGCAACATTTTGAAAATCTGTTTTTGATTGACTGATTGATTGGTTCCTATACCACCCATCTAACACATTGTGCAATTAACAATAATAATGTAAAAAACCATAAAGCAGCTCCATAAGGAGATACAGAAATCAAAAATACATATTCATTGATAAATGACAAAGCATAAAACAATTAATTGAGGACAGCTGGAATAAAAATAAAAATAATAATGTAAAAGGAGGTCAAAATAATTCAAGAGGGAGAAAAATGCTTTTTGAAACAGTTCAGTTTCTACAAGCTTGTAGAATACTGCACAGTACTTGAAACTCCATTTGGAAATCTACAAGGTTCAACATAACTTCTGTGCAATTGAGGAAGCCAAGAGTAATTAGACCATGTTTCTTTGACCTCACACTCCATAACCCTGCTGGTTAAAGGGTGCTGGAACCTATAGTCTAGAGGAGGGCATGATTGAGGAAGGGTCTACTCTTGGGCTCTGATAGTTAGGGGATTCTGAGTTTCAAATGCTTGCTCCATCAGAAAACTCTGATGTAAGGCCAAGTTTTCATTCCTCATCCTTGCCAAACCTGGCATAGTTTTTGTCAGGACAAACGTTGTCACTCAAGTTTGTACATCTGACTGAGTGACTCTTTGACTATGTGATCTATGCTGCCTTGCGATGAATGGAGGAAGGGTAAAATAAAGAGTATAAAATCAGTCAAAATATGAGAGGCCTACTTTTGTGGGACACTGTGCCATCTTTTTCCTGATGTTTGGTGAGTCTCGCGGGAATAATGGTGACTGAGTCAGAATGACAGCTCATCATTCTTCTGCTGTCTGATGCTAGCTTCCTGTTTGGCTTCGAGACACCTCCTTAATCCTTCTTTATCATACAGTTTGCCAGATAACAACTTCCTTGCCTCTTACGAGTGCTTTGAAGATTTATTGAGGGTTGGCTAGATAGTGCTTTGAAAGTAAGAGCTCTTTATACATACTCTGGGAAAGAATCTGTAATTTGAAGGGACCTCTTCAACAGGAAAACTGTATTCCTCCAATCATGTTAGAGGAAATAGCAGAATAAAATAAATAAATAAATAAATGTTGAAATGCAGCCTTGTTTTGTCACTGCTCAACTTCAAGCTTCAAACTCAGCTCACATAAAAGTGTGAGTAAATCCTAAACCTTGCTTGAGGGATTTTAAGAATGTAGACAAGCAGGAGGGAGCATATATTTTCTTACATTACTAGTTTCTCTCTTCTCTTGAGGAGAAGCTCAGCACTCCATGGGGCTATAAATTGGACTGCATCAAGCTTCTTTCTCATATAGCTTTTTGTGGATGTGTACATGATCTCTAGGGACTGCAGTAGCTCAAGTGGTTAAGATGCTCAACTTGAAGACTGGAAGGTCGGAATTTGATACCCGAGTACTGCACGACGGAGTGAGCTCCCGTATCTGTCCCAGCTCCTGCCAACCTAGCAGTTTGAAAGCATATAATTGCAATTAGATAAACAGGTACCACTTTGGTGGGAAGGTAAACAGTGTTCCATGTACTGCAGTGTCTAGGCATGCCTGCTACATGTCCATGGAAATGTCTGCAAATGGTTATAAACAGAGATGAGCACTGAACCCTAGAGTTGGATGTAAAAAAATACCGGTAAATGCTCCACGATCATCTAAATCAAATGTTCTCCTCTTCCAATGTGAGCAGTGCAAAAGTATAAACTCTACATTTTTGTGATGGCATCCTTTTTGATACTGTACTTTGAAAATTATCCTCTTGCTAGCTGCAACTAGGGCAGAATGATGGGTTCAAGTGGAATTTATCCTAGCTGCTGGTTACCATTCAGCTATTGATTTCAGTGAGTCTTCTCCAGTTGGGACGAGCAAGAGGATTTGGGCCAAAGATGTTGGAGATGATCTATTAGCAACATTATAAGCACCTAGTGTATATTCTTGAGTATAAGCCGAGTTTTTTAGTCCCAAAAATGAGCCCCCCAAAAGAGACTCGGCTTATACTCAGGTCAATGACCATGAGGGTCCAAAGCCCACACTGGATTGAGAGGTGCCAACAATTTAATTAATTTTACCATATTTTCATGTATTTTGATTACTGAAACTCAGCACCAGCTGCTGCGTTTCCCACCCTTGGCTTATACTCAGGTCAATCTATTTTCCTGGGTTTTCAGGTCAAAATTAGGTACCTTGGTTATATTCAGTTTGGCTTATACTAGAGTATATATGGTATTAATGTTGTTGAGTCATAGGGTACAAGTCAAAAGCTCAAGAAATCACTTTGCTTCCTAAAGCCTGGGGGTAGGAGGACAAATCTCAAGAGGAGTGACACAGGCCCGCTGAATCACGTGACTGACCCATGGCCCAAAAAGTTTGGACATTCCTGTTCTAATGGATTAGCACAAAAATGTTGCAATATTTGTACCTAATATTGTTTAAGGAGGTTGTTGGCTGCTACTTGTGGCCAAGTAAACCTCCCCCCCCACCCTGAAAATCATTTTCACAGTTGATGGATGAAAGAAGAATGACAAACAGGAAAAACGCCACTGGTGTGAATTAGTTTAAGGTGGATCCCAGCTTGCCATGGAGTGACCCACACACTATGATCACAGAGCCATCTTCTGCAGCATGTATGAAATGAGTCATGCAGGATTTGACACTGGGACTACAATGGCCTGACGCAGCCTTGAGGATATTAACAAGGTGTGCCTTCACAACTAGTCCATCTGGCATGGCCTTTTCTGCCTCCATGACCATTGGGAATCAGAAGTGGTTCCTCCTCTGCTCATTTTGCCATTGGGCTCAATATGATGGCTTCCAGTGACATTTCCTCCACTAAGGGCCCTCCATCATGCCACCTAAAGGGGCTCATCCACCTATAGCCATTGGCCCCTTTAGGGAGTTAGCTTATTTACTGCCACCCAACACTCAGCATTGAGTCGCTGGCTGTACAGTCTACTCCATTACTGTAGCAGGATATCTGGCCAGAGAGGTTTAAGGAGGTAGTATGAGTAATACAGATTGCTCATCTCACTGATTGTGCATATCTATTATTTTGTGTACCATAAGGGACTGTTCCCTTCTGATATTATGTGGACCCATCCCAAGTCTTCAGTTTTGGTCATGGAAACTGAGAGAATGAGCAGCTCCTGAGATGGAAGCTCCATTCTTGGCCTGAAACTAAATACTGAAACCATCCTTCGGTATAATATCCCCCCGCCCCCCAGAAATGGAAAACTTTACTTTTTTGGGACTATAACATTATAGAATGACCAGGATGGCTTGGAGGAATTTGGCCATTGTAATCCTAAAAGGTGGTTTTTTCAAAATGTCATCCTGCAGAAACTGAGATAACACTACGTGGTACAGTTATCCATATTTCTATCTCAAGATCAGAGATATTTGCTTTCCCCCCCTCAACACACCCCTCCTTTGACCACAGGGGTGGGGGGAGACCGTGTATAGGTCAAAGCCCTTTCCCCAAACCTGGAGAGAAAACCTTAGAAATATCCCAGTTGTGATCCAGATGTCAGCTCTGTACAGTTCCATCGGATGGTTGCACAATGCACTGCACCCGCTGAACTAAGAGGAGGGGGAATCAAAAGGAGGCATAAACCTGTGCACACAGTTATCTGCGTTCATGTTGAAATTACATGTTACATTCTTAGCTGTTCTTTATTTACCTTTTGGGAAATGCCACTGTTAAAAGCCTTTCATGTTGCTGAAATAGAAGTGTATGCCTATATACTTAACCTGTCCAAAGTGGAAAGAAGACTCCTATCAAGGCATATAAATGTTATAATTTATACACTGCAGAGAATAAGCCTGTTCTTCATGTTATACTTTACGACAGACTTCATTACTGTGGCCACAACAGCTGCTCCTTATGCCAAAAATACAGTTGTCAGAAAAGAAATAAATCCAGTGCACCTTTTTGTCTTGCCTTGTTTAAACAAAGGTTTCCATCCTGAATGGAATAAAAATATTCCTCTTTTCATGTGAAATATGTAAGAGCGATTAGTAATTGAACATAGTTGATCCCTGCTACATGTAGTTGTCTATTTTTTTTATTACTTGGTGGGTGGCAGATGCAGGGGGAATTGATTCTTTCAGAAAGTATTGAATTTGTGGCAGAACTTAGAAAAGTTACCTATTTGGATTCTGAACCCAAAGTCAGCATGACCACTGTCTATACTGTCTTGGTCAGGAGATTATGGGAATTAAAGCCAAAATAAATAACTTTTTCAAGCTGCAACAAGAGGTGATATCCAAAGAAGAAGAACCTCCAGAATGAGGTGTTGCATCCAGAATTTGAAAATAGTTACTTTTTGGGACCACAGTTACCAGATTTGCCCAAGTACCAGGGACAATGGGAAATTTTGGGAATTATTGTCTAGTAAGGTAACACTTTCAGTCCCTGCTTATATATCTAGTGGTTCAGTGACTGATCTGTCTGTGTCTGTATGACAGAATGTTATATATTATATTGTTTTTGCATTGATTTGTTCTCTGAACACTGCTGATACAAGTGTTCCAAATCTAGTACCCTCAATATGCATTGAACTATGAAAGTTGCTCATTCTCAAACAGCATTAAACCTGAGGGTTCACATGCCACAGTGCAAATACACACCACATTCATGATGAGATCATATATTCCTTAAAACCATAGATTCCTGATTTAGAGTATAGCTTGCCCCCTCTGGTGGTTTAGTGGTTAAGGTGCTGAGCTGGAGACTGGAAGTTTGGGTTTCGACACCAGACAGCTGCACTTGGGGACATGAAAGGATCCTCATTTGGGCATCCTCTAAAAATCCTTTCAACCCAGAGTAATATCTGACATGAAATAATAATAATAATAATAATAATAATAATAATAATAATAATAATAATAATAATAATAATAATAATAATAATAATAATAATAATAATAATAATAATAATAATAATAATAATAATAATAATAATAATAATAATAATAATTCCAAGATCTTCTGCAGATGCCTGAAATCATGGGAAGCAGTGAATTCTGTATTATAAGACACATACCTGAGTTGTACAAGTGGGGGTAGGAGTGGAGTGGAAAAATATCATCTGATCTTCATGTATGTTCATGAAATGGCTCCTGTGGAAACAGCATTCATTAAAACACAGTTCCTTGTCAACATTACCTTGCACATAGTGGCCTCTAGTGACCAGCTTTGGTATAACAGGACTCTTTACTGAATACTTTTGGCCACAGATAATTGAGAATCAGAGTCATAGATATGAGGGCCAACCTGTACCTTTCTAGAACAAATTAAAATTTCTGCCCTGAAACCTCATCCCTTTTCCTTCATGTAGATGTCTTGTGTTCTATACTTTTGTTGTGCAAATGCAAGGAACATTTGCTGCTTATTATAGACCAAGACGCTAAAGGGGTGAAGTAGGTAATCTGGAATATTTCACAGATAACATCATTCCCTCACCCATTAAAAAAGCCCTTCTCTGATCTTTTAATCATGCATCACAAATAGGTCTGGAAATTGTCTACATTGATATTGGATGGAGGCACTCAGTCCCTTTTCTTAGAATTTTATTTTAATGGCAAACACTCTTCAGGAGAGCTTTGGCAGGGACTTTGAAAAGCAAACACTATTTTACTTGGAAAATATTAATAATGCCTTATGACACCTGCCTTTTGATCTTAAGAGGCTCATTAGACAGCTTCCATGGCTGAAGCCTTTGCGGTGCCTTCTGAGCAACAAAAGAGATGAATAGATGATCAGAGAGTTTCCTCATTTCATCTACCTGAAAAACAGGCAGGGATGGAGATGATACCTTGGTCTCTACGTGTGTTGGAGACATTCAATGTGCTGGTGGAATTTCTTTCTCCAGTCTTCCATTCACTGGCTCTCTCAAGACTAAGGTGCATGAATTCTGCCCTAAAACAAGTAACTAAAAAGTACCTGAATTTGAATCCTTTCATATCTTTGTAGAGTAACTTGGTTTAGAATCTTTTCATATCTTTGTAGAGTAACTTGGATTAATTCTCTGGGTTATACTGTTTCTCTCATGTAGCCCATTAAAATGAAAGGGATTTGATGAGTCAACTAGTCAAATCAAATCAATCTTTATGAAGGTCTAAAACCAGGACAGTACAACAAAGATAGAAGTTAAAATAAGTGTACTTAAAATATATATTTAAGAGGAGTATATCTGCTCAGAGTTAAAGGAGTGATAGAATTAGTATCTAAAATTAATATTGCTCATCTGTGTTTCAAAGCCGAAGAGCCAGTGATGTCTGCTTCTGCAGACGTTTCCGTGGTTATGTGGCAGTCATGACTAGACACCGAAGGGCATGGAACATTGTTTACTTTCCCACCAAAATGGTTAATATTGATCTACTTGCAATTTCTTGCTTTCAAACTGCTAGGATCTGGGACAAAGATGGGAGCTCATTCCATCCTGTAGTATTATTTATTTATTTATTTATTTATTTATTAGTTCAAATTTATATTGCCGCACACTCACCATGGCGACTCAGGGTGGCTGACAAACAATACATTACAATACAATATGTTGGTATGGGCATGGGGAGGGGCGGCAAAGTCCTCAACCTGCCCTGGCTTCTTCCTCCCCTGGCAGTTGGTGTAGGCACAAGGGGAGGGGCAGCGAGGTCCTTGACCTGCCCTGGCTTCTTCTTCCCCTGGCAGTTGGTGTAGTACTCGGGAATCGAACTGCTGACCTCCTGCCTTCCAGTCAGCATCTTACTTCTTTGTACCTTCATTATTCAATTTTTTTTTACCTGCTCACAGAGAATTACCAGCCTTGTAATGTATTCCACCCAAGCTGTCTCTGTCATGCACCATATTTCATTCAGTCCTTCTGCTTAAGGTAAACTGTTATCCTTTAATACTGTTCAAGTTTTGAAACTTGGCAGGAAGCCATTTTATGCCCTTGCAATGGAAGGACCATGCTGTAAACAACAAACAGTTACACAGAAGGAGAAAATGGTGGGATTAGCTTTGGTTCTGTGAATTTCTAGACTGCTGAGCTGCTACTAAGCTATGGAGGACCTGTTCCAGTTCTTCAGACTGGTGCTCTGTCTTATTTCTTCCCATGTTTTGACACATGGCATGACGTTGTCTTGTCATTGCACACAAAAGAGGAGGAATTGCTCTGAGAATTGGACAGAAGCCACATGTTAAATTGCTTGTTCAGCTCCCGTTATTGAGGCACTGGGCCTTGCTTTCTTATTGTAATGGGAATGTCTTAATCCAATCAGGTGTCTTCTCTGTGACAGAAATTTCAATTCCATCCAAAGAGGAGAAAGAGCTGGAGGAGTAGGAGATGATGATGATGAAGATAGACTTCATTTCTTACCTTTCCTGTCCTCTCTAGCATTTCCATTGGATTATCACACCAGGTCTTCATGAACAAAGATGTAACAATCCAGACTAAGGTCATGGTATACCAAGCTGTTGTTATCTGAGTGTTATTGTATGGGTGTGAAACATGGACTCTCTGCTGCCAAGACATCAAAAAACTTGAGTGCTTTCACCAACAGAAGCTAAGGTCCATCTTGAACATCAAGTAGGGTGACTATCTCACCAACATCACAGTCCTTGAGAAGGCACATGTAAATAGCATTGAAGCTTCCATCATAGCCCATTGTCTTAGATGGATAGGGCTTGTCCGCCTTATGGATGGTTCCAGGCTTCCTTGTCAAATTCTTTATGGGAAACTTAGCCCTGAGGGATGAGGTTTCATGGAGATCCTTTGAAGTGTTATAAGGACCAGAGGAAACAAACCATGAAGGTGTCACATATAAACCCAAAAACTTGGGAAGCAGAGGCCGTAAATCGCCCACTTTGATGCCAAACCATCTCTGCTGCTACCGATCACTTCAAGGGAGAACACCACCATTATGAAGAGGACAGTGGTGGGCATCAAAAAAATTCCTACCACACAGTGGGCATGGCCATGTGACTGGGTGGGCATGGCCTGTTGGCCATGTCACTGCTCTTCACTATAGAGCAGTGTTTCCCAAATGCTGGTGTTTGGACTTCAATTCCCAGAAACTTAAGTCAATTCCCCAAAGCACTGATCAGCCAATATACTGGCTTAGCCACTCCGGAGCTCAGGAAAAGCCTTGGATGAAGGGGGAAATGGAGACATCCCCCTCTGAAGCCTCCTCTAGGAAGAGGAGGTGGTGGGCAGGGCAGGGAGGTGGGCAGGGCCAGCCATTTTTACTACCAGTACGTGTGTACTGGTCTGATCTGGCTCATGCCCATCACTGGAAGAGGATAAGTGACAAGCACAGAAGCTTTGTCAAACTCAACTACACCCTCTACCATCTATTCAGTGTAATATCTGTGGCCGCATGTTTCATGCCAGGATTGGTTTATTGAATCACCAGAGACACATCGATCAACAGAGAAAATTACTTCCAGGGAAAATATATACAGTATTCGGATACAAATAGCAGCTAACGGCGAACAATGCACCATATTATTCAAACCTCTGAACAGCTAGGTAGCTTTACCAAATACACCTCACAGCCTTCTTTGTCAAAATGGAAGTTTTAAGATATATATATGTGTTAGTGTGCTCCTTATTCTTTGTCACCCTTGCTAAACCTCCTGAAATGCATTCACAGAGGACTTTTTGTATGTTCGTAAAGGCATTCATCAAAGGCCACTTGTCTTATTTTCTCTTGATCTTATTGGATCTTAATTAATTTAATTTTAATTTTACTGGTAATAGGTGATGACCCCAACAGCTTCTGCTGGTGGACTTTGCCAACTGGACTTTGCCCAGTCCAGTCAATGTACAATCAATAAAAACCAAAACTGTCCAACTTCATTGTTACTTTATTTTTACAACATAGTTTTCCAAATACTGTTTTTTTAATTCCTCAACAAGAATGATCAGAACTTTAATAAGAGCAATGGGAGAAAAGACGTGCTAAGATAGGTCCAGAGTCAAATGCCACTCTAGACTTTTTGTGTTTTTTAGTTTTATTTTGAGCATGGAACAAATTCCTGTGGTGGGTCTCTCTTTCTCAGTTCAGGGGAAATGAGAGTATCCGCTGGATCTGTGAGCCGCTTCGTGTAAGAGTCTATCAATATTTCATACTATTATTGTCTGGGCCGCTGCTTAGCTCCCTCGTTATCTTGGAAAATGAGGAAGGTGGGGAGTTTCAATAAGGTACTTCAGTGGGAGAGTGTGAAACAAAGCTCCAGTAGCAAGGTGCTGGGCTTCTGATGCCAGGAAACCTCTCAACCTTGACCTCCTTTAAGTGTGTGGTGCCTCTCAGTGGTATAATTAGAATATATAGATCTTTCCCCATGCTGGCAAGAGAAGGGGGAAGGCTGATGGTTTGAAGAAGCAGCTGACATTTGAATGTAGTAGCCAAAAGGCACAAAGTGGGTTGGAGAGTACTAAGACCAGACACATCAAAACATATCCCAAACATGTGAAGCAAATGTATACGGTTGCTCTGTATGTCAAGCAAGCACCAACTCCATAAGAGGGCTTTCCTTTCAAGGCCCATGGGTGTAGTTTTGTATCCAACATCAACTGAATGGAGACTTTTCCCCTCATCTCCTTCTTGACTATAAAGGCAGTCCCTCAAAAGGAAGCGTTCAGAGAATTTTCTCTGTGCCCCTGGCTGTTGGCCGATGGTGTCTTTCAGTGAGAAAGGTTATCTAGAACACGGGTTCCCAACCTAAGGCTTGTGGGCCGGATCCAGCCCATGGTGCCACTTCATGTGACCCTTGCCCCTCCAAGATCATTTGAGAAACAAAATGGCCACCCCTTTGAGGCTGTTGGGATGAAATGGGCACCTCATCATGCAGGCAGAGCAAAATGGACATCCTGCTGTCGAAGCTGACTGAGAGAGTGTGACCCGGCCCCTGGCTTGAAAAGGTTGGGGATGCCTGATCTAGAATGTTGGCTTCAAAGATACCAGTATGAAACACCATTCTGCTGTTTGCTACTATTGTGTTTTGCTTGTAAGAGACTTTGCCTTTGAACCTTTACTTTCAACATTTGCTTTGCCACTCAACCTTTTTGCACACTACAGTATCTGTTTGATTCTTCACTGTACTCTCAGCCCTTTCGCTACCACGCTCTTGCAAATCTGAGGGCTACTCTCTTCAACCTAACATCCGTCATCCACAACTCAATCTGAGTATACATTTTTCCCCCTGCCCCTGGGTGCTGGGAGACCTGGTCTTGGAGGCCGGCTGGTTCTGGGCTGCCTTCTCCCTTTGAGGCAAGCAGGAAAAATGCCACTGGTGTGAATTTGTTTAAGGTGGATCCCAGCCTGCCAAGAAGTGACCCATGCACTATGATATCAGAGCCATCTCCTGCGTCACACATGAAACATGATGTGCAGGATTTAACACTAGGACTGCAATGGACTGCTGCAGCCTTGAGAATATGGACAAGGCACGCCTTCACAGCCAGTCCACTTGGCATGGCCTCTTCCACATCCATGGAATCAGAGTTCCTCCTCCACTCATTTTGTTGTTGGCCCCAATTTGATGATTCCCAGTGGCATTTCCTCCACTGAGAGGAACATCACTCCACCTACAGGGGCTCATCCACCCATAGCCATTGGCCCCTTTAGGGAGTCAGGTTATTTATTGCCGCCCAACAATCAGCGTTGAGTCATTGGCTGTATGGTCAACTACATTACAGTAGCGGAATGTCTGTCCAGACACCTAGTAGTTTTAATATCCTTATACCATTTCAAGTTGTATAATTTAAGGTTCACCCCAGTTAAAATTTACCAGGTTAACAATAAAAGCTTATTAAAATGTTTCAGTAACAGCTACTATCAGCATAGTAATATGACTTTCCAGCTGGGCAAAACTAGGAGCTGATTGACCCAACTTGTAAATCAATGCCCTTGACTTTACCTCTGTATGTCAATCAATTATAGTCATCAATCAAGTCCAAGAACTGCCAGTCTCAGCAGGTCTTACTGTTGGGTTAATACCATTCATATTTCCTGGCCTTAAAATACTCCTCTAGGAATTATCATCCATTATTGCATCAAAATTAACAAGATTTTTAAAGTGTGTACTTTATCATTTGCAACATAATACTCTGCTACATGGAAAACATCAAAACTGAGCATAATTTATGGCTCTTTGCATTGGCTTGCTCATTAGCCGTTCTCAGGAATGATCAAGTAATTGAGAAGAAAGGTTTTTCAGCCAAGTTCATGGGACTCTGTGTGCTTGGTTTGTGCACAGATGTTGTGTGTGTGTGGAAAGGATTAATGAATGTGTTTTCAGAATTAAAAAAAAAAGGGTTTATGTGTTCAGGTAATTTTTATGAAGTCCAATGCTATGATCTAAAAATTAATTTGCATTATAATTTTTTTTAAAAAATCTGATTCTGTATTATTATTATTATTATTATTATTATTATTATTATTATTATTATTATTATTATTATTATTATTATTATTATTATTATTTATTTATTTATTTATTTATTTATTTATTTATTTATTTATTTAAATTTGTTTATCACCCTCCTCCCGGAAGGGACCCAGGGCGATTCCCAACAATCATCATCATCATCATCATCATCATCATCATCATCATCATCATCATCATCATCATCATCATCATCATCATCATCATCATCATTATATCCCCTCCATATTTTATTTTACAAAAAGAAATGGTATCTGTATAGTGCTGATTGGTCTGTATATGTGACAGCAGAAATCAATGGAGTAATTTGAGATAAGAAAATAAGACGGCGACGGCCTTCTGACAACAGAGTTTTAGCTGATCTGTTGTTTCCCTTCCCCTCTTTCTAGGCCAAGTATTATTAGGATTTTAAGTAGGCCCACCCCTGATCTATCCCATATCTGGTTTTTCTGTTTTCTTGCTGCTTCTATTTTGTCTTCACCTAGTTCCTTCAGTTGTGACTAAAGTACCTGTAGTCTTCTTCATTTGTGTTGTAGCCGAAGTATCTTTGTAGTTCAGAAGTTGGGCTCTACCCCCCCCCCACCTCCCAGAAGCAAAATGGCACTATTTAAAGAAATAATGAAATGTTGGTTTTATGCTTTCCCCTCCATCACACACACACTTTCATGCCGTAGGCGGTACCTGTCTAATTGAGGCATGCCGTAACAGCTCACATTTCTCTCTGTTTTGTCTGTTAGCATTACAGCCATGTTTCCATGCCGATTGTAGCAGAAGGTTTAAATGGGGAAGAGGGAGGGAGATATACTCAAATATGAGTTTATGCTTTGTGCCAGATTTTGTTAAGCACATGAGAGGATCTTGGTGCCAATTTATTACAAAGTGTCCCTCCTGGCTGTGTCTGTTAGTCTGTTCAGAACAGGCAACAACCTACAGATCACTGTAAACGTTAATCTTCTTATACTTTCAGGTATCAGGTTCTCTTTGATGTTACCCAAAAACATGTTGACTCCTATCTTGGTTTAGTGAGCAATCCAGACGTAGTTAGCATTAATAATGTTTTGTCTACATTGTTCACGCAAAGTGACTAACAATATAGGCTTTGCGTCTCAAAAATCTTATTTCACTTTAAAAAAAAGAGAAAAAGTCACATGCAGAAGAAACATAGTTTTACTTTCCCATCTTCTGTTTTTGATGAGATGCTGGCATTGCACACTTTATTCCAGAACATGGAGAAGTTGCTTTATGGGGTTAGAATTCGCAAAACCTCACAGCCTATAGTCAGACGGACAATTGTGAAATATGTAAGTCCCAAACCTGGGGGTTTCATGTACCCTGTTTTCTTGATTGGATAGTCTTAGTCTGTGTTAGGTTATGTTGTTATAAATGTTCTGCTTATTAAGATGGAACACTTAAATGCACTCCAGTGTGAATTCTTTCTAGAGGCAGAAGAATGCTTGAAGCTGTTCTACTTGGGACACAATAAGAAGACAAGATTTCTTGGAAAAAGCCTATAATCATTAGTCACACTCATAAAATATGGCTTGCTGATTGAGCAGGGAATTGGACTCAATGGCCTTATAGGCTCTTTCCAATTCAATTATACCATGACTATAACTGGTAGCTCTTTACATGTTTGTTCAGTACCAGTTCACATCAGACCTAGACAACAATGTGAGTGATGGTGTGGTATGATGGGAACACTAGTCCACCACCGTCTGGGAGATGAATGATCGAATACCTCTGATTCTGATACTGGGTGATTGTAAATGATAATTCACCATCAACTATAAACAGTGGTGGGTTGTTAAAATCTTTGCTACCCCACCGTGACATCATCGACGTCGTAGGCATAGCCGACATCATAATGTCATGATGTCATGGGCGGAGCAAAAATTAAAATAAAAAAAAATGTCTGTGCATGCATCAAACCTCCGTTTGATGCATGCACACTTCTTTTTTTTAGTGTGCATGCGTCAAACTGCTATTTGACACATGCACGATAAAAAATAGAACTGCACATGTGTCAAACAGAGGTTTGATGCATGTGTAGTTCTGGGCAGCCATTTTGGCTGCCCAGAAAAACCTTTTTGGAGGGTGCCGGAGAGGTGACCAAACCGGTCACCCGGGGTTTTACCACCCCCATCCCGGCAACCCCTCCTGATTGGGTGCTACCGGTTCAGGTGAACCGGTCCGAACCAGTAACATCCCATCACTGACTATAAAGCACTGCACCTATTCCAAAGCTTGGCACTGATGGTTCATGGATGGAGCAGAAAGCAACATAGCTTGTTTTGAAATGATGCATTAAGGCGGACCCATTTCCCACACCATGAATGGCCACTGACACTTTATACTTCTTCCCCCCCACTGTCACAGAAGGCTCATTTGGTTTCTTCATGGTCACCATCACAGTGGGACGTTAGCTACCTATAAGACGAGAGCCCTCAAGTCTACAAGAAAAGATAACAATCCTTGATCTTTAAGATCTGTAGCTTTTGAGAAACTCCTAAGTAAGCAGAGGTGAACATTTGTACATCAAAGAGTAAAATGAACAGCAGGACATTGAACGGTAAAAGATCAAACATTCTAGAGTGCCATCCTATGAAGGTACATATATAAGAACTTAAAGAGAACTGCAATTAAGACATATGTCTTGAAATATTGATTTAAGTGGTCTTTTCACAGATTGCTTATGCTAATGTTTTCCTATGAGAGGAACAGTTTTATGAAACAGTAATGCAAAGAATATGCAAAGGGCTGATATGACAGTAATAACTAATCTTCAGCCCCAGGGGTGCACAAACTATGGCCTGCAGGCCGTATCAGGCCCCCCAGTGCCAATTCATCTGGCCCCCAACAACCTCACCACTCCCGGAAGTTGATGGGGGATGTACCCACTAACGTGCATATGCATCCTGAACCACTTGTGGGAGTGACGAAACCACTTCTGGGAGTGGCAGGGATGCATTTGTGCACACACAGAGATATCCAGAATCACTTCCGGGAGTGGTTCCTGAACTGTATATGCAAATGTGTCCACTTCCGGGGTGTGGTCAGGCCCCTGGCACAAAAAGTTTGGGCACCCCTGTTCAACACTATGAATGTATATACATTTAATAATAATAATGATGATGAGTCATCAAGCTAAGTTTGCCCAAAATTACATAGCAGAAATCCACCGTGAGAGCTTATGACTTAACTCAATGTAAACATGAACATAGTCAAGTTTTTGTCTTCTAAGATTATGCAGTGATTGAAGAAAACCTGTGTTTCTTTGCATCTGATGGCTCAAAATACATGGCAAACACAATATCAGTTTCCTCCTCAAAGAATGATTTATCTCTGTGTTCTTAATCACAAGGATAGAGTCAGTATGTTCCTACAAGTTGCTACCTACTCACTTTGGCAACTTCAAAATAAAAAATTGAATATAACCTTCCTTTATGCACAGCTGCTGGAAATTACCACTCTGCTCAAAGATAATTGGCAATTAGTTAAACAACACTCATTAAATTCTTTTCTCCTGGCTCTGGCTAATACCAGTCAGTCTTCCAAAATTTAAATTAAGGAAAACTCTGTGCAAACTTGTCCTTGTATCTTGCTCCACCTGAAAGAATCCACTTGGAAGAATGCAATTTGCATTATCCTTTAAGGCAACAATGATAGAACAGAAATGAAGATCACTCTTAGATTCTGCCTTTTTAGGCCAAGTTGAAAGAGAAACTGTTCTGAGAAACAAGAGATAAGAAACAGAGTTAGATACATTGCCATTAGAATAAGATGACAATGTTAATTGATCTTCTCTGCATTCCTCCAAGATAGGCCACCTTTATATCTATTTAGCACAGTGTTTTGCAAGCTTCTAATCTTCAGGGAATAATTTCATATCAATTTATCTACTATGGGAGTCTTGTGTATTGCTAACAATTGGAAGGCATGTTTGTGATTTGGGGTAAGTCCCTATCAAGCCCTAACTATCAAGGTTACATGAACTGACAGTATCTTCCTGCATTCACACAATATTTTTTTTTGCAGTTTTCTTCGTCCATGAACATCTGTATTTGTGTGCCACATTTAACCAGGGATAGGCATCTTGCCATTTTTCCCAGATTTTCTGGACTTTGGTTCCTCTTATCTTTGAGTAGTGTTCAGCAGAGCTAGCCCTACGATTAGACAAAGTGGTCAAGATCTGTAGAAATACCAACAAAACAACATTTTAAGGAAATGCAATGCTGCATGGAACTGTTTCCAGAACAGCTGAACAGGAACTCAACATGCTCAATGCTCATAGAATGTCAATTGGCTCATGGCTGAGAGGAAAATAAAAAAAAGGTGGAATGTCATGAAACATGCTAGACTGGATCTGAGAAGTGAAGATCTTTGTACTGCAAAGTCTTACTGGTCTTGCACCATAGATGGGAATATGTGGTGCTCTGGATGTTGTCACACTGTATGTAGCAGTGGTGGTGAACCTATGGTATGCATACCAGAATGGGCACTCAGACCACTCTCTGTTGGCACGTGAGTTTTCACTACCCCTCTGCCCAGCAGCCCAATGGGAGCACTTCCTCTCTCATCCCAGCACAGAGTTTGCCCTGTCCATCACCCCAGCAGCCCAATGGGAGCACTTCCTCCCTCACCCCAGCACAGAGTCCCCCCCCCCCCCAATTTGGGCACTTGGTCTGTAAAAGGTCCACCATCACTGGTATATAGTGTTTCATCATTGGCTTTCAGGATGGGGTTGATAGACATTGCAGCCCAGCATTGGGAATAGTACTTATTTATCATGCTCTATGTCCCTTATTCATCTCCCTACCATCAAACATAACAACTGTGTGAACCTATCTCCCCATGTATCATAAGTAAGCTGTCCTACTGGTATGAATAATCCTACTCTATGTAGTTTTTGAAGTTAGTTTGTGTGTACAAGACCAAAACAAAGGTAAAAAGGGTCTCTCTTGGCCATTCTGCTGAAAGGGTGATGGAAGAATGACCTAAGGCCTTTTCATGAGTGTGTCATTGTTTGTAAGTGACATCTTACCCAACTTCCATGGATGGAATTATTTCCTAGATTAAGGAAGCTTTTATAGCAATCTTCTTGCTCATAGTACCCATGAAAGACATCCACTCAGCCGATCATATGACTTTCCTTTCCCATATACCTTACATTCAGCACTCTTTGTTCTGGGATTGGTCAATGGAAAGTAAACATGAAGTCAACTGACCCTAGGTCTAAGTCTCCAATACACCTCTAGGCTATTTGATGGTACCATAAAAAACAAATCAAAACAATAAACCCTTGATTGACCTCAACAGAATGTAGTTGTTGAATTTATACTGGAGCTACTACACTAATTCTGAATATACAGTACCAAAATGCCATATCTCAGCATTGTCTGAGAATATCTGCAATCCAGTAGCTAAAAATACACACATCATTTTATTTAGTACAAGATAAATCAACCTAATCCTTCAATTTAATCATGCTAAACTGTCTGAAGTCTCCCCCTACTGGTTAACCAACACCATTTTCAGCTAAGCTAACTGTGGCTAGTTAACTTTGAAGGCTATCAGTGACAACAAATGAAAAACTATTCTTTCTTTCTCTCTCCAACAACAGCTCAAAACTTTGGATTTATTTCCTTGCACCCAGATAATATGTAGAAGACTATATAATTCAAACCACAAACATTTGGTACATAGCTAGCTTCAGGGGAAAAAAATTAAGTGAACTTCAATCTTCATTTATTAAAACAGCAAAACCATCAATGCACAGAATGATGCTTGGAAGTGGAACCATGATCTGGACTGGGAATTTGTCTTCACTATAGAGTCACCAGCGATAGATTCTACTTCAACTGGCAAAGTTCCAACCTATGGAATTCTGGGACATGTAGTGTGTTGACATGCGTCGAATTCTCTGCTTTGGTCTAGGCAAGAGCTCAAAAATTGCCTAGCAGAAAATTGTGAATATATTCTGTGTATCATTCCTGTCAGCCTGGATGTTCCATGATTCCATACAGAGGGTCCCTGTTGGTGAAAGTGATATCAAGCCGATAAAACTGACACATTATAGATGTATTCTAAACTCTTGTATTTTGTAAGGTGTAATAATTATTCTGGGTTGGAAGGATTTTTTGCTGGAGAAACTGCTCAGGGGACACCCGAATGAGGCTCTTTTCATGTCCCCAAGAGCTGGGACAGAGATGGGCACTCAGTCCATCATGCAGTACCCAGGTCTCGAACTGCCGAGTTGCCAACTTTCCAGCTAACAAGGTGAGCTTCTTAACCAAAGTCTCCCTTGTTTGAAAACCAGTCATTTCTGATTATAGGGGTGGTGGTGCTCTCCTGTTTATAGTGAGCCTTGGTGCCGCTTGAGAATGAGTGGAGATTAATCACTAGGCTTTAAGCACAAGCAGTGAAATATTCTTCTTCTTCAGTGCCACTCAAGCTAGGACTGGTCTCCTTACCTGGAGATCTGTAGAAGCAGAGCACTTCATTGAGACTTCACCAGATAACCTAACAGCTGGTGACCCAACCTTGTCTTCATAAACAGATTGTCAGTGAGCTTCCAGGTTTTCAAACCAGTCTTTCTTAGCCCTGCCTAATGGCTTCAGATATGCCTGCTTTGAACAGTGTGCCTGCCATGGGTCTATCTTGATAGCTCTTAGCATTTTTCTTGTAAGTGCCATCTGAAGGGTTGATTAACAGGTGGCATATGAAACCACACATTTTCAAAAAGTTTACATCTTCTTTCGTGTCCCAATGAAACCCTGGACTGTTAACATGAAGCAACTTTCTTGGCTTTGTCATTGGCCAAACTTAAGTCGTCATCAGTGCATGTTTCAGGCAGTAAACAGCAGACCAATAAATGAGCCGGATTTACTTCAAAGCTTCCTTTCTTTTGAGTCTCACAAAGACTTCCTCCAGCCATTTCTCAGGGCCAGAGGCTAATCTTTGTTTATTAATGTACACATGTTTCCTAAAATGTATTCTTTGGTAGCTGCTGGCAACAAGATTCAATCTACAGCATTGTGGGAGGTTGCCTTAGATGGTCAATATTTGTAGAGCATAAAAGCTCTACATGGACTTTCTGCCATACAGCCTCTTGTATGTGTCCCAGTCTTTATCCTGAAAACAACAGGAACTTTGAAAGAATGGACAAATTGTCCTGTTTGAAGTGACAGGATATGAATTATGCTAGTACTAGTTGAAGGATTTTGCAGGATTTTGTAGCCCAGCGATACAATAAGTATTTATTTATTGTTTTGTGTAAGTTCAGTGGGAAGGTAAACAGCATTCCATGCACTCTGGTGTCTAGCCATACCTATCACATGCGCATGCGCGCACACACACACTGCACTACAATAATTTCATGTTATAAATTATTCTGGGTTGAAAGGATTTATGCTGGAGAAATTCTGCCCAGGTGATGCCAGAATGAGGCCCCTTTCATGTCCCCAGGATCTTTTCCCACCAAAGTGGTCTCTATTTATCTACTTGTAATTTCTTGCTTTTGATCTGCTGGTTTGGCAGGAGCTGGGACAGAGATGGGTGTTCATACTGCAGTAACTGGGTCTCGAACTGCTGACTCACCAGCCTTCCAGCTAACAAGGCAAGCTTCTTAACCACTGAGCCGCCACCGACCAATTCTTCATAAATGAACAAATATATTAACTCTATGTATTTGGTGTATGGGAAAACTCCATTGGGTTACAGTGATTTTCAGCTACATTCCATTCACATCTATGGAGGGAGAGCCGTGCTTCTCATGGTCCTCCCGATTGGGGCAGGGTATTAAATTTAATACATAATAATAATAATAATCTACTTTCATATACAGGTCACCATTCTTTTCCCATGCAATGTTTGCTTTAGTAGGGATTCCGGGTGGCCCTGAGAGACCATTTAGCCAATATGGCCTTTGAGTGATGAACCTGGGATCTATAGGCCATGAACAATTTAAACAAAGTTTCTCAAACCCTAATTTAGTTGTTCATTGGCTGTTGCTTTGGAAGAGCAGAGATTTATCCACCTCACGAAACTTTGGGAGAAAGGAAGATCTGCAAATTAAAACATGAATAACATTCATTGCTCAAGGTATGAGGATACAGTATAAGCATTCAACTCCAGCTCACCGACAGCTATATTCTTTTCAAAGTAAACCAAGCAAGACGGTCTCACTGGAAACATGCTAAAGCCACTGTTAACAGAAACCTGGAAGGGCTGTTGGAAATGTCTGAGTAGTTGACATTTGGCGAGACTTGACTTTTTTGGCTTTGCCTCTTAACAACTCCTGCAGACGCACTCTTGTAGACATAAGGTCTTTACATGCTATAAGCGTTATTCTTTTAGCTTCCTTAATAGTATAAGCAAAGGATGCTTGTTCCCACCCTATAGGTCAACACCTTGAACTATGATTTGCCAAATCACTGTTTGTGGGAGGACATAAACACCTTGCTAAGGAAACAGGTTACATTGCAAGTCTCAATGACTTTGCCACTGTACACATTTTGTCATCTGCCATGGGAGATGAGAGCACTCAAGGAAAACAACAAATAGAAGACCAGGTTGAGAGTATTGGGTGATGGGTGATGGGTAGGGAGTGTTGAATGTCTATGTGGGGAAAAAAAAAACCTTTCCATTTACCTAAAACAGTGTTTCCTAACTTCTGGTTTTTGGACTGCAGTTCCTAGAAGCCTAAGTCAATTCCCCAAAGCACTAATCAGCCAATGTACTGACGGTGGCTTCTGGGAATTGAAGCCTCCATGTGGGCTCCACGTTGGGAAACATTGACCTAGACCAGGGACAGGCACTCAATCTGTCATGCAGTACCCGGGTCTCGAACTGCCAACTTGCCAGCTTCCCAGTTTCAGATAAAGACATGAGAGCAAAATCAGATGCTAGCCTACAATTAAAGCTGAAACCACAATAATGTTGCTGAAAAGTGATTGAGTCGATCTTTCCTTGTTTGTCAAGTCAAATCTCTAAGGAAATCTGTGCTTAAGTCCTGAAGGCCACTAACCAGACAAAGCAAACTAATCCATATTATCCTAGAGATGACAGAAATTTGTGCCATAAATTCAAGTGCATACTTTAGTTAAGAACTCCCCTCAAACAAGCATTGGATATCTCCTGTTCACGGTCTGAGATCTTCTAACATAAAACGCAACAAACAAACTTGCGATCACTAGCAGGCAAAACTCAAAAGCTGCAATTGAGCGGTGTCCCTTCTTCCCCCAGGACCCCAAATCTTTTATTTTGGGAATTATAGAACTATTTTAAAGGTAAATGGGTAATCATTTTTACACCTCATTCTTCTTCAAAGCATTATAGGACCAGGGAACCATAGAGGTGGAAGGGATCACATTCTTCCAAATGTGTAATAAAAGTATGCATCCTTGAAATGTAGATCCATGGGTTTGGAATCGACTGTCCAAAACATCAGAAAACAAACTGGTTCTGTGCTCTGTCTTCCATGCATGTCAAATTTCATTTCCTCTCATAAATCCAATAAGTCTAGCAAAAACAAAGAGCATCAAGATGTATTTGGCAGAAGTTTCCGTCTTAGGTCGTAGGCTCCAGTCCACAAGAAAAAACTGCCAAATAAAACTTGCTCATCTTTCAGCGGCCACTAAATGCTTTGTGGTGTAGTGAATAGAGTGATGGATTAGGACTCAGGAGCCCTAGTTTTCATTGTTTTCCTGGCCACGGAAACATGGTGGATGTGTGTGGCCCTGTTAAAAGGTCTCCCATGCTCGGAAGTCTGTTGTGTCCAACTCGAGAGGGTGTGATTATCTCTGTTAGGAGCCAAAGAGCCAGTTATGATGGCCTAGCCACTCTAGACAAAATTGAACCAGATGTACCAATAAATGGAGACATTATAAAGATGATTCTTAGCGTCTTAATACCATGGAAGGGGGCTCCGGTGGCTCAGCGGTTAAGAAGCTCGCCTTGTTAGCTACAGGGCTGGCAAGTTGCCAGTTTGAGACCAGAGTACTGCATAATGGATTGAGTGCCTGTCTCTGTCCCAGCTCTTGGGGACATGAAAGGAACCTCATTTGGGTGTCACCTGAGTGGAGTTTCTCCAGCAAAAACCCCTTCAACCCAGAATAAATTTTGACATGCTATTATTATTATTAATTCCATGGAGAATAATTTATGGACCTCTAGATAGTGTACAACAGTAGAAGTAAAGGTCACCCTTACTCAAAAGCCACTCGTATCCAACTGTAGGAGGAGCTGCTCATCTCTGTTTACAGCCAAAGAACCAGTGTTGTCTATATCTGCAGATGTGTCCATGGTCATGTGGCACTCATGACTAGATGCTGGAGTGAGTGCACAGAACACTGTTACCTTTCCCGCTGAAGCGATACCTATTTATCTACCTGCAATTTCTTGTTTTGAACTGCTAGGTTGGCAGGAGCTGGAACAGACGACAGGCACTCTCTCCATCATGCAGCACTGAACTGCAGACATGGTGATCTTCTGGTTGTGAAGATCAGTGTCATAACCACTAAGCCACTGATGCCTCTTGCCATTGGTAAAACTAAGTAAAGATATAGGTTGCCCTTGCATGAAAGCCAGTAGTGTCTGACTCTAGGTTTTAGTGCTCATCTCTGTTTATAGCCAAGCAGGCATGCTTCAACACCAGAGTGCACAGAATGCTGTTTACCTTCCCACCAAAGTGGACCCTATTTATCTACTTGCAATTTCATGCTTTCAAACTGCTAAGTTGGCAGGAGCTGGGACAGAGATGGGAGCTCACTCCATCATGCATTACCCGGAAATAAAATTCCGACCTTCCAGTCAGCAAGTTCAGCATCTTAACTACTTGAGCCACTGTAGTCCCACTGGTAAACTGCTCCTTTACCCACTGGTAAAGCTACTCCTTGACCTGTCCTACTGGTAAAACTACTCCTTAGGTACCTCACTTACCTTTAGTTGCTGTACGTCAGATGTGACTTGATGACATCTAACACAAAACAACACTTCTAGCCAATCACAGGTAGTCTTCTGGAAGAAATCTGGAGTGAAATGCCCGCCACATTTTCACGCTTGTGGTGTGCGGCTTCTGTTTCCCTCCAACAATTCATAAATAAGCCTTTTGGTCAGAAGTTCACTCAGATTAGTCATTTAATGGTTGCTTAAAAAAAGTAAGAGAAAGAAAGAGAAAGAAATATAACAAGGGCAAGAATCATAGCCAAGAGGCACAGAGCTGGTAGGTCAGCAGTTAGCTAATCACCTCACAATGCAGGTGACCTCAGCATTGGACTTTGGCTAGCATAAATCAAAACATTTTGGCTGATTTATAGAGGCTGAAAGTTTGGCTGTTTGACTCTGGTGGAGCTATGCCAAGTCCTAATGATCTGTAAATGTGGCTACAAATGGAACTCACCAGAGGTATTATTTTGCCTTTGCAGACTTTCTATTTTACTCAGACTCAAGGGAACAACCGTTGTCCTAAAACTGGGCCACACTTGACCTTCTGTTGCGTTCTTTGAGTCCTCTCCTGAACTGCTTTCTCTCTGTAAAGGTAAAGGTTTCCCTTGCTCAAAAGCCAGTCGTATCCAAGTCTAGGGGTCAGTGCTCATTTTTGTTTCTAAGCTGAAGAGCCAGCGTTGTCTGCTCCTGCAGACATTTCCATGTTCATGTGGCAGGTATGACTAGACACATGGAACGCTGTTACCTTCCCACCGAAGTGGTCCCTATTTATTTACTTGCAATTTCTTGCTTTCGAACTGCTAGGTTGACAGGAGCTGGGACAGAGACGGGAGCTCATTCCATCCTGCAGTACTCGAGAATCGAACTGCTGACCTTCCGCCTCCCAGTCAGCGTCTTAGTGACTTGAGCCACTGCAGTCTGTAGCAATGTATTATTCGGCGGTTCTTCAAAAGGGGAAATGCATCACAGAATGTTTGTCTTATATTGAGTCAAACCTGTTTTACTCCATAGTTCAGGAGTTCTCAACCTTTTAAAGCCGGGGGCTGGGTCATGCTCCCTCAGACAGCTTTGGGGGCTGGATGGTCTTTTTGCCCTTCCTCCACCACATGTCACTTCCAAGTGTGGTAGAGGCGGTGAGGGGCCACATGAAATGGTGCTGTGGGCCGTATTCGGTCCACAGGCCACAGGTTGAGAATCCCTGTCATAGTGTCAACCCAGACTGGGACGGTATCTCCTGGATTTCAGATTGGATTCTTTCTCTCTACCAAAGACCTCCCTAAACGACTTCCCCTTCTCCAAAGCACTGCAGGGTGACAAATAAATAGAAATGGGGCTTTCATTTAAAAATTAAACACCCCCCCCCCCACAAACACAAAAGAGACTCCTACTTTCGCTTTCACTTTCTGTTTAAGAGTCTGTGCTCCTGAAAACTCCAAAATAAAGTGAAAATATCTTGTAGACTTGAAAGGAGCCTCATTCGGGCGTCCCCTGCACGGAGTTCCTCCAGCAAAAATCCTTTCAACCCAGAAAACACCTTTGAGTGCTTCTGACATGGTAAAAATAAGTAAACAAAGCTGCCGATGCAGACAGTCCTGGTTCTTTTGGTGTAAACAGAGATGAGCAACGTCCCCATAGATTTGGCTACAACTGGTGTTCGACCAAGGGAGACAGTAGACTAAAGACACAAAAATAAAAGTAGTACCTCCCTTCCAAAAGAACTCTAAAGGAATCAATAATGAAAGCTTTTGCTATGAATCAAACATGCAAAGAGTCTTTCATTATCTTCTGCTGAGTCTCTTTGGTCAGCTCACTATTGAATCTTGGGATTCCACAGAGCGTAACATTAGATGCCTTCTGCTTTCCAAGGGATATCCTATAACTGCCTCTTGCCTGCCTGAATTGGTGACAATGAACACCCAACACCTGGAGTTTCCTAGAACCTTTTGCTGCTGTGGAACATCTCTGCCTCCACATGTAAGTGGTTACTGCATTGCCATTGTTCTGATAAAATTGCAATAGGGGGAGGGGGAGGAACTTGACCAGATTGCTACTGCATAGTTAATATTTAGTAGTGTGCAATCCTTAATTATAATTTCATGCTCTGGAGGGAAAAAGAAATAAATAAGAGAATCGTAATAGCAATTCAAGGTTGCCCATTCCCCCAGAGAGAAACAACCACCTATGAGCCACATATTAGCATACACTAATTAAAGCACATATTAATTAATGCAAAGACCTATTTACAAACCTGTTGCTCAGTATAGGGCTAGACACTATTTTTAATTGGGACATATTTATTTAGACAAATTTGATGGCCCATTACTTACTATTGGAACGGTATATGCAGAAAAATAATAATTAAAAATATCTATATTGGAATGGTTCAAAATTAGCCACATATCAATACTTAAATAGCCTTTGATTATTAATAAGAGCTGATATCACCATTTTTAAGTGCCTTCTTGAAGGTTGTAGTATTTCTGAACCACAATCGGGCATACCCTGGTAACAGCAACCTTGCATTGCTAGCTAATCTTTTTCACACTAGGTCAAAGTGGATGGAACTGCAGAATGAACTCACCAAAGCAGGGGTTCTCAACCTACAGCCCGTTGGCCGGAACCAGCCCATGGCACCAAATCAACCAGCCTGCACCCTTGCTCCAGGTGGCAGTGGCGGTGGCAGTGGTGATGGTGGCGGAATCAGCTACAGACTGTTTACAGTTGTTGTAAATATGTATATGATGGTCGTGGACTCATTTATGGCTGTTGTAAATGCATTTACTACAACCATAAATGAGTCCGTGGCTGATTCCGGTGGTGGCGGCAGCTGGACCACCAGTCTGGCCCACCAACTGTCTGAGGGAGCATGACCCGGCTCCTGACTTCAAAAGGTTGAGAACCCTTGCACCAAAGGGTGCCTTCATTTTGACAGTTTCACATCTGGCCTAGACAGGGAAGAAGAAAAGAACAAAGAAACAATTTCTGCCTTAAAAAATAATAATCACCCATTTGCAGCAAGCCCTGTTAATTAGATCTATCCTGCCTACATTTTGAAGGTGTATAGCTAAGGTTGAAAGATGGCAAATAGTCAAAGGAAACGGAGTTTCATCTATTCTCTCAAGTTCAACTTGGCCTCCAGCAGGTCATGAGTTTGTGAGGTATGGAGAGGAAAAACATCTTAGCTTGTTGTGTTGATGCAAAACAAAAGTTTATGCCATACACATTCCTGGCTTATCTTTTTTTACTTTGCCAGTCAAGTTGTTATCATTCTGGATGAGCCTTCCAATTCTCTTGTTAACCCACTGAGATAAGCAGTCTTTTCAAAGCTAAAACATTTATGGGGGCCAGAAAAGTACAAAAGCAAATGATTGACTTTCTGATGTTTACCTGGTTGGAACTATGGTGGGAAGTTTTACTTATTTTCAGTTATTTTATGCCTTCATTTTTTTATTTTCATTTTTTTTTTGCCTAAAGCAAGAAATGGATTCAAGTTGTCTCACTCTGCCAGGACCCTATGCTCAACTAAGTCAGCACAGCTTCCTACCCTATGCCTTTTTAGAAAGCAAGTAGCTACTGAAGTTGATGTTATGGGGCTAAGTGACTTGGTTCACAACTCTTGTTCTGACTTTCTTTTAAAAGAAAGAGAAATCTATACTTCAGATGTAAAAGGTATTATTTTGTTCCTTTTTTGTTTTACAACTGTATTTCAAAGCTGCCAGAAAGCAGAGGATAGCTACCCAATTGATTGAGACCTCAAAACAATGTGCCTCATTTTCAACCGAGAATGTCAATACTCCTTCCGAAAGAGACATTGGCCATATTGGCTTTAGTGGATGACTTTGCTGAGATTTTGTTAAGGTTGACTTATGTGTCAGATGTCATTAATTCTGGATGCTCAAAGAGTCCTCCATTGGGAGTGCCTTCCACAGCCGAGGGCGAAAGGGTCATAAGCTACATATTGTGGAGAAAAAGCACAGCCTGCCATACCACGTGTGCTTAGGAAGCAAATTTTGCTTTAGTCTGAAGTTGTGAATGCTAAGAAATAGGAATTCACTGTAGTTACATATCAAGAAACAATCTAGGCTCTTGCATTTTGTAGTGTACACCTTTTACTTCCTGTCTGGATTTTTGCAATCTCTTTTTTATTACTCTCTCTCTTTAAATAAAAAAGGAAGTTACTTCTCCAAGTTCAAACCCCTGTGTGTGTCTTTGAGGATATGAAAAATGAACTATTGATCAGGCAATTGACAAATGCAATAGAAATTTTATGTGGCTCAAGAGAGACCTTTGAATAATTTAGAAGTGTGCCAAATATGAGTGACGGCCGACAGTGGGGGGTATTGATTATTTTTAAAAACTGAGAAAGGCTCCTTGCTGTGGGCTGGGGGGCCGAAAGAAGAGAGGCGGCAAACAGAGAAGGGAAGGTGGAAAAGAAACGCAAGAAGGAGTAAAGCTTGTGCTACTAGACACCACCAGACATGAGGAAGTTGAGGAGACAGTCGGGTAGAGTGCACCGGCTCTTTGCTTTCCCGATCAATAATACCATGTCAAAACATAAAATGCAAGATTTTGCTCTTAACTAAAATGTGTCTTCAGATTTTTTAAAAGCATTGATTCAGGATGGATCAATGAGGATGCAGGGATATGTGTGTGTGCACGCGCACAAACGTGCGCATGCACACACACACAGAGAGAAAGAAAAAGAGGGACTATAATACAGGTACTAGATACATAATAGTGCAGCCAAAAAGCTTTTCCAGGACCTTGTTATAAATGTCTTGTGTATATTAACAATCGTTTTCCCCCCTCCTATGTCAAGATAAAAACATAAATAAATGCTGCCAAAGGATTTTGGGTTGTTCCTGATATGATGCTAGACATAAAACTGGAGAGAGAACCTAAGTGGACTTGAATTAAAAGGGGATTGAACCTTCCTGTGGCAATTCTTACCAGTGTGGAAAATTAACATTTCTTGAGGAAAAGTATCTAGAAAGACCCTGAGAGCTGACTTTTGTTCTATTACTTGAGGTAATTCTGCTTTACAGTCTGCTTACAGTTGTTCCTTATAATTATAGCCCAATCTTTTTGGAACTAGGAAATTCAAAGCAATCTCAAACATCAATATATGTTTGAGTTATGAAAAAGTCAATTTATGAATGAAAATCCATAGAAAATAAATACTCGAGTTACCACCCCCCCCGAATGGATTAATTGATTTTCAATACATTCCTATGGGGAACTGTGTTTCGAATGATGAAGTTTGGTTTTCAATGCATTCCTATGGGAAATTGCATTCAATTCATTCCTATGGGATATTCAGATTATGAATTTTTTGTAACACAAAACATCCCAAGGAATGCTTTAAATTTGTAACTAGAAATACACACATAATTTAAGAGTAAGCATAGCAAAATGCAAGACAAAAAAATGACATGTACGGGTGCTAATGCAGTGGTGGGAGTCAGCCAGTACGCCCCAGTACACCCGTACAGTAGTAGAAATTCCAGCTGGCCCTGCCCATATGGTTGCCGGAGCCTTGGGTTGTAGGCCTGTGCCTGCCTTCCATATCGGTGGCACAGCCTCCCCGGTCTTTCCCCATCTTGTTGCCAGAGCCTTGGGTTCCACCCAGCATGTCACATGGCCACCATGACACACCCACCATGCCATAACCACAGAGTAGGTAGTATTTTTTTTTAATCCCACCACTGGTCTTCAAGAAGCCCTTCATATGGAAAGGCATCCAGTGTGAAAGATGATTTGGGGCTCTCTCAGCTCTTGAATTGTCTCCATTCCTCTTGCAGAAGCAGGTGCTTTGCATGGGAAATGTGCCTTGATTTATATTTTTGTTTATTTCATGACTTGCTGTCATGAAGAACCTAACCTTGATCAACCAATGCTGGTCTTCCAGTTTCAGCCATTCCTGACCAGACTGTATCAGAACAAGCAGCATAAGGACTACACTGACCAGGAATGCAATTTTAGGAAGGAATTAAAAAACAAAAAACTTTGTAAGTCTTTTCCTCTGCTTTGGTTCATAAGCACTTTTAAAATAATAGGGAGGGGGGGGGAGAGAAGAGAAATCACACAATATGATATTTTACCAGCCTAAGGATTTGCATGGCCTTGAAACTCGGATACAAAGAAGCCCTCAATCTTTTGCCATCAATAAAAGATATTCCCATTTGCCATCTCCTGCTGTTCTCCTAGTTGGTTGGTGGGAAACTGAAAAGGCTCGTGAAAAATAATTATTTTTGCCGCACAAGGGTTTTCATTGTTGATAGGAATCGGAACAGCAGCCTCTCCCGAAGAGACATCTAAGAGAAACATTGTCGTTACATCTTTTGACCTGGGTAATTAGGCATAAAACCAGGAGCACCTGGTTCCTGATGGTGAAATGTGAAGCAGAAAAGTGGAGTCCTAGGAGGTTTTCCCTCCCCCCAACCTCTTATCGCTGTGGGAGCAGAACAGCTTAAATGCAAGGGCTGCAGAAATGAAACAAGAAGCACTTATGAAGGCAATTTGACATTAAAAAGTAAGGACTCCACCAGACTTTCAAAGTACATAGGTCATGTTTTGGTGGGGCTGGCTCTACTCTTGAACAAAGTGAAGCAACTACCATTCATACTATAGTTATCAACCAGTTGACTTTGAGACATAAGATTATGACAATGATGCATTTCAATAGTCATGCATCTTCTTCTTCTTCTTCTTCTTCTTCTTCTTCTTCTTCTTCTTCTTCTTCTTCTTCTTCTTCTTCTTCTTCTTCTTCTTCTTCTTCTTCTTCTTCTTCTTCTTCTTCTTCTTCTTCTTCGGTCATATCCATTTCCGAATACTGGCTAGCATCATGATGATCAGCCATGAATACTGTCCTGGGAACAATATAATGCAATAGTCTTCCATTTGCCTTCTGTGTTGCAGCCTGACATCTGTACCACTGATCAAGTTCCATGAGTCATTTTCTAGTCTTGAGCCCTTTTGGCACATAAAGTCCTCATCAGCCCCCAGCCAGTATGGATGAAGCTGCTGCCCTCCATCAAGATGGATTTTAGTGGGATTTAATCCACTTGGGGACTCATCTTCTAAAATAAATTTTAAGGGATATTTGATGAAGTTTTACAGGCAGCTTGACAGAAACTTTCTAAGTTTTAAGCTGCCATTTTATGAGTCCCCAAATTTTTTCCATCCCCAAAAGAAAGAAATTGGACAATTGGACAGTTACATGTAGGTAGAAGATGACATTCGGGTTTTAGTTTTAACCTATTGTGAATGTTGGCAGGGTATTTTAATGGGTTTTAAATGTCAAATGTTTTTATGATTTTAATTGTTGGGATGTTTTTACACTTGAGTGTTTTTATGGTTGATTGTAAGCTGCCCGGAGTCATGTCGGCGAGGGGGTGGCGATAGAAATTGAATCAAATAAATAAATAAATAAATAAATGCAATATCATTGTTCAATATGGTAATGAGTGGGGATGTTGCTGATGCAAGAACTTTAAAAAAAATCACCTCTACCATCATCCATCAACAACCGACCTCAAAAATACAGAGATTAAAAAAATTGAAAAGTACTAAACACCAAGGCAAGAAATTGGAAGAATATGGAAGGGAGATGAAAATGCCTTGTTTCCATACTAATTTCAGGAACAGGAGTTTCCCCAAAGCCTTCTGCTGTCAGGTTAAAATAATTGCCTATAACTGCCTAATTTGTTTTTGGAAATCTGAAAAATCAGTGATTTTGCAAAACATTTCATCAATCCCGCAGGTTTTTTTTAGACTTTACACTTATTGTCCATCTGCATCAACCAGCTATACTGAGAAATAAGAAGTTCAATACAGTATAAAAATCGTGAGAGATAAATTTTTATTCATATTATTTACAAGCAAGTGCAGCCATTTTAATTGAAAGTAGAATCAAAATGATATAAAGGGAGTCATCATGTCACTGTGACCTATAATAACCTCTGCAGGTGGCTCAAGACAGAGTTACTCGTGACTCATACTGATCACATGCTCATGTGTATCTTGCTAACCGCAAAACGTGACTCATACTGACCACGTGTCTCATGTGTATCTTGCTAACTGCAAAACGTGACATGACCTAGTACTAGAAAAAAAAGGTAGTTTAGAAGGTCTATAAGGGAGAAGGAAAGAGAGGCAATTTGGGCATTGCAAACACAGGATCCTAGGGAAACCTGTCTTTGCTTTGTTCCAAATCTCTCTATTATTGTCCAATCTTAATATTACTTGCATCTCTTTATTACTAAGGTATTGTACTTTATAGAATGTGTTCTGATTTTATTTGGCTTATGCATGCAATAAATTAATTAATAATATTTTAAGATATTGTGCCTAGAGTCCTTTTGTGTGTAGCAGCTGGGGAAAATAAAAATAAAATTTCCTTGACAAAATAATACAGTACATGTTTATTAAAACCCATGAGAAATACAGCAACAAGATAAAAGAAACAAATGTGAACCTCTCTTGTGCTCGCATGGGAGGTCAGTCTGTGGTCATAGGAAACTCAAAATATTCAAACCAGAAGCCCAGTGAAATTAGACAGCATCTCACTAATGCCCATCGGGCTATACAAGATGGCATGTGTTGACTGGAGATCTTAACACCCTCTTTGTTGCTAGGATGGTTTATCTGTTTATTCCTGTCACCAGTCGGCTTCCTGTGTTATACATTTTTTATATTTGGTTGCATTTTTAAATGCGGAGTCTCCTCAGTGACTTGAACAATGGGCATCTGCTTTTCTAAGTACTCACATTAATGATGGGGTTGTAGCTGTTTAGGTAATTTGAAATGCCTTTGGTTTTTCAGAATTGTCATACATGCATTTCACTAATAATACATGGTGTTTGGAAGGCCTCATTCCCAAAGCACTTAAACTAATTACAACTCATAATATCCCCGAAAGACAGGTACAATATTGTTCCGTTTTAGAGGTTGAATGAAAACTGAGACGGAGAGGTAGACTGCTTGACCAGGTCAGCTTGGAGAAGAGCAGGAGAAAGAAAGGGCAGAGGGATTGGATAGAAGAATCTTCCCCAAAGTAATGCCTTTGATAGGCAAATCTTCCCCAAAGTAATGCCTTCCAGGGATCCTGGTATGTTACCTATATATTCCTCAGGCTGCATATCCATAGTGCCTGGGAATGATGGAAACTATAGGGAACAGCAACGGAGAGTACTAGCTTGGAGAAGATTGTACCAGATCAGCACTTTGAAGCATGACTTAGCCAGAAAAATATCTAACCATGATCAGTTCCACTACTGAAGAGAGAAATGCCTAAGCATGGACAGCTCCCCATTAGGCAGAATGAAGGACATATCATCATCTTGTCCTTCAACTTGAGCAGCCATATATCTCTGATGGCCTTGCATCTATCACGGGTTATATATATATATTTGGGGGGGGGCTTATATTTCCGAGGTGGGGAAAAATAGGGGGTGCCTTACTATAGGAGGAGGTCCTATTTTTGGGGAAACAAGGTACTATAATTTGCAATCATAGTAGAGAAAATTTGAGAGAGAGAGAGAGGGAAATGTGAACACAGTAGAAATCATGGTTTTGTGACACATGCTCAAGGACTGTTATTTAGCCAGCCTTAGGACTACTGAACCCATAATGCAATACAACTGCAAGGAAATCATAGAATCATAGAATAACTGAGTTGTGTGGGGCCATTTAGGTCATTGAGTCCAACCCCCTTCTGAATGAAGGAATCCGAATCAAAGCAGATCTGACAGATGGTTGTCTAATTCTTTCTTGAATGCTTCCAGTGATGGAGCACTCACTACTTCTCAAGGCAGTTGGTTTGTTGTTGAACAGGCATTCTCAACCTTTTAAAGCTGGAGGTCAGGTCACACTCCTTTAGACAGCTTCAGGATCCAGATGTCCATTTTGCCCTTCCTCCACCACATGGCACTTCCTGGTGTGGTGGAGGCAGTGTGGGACCCACATGAAATGGTCCCATGGGCCACATCTGGCCCGCAGACCGCAGGTTGAGAATCCCTGTTGTAGAAGAACATCAACTGACATGGAATAGGCAGTATTCAACCAACAGCACAGCAAATAAACTCAGTTGGAACATGTATTAAGCAGCCAAATATCTTGACCCTGTAGTCCTCAAAGTCCCCAAAATAAAACTCCACAATGAAGCTAACCTTTTTGCTGTGAGGTTTTCCTCCACAATTACAAGTGGCACATATCTTCCAGAAGGAGGAGAAGCTACATATTTTGTTCCTTCATCTGAGGCTCTTTCTCTCCCCCACCCCACTTTTGTTGACCCTCTCTATGTTGTCACTTTGCCAACACTGCAGTCACTGTAAATGTATCTGACTTTGCAAGGGCTGCTGATAACATAATAAGGAATGTAAGCACAGTTAGATAAATTAATTTCAAGGTCAAACATGATGACAATGGGAAATGGATGTGTGGAGCAGGTAATAGGAAGGGAACTCGAGTGCATACTGATAATGCTGTTAAAGGCAGATGTTACCCGATAATTGAATCTGAAATGTAACTGATTTTTTTCCTGCCCTCTTCCATTAAAAGAATTGTAGGAGATGCAAAAATCAAAGATTATTCAAAGAATTAGGATATGAAAAGCATGTTAGATCACTAAACTCCAATTAGTTAAATTAAATTGTATACCATTATCTACCTGTAGCTTTATTGGTGGCTAGCATTAGCACTCAAGCTGGTGCAATAATAAAATTAGGGAATAACACTTTAATTGAATTGCACTTAAAAGGATCACACTGACAAAAATGATTGTTATCTGAATGTAATGCACACCTTTTCCCCCTCTCCTCTCCTCGCCTTCCTTTCTCTTTCCACCTTCACTCCTTCTGAGCAATCATTAAATCCAATGAAACGAAAGCTGAAGAATCTCAACAGCTTTCTGAAAATAATGTGTGAACTGGGAAGGATTTGCAGAGTTTCTGACCAATTTAGCCTCATTAGGGTTTAGCAACTAAGGAAGACTTACTGAGAGAGAGAGAGAGAGAGCGAGAGAGAGAGAGAGAAAGAAAGAAAGAAAGAAAGAAAAGCAAATCAATTGAAAATCACAACGAATCATTACAGACCTAGAATAGCCAGGCAACCATATTGATGTGACAAGGATGTGACTCTCTGCGCATGGATGTGCATAAATGCCTGTGCATGCAAAATACAATCCAGAATTATCTGGATAATTCTGGGATTGACATTCATTAATCGGGCCTGATTTGTTCCAATGTCAAGGTTTATTTTCCCCAGCTACTGCTCATAATAAGTGTGTCTTATGCCCTTTTGGACTCTCAGGATTCAAAGAGACTCAATGGATGCATGTGTGTTAGTTATACAGTATGTCTGGACTCTGTCTGCTTCCATTGGGACTTGGCTTTGGCCAACCCAAGGAAGCACACTGTGTTGCTAATGAGCAAATCAGATATTACTCAGCAGACATCAGTACAAAAACAAAACAAAATTAAGAAATTTCATGGGAAGAGCAGTGGATGAAGATTTTATCGAGGATCTCTCTCAGGCACTAAGCCTTCCCTCCTTCTGTTCCTCTGTGGCTGTTTCCTCTTTCCGATGGCAGGCCAATGTCAAATGGCTCGTGTGGATCCACACTCACACATAAAGCAGTCTGAGCTGAATAATTTGGCAGATTAATGAAACCAGCAAATAGGCATTTAAAAACCCAGACATATCTGCAGCACTCATTCTCCATCTGTTTAGGCAGCATGGGACGTGCCCGATCACCTTTCCCAATATACTTTTCCCCACACACGTGATAAATCAAGTTCCCTCAGGTTTTGTTCACTTGAGTTGACATTGGCCCCTAGGCTTGGCTGCCCCGAGGCCTCAGGGGGTAAGGCAAGGAAACACACACATTCTCTACTCAAGATTTCCACTCTACTTAGGTAGCAATTCTTGCCACTGACCTAAGGTTGGTTGATTTCTTTGTCTTGTCCTCTCTATCTCTGTCTTTCTTCCTTTTCTGTCCCCTCACTTCATCTTCAAAAGTGTTTGCCTTGAACAGCAGCTGAATAGCAGGTTGAGAAAGTTCAACTGGCAGAATTTTTTTCTTCCTTGTTGATGAAAATCCATGAAGCACTTGTTGATTTTCTCCCTGTTATGAAATAGTTAAAGGTATCAAGCCTACATCAACATCAGCAGCAACATAATAATAATCTTGTCCTGGACAAAAGGAAAGGCATTCTGGATTGTAGCAAAGGCTACTCCATTATAGTTCCCCTCTTTTTACCAAGTCTGAACATCTGTCCCTGGGAAACCCATAAACTAGCATGGGAATGCAGAGCCCACTGGTGGTTTTCCATCCAAGTGCTGACCCAATCTGAACCTGCTTAGCTTCTGATACCATCTTTGCTGTTACTCCCAATTATGTTATTCAGAAAAATATGAGCTTTGAATCTAATGATCACACATAACCAACAGAGGAACACAAGAAGTTGCCTTAGCTTGAGACAGAACATTGGTTCATGTAGCCAGTGTGGTTCTAATCTGGTGCTCTATCTATAACACCACATTACGTTGTAGAATGTAAAACATTGTGTGAATGTGGAGAAATACAGAATCTGGCTCATGTGCTGGTCTGCCAATTACTGCCAGAAACGTGCACCTATGAGAAGTTAAGTTTGGCCAATGACAAAGCCAAGAAAATGACTTCATTTTGGCAGTCCAGGGTTTGATTGGGACACAAAATAAGAAGAACCTTTTAGAATCAATGGGGTGTATTAAGTCATTTCTTTAAAAATGAAAATAAAATGAACAAAGAAAATAAATTAAGGAGGAAATAGATTCCTAAAAAAAATCCTTAAGTCTGGAAATAAAGGTGATTTCTGGAGCCATACCTTTTCTAAAAGAATAAGCCTAAGCAGAACTTCTGTTCTTAACCAATTGCTAGGAAGAGACAAAAAAGTTAAGGTCTGAACACCAATGAGATTGGATAGGATCCATATTAAAAATGATGCAACAATGCTATATCAAAATGAACGTATTAAATAGAAGAATACAGTAGATGCCTTTGAACTGTGGTGCTGGAGAAGACTTTTGAGAGTCCCCTGGACTGCAATGAGGTCAAATCGGTCAACCCTAAAAGAAATCAACCCTGACTATTGCTTAGAAAGACAAATGCTGAAGCTGAAGCTCAAGTACTTTGGCCACCAAATGAAGACGGCCCAGATGTTTGGAAAGATCGAGGGCAAAAGGGGGAGGGGGAGGGAGAGGATGAGATGGTTAGACAGCATTGCTGATGCAGTGGGTGTAAATCTGGGCACACTACATAGGATGGCGGACGCCAGAGGAGACTGGTGTGCTATGGTCTATGGAGTTGCAAAAGGTCAGACTCAACTGTGTGAGTGAACAACAACAATTAAAAAGAATGGCCAACCTCTGGTCTGGGATTTCTCACATACACAGAGGTAAGCAAATCTGTGTAAGTGGTAGCATGAATTGGTGAATGGCATTTGTGCAACTGGCTGCAACTAACAGTGAAACTAAGTGCACAATGGATACCTCTTCAGATAGCACAACATTAGTTGGAAATCCCCAATGGATACTGGCCAACATATTTTAAAAGTCCATGTTAGGTGTTAAAGAAACAGACTGGCTTTTTGAAACTTGTTTTTATGCTAAAAGTTGGCCTCCTTATAGTTAATTTTTCAGGTGCTACAAGATTATTTTGTTGGTCCCTGCCAACAAAGGGATAGGATGATTGCAAAGTGAGCAGTCTTAACTCACATCATCAGTACTGCTGCTGAAGAGAAAGCATTCTCACAGACCTTGAGCACTTTATCTCTTTTGACCTTAAAGTTGCAACACTGGCTGTAACTTTAAGTTAAAGCACCAGTGGACACTTTGATGGTGATGACTTTGATGAGTTTTATATTCTAAGAGACAGTTAAGAAGGCCGTGGGATTTACGGCTCATTGATCATACACTCAACCAATCGGTGGTGAAGATTTAGTGCAGGTAGATTCATAACTTTCCCTTGGTTTCTTAAAACCATTGCCTGTGTGGCACCCAAAGTGGTTTGAGCCATTTTATGGTCTTGAAGAGCACTTACTGAAGACTGAGTAGAAGAGGAGAAGTGTAAGAAGGGAGTCTTAGGTCCACCCAATAACCCTGAGGCATCAATTACTTGATAATCCTTATCTGACACATCACCGGGAGAGCAAATACAGCAAAGGGAAAAGCTGGTGATGCTGCATCTCATTCACATTTTGGAGGAAAAAAGTTACTTTTGGGGACTTATTCAGTCACACAGTTGATTCTGACCCTTTGTGACACCATGGACCATTGTCCTCCAGGCACTTCTGTCTTCCACCATCCTCCTCAACCTGCCCAGCTCTGTGCCCATTGTGTCAACTATACCATCTAGCCATCTCATTTTCTGCTTCCCCCTTCTTCTTTTGCCCTCCACCTTTCCCAGCATCAAGGCTTTCTCAAATGAATCTTCTCTTCTCATTTGATGTACAAAGTAGTTTAGCTTCATCTTTACTATTTGACCTTCTAAGGAGCAGTCAGGGTTGATTTCTTCTAAGATCAACCTGTTTGTTCTCCTTGCTGTCTAGGGGACTCTCAAAACTCTCCTCCAACACCACATCTCAAAGGGGACTACACTATCATCAAAGGGGACAACACCATGGAATTTTCCAGCCAGTGGGGCCAACTGTCAGACTCTGGGAGTTTCATTATGATTGATGTCATGATGTGTCATTACCTTGCTTCACACTTATGGTGACCTTAACAGAATTTCCTTGAATATCTCTCATACTGAATAGAGTTATGGGAGATGTTCATGGAATTACCATTTCCACCACCTCTTGGTGAGTTTACATGGATGAGCATCAATTTGAACAAGGACAACTTGAGTTCTGTTTGACACGCCAGTCTATCTAGAAACTTACAAGTTCTAATCAGATGACATATTTTCCATTATCACAGCGCATCCACTGGGCATTCACTAGTTTTTCTTTGTATACTTAATACTTCGTAATTTAACATGATTCTCATGGGGTGCCTGGAGGTTCATTAACATCTCTTTCTGCAGACATTGGGGCTCTCTACAAACTAGCTGTGGAGCACCTGAAGCACTGCAGCATGGATTCTGTCTTCTGTCCTGGATTCTACTCTTTTAGATATGGAAGCCTGGCAGTGAGTAGAGGTCTGATAGATGTTTTATTGCACTCTCATCACAACATTGAATCAGCTTCGCTCTGAGTTAGCACATTAGTTTAATTAACTCAGTATTGTCTAAAACTATGGATGGATAACATGCACCATCTCAGCAACAACTACACTCTAAAATGCTTTAAGGCTAAAAAAAGAAAAAAGAAATCTCAGAAAGTCACTTGGAGCTTGGCTTGGAAGTTCAATTTCCCTATTGTGCATCTTGGGTGAAGAGCCAGCCTGTGAAGCCCTGGGCAAGCTGTACAGTCCCAACAGTTCCCCCTAGAGGAATGGAATGGTAAACCACCTCTGTGTATTCTCTACCTTGGAAACCCTGGGACAGGGTCAGTATAACACTATGTCAGTATAACACTATGATGATGAGGATGTCAGTGCAGATCTGAAAACAGGGTGAAATGTGAAATAAGAATAGTTTTGCATGCATTCCAAAAGATAACACAGAGTATTTTTCAGCTCAAAATAAATAGCAATAGCACCAGAAGGCAAGTAGAAGGATTTGCTTCTCATTTTTAAGGATCAGAGGGGAGTTCATTCACAGCACTGATTAAATAATTCAATAGATATTGAGTCATTCGTCAGATGCCATCATGTTTAGCTCCTGCTGCCTGTCAACAGCTGATGGGCCGGCATATGTTTGTCACACACAACATTGACAGACCCTGCTATCTTTGCAAGCTATCTAGTCCATGCAAACTAGGGATGTGTGTTTGCATTTTCCTCTTTGCACTTTCTGCAGATCGCAGTGAGCTTTCTTTTGCCCGCAAGAACAATTTTTGTTGGGAAAATGATAGAACTACAGTCACCTAGGATAACTGCTGCCAAGTTTCTATGAATTGTTTAAAACTAGAAGAACCAATGTGGGTGTTTGCGTCTGTTGATCAATCAGTTCATCCTGTTCTGCTCACTGGGAATGCTTTGCCTCAAGAAAGGAAAGAAGACCTAATTTAGTGCAAAGAGATTTTGCTCAAAACATTGAACCTGCAACATAGAAAAGGCATCTACCTGTCCCATATTGAGACTGGAGGAGTGAGAGCCTGTATGGGACAGTAATTTCACCACCAGTTATCCAGACATGTTCAAGGCTGGCTGAACATGGCTGGCTGAACATAAGTGGTGATAACCAAAAGCCCAGAATCAGCCTCTTCCCAGCCATGGATTTAACTCCACAATCAGCTGGGAGAAATCCTCCATTCTGGACTCACCATAAGGCTGATCCCTCCCCACTATGATGTATAAAAAGCTTCCCACCGGCCAATTGGCCAAAACCCCAGGTAAACAGTACAGGATAGGCAAAAAAAAAGGTCCCACACAACAAGCCAATCTTTGTGTGGGCCAAAATTTCCTATCCAGCCCTGAAGAGATCAGCTATGCTCATACTGAACCCAAAGGGCAAGCTGGTGGGTCACTGGTTTGCTGCTTAACACATGAGACAGGGGGTGGGTGGGCTTTGAAAGGAGAATGACAAACACAAACAAGAAAGATGTGACTGGCGTGGATTTGTTTAAGGTGGATCCCAGCTTGCCAAGAAGTGACCCACACTCAATGATCACTAAGCTGTCTCCCACAGCTCACATAAGAGGAGACATGCAGAGTTTAGCAGTGGGACTGCACTGGAGTGCCATAGCTTTGAGTACTGGTAAGGTGCACCTTCACAGCCAGTCCATCTGGCATGGCCTCCTCTGCTTCCATGACCATTGGGAATCAGAATAAGTGGTTCCTCCTCCACTCATTTTGCCGTTGGGCCCAATATGATGGTTTCCAGTGGCATTTCCTCCACTGAGGGGGACCATCACCCCACCTAAAGGGACACATCTGCCCATAGCTGTTGGCGCTTTAGGGAGTCAGGTTATTTACCGCCGTCCAACACTCGGTGATCTACACAGTATAATTACTGTATAATTACCTCCTTCTCCATCTTAACTTGAGCATAACTCCTTACCCCCTGCCACTCAGAACAAGGTGATAAGCCCAGAAGCATGGTCCAACTCTCTCTTGAGCAAGGTGCGGTGTGGCAAAAAGCCCCTGCCCTGTGCAATTGCACATGTAAATGTGCAAGTCGAGCTCAAGCCAACGAAAACCAAAATGGAGAAGTCTGTAAAATGGACCTGACTGAACTTGGTGACATTTTTGATCATGATGACCTTTCCAAAACGGTGATGGATGGGAGAGGGCTTTGGGAATCCAAAGTAGGCATTTAGTAGGATTTTCCAAACAGAGAGAGAAATAAATGGGAAGTGGAAAACATCAACTATGTGGAAAAGCCAAAGAAGGGTGGAAATGTTGGGTGGATAGGATACTTAAAATGTCTTCAGCATTGTTTTGATCTTATTTATTTAGAGACGCAGCTGGCTAGCATAAACATACATGTTTGAAAGGTTTCCTTTTATAAATATATAACCATGAATTGAGTACTTGTGGCTAGAGCCAGCCAGGTTGATTGTTTTAGAAACCTCAATTCTGAGACCAGACGTAAGAGCATTTAGGATGTTTTTCAGGCTATAGTCTTAAACGTGCTTATTAGAGGGTAAGTTCCAAGCAACTTGGGGTTACACTCTATTAGTGGATGATGTGCCCAGGATAGTTGTGCCAAGGCTTATTAAAACCAACAGCTAGTGTCAATTGAATAAGATGGAATAAAGCAGCTTGAATAAGAAAGAGTTACCCACTATGGACATCTTGCCCTAATGCCCTTCAACTTTTGAAACCTGACTTGCTTGATACTGTTATCCAATTCTGCTTCACTTTTGTTCCTGGTTCTTCTTGGGTCTATAATCTTTGATTGCTAATTTATTTTATCTTTTGCTCATAGTCCATGGAGGAGTCAAATTCTCTGGAACCACGCATGGATTCAGAGTCTTCTTTGCAGTACTCAAAAATATGAGATGTTCATGTCACAGGTATACTTGGAGAGGAGGTCCACTGTCCCTCCAACCAGTAAATGAAGAGGTGGGACACAGTGAAATGTGTTTAAACCTGGGCTAGCCTATAACATTTTTAAAATACTTAGTCCCCTAACCTGCTGGGGGAGGAGACAAGCAGAAGGGTAGTGCATGTAACTTAGTGGTCCATGAGTAAAGCTGAGCCTCCCCAGCCCTTCCCTTGTGGAGGCACTCTTGGAATTATCTCCAACTTGGTTCTTGTGAGCCAAGGCCAGCTGTATACCTTGGGGGATTCTGACTCATTTAACCTGGCACTATCTATGACAGGGGTGCCCAAACTATAGCCAGTGGGCCAGATCTGGCCCCCAAAACCAATTCTTCAGGCCCGTGAAGTTCTCATTGCTCCTGGAAGCAGAAGTAAAATGCACCCATATTTCCGCTTCTGGGAGCAATGAGGGCTTTGTGGGCCAGATGAATTGGTGTCAGGGGCCAGATCTGGCACATGGCCACTGAACCACATGATCGGCCCATGGCCCGAAAGGTTTGGGCAACCTGATCTATGATTTGCCTCTTGTACCCTGTAGGAATCAGAATGACATAGGAAATGGTCTGAGATGATGGTCTGAGACTTCTTTCTTAAAATCATCATCGTCATCGTCGCATTGTTGTTGTCTTCGTCGCCGGTGTCATCTTTGTTGTCGGCGTTGTTGTCGTTGTCGTCAGCGTCATTGTCGTCGTCGTCTCCTCCTCCTCCTCCTCCATCCACTGTGTCTAGGTAAGATGTGAATTGACAAAATGAAACCACCTTTGGTGAATTCATTCTGTAGTTCCTTGTGCCTGACCGAGTGTGAGAAAGATAAGCCAGCACAACAAAGTTGCCATTGCCCAGGGTATACCTGATTGTGGTTCAAACATACCACAGTCTTTGAGTAGGCTCTTTCTGTGTATCCCTCAAAATCTGCTGATGAGGAAAAACTGAGGCCAACATTCCTATGTGGCCCATTAAGGTAACCTTGCCAACTTCCAGGGCTACTGGGCAGGCAAGTAATTTCAAAAAGTAATAAAAAGGCAAGCTTTGGGGAAATGCAGCCGCATCAACACTGCCTCTATCCCCCCCCCCCCTGTGAGGGGAAGAAACCCCCCTGCTCTTTCTACTACATGGCAATAGACCTACGGAGGTGGCGTTCTGGCTGGAATTATCATCTTCTTGATAGAAGGAGCTTTCCGGTGACTTCTGACCTGGTATGGAACCTCACTCCCATAAGGAGAGTACATTTTTCAAAGTGAGCAATTAGTTATCTGCCATTATGTACCGCTACGGGGTTGTCCTTGTTCAAAGCCTTAATGGCAAGCTTTTTTAAGAGACAGAGGGTCAAAAGCGTTAGCAATTCATTTATGCCAACTTGGCTTAAAAGCATAATTTGCAGTAGGCCAAGATCTGGACTGCTATAGACCTCTCCTTGTCAGGCATTCATCATCAAAAGGATCCCCCGGAATACTTATTTATAAGATCAGTAGAAGGAAGACAGCCGACATTGCTCAGCGTAAAGCAGGAATTCTCAATGTTTTTAAGCCGTGGGCAGGGTCACGCTCCCTCAGACAGCTTCAGGGATCAGATGGCCATTCTACTCTTCCTCCACCACATGGCACTTCGTAATGTGGTGGAGGTGGTGGTGGGCCACATGAAATGGCACTGTGGGCCGTATTTGGCCCATGCGCCACAGGTTGAGAATCCCTGGTGTAAAGAGTCCCTGAGCAAATGACATAATCCTCATTCAAGAATGGCTTTCACTAATATTTCTGTGGTTTTCAAAGTAATTCACCTATGTCTCTGAGAGGAATCCCGATATTTCTTGCCTGTTTTAAGTGCATCATTCCTCCCCCCGCCTCCACAAATAGACAGCTGAGGCACGGACATAATTCACTGAGTGCTGATCATTAACATCAGGTCTAGGCCTCACCTGACAACTCCAGCAACATTTTCTAGACAGAACGTAATGTCAAGGGGTTAAAAAAAGATGGTTTCCAGGAATAGAGAGAATTGGTACTTCTTAGTTATATGATGATTGAAAGCAGGGCTGAGTGACATTTATTTCATAAATTAGATTTATAATCCACACTAACCCGTGGGATCTAGGGGCTAATAATGTCTTATCTGCCCAATAACTTTATACTGGATGAGTGCTTGTTAGAGAAAAGCATAGCTGGACTCAGACAAGAACTGGGGATGGGTGGTTTGCTTGGGTGGGCTGGTTAGATACATTTCAAGTAGGATCTCAGGTTGCTTTTAAGTGGGGGAGAAAGTGTGTAGAAATTGGAATGTGATGAAATCTTTTTAATTTTTTGTTCCTGTTAAGATGGCCCTTCTTTATGTGTCGAGACAGTCTGTCAGTGAAGTACTAACTCTTCCAAGAGAATATGATACAAAGCCAAAAGGTATTCCTAGAGGAGACCACTTGAATCAGTGGGATTTACAGACGTGTTGATTTACCATTCAGCAGTTGATCCCATGAATTGATCTTAGTTGAGACCAAGCCAAGTCTATTTTTTGGGGTGGGAGTTTGTCAGGTTTTGTTTTGTTTTGTTTTGTACAAAATGTGTGCGCACAAAATCATTGTTTTCCTTAGTGAAGCCAAATATCTGTTTTTGTTTGTATGTGGGTCTAACATACACAGCTGTGGCGGCTCAGTGGTTAAGAAGCTTGCCCAGTTAGCTGGAAGACTGGCAAGTCAGCAGTTCAAGACTAGGTACTGGATGACAGCTTGAGCTCCCATCTCTGTCCCAGCTCCTGGGGACATGAAAGGATCCTCATTTGGGCGTTCCCTAAGTGGACTTTTCCCCACAAAAATCCTTTCAACCCAGAATAATGTCTGACTAGAAATTATTATCATTATACACAGAAACACCAAGGAAACAAAAGAGGACTGGTTGATTGGTTAGAAAAATGCAAACAGGTCATTCATTGTTTCATTTAATTTTTAATGACCATAGGAACAACTCTTCTAGTTTTGTGTAATTTGCTCAAAATTGATCTTGCAGCTGCAAATTCTCCTAGAGACCGACTTGGGGAAAGTTCTAACATCTCTCCTGCTTATGCTTGGGCTTGGTGCGAGTGATGATTAACATGCTTATTACATCTGCCAGTCCTCTCCAGTTGTATTCCTGATATACTGGGAAATATTAAAAGCTAAAATAATAAATTATTGCAATATTTTGAAAAAACAAAACAAATGTATAGGTTGCCCCCATCTGAAGAGGATACATTCCAAGACTGACAGCAGATACCTGAAACAGCAGATATCAGTGAACCCTATCTTTACAATGGAGACAATGGCCTCTAGGGGCCAGCTCTAGTAATGGTAATGGCAATTGTTTTTGGTGCATTTTATATTTCAGGGATTTTTTAATTGAGTGTTTTTAGACCTGTGGATAACTGAAGTTGCAGATACTGAACCCATGGATATGGAAAGTGACCTGTAATATTAAAACTAGTGGATAAAAATAGTACAGCAACATTAAAAGTAACAAAACACAACAGTCCTGATCTTTTAAGCTAGTCACTAAAAAAAAAGTCTGACTAAAGAGAAAGGTCTTTTCTTCCTTGTGGAAAGACAATAAAGATGGGGGCTAGGAGGTGGAAGGTCAACAGTTCGAGACTCGAGAGCTGCACAATGGAGAGGGTTCCCATCTCTGTCCCATCTCTTGCCAACCTAGCGGTTTGAAAGCAGGAAATTTCAAGTAGATAAATAGTAAACAGCATTCCATGCACTTCAGTGTCTAGGCATGCCTGCCACATGTCCATGGAAATGTATGCAGATGCAGACAGTGCTGGGTCTTCAGATATAAACAGAGATGAGCACTGAACCTTAGAGTCAGATACAACTGGCTTTTGAGCAAGGGCGACCCTTACCTTTACCTAGTCTGGTCTTTCATGGAATGGAGGAATGACAGAAAAAGCCTTCTCCCATTTGTAAAGATAAAGGTAAAGGTAAAGGTAAAGGTAAAGGTAAAGGTAGATGACTAGATGCCAGAGCATGCAGAATGTGGTTACCTTTCCCTCCAAAGTGTTACCTATTTATCTACTTGCAATTTCTTGCTTTCAAACTGCTAGGTTGACAGGAGCTGGGACAGATGATATGCTCAGTACTCTGGCCTTGAACTCCTGACCTGTTGACCTTCTGGTCATCAAGTTAAGCATCTTAACCCCCCAAAAAAATTCTGTGAAGTTCATAAAAATCTAAATCTACACACTCCTAAATTATGGCATTGGATCACTTCCTCAAAGTGTTGGGGAAAACAGCACTGTCCCTTATGCATAACCCATGTTAAAGAGGGTTCTTCAAGGCAAAGAAAAAAAAATCAGTTGTAAATATACATTTCTTAAGATGTCATTTTCGGTTCAGTGATGCTCTTTCCCATTTGGATTAAAAGGATCACAAAAGCAATGTTGTGTAGAGACATTATGATTCACTCTAGTTTTGCTGCCAGGCAGATTTCCTCCCTTGACTCTGAGTAAACTAGTAGTAGCCATGTATGTCTCTAATTCTATATTTTGCAAGACTCCAAAATAAAGGTTTTAATGTATTATTAAAATCCTCACTCAGAGGAAGCTGCCAGTACACCTACTATCATTTTAATTGTAGGCTCCCTATTTTGTGTGTGTTTTGCTTTGCATGATTTTATGACAGAATACAAAGTTGTAATGAATACCTCAGTGCATTTTCCAGTGTTACAGCAACAGCTTTTGTTTCATGGGGGTAATGAAGTCGTTAGGGCACAGCAGGGTATTTTTAGTTTTATAGAAGAGGTTTGGGAAGAGGTTGTGCCAAATAAAGCAGAATGTGGTTACCAAGAGGCAAACGACTGGAAATTAAATTAGAAGTTGTGATGGGTTGATGCAGGCACAAAAAGTTAACTGAAAGCTAACTCCCACACTAAGTCAAAAGGAGATGCTCAAATGCTTGCTCCCTTTGTTTGTCTGATGCTCAGAAAGTTATCCTTAAAAGTAATTAGCTGCTTTTTCACTACAATCTCCAAAATAGCTGATTGTTTTTATAGGTTTGTTTTACAATCATTTTTAAAGATTTTTTTTTTAGTAACTGGAATAACAAATAGCATCTGGATGCAACACGACATTGGCCTGTGGAAGGAAAAATACGCTATTCTCTCATCTACCTCAGCAGTACCTCAACATCTCAAAACCCACAAAAGAACATCAGGCAACAGAATGAATGATGCAATTTTCCTTTTCCATCACTGAGATCACTTAGGGACTGCAGTGGCTTAGTGACTAAGACACTGCCCTTGATGACCAGAAGGTTGGCAGGTCAACAGTTCAAGACCCGAGTGACAGAGTGAGCTCCTGTCTCTGTCCCAGCTCCTGCCAACCTAGGCGTTTGAAAGCAAGAAATTGCAAGTAGGTAAATAGGCATCACTTCAGCAGGAAAGGTAACAGTGTTCTGCGTACTCTAGTCATATCTGCCACATGACCATGGAAACATTTGCAGACAGCGGTAGCTCTTTGGCTGTAAACGGAGAGGAGCACTGGTCCCTAGAGTCGGATACGACTGGCTTTCAAGCAAGGGAGACCTTTTTAAAATCACTTACTGAAGCCACTCCCCTGAAACCATAAAAGTGACTTTTAAAATTTGTGTTCCCTTGTATGTGAAGTTATTTTTTTGAGTTGTTACAGGGAGAATGTAATACAGTTGTACCTCGCTTAAAGAGCATAATGTGTTCCACAGGATTGCTCTTCAAGTGAGTTTGCTCTTTAAGCGAAACACCATTGTAAAAGACCAATTGTGATTTCTGGTCGGTGGGATTGCGAACCCCGATTTATTTGTTAAGTGGGATTTTAGTTGGTTTTATTTGTTAAGCGAAGTGAACATTCAGAGAAAATTCTACTCTTTAAGTGAGTTATTCTCTAAGCAAGGCACTTTATGCGAGTTTTGACTGTATAGATATTGCAAAAGGGAATGGGTTACTTCCAAGGTCTGAGCTTGACCAAGTACCGTATATCTGGGTGAACAGAAAGCCCTTCCCAAGCATTTTCGAGTAAAGAAACACATGAGACTAGAAACATACAAGATCTCTGACTGTTACTGCTTTCCTCAAATGGAAAGCAAAGGTGTAAAGAGGAGATCCATAGACAGCTGGTGACTTATGCTCACAGGGCTGACAAATCCACTCTGTATATTAGTATATTTTCAGGAGCTACTTAAGGGGATTAGATCCAATATCCTGAATCGTTTCCGCAAAGTTCACATTAAAACCTAAAGCAAAGTCACTAATTCTACAGACGTGGATTCATCAGCTACCCTGAGGAGTGCCTCTTCTATGCACAAATGTTTTCTGCATGACAAGGAATACTTGGAAAAATAATAATCCAAGACTCCCTTCTGTATAGGTGCCCCACAATTCAGCCACAGGGGCTTTAACAGAGCCACTGTGGGTTTATGCTATGGGATGTCACAATAACCAAGCAAACAGTCAACCAAACTATCCCCTGTTGCTACTGAAGGGTGGGAGTTCATAGCTTCCATCTTCACATGTGAAGTTCTTATGAAAGTTGAGTTATTCTGCAGTATCATTGGGAAAATGGCCTCATGTGGTGGATGTTCCCTATTTGTCCTTGCCTCATACACAAGACTTTCAGTTTATCTCCGAAACATCCCAGGTGCCCCAGGCTGAGTTGTCATCCACACCTTTATCTCAGTATACATTTCCCCCCCTACCTCTGGGTACTGGAAGGCCTGGTCTTAGAGGCCAGCTGGGTCTGCGCTGGCTTCACCCTCTGAGGCAAGCAGGAAAAATGTCGCTGGTGTGAATTTGTTCAAGGTGGATCCCAGCTTGCCATGAGGTGACCCACACACTATGATCTCGGAGCCATCTCCTGTGGTACATATGAAATGCAACATGCAGGATTTAACACCGGGACTGCAATGGACTGCCACAGCCTTGAGGATATGGACAAAGTATGCCTTCACAGCCAGTCCATCTGGCATGGCCTCTTCCGCCTCCATGACCGTTGGGAATCAGAGTTCCTCCTCTGCTCATTTCACCATTGGCCCCAATATGGTGGTTTCCACTAGCATTTCCTCCACTGAAGGGACCATCACCCCACCTAAAGGGGCTCATCCACCTGTAGCCATTGGCCCCTATAGGGAGTCGGCATTGAGTCACTGGCTGTACGGTCTACTCCATTACTGTAGTGTGATGTCTGGCCAGACAATGTCCAGGCTGGGTGACAATATAAGATGTGAAGATGGAAGCCACCTTTGCTGAGGGAGTAATGATTATGAAAGAGAGATCACGTGTGTGGAACTATTTCATTAGCCCGTTAGTTATGAAGATGGATAGGAAAAATACAACTTCCTTGTGGCTAAGAACTAAGAGACACGAAAATATCCTTAGGGAATTCTACTACATGAAGGGGGAAAATAGACCAAAGCAAAGTTGTTGAACATTTTCTTCCTCCTTAAATTAGTTTCAGTTGCTGTTGAACTGAGGGCCAAAGTATTTGCAGTGCTACTCTTCTATAAAATTAAGATCTTTTGGATAGAAATGTTACTGCTTTGTTAACATGCCATTTTTCCTAAGTAGCTGTTTCTAATTTCAGCTATTTTAAATTTAAGCGCAGTTCACCTTGTCTTGTTGCATGTGTGTATTTAGGTGCCAGTCTTCTTGGAAAAACAGCAGAAAACAGAACAGAATAATATGGAACAGAAAGGAAGTCAGATTTTAAAATATCATGGGCCAAAATACAGTGGAAGACCTGTGGTTCCCAAAATTACAATCCTATGTAATCAGAATCTTGGTGGTCAATTTACCTCACATTTTTAATTAATTTTCAAGGTGATGTAAAAGCATCTGCTTCCAATTCCGGGTGTGGTGGTGGTGGGCCACTGGGCTGGCCCCAGCCCATGGGCCATAGGTTAAGAGCCCCTGGTCTAACTGGTCTGCAGGATTCTGTCCATCTTTTTCAGCAGCATATGTAGATGAAGACTAAGTTTCCAGCTATGCTATGAACATACATTTATAGCCTGGAAGACTATGTTTCTCTTCTATTCCATGTTAACCTCCTAGCCATGACTGCCACCTGCTCGATGAGCAGGTGGCAGTTGTGGCTAGGAGGGCTTTTGCACAGTTGTGTGTAATTCGCCAGTTGCGCCCACTCCTTGACAGGGACTCCTTGCTCATGATCACCCACACTCTGGTCACCTCCAGATTAGATTATTGCAATGTGCTCTACATGGGGCTGCCCTTGATGACCATCCAGCTGGTCCAGAATGTGGCAGCTCGGGTGGCGTTGGGATGTGGGCGTTACTCTCATACATCCCTGCTGTTTCAGGATCTGCAATGGTTACCAGTTTGCCTCTGGGTGCAATTCAAGGTGCTGGTAATTACTTTTAGAGCCCTACATGGTAGTGGGCCAGGATACTTGAGAGACCGCATCTCCCCAAGGGTATCTGTCCATCCCACCAGAGCGGATCGGAGAGGTGCCTTAGTTGTGCTATCTGCCAGAGAGGCTCGACTCTCTGGCACTAGAAAGAGGGCCTTCTCCTTGTTCGCTCTGACTTTGTGGAACCGCCTGCCTTCGGAGTTGCACCTCCAGACGGAGCTACTGGCTTTCAGGAAGGGTGTGAAAACTTGGTTGGCGGGAATGGTGTGGGGTTGTGATGGCTTATTGACCCTTCCCCGCTGGCTTATTTAACATCTTATTTAACATCTTACACTTACCCTTTTATTCCTCTTAATCCTTATTTAAAGGAATGAGATGTTTTAAATGGTTTTTAATTTGTTTTTTTTAGAGTTTTTAACTACCGGTATGTATTGTATATTGGTTGTAATCCGCCCTGAGTCGCCTGTGCGAGTAGGGTGGAATATAAATTCAATAAAATAAAATAAATAAGGTAACTGTTGATGAACAGACAGTGCTGTCTCTTTGACTGTAAACGGAGATGAGCACCGCTCCCTACAGTCGGACACAGCTGCCTTTTGAGCAAGAAAGACCTTCATCTTTACCTTTACCCTTTATGTACTTAGGAGAAACTTGGAATGCAAATACTTTAATGAACATTGGCTGTTTTTCTCCCTTGCTTGTATGTGCATTGTTTTAACAAATGGGAAGGTGAAAATGTTTACGAAATAGCTTTCTCCAAACTTTTTCCTCTCCTCCAAGAATGTATCACCAAATTGTGTCTGCCTGTTTGATCTCAGCTATTGCCAGGTGGAGTCTAAGAAAAAGAACATTCAAAGTCATATTCCAGGTTGCTCACCTCCTGTTTGTGGTTTCCTATTTTGGTCACTGTCAGCAATGCACTCTGGGACGTTTCTGGTTTGTTTAACACCAAAGAGAAAACATCGGTTGACACTGATGTTACCAGCCAGGGGACGGCAGCGTGAGCAATAAACAAACATGTCTTTGTTTTAATCCCAGCGAATGACTTTTTTTCCTAGTTAATTATAGGAATTTATAGCTATTTATGTAAACTGGAGAAAGCAGAAAAACATTCATTTGTTGTCAGGCTAAGTGCAGGGTGGGGGCAAACCAGATGTATTGAAATGAAGGGTGAATCTGCAGCTTGTTTCCTTTGTTATGTATGCACAACTTTGCTATGTAAATTTGAACTCCACTGAGTCCCAGCCTGGCATGACAGAATACATAATTAGAAACACACACACAATCCCCCCCTTCCTGAAAGAGCACATTTTAACATTATTTCTTTGTCACATATCAGTTAAATATAGAGGGTGGGGGAAGACATCCTTTAATCTCGAGCAGACTGTAGATCTTTGCTTCTGTTGGGTATTGGCAATCATTTAAATATGGTTCGACACCCATCCGTGTACACTAAGCCTGTCTTTGTTTTGTTTTGTTCTAATCCACATTTTCATGAAGAATTCAAAATAAATTGAGCTCCAAATCTTTTGACTCGGTGCAAACCTCTTAGGAGCGGAGCATACTGAGGAATGTTAACTAACAGCGAGCAGCTCAAATGAAAACACAAACTCCAAAGACATCAATGGAGATTCATAAGCAGGAAGAAACAAAGGGCAATAATTGCTACCATTGTGTGCATTTCATAATTGTCTCGTGTAATGAAAAGAGATGGGGTGTGAGGAAGACCTGGAAACAGTGGCGCCCACTTTTTGAAAGGCTTTCTGTCCACCCAGACTTCTCAATATACACAGCAGGCGCTCTCACAACGCAAACTTCACCTTATGTTTAGCACTGGAAGAAATGCTAACAAAAATATCCCTTGGCTAAAACAAGGGCCTCCATTATGTCAGCAATTAATATCTACTTTGCTAAAGATTGATCATGTTTAAAGGGTAGGGGAACAGGACAGGAATGGGCAGTTCCATGTGAGTGTCTTTCTCTTTTTAATATACTGTCCTGAACTACCAACTGGGAAGATGGCAGTAGGTAAAGGTCCGTCCTCGCTCAAAAGCCAGTCATATCCAACTCTAGGGTTCAGTGCTCATCTCTGTTTATACCCAAAGAGCCAGCACTTTCTGCATTTTCAGACAGTTTCCATGGACATGTGGCAGGCATGCCTCAACACCAGAGTGCACAGAACGCTGTTTACCTTCCTACCAAAGTGGTCCCTATTTATCTACTTGCAGTTGCTTGCTTTCATACTGCTAGGTTGGCAGGAGTTGGGACAGAGACAGGAACACACTCCGTCTTGCAGTACTCGGGTATTGAACTCTGACCTTCCAATCCATGAATTCAGTGTCTTAACCACTTGAGCCACTACAGTCCCTAAGATGCCAAATGATATCAAACACCAGCTTCGTAATTAGAAGCTGATAGCACATTTCCCCCTCTGGAGAAGCAATTCCTCAAAAGCACCATGCCTGAACAAATAAATTTGCTAATGAGGCCAAGGCTCTCCTGTTGATGACCAGTTAACAAGACACAACAAAAGAACACAACATGACACTAAGTTAATTTGCAACATGCAGAGAGAATGAATCATGTGCTAGTGCAAAGAAATGTCTTTTAATTCTTAAGGATCCTCCATTTCGAAGTGTCCGTTGTCTCCTCTAGTTTGATCAAGGCTCAGTGTCTTAATGATTAAGATGCTGAGCTTGATGACTGGAAGTTTAGCAGGGTAGCAGTTTGAGACCAGAGTGCTATGGGATGGAGTAAGCACCTGTTGTCTGCTCCAGCTCCTGCCAACGTAGCAGTTTGAAAACAAAAATCGCCATCACTGTTTTAGGGTGTCTCATTCAAAGAAAGCTGCAATAGTCTGGACAAACAACATCAAGTTAGTCACACAAATAGTCTAATTTAGTCTAAGGCAGATTTTCGTGTTTTCTTTGTCCTGTTCTTGTTGTTCTATAGGTCCTTCCGAAAGCATGTGGGACTCCAGGATGGTCTTCTCCATCCTGTATAAATAGGAGCTGTTGTCTTTTTCAAAGAACAATAATAGCCTGTAGCCTTGTAGTAGCATCACTATTTAATGACACCCAAAGAAAAAGAGTAGGTCAGACACTACGGTAGAGCGACATAGGCAGAAGCTGACATGTTATAAGTCAAAATACATAATTTTTAAAAGAAAAAGTGTGTGTGCGTGACTGTCTCACACCTCAATTCCAGAGTGGGGATTCAAACCCAAGACCCTCCAATCTTTGTCTAACACTCTAACACAATGTTTCTCAACCTTTGGTTTTTGGACTTCAATTGCTCTAACAAGTACATCATGCTGGTTCTGAATGCCGGTGTTTTCCATCCTTTGTTTGCTTGTTTACCCATCTTTCTCACTCAATTCCTCTTCCTAGGTCAGACACGAAACTGCCAAAATGAAGGCATTTTTGGTAAGTTCATTCTGCAGCTCCCTTCGCCTGACCGAGTGTGAGAAAGATTAGTCGGCAACACAAGGTTGCCATTATCAGGGAATGCCCAATTGTGGTCCAGTCTTCAAGGAGGCTCTTTCTGTGTACCCCTCTCACTCAATTAAAGGCTAGCAAGCCAAAGTATGATCAGTGTTTTCAGGCTAGGGTGGGGAAGTTCAATGGGACCAAAATCAAACATCTTTGTAGCAATTATTATAAAGACAGGCTGAAAGGCAGAGAGAATGCAGACTGAGCAATTATTGTTGATATAAACCATTGATGGCAACGATTCCAGGGTGGAAGTCATACCTGAGGATGCAACCTCTGCAAAAATATATACAAAGTTTTATTGTCTTTCGCCCTCTGCAACTTTAGTAATGAAGAAATTGGGCATCAGGCCCTAAAGGTTTCCTGGTGTCGCTTTTAAAGTGCTTATTATCTTTACTCCTTATATCATGTATACATATTGTAAGACATACAAAACTTGCTGCTTATGCATTGTGGAAGGAAAAGTACAAAGATTCCTTGAAGGTATGTTTTATTTCCCCCCCCTAATTTGTGCAAGTTTATTTTCTTTTTTTAAATGCTGTCTATTCCCGGAGAAAATGGCTGGAATTCTAAATTCCTTATGAGGTCATCTATCAAGAGCTGAGCTTGTAATTAGCTCAACCCAGTCAGAGGTGGTTACCGAAATAGGCTTCAGTGCACAACAAGCCACAGAAAAGATCCCGCAAAGGTCTCCAAATTAGAGCAAAAATGACACAGGGGAGTTTCACGTCCCCAGAAAAAGAAGAACTGTACGGAGAGACAATGAGATGGGTTATGAAGGGTGCCGTGAATACATTTATTTTGATGCAGATTTTTTTTTTATGATGGGAAGTGTCATAAGTGCCACCTAGGCATCCACTAGAGAAGTTATCCTTGGCCCTCTAGCTTACAGCTACAAAGCTTGAAATACTACTTGACATACCAGCAACCTTTCTGGGGTCAAGACAGAGGTGGAAGTGCTGATGAGACAGATCTCTCTGCCACTCATCAACCAGAGGGTGGGTTAATTTTATAACAAGGAACCATCATCTTCCATCTCTCCCATCAGTACTTTGTCTTGTCAAATGTGTCATTCGCACATGGAGAGGCTCACAGGCCTTATCACACTCTTCTGTTTCCATTGTTGTATGCTTAGACAGCTGTTATGTGAGGTTTTTCTGGGATAGATAGTTTTCTTTCTATCAAAGGATGAAAAGTTGTGTTTATTTGAGGGTGACAGGACTGTGTTAAGCAGAATAGCAGGCACTTACTGCTCAGCTAACCAGGATGGTCCCTCACAATGGCAATTAATAAAGGAAATTTTTTGCCACATTATTTCCACTGCTTAGGAACAATAAGGGTAAAAGAAAGATGTAGGGTTTCTTCGTGTATGATTACATGCGATGCCACCTTCATCATTGCTGTAATTGTGTCATTAAATTAGTTATGACTAATAAAATAACTGAGGTGGCTCAAGTGTTTAAGACACTGAACTTGAAGACTGGAAGGTCGGAGTTCGATACCCAAGTCCTGCATGACCGAATGAGCTCCCGTCTCTGCCCCAGCTCTTGCCAACCTAGCAGTTTGAAAGCAAGAAATTGTAAGTAGATAAATAGGTACTACTTTGGTGTGAAGGTAAACAGCATTCTGTGTCATATGTCCATGGAAATGTCTGCAGATGAAGATAGCGCTGGTTCTTTGGCTATAAACTGAAATGAGCACTGAACCCTAGAGTCAGATATGACTGGCTTTCAAGCAAGGGTGACCTTTACCTTTACTAGTGACAACCCAATGAATTAATGAACTCTGTGAGAACCTATGAGCATTGAAAACCTCAGGTCAACACCTCGTTTACTGGGTCAGATGACCCCATGTTCATTCTTCCTCTTTTCTTATCAACTTAAACATTTCTTAACAATATTGTTTTTCTCAGTGATTCTTGCCTTCTCGTGGTATGTGCATAGCATGATAGCTTTAGTTAAATGTCTTTAGTGTCTAGTGAGATTAGGCTATGTAAAAGTTCAATCATATGTCATGGAATACCAGTTTATTTTAGAATGATTTATAGCTTTTTGTGACCCATACCATCAAAGACTTTAATGTAGACTTTAAAACACCAACTGATTTTCTTCCAAAATTCTTCAGTTTTCTGCAGCAGCCAATGTTTATGTGCAATATGATCTGTAATGCCTCCTTGTTTTCTGAATCTAACTCAAACATCTGAAATGTCTCACTCTGTCCATCTATGGTAAAGATCTTGGTTGCAAAGCAAAGAGCAGAGAAACCAATGAAATACAACAGAAACAAAACCAGAAAAGGGAAGTAAAAAGGGGAGCAGAATTTATAACAGGAGAATAAAACTGCAAGACGCAATGACAACATAGCCTTTATTTTGCAGATAAAAAAGTTATCAAAAAAGTAGGGGAGTAGAATTCAAGTCAAGTGTATTTGGAAACTGGATGTCACAAAGGGGGATCAATTAGAAATCCTTTTGGAAGTTAAATCTAAGGGTGAAGGTACCATGCTTTTCATGGGCAGACACATTCAGAAAATTAGTTGCTTTGCTTGGCAACGTCACACTTTTAAGATTGAAAGGGGGACATTTAAAACTAATCTGAAGTCATTTGTTACTGCTAGCTGTAGGGAGCTGTATTTATCTGTATTGATATGTATGCTTGTCTGTCATTCTGCTTGATTACTCTTTACCCTATTTACCTTATTTACCTTATTTGTGATCCATTTGCCTTGTGACATCTTGACCAGTGCATCTGGTGTATATAAACCATGTCTGGAAGTTTTACTCCTTTGCCTAAAGAAGTGGACTTGATCCACAAAAGCTCACAGTAAAAATATAGCAGCTAGTCTTAAAAGTGCTGCAGTGTTTTTATTTTTTGTTTTTGTTTTCTGACATTCAGAGATCCATAATAATGGAAGTAAATATGGAGCAAATAAGAATAAATTTCCAAGGATTCCCTTTTGTGGCTAGAACTGATGTTTATGATTTTATTATTTACTCATGACCGTTGAAGGAGACAGAGATTCACAGAAAGACAGATGGTAAGAGGTGACCCTAAAGCCCCCTGTTGTGAAAAAAAGTGCTTTTTTGGGGGATGTTGTTCTAAAAAATAATCCTTAAATAGTGAGAAACAGATGCCAACGTCTCGTCTTTTTACCCTCATCCCTAGGACAATTTGATTGTTTCCTTGCACGCATATACATTGGCCATTAGCTGAATGGTGGAGAGATATGAGCTGGAAGTTCAGATTCCAATGAAACTGTTGTCTGCATGTGGGTGAGTATATTGCTAGAACTGCATCTCTCCCATCATTTCTTCTTGGTTAGGTATAAGGCTTTGAAAGCAAAGAAAAAAATTCTGATAATAGTGACAAATGATGGGCCTGAGATAGGATTCTGGGAGAAAGAATTATTATTGATTTTATTATTTACTGGGCCCATGAAATGATATGAAATACTGGACTGTGAAAAATGAAAGGTTCCAGCCTAGATTTTCCCTCTCTGTAGATGTTGGGGGCATTTCGCTGTGATGGCTAGCCTCTTGGAGAAGCACTAGTGAACATATGACTCCTCCTCCTTCTCCTCCTCCATGTCTAGACCAGACATGAAACTGCCAAATGAAGGCACCTTTTGGTGAGTTCATTCTGCAGTTCCTTTTGTCTGACCAAGTGTAAGAAAGATTAGCCAGCAACACAAGGATGCCGTTACCAAATACCACAATCTTCAAGGAGGCTCTTTCTGTGCACCCCGTTATCCCAATTGTAAACAGGTTACTTTTCCTGTCCTCATCTCAAAATGTCAAGGATTGAAATTGGGACTTTTCTGCATATGAATCTTTCATTCTACTATTGAGCCCCAGAGACTGTCTGAGTTCTACAGCAGTTTCTCAAAACTCATTCCATATATTTCAAGAAATTCATTAACGATGAGGCAGTTTTTACTCCCTTATTTTTCACCATTGCAAATCCTGGAGAATTTAAGCTCAGCTTTCTTATCATAAAGAGTGTGTCTCACTTCCTCCCTAACATACACTCTGATAGATATGTAAGCTGAATCGGTACGTACTATCTGATGCTGTTCTGCAGCTTTACAATGAATCGAGAGACCCAACAGAGACATGGAAAAGTAGCTTTAGTCTGCTGAATCCTCTGTCTTGTCACTCCAGCCCCACCGCCTTAGTGTACCACACGCTTGGTGCGTAGCCATTAGATGAAAGCACTATCACCTGTCAAACAAACCACTAGAACTGTGATAAATTAATGATCAAATAGCAGAGGCTGATGTACGGTAGCAAGGCTGAGGCTACTTGCAACGGAGGCCTCACACTTTAAAAAATATAGCTGACATTAAAAAAAAGCAGCCATTAACGAGAAATATCACTTTCTTTCTCTCCTTCTCTTTCTTTTCCCCTCTTTCTTTCTTTTTGTTAATGGCCACATTCTGTAAAAAAGAGAAGCAAGGGGAGAAAAGAATTGATAATATGGGACCATAGATAGATAGATAAATGGATGGATAGATAGATGGATAGATAGATAGACAATCAGACAGACAGATAGATAGACAGACAGATAGCTAGATAGATATCCTATTTGTCTGTATCATAATGACCCACACAACCTTCCAGAAAGCATACTTAACTGTCTGGAATTCTTTACTTTCCTACCGAAGTGGTCCCTGTTGATCGACTTGAAATTTCCTGCTTTCAAGCTGCTAGGTTGGCAGGAGCTGGGACGAAGACGGGAACTCATTCCATTGTGCAGTATTTTGGGTATCGAACTGCTGACCTGTTGCCTTCCAGTCAGTGAGTCACTTGAGCCACTGCAGTCAAAATTCTTAAGGCACAAAAATTTGTATTTTGAGCAAAAACCGTGCATTTTGTGCAAAATGCAAATTTTGTGAGCAAAATGCAATTGTCTCTGAAGAGAAACTATTCCTGTGGGTTTTTGCTCTCACAAATATTTTCCCACCCCATAACAAAATTTCTTATAACCATGTCCAACAGTGAGAAAACTTAAGATTTTCTGTTCTCACCTGTGCAATTGAAAATAAGCAAATAGCTATACAAGTTGCTTTGTGAATTCCCCCATCACTCCTTATATTGAAGTGTACAGGCTGGGAGTAAATTTGTGGTGAGAGACAGTGTGGTATAATGGATAAATTATTGAACTAGGACTCAGGAGAACTGGGTTCAAATCTCTCCTGAGCCATGGAAGCTTACTTGGGTGTGTATACTAATGATAGACCTTCTTGTTGTTGTTCTGCCATATCCGAATCCAAATACTGGTGATCTTCATGATGATCAGCCGTGAAGAATTTCCTGCAAATATAATGCAGTGGCCTTTCATCTGCCTTCCACATCACAGAATGGCACCAGTACCAGTGATCTATTTCCACAAGTCACTTTCTGGCCTGGAGCCCTTTTGGCATACAAAGTCCTCAGTGGCTCCATGCCAGTATTGATGAAACTGCTGCCCTCCATCAAGATGGATTAATCCACTTGGGGACCATCACTCTTCCCTATGGACTTCAGCACCAAGGCCATTAGTCCTCAGGGTTGTCAGGTTTAGTTAACTGCTGCCTGAGACTTGGCATTGAATCCTTGGCAGTATGGTCTATTCCAGGGGTTCCTAACCTTTTAAAGCCATCGGCTGGACTATACCCCTTCAGAAAGCTGAGTGGGCTGGACTGGTGGTTCCTCCCACCATAAATGGTGCCATAAAATGCATCTGCAGCTGTCATAAATGCATTTACAACAGCCACGGGCTGTTTAAATCCATCCACTTCCACTTCTGGTGGTGATGTGGGCCACATGAAAAATGGTGCCATGGGCCAGGGTTGGTATACAGGATGAGAACCCCTTGTCTACTCTATTACCATAGCAAGATAACCTAGCAAGACTACGATGATAGACCACTCTTTAAATTTTCTCACAAATCTTGGAAGACTTATGAGCATCACCATAGGTCAGAAGTGACTTGATGGCACAGAACAACCACAACAGCACTCTTGGACATGGCAAACCCCCAGTCAGAAGATAGTTTATGCTTCATCTCATATTCCTAGCCTTTCTTACTGAGAGCTCATCCTGTTTTGTAACACTTTGTATTTTTGTTTTGTTACTTCACATCTACATGCGAAATTCTCCAAAACTGAACTCTCTCCCACTTCTAAATATAAACAGCAGAAAAATGAAGAACTCATCAGCCAGGTTTCAGTGCCTAATAACTCATGATTCTTGCTACATTAATATATAAAGTACTTGTCTTTCCTTTTGGCAAACTGGGAATGCTTCACCGTGGGTCTCCTCACCAATGATTTCCTGCTCTTAATTTATTCTTTTTAATATAAAATCTCATTACCTGAACATGACATGACTGCTTCCACTTTATCTTTGATATCAGAACAGAGAGAAACCAAAATCAAACCCTTAAAATAAAGTCTATAATCATTCCCTCACTTGCTCTTGCTTTTCAAATTTCTAAACAAAATTATGAAGAAAGATACCTTCCAGGGCATACTAAAAGAGGTTGAAAAGGAAGAGAAGGTTAAGAAGCGGATATTATTGTGCAAAGAAATTTCAAGGAAGAGACACAACTACTTACACAAATGAAATATTTTTATTTCCATAAATTGGATTATATTCCCTAGCCATTTAAACAAAATTGTAAGTGGACCAGCGAAACAGAGATGGAGAATATAATTCAAGACTCAATGTTTAGAAATAAAGCTCAGTCATATTTAAAAGAAATGAAATTACTGCAGCTCAGTTGCAAAGGTTTAGTTTAGTTTAAGTTAGTTTAGTTTAATTTTGCTTTGCTTTGAAAACGAAGGGTATGGAAACACTTATGAATTGATTTTTTGGGGAAATGTTTTTGGTTGAATTTGGGAAGGACAATTCTATTAACATACAAAAGGATCATGCCGCATGCTAATAATCTTCTGTGATGAAAAGATTGTTATAAAATTTGGAAGCCAGCTTGATTTGATTGTGTCTTCTGGACTTTCTTAAGGCTGCACACTAGTTTTAGCCAGAATTCCAGTTACTGAACTAATTGGTCTGACAGGGAAAGATTTGTATGAGGTCTGGATAAAAGTAAAATGGTGGGATTTGATTCCTGGGAGAAGTAAACCAGATTTACAAATCAGTTCCAATCAGGGTCACAAATCAAAACAGATAAAGCAAAAAAGTCTTCTTTACCCTTTTCTTTCACCCTCCTCTTCCTCTTCTACTACAACAACTACTACCAATTTTTAAGGTGCTTAGTATGCAAATATCTAAAATATGTCAGGTTTGCTCCCCTCTTCAAAGCTATCAGCTTAACGAAAATGTATATTCATCACAGCAAAACAGAAAAGGGATAGCAATTTCCAGCTGAAGTCAATGAGAAGGTGGTGGTCTAAATTTATAAAGTAATTCAGATGCAGGTCACAGATCAGTTGAGAGGGACACAAATCACTCTAGATTAATTCAGAACTTATTCTGAGTCTGTCTATTCTTTTCAAAAGCAACAGTTGAAAAGATAAGGATTCTATATTAACCTAAAGAGAATTTTAAAAATGTTTTTATACAGTTCCCATTCAGTAAGATGGTGATGAGAAGTGGGGAAAAATTACTATTGACTTCTATTACAGCCACTATGTAATGGTGTACAGACATTCATCACAAGAGTCCTCATAGCTACGATCCCAAAGAGATCGTATGTTGAACTATAGCAAGAAACTGAAGTTCCTGGTTTCCATCATCAAAAGGAGAAAGTTTCATGTACAAGCAATGACTACTTGGCCATTTAACACTAAGCTGCTCCAAATCAACTTGTATTAGAACAGGGTAGCTCAGGAAATATCTCATTCTTATGTATCATAGGTTGTGTAATGAATGAAAAAGGCAACATTTCATCAAAACATATCATGCTTTTAATCTTCATACAAGTGGAAATTGTTTCTCCTAGCCCACATTGTGCAGACTTTATACCAGGGGTTCCCAACATAAGGCCTGCAGGCCGGATCTGGCACACGGTGCCATTCCATGTGGCCCCCCTTTCCTCCAAGGGCTTTACTTTATTGTTATTACAGTCTAAGACGAGCCTTTAAAATAGTAAATGGTTTCACCCTTTGTTAACAATGAGAAAAGACATTAAAACAGTACAGCATATCCTCTAGTTAAAAGTTTTCCTTAATTGAATAGCTGGATAAAAATATTTGACTACCTGATGCGTGAGTGTAAAATCCACTTCCTTTAGAAGAAAATTTGGAAACATTTCAATATTCTCCTTCTCAAAAGTCTTGGAATGTATCTACAATACTCAGCTATACCTGTAGAAGAATTGTACTTTCAACCATTTTGTGAAATTATTGCACAATGGTTATGAAAACAAGCCATTAGATCTTATGCTGTAGCCTCCTGCCCAAGTGTGTGTGTGCGTGCGTGTGTGTGTGTGTGTGTGTGTTAAAAAAAGGTAGTTTGATTCCAATTAATGAAAATGAGTGGGTCAGCCTGTCATCTCCCATGCTCTTTACATGCTGTTCAGACATCGACATAGATTATTAAAACCTCAGGCGCTCAACATCAGCTCTGCCTTGGAACCAGTTGCCAGAGGCATCGGGGTTTACACAGAACCTGTCTACAGGTTCCTGGGCTTTTCAGATCTGACATCACTTGAATCTTTTTCATGCATCCTGGCAGCACACAAACCAGATGAAATGTCAACCCAACACAGAACATCACTCACGGAACATCACTCGTCGGGAGAAAGAGAGAGGGAGAAAAGGAGGGGTAGGAAGAAAGCATGAACAATAATAAACATTTCAAATCTGCTGGTTTTCCTGAAAGTGCTTTGCTTGCTTACATCTGCTGGGGTTATACACTACATTATAAAGCCTGATCGTTTGTATCACCAGTTCTTCTTCTTTTTCTTCAGGTGCCATATCCATTCAGGATATTGGCTACCATGATGGCAATAGTCTTCCTGTTCTTAACTCCTAGGAACAGTTCTTCCAAGGATATGCCACACCAGGTGTCTCAGGTTCTTCAGCCATGAGGTCTGTCTCTGTCCAGAGCCTCTCTTCCCAAGGATCTTTCCCTGAAGAGAGAGTTGTAGTATTCTATAATTCATGTTATTCCTCATAATATGGCCCAGGTATTGGAGTTTTCTTTGCTTGATGGTCTTAAAGAGTTCTTGTTCTTTATCCATTCGACACAAGACTTCTAAGTTAGTCACATGGTCAACTCATGATATCCTTAGCAGCCATCTGTAGATGCACATTTCAAAACTTCAATTCTTTTTTCAGATGCTTTAGTCAATGTCCAAGCTTCGACTCCATATAGCAACGCTGGGAATATGTAACATCTCACTATTCGGATCTTTGTAGCGAGAGTTGCACAAGCATTATTGCATCATGAGCTAAGATGTCCATGGAAAAAACCTGTACAAGTAGTGTGACCCCACTCTGTTAGTCGGACTTTCCACTGAGTAACAGCTCAATGGAATATTGGTCTTTAACAGTAATGATACAGGACTGCATCAAAGTCAATACAGAAGTATGGTCTTAGGCACTGGACATGAATCAAAGCCTGAAGCAACAAGTACAAAATTTTCAGCATGGAAAACCAGATGAACAAATTGGCTCCAACCCAAAACTTGATTGTCCACCATTCTTGATTGTCTGCCCTGAGTCGGGTTTCCCTGATTTGGTGGGATATAAATTAAATTAAATTAAATTAAATTTTGTTCAAAAAGTGTTCAACCAATTGCTTATGAGAATCCTACAATCATGACACAAAATGCAATCTGCTTCCCTCATTTCAGATAGGGCAGGAACTCTCCTGTTGCCTCAGATACATCAATCTAGGCTTTCAGACATTGAATGCTATCCTGTGTACATCTGTATAATTTCGTTGGTACCGATTGATTCATGTAGTAATGGATTCTACAGTTTGGCTATGCACTGAGTGAAGTACAGTAAAACCTTGGATAACGCTAAAACTTGGCAGCACAAGTCTTAGTGTTATCCGATTTTTAATTTTATCCGATGCATGCATTGGATAACATTAAAATCCTATAGGATGCATCGGATAACATTAAAACTCCATAGAGATACATTGTAATCAGCACAGGCCTTAGCAAACATTATCTGATGCATCCCATAGGATTTTAATGTTATGCGATGCAATCCCCCCCCCCCGATTGCTTAACGTTATGCGGTTTTAGCGTTATCTGATGCAAATGTTATCCGAGGCATTACTGTAGTTTGATTTATCAGTTCAAAATAGTCTAACAGTTCACCTCAGTGCACAACCACAAGTTCTAATAGCATGAAGAAAGCACCATGGGTACTCCACCCATCTTTTTTTCTAAGCTAAGAAGGCAAAGCATTGTAACCTTTCCTCATCATAAGAAGAAAATGGATCAAATAGAAAGCTCTGTCTAAATGAGAAGTTCTCAGTTTATGTTCCTCTAGATTAGAGTTCCACACCTGCTGATCAGGGCTTCTGATAATTGAAGTCCAAGAAAACCTGGGGGCCCACGGTTGAGAAACCCTGCTCTAGATCAATTTCCCAAACTTTGATTTTTGGACTTCAATTTCCAGAAGCCCAAGTCAATTCCCCAAAGCACTGATCAGCCAATGTATTAACTGGAGCTTCTGGGAATTGAAGTCCACTGGTGTTCCATGGAATATAGTTTGGGAAACGCTGGTGTAGATGTTTTGGACTTCTGCTTCCCAAAGTCCTAAATGATATCTAAACTGAATGAAGCTTCTAGGAGCTGACATCTGAGAAAAATATGGTGGACCAAAGATTTATAGCCTCTGTACTGTCTTGTTACTGGCCATGGTAAAGAGATGCCTACAAGAACCAACTTCCGTCCCACCCCTCCATCAAATTTATACTTAAAAATTATTGTTACAAAATCATAATTATAAAAGTTATAGTTCTCCAACCTATACACAGCCAACTACCATCCTTTGAAGAAGTGGCATTTTTTAAGCCATTCTAAAAAAGGCTACAGAAGAAACTGTGGAAGTCTAAAGATCAAGGAACAAAATGCAGAGTTAAACATCAGGCTTTTCCCTTTACTGGACTTCTGCCCAAAATGGTAAATAGATTCCCATAAATTCCCCCCAAATGCTGTGTGCTTAAAGCTTTGTTGTTCTGCCCAATGTTAGGAAACAATCATGAACAGCTGCTCCTGAATAGTTCTGGCCATTAATTATAGCCAGAATTTACGGTAAGTCACTGTAGTCCGGATTCTGAACCGGGGTGGTTAACTATACTACAGGGCGCTCAGTTGGCCTTCATCCATCTGCTGAGCACAGCATTGATGATCAAGGGCACCCCAAAGTGGCACTAACAGAATTTACCCACACTGCATTTCAATGATAGCTGCACTTAGCATGTTACAATATTGGTATCCAGTCCATCTTAAACAGATAGATTAAGATGGTCAGAAGTTAGAAAAGTGGCCACCAAAATAAGTGTATTTCCCTTAGAGTCACCCAAGTGGCGGAATTTCTTTTTAAATGTCAGGAACAGTACATCCCGTTGTCTTATGTCTTTATGGTTTTCAGTTGGGGCAAGACCCACTAGTTCCATATTACTACCAAAGCCTTAGTTTATTTATTAATAAGCTATCCATTTGGAGAGCTATTTATTAATAAATAAATCACTAAAAGGAAAAGTGAACATCAAGGGAGTAAAGATAAAGGTCTCCCTTGCTCAAAAGTCAGTCGAATCTGACTCTAGAGTGCAGCGGTTGGATTTTATTAAATCCAATTCAAAAGTGCTGTGGCTTAGGGGTTAGGACACAGATTAATGACCAGAAGGTCAGCAGATCAGCAGTTCAACACCCAAGTGACCTCCCATCATCCAGTCCAGCTCCTGCTAACCTAACAGTTTGAAAATAAGAACTTGTAAGAAGATAAATAGGTATCACTTTGGCAGGAAAGGTAAAAGCATTCTGTGTACTCTGGTGTCTAGTCATGCCTGTATTGTACTCTGGTGTCTAGAACTGTCCAGCCAGTCTTATCATAGTAGTTATAGTCCAACTTTTGCATGAAATCTATCACTCTATTCAGCGTTGACTACGTACACATGGCAGTCAGACAGTTGTTGAAGATCCAGGGCATTTTCCACCACACCACGTACCTAAAATTTGGCTGCACGAGAGTGGCTGGAATATTATAAGCCATTTCCTGCATAGGCTTCCATGCCAACAAATCCAGGCACGTAAAGTGGGGAAAAGAAATCGAACTTGAAATACATTTGACCATGTAAATAAACAGAGGAGACGAGCCAACTCGACTTGGCATGATGTTATTCTAAGACAGCACAAGCTTCCTTTCTAGGCCTGAAAATGTATTTCAATCCCATGTAAAGCCTGCAAGCCATTCATTAGTGGTTATGTTTGTTTATAATAGCTATAATAGGAGAGCAATAAAGTAAGCAAAAATTCTAAAGTTAGTTGAGGGCCTTTAACTTTCCTATCATACGGTTCTCATATGTCAGGAATGTATGGATACTTTACCTTTCCATTCCTGCAACTAAAAGAATTTCTTTGCCCTATGACTTGAGTGATCAACATACCTCTATGTAAGGATAACAAAGCCCATTATCCAACTACCACCGGACTTGTTCGACCTGACAGAGACCTGCTTTTGAGTAGGAAGCCAGCATAAACTTTTTTTTTGCTGTTTCAGAGTACTGTACAAATGGTTCTGCTCCAGGCTACAGAAATCTATTATAAGGTTTCAATCACTGACTGTTTATCCTTACAAACCAGCCAGATCAGGTAGGAATAGCAATGTAAATTAGGTAGCAATATGTAGCATTACCAATAAAGAAATAAAGGAACTGGAATACTCCCTCCAGCTTATGTGCTATATGGAAACTACAATGTCTTCTGTTACAATCAGGTTTTATTTGAAGAAAAAAAATACCCTATTTGCAGGCCTATAAGACCCTCTTTTATCCCCTTAAAATACACCGGAAAAATGGAGTGTGTCTTGTACTGTATATAGTGACCTATAGTGGGCTATTTTGGTAATAACACAGTCTTATGCTTCAATATGTCTTATACGCTGGGAAATATGGTAGTTCAAAGTTCTGGATCAGGTTTAAACAAGAAAGGTCTAACTACATTTTCCTGTTCTAGCAGCTAACATATTAGACAACTTTCTACTGCTTACTCACAAGCAAGTATAAGCATGCTCTTTTCTCCTCCTGATAAGCACATGTGACAAATAATAGTAATGGCGCTTCTTCTACATTCCAATATAACTAAACCCACTTTTCATCATTCATTTTACCTCTTCCTGTATGTTAACCAATAAGACTTCACTTTAAATGTTCATCAAGCCTACTTCTGTTCCCACCACAAAAATTGTTATAAATTCCAAAACAACACATTCCCAGACTTTCTTTATGCTCCACTCATGGAGCAAAGAACCAATGGCCAACTCAACTTGCTAAAAGCAAAGGACACATTTTGATTCATGCATATCAGAAAACAAAACAAAACAAACAAAATTTTGTTTTGTTTTCTGGTATGCCTGAACCACAGACTAACACGGCGACTATTCCAATTTTTTTTATTCATTACACTCTAGAGCAAATTGCAGCTTCAACCAAGTTACTAAATAAAGTTTTCTGAAATTTGGGAGTGGTTTCCATCTCACATGATTAGTTGTTTTTCCCCTGCTCTTGGTTTCATTGTGTGACTAATTCTAGTCATTTCTGCTTCACTGTATGTATTTTATGAACATTTTTAGTACACTTGTTTGAGTTCCCTTTATAAATAAAAAATGGGGTATGATTTTTAATAAATAAGTAAACATGGCCTGGGTTAACAATCTTTTTATGGCTTAGGAGCAACTGTGGGATGACCGAATAATGCAGCAGAATCATGATGAACATAGGCATTTGGGGGAGCCAAAATGTCAAAGCCTTCTGGGGCCAGGTGTGCTATTTTTGATGCATGATGCATTGGCCACAGAGCAGGATTCCTGAAATTGGAAGAGTATCAGAAAAGACAACAGCAAGCTAAGACACTATTTTGGCTGTGCGGAAGTGGACAGAGACCATTTCATTCAAGTGAGCAAGTCAAGCAGGCAGATAAAAAAGGGGGACTATATGACAGATAGTAAAGCATGAAAAGGAATGAGTAAAAGAAAAACAGATATGAAAATTCTCAACTTTGTAAGAATACAGTAGTTTCTTATCAATGGCCTCTTCATGTATAAGGAGAACCTCTTGTAAATGCTTGTGGGATGTAACTGAAAGAGCAAAAAGGGATTATGTAAATGCACCAAAGGGGAGAAATCTTACTGAATAGATTTCTGCTTTACTATAGCATTGCTGTTAAACCGCCCTCCCAAAATTTTGTGTTTAGTGTTCACTTCTGTATATGACGTTTCCAAGTACTAAAGTAGGAATATACACCAATTCAGACATTTAAGGTATACAGAAACATTCTATAATGTTAATGAAAATAACATGTAGAATATGTTTGAATAGAAACAACAACCCACCATGCTCCCATCTCTGTGAAATCTGTAAATGGAATTCGTGGAGCAATAACATCCCCCCCCCCCATTTATGAGTTTGTATGGTACTTAATTATGTTTAATAGCCCACTGTGTTCTTTTGATATTAATACCAACTATTTGTATAAAGTCTTAGTGGGCAACTTGTAAACCTATGTTCTCCATCTTTCTTGTACTTGAAACTTGACCGGGTAACCCTTTGAAATGGAAAATGACTTCAAACTAAAGATGGATGGAAGACTCACTAAATCACTTATTCTCATTGATTTTGGCTTTCAGAACAAGACAACTCAAGGAGGAATTTTAATGCCCCACAAAGAATCCTCCTGCTGGGAGCTTTCACCCCCATTCAAAGTCTATTTATATTTTTGGTGTAATATGATTCTTATATCCATTACCTTTAAAGACTAAAGTACCTTCAGACACTTTCTGTCACTCTCAAAGACAGCAGATCTGACTAATGTTTAAGAAATATGTGAACAACCCATCTCTTGCTTCATGTCCTTAACTAATTAGCATTCATTCTTGTTTTCAGCAGTTTTCACAGTTCCTTTTTCTGCATAGTTTTGTTGGACATGCAGTAAAACACCGGATAACGCTAAAACTTGGTTCCACAAGTCTTGATGTTATCTGATTTTTAGTGTTATCTGATCCATGTTAAAATCCTATGGGATGGATCGGATAATGTTAAAGCTCCATAGAGATATATTGTAACTGCACAGGCTTTAGCGGTTGTTATCCAATCCATCCCATAGGACCTTAACGTCATTCAATCCAATTCTCCTCCCCAGATTACTTAATGTTATGTGATTTTAGCGTTATCCAATCCAATCCAATCGTTATCCGGTGTTTTACTGTACTTCATTTTATTTGAAAGAGTACCAGGAAATTCCTTGCCATCCTTTCCAGAGAGGAGGAAATTACAATTTTCCCTCTTTTTATGTGAGGATGAGATAAACAAAGGATTGCATCCTCATTTAAAAAAGAGGACTGTTCCATGCCAGGAGGTTCCTGTTTAACCAGCAGTTCATATTTTATTTAATATGGATTATTATGAACTTGCTGCACCATTTATGCTTCTCTCTTGTCTCCCCAGTCAATGTCTGGCCGGAAATCTTGCTACAGTAATGGAGTAGACCTTACAGCCAGCAGCTCAATGCTGAGTGTTGAGTGGCAGTAAATAAACTGACTCCCTAAAGGGGCCAATGGCTGTGGGCAGATGAGCCCCTTTAGGTGGGGCAATAGTCCCCTCAGTAGAGGAAATGCCACTAGAAACCATCATATTGGGCCAATTGGCAAAAGGAGCAGAAGAGGAACTTTGATTCCCAATGGCAATGGAGGTGGAAGAGGCCATGCCAGATGGACTGGCTGTAAAGGTGCACTTTGATGATATCCTCAAGACCGCAGCAGCCCATTGCAGTCCTGGTGTTAAATCCTGCATGTCTCATTTCGTGTGTGCCACAGGACATGGCTCCGTGATCATAGTGTGTGGGTCACTTCATGGTAAGCTGAGATCCACCTTAAACAAATTCACGCCAGTGGCATTTTTCCTGCTTCAAGAAAAAAATGCATTATCGTATACAAGTTGTAGCCAACAACGATTGTCTCTCCTGTATTGCCAGAAAGCTGGTATTCTACTCATTTTGCATATTTCTTTTAAATTTAAGTCTAGCAACTACCAAAATAGTTCAAGCAGGAGGGAATCAACATTTGTATTACAGCTGTATTATTCAATTCCCTTTAGTTATTTTGTTAAACAGCCAGGCTATTGGCCAGTAGCTGAGTAAAATTAGTGGTGACAGGTAAAACTCAAATACACTCCCCTTTGCTTCTCCATTCACATAAAAGCCTGAGGCTCTTCCCAAGTAATTTACACCTAATGAAACCTTGTGTCGGTTAAAATTATTTAGCCAAATGTTCTGTGTTCAGAAGAATGGACTCTGATTCTCTTAAAGGCAGAGGGGTTTTCTTGTCTCTTGCTCTCTATGGTGGCATAAAGGCACAAACAGAAAGCATTATCTTCCAATTCAAAGTATTTTTCAGGAAAGAATCACCTTGATCTGCTACAAGGGACAACATTTAAATTTAAGTTTAATTAGCAAGTTGGCTTCTCTGGACAGTCTACATTGTTAGAAGCAACATTGCAGGGCAGAAAGGGTCAATTCAAGCTACAGATTTACTGCACGGTTCCTGGAGAAGATAGAGCAAAATAAACTTACTGGCTTGCAAATTTATATCGATCTGCTGGGCTGTAGGATAAACACATTTTCTTTCAATGCCAATTAAAGTTTCCTGTAAAGATAACAGAGTTAGATGCCTACGGGGTTATTCACATGACGTAAGGTCACAGTTGTGAGTTGGGGGAGAGAAATTGAACACAAAAGGTGGAATTGCTCTTCAAGAAACAGGCGGCTTGTTAGGAACAAAGAAAAAGTGTTCACTCACAGTACGCGAACGTTTCCGCACATGTGAAAGTTTCCGCACATTCTTTGCACTACAACTTGCTTCCCTCAGCCTTTTTTCAGGCTCTTTCTACCAAAGGGGGAGGGGGACACATAAATAAATAAAATTTATTCTCCCCCTGAGAATTATGGGAGTTGTTATTTAGCAAATGTGCTGAAAATATTAGAGACCACTGACTAGTTGGCCCGGGGCCTTACCTCACTAGAGGGAGAATACATAAAAAGAAAATCAGGATGATAGAAACAAGCAACTTACAAACAAATAGACAGCACAGGAGAAATAAAACCTTAGATGGCAGCTAGAACAAAAAGTTCCAACAGACAGCAAGCTCACTCTAGGGGCAAAATATTCTCAGATGCTTCTGTAAACAGCTCAGTTTTCAGCAGGTTGCAAAAATGTTGCAAATTTGGGGCCGGAGGTGTTTTGATGGATAATATATTTCAAAATGTTGGGGGCCACTACAGGGAAGGCCTGAGCTCTTGTGGAAGACTTCTGAGTTTTCCTAGGCATTAATGTCCATTGTTTGTCCCAGCTCCTGCCAACCTAGTTGTTCCAAAGCAAGAAATTGCAAGTAGATAAACAGGTACTGCTTTGGCAGGATATGTAACAGTGTTCCACTCACTTTGGCATCTAGTCATGCCTACCACATGATCATGGAAACAGCTGCAGATGCTGGCTCTTTGGGTGTAAATGGAGATGAGTATTGCCCCTTAGAGTTGGATTACAACTGGCTTTTGAGCAAGGGAGACCTTTACCTTTACTAAAGGCTCTCGGCCCACCAGTCTGAGAAAAACAAGTTGCTTAGTTCTTCCCTAGACAGAATGTCTGAGTAAAGCTCCATTACCCATTGTCAAGTTAAATCTCACATTTGCCTGAAATTTCATTTCTGTAAAATGTCCCTCTTTGAAGGATGAATAATTGGAGAGGTCTTTGCAGTTTTTGGACAGCACATCTCTCTCTCTCTCTCTCTCTCTCTCTCTCTCTCTCTCATACACACACCAAATTTTACTGTTGCATTGTTAGTGTTGTATTCTTGAATTATGTCTTTTCAAATGTCTGTTTATAATAAAATCTTTAATAAAAACTAAGTGAAATTGCTGTTGCTGACTAATGCTGTATCTGAAATGGTTAGCACTCTTGGAAGGAGATGCATTGAACCACCACCAACCTCACTAATAACAGAAGACTTTAAGGAGCTCAGATGAGGAAGCTAAAAATCTCAAAGGGAGGCTGCTTATTGGCAAATCAAATTATATTGACAACATTGCTTTGCCATAAATTTGCTTTTCTTTCTTCTTGTCCTTCCAATTTCACTCCCTCTTGATACATGCTTGCCAATAATCTGCAGGAGCAATGAAAACAAGAGCATGCCATTTTCTCAGCCACATTTCCCCCCGCAGTGTCAGGTCTGTCTGAAGCATTTGGGATCCTATTTGGAAAATGTGCACCAACATAGCAAAACCAATGAGAAACCCAAAATACAAGCCTGAGAGATGTCATGGAATGCAAGATGCTAAATAAAGACTCAGCAACTTCCCATATTTCCCGGCATAGCTGCATGCTAAAAATAAACATCTGTGTTACATACATTTATATATCTATCTAACTATATCATGAATAATCTAATTAAGCAAGGAACCCACAGTCTGCAAGAAAGATGGTTTTATGGCACAAGACAAACACATATTGAGGTCAATGAGTGAAACTGTATGAACATCTGAGACCCAAGAACAAGATCCATGTTGGTTTCTCTCTTAAAAAAAATCACTCTAGGTCGCTGTGCAGTTCTTTGGTTTGCCCTCTGAGCATCAAAATGAAAATGTTGTTCATCAGGGATTGAGGAAATAAATATTTCTCCCACCCATCAGATCACTGCCTGAGGTTGATCGAATAAATATGTCCTGCTTTGTTATTTAGATTTTATCAGATCCATCCTACAAAAAGCTTGGCTTGGGGTGTCATCTGTACATTTATGAACTTCTGTGCTAGCTTTATGTTACTCTGCAGTAGATTATGGCAGTCCATAATGAGTCGTTTATTATTGCCATCCCCAGTGGGTTTCCATGGATGAATAGGGATTTGTTTTGTGGTCTCCTTAAATCCTTGTCTACCACTCTGTCCACTACAACATACTGAACGTTCACAAACACACACGCAACGTTGTCCTCATAAAAAGGTAGTTCTGTCACAATGGCCACTTGTGTAATTGAGCGTAGTATAAGTAGTTTGACTCTTTTGCTGATTCTGAAAGGATACACCAAGTATCTACCTTGAGGGAGTAGAAATGTAGTTGCTAAAACAGCAAATCGCCACTTACACAATGGCAGGCAGGGAAATCCTGCATTACAATGACAGCAAACCTTGCCGATAAGGAACAGGCTGTTAATATAATCAGCACACCAGCTGATCAGGGCTTCTGGGAACTGAAGTCCAGGATCATTTGGAAAGCCAAGGTAGGTCATCCCTGCTCTAAGACATAGGATAAAGAGTAAGAAAACCACAACTTTCCATTTCTGGCCTCTTAATTCGTATTAAAGGATAATATTGTGCCACTGCTTACCATTGTAAACTCAAGATGGAGTCAGTGAGTGAGAATGGGTGTTACATGGCTTCTGTTTCAGGTTCACAAGTCAAAGAAAAGAGAGGAAATGGGAAGGTGTATGTGCAGAATTCCAGCTTATTCCACCACCACCACCACCACCACGATCATGATCATCATCATTGTCATCATCATCAAAGATCCAAAACATACTTCATTTTTCACTGTTCACTCAGTCTGAAAGCATCCTGGTGGTGTAGTGGTTGTACTGTTGTACTGAAGGCAAAACATTGTGAGTTCAACCCTGATGGGATCAAGGCTAGGGCGGCCAACCGTCCCGGATTTCCCGGGACCTTCCAATTCAGGGAGGGGGAATCCCGACACTTACCCTTCCGTAGAAAATAGTACAGACCTCTCCCGTCGCGTCACGGACACACCGGATCCCTGTCTGCCCGGCAGGCAGTTAAAGAAACACGGAGCCGAAATGGCTCCGATGAACTGCGCCTGCGCAGAAACCGAATCTGGCGCCAGATTCGGTTTCTGCGCAGGCGCAGTTCATCGGAGCCATTTCGGCTCCGTGTTTCTTTAACTGCCTGCCGGGCAGACAGGGATCCGGTGTGTCCGTGACGCGACGGGAGAGGTCCGTACTATTTTCTACGGAAGGGTAAGTGTCGGGATTCCCCCTCCCTGAATTGGAAGGTCCCGGGAAATCCGGAACGGTTGGCAGCCCTAAAAAGGCTGACTCAGCATGCCATCCTTCTGAGGTCAGTAAAATGAGTACCCAGCATATTGGGGGCAACACCACCCAGTGAGTGCACTAAACGCTATGGGGCGTTATAGACACGTAATTGCTATTGTTATTGCTATAAAGTGACAGGAACATGGTTGACATCTTCTGCCAGGCATAAGGGAAAGAACAGATTATCTCTACCAGCGAAAGGCACTGTATTTTGTCACAGAAAAGACAAAACATGGGATCACACATCAAATAAATCATACAATGCTGACATTTTTTTAAAAAGGAAGTGTGGATTTTGCATATGAATATTAGATGGTGACTGAACAGCAGCTCTAGGAAGTAATAACAGCCTTCTCTTTGAACAGTGCCATATAGAGTACTGTATAAGGATTTATGGCAACTGAGCTTTCTCTAGAGCTGGTTTAAAAATAATAGTAATAAAAGTACAATATTTGCATGACAGCATTCATCTCCCGCCCCCATCACACCTTCTCTCACACAGAGTGGTGACACAAATGCTTGAGAATTCAGTTTAACCCTGTTTCCCAAAGAGGCAAAATCTGACAACCTTAAACCTGCATGATCTGAATTTCCCATCATCCGAGTTGGGTCAAGGAAGCTGGTTTAGGTCATGAGAGAAACCTGTCATTGCAGAAGCTCAGCTTCTGGCCTTCTCCAATGAAGCCTCTTGGTTTCTTGCCCTATCAGGAAATGTCACAATGAAAGACTGTTGTTCTCGTGTGTCACAAGGAACATTAGCAGAGATAATCTTTTCACGGAGTGTAATGATTTATGATTGAACAGTGGCGTTGTTGAAGAAATAAAGTCATGCCGTGAAGAGAGATCTGAAGATTACATCTAACACCGGGGGATGGCTTATTAATCACACTTCTGGAGGAATTGTGAGTAAATCAATCCACCTTATTAATGATATTTCAACTTTGCTCTGTGAGATGTCTTTTATACATCCAGGAGGGCAATTATCTGTTTAGGCCAAGAAACAATATTAGTTACAGCTAGTGTGGAAACCTTTGATCTACGTCGCTTAAATAAAGAGAAAGCGGGATAGGAAGAGAAGAAGAGGAAAATGTGAAATACACATGGTAAAAAGATGATAGCATTTAGGCTTAATTGTAGTATTTATTTTCTTTCTCACTGGAAATAAGATAATGTGTGTTTTCAGAGAGCCATTGTGATCAAATTAGGATTGTTAAATAGTGATAATATAAAAGCTCAAGGGAGATAATACTTTCATCACCTCTAGGTCTGTGGAAGAAACCTTGTAGTACATGAATTAACCATATTTTTAGAGTGCTTTTATTAATTTAAAAGTCTTTCAAAGAGTCATCTCAAATTTTTGGTCGCAAGGAAAAAAGAAAGGCAATCATTTGAGAAGGAAATATTTTCTAAATTCAGGACATCTGTTTTTCGACCTGTTTGTCAGATACAACTCAGGGAAAATGGAGATGTGGGGGGAGAATGAGTTTACATAGATCTAAATGGAAATCTATATATGCAAGCCAGCAAAGGAGTTTTCTTAACAATCTTAGCATGGATGTTTTAACCACTTTAGCATGGATGTTGTAAAAGTTTAAAATTAAGATACAGCTGGACTTAGATGGTGAACAAGGCACTGTGACACATGCTAAATGTCTCAGTTGTAATTATAAAGAGTATCAGACTTCCATGCCCCAGTTATAATGTTATATGCCCCCACATTTGAATTCAGCCTGTATTCAATGGGGAAAGAGGGGTAAGTTCATGTTTTGTTCATATCCATAAAGTTTTCATTCAAAGAAGGGCATAGATTCCCCCACTTTTCTTTCTGAATATCTCTGCACATATTCAGACTGGCTTTGAGCCAGAATGACATGCACCCACAAATGAAAAGTGGACCAGTTGGACTAGGATATTACCTAGAACAGAACGAGATAAATGAAAGTTTTTCATGTCCAACACTAATTTTAAACAAGAGACAGACAGCTTTCTTCCAGTTTTCATCCAAGCTTATTAATAATCATGATCAGAAAAAGTGTATTTATTTATGGAAATTATTGTGTTTTTATGTCTAGGACCGTGAAGGCAAAGGTCATCCTTGCTCAAAAGCTAGTTGTATCCAACTCTAGGATTCGGTGCTCATCTCCGTTTAGTGCTGAAGAGCCAGCGCTGTCTGTGTCTGCAGATGTTTCCATTGTCATGTGGCAGACATGACTAGATGGAATGCTGTTTACCTTACCACCAAACTGGTACCTATTTATCTACTTGCAATTTCTTGCTTTCGAACTGCTAGGTTGGCAGGAGCTGGGACAGAGATGAGAGCTCACTCCATCATGTAGTTCTCAGGTCTCGAACGGCTGACCTGCTGACCTTCCAGTTATCAGGCTCAGTGTCTTAACCAGTAAACTAGTGCAGTCCCTTCTGCTTTAATAAGATATCAGCTCTCCTTTTCCATCCAGTTTGTTGCTAGCTGAAAGCAACTTGTCTATAAGAATGTGCTAAACTAATTGGTCAGCACTGAATGCAGTGCTTCTCTTGTTGGGAAAGAACTTACTGGATTGCCCAATATTGCTTTATGACGTTTTCTCTGCCACTAGTGTCACCTCTGTATGTGTAAATGATCAAGAAGTAACAAATCTGCCAGTTTTGCTTTCTTTTTCATGCAGAGCTTTACAACACAAAGAAGCGCCTCCCTGAAATATGATGCGGGCAAGTTCTCGAATGTTCTGGAATGAAACCCTGGGCTCAAAAGAACCCCCCCTTTTTTGACACAGGGCCAGAACAATAACTACATCTGCTCCTAGAATGAGTAAAACCACGTTGTAGCTTTCTACTATGTATCTGCCTACAATGCGTGTAATGAAGATGAGATGTTATTCTGAGGAAGTCACGGTAATTGCACTTCAACACTGATGCTGATACAGTTGACTAAGGTTGAATAAACTGGAACTACAACCTCAACTTCTCAAGGTTTAGACTCCATAAGCCTGAATGACTAAATTTGTCTGTTTCCTCCTTTCTTCCTGCATGAGTTTGAATTTAGTATTGTAATTGACTATACAGTGATGCCTCGGATAACGCTAAGGCTTGGTTCCACAAGTCTTGGTGTTATCCGATTTTTAGTGTTATCCGATGCATGTTAAAATCCTATGGGATGGATCGGATAACGTTAAAACTCCATAGAGATACATTGTAACCGCACAGGCTTTAGCGGTTGTTATCCAATCCATCCCATAGGACCTTAACGTTATTCGATCCAATTCTCCTCCCCAGATTACTCAACGTTATGCGATTTTAGCGTTATCCAAGGTAAACGTTATCCGAGGTATTACTGTATTGTATAATTTTCCTGCCATTTTGACTATATTTTTTTATTCTATTGTATTTTTTTTGTAAGATTTATTAACTACACTGACCATTAATTTTATATTTATTCATATTGTTATATGCTGTTTCCAATTGTATTTTGTATATTGTATGATGTTATGCTGTTACTTTTTGTTCATGGTGTATTTTGGTTATTGTATATGATTGATTTGCTGTTTATATTGTATCCATTGTGTTTTATTTTTATGATTTGTAAGCCGCCTAGAGTCGGGTTCTCCTGAGTAGGGTGGGATATAAATATAATAATAAATAATAAAATAATGAGCATGAAAAAAATGTGATTAAAAAGACTCCTCCTGCTGTTGCCTGTTATTGCGACCATGAAAGTTATGTTCTAGTTTTATTACTATCTTCATCTTTTAATTTAATTATTTAATACTATCTTTACTGTAAATACTCGAGTATAAGCATAGTTTTTCAGTCCTAAAAAGAGGTTAAAAAGTGGACTCAGCTTATATTCGGGTCATTGAGTGTGATGGAAGAAGACAGTGGTGACTAATAGCCTTCACTACCCACTTCTCCCGTCCTGTTGTCAGCACATCTCAATCAGCATGGAGGAAACTTCTTTCTGCTGCATCTTATTTTCATGTACTGCATTTTGATTATTGAAACTTACTAAGCAGCTGCTGCATTTGCCACCCTCAGCTTATATCTGGGTCAATCTATTTTCCTGGTTTCTCAGGTAAAAATTAGGTACCCCGGCTTATATTCAGGTCGGCTTATACTCGAGTATACACAGTGGGGGTTTTTTTTCTGATGATGTTGTTTAATAAATTTGTTATTATTATTCTAATCTGTCATTTTATATTTACATTTTATACATGCTAATGTTGCAGATAAACAGATAATGCTTTGGTGAGAAAGGTAACAATATTCCATGGTCATGTGACAGGCATCTAGTTAGGTCTGCCACATGACCATGGCAATGTCTGCACATGCAGACAGTGATGTCCCTTTGGCTGTAAACAAAGATGAGTATCGAACCCTAGATTAGGATATGACTGGCTTTTGAGCAAAGGGATATTTTTACCTTTATCTTGTAAACTGCCCAGAGTAGTTTTATACTAGATAAGAAGTTCTCAACCATATTTTTAAGACGGGGCCAGGTCATGCTCCCTCAGACAGCTTCGGGGGCTAGATGGCCATTTTACCCTTCCTCCACCACATGGCACTTCCTGGTGTGGAGGAGGCAGTGGGGGCGAGGCACATGAAATGGTGCTGTGGACCACATGGACTGCAGGATGAGTATCCCTGTACTAGATGGGTGGTACATTTATTGAACAAATGAATGAACAAACAAACAAATGAAGGAACGAATCATTGAATGAAACTTAAAGTGGACTCAAAGTAACATACGGAAAAGAAGGCTGAGCAGATCTTCATTGATTCAATAGCCTTTATTTGTGTGTTCGAATGCCTGATTCCTTCATTTCCCTTATTCTATTAAACAGGGAGAAAAGGGGAAATGATGAAAACAGCCGTGAGCAGATGCACCAAGTGGCACGGAGGGGGCGGGGGCACTTTATTAATCCAGCCAGTTCAGCCATATGTCTTTAAGCATCGAAATTGATACAGAAAATTACCCTCCTTCGTGGCGAGACTCTCAGACAAAAATCTAATCTACCATTCATGCAAAACACAATGAAGTCCAAATGTTGGAAGGGTGGGGGGGGGAGAGGCATTTTTGTTTCACTAAGGTGTACATGTTAAATAATCAAAGGATTCAACATGACAATATGGTTATAGATAGTTATCTTAAGTGCCTTCTGTGGCGAGAAGCTGAAATTAAGAACTTGAACAAAACATGAGACATGAAAGTGCAGGTTCTACAAACACTAGGTTGCTTATTAAAACCACTTTGATCCATCGCTTCTTTGATATCCTAGGTCTTATCAAGAATTCACTTTCAGGGGTAAATATAGGTAGTTCAGAGAGATTTTATGACATACTGTACATACTCTTTTCCCGACACTTTTTTTAATTACTAGGGAGAGAGGGGAGGGAGAGAGAAATCAAGGGATTGGGAGAAAATATGCTGATATCTTCCTACCTGGCACAGCTAATTTCAAAAGTGCTGATAATTTTGAAGTAACCCATATGCATACTATACTTTCTCCTCAAACACATCCAGATTTTATCATTTGTTGAGTGTGCTTTAGCACTGATCATTTGTAAGTATTTGACTAGTAACCTTAGTCCAGATCACAGTTTGAGATTATACAACAGGACAGTCAACATATACTCCTTGGTCATGGCCATCTAATGACAGACCCCTCATTTCCTCGACAGAGAAGCAGGGAACTGTGTAGCATGGGGTGAGATGCAGTTGTTGTGAGGAGGGCAAGATATAAAGACCAAATGGAGGGATCTTCCAAAAGCAAATCCCTTTCACAAGTGAAGAACAAATACTCAAAAGGTCAGGTCACTCATTTGTAAAATGTTGAAGATTAAATTAAGCACAGACTAAGTCAGATCTTGGTCTTGATTTGTGACTTCGGTTACACCAGAACATCATATGCATCTCAAATGACATCTGTTGGGGGGTTTATTTCCCACCACAGTTTCAGGGACAATGGGATGACATGGGAAAAGTTTGAAGAGCTGAGATTCCCTCTTGCACCATATGATTCAGAAAGTGGGAATAAATTGAGATTCTTCATGCCCAATGTTAAAATGCATGGCATATCGGCAAACAGCCATATTTGAGTTTGAAAGACTGAGGATTATTGATAAACAGGGATCACTATGAAGGCATTCACTGGATGTGAACTCAGGAGGCTCCTCCTAAAGGATTTTCTGGAGGCCACTAAAACGCTCAGCTTTAGCACTATTCCCTTCAGTCATGCAGTGACTATGGCCTAAAATCTAGATTAACATACAGTGATACCTTGCTTAAAGAGCATAATGTGTTCCACAGGATTGCTCTTTAAGCGAATTTGCTCTTTAAGCGAAACACCATTGTAAGTGACCAGTTGTGACTTCTGGTGGTGGTGGGGTTTGCGAACCCTGAGTTAGTTGTTAAGCGAGTTTTTGGTTGGTTTTAGTTGTTAAGCGAGGTGACCATTCAGAGAAAATTCTGCTCTTTAAGTGAGTTAGTCTTTAAATGAGGTGCTCTTTATATGAGGTTTTACTGTACAGGCAAATCCTTAAATGAAGGGGCATCACTTCCAGGAGCAGCAAAGGGCTTAGAGAAACTCATCCATGGGTTACAACTGATGTAGGCAAGGCCACGTGGGAGGGAAACCAAAGCTGCTGTAGCTTCTTGGCATAATTGTGCTTCTTCATTTATGTCTATATCAGTCTTTAAACTGCCGAAATGAAGATACTTTCTTGGCTTTGTCATTGGCCAACCTTAAATCTTCATCCATATGTGATTCTGGTAGTAACTGGCCGACCAGCAAATGAGCCGGATTCTGTATCTCTCCACATTTATACAGCATGTTGTTGTCTGCCAGCAGCCCACAACTAGAATAATCAAGTCATAGAATAACTAGGGGCTGTGGAGGCTCAGTGGTTAAGAAGCTCGCCTTGTTAGCTGGAAGGCTTGGCAAGTTGGTAGTTAGAGACTCAAGTACTGCATGATGGTTTAAGTGCCTGTCTCTGTCCCAGCTCCTGCCAACCGAGCAGATCAAAAGCAAGAAATTGCAAGTAGATAAATTGGGATCACTTTGGATGGAAAAGATCTTGGGGACATGAAAGGAGCCTCATTTGGGTATCCCCTGAGTGGAGATTCTCCAGCAAAAATCCTTTCAACCCAGAACAATTTCTGACATGAAATTATTATTATAGAATAAATAAACTGGAGGGGGCCTTTTACGCCATCGAGTCCACCTCCTACTCATTGCAGGAATCTGAATCAAAGCAGAAATGGCAGGTGGTTGTTCAATTTTCTCTTGAATGCTTCCAGTGTTGTTTTGCTCACCCCCTCTCAAGGCATTTGGTTCCACTTGAGCATGGACTTTGTGGCTGAATAACCTGAAAGACTGGTGTGGAGCATCCCCAGAAGAACTGTTCCAAAGATTTAAGAACAAGACGGTTTTACCATGATAATAGACAATATTGGGAACAGATATGGCACTTGAAGAAGAAGCATCATCTATGTTTTCTGCCACAACAGCCTTTATTTACATTTTTTTTAGTTCTTCCAGAGCACTAAAAGATGAACCTCAGTTCTTTTTTTATGCTTTCAGTTTTATAAATAATTCTTGGGCAACAAACAAAAAAATCTGTAATCAATAAGCTATTGTTTCAAGGCTTCAAAGCAAATCCTGTGGTATTTGTTTAGCCACATGTAACCTTTATTTTTATGGCACCACATGACTAATGCAATATAGCAGCACAAATTAAAAAAACCAGGGTTCTTGTGTTCTTATAGCTGTCCATATCTACCCACAATATGGGTATTAAGGGCTAAAATACATATGTATATCCCTAGCTGTAAAAAGACCAAAAATTGCTTCTGGGGATATATTAGATCTGGCTTTTTTGAAACCTTGGGGCAGCAGTCACCAAAGATTCGTATCTACAAATCTTTCGCACGTGGTGCACAGAGGACAGTCAAAACTTTGAAAGGTTGGTGGTCAATCTTATTTACTCACATTGTTTATTCAATTTCATCCTTGCTTTCCTCGCATAGGTTGGACTCAACACAGGTAACAGCAAAACAAGCAAGGGCTGGAAAGCCAAAACCAAACCACAGATTAATTAAAACAAACAAAAGCAATTAAAAGCAAATCAATTGTTCTTATGCTGCACCTGCACCAATGAAGAAATGCATTCATGCACCCAGCCTGTGTGCAAAGAGGCTGTATGTATACATCAGTGTGCAATGAATTATGGGATTGTGTGTGTTATTGCTGAGGGTCACTAGTTTGTATTAGCTACCAATGTGTTGTCAATACATGAGGGGACTAGCTGAAGACTGTAATATGTTTGCTAAAGAGTTTTGTTCATTCCCAGAATATCTGATAGGCTCTCAATATTATATGAAGTCAATACTATCCTTGGCTAGAGGAAAGATAGACTCTAGTATACCTGATTGAATGGACCATTTCAAGAAAATAACCCTCCTTCCTTCCTTCCTCTGCCACATCTGTTCCCAATGTTGTCTGTCATCATGGTGACAGTCATCCTGTTCTTAACTCTTTGAAACAGTTCTTCTGAGGATACTCCACAACAGTCCCTCAAGTTATTCGGACACAACATTCCTTCCAAATGGACAAACCACTTTATGTGTCGTCTCTGTATGTTGTTCAAGATTGGTTCTATTCCAATTCTTTCTCTTATAATCTCATTCCTGATTTTATCCCTTCCCAACACTCCAGCAGCCTTCCTCAGACATCTCATTTCCATGATGACTAACTTTCATTTATGTTTTGTTTTAAGTGTCCATGTTTGGCACCGGTAACATAAGGTGGGGATAAATATGCTTTGTGTGAGGTGTTTCTTTGTTCTGGTTGGTGTTGCCTTGTGTTGCAAGACTGCCCCAATATTTGGTTTGCCGTTCTACACCATATTTTAATCTCTTAGTCCATTTTGCCATTTTCAGTAAATCTTGTTCCTAGGTATTTGAACTCTGCCATTTGTTTTATACTTGTTCCGTCTATTACAACATTTAAAGTACTGTATGCTGATTCCTTCTAATGGCTATTACCTCAGTCTTCTCATTAAACCCTTGAGGTGGTTATTAAAAATAATGAAATATGACTGTCAAGGGCAAGAAGAGACAAATCACATTTGTAGATAGGTATTTGGACATTTGAAGAGGGTTGAAAATAATAATCTCCCATACATTTCTGCAAATTCATGATTTTTAAACCCAAATTAAAAAAAGAAGCACTTTAGGTTTATTGGTTCCATGATCTGGAACTACCGCTGCAGAAAGATCCTGTGGAATTCTCCTCTTGGACCTATTTCTGAAAGTAAACTGAAAGGCAGGGAAAGCTTCCCATGATGTGGTCATGATTTAGGCATTCTGCCTGCATATCTCTGACGGGTGTTAACAATTTAAAACTTCGGGGGCAAGTTTTGTAAAAGGATATTTTTACCTTCTCAACGAGAGATTTCCCCATGTTTCTTATCTGCCAGCCCAGGCCTAAGTTGGGCTGTCATGTAATCAATGGGCTATGATAGGCTGATTATCATGTAGGATAAGTGATATCTATTAGGAAAAATTGATCCTGACATAACTCAGGAAAAAGAGGCAATAGCTAAAAGCAAAAGACCATGAGCCCTGAACTGGCCTTTGTACATATTTAATGGCTGTCATTTTGCTGAAGGAGCCTCAAAAAACCAGAAGAACTCACTGGGTAAATCTATATTGATTGCATAATCCCTGTCATCTGTTAGGCCTAACAAAGCTGTCACGGTACAGCCACAAGCAAACTGATTTTCTTATTTGATAACTTTCTTTCCATTACAATCTCGGAAGCATTCAAGGTTCAGGAGCTTCCATGGAACACGTTCCTATTTTGCGGGCGTCGACGGCGTCAATTCCCTCGTCAGGGAGGGCTTTGTTTTCTCCGTGACTGATTGACTACTACTGCACATTTAATTAAACTCGCATCTTCCAATTTACAGGTTTATGAAGGAATCCAACACTAACTGCCAAATATATATATAAAGAACCGCCGGTTCGCCCCAGCGCACATGTTGTGTTAAGAGCAGAGCCTGGTATGATTACGATTTGGAGCTTGATAAAAATTGTAAGGGTGGGTGTGCTTCAGGCTGTCCCTGATGACAGCGTCTCCTTTTATGAATTCAGAAAAATTCATCAAACAGAAATCATTAAATGAAGCAGATGGGGCTTCCTGCATGGAGCTGGGGCATTAAAGGGAAGGAAGACGAGGGGAGCACTGGGAAGTAGACCTCTCGGATCAAAATGACAGCACTGGGTAGGCATGGGGGTGAGCGGGGGGGTGGGTGTTTACGGTTTTGTCCTTGCTCGGTAATCATGGCGTGGCGGTTCTCTTTTGTATGGCATGTGTGCATGGATCAGAAGCAATTCTTCACACTCATAGCATGAACCACTATGGAGATGGTGTCTCAGCAGGTCTCCAGAGTGCCGTCCATTTATTACTTTCTCAGCCTCGGGAACCCTTTGAAAAATAATGACTGGAAGATGATAGAGGGGTGGTAATGAATTTGTCTGGAAAAAGGATAACTTCCCAATGCCATTACTATCTTTCTGCAATGAGCAGGAGGTGGGCTCTTCATGTGTCACGTGCATTCTGAAGGCCTAAGAGCCAGCCTTATGGGGGCACTATTCTACTATTAGATTAAAGTAACTACTAGTAGTAGCTCCTTCTCATGCTGTGGGGTGCCTGTCTCCACCGTTACAGCATATCGGGCAAATAGGCCCCTTGTTGTTTCTTCAACACCAAGGTTTTATAGGGCTGGGGTGATAACTTGATGTCCAACCCTCCTTCTTTCTCGTCCGAGTTTGGGACCAGCAATAATGGAGTTAGAGTAAGGTAAAGGTAAAGGTCTCCCTTGGTCAGAAGCTAGTCATGTCCATCTCAAGGGTGTGATGTTCCTCTCTGTTTACAGCCAAAGAGCTAGGACTAAGGGGGCTGCAGACATTTCTGAGGTCATATGGCATGACTAGACACCGAAGCACATGGAACACTGTTGCCTTTCCCTACAACAGGGTGCCTATTTATCTATTTGCAATTTCTTGCTTCCGAGCTGCTAAGTTGGCAGGAGCTGGGACAGACAACAAAAGTTTTGATACCCAAGAGCTGCCCTTGGGGACATGAAAGGAGCCTCACTCGGGCATCCCTTGAGTGGAGTTTCTCCAGCAAAAATCCTTTCAACCCAGACTAATCTCTGACATGAAATAACAACAACTCCGTCACATATCACTTAGGGCCTCGAGCTGCTGACCTTCTGACCTTCTGGTTATTAAGCTCAGTATCTTAATCACTAAGCCAGGGGTTCTCAACTTTTTCGAGCTAAGGGCCGAGTCACTCTCCCTCAGACAGATTCAGGGGCCAGACAGCCATTTTGCCCTGCCTACCACACATGGCACTTCCGGGTGTGGTGGAGGTGGTGGGCGGCCACATGAAATGATGTCATGGGCTGCATCCAGACCCCAGGCCATAGGTTGAGCACTCCTGCAATAAGCCATCCTGACCCCTTACTATTAGATTATAGGGGTCAAATTCTCTCTTTTTGATTGGCCACCCACCTTCTCTCCAATTCTGTGTCCTTAAATAAAGGTATGTAGTTGGGGTGGACACATATTTCATTTCTGGACTGGTCAAGCCATATTGTGAAATAACCTATGCGTCCAACTGTTGTGTAGCACTAGGGAAACATACATCTCCATTGTTCCCTGGCCTTTTCACACTGTCACATTAATAGCCAGCACATGGAAAAAGGGAGGTCAGGAGAAGTTAAGTTTTCTTTATGTGCTGTTGGTGTTTCTCTTGCTTCTGGCATTTCTAAGAGAAACGAAGAGGGAGTTATCTTTCAATATAAGATGTTTTAGGAGTAGTACTGACAAATGGTTTTATGGGAACTACAATGTTTCAAGTGATAGGGTTGAGTGCAATTCTTCTTGGATTGCTGCCTGAGCTCAAAAGTTCTAATGATGTTTCTAATTTCAGTCTGGCGTTTACAAGTCATTAACATTTGATTTTGAACCCCTGCTCAGAGAACGTCACTTGAACCCTTGATTTTACTTCCGTATGTTTTCTTTAAAAAGAGAGGCGGGGAAAATGCCACAAAATCCCTTACATGCTTGGGCATTAAACTCCGTGTGGAGCTCATTTGAACCACCTTTAGATCAAAGTACAAGCTTTTTCTGGTTATACTTTAAAAACTACAAAAAAGAAAACCCCGTCTCTGTGCTTTTTGATTTCAAGCAGAAAAAAAATCTGCTGACTTAGACATCAATAGTGTGCTTAGAAATTGGTGAATACCATTATTAAGGTTTTTTCTTTCTTTTACCCATGTCCTCTTCTTTAACATCTTTGTCTCTTGCCTCAACCTAAGATATCTGTTCTGCTCCTGTCAGAAACTTATCTCAGAACATGAAATACAGGTGGAAATGGATATTTAAAGATGTTTGTAACATCATAGTAAGGCACTTAGTTTCTGTTCATGCTCAGAAATACATTCACTTCACCTTTCTGATAAACAATAGAAGCCGTTCTGGCATTTCCCCCTTATGAACAATGGCATGAATAGCAAGGTCTTATCTGGGTAGCAGCAACCAGTTGTCATCTCCTTGCCCCTGAAACCCCCTACTGAAAGATTTTAATATCGTTCCTTGCCTCTGATGAGTCAGTAGAGACATACCTTTTTCAATTTTTCTTTCCAGATGTCAAAGACGATGTAGTGATATACCCTAATGAAGCACAACCGATGAAATAATGCAAGGTTTCTCAACCATGGGTGCCCAGATGTTCTTGGACTTCAATTCCCAGAAGCTCTGATCAGCAGGTGTGCTGACTTGGGTTTCTGGTAATTGAAGTCCTAGAACACCCGGAGGCCCAAGGTTGATAAACCATGAACTAATGAATTAGAACAGGGGTGGGCAACATGACCCCTGAAGACCACATGTGGTCCCTTATGACTCTATTGATCTTAGAACTTCCCCCAAAAAGAAAAATGAAAAAGCAGTAGCAGTAGGAAAGGCTGCAGTGGCTCAGTGGTTAAGAAGCTCGCCTTGTTAGCTGGAAGGCTAGCAAGTCGGCAGTGTGAAACCCAGATACTGCATGACGGATTGAGTGCCTGTCTCTGTCCCAGCTCTTGGGGACATGAAAGGAGCCTCATTTGGGTGTCCCCTGAGCAGAGTTTCTACAGCAAAAATCTTTCAACCCAGAATAATTTCTGACATGAAATTATTATTATCAGAAAATTGGGAGAATTATAAACTCTCCATGACCAACACTCCTAATTAGGTCAAAGGAGTGAGAAACTGAACAATATTATTATTATTTTTAAAGAAAAATTTCTTATCCAATTATTTTAGCATCAATATTTTCCAGGACAAGACAGTTTAAATTCCAATGAAAGTAGAAAAAGGAGGAGGGGGGAACCCTCTAAATAAAATTCTTCCTTTTCTTAACTCCGTTCTTTTGCAAGTGTTCAAAGTATGTGGATTTTCCCCTCCTTTTTTTTTGTAAATATGCCAAAGCCAGGGCCTGTACAACATGTGATCTATAATAAACTTCAAAAGAACACCTTTGACATTCTAGATAAGTTGCAAATGATGATGCAGAGATCTCTTTTGCCACTACAAAGAAAGAACAAAAGAACCAACATGAAAGAGAAATCAATAAACATATGGCAATTAATAAAACATTTTCTATGAATACCCTACAAAGAGTTTTACAACAGCATTAAAAAAACCCATCAGTTGTTGCAATGTGGATTTAAAAAGTATCAGCTGTTATATTAAGATATTCTTTTTAGCAACAAAATGTATGTAAAATAACAGATTTTTGTTAGAAATCCGTCAGCTGCAGAGGCATGGATGTAGAAACCCACTTTTTTTAAAAAAATAAAAGGTGACCCAATAAATTCAGTAATGAAAACATTCATTTTTCAGTGAACAAAAACAGTGTTTCAACACGGGAACATTTGTTTGTTGGCATGCTCTTCATCTTTAGAAATGATGTGAAAAAACAAACAAACCACCACACCTGTTTTACATCATCTTTTTTTAAAAATAACACCCTCATGTCTCCTTAATATTTTAAACCATTTCTATTGATTTCCTTTGTAAGTAACATTACACCAACCATTAGTACAGACACTACAATGTCTTTGCACCAACCTACTAGCAATAATTTATTATTGTAACGAAGAGACAGTCATTCAAATGCTATACATTTGCCTTTGCCATTACAGCTATGAAACTCCCTCCCCCCTCCCCGGTATTATTTGAAAGCCCATTCTGTGAACAAAGGTCAGAGCTGACCTAAGAACTTCAGCTGTCTGAGGCAGAGTACCAAGTGACAATGCTTAATGCTGCCTAAGTCAAGGTGCATAGCACCTGGGAACAAGTGCACCAACAACATCACAGTAACAAATTGGATAACAAATTAAGTAAAGGTAAAGGTCACCCTTGCTTGAAAGCCAGTCGTATCCAACTCTAGGGTTCAGTGCTCATCTCTGCTTCATAGCCGAAGAGCCAGTGCTGTCTGCTACTGCAGACGTTTCCGTGGACATGTGGAAGGCATGACTAGACACCAGAATGCATGGAACACTGTTTACCTTCCCACCAAAGTGGTCCCTATTTATCTACTTGCAATGTCTTGCTTTCGAACTACTTGATTGGCAGGAGCTAGGACAGAGATGGGAGCTCATTCCATCGTGCAGTTCTTGGGTATCGAACTGCTGACCTGCCACCTTCCAGTCAGCATCTTAGCCACTTGAGCCACTGCAATCCCTGTATATATGCTAGGAAGGTATCTGCAAATTAAGTAGAAAATAATTTACTGCCTGCTCATGTTCTGTTTGGATCACCAACTCTTTTAGCAACAGCAATTAAATTTATATACCTCTCCATAGTTCTTAGAACATCTCTAGGTGTTTCAGAAGGTAATTAGCATTTTGCTGTCAACATATTGAATACTCATTTTACCAACTTTGGAAGGATGGGCGGCTGAGTCAACCGTGATCCTTGTCAGGATCGAACTTGCAATGTCAGCAGTTTTGGCTGCAGTAAAGTGGTATGGTTGCAGTGGCTCAAGTGATTAAGATACTGAACTCACTGACTGAAAGGTCAGAGTTCAATTCCTGAGTACTGCACAATGGAGTGAACTCCCGTCTCTGTCCCAGCTCCTGCCAACTTAGCAGTTTGAAAGCAAGAAATTGCAAGTAGATAAATAGGGACTACTTCAGTGGGAAGGTGAACAGTGTTCCGTGGGCTCGGGTGTTGAGGCATGCCTGCTGCATGTCCATGGAAACATCTGCAGAAGCAGACAGTGCTGGCTCTTTGGCTTTAAACAGAGATGAGCACTTAACCCTAGAGTCAGATACAGCTAGCTTTCGAGCAAAGGCAACCTAGAGCATTTTAACCACTGTGCCACAGTGCCACTCTTTCTTCTTACAACAACCAAATGCAATTTTCAAGGTTAGGTAGTGGAGTGGCTTACCATTGCCATCCTCCATTAAGTTCTCTTAGTCAACTGGGGACTTGAACCCAGGTCCCCTGTGTCTCATCTGATAATCTATGCACTGCATTACACTGGTTTTGCATAGTCAGAGCAGAATCACTCAACTTAGTGGGATGCTATTAAGCTTAACATTTAATGTGTGATGGTGCACTGGTGGGGCATGAAACTTGCCCATGACCAGACATAAGGGAGGACATGTTAACCCCACCAGCCACATGAGCTCTGATTGGTCTCTTCTGGTTCCAGTCCTGGACAAAGCAGTAGGACTCAGGGTTTCTCAACCTTGGGCCCCTAGATGTTCTTGGACTTTCATTACCAGAAGCCTCAGTCAGCAGGTCTACTGACTTTGGCTTCTGGTAACCGAAGTCAAAGAACATTTGGGGGGCAAAAGCTGAGAAACCCTGCAGTAGGCTATTCAACATCCTCATGCTCCATCCTGCTGTGCAATGTGTTGTTCCTTGTCACTAAATCACCTATGGTGACCTTAGTGGGGGTTTCCAGGTGTGTGGAATGTCCAATGAATAATCTGCCTTTGCCAACTTCCTGTGAATTTCCAGTCTGAATGGGGATTAGAACCCAGGTCTAATAAGTCATGACCCAGCGTTCAATCCGCTGCACCACACTGGCTGTCACTTCTTACTGGAGACAAGGCTAATATCTCTTTGGCTGCAGTGTCTGCATTGCTTGGTCTAAGAGTAAAGCCATACTCTAGTAGGCAAACTCCTCCAGGCATGACGACCCTGCTGCTTGGAAATAATGTCCAAACATGTTAGTATGGGCATTAATGTCCCCTTATTCTTGTTATATATAACTGAGAAATGAGGAGAGAAAGCTTATACCAAGAAGACTGTTGCCATGTTGGAATGTCTGCCTCCGAATTACATGTGCTGGGGCTACATAAAACAGAAGCTGAAGTGCTGCTACAAACTTCTGAGATCTATTTCCCTTACAAGAATCTTGTTTCAAAATTCACCAGACAAACATAGGTATTCAGGGAAAAGTTGCCAATAATGCAAAGTTTTCTCTTCCCCACCTCCCCGGCCTGAAATCTTTCTGGTTGTTAAGGGCAAATCAACTCTTTGCTACGAAACTCAGCTTGAGCAAATTATTAAGAGCAAAGGAGCCCTTTCTCATCTAACTCTTTAAGGAAAGCTCTTCATTTCTGAATTAAACATCAATGACAAGGCATGTCATTAGGGTTTATCCTGAATGGGATTTTTTTAAAAAATATAATCCCATAGACTTTCAAGTGAGGACAGCCTTCAGTATAATTTTCTCGCCTTCCTGAGTAATGATTTCTCCAAATGAGTTGATCTAACATGTTCTTAAAAAGAAGAAGATATAAATAATCACCTTGGATTTTCATGATTGTGCTCATGGGCAGCACCACCTACAAGTTCAGATGATTTGAAAAGAAAACTTAGGTGCCCCAAGCAAGTCTAGAAAGTTGTTGAATAAGCCCTTTGGCTAAACGCTTCATGCCATGGAAAGATGATGCAATGGGGAAACTGAACTAAAGGTAGAACTTCATGTCAGCAGATTTTCTCTGGATATAGAGAGTGCTCATATTTATAAAGTCACAGAGGTGGAACAGAAAAGGGTTGGATGTGGTGCTCATCTCCACTTACAGACAAAGAGCCAGAGCTGTCTGCATCTGTAGATGTTTCCATTGTCACCTGGCAGGCATGACTGGACCCCAGAGCGCACAGAACACTCTTACCGTTTTATCTACTTGCAATTTCTTGATTTGGATCTGCAAGGTTGGAAGGAGTTGGGACCGGCCACAGGACCTCACTCCATCATGTGGTACTCAGGTCTTGACCTGCTGACCTTCCGGTCTTCAAGCTCAGCATCTTAACCAGAAAGCCACTGTGGTCCTATTTCTGATGTTCAGTTGCATAGTCGATTCCAACGTTTTGCGACCCTGTGGACCATTGCACGCCAGGCACCCCTATCCTCCACCATCCTTCTCAACCTGTGCGCCCATTGCATCAACAATACCATCTAGCCATCTCATTTTCTGCCACCCCATTCTTCTTTTACCCCCATCCTTTCCCTGTTACACACATGTAATTAATATGTTATTCCTGAAGTTACTTATTCATACCGAGAGAGTCCCCGCCCTCCGACTCCACTACAGACAATAGCCTTCAGCCTGGATTGTAGTGGCCTGTTTCTTTCTAGTTCAAACATGACTCTAACCAGTTGAAACCCTTTCCCCCTATACAACCAACCGTAAAAGGGAGGAAAAATTGTTCTCAGTAATCAAAAGGTATATTTCAGTCCAGGGGAACCTGTTTGGAAGAATTCTCCTCATTTCTCCTCAGCTTGTTTTATCTTTGCTTGAGATGTGAATAATTCATAGCCCTCTGTCTGCTTTACAGTCAAGCACATTCTGTCCACCTAAGACAGTTCGACTTTTGTGATTTATTATTTAATAATTTGCAGGGTTGCGCTGCTGTGAGGTGAGCAGTGTGGCTGCTTGCAGAACTGTTACAATCTGGTCTAGTTAGCTGTCCTTTCTTTTCCTTTCTCCAAACAGCCTGAACTATTGATTCCCTTTTTTAAACAAACTTCTGCCATGTAATCCCGCCGCCGCTGATAGCTGTTCCTATCATATAAAAAGTTGGCCTGGCTTCTCTGAAACAAGAAGGCGCATCTTTGATCCTCTTTCCCTTTCCATTTTTTTTCTTAAAAAGGGAAAATAATAATAACCAGTGGCTTCTTTTTCTTTTCTTCTTGTTTCCTCCTCCTCCTCTTTTCTCTTGCTTTCTTCTTATACTTTACACAGAGACGATGGCAAGAAGTGACACTCATTCTTTGTGCAGATAGATTTATAAAAAAGAGTCTTGACAAAAGAATGCCTTTTGGGAAAAATACATGCTGATGCTTTTATTATACTCCGAACCAACAGACACGCAAATACACACATACACAAACACAGATAACCCTGAAATAATTATGTACAGTTGTACCTTGCTTAAAGAGCATAATGCGTTCCACAGGATTGCTCTTTAAGCGAATTTGCTCTATAAGCAAATTTGCTCTTTAACTGAAACACCATTGTAAGTGACCAATTGTGGGTGGGATTTCGAACACCGATTTATTTGTTAAATGAGTTTTGGTTGGTTTTATTTGTTAAGCGAAGCGAACATTCAGAGAAAATTCTGCTCTTTAAGCCAGTTACTCTTTAAGCGAAGCGTTCTTTATGCGAGGTTTGACTGGTCCTAGAAACTTTCCCAGTCTTTCAAAATTATTTCCTCTCCACTCTAAGGAAGTTCAGTTAATTCAGATGTTGGTTTCATGAGACCATCAGATGGACAAAGCAGCTACAGTAATGTAGAGTTTGGCTTTTCCTCTTGCTGTGTTTTGTGTCACAAATTCCCAGAGGCTTAAGAGAAAGGCCTGAGATAAGAGCTAAAGCCCATGATTTCTGTACTAAGTAAAGGCCACAGATTCAGGGAGGGAAAAAGGATGAGTTTGCATATGAGGGAGAGACACCAGCAAAACTCTCTAGAATTTACTCCTGAGTTTACAAACTCAGAATTAGCCTGGAGAGGCTATAGTTGACATCCCATTAACTGTACAGGGTGGCCCGCAAGTTGACCCAGCCACAGAGAGAGTAGGGCACTGCTGGGGGACACCATGAATAAAATCATTTTAGAAATGAAAGAATGCCCGCCCCATTCTAAATTCTAAAATATCACACAAACCTCTTTATATCCTAGTTTATTTTGACAAGCCAAAAGGGCTAGCTCTTCAAGCATCCTTTTGTGCAATACTGGCATGCCAATGGACAACTGAGTCACCCCGGTGGCTCAAGTCACTAAGACGCTGACTGGGAGGCGGAAGGTCAGCAGTTCAATTCCCGAGTACTGCAGGACGGAATGAGCTCCTGTCTCCGTCCCAGCTCCTGCCAACCTAGCAGTTCGAAAGCAAGAAATTGCAAGTAGATAAATAGGGACCACTTTGGCGGGAAGGTAACAGTGTTCCATGCGCTCCGGTGTCTAGTCATGCCTGCCACATGACCATGGAAACGTCTGCAAAAGCAGATAGCACTGGCTCTTCGGCTTAGAAACAGAGATGAGCACTGACCCCTAGAGTCAGATGCGACTGGCTTTCGAGCAAGGGAAACCTTTACTTTACTATCTTCTTTTATATGCCACAGATGTTTATTTTTCTAATATACATCTTTCATGTCCCAATCAAACCCTAGACTGCCAAAATGAAGCCACATTCTTGGCGTTGTCATTGGCCAAACTTAAGTGCTCATTGGTGCATGTTTCTTTCAGACCAGTAAAGGAGTCGGACATATATACTGTATTGAACAATATATATATTATTGAATACTCATTATTCTCCAATATATAAATATATATATTGGAGAATTTAATAGAGCAGTGCTCTCAGCATGGAAATCTCTCAGAGGTGGAAGAATATGAATAGCCAAAGTAAATAACCAATCATTACATGAGTAAATGTTTCTTCTGTAGCAGACAATGCAAATTTTTTCCTTGTTTAGACTGAGCCTTTGACAAAGGATTTTGAACGTTGCTCTCACTTCAGTTGGAGTCATGGGAAAAAGTACGATAATCCACTCTTTCTGAGATGTCTCTCTCATATGGAAGGATAAATTATGTTATTACTTTTGTATGGTATTCCCAACGCTTATTGAATATTCACTTGTATATATCTAACACTATGTTATTGTTATCTTGTTCTCATTTCCTTTTTTTCTCCCTATGCACAACTCCCACTCTTGACAAGAAATGGGTACGTTGATAACACTACATTGTACATTCTGTATCTCATTTCCTGCACTGCAACACACACACACAGACTTACAAATATCATGACAACATCTTGCATTTGTAAAGTAAATAATTAAACATGCAGGAAAGTCTTATAGGACATCACAATCCAGTAGATGAAAAACATTAAGAAATGCAAAAAAACCAACTAAATTTTAAATATGAAATTGCAGAACATACTCTGATGCATCCTTTCAAAGATTTTCTAAAGCAGGGTTAATGTGTTAATTGACAAAATTTAAAAGGCTAATTAATGACCAACTTAAAGTCTTTCACATATATAATTAAGTGCCCTATTTATGCAGTTCTTCTCTAACACTTCCAAACGGACAGTGTTCAGAATTCAATGTGGCTGTTTTGGTATTCACTTAATTTCATTTATTCATTTATGTTGTTATATCAAAATCGACTTTTTGTTCCAATCAACAAGATAAGTCTGATCAAGTTAATTTTTCTATTTGACAGCAGTCAATCATAGTTTGCCCATGACTGAGAACCAGGTTCTGAAGATATAAGCCAAACCATGTATCATTGATTATGGTAATCCGGCTCATTTACTGGTCTGCCGATTACTGCCAGAAGCATGCACCGATGAGGACCTGCGTCTGGCCAATGCCAAAGCCAAGAAAGTGGCTTCATTTTGGCAGTCCAGGATTTGACTGGGACATGAAAGAAGAATAATTGATTAGGGTGAGTAGAACTCATGAACATTAACTGGGACAACGCGGTAGTTCTCATTTTCTCTACCCTTGGCCTACAGAGGTACGTAATTTGGAAAAGTTATATTTTTTGGATTAAAGTTCCCAGAATATTCCAGCCAAAATGGTCCAATAGTCCGGAAGTTGGGCTTCGAATCTCTCTGAATGTTGGTGTGCTAAACTTGGGCTTTCATCTCCTTCTTCTGATGGCTAATTTATCGAGAATGACATGTCAGGCAGATACAAGCAAGCTTCTGCAATACTGAGAATAGCGAGGCTGGGTTAATTTGGCCAGTACAAATACCTGATGATTTTGTCTCAGTCATTTTAGAAAACAAGGCAAATCTCCTTATCATTCAATGGCAAGAACCTGAGATATTACTAACACGAATGTGAGTATGAGTGAGAAATTTGTCCATTACCAACAGGACTCATTGAATGATGATGTTCAGTGTGTAAGGTGGCCCTTGCTCAAAAGCCAGTCGTATCTGACTCTAGTTTTTGATGCTCATCTCTGTTTATAGCCAAAAAGTCAGCACTTTCTGCATCAGCAAACGTTCCTATGGACATGTGGCAGGCATGACTAGACACTGGAGTGCATGAAACACTGTTTACCTTCCCACTGAAGTGATACCTATTTATCAACTTGCAGTTTCTTGCTTTAGAACTGAGAGATTGGCAAGAGCTGACCCAAGTGTTGAGTGACAGAGTGAGTGCCCATCTCTGTCCCAGCTCCTGACAACCTGGCAGTTTGAAAGCAAAAAATTGCAAGTGGATAAATAGGAACCACTTTGGTGGGAAAGGTAACAGCATTCTGCATGCTCCAGCTTCTGGTCATCCCTGCCACTTGTCATGGAAATGTCTACAGACACAGACATATCTGACTCTAAGGTTCAGTGCTCTTTGGGTATGAACAAAGATGAGCACTGAACCTTAGAGTAGGATATGACTGGTTTTGATCAAGGGCGACCTATTACCTTTCCCTAATTATCACCTAAACAGGAGGGTGGGTAGAAATACAGGTCTTTTTGGCACTATCATCCCCTATCTTGTGAGCTTCATTATTATTCTGTTCAAATTATATTTGAATCAATTCTAATTTTACATAAGGTAAAGGTTGCCCTTGCTCAAAAGCTAGTCATATCTGACTCTCGGGTTCAGTGCTCATCTCTGTTTACAGCCAAAGATCCAGCGCTGTCTGCATCTACAGACCTTTTCATGGACATGTGGCAAGCCTGCCTCAACATCGGAGTGCATGGAACGTTGTTTACCTCCCCACTGAAGTGGTCCCTGTTTATCTACTTGCTTTTGAACTGCTAGGTTGGCAGGAGCTTGGACAGAGAGAGGAGCTCACTCCATCATGCAGTTCCCAGGATTCGAACTCCAACCTTCCAGTCAGCGAGTTCAGCGTCTTAACCACTTGAGGCAATATGTACCTATAAATTAGGATATGTAGTTTTCTCTTTTACCTTTAGCGAGAAAAGCTCTAATGTCTTGTGATTCCTAAGAGGACACCTTGTTTATCAAAATAGATGCTCTATGCTTTTCCTTTCTGCTGCATTTACTGTACTTGGAAATATTTGTGGCTTATTTTTATTCCAACTACTTACTCTGCAACCCACTCGGGTAGCATAAGATGAAGTGAAAAGAATTATTCTTTCTGCAGGTCTAGATACTAAAGATCTGTCATGCTGCTTTCGGAGGACAAGCCAGGCCGTGTTGGGTATTTTGATCCCAGGCCACCTAAGTTTCAAAGTCATATTTTAATCCAGCATGTCAGGTAGAACATGAAACAATATTAATCTATGCTACATAAATAATTTCCTTCAATTATCAGGAAAGTGTGGCAAGACACGGATTTTCAAGGCTGATTGAGTTTTAATCTTCAAGCCCCCCAATTAATAATTTACTTAGGTGGCAGATATTTCTCCCACCCCAGGTCTCGAAAATTGAAAGGGTGAAAATGTCCTGTCCAAAGAGCACTTTCTTCTTTCAACACACACAACCCAAAAAGAAGAGGCCAAGAATCATTTATATATTTCAAATGTGAACATTATGGAATTGTTTGTGGTTGGGGAGAAATAATGCTTGAAGTACAAAGCAAGTCACCAAGCTTCATCACGTGGCACAAGAGATTGACAATCTATTATGAATGCCTCACGTCACAGATAAATATTTCAATGCAAATAAATAAAGGATGGGAAAGCGTTTCTCTTTTGAATGACTTTTTACAGCTCGCTGCACACAATAGTTTGGGGACTCAACTACATCCCGGTCTCCTGCCCAAGGTTTGGCGTCCCCCAAGGCTCTGAGCTCTGAAAAACAACCAGGTTACATTGTGCATTCAATTTGGAGCTACAAGGACCAATTAATCAGTTTTCCTTCAAACAGAATGTAAAACCAATCTTCAGTGCATTAGGACCTTCATAGGCATTGTGAAGCTGGATGGATTTTGTTTTGTGTTCTCGAGTAATTACTATAAAATGTACCATTCTTGTCAAATTTAATGACTTCTCCCACGTTCTTTTGGTAGTGAAGAGAAGCGTGGTAGACAGAAAAGACAATGATGTTTCTAAATTCACGGTGGAATTTTGCTGCAACCGGACATAATCTAACTCAGGTGTACAACCTACAAATTGAGTCCAATGCATTGCTTCATGTCGAGTGTGTAGTTTAAAACAAAGTACTGTATCTTGAAATTTAATGCATGTAGATTTGAGGGTCAATTCATAGGTTTCCTCTTTTCTTCACCTTAATGGTTATGCCCTAATAATAATATATTATTCCAATGACCAAAAGGCCAATCTAATCTGCATACAGTTTCACAGAGAATGAGATCACTGCATGTAGATTCTTTAAAACAACAACACAATAGTTCTGACATTTACTTGAATTAAAAATACACAATAAAATGGACTATTCTTAGCTCTCTCTCTCTCTCCATTAAAACAGTATACAGTAATACCTCATATAACATTAGTATCGAATAACACGAAAATCGCATAACATCAAGGAATCTGGGGGGAAGAATTGCATCAGATAACATTAAGATCCTATGGGATGCTTCAGATAACAACCGCGAAAGCCTGTGTGGTTACAATGTATCTCTATGGATCCCATAGAGGATCAGATAACACTAAAAATCATATAACACGAAGACTTGTGGAACCAGGTTTTAGTGTTATATGAGGTTTTACTGTACATATAAAACAGATTCAAATACATTCTAAGGAAGGAGCATCCAGTGCTAATAGGAAGAGATAGTTCAAGGATCATTGTGTTCGTGAGTGTGTGCATGCACGTGTGCGCAAAAACACACATACATATGTGAATCTAATATCTATATATAGCCCAGATGTTTGATGCTTGGAATTCTACAGCTAAAACCCAATGTTATGAGCATGACAAGCAATTGAAACAACAATATCAGCACAATTCTGAGGAAAACATAACTAGATACAAGGTTGGACAAGATCATGTTATCCACACCTTGATTCCAAGGGAAAGAGAAGCAAATTTACAAATCAATTCAGATCCAGAACAAAAAGTCAAATCAGATGGAGCATCAGTCACTTCAGCTTCTATTTCTTTAAGGGAAAATATTAAATATATGTAGTAAGCAACCTCTAGAATCTAAATGTCTGAAATACACTATGGTTGCTCCCCTCTTTAGGGATAATTTGTTTCAAATTTTATATACATCAGTGTAAAAAAAAAAAGCAAAACAAGCATTATAGCTATTTTGATTTTCCTTGGCTTTTGTTTTCACTATTTATTTACGGATTGGGTATTTGACTATGTCGGCTCATTGTAATGGGCTAGAACGTGGATATAGGATCATAGAGGTCATGGAGAGGACTGGGATGCCATTTGGTATGAGCCTTGTGTCCAAATGGAGCTCATACCTTTAGTGGCACTATTTGACCAGCTCCTTCTGCTGTCAGCTTCTCATATTGTGAAGAGGCTTAAGAAGAAAGTCATTTCAGGATATTGGCCAATTAAACACTTCCTTTGTTTCTTGAATGTGCAGGGGAAGTGATTTTTCTTTCTTCCAGTGGGAATGTAAACTATATAAGTGTGCTGCCCTAGTTGAGTGCAAAAAGATAAATCACTTCCTCTGCAGATCCATGGAACATAGGAAGTGAAAACGTCCCAAAAATAGAGGGAGAAATGGGGGAGGGCAATAGAAGGCATTTCCTCATTTTCCTTGAAACATGTCTTGCTAGACTCAGACCACAAATCAAACTGATTGCTGGGATATATTCCAAAATGCCAAACTGATCTCTAGATCAAAGGATGTATGTTCAGTCCCACCTTGGATGGCTAGAACTCATTAGAGCAGCTGCCAAACGTACCCTTCCTTCCATGTGGATATCAGCAACAATTTCTGACACCATCAGTCCCCAGTGGCTTCTTCTCCTGCTCTGAACTGGTTGGACTGGGGAGGATAAAAAGCAGAAAAAATGGGATTTTTTAATCAAATAAAAACAAATTGCTTCCTTCAAGGATTAGTGGAAAACTCCTGAACTTCATTCTTCTACTAAAAACAAGGGGGTCCTTTTTTAACATTAATTTTTCATTAATAGGTGTTCTAACCAAGTGGTTAATCAATGGTTATAAATTATGTAGTGAGTGGATACTTTGCTTATGGCAAGATCTGTGTTGATTTTTAAAGCATAGCATTAGAAGGGTGGAAATCCAGTATCACTTGCTGTATTTATTTTGCTGTCCTACATTTAGAATTTGTGCATCTTTATCTACTTACCTACAACACAATTAGCAAAATTAGAGCTGTTCATATGCAAAAATGTGTTGGGTGAAGCCTTCTGCAAAGCAAAATAACACCAGAGCCTATGTCACTTGGAGGATCCTGAATAGACTGAGGGTCAGAGTGCCTAAATGCAAGGCCAACATGATCAGGTGGGGACTGCTGACAGACAACAATGTATTTTGTGAATGTGGAGAGATACAGAATCCAGCTCTTTTGCTGATCTGCAGATTACCATTGGAAACATCCTTGTCTGACTGGACATCCCGCTACGGTAATGGAGTAGATTGTACAGCCAGTGACTCAACATTGAGTGTTGGGTGGTGGTAAATATTCTAACTCTCAAAAGGGTTCAATGGCTACAGGCAGATGAACTCCTTTAGGTGGGATGATGGTCCCCCACAGTGGAGGAAATGCCACTGGGAACCATTACATTGGGCCCAAGGGCAAAATGAGCAGAGAACTCTGATTCACAATGATTATGGAGATGGAAGAGGCCATACCAGATGGACTGGCTGTGAAGGCATATTTTATCCATATCCTCAAGGCTGTAGCAGTCCATTGCAGTCCTGGTGTTAAATCCTACATGTCTCATTTCATATGTGCTGTAGGAGATGGCTCCGAGATCATAGTGTATGGATCACTTCTTGGCAAGCTAGGATCCACCTTAAACCAATTCATGACAGTGGCATTTTTCCTGCTTGCCTTGGGGGGCGAAGATGGTCCAGCTGACCTCCAAGACCAGGCTTCTGGGTGCCCAGGGGCAGAAAAAACAACAATGCATACTTGGATCGAGTTGCTGCCAATGTCAACAATTGGAAACATGAACTGATGAGGATTGAATTTTGGCCAACAACAAAATAGTTTCATTTTGACAGTTTAATGTTTGATCTAGACATGAAAGAAGAATCTAAAAAGCAAGACGTTTAATTACCTTACTAGCAAATGGAAGGATATTTTGTTACAAAATGCAACTGGGGCCCTGTTTATGGGAGAAAGAATAACTTTGGACAGAAAGTGATGGAGGATGGTGGGGTTGGAATCCTGGCTCAGAAATAGGACACACTGCTGGACTTGCCCAAGCTTTCAATATTTAAACATTAGCAGTAAGAACAGGCCAGAGTTCATAGTTGTGACCTGTCTGTCATAAGCAAAGGCCGCAGAGAAGAATTAATATTGCATGACAAAACAGTTTATCATGAAATGTATGAGATGGCTTAAAATGTTTTCATAAATATTAATTCAAGTATTTCTCTCTCTTTCATTCTCTCTCTCTTTTGTTCCCACTGGATAGTTTTCTGCATAGTTCTTACAAGCTTCCTGATTTTTCTTCACACTATTAAGCCAGATTGGCTTATTTTCCACTTTTTCATCCCAGTGCAGAAACATATCAACAGATACATACATCTGCAGGAAACCAAGATCAAATTTATTCATCTGATCCCCAGATCAGCTCAGGATGGGCTCATATGACAAATATTTGGACACAAATAGGTCCTGTGGTTTTTGCACTTCCCAGACTGCTCCATTTAGAACAGGGGTGGCCAACCTTGATGCCCCCAGTGTTCTTGGACTTCATTTCCCAGAAGCCCTGATCAGCAGGTGTGCTTCCTTGGGCTTCTGGTAATTGGACTCCAAGAACACCTGGAGTGCCAAGATTGGTCACCCCTGATTTAGAACATCTCCTCAAAGCAAAAGGGACTCAAGAATGTTATTTTTACTACAGCTACCAGAATTCCACAGCAAGCATGAATACCAGCCATGCCTACTTCAAAAATCTGGTAGCTGTAGTTTCCAGAGACAAATTCCTCAGACTCTGGGGGAAAGGGCAGTAATCTGCTCTGGTTGCCAAAGTTTAACATCATTCTCTTTGTGTTGTGATTGGATACAAGTTATTTTGGAGAACTTTCATTCCACATTTACATGCATCTGCACTGAATTAGTTTAGAATGAAGAAAGCCAGGAAACAGTATGCATTCTTTGGAGCGGATCATCAGTAAGGAACCACATTTTATTTTTTAATTAGCATTTAAGGGACAAACATTTGACTGGAGATGGTTATTTGCACAGCAGTCATGTTGACTAAAGAGCTGCTTCGGCAAACAAAAAGAAGTAGCTAATTAGCAAGCCTTAGGAATGTCTTGTACACTCAAGCTTTCAGAACAGTTCAGCCAACACTCTGAGATGAGTTCCAAAAAGCCCAGCAAGGATTTGATAAACTATGACTTGGTGTTCTTAATGACCCAGCAATATTAATCAGATAAACATGTTAAAAGCATAACGATGGTAAATATCTGAGACAGCTCTCAGGACCAGGACTGCAAAACTAAGTTTGGGCTTGAGGGAATATGACAGCTACTTTCTTCCAACTGCAAAAGTTAGTATGGATTATAAGTGTTAAGTCTGCTGCATCATGGTTGTATGGCTCTTGGTTGGTTTCAGAAGCTAAGCAGGACCTGGCCTGGTTAGCACTTGGATGGGGTACATAGAAAGAACTTCCTCAAAGATAGTGGTATGTTTGAACCCAATTACACATACTCTGGTAATGACAACCTTGTGTTGCTGGATAATCTTTCTCACACTAGGTCAGGCGAAAGGACCAGCAGAATAAACTCCCCAAAAGGTGGCTTCATTTTGACAATTCCATGTCTGGCATAGACACAGTAGAAGAAGAAGCACTTGGATGGGAGACCACTAGATAATACCAGGGATCTCCAGAAAACCTAAGGAAAGAATCCTGTCAACAACTCCAGCAACCAATTGCCAGTCAAAGCTTACAATACCGAGCTGCAAGGACCAATGGTTGATTAGGGACAGTAAACTAGAAAAATCGTAAACCGAAGCATGTTTTCCCACATGCATTGAAAAATTAAAAAACGGTCCTGACTGGACTAATAATAATAATAATAATAATAATAATAATAATAATAATAATAATAATAATAATAATAATAATAATAATAATAATAATAATAATAAAAATACAAAAAATGCACAAAAATCCAAAAAATTAATAATTCCAGACATGATCATCTCCCACCCCTACAAAAGAGATGAAGTGATCTCCTTACCTTTTCCTCACCGTTGCTTCTTCCTGAGTGGTTTGTCCACCCACCGGGAGAGCCCAGTATCTGCCCCTACTGACAGTGGGAGAGTGTGGGGACCATATCCGCTCAGTTCTGGTCTTTGTCTGAGCTCCCTGTGTGGTGCTACAGCCGGGAATGCATCCCTGGGGAGGCGTGAATTTCTTGCTGTAGCACCATCCAGGGGGCTTGGAGGAAGACTGGAACTGAGCTGATATGGTCCCCACACTCTCCTGCTGATGGTAGCAGCAAAAATGCTGCCAACACTGCCACCTCCGCCTCCACAGTGATAAATAAAGAACTTCCAGCAGTGGGAGGCAGGGACTGTTTTAGACTCTAAAATGGTGTGGGGCTGCCATTTTAGAGTCTAAAATAGTGATGGGGATCTAATTCCCAGTCAGAAACCCAGGAGGGGGGGAAAATCGTAAACCGGGATGTCATTTTTATAGAATTTGTCGTCATAAACCATGGTGAACATAGGCTGATTCTTCTCCCTGGAGGCATAGAGAAGAATTGAACTTCCAGCATCTGGTTCTGCAGGCAGATAACTAAACCACTGAGCAACCCAGCCAGCTAGATAAGTTATCGACAAGTAATATTATCTGCATAGCACGCTCAGGCCGAGGGAAGAGAGGATTAGCCCCACAGCTTCCATTGTTACTTCCAACACCACTTGAAAACCAACAAGCTTGAAGGATATCCTTTGGAACCCTGGAAAATAAGATGTCTTCTTACTCAATTGAAGTGTGTTCAGAGATACTGAACTGAGGTTCTATGTTTCATCTTTGCTTCCCTCTAGCCATACATTAGCAGTGAAACTGGTGGTGGGTAGAGGTAGGATTAGTACTCTTTACCTTGGAGTCGTAATTCAGTGAGGGGTCCTTGTATGAGTAGATGCCTCCACAACAACATTCTGCACAATTTCTGTCCATAAATATCTGTCCCTGGCTGTTCTTCTCCATGTTGGCCCTATATTTTGACAGATTGTTACACAGATAATCATATTTCCACATGGAATATTTGGACTTCTCAAATGCCAAATAATCATAATGGCCCTGTTGTATATTGTCACAAAGGGAGCACAATGCTTAAACACAATGTTGCAACACCATCAATTCCCCAACTTTCTTCACTGACCACAAACCACTACTTTATGAACAAGAAAAAGCCACCAAAGGTCATTGACCGGAAAAGCTATTCCTTGTTTTCTTATAAGATTCTTCAGGGCTTATGATGGTAGACAAGGTTAGAAGTGGCAAAATAATTGTGGCAGTGAATCGATGTAATTATGTGTAGAGCTGGTTGCACGCCACATACAATTCTGAAGGTACAACACAATCAGAGTGTCAATTATTTAAACCATAATTAACATAGCTCTGCATGTCTTTCCAGGGCTCACACAGAACACAGAGCATTGTTAGAGTGGAAGAAAAGAGAAAATAAAATATTAATGGGACAGGGCTTTGTTCTCGGCACAGTGAGATCGAGGTGGTTGTAAAACCTGGATTCCTGCAGTTGCTACAGCTTTAATTAGGAAGGTCGCTATTCTCCAAGACTTCCTTGGATTCCTTTAATTTCCACAGAGGAAAACGACTTCTGAATTTTACTGAACACAGTTGAGGTTTTTTTTTTTTTTTGCTTTCAGAAATCAAAACAGAAACATTTCTTGGCATCTGTTATAAGTACTAGGTGTTATTTGGTCTTTAGCGATAAAGCTGTTTTTTTATAGCTTCTGAAGAAAAAGAAGTGGGGGGAGATATATTCATCGTGAGGAAACGTGCTCTGCAGGGATATCACAGTCAGCAGAAATACTTGCCAACCTAATTCAGCTCATGCTTGAATCCACTTAAGGCCCAGAAAATACAATGGATATTGTACATATAGATCTTTAGGGTCGATATGGACACTGCTTTTTATTATTTCCATACTACAGTTTCAAAAGCCTAACAGTGGCTCCAAACCTCCACTGTTAGTCAAACAAGAGTCCTCTTCTAAGCCATGATATTGATAGCTAGCTAAGAGTGGGCTAATCTATATATAAATTACCAGTGTTGTATACCAGGCATTGAGGAAAGACCTCCTCTGAACCAAATGGTAATGTCTAGCCAGCTATCTGAAGAGGTTGTCCATCCTACTACTTATTCTGAGGTAATTCTCACATGGGCATCATATGCCCACGTGATGGATATCAATTGAAGGCATGGATGTGGAGGATGCAGGAACAATTGAGAAATTGAGTTTTGGTCACCCATTGCATTGGCTCAACTGATTACTGCATCTGAACTAATGTCAATGTATTCATTTTTTTAAAAAAGGAAAAGCCTGACCAGTGGAAGGGAAAAGTCCGGATTGGGGGTCAAAACTCTGGGGCTGATTCACATGGCCTTGTACATCATGCAGTCAACAGAAAGTAATGTGCATTAGACCGCTCCAATGCTAGAGTGTTTCCTGCATTATTTATTAATGTAGCTGCATCCTAACTTAAGCTTCTGAAACGAAGAACGTTTTGGAAGAAAACCAGAACGCTCAGTTCACTGATACTGAAAGCACCTCGACAGAGCTGGAACTAAATCCTCAGAAATAACCCACACCTGAATTATACACAGTCTATACATGCTTCCAGGCACCGTTTTGCAGCTGATAGACTTTCAAGTTCTCCTGGAAAGTTAAATAATTTATTATTCGACTGTAACTCTAAGGAGTCCTGTTCAAATCTGTCAGTGGTTAGGACTACAGCAGCCTGAGTCCAACAACTAGATGAAAATAGCTCCTGCCTTCCTTCCCTCCATCCTTCCTTCAAAATTAAAAAAACATAATTAAATTATGTTTGTGTGCATATCTAATACACAGTGTAATAGCAGTTCACTTCACATATTAGCTTCTGCTTTCAGAATTTTCCGAGTTAGGCTCAGGTGTATACAGACTTGGACCAGTAGTTGAAGCCTGCAACTCACATTTAAATGCTGCTTCCAAGTCTGTCTGAGGAGTGTTTCTTTCCTGGAGACGTTTGCATTTGAATTTGCCAAGCTCTCCGCGCTGTTCTCCGCCCCTCCAGCTTTCATCTGTGGCCTCGTGCGCTAACCTGCTTTTCTGTAGCCCTATTCCCGGATGTTCTGCCTCATGTAAATCAGGAAAAACATCTGGAAATCATGTTTCAGCATCAGCGATTCGACAGTACCTTTTGAAGGAAGAATTACCAGGAGCAACAATGGAGCATTGGGTGAGACATGATGCCATTCCTGGGGGGTGGGAAGGGGAAGGGGCAGAGCCATTATGATTGGCATGAGAACATGACAGGGAGCACTCATTCCCTGAAGTCAGTTCCTTTTGTGCTGGGACCCAGTCTTTCCAAAAGGCCTTTTGAGCTGCATGCAGAGTTCTCAATTCGTTTAAGCAACACGTTCTCTTGAAAGTGAACTAAGATTTCACTTACTAGTAGTGACTAACTTCTGGTTCTCAAAAGGCTACCCATCAAAATGATTTAAAAGGTGTGCTTTGAAACACACACACACACACACACACACACACACACACACACACACACACACACACACACACACACACACACACACAGAGCAGCTCAATTGTAGAACATCTAGTTTGTAGGGTAAAGGTTGCCCTTGCTCAAAAGCCAGTCGTATCCAACTCTAGGGTTCAGTGCTCATTGCTGTTTATAGCCAAAGAGCCAGCACTGTCTGCATCTGCAGATGTTTCCGTGGACATGTGGCAGGCACACTTCAATGCCAGAGTGCAAAGGATGTGGTTTACTTTCCCACCAAAGTGTTCCCTGTTTATCTACTTACAATTTCTTGCTTTTGAACTGCTAGGTTGGCAGCTCACCCTATCATGTAATACCTGGGAATCGAACTATGACTTTCAAGTCAGCGAGTTCAATGTCTTAATCTCTTGAGCCACCACAGTCCCTAGTTTGTACACTAATGGTATTGGGTTCGATTCTGGTTGTTTTTGTGTAGGGCTAGGGAAGAACTAGGTACTGTGGTAGCTTTGTGGTTAAGACATTGAACTTAATGGTCAGCAGTTCAGTAGTTTGAGACCTGAGTGGTGTGTGATGGAGTGAGCTCCTGTTGTCTGCCCCAGCTCCCACCAACCTAGCAGTTTGTAAGCAAGGAATTCCAAGTAGATAAATAGGCACCACTTTGGTGGGGAAGGTCAATCAATCAATATCAATCAATCAATCAATCAATCACTTTATTACAGCCGATGTCCCGCACAATAAGGCAGGATAGGTAACAGCATTCTGTGCTCTCCAGTATCTAGTCATGCCTGCCACATGAACACAGAAATGGAGATGAGCACTGTACCCTAGAGTCAGATATGACTGGCTTTTGGCCAAGGCACGCACACGCACGCACACGCACACACACACACACACACACACAGAGTCATATCATATAATATATATTTACAAAAGATCAGAATAAAACCATCCAATGATAGCCAATAGTAATCCAAGAGACAAATCTAGTGCACATCTCTTAACATTTCTTTCTTTGGACCAGAGCTTTGCATGATGTAAAATTATGGATATATATGAAATATAGGTAGAATTCAAAGCAAATCCAAATGTTAAAATAATGGGACTATTTTTGACCCTTCACAGTTCCACCTAAATAATTGTGACTCCAATGCATTGTTTTGTGTCTCAACGTGTCAACAACTCAAGTGTTTTGATGAGCTGAGATGCTATAAGTAGAAGAGAACATAGAATGCAGTGACTATTCTTTACATGAGAGGTGCTCTTGCTGTTAGTTTAGAACAGTATGATGGAAAGATCTTGGTTTCTCCTACTCAAGATTATTCCTACACTGCCCAAAATCAGAAACATTCAAAATAATACAAATGAAGCAGTTTAGGTTTATAATTTAGGCAGCATTTGAAGCACATAATTAGTGGTGGATTTGAGCTTGTTTGTTTGTTTTCATGTCAGAGATTAATCTGGGTTGAAAGGATTTTTTGTAGGGGATGTCTGAATGAGGCTCCTTTCATGTCTCCCATTGTGCAGCTCTTGAGTATCGAACCCCATCCTTCTGGTCTCTATGTTCAGCGCCTTACCCACTAAGCCACCAGGGGAGCTGCATGGATTTGAGCTGGAGGAATATAGTTCTTTGAAGCCCAGTAATGTGTCCATTAACATCTCTTTATTGTTGGTAACCGCACTGCTACACAGAGAACCCCATGGACTTGATCTTGACCAGTGATGGTGAACCTTGGCACTCCAGATGTTCTTGAACTTCAATTCCCAGAAGCCCTAATCAGCAGGTGTGCTGACTTGGGCTTCTGTGAATTGAAGTCCAAGAACACCTGGAGTGCCAAGGTTCACCATCACTGATCTAGATTGAGTCCTACTTGGAGTCGACCCAGTGACACCAGCAGTACCAGTATGCATTATTTTCAAAGGGTTATGATGTTCAGTTTAAAAATCCAATTCCTGGAGTGAAATTCCCAAGATGCAAAACTCTACGCTTCCATGTTTTATTTTTATCTCCATGCTGGTACTACTAACATGTACGTAAGTTAAGCAGTCGGCTTGTCTCACTGTCTTCTTTCTGTAGGGCTAAAGCGCTGCCTTGTCTAGACTTTAGAACAAATGGTACAGCTCTCTACAGAGCAGAAGGGCTAATGCAGATGGACACATGAGACGATTTTGCAAGGATGGCCTATGATAAATTCATAGGTACTGAGTATTGTGGCTTGTGTTGGGAACTAGCAAGCAATGCGTTTGGATAGTTAAGAATTCCACAAATCTGGAGAGGACCTAATTAAAACCAGCAGAGACTTTGCAACTGAAAGGGAAGGGGCAATATGGAGGAGAGGGGATTAGATTAAGGAGAAAACTTTTTGCTACGCATAGATTGTACTCTTGCCATCTTTTGAAAGAAGCTTCAGGAAAAAGATGAGGTTTGACGGCGATCATAATTTCATGGGATGAACAGATGAAGGAACATTATGTGGAAACTCCGGTGAGACAACAAACAGGGAATACAGAACACTCGGACCATTCTCTAACAGTGGAACATAATAGCATTAGTTAGATTAAGTGCAAAACATTACCTACTTCTTATAAAAAATTAAGTTGGATTGGGGGTGGAGGAAGCCTAGCCACATTCATTTGTCTGCATTTCACACATGGGATGTATTGTCAAGAAGAAAAGGGAGAGATGGAATGTAGGTCTGAGCAGATGACTGCCAGCAGAGAGGAAAACTCCATAGAACTTGGATCCATAAAGCTCACACAAGATTGCAAGTTATGACACTACCAGGACCATAGCCAGGATTCTAGATGTGGGCAGGTGAATATTTTTTTCATGGTGGGCAACGAAGCGTCTTTTCAATGCGTTCCTATGAGAAACGGCACTTTGCTAGGGTGGGCAAATTGCTAACTCAGAGCGGGCCAAGCCCTCACTGGCCACCTCCTGGCTATGGTCCTGGACACTCTTCTCCCATTTCTTCCACATTTCTTCATCATGTTTACATCCCATCCTTCGAAGCAGTGCTTAAATTGGCTATTGAATATAATTTAAAGCAAATTAATATCAGATTAGTAGACAAAACCTTGCAAACTAAAATTTGCATCGTTAAAGCAATGGTATTCCCGGTGTCAATGTATGGTTGTGAGAGCTGGACCATAAGGAAAGCTGAGCACAGAAGAATAGATGCCTTTGAAATGTGGTGTTAGAGGAGAGTTTTGAGAGTCCCCTGGACAGCGAGGAAAACAAATAGGTCAATCTTAGAAGAAATCAACACAGACTGCTCCCTAGAAGGTCAAATAGTAAAGATGAAGCTAAAATACTTTGGACATCAAATGAGAATACAGGATTCGCTTGAGAAAGCTTTGATGCTGGGAAAGGTGGAGGGTAAAAGAAGAAGGGGGTGAACAAAAATGAGATGGCTAGTTGGTATTGTAGACGCAATGGGCACAGAGCAGGTGGGTTAAGGAAGATGGTGGAGGACAGGGTGCCTAGAGAGCAATGGTCCATGGGGTCGCAAAGGGTTGGAATCGAATGTGCGACTGAACAACAAAAGATAAAACAATTGACACTACAGTGACAGAAACAATTTTTAAAATATCATCATAATAACCAACACAAAAGGTTAAAAGGCTAGAACTATTCGTATTTGGAAGGGAAGTCATTACACAGTTAGGAAGCAACACACGTGGAGACACTCACCTACATGCTTGTTAAGCTAGCTGCTTTTCTCAAAAATAAGTTTCTTGAATGTCATAACAGCTGGATGGTTTCATTGTGAGATGGATGTTTACTTAAATAGGCCATATCCAATTCTGAATATTGGCAATCATCACAGTGATCAGACATGAGGATTGTCCTTGGAGCAATATAATGCACTGGCCTTCCATTGGCTATTGAATTTAGGCCTGACAACTCAGTTACTTTCTCTTTCTACACAAAACAACAGCATCTTGACAAGCTTAATTCTTGTAACTCCAGTTTTTGGCTTTCAGCTGAGAATCATTTCTTTGCCGACTGCTTGGAGATAGCTATTGATGCCCGTCAAACAGTATGGTGCAGATAAATGGTTCGGGCATCTATTATAAGGATGTTTTGTTTGCTAGTATCTTTAGTATTGCTTTTATGATAGGAGGTTTCTTCTCCCAGCAAGCAAGCTGTCAGACTAATTCTTCTGTTTTGTCAGTGCCAGAAAGTTTTCAGGCCTCCTTTCTCACTTTGCCATTCATTCTTGTGTCTGCTTGATGCTTGGGATCATTGCCTGTTTCTTTGTTTTCTGCTGCCTGTGAACATACACACAACAGGAGAAGTCAATAGCAGAGGGGATATGGAAAGTCAATACTTATTCATCAGTTTTAGCCATGGCACTGCCTCAACAAAATTGTATCCAAAGAAAATGTGTTTTTTCATGGTTTTTTTTTTAAAAAAAGAAATGATAAACTGAGATGTCAAGAATATACCTATGACACTTCATTCGGCAGATTCAACAGCTATTTTGTATCCATAGCCACCATGTTTGAGATTGGCTGATGAAGAATGGCATATCAGAGAATAAACAAAACAAAAACAGTGTAGCAGTTTAAAGACTAACTGTTATATACCAATGTGAACTTTTGTGGATCAAGTGGAGCAGCTCTAAACATCCCCTATTCAATTTTAAATATGGGGAAATGCAAAACAAATCCTGGCATTGAATGTATGTTAATGAATTTAACCTCTGTGTGAGCATATCCTCCATACTGTGAGACATGCTGTGAAAGAGAATGCTATGGGAAAGTTATGAAGGTGGTATAATATAACAAAATACAAAATATATAGGAGCATATAACAATCTGTGTATCAAATCTGACAATGTACCATAAACCCCCGGCTAATATTCAAACCCTTGTGGTGGGTGTCCAACAGATGGATGTATTTTATTTCTGCTGTCTGTCTCTGGATCCTAGCCTTATAAATTTCTCTGTCCAAGAATTGCAACTTTCAGGACTTGGACAGAGTGTCCAAGTAGATTGAAATGTTTTTGTGGACTTGATCCACAAAATGGTTTTGTGAACTTGAGTCATGAAAGCTTATGTTAAAAAAATATAGCAGTTAGTCTTTAAAGTGCTGCAGAGTTGTTGTTTTTGCTTTCTGATATGTCTGAAACACAAACACGGCTACTATTTTAAAAAAAATTCTACTGTAACAATATATCTTAAAAGCTTCCCTCAGATCTCTACCACAAAAGGCAAAATAAGCAAAGTGCTACTGTACCTGGAACCAGCTCCAGTAAATAGCAGTGGAACAAATATTATATATATATATATCTGTTTCTCTCTCTCTCTCTGTGTGTGTGTGTGTGTGTGTGTGAGAGAGAGAGAGAGAGAGAGAGAGAGAGCTGGCCTATTTTCAGCAACAATTATGAGGGTAGCACAACATCCTGCATGACATCTCCTGCTTGCCTCTCCTCCCAAGTCTCCCTGGGCCGAGCCATTTCACACAAGCTTGCTCTAGGCATTTATTAAATATGCACCTTCCAGTAGGCTTTCAAAATACCAACTAATCTCATCAGAGGCTGGAGACCTCCGAATATGCAAATCTACATCTGTTCTTCTTCAAAGAGAAGGGAGGGAGGGGAAAAGAGAAAAGGGGGAGAAAGAGCAGAGCTTCTCCTGGATTATTCCAAGAGAAAGACTTCCCAGCCGGAGGTAGCCACCGAAAGAGAACTCCCCTGGCAAATGTGCCACCTCAAACTCTCCAAGATCCAACGACAATGAAATTACACTTAATGTAATTCACTGTTTGCTTTAAGAACCAATTAAGTAAAAGGCTGCCCAGCATATGCCTAAGGCTGTTAGCTCCAACCAGGGATGGTGGAGAGAGCAGGAGAAGAAAAAGACAGATCTCATATTTTAGAAAATTGATCCTGTTGGTATTAACATAGAGATGAACTGTAGGTGGCTGTTTCAGCACAGTATGTTAACATATTCAGCTCTCTTAACAAGTAATAATATCTCCTCCATGCTATCCCTTCCTTTATTAGCTCAGGGTACACATGAGCTGCTGAAAATAGAAACCAAATTAACTGTCACCTCAGTGTTTTAACTTGTTTCCATTTATTTTTTTGAGAACAGAATCTCCTGTGTCTGTGCCTGAAATGTCTTAATCAAAAAACTAGAACTCTTAAGCAAGGAGTTCTCAATACCATTGCTTTAACAATGCAAATTTTAGTTTGCAAGATTTTGTCTATTAATCTGATATTAATTTTAAGTTGGGGTTCGGGTCATGCTCCCTCAGTCAGCTTCGGGGGCCAGATGGCCATTTTGCCCTTCCTCCACCACATGGTATTTCCTGGTGTGGTGGAGGTGGGCCACTTGAAATGTTGCTGGGGTCTGCATCTGGCCCACGGGCCACAGGTTGAGAATCCCGGTCCTAAGCTCTAGAGAGGAGTCACTGTCATGTCGAGTCCCAAGACCTAAGAGGGGCAAAACAAAGCATATGATAAGAAAACTAGGCAGAAGTTTGGTTCCAAGATAGAAGCTCCACAGGAACTCTGCCTTACATTGAGTCAGACTTTTGGTTCCTCTAGCAGCAGCCCAGTGTCATAAACCCTGACAGGCAGCAGCATCTCTTTGCAATTTAAGTTACTAATTTTTCCACCCTTGGTGTTGCAAATGCCCAAGCTACCTCTTTGCCCCTGAGCACAGGACTTCCAGGAGTTGAAAAGCTGCTGCCTTCACAGAAGTTGTTGGGGCAAATTGAGCAAATTATGGTAAAACATGTTTTTATGGTGTCATATTGGACAAGAAGGGGTTGTAGTGGCTCAGTGGTTAAGAAGCTTGCTTTGTTAGCTGGCAGCTCAAGACCAGGGTTCTGCATGACAGATTGAGTGCCTGTCTCTGCCTCAGCTCTTGGGGACATAAAAGGAGCCTCATTTGGTCTTTTCCTCAGCAGAGTTTCTCCCTCGAAAATCCTTTCAACCCAGAATAATTTCTGACATGAATTTATTATTATTGGAAAAGAAATCTCTTACAGACAGTTAAATGTCCTTGACTCACTCCTTTCAAACATATGCTTGTCGATGTATATTAAAATTGTAAATGGGGTCTGGGCCCTGGGGTGTGTATGTAAACTCTACACCAACACAAATGATAGACTTTTGTAAGTGTGAAGGCCTTAAGAGGACACTGTAATCATACCCACTTGAATGTAGTTGCAGACTTCCCGTGGTTTTTCTTTTTCTTTCATGTCCAGATTAATTATTATTATTATTATTTATTGAATTTATTACCCAGCCCCACTCGGGCGAACCCGACTCTGGGCGGCTTACATCGTCATAAAACAGAGGTAAAAGATAAAAACATATAAAATCATGAAGTTTAAAAGATTATCTAAAATTATTTGAAGTAAAAACAGTGCAAACTACACGCCAGTATCCCCCTGGTCCAGATCCAAAGTGGCACTCCCTAAGTAAGCCACTTGGTATAGGAACCCGTGTTCCCTAGTCCCCAAATATGTCCTGCCAGCCAGGTTTTCAAGCCCTTCCGGAAGGGCAAGAGCTCTGTCTGCAGGCGCAGTTCGATGGGCAGGAGGTTCCAGAGGGTTGGGGCGGACACGGAGAAGGCCCTCCTCCTAGTGCTAGAGAGGTGTGCCTCTCTAGCTGATGGAACAACAAGGGAGCCTCTCCGATCCGCCCTGGTGGGCCGGACAGATGTTCTTGGGGTGACGCGGTCTCTTAGGTATCCTGGCCCACTACCATATAGGGCTTTAAAGGTAATAACCAGCACCTTGAATTGCACCCGGAGACATACTGGCAACCAGTGCAGCTCCCGGAGTAGCGGCGAAGCACGAGCATAACGCCCACACCCCGCCACTACCCGGGCCGCCGCATTTTGCACCAGCTGGAGTCTCCGGATGGTCATCAGGGGCAGCCCCATGTAGAGCGCATTACAGTAATCAAGTCTGGAGGTGACCAAGGCATGTGTGACCATGAGCAAGGAGTCCCGGTCCAGGAGGGGGCGTAACTGGCGTATTACACGAAGTTGTGCAAAAGCCTTCCTGGCCACGGCTGCCACCTGATCTTCGAACAGTAGCCGTGAGTCCAGGAGGACCCCCAGGTTACGCACCGGGTCTGTCTGGGGCAAGGCTGCCCCATCCAGCACCAAAGATGATTAAACTTTAAACTGTCAAAATGAAGCCACCATCTTGCTTTGTTGTTGGCCAAACTTAAATCATCTTTGGTACATGTTTCTGGTAGTAATCTGTAGACCAGCAAATGAGCTGGATTCTGTATCTCTCCACATTCACACAGCATATTGTCCGCCAGCAGCCACCACTTAAGCATGTTGGTCTTACATTTAGGGACTCTGACCCTCAGCCTATTTAAGGTCCTCCAAGTTACATGAGGGAAGTTGAATTCTTCAGCCACATCCGCCTTTAATGTTATTCCTTATCCAGTGAGTTCCTTCCTTCATCTTCTAATTTGGTTTTGCTTATTCCATAGTAAAATGAGATTTGCAATTGATCAGGATGTGTTTGAATTGGGCTCCTCACTCAATAATACTTGAGAAATCAGGGAAATGTTTTTTGTCTATCAAGTCCATATTTTTTGTCCAATTTTTGTCCAATTTTTAAATTGGTTTTTAATCTTTGACTTTGTTTTTTAGAGTTTTTAACTGTTTATTGTATGTCGATTGTGATCCGCCCTGAGTCACCTGTGCGAGTAGGGCAGAATATAAATTTAATTATATAAATAAAATAAATAAATATATTTTTGATTTCACCTAGAGTTGGGTGTTTGGTCTTTAGAAAAAGGTCAACATTTTTTGTTTAAAGGCTGATGTAATACAGCAGCAACCTCCTCCACATTTTTCAGGTGTTAAAATGGACCAATAGTGCAGATTTCCTGGGGAAGATCACTTGAAATGTTACAGGGAAGGCTGTGAATGTTCTCCAGAAGCTTGCCATTGTTTCAAAATAGGTGCAAGAAAATGACATAAAATGATTTCAATTATGCAAAATGAAAAATATCTCAGAATTAAAGATTTAGACTGTACTGACAATCACATCAGATATGCAAACCAACACATCTGATAACAATAAAGTAACAGCAATAGAAGGGAGAACAAGAAAAGCAAAACTGGGTGTAACAAATTAGCATCTCAATGTTGAAAAGTCAACACTGCCTATCTGAAAAGGAAGGCTATCTCTCCAACTGCAAACAAATCACACTGGGGAAAAAGATGAAACAAGAGGTTAGGGCCATGTGAATAGACTCTGAAGATTTTAATTAACACCCTCTGAAAAGCATTCTCTTCTCCCAACAAACTAATAAGCAGCAAGAATGCACAGACTATTGTTGGCACTCAACTCCTGCCTGGGGACTGGGAAACTGGGAAAAGTCTAATCAGGGTTGTTTTCAAGCAATTTTGTAGAGGGCAGACTTGTCTCTCATTAATTCATTCTTCACTGGCGTCATTGTTCCACAGTGAATTGAAAAACACCAAAGAATCGAGGACTTCCCTTAATCCTACCCATCAGAGATAACAGTCTCGAAGATGATAGCACCTCCAAGCAATAATCTGTGGATGGGGGATTGCAGAGGTGTGAGTTTTCAGTTTCTCTTCCTTCACTCCTTAAAAGGACCAAGATGCCTGCTTCGCAGCAAGTGAGATGGAATACTTAGATGTTCTTGTTTTGGTGTGCAAGAATGAGATGTGCAAGGATTTACTTTGCAAAAGTATGTTAAAAGCCATAACATTGGCTAGGTAGGACCCAAGTGCTGTGCGATGGAATGAGTTCCTGTCATCTGTCCCAGCTCTTGCCAACCTAGCAGTTTTAAAGCAAGACATTGCAAGTAGATAAATAGGTACCTCTTTGTCAGGAAAGGTAACAGCATTCTTTGTGCTCCAGCATCTAGTCATACCTATTATGTGACCATGTGAAGTCTGCAGATGCAGACTGTGCTGACTCTTTGGCTGTAAATGGAGATGAGCACCACACCCTAGAGTCAGACAAGACTGGCTTTTTAGCAAGGGTGACCTTTATTATTAAGGTGGACCACCAGGTGGAGAGCATCAGATCTTCTCATCTTTCTTCAGAGCTGAGGCTGTGGTGAGAAGGACATCAGAGTTTTCCAATCAAAGTGAATTGAGTCTATAACTATGATGCAAATGGGCCATGAACTACCTCTGCTTCATGGCATAATTGAGTTTCTGGTCTTGTGTGTTCTACCTTTTTCAAATGGGCACAATCAAAACATACTTCTTCTGATTCCAGTTTCAGTGTTTGCCATACTTTTGTGCAGCCTCACAATGATTTCCAAGAGTTGGCTATGGTAACCTTTGGCTGACCTAATGGATTATTTTCCACTGGCAGACCTTCAATACTGACAATTCTTAGGGGAGCCATTCATTGTAAGACCCATTCTTTCTATATTACAATAAAACAAGCTAGCAAATAAACAGAAACCAGTTTGGTTGCAAATAAAGAACTAACAAACCCCGTGGCATTTAGCCCTACATCATGAGACCAAATAAATACAGCAGAAAATACTTTCAAGACGCAGAGGTCCCCTTTCCCCTCAGTTCAATTTGCCTCATGGTCCTTTTGATTTTATACAGCATTTCCTCTCTATCCAGTTCTTTAAATAAAAAACAATACAGACACACAAATCTAAACCTCTGGTTTATGAGCGTGGGATATTGTGCTTCTGTATCTATGATTCAAAATTCAAGGAAATAATCCAATATTGCTGCATAATACGGTGTTCCCATTGCCAGTAGAAAATGGATGCCAAACTATACATAGGAAAGAACAACTTGAATATTGACAACACCAATGGCAGCAGACATGATGGTCTACAGGGTAGCTTTTGTGCTCACTGCTATTCACAAAGTCAAGGAAAAATCTCAGAAGAAGACTCTTTTTTGACAGCTAACCACTTCTCACCTAAATACAAAGCAAAGTCATAGCCTTTTTTTCCCATGTGTAAATTGTTGTGATTGTAATTGTAATATATGTAAATTGATAGCATGTAACAATAATATCCTTTGCTCTGGCCCAGGACTTTGATATTCATTCATTCATTCACTCACTCACTCATTCATTCATTCTTGTTGTTGCTGGCCACCAAAGGTGCATGCAAAAATGTGATTAGGAAAATTGATAGAAATCAAGTCAAAATTGTCTAACTTTGAGAGCTACACAATTTTTTTCCAGCTGCACATTTCCCCCAAATTGCCCTCTAAAACTAAACTAAACTAAACTAAACATCATTTCCCTAGCTTTCTGCTGTCATGTCACTGGGTTGATATCTGGTTTCGTGGGATACCACATTCACATTATCTACCATGTTTGGTTCCTCTCTTGTCAAGCTTAGCTGGTAGATCATCTCCATCAGCAGTCTGCCCTGTTGGTAAATCTTTAAATTCACTTGATAGAAGAAGCTTAAGCTTTCAGTTCTTTAGACTTAGACTGGGAAGTAGTTTAAGTCTAAAAGTATGTATCTGTTTTTAAAGGAAGAGAGGAAGGCTGTCAAGTCAAAGACTGTCTTCCATTATTAAAGAGGAAAGTGTACAAATACTGCCTAACAATTAAGGGGAAAGCTAGACTCTGACATATTCCTGCTGACTCACAGGGATGCAGTGAGCTTAAAAAAATAAATTAAAATACAGTACACTGAGCTGTTTACTTAATTTCAGGGTTAAGAGTTTGATTTCCCAGTTTAGGCTTAATCCCAAGCCTAGACAGGTAGGTTGCATTCAGGGCCATAGCCGGGGGGGGGGGGGCTCCTGAGCTAACAGCACCCCCCCAACCCATCCCATGGTGCCAATGTTATATATGTGAGTGTGACATTGATGCCCCTCCTGAAAAATCCCCCCCCCCTTCAAAACCATCCCCAAACTATAATCCTGGCTATGGCCCTGTTTGCATTACTCATATTCACCTTCACTTCTTTTCACAACAGGTAGAGTCCTGGTAAAGTAAAAGAAGTCCAGCTGTAGTTAAAGAATGTAACATGGTCATATTGGCTGCTTAAAACTTCAGTTATACTAAGCCATTTCCCCCATTAACATCTTTCCCTAATTAAAAGATCCATTAAAACTCAGTAACATGATCGGAAGAGTCTAAATGTGTTCAATTAGAATTTGTTTCTCTCTCCGGGGAGAAAGTAAAATAGATATTCCCAACTTTTTGCACAGACTTTCCCTGTATTTCTTTCTCCATGGTTAATTCATGGAAGCTTCATGCAAATGAAAGGCAGCCTCTAATTGCGATGACCCTGGCTCACAGATTGATCAGCAAATCTTCAAAAGAGAGAAAGGAAAAAGAGAGTGAGAACTGAGATAAATTTGTTGGCTTGTGAACCTCCATGATTCTTCTTCTTTAAGTGCCATATCCGATTCCAGATATTGGCTATCCTCATGGCAATCAGCCATGAAGTTTGTCCTGGGAACAATATAATTACAGTGGCCTTCCATTTGCCTTCTACATCACAGTGTGATACCCGTACCACTGATCCAGTTCTGTGAGCCACTTTCTGGTCCTGAGCTCTTTTGGCACACAAAGTCCTCCTCAGCCCCAGCACAAGATTGATGAAGCTGCTGTCCTCCATCAAGATGTATTCAAGTGGCATCTAATCCACATGGGAGCCATCACCTTTCCTCGTGGACTTTGGCACCCAAGGCTGTTAGTCCTCAAGGTTGTCAGGCTAGTTAGCCACTGCCTGACAATCACTGATCCATGAGTAAAAAATTAAAATCCTCATTTTTTTCCTCCCACTAAAAAAACACCTTTGAGGCCTACTTTGTGATGAATGGGTCTGCTGACAATAGTAAAGTGCAAATGACAGGAAGTGTGCTTATGTGTATATGTGTTTAAGAATGGGTGTCCGGAAGATGCAAATCCAGAAGCTAAAGTCATTATTTTGTATGGAGAGTTTCACAAACACAATACACACAAACAATTTTTTAGTATGAGGGTCTTCACTGAACTTCTTTGCTCCCCCACCATTGATGTGTGTGATAGTTTGGCAATTACACAGCTTTGGTAGAAAATCTCTGTCAGCTGGAGAGGATCACACAGGAGTGGGGAAGCTAGATTTGGAGAATCTGTTTGTCAACAAGAAGGAGGATACATCTTGTTCTTAATGAACTTCCAGAGTAATTTCACTGCCAGCCTTGGGTTCACCTATTAATAACATTTTCTTCAAATCAAGAGGATGACCAGCCTCCCAATGATTGTCCAACAACAGCTCAAATGAGGGTCATACAGTCAAGAGAATCTGCAGGAGTTTGGAGCAAATGAGATTTGGCAATTACCTTTGTCAGTGCACTTATGTGCCAACAGATATGGTCATGTGAAGACACAAAGGGAGTCTCTTTCACATGAACATAAGCTTCACACATTGTTGTGTCTACAGATTGATGTATTCTATTAATCAAGTATGATTTGTCCTACAATTGAGCTGCTGCCCTTCTTTGGAAGCAAACGGCTGGAACTCGTGTGTCTACCCAGATTTATAGGTTTGGTTTGGTTTTCCTGACTATTCTTTGCAGCCAAAGCATTGTATCACTCAGAATAAGCCATGCAAAGTATACATGATAGTTTTGCTCTTTCAATATTCCCTTTGAAGGTAATTTATTGAGAATGGTCAAAAATTTTCATTGGAGAAATTTTCAGTTCAACAGACCAGAGCACATATTCTTGCCTTTGTTCTCTCTGAAGTAAAAGCCACGAGCTGAAAGAACATCTGAGCCATACCTGTTTGGTATAAAGCAAATATTCTTTTGGATTTTGAATTTTCCTCTCTGCAGTGCATGTAAGGTCAATGCTACCCTTTGAATTTTGTGTTGGAATGGACTGGCAATGAGTCATCCTCTTTGAACAGAGATGAGATACCAACTCTTCCCACACACTCTGCTCAGAGAATTGTCCGTCAATTATCTTTTGAACTTTCACAATTCCCAGATGGTTTACAAAGTTAGTTCTGCTGACAATGCAGTGCCCTGAACTAACCAAAGGGAGAGAGCAACAGAGAAAGCTGTCTGAGGCTCAAGGAGGGATTCATGATGGCCCCAAACCCATTCTGAGCATTTAGTAGGCTTTTAAGCTGCTCGCCTGTCAAATGAGTCTGACAAATTCAACCAAAGGAAGCAACAGACTACACAAAGACATTAAATTTCATAGCAGTTGCTGCTTAGAGGACTGCGGTGGCTTAGTGGTTAAGACACTGACAACTGGAAGGTTGTCATGTCAGCAGTTTGTGACCTGAGTCCTGCAAGGTAGAGTGAGCTCCCATTTTCTATCCCAGCTCTTACCAACCTAGCTGTTCTAAAGCAAGAAATTACAGGTAGATAAATAGGTACCATCTTGGCAGGAAAGGCAACAGCATTCCATGCACATCAGCATCTAGTCATCTGAAGACACAGACACCACTGGCTCTTTGTCTGTAAATGGAGATGAGCACTGCCCCATAGAGTTGGATATGACTGGCTTTCGAGTAAGGTATACCTTTACCTAGGTAATCTCTTTCAACCTGAGATGCCTTTGGGAACCATGGTGTGGTACTGGAGCCCAATTTTGCTACTACTATTTCTGATCCTAGTACCTGGATCATTCACGGTGATTTTGAGGCATTTAAGTTTCTCCAGCCAATCCCAAGGTTCCCAAAGACATCCACATGTCAAAAGAAATCCATAGAAAACATGGAAACCTGGTTGAGGAGGTAGAAAGCTATAAGGTACAGCTTAACATTTATGGCTGGAGACATCATTGGAATGTATATGCGTACACTTCCATAAGAGGAGTTTAGCCAGTATCTCATAAATACACATGAAGGTATACATGACTATAATATCTCCTCTCAGACTTTACTTTTCCGTGTTGGACATATTCCCATTCCACAACTCTTCTTAGGATTTGGTTCCCATTGACTTCCACATCTTTGTCACACTCCTGTGGACACTTTCCATATTACTGCTATACTTCTTATATTGTGTAACTGAAGATCTGGATGCTTTTATGAACCCTTGGGACAAGAGATTACCCACCTGCAGCCTGCGTGGCAGATGCGGCCCACGGCCATCTCATTCCCCCCCCCCCACTGTCTCCATCACACTAGGAAGTGGCATGAGATGGAGGAAAGGAAAAATGGCTGTCTGGCCCTGGAACCTGTCTGAGGGAGCGTGACCCGGCCCCTGGCTTTAAAAGGTTGAGAACTCCTGCCTTAGGATAAAAGTTAGATTAGAAATGTGGTATGTAAAAAGTATAATCCACAATAGAGCAAAAGATATGAGAAGAATGGATATACAGATCTATGGAATTAGTGAACTTATGTTGGTCAGGATCTAACCAAGAACAGACAGATATTTGGCAGACTCTGTTTTTTTTGGCGGGGGAAAATGAAAACAGCCAAAAACACACATTAAGATTAACCCATTTCAGACCTTGTTATTGACTTAGTAATATTGTGGTGCATGATGACTACAGGATGTGGTGTCTGTCTCATTCTTTGTTGTTTGTATCCAATATGTTATTTGTCTGAAAGCAGCAAAGCTTGCAAGATCCCATACCTGAATAGTACAAACCAGCTTCCTGTTTTTTAAAGGCACAACCATAACTCAAAGATAGACCACCTGTACTAAATTGGTAAGGGCCATATTGGCTTAGTGGTTAAGATGCTGAGCTTGATGACCAGAAGTTTGGCAGGTCAGCAATTTGAGACCTGAGGGCTACATGAAGTAGTGAGCACCCATATTCCCCTGCCAACCTAGCATCTTTGAAAGCTCCTATAAAGTCTGAACCAAACCACAGAGTGGATTTTCAGTCTCCATGAAATCAGGATCACCATCCTCCATTGACGCACTCCTCCTTCCTTCGCCATCATTGGCATCTTGGCATAAAAAGTGAACACCTGATGGGGAACACCCCAGTTGTGTGAGATTCACCATGGTCCTAGACCAGGGGTCTGTAAACTTGGCTCTACAGATGTTCTTGGACTTCAATTCCCAGAAGCCCTGGTCAGCAGGAGTACTGACTTGGGCTTCTGGTAATTGAAGTCTAAGAACATCTGGAGAGCCAAGTTGCAGACGCCTGTGACCTAGACCAAGTGAGATTGGAATGATCTGTTCTTTGAGTCCTTATTCAATTTATACCAGAGAATGCAAAAACAGATGTTTCAGGTTAAAACCAGTGATGGGATGTCCCCAGTTCTATACGGTTCCCTGGAACCGGTAAGAACAATCCCGGAGGGTTCTCCATGAGGGGAGTCCACTTTTGAGGCGTCCGGTTCCGGTTCCGGACGCCTCACCGAAAGAATTTTTTTTTTTAAATCGGAGCTAAAATGGCTCCGATTTACTGCGCATGTGCAGAAACTCAATCTGCCGCATTGCGCATGCGTCAGATTGAGTTTCTGCACATGCGCAATAAAATTGGAGCAATTTTTACTCCAATTTTACTGCGCATGCTTAGAAACTCAATCTGACACATGCGCAATGCGGGAGATTGAGTTTCTGCGCATGCGCAGTAAATCGGAGCCATTTTAGATCCAATTTTTTAAAAAAATCGGCAACACCGGTAGTCCTCAAGAACGAGATAGTGGCGGTGGCGGCGCTGACGGCGGCGGCAACACAGGCAGTGGCAGCGATGACGGGAGTGGCGATGACGGCACCAGCAGCGGCAGCAACGATAATGGCGGCGGAGGAGATTGCAGCGGGGATGACTTTGGCAGCCGCAACTCTCCACGGGTGCCCTAAGCCTCGCTGCCCGGTGGCGCGCCTAGCCTGGCGGCCCAGGGCTCCCAGCCGCAACTCTCCAGGGGCAACCCTGAGCCACAGCGCCCGGTGGCGCACCTAGCCGGGCGGCCCAGGGCTCCTGGCCGCAACTCTCCACGGGCAGCCCTGAGCCACAGCGCCCGGTGGTGCACCTAGCCGGGCGGCCCAGGGCTCCTGGCCGCAACTCTCCACGGGCAGCCCGTGGAGAGTTGCGGCCGGGAGCCCTGGGCTGCCCGGCTAGGAGCGCCGCCGGGCGCCAAGGCTCGGGGCAGCCCGTGGAGAGTTGCGGCCGGGAGCCCTGGGCCACCGGGCTAGGCGCGCCGCCGGGCAGCAAGGCTTGGGGCGCCCGTGGAGAGTTGCGGCCGGGAGCCCTGGGCCGCCCGGCTAGGCGTGCCGCCGATGGGTGCCGGCCCGAGGCTCAGGGCTGCCCATGGAGGGTTGCGGCCGGGAGGCCCTCGGCCACCCGGCTAGGCGCGCCGCCGCTGGGCGCCAAGGCTCGGGGCCAGCCCCAACGGTCCCCATTGTAAGTGGGGTTTGTGTTTGGGGTGGGTAGGTGTTTGGGTGTATTTTTATTTAATTATTATTTTATTTATTTATTTTATTAACGGTTTTGTGTGTGTGGGTTGAGGGGTGTGTGTGTTTTATTTTTATTTTATTTATTTTATTTTTGGCCCCGCCTACAACGTCATGACGTCATGACGCTGGCTCCACCCATGACGTCATGACGTTAGCTCCGCCCCCACTGTGATGACGTCAGGGTGGGGTACTAAAATTTTTATCATCCCATCACTGGTTAAAACTCATCATCCTTTAGTGCTGGCCACACTGGTGAGGACAACTGAGAGTTGAATCTAACAATGCTATCTTCTGCACAGCTGCACTAGAGCATTAATCAGAAGTCAGCATTCAGTCCTCCAGATGCTTTATAGTATGTCTTCCAGACTTCTTATAGGATCCCATTGGGGGCAAGTGATGGGAGCTACAGGCCAGAACCTTTGGAGGGTCCTAACATCCCCACTCATGAAACACTCAATACCAACCTGGCCTTTATTCTGAAACCCATCTGACACTTCGATTGCTGCAGACTAAACTTTCCCTTCCCTATGCAGCTCACAGATGAATGAGAAGGAATAAAGTCAATTAAAAATAAAATAAAATACAGCACTTGAGAAGGTTTATGAGAAGAGAGCCAATATTCTCAAGGAACCGAAAAAGGAAATTCACGCCGTCTGGCCCCTGATCAAGTGCCAGCAACAAATAACACACTCTGATCAAAAATCTGATTAAAATTGCTCAAAGAAATCATTACCAGAGAGAGAAAGGGGGGAAACATATTGAAAAGATCTCTCTCTCTCTCTCTCTCTCTCTTGCTCACTCGCTCGCTTGCTAGAACAAGAACACTTCAAAGATATGGGGGGAGGGAATGAGGAGATTGCTAATATTTTCCCAGTTTAAAAGAGATGGGGGAGAAGGGAGAACAGGCCAAACCTTGTGTTTGTTTGCTACACAGCATTTTGAGACATTGTGTAACCCCTTCTTCTTCTTCTTCTTCTTCTTCTTCTTCTTCTTCTTCTTCTTCTTCTTCTTCTTCTTCTTCTTCTTCTTCTTCTTCTTCTTCTTCTTCTTCTTCTTCTTCTTCTTCTTCTTCTTCTTCTTCTTCTTCTTCTTCTTCTTCTTCTTCTTCTTCTTCTTCTTCCATTTCCGAATATAGGCAATCACGATGGCGATCAGCCATGAAGACTCTCCTGAGAATATAATTCAGTGGCCTAGTGTCCTTTCATCTGCTTTCCACATCACAGCATGATTCTTGTACCACTGATCCAGCTCTGTGAATCACTTTCTAGTCCTGAGTATATCTTTGTGTGCCTAGTGGCACACAAAGTCCTCCTTAGCCCCAGGCCTGGATTGATGAAGCTGCTGCTCTTCATCAAGATGCAATCAAGTGGGATTTAATCTATTTGGGGACCATCACTGTGAACTTCGCTATCAAAAGCCATTAGTCCTTGGGGTTGTCAGGTTAGTCAATTACCCGCCTGACCCCTACATACTCTAAATCTGCAAAGCTCTCAACTTTCAGCTGAAGTTGGAGTAAATGATGCCATTCACACATGCTGTGCTTCTCTATATTTATCTGCTTTACCCCCTCCCATAGTCATGTGGCAGGCATGACTAGACACCGGAGCACATGGAACACTGTTTACCATCTCACCAAACTGGTTCCTATTTATCTACTTGCTATTTCTTGCTTTCGAACTGCTATGTTGTGGCAGAGACGGGAGCTCATTCCATCCTGCAGTATGCTGGTATTGAACTGCTGACATGCCATCTCTCAGTCAGCATCTTAGCTACTTGAGCTTAGTGGACTCATATTTAGAAAATAATATGGTGAGGGAATCCAACAGACATCTGAATAATCTATGTATATGTGTGTGTGTGTGTATATATATATATGTATGTATTTACCGTATATAAAGGATTTTTAAAACAACTCTGTGTTGGTGTTTCTACTTCCTTATGAAACTAATTATCCATCTGTTCTCCTCCCATCCCTTTCTATTAGTTTGCATCAAACATTAGACTGAATCTTTCAAATTCCACAGCTTGAATGAAACAGCTTTCCAGGAGTGTCTGAATTCCTATCCTTTCCTATCCTTGCCTGAGAATCCAGAATGGCCCCTGGTTCAAAAGTGGCTCTTGTTAGAGGGTTTTTTTTTAACATAGATAATACTCAGATGTAATTTGCCATTCCTATCTTTTAAGATTGTCCTGGGATGGTGTGATATGTCTATGTCTACATAGGACAGTTCTTTGGCTTGGAGGAACAGTAAGGAATTGGCGCTAGTGGCATTGTTCTGTTTGTTGTGAAAATGGTTTCCCGGAAAAATGTATACTCAGATAAGAGTAGCAGCTGACTCCTCCAATTCCTCCTCTGCTAACTAAAGGAACAATCAAATACTTAGGAACCTTTTTTGCTTTACAAACCCACCCCATAAAGAGTGGAGGAAGCCCGGCTGTGAGGGGTCCAATCAACCTCCCAGCCAAGGCCTTATATAATTGCTGTGCTTCAGATAGACTAGAGTCATCTTGGCCAACCACATTCTTTAAATGGAAATTTTCCTTTCACAATTTACAAGATACAGTTGTACCTCGCTTAAAGAGCATAATGCGTTCCAAGGGATTGCTCTTTAAGTGAGTTTGCTTGTTAAGCAAAACACCATTGTAAGTGACCAATTGTAACGTCTGGTGTGTGTGTGTGTGAACCCTGATTTATTTGTTAAGCGAGTTTTTGGTTGATTTTATTTGTTAAGTGACATGAACATTCAGAGAAAATTCTGCTCTTTAAGCGAGTTATTGTTTAAGTGAGGCACTCTTTATGCAAGGTTTGACTGTATCTATATCTATATCTATATCTATATCTATATCTATATCTATATCTATATCTATATCTATATCTCTTTATCTATATCAGGGGTTCTCAACCTATGGCCTGTAGGGCGGCCCCGGCCCCTGACACCATTCAAACTGGCCTGTGGCTGTCTCCCTCACACCCAGAAGTAGAAGTGGGCACATTTATGCAGCTTGTGCATGCACAAACACACCCATGGCTGATGTAAATGTGGAAGTGGGCGCGTTTATGACATCCGTAAATATGCCTGCTTCTGGGCGTGTGGTCAGGCCCATATCACAAAAAGTTTGGCTAACTCTGATCTATATCTATATTGAGAGAACGAGAACGAGAACGAGAACGAGAACGAGAACGAGAACGAGAACGAGAACGAGAACGAGAACGAGAACGAGAACGAGAACGAGAACGAGAACGAGAACGAGAACGAGAACGAGAACGAGAACGAGAACGAATGGCATTCTTGGACCCTCAAGAATGCAAGCTTGCAAGCTTTCTGAACTAGTTGAGCTTGACCTAAATGTGCAGAAGACTTCCAAATAAGACAATATCTTCCTTGAGAAAGAGAGAGTTGAATGTGATGATTTAATTTGCTGTGGGAAAGATATCAAATGGCCTATTTTCTTTCTTCCTTTCCCTTCTTTCTTTTTGAGAGTAAATGCTGTGGAAAGCTACTTTAGGTTCTAAATTTCATATCAGTGAGCTCTCTTGGAGTTGCTATAATTTCAGATAAAATGTCCTCCCACAGGGCAAGAGATAATTTTTCATAAGCTTTTTTTTAAAAAAAGAAACTAATAAAGTAGTAATCTATAGTACTTTATTATTTAAAACTCCAGGCCTTCGGGATATGGTTAAGTGTATGTGTATGTGTATGTGTGTGAGAGAGGGTGAAAGAGTGAGTGAGTGATTGAATATCTCTATTCTCAACAAGGTTTGTGTGTGTTTGCACAGCAGTTTTTTATGCAGTTCTTTTCTGCCTCTACAAATGCTTTCGACAACATCCAATGGAGCACATGCTCACTTCTAAATGGTAATGTTCCCTGTAGGAGAAATGATAAGGGGGTGATAATGTTAAGTACTCCCCCTGTATCTGCTGGACCAAGATGATAACCTTAGGGTTATAATGCATGTCTGACAAATACGATTCGATTGTGACTTATGCCTTATGGCAATTTAGGAAGCTTTATTCATCATTTTACAACAGGCTTCTGTCAGGGATTTTGCTTACTTGCCCTTAACTGGTGTACTGTAGTTATAGGTTTATCTCCAGGAGTCCAGCCTCAGCAACCAATAACCAAGTGCTTAAGACATGAGCTTGTGCGAAGTGCGCTTCCATTATACTCCGACAGCACCTTCCCTCTTCTCTGATAAAACAATGTGTCTTTGAGGAATGGGGAGATTTGATCCTTGAGCTGTGTAGGACATGAATTCATGTCTGATACTAGAGCTGAAATGGAGGTCTTTATAATAGCTGCTGTTGCCGGCTGTGAGGAATACAGTCAAATCAATTATCATGGAAATTATTGAGCCTGTTGTCCTATTTTTTTAAAAAAATGAAGAAGAATCACACACACAACACATAAATCCAGGAAGCTATTAATGGTGCCACAGCTTATTAGAAGATATCACAGTCATGTATGAGAAAAGCATAGGGCTGTTTTAAATAGCAAGAGCAAAATCAAAAATAGAAACCTGAGGGACATGATTTTTGGAAAATTTCATATTCAATGGCATCCCCACCTGCTACTTTCATATAACCACCACATGTGAGGTCTCCTAGGTTCATGTTGTCAGGTTCAGATGTAGGCTCAGATAAGCAGGAGACATCTATTACCAAGAGAGATTCTGACACTGCACCTCCTTGTCATGCCTGATCCACAATGCACATAAAACTTACAGTCTAAAGGAGCTCTTCAATAGTGCGTTTTTGTGGAAATGATACGGAGCAGTCAGAAAGCTTGGGAATTCTTCTTCCATGTCTAGGCCAGATGTGAAATTGCCAAAATGAAGTCACCTCGGGTGGGGGGGTCATTCTATAGTTCCTTTCCCCAGACCTAGTGTGAGAACGATTAGCCAGCACAAGGTGACCTTTGCCTGGGCTACATCCTATTGTGGTTCAAAAAGACCACAATCTTTGAGGAGGCTTTTTCTGTGTATCCTTCTGTGTAGCTTGGGAATTATCTAGAACAGGGTTCTTCAAACTTGGCTCTCCAGGTGTGCTTGGACTTTATTACCAGAAGCCCAAGTCAGGACACCTGCTGATCAGGGCTTCTGGAAACTGAAGTCGAAGAATATCTGGAGAGACAGGTTTGAGGAACCATGATCTAGAACATCAAATTTCATTTAATGGATTTAAATTCTAGGGGAAGAATTCCCACCTCAACTCATTCTCTGCTATTTGAGAGCAATCTTAAAACTTGAACAGGAACAAACAAACACACACACACACACACACACACACATACACACACACACACACACACACACACACACACACACACACCATGATTTTGGTCTTGAGACAAGAATGGCTTCATAACTTTTAGAGGAACTCTAACTCTAAGCCCATAATGATTTATATCCTGTGAGCTGGTATGCAATTTTAAACATGGGTCTTTTCTTCCAAGTTCATCTTGTCATCCCTAGATAAATATAAATTAGAACAAACCAAAATCAGTGGGTGGGTTCCAGCAATCCACAAAACAACTAACCATAATGGAAGAGCATGTCCCTCAATTCAATAGCAAAAACAGCGTATTACCTGGTTTAAATAACTGGTTGGGCTGAAGTGATATATTATTGGACCGAAGCACTCATCGAGTATTGTACAAACAAGTCAAAAAATAGTTGAAGTACAACCACATAAAATAAAACACTGACCAGATTTAAGTATAAACTGGTCATCCTCTCATGTTTTTGGATTCTTTTTATTATAGGTTGCAAAATTCAGTAATGTCCCTTTCGAAGAGGAAAGGGCTTGTTCACTTGATTTGCCAAACACAGCTTTTTTAAAAACACCACCACCACCACACCACATTCACACAAAGCAAACATATCTGTAGACTGAAAGGTACCACGCAGGAGCAAGTTGAATGGAAGCATATTTCATCATAAAATATATTTCATACAAGAAACCCATTACCACAGGAAGCTGCAATAGTCATCATTCTGTTTTGCTTTGTTTTGTTTCATGAGCCAAAGTAACAAGATAGTTGACTCTGTGACTAGGAAAGATGAAAAAAAAATGCTATCACCATTTTCCATATAGCTCACCTTCTTCTTCTGCAGGATCTGAATCCGAATATTGGTGATTCTCATGGCGATCAATCATGTAGACTAACCTGAGAATATAATGCAGTGACCTTTCATCTGCCTTCTACATCACAGCATGATACCCATATCACTGATTTAGTTCTGTAGTCACTTTCTGGTCCTGAGCCCTTTTGACATGCAAGGTTTCCATCAACCCCAAGCCATTATGCTGCCCTCCATCAAGATGGATTCAAGTGTGGGGAGGGAGGGTGCAATTCAAGCCTAGTCCTCCAAAATTAGTCAACAAATTTACCACTAGGCATGTCAAATTAGTCCAGATCAGTCCAAATTAAAGTCAATCAGGAATATTACCTAGTGGAAGCTCATCAAATTGGCTTTCCTGTTGTTGTGTTGGTGTTCAAAATCCCTGTTGTATGACGACATAATAACACGCACAAAACAACACTGAAAGCTACAGCTTCAAGGAGGGTCATCTTGGGGGAAGGGAATATGCAAACCCCTTGCTTCCTGAAGGATGTAGCTGTTATCTGTTTTCCCATTCAACATCTAAGAATAAAGCCTGCCTGTGACTACATAGTCCATGCCATGATATTGCCTGAAGAAGTAACTATGAGTTATGAAAGCTTGCAGAGCATTGAATTTTTAAAGTGACCCAGAAGAGGTACCTCCTATCCCAAAGTACTTGGACATTAATCAGGATCAAAACCTGACCTACAAAAATACTATCTATACACACAGATAGTTGCCACCAGAAATAGCACACTTAGGAAATTGGTTGGTTTAGACTGGGGTGCACACCCACAAACAACAAGATCAGCACCTCTGACCCTGAGCCACTCCAGAGCAGAATGTATTAGTGTCATAGTGTATAAATCAGCACAAGCTAGCAAATAGATGCAGCTATTAATGACTCATGCAAGATTATTGTTGGCTGCATGAAACCACACACCACTGCCTGGACACCAAACACCTAGGCAATGGCTAAAAAAAAGGAGATGTTTTCTGCACACTTCCCTTTCTCTAAATATTAAAAGATGATATGTTAAGCTAAAGAGATATGTTAAGCTAAAGAGAGCAATGCCAAGACACTTTGCTAATTAGATGAATGTCAAAGAATGTCTCTCCACTAGGACAATATTCTGACTGGACCCTCTGGAAGGCACTTAATGGACATTGAAGCAAAGGAGAAAAATCAAAGAATAATCAAGTAAAATGGGGCTATTTGGATACAGGAAATAATTCCTGTGACTGTGGAAAAATTCAATTAATGCAGCATTTATGCACATGCAATTTATACCCCCATGACTTGTACAAAAGTACATCTAATAAATGGCTGAAATAATGCTATTGAAGTGGCTATATTTGGTCACAAGTAGTCTACATTATTTTAACATCTTAATTTGTTTTGGATATTACCTATATTTCATATGTACATTTATAATTTTTAATTGTGCAACACCTGATAGGATTTTTATACAATATATATATATTTAGACTATTGTTATTGTTGATTCCAAGGTATCATGCATTGTTTCTATCAACAAATTTTAAAAGCACAGAATTAGACCCATGAATGTTATACCCCACTGCATCTTACATCTTTCAATTTAGCATTACATATCACAACACCTTCACTGGCCATAAAGTTTCAGAAAACGCTAGGGGGAAATCTATTAAACAATCCCTTGATGAAAATGCAGACTTCAGTTGACACCACCTTCAGAGAGACAGCTGAAAATGTAGACAGATTACTTTGGCCAGACAGAATTTGTAGACATCGTGTCTCACTGCCCACCACATATCCAAGCAGCAAAAAACATGAAGTCGTCTCAGTACCAAAAGATGGATCCAGCAGATGGCAGTGTTGTATTCTACCACTTGGTACTTACTGGATGGGCTCCAGTGGACTTCTTTCTTCAAAGAGCTTCTAGTGTTTCACTACAGGATTGCAATTTTGAAAGTTTTCTCCCTCAAAGAGAAGTGAGTTTGTGAGGCAGTGCATTTCACTGTCTTGGTGAGTTGCTTCACAAAAATACAACTTTCTTCTTATCTTCTCAATTCTGAAGAATTTCACCTGAGCCCCCAAAGGAATGTGACTCAACTGCCCATTGACATATCTGTAGAAGACAAAAAAGGACATGTTGGCTGAAAGCCACTAGCAAGTTGCAACTAGAGAAGGTCCATCAAATCAATGAAACTTATGGAGTCAATTGACCAAATTCTCATCAGTTCAATGGGCCTACTGTTGAGTAAGTTGATGTTTGATATGGAACTCCCTGGCATCTCTGTAGTTCAGGGCTTGCCTACTACTCTTTTTTAAAAGAACCGTGAAAGAAGACAAGCATATTATACATTTTTACTACCCTCTACTTTCCATCTCACGTACACAATTGGCATTAAAATCCCTGGGCCAAGTTTTAGAAAAGGGGCTTGCTTTATTCTGAAACTCTATGTTCTCAAGAACATATTTTGTAGAAGTGATACATGAGTGATTTTGAGATAGAAACTAAGGAACCACTAATACTCTAATTATTCAGCTGACTGTGGCAATAACAGTTAAAACTCCAAGAGAGAAAAAGGAAACATGCACTTTGATGTAGAATGGCTCTCTCATTAATTCTGCTGAGCTGGCACTCTCCAACAATCCCTTAATGTAGTCCTAGGATGTGAGCCAAGTGAGATAAATGAGGTTGAATTTGGGGAGCATCTTGAAATCAGTTATTAGCAGCAAGAATGCCACAATTAGGTTAGGAGTGGTTTTATTTTGTAAAAGGTTGTTTGTTTGCTTGTTTACTTGCTTCCATTTCATTTACCATATTCAATTGCTTCCAGTCACTGTTATTATGAATGACGGGATGGCTGATCCTCCTTCCACCCAAGCCCAAAGCACTGGGGCCTTTTAGTCTTCCTATCTTAAAATGCCCAATGGTCTTTCTTCAATCGGAAGCAGGGATAAGGAGGAGATAGAGTTACTGGCAGTAATTACTGTATAAGCATACCACATCCACTTCAATTCATCAACCAAGGATTTGCAGTGAGCCATTTTAGAGAAATATGGGGAGAGGTTATAGATGTTGTTTTTGTGAAAGGTCAGCTGTCAGTGCAAGAATCCCTCCATTTATGGAGATATATTATGTTTGGCAACTATTGGAACGAAAAAGATGGAAACAAAAAGAAAAAGAAAGAAAGAAATATTTCAAAGGTCCAATTGGGGGAAGAGGACCTCAGTGGCTAAGAAACTGATGGGAGGCATGAGGCCAGCAGTTCGATTCCTGAGTACTGTGTGTGGTAAATTGCAGCTAGAGTAGGTCGATTGAATTAGCGAAACACTTGATGAGTTCATTCACCAAGCTCCCACTGATTCAATGTTCCAATCTGTAGCCAGAAGAAGACTAAAATCCAGAAGAGCAGCAATAAAGGGATTAGAAAAGATCATCAAGTATGAGGATTTATCAATGGAGACCAAGACCATCCACACTGATGTATTTCTGATCTCAATGTATGGGTGAAAAAGTGGAGAGGAAAGAAAGCTGACAAGGGGAAAAATGACAGATTTGAAATAGTGCAGGAGGAGAGCTTTGCAGATACCCTGGACTGCAAAACAGACAACACATTCTGTCCTGTTTGGATACCCACATCCTTCACATGCGTGTACATTATAAGATTTCCAAATCTTTGATGTGAAAGTATGGAGAAAGTAACAGCCTTTTACACCATGAATAATGAAAGGACAAACATTTTTAAGCATTTCCATAATGAAACATTTACAAGCTTAACAAAGAGTCTGAAATGCATTATCACCAGAGGTGAGAAAACAGCAGAGTGTAAATTTATTCAAGAACTCAAGGGTGTCACAAAACAGAAAGTGACGCAGTGACATCATGAAGGCCATAGGTTGCTCTCTGCTGGGTTTTCTCAAGATTTTTCCAACACATTTCCCCTTAAACAATCAATAAAGGACATGGCAGTTTATGAAATAACCATTTGTTTTCTTATGTGACAGATTCATACATTTAGGATCCACTCCATATCATCCATCTGTCACACACACAATGGTGAGGAGCTATGAGGAATGGAGTCCAAATAATTCCAGAGTGACCTTCTTCTTCTTCAAGTGCTGTATCTGATTCACAATATTGGCTATCATCATGGTGATCAGCCATGAAGATTGTCCTGGGAACAATATAATGCAGTAGTCTTCCATTTGTCTTCTGCCTCACAGCGTGACACCTGTACCACTGATCCAGTTCTGTGAGTCACTTTCTGGTCCTGAGCCCTTTTGGCACATGATGTTCTCCTCATCAGCCCCAGCCCAGTATTGATAAAGCTGCTGCTCTCCATCAAGATGGATTCAAGTGGGATTTAATCCACTTGGGGACCATTGCCCTTCCCTGTGGACTTTGCCAGCCAAGGCTGTTAGTCCTCAAGGTTACCAGGTTAGTTAACCACTTTCTGATGATCGGCCTTGAGTTGCTGGCCATATGGTCTACTTGAGGGATGGCCAAATTTGGTGCTCCAGATGTTCTTGAGCTTCAATTCCCAGAAGCCCTGATCAGCAGGTGTGCTCACTTGGGCTTCTGGTATTTGAAGTCCAAGAAGACCTGGAGCACCAAGGTTGGCCATCCCTGGTCTGCTCTATTACCATAGCAGGATAACTTGGCCAGAGAGACCACATGTTCTAGTCCTACTAATTCTAGAGGAGAACATGTATTAGTGTTGCCAAACTCTACCAAGAGATACTAAATCCTGAACCCAGGGCCAGTGTTCCATCACTGAACTATGGATTGTATCAGGTTTTTGACTGTGTACTTTTTTTTTAACCTGATGCAAGCAGCCCAATGTATATCTGTGTGTTAGGTCAGGGGAACAGCAGTATGGAGAAAATTGCACATTAGCTCCCTCCATTATAAAGAAGCTGTCATCTTTCAGCAGAAGGCGATCCATTAATCATCTAACAATCGCTCATCCGATTCTTTCGTTGAGACATTAAACTGTGGTCCCTTCTGTCTGTCACCGCCGATCATCCAGGTGGAAATTAGAAATCCCAAAGCATTTTTCTAAAAGAACAAGGCCCAGCCTGCTGACCCTCAATCATTAAAACAGGAGAGCGGGAGAGAAAGGGAGGGAGGGAGACCAACTTCCATTGTGCACAGCTGCATGTAAAGGCACTGCTATGCTGCAAATGTATATCTACTACTGTTATCTGTATGCTTGGTTGGCTGAGTTGGTGCACCACTGATGAGGCCATTGTGAGATCCCGTGACTCTGACGGGCACAACCTTAAATCATAATCTAGAATGATTTCCATTTACACACTTTGGATATATGTTCTCCACACCCCACCCCACCCCAATTAAGACACACAGCAGAGATTCATTGGAAGGAATATTTTATCATTGGCAGGGCAGCCTCTCTCAAATTCCCTGCTTCTCTGACCAATTACAGAAACACCTGTACCCAGGTAAATAACATCATATGTTGGAAGAAAGAAGACACTGCAACATCCTAAAGCGATGATCAGGGCTAGGCTGTACAATAGCCAGGATGATCTGAGCATTAACAAGCATCTTAACCACTAAGATGTTTCTGTTGTCATGTGACAAGCATAACTACTTTCCTGAGCACATGGAATGCTGTTACCTTTCCTGCTGAAGCAGTACCTATTTATCTACTTGCAATTTCTTACTTTCAAGTTGACGGGAACTGGGATAGACAACGTGTATTCACTTCATCGTGCAGCACTCACGTCTTGAACTGCTGATCTGCTGACCTTCCACTCATCAAGCTCAGTATCTTAACCACCAAGCCACTGCAGTCCCTTCCTTTTCATTATTATCCAGCTATAAATATACCCCAGGGTAACCCAACATAGAAAGAATAATTCCTCTGACTGTGAATAAAATGCCTTCTTTCCTTGGGCATTTTTAGCCCTCTCTCTGATGGTGACTGGAAGACAGCAGGTCAGCAGTTTGATACCCGAATACTGTAGGACGGAATGAGCTCCCATCTCTGTCCCAGCTCCTGCCAAACTAACAGTTTGAAAGCAAGAAGTTGGAAGTTTGAAAGCAAGAAACTGGAAATAGAAAATAGGAAGTACTTCAGTGGGAAGGTAAACAGCATTCCTTGTGCTCCAATGTCTAATGATGCCTGACGCATGACTATGGAAAACGTCTGCAGAAGCAGACAGTGCTGGCTCTTCAGCTATGAAACAGAGATGAGCACTGAACCCTAGAGTCAGATATGACTGGCTTTTGGGCAAAGGTAGCCTTGACCTTTACAGGTACGTTGAGTTCAGGTTCTGGGCTCGGTCTCTTAATACTTCTTTTCGCCCATTCAGCCACTGTTCTTTCTCAAAGAATCCACACTGTCTGTAAACTAAGGCCAAGACAAGCCTGCTACACCCTGTTTGATACATAGCTTGTTGCTGAGCACCATGATTTACATGTCAGGTGCCTGAGGTATCCGCTCTCAATTTTTCTGCAATTAAGGAGGGCAGGCCAGGGCGGCTGACAAACGGTTCTCCTATCGCTCTTTGGCTACTGCTATTATCCCTTGGATATCTTTTAAACTAATTCTTCCCATTTTAGAACTCACAGGTTTGGGCTGATAAATCAACAGAGAGCCATGCCATGCCAGGAGTGGATTACAGGGTCATTCCTCAGCTACCATGTTTGACCAGAGTTTCACAACTTCATATTTTATCTAGCAGCTGGGTGATGTATCACTGCTAATCCCAACACAAAGCATCAGGAAGTAAAAAAATAAAATAAAAAAGGAAAGAAGAAAACAGAAGATGGGGGATAAAATAGAAGGATTCTATGTTTATAATAAATCACTGACAAGCAGTGCTTGACCTCTTCCGTTTCCTACAAGGTATTTCACTATAACCCCACAGACAAACAACATTTTTCATCGGCTGCTTAATATGCATCGGAAAAGAACAAAGGTTTATAAGCAAACGGATCTCAGACCAGAGTATCTCAATGGGTGATACATTCACTGTAATCTCGATAGATTCATGACAATAACCACAGTGACAAAGTCCTATTAATAATGCTGATATCTTACTAGCAACTTTTCATCTACCTAGATTTATTATTATTATTATTATTATTATTATTATTATTATTATTATTATTATTATTATTATTATTATTATTATTATTATTATTATTATTATTATTATTATTATTATTATTATTATTATTATTATTATTATTATTATTATTATTATAGATTTCTATGCCGCCCTACTTGGTAAAAACCAACTCAGGGTGGCTTACAGAATCCACCAATATCAAAGTTACAATACAATAAAAATACACTAGGATAAAATATAACAGAGCAATAAATACAGTAATCAGCATATAATAGATCAATACACACAATAAATCAATACACGATAAGTCAATACACGATAAGTCAATACACAATAGATTAATACACAATAGATTTGTCTATACACAATAGATTTGGTAACAAAGTGCAACAGTAATGTGCTGCTTTTGTATTGGTTTAGAACAACTGTTTTGCCTTTTGTGTTTTTTTAAAAGGGACAGTCTTTCTGATTTTTGCAGTCACAGAATGTCCTCAGTGTTGTTCATCATAAGAGGAAAGGGGTTGCAGTGGCTCAGTGGTTCAGAAGCTTGACTTGTTAGCTGGAAGGCCAGCAGTTTGAGACCCAGGTACTGTATGATGGAATGAGTGCCTATCTCTGTACCAGCTCCTGCCAACCCAGCAGATGGAAGGCAAGATATTGCAAGTAGATAAATAGGGACCACTTCGGTGGGAAACGCTCTTGGGAACATAAAATGAGCCTCATTCGTGGATCCCAGCAAAAATTTTTCAACCTAGAATAATTTCTGACATCATCATCATCATCATCATCATCATTAGAGAAATGACCTGTTTTACATATATTTGGAAGGAAAATATACTTCTCTGACAGCAACTAATAGAAAAATCTGTAGAGAAGACTGTCTCCAGGGTGTGGAGCTATATGCAGATACCAGATTTCCTGTAGTTGTTGAATGGGGGGGGATCATATCAGATGCAGCCTGCTTATCTTTCCAACTCATCTCTAACAAAGATGAGCCTGGCATAATATTTTGCCATGAACTTTTGGGACTCTCACTGATAATTTCCTTGGACTATCCACAAGAGACTGATGCATACCGGTAGAAGTGATCTTGAATCACAAAAGCTTGTGTAATATTGGATTATTATTATTATTATTTAAATGCACGCGCGCCGAAAAGAATAATTTTGGCGCGCGCTTTGCTCGCACCCATTCCCGGGGCGAGACGGACTGGCGGCAATATGAGGGGCAGAGCCAGACGGCATATATAAGGCGTCGTCGCATGTTAGGCGACCTCTTTCGCTTTCGAAGCTTCAAAAGCCGTTTTTTCTTCCTCGCCTCTCCGCCTTACCTTCGCGTCGCGCGATCTTTTTCGTTCGGCGAACAGGTCCTTTTGGCTGGTTGCGGCCTTTTTTCGGTGATTCTTTGGTGGTTCCCAGGATGGCATCCAAGCGCCCACGGCTCGTGCGCTCCCCTCCTACCGGCCATGTGACTCGGTTGATTACCAGGAGGGGTGCGCGTCGATCCCGTGGGGGCTCTGTGCCTCCCAGTCGGGCGGCCTCGCAGCCCAGCTTTTCCAAGGTTGCGGCCAGGGTCAACGCTCTTGAAGGAGCGGTGGGCCTGGCCACCGCGACCACCTCGGCTGCGCGTGGTTCGCGCGCGACTCGGGCTCGTCCCGTCTCGAGTGAAGATCTTACTTCACTCCTCCGTCGCATCGAAGACCTCGAGGCCGGGCAACCGGAAGGCAGGGCTTTTCCGTGTAGCGCGGCTTTGGCTGCGGGCGCGCCGCAGTCCCCTGCGCCTGGGGAGGGTGAGCTCCCCCCCATGCCGGAACCTTCTGCGCCTGGCCCTTCCGCTCCATTGCCCTCGTCGTTTTGGGCTTTGGCCCCGGGTGAGTATGCGGTTCAAAGCATGCCTGTGGCAAGCACATTTCAACACACTGGGCCTCGTTATCCCCAGCCGGCTTGGCCATGGCCATCTGGCCCACCATACCCCACGCAGGTGGCTGTTCCACCTGGCCCCGTTGGCACGCCGTGGCAGGCCCCTTACCCCAGGTGGGGCGGGTCACCCTCTGTGGCGGCACCCGCTTTTCCGGCCCCATGTTGGCCCGCCTACTCAGTCGGTGACACTGGGTACAATTTGGTTCCCTCTTCCGCATTGCCTTTTGGCGATCAGTCCTTGCCTTTGGGCGACCATTTGCTACCCACTACCCGGGCCAAGATTTGGAGGAGGGAATACGTCGACATATTCAGTTTACTTAACAGGGATTCGGATGAGGCTGACAAGGACAAGGAGGATGAGGCTGGCAAGGAGCAGGCCAGGCGTAGGAAGCCGCCGCGCACGTGGGCTAATTGGTTGCCGGCGTACCTCATCTATGCCGGGGTATCTGTCAAGGGTGCTCCGGAATTGGCACTACCGCTATTCCAATACCTCGATATCATTTATAGGGCGTATGTAGATTTCCCTGGGGGGGCGTGGCTCCTTTATGATGAAACGTTTTGAATGAGGTCGGCCATTCACCCGGACATGCGTTGGGACGTGACGCACCAGCAGCTCTGGTTGCAGTTCATGACCCCTTCTCGGCCCGTTCTGGGTGAGCGTTATGATTGTGGTCACCTGGTTCAACGTCCTCCCTCATCCCAGCTTCCCCGCCAGTCGGCGGGACAGGCGGTTCAACCCCGCATGCTCTGTTGGGACTTCGCGTCCACTGGCAAGTGTTCACGCAAACAGTGCCGGTTTCGGCACGTGTGCACCATCTGCGCCGGTCCGCATGCCGCTGCCGCCTGCCCCAAGGCCAGCTCTTCATGGCAACGTGGAGCCCAGCCTGGCCCTTGGCGCACCCCGGATCCTTCCACTGGTTCCAAAGGGCCCCAGTCCGGTTCAGCTTGAGGCCTTGCGGCCGCTCCTGGCAGTCTACCCTAACCGGGTCGATGCTGATTACTTGTTGGCCGGTTTTACTTTTGGCTTCAGGATTCCAGCCTCCGGCCCCCGTACCCCTTATTTTGCACGGAATCCCAGGTCTACGGTTGGGTTGGAACACGTGGTCCACGAGCAGATTGGGAGGGAGGTGGCGGCCGGCCGTGTTGCGGGGCCTTTCTCTTCGCCACCTTTTCCCAATCTGCACGTGTCCCCTCTGGGTTTAGTACCCAAGAAGGCGCCAGGCGAATTTCGTCTGATTCACCATTTGTCTTACCCGCAGGGTGCGTCCGTCAATGATGCTATTCCGGCCGAATTGTGTTCGGTCAGGTACACGTCTTTTGACGAGGCCGTGCGCATGGTGCGGGCTTGTGGCCCAGGCGCCCTCCTGGCCAAGTGTGACATTAAGTCCGCTTTCAGTTTGTTGCCAGTACACCCTGATGATTTCGAACTACTGGGCTTCTCCTTTGAGGGTCAGTATTTCGTAGATCGTGCCATGCCGTTCGGCTGTTCTATTTCATGCTCGGCATTTGAGCGTTTCAGCACTTTTTTGCAGTGGGGTTTGGTTCATGTTTCAGGGCTCCCATGGGTGGCTCATTATTTAGATGATTTCCTTTTTGGGGGGCCCTCGGATTCCGGGGGTTGTCGGGCTCTCCTGCGGGCCTTTGAGCAGCTCACTGCCGACCTGGGCATACCCCTCGCTCCTGAAAAGACTGAGGGGCCCTCTACCTCACTCACCTTTTTGGGTATCCAGCTGGATACAGTGCGACAGCTCTCCCTCTTGCCCGCCGACAAGGTGTCCCGTTTGCGGGGCCTCATTGTCGATTTTAAGGGCAGGCGCAAAGTTACTTTGCGTGAGCTGCAGTCTCTACACAGCCACCTCAATTTTGCATGCAAGGTCGTAGCGCCCAGCAGGCCATTTGCCCGGCGTTTGTGCGACTCCATGGCCGGGCTCTCCCGATCTTTTTATCGCACTAGGGTCACGTCTGGTATGAGGGAGGACTTGGGTGTTTGGCTGCAATTTTTGGTAGGCTTCAATGGGGTTTCATTTTGCTGTTCTTCCCTTAACCTGTGTTCTCAGTTTCAGGTGCAGTCCAATGCTTCGGGTTCCCTGGGTTATGGCATCTATTTTCAGGGCCAGTGGTGTTACGGGACATGGCCCCTGGGTTGGCGACGTTTGGGCGTCCTTTCGGACCTCACGTTTTTGGAGCTCTTTCCCATCCTCGGTGCCCTTTACCTTTGGGGCCCACAGTGGGCCAATTCAGACGTTACTTTTTGGACCGACAACATGGCGGTCGTGCACGTCCTACGTTCACTGACCTCCCGCTCCCCGCGGGTGATGTTGTTGGTCCGCAGGTTTGTCTTATTGGCCTTGAGGTACAATATTGTATTTCGTGCGTGCCATGTTCCGGGCCTCAATAATGATATTGCTGATGCTTTATCCCATTCTTAGCTTTCCAGGTTCTGCGCCCTCATCCCGGAGGCCAGCGTGGACCCGTTGGAGCTCCCTCCGGTAATCTGGGGCATTGGACTGGGGAGGTGACCAGGGCCATTGCCGCATCCCTGGCTCACGGAACTTGCTCCGCTTATGCTGCTGTACTTCAGGATTTCGGTGCCTTCAGGCGGGATGGCGCCAAGCCAGAGCTGTGGCCCATCCCTGTGGAGCACGTCCTGGAGTATATGGTAACATTGCATGGGCGTGGCCTGGCGCCCTCGACGATTCAGGGATGCCTGTCGGCCTTGGCTTTCACCACCCGTGCGTCTGGTTTTATGGATACCACGCAGGACTTTAGGGTGCGGCGTGTACTGGACGGCTGGTCGGGGAACGTGGCCACCATCCGGATGGCCGTGCACCTGTATCGGTCGCCGTGCTGCGGAACATTGCAGAGGCATGGCCTCGTTTTTGCAGCGACCATTATGAGGAGCGCCTTTTTCACACCGCCGCTTCGGTGGTGTTTTTTGGGGCCCTCCGGATCAGCGAGCTGGTGGTCAGCGGCCCTGCCGACCGGTCGGGCAGCTCCTTGCTTTTCAAGGATGTGGCTTTGTCCTCATCCGCTGCCGTTTTGGCTATTCGCACTTCCAAGGCTGACCCTTTGGGAAAAGGGGCAAAGGTCCACTTGCTGTGTTGTGCCCACGTGGACATTTGCCCGGTCAGGGCATTGCACCGCTTTGTGGCCTTTCGTGGCTCTGCGGATGGCCCCTTCTTCGTCCATTCGGACGGGCGGCCGCTCACCAGGTACCAGTTTTGGTGGGTGACCGGGTCCGTTCTTCGAGCTGTGGGTGTCGTCGGGGCACCTTACTGTTCTCACTCGTTCCGCATTGGCGCAGCATCCACCACGGCGTCTCTCGGCTAATCTGCGGCCGACATTAAACGCCTGGGCCATTGGGCGTCCGATGCTTTTCGGACATATGTCCAGCCTGTTTAACACCTTGTTTTGTCCTTTCTTTTAGGTGTGATGGTTGCGGCCTCCCCAATCAGGATTTGGATCATTGGGCACAGCTACGTTTTCTGGGCTGGCCGGCATGCCTCCCGTGCTCCATGCGGCCCACACCTCGGGCTTGAGGGCCGGGCAGTGGTGACTTGGCTGGGGCAACGGGGCATGCAGTGGATTCACCTCCTCCCCTTTTTGGAGGAGCACCGTCACTGCACCCCTCCCGATCTTTTAGTTTTGCACTTGGGCGGGAACGACATTGGCATCGTTCCGGGGGACCTCAGCAACAGGGTGGCCAGGGACCTGTCCTTCGTACAGGATTGGTGGCCCATGACCCATTTTCTGTGGTCCTCTATTATCCCCCGTTCCAGGTATTTTTCCAGGCGTGACGCTGCGGCTGTTGAAAGCAGCAGGAACCGTGTTAAGCATGGTGTGTTCCGTTATTTCCATGAGGAGGGGATTGGGGCAGTGTTGGAACACCCGTCCATTACGGTGGATGCCCCTTGGCTGTACATGCCCGATGCTGTGCACCTGTCGGAGCACGGCACAATTTTCTTTTTGGTAGGTATCGGCAACGGCATCCTGCTTGAGTTTCCTGCCTTGGGTGGGTCGGACAGGACGAGTTAGCCACTTAAAAATAGTTGAGGTGGCATCGTCCTGTCCATGTGGCGGGTAGCACGGGTGAGAAGGAACTGGATTTTATCCAATTCAGGTATGGAGCGCATTTGGCTCAGGAAAGGTGGTGCGTGACAAGGTGGTGGCAGCGGTCCCCAGCCAAACGTGACCGTGGAACAATGGAACACCATATTGGATGGTGTGATCTATAACCTGCTCACCTGAATTGTCCAAAGGGGAACGCTCAGGTAATTGTCTGGGTTCGCCCATAACTGTTAATAACTTAAGATGGACATCCCTCACTCGTGCTACTTTCACCAGGCAGGCAGTTACAGTTAATAGTTGAATAAATAAAAGTGGCCCATTTTAACACCAGCTTGCTTGTCTGTCTCGTCATTGGGGGGGGTGGGCGAGCAAAGTGATCCAATTGTTTTCAAAGATCAGACCTTGATGAATGACTATTCATTTTTGTTTCTCTAATATTCTGATTTTTAAAATAAAAAAAATCTGAAATTCTTTCCATTCTAAATATGAAGAAATCTATAAATTCTGGAAAATCCTGAACAAAATAAAAAGCTAAAACTGTACTTATTGTTCTGTTATATTGTATGCCACTGTATTTTTCCTGTATTGTAACTTTGATATTGATGGATTCTGTGAGCTGCCCTGACTGTAGGGCGGCATAGAAGTCTAATGATAATAATAATGATAATGATAATAAAACATGGAATGGCTTCACTTCCCCCATGACATAGGAGTGACCAACCTTCCCTGGTTCATACTGGGTTTTTAAAAGATATTTAGGCTGGGTGGCTTCTTGATGAATAACAGGCTTCATCTGAAGTCATCCTGTACACTCACTTTCTATATTTTGGCTAAAAGCCATTTTGGCCCCACCCAGAAGACTGATTAGCCGTTTCCTAAATTTGCCTCAGGTGTTGTTTTGCTCTGTGTCCCCGGTGAAATGAATAACAGTTGACTGTGTTTTCTTACCATGAAGGCTCTGTGCCAAAGTTTATTTTAAGTGTTTTATTTTAATGTCACAGATGATTAAACACTTTAGTGTGACTGACAAGCTTTAGTAAATTTGAACAAATTAGATATACTAGAGTTCTCTCAGCGAAATAGATTTTCTAAACCAGTTTTGTATGAGCGAATAAGTGACTAATAGCAGTAAAATGCATTAAGATGCTGGGAAATTAAAAATGAACACACACCCCAAACTTAGAAATGAACAAAAGCTTCATGTATTTTAAAGAAACTCAAGAGCTTTTGTTCAAAAAGCTTCATGTATAAATACATACTTTCTATTGGGCCACTTGGTGTGTATCACAAGCCCTAGAGGATGTACTTAGTGGTCAATGTTATGGTAGAAGGAAGAAGATAGTGGAGACAGAAGCCTCCATATGGGAGCCTAAAGATAGAGCTTATGAGCTGACATTTAATGTTCCTATAATGCTATAGGAAATATGCTAACCTGGGATCCCTGTAGGATTTATTGAACATTATAAAAAAGTATCTTGGGAGGTGATTGTAATGACCGCTGCCCAAGGATTCTCGGGTCACCTTATCCATGACAATCTGATGACGATGACGATGTGTTACATTTAGAACCCACAGATCTGAACAAGTAGCAAGTTGAAGCCTTATATTTTCTGTCCATTTCAAACAGTCTAATACATGCCTCCGCAAGGGAGTTATTTGATTTTTAGGGGGCGGCGGCGGCAATTTGTGACTGGCCTTTTAGGCTTCCTCCACATGGATAGGAGTTCACTTTTTGAATAATAAGAATTATCTGTCACAGGGTGGGGGGCATCAGGATTTTAGAGATGCTTAGGTGGGGCATGGCCAAAAAAAGGTTGGGGACCACTGCTCTAACCACTACAGTGCTCAGCCCATTTTTATACCCTAACAGAGGAAAACAGAACACAAGAAAATGTTATCTCTTCATTGATTAACCCAGTTGTGCTGGATTAATTTTCAATGCCAGATGCACAGGATTTCAGATCCCCTGGCAAATATATGCCAAAAAAAATCAATAATAATAATTTCGTTTCAGAAATTATTCTGGTTTGAAATGATTTTGGGGGAAAAAACTCCACTCAGGGAACACCCAAATGAGGCTCCTTTCATGTCCGCCAAGAACTGGGACACAGACAGGCACTCAATCCATCTTGCAGTACCCGGGTCTTGAACTGTCGACTTGCCAGTTTCCAGCTAATAAGGCAAGCTTCTTAACCACTGAGTCACTGCAGCCCCTTTTAAAAAACCAATAAAGGAAGAGACCTTATTCACATTTGTCTAAAAGATTTCATTTCATAACAATTGGCACACAATGGTGAATTCCTTGCATTGCCAGCTGAGGAGAGGTTAAGTTACTCATTCTTGTCTTGTTTTCTTGTTTCTGTTCCTGTAGTGGTCTGTGGTAGACAGTCCTTTAAACTCAACAGAACAGGCAAGATTTTGCTTTGAGATAGGGCAAGGCAGAAAGACTTAAAAAAAACAAAACCAGATCAAGATTCCTGGGTTTCACATTTCACTGAAAATGAAAAATCAGGTCAGATTCACTAGATAAAACTTTCAAAGAAGTTGGTTCTGAGTGTGTGTATTGAAAAATGAAACCTCAAAAAGTCATAGGTCAATAGAGCAAAGATTTTAAGATGTTGCCAAGGGCTTTTCTGCAAGTCACCACAACAACTCCAAATGGAAAGCCTGGTGACGACTTTGTTCATAATTTGCTCTTTCTTGCTAGGGTCAAAATCACCAGGAATTGTTGTACGGCAGTTTTGTCTTTAGCTTTGCACTGTTATGGGTTCTGAAGTGTAAAACATGAACCAACAGACATGTATGCTCTTCCCTAGGCTCCGATGTGGGTGTTCTGTAAATTGCCTCCCACACATGAAGGAAGAAAATTGAAATGGGGGTAAGAATTACAAACTATATCAATATGGATGATTCAGCAGTGTTGGAGTAAGTTACCATTAGCAAGTTTAATGGGTATTTAATTTCCCTCTTCAGTGGCTCCCCTAGGCTATAGCACTATAATCCTTGGATGTAGTTATACTTTGTGGAGGTTGTGGAAGGAAATGCCACCCATCACAATACTGGACTGGGTTCCACAAGGAGGAAAGGACTGCCATGGAGAGTGACTTTTAAAGAAGATTTGAATAATTTACAAGTTCCCAGAGAAGAAGAAGCAAATGTAGCAGAAAATGAAACTCATTGGAGATAACTGGTCACCCAATACATGCCCTCATATGAAAGAGGAGAAGAAGAAGAAGAAGAAGAAGAAGAAGAAGAAGAAGAAGAAGAAGAAGAAGAAGAAGAAGAAGAAGAAGAAGAAGAAGAAGAAGAAGAAGAAGAAGAAGAGACTTTTGATATCCATTCCATCTGCTACCGGGAACAGTAGCCAACGGAGCTACATCTCCAGACAGAGCTGCTGCCCTTTAGGAAGAATCGAAAAACATGGCTGGTGGGGCAGATATGGGGTGCAGCTTGCTGGATGATCTGAGCCCCTCTCTCCCTCTACTTTTTTAATTAGTAAGATGTAGCATTTGGTGTGCTTTTAATCTTTTTAGATTTTAATTTTAACAGTTTTAAGCTTTTTAGGTAGTGTTTGTGTTTAATTGTCATTTTTTTTAAATTACTTGTAAACTGCCTTGAGTCACTTTGGTGAGAAGGGTGGTGAAGAAATACGAATAAATAAATAAATAAACAAATAAACATGGTACTTGAAAACTCATTTGAAATGCAATCTGGCCCTTGAATTGAATCTTAGATCTTGATGAGCTCAGGTGCTGGTAGCACTGGACACAATGGACAATTAGACAGCTTCTGAACTTCTTACAAATTAAAGATCATCCTTTCCCCATCACTAGTAGGCAAGAAAGTGGCAACCACATAATTCCTGGAGTCTGGAGTTCTCATCCCTTACTAGCACCGTCAGGATTCCATCATCCCGCCTTTCGAAGCCTATTCCAAGAAAATATGCTATCTGAGCACTACAAAGAAAACCATCCCACTGGATGGGCAAGGGATGTGGCATTCTTGGTGCAGGATAATTGGACAATGAGCTGTCACCACACTCAATTGATGCAGTCGATTCTCTATTTAATTAAATCAAAATGTCTCTGAACATGTTTTAAAATGTCAAAATAACATTTCCAGAAAGGAAACATGAACTTGTCCTTCACTGAGTTGTAACATTATGGGCTGTGACTTACAGACCCAAAAGGTCTACGTGTAATGACAACTCTTCAGCCTGTATAATTATCATCCAAGTTACCTAGAAATTTTTGGCACAGATTTCTTTTAAAGAGATCATAGATTAACAAAGTGTCTGTTGCAGAGGTGATCATAGAGAGTTCAACGAGCAAGACTTTCTGGATAATAATTCAAGCAAAACCTTTCTAATTCCTAATGTAAAAGCTTTCATGCACTTCACTCTTTTTCAGTTCAGTGCTGAACAGGTGTAAAAGGTGACATATGATTTTTGTTGTTGCTTTTGTTTCTTGTCTTGAGTCCAATAAGCATGGCTGTTGTGCTCCTAATTGACATGTTGCCTGTTTCTGGCCAGCATCAGGAGGGCCAGAAGAAAGAATCTTAGTCTGGATGATCTCACAGCATGCTTTGAGTCTGAGGTTTTGCTGGCCAGCTGTCAAGGCAGTTGTCCAGCTGTTTGCTTGAAATCAGACAAGAGAAGCAACTATGACCTGACTCTGCAAACTGTCCTAAATTTGGTCCCTAGCATTCTCTAGGAGGGGACTGTGGTGGCTTAGTGGTTAAGATGCTGAACTTGAAGGTTGGAGTTCGATACACCAGTACTGCACAACAGAGTCACCTCCCATCTCTGTCCCAGCTCCTGCCAACCTAGCAGTTCAAAAGCAAGAAATTGCAAGTAGATAAATAGGGACCACTTCTGTGGGAAGGTAAACAGTGTTCTGTGCACTCCAGTGTCTAGGCATCTCTGCCACATGTCCACAGAAATGTTTGCTAACAGAGACACCACTGGCTTTTTGGTTATACACAGAGATGAGCACTGAACCCTAGAGTTAGATATGACTGGCTTTTGAGCAAGGGAGACGTTTACTTTTACCTTACTCGTTAGTATACAAATAGGCCACTCCCAAAAACAGACTGTGATCTGTGAAACTGAGATTTAACTTATATCCTAACCTTGAAGTGTATTTCTTCAGATTGAAGTCTTCTTGGATTTGGCTAAAAATGCATACTTACAGGCAACAGAAATAGAGATGCAGTGAGATCACACCATTGGCAAGAGTCTAAGCAAGGATGGCCATCTCAACACAGTGATCACGGGTTTTCTAACCCCATCAACAGATGATTTCTCCAGCCAATGTCAAAAAGTGTCATATGCTCTCAACTCTTCATCATGTTTTCTTTGCTGTATGTTGTCACATGTCCACAGAAATGTCTACAAAAGCAGACAGCGCTGGCTCTTTGGCTATAATCAGAGATGATCACTGAACCCTAGAGTTGGATACAACTGGCTTTTGAGCAAGGGTGACTTTTTCCTTTACCTATTATCTAGGATGGCAATATCAACCCACCTCACTAGATTCTGGATTGCTGAAGAGAGGAAGAAACAAGGGAATCCTGCCTTTTTCTACTAGTTTTTTGGTTGTAAAACCCTTTTAAAAATGCCAAAAAAAGAAACGGAGTGGAATATTAATATCTTAGTGAGGAGATCAAAACCAGTTGATGTTCCTGGAATTGAATTCCAGAGTGTAGATGTTTATTCTTTCAAAGTTATTGGGAGAGGGGGAGATGGATTTTTTTTTTAAAAAATAAATCTTTGTCAAGTCAAATATTGCCACGTGTTCTTGATTTAAGGTCTGCTGTCCTACAATTCAACTTAATTGAGTCGGCATTGAACATTTCTGATCTGAACATTTAATATGGCAAGTTTCCCCTTCTGCCAGGAACCCTATCTGGATGTTAAACATGAACTAAGTTTAATCACGAGAATATGGCAAGTATCATACCAAAGGTCATGTTATTTATATTTTCCTTTTACTCAGTAATTTTTGGGGCATTTCTTTTCATCTCCCAAACTCAGAACACTCGGTAACATATGTATATCGTAGCTTACAGAAGAGGACTGATTTCCCATTCCAGGGCAAGGGGTGCGCGGGGGGGGGGGGGTTTGTTATAAATGAAGAATGCTGAGGAGTAAACACCAGGACTGTTGATTTCCAATAGGTTACCCTGGAAACATTAATCTGACAGACCTCAGAAATAACATGTTATGAATAACATGCAATTTGCAATTGATTCCTTTTCCCCAGTAAAGGAGCTATAACTAATAATAATAATTTTATGTCAGAAATTATTCTGGGTTGAAAGGATTTTTGAGGGAGAAACTCCACTCAGGGAATGCCTAAATAATTCTCCTTTCATGCCCCCAAGAGTTGGGACAGAGACGGACCCTCAATCCGTCATGCAGTACCTGGGTCTCAAACTGCCGATTTGCCAGTCTTCCAGCTAATAAGATGAGCCTCTTAGCTATGGAGTCACCACAGCCCCTGGAGCTAACCAAGAGTACATAAGAACATCTCAATCCTTTCATAGTGTAAGTGTAACTTTTACTATTACATTTAGAATTATGGAAGTTCACAAAAGGATGAGAATTATCACACTGTTGAATAACTGTTGAATAACACACTGTTGAATAACAATAAGCATGTGTGATGTACCGTATTTGCTGGTGTATAAGACTACTTTTTCACCCTGAAAAACATGCCTCCAATTGGGAGGGGGTCGTCTTATACACCGGGTCCACTTCAGTTGGGATAGACATAGCTGCCCATAGTGGCCTCCCGATGCTCGCCCACCTCATTCTACATGCCATCCAGATGTAGAAAGAAGCTCTACATTACAATTGTGTCTCCCTTTCAAACTGGTGGGGAAAAAGAAAGGGTTTCACTTACTGGTACCTTCTGCCCTTATCTCTCTGCTCTGCCCAAAATGGAGGAAAAAGCCATGCTTGCAGGGAAAGCAAGAGGCTAGGCTAGAGCAACACTTCCTGCATCAGTGCAGTTGACCTGCCCACCCACTTTACCTGCAGCTCCACCACTGGTGCGTGGTGCAAGTACAGTTCTAAAAAATCAATAAAATAATTAATATTACTGTATTTTAATTACTGAAACTCACTAGCAGTTGCTACATTTCCCACTCTTGGCTTATACTCAGGTCAATCTATTTTTCTGGATTTCAAGGTCAAAATTAGGTACCTTGGGTTATATTCAGGTTGGCTTATATTCATGTATATATGGTAGATAAATAAGTACCACTTTGCACTTGCACTGTTTTACGTTTACTGTACATGTTTGATAACATACAGCCTTGTGACAGTTTTTCTGCATGTCATAAGCATTTGAATATAAATTAACATGTTGAAATCAAATCTGATGTTCTTTTGCGTTTTATTTGGTGTGTGGAAGGTGTGCGGAAGAGGGGGTAGTCTTATACAGCGAGTATATAACAAACTCTATATTTTGAGTGGAAATGTTGGGGGGTCGTCTTAAATGCCGGCAAATACGGGTAGTTTTTTTTTTAATTTTAAAAATATTTTAATTTAATTTAATTTAATTTAATTTCTACACCGCCCAATCAGGGGGACCCGACTCAGGGTGGCTCACAGTCAAAATACTTTTAGTTTTTAAAAATACTTCTAAAAAACTTTTTAAAAAATACTTTTTCTTCCTAGAAATTGGCTGGATTAGGTATCTTGTTGTGGATCCAGAGTTTGGGAATTCAGTTTCCTCCAGAGAAATAAGCCACTCTTTGTGGCCACAGTCAAGGTATCAGAAGAGTCCCGGGACATTCCAAGAAGAAAGCAATGGTAAACCACTTTTGGGTATTTGTTACCTAGAAAATGCTAGGAAAAGGCTGCCATAAGTCAGAATTGAATTGATGGCAAACAATTATTTTTTTATCCTTCTCCTCAACATGACCTGAGGCAGCTTGCAATATTAAAGCAAGCCCTATTGAAAGGTTAAAACCCCAATAAAGTATTGTAGTATTTAAAGGAACACAACAGTTTGCTTATTTTATTCTTCCGGGTGAGAGTGGGAAATTTCAAATATTTATTCCCTCCTAGGAGACAACATGAGAGTGTTTGTGCATTTTTTTTAAAAATGTTTCAGAGATTTTTGTTTTTCTTAAAAACTGACAGATGTGTTTTTCCAGAAACATTTCTCATTACCCAAGTGACCTATTCTAGCTTCCTGCATTGTATGTGTGTTATGATTTCTTGGTCTTTACTCATTTAGCCAAGACCTTCTTACCATCCTTCAGTAAATCCAGATTTTAGATATGTATTTATTAGTTACATTTACATTCTGCCTTTCCCTGGGTGAACTCAATGCAATACATATACAGCTCTATCCATACACTTAATTCTGTGCACAAACTTTGTAAATGTTTGTATCTTTCATTCAGGCAATTTTTGTTGTTGCATAGTTGATTCTGACCCTTCATGACCCCATGGACCACTGCACCCCAGGCACCCCCATCCTCCACCATCCTCTGCAGTCCACTCAGCTCTATGGCCATTATGTCAACAATGCCATCTAGCCACCTCATCCTCTGCCAACCCCTTCTCCTTTTGCCTTCAATCTTTCCTAGCATCCGGGCCTTCTCCAGGGAGTCCTCTCTCCTCATTTGGTGGCCAAAGTACTTTAGCTTCATCTTCAGTATTTGTCCTTCCAAGGAGCAGTCAGGGTTGATTTCCTTCAGGATTGACTTATTTGATCTCCTTGCTGTCCAGGGTACTCTCAAAATTCTCCTCCAGCACCACATTTAAAACACGTCTATTCTTCTGCACTCAGCCTTCCTTATGGTCCAACTCTCACAACCATACATTATTGGGAATACCATTGCTTTGACTATGGAGACTTCTGTTGGCAGGGTGATGTCTCTACTTTTGAGTATGCTGCCTAGGTTTCTCATAGCTTGCCTCCTAATAATTAATCATCTTTTTATTTCATGGCTGCAGTCACCATCTGCAGTGGTCTTGGATCCTAAGAAGATAAAGTCTCTCACTGTTTCCAATTCTTTCTCTTCTATTTGCCAGGGAGTGATAGGGCCAGTTGCCATTATCTTGGTTTTTTGATGTTGAGTTTTTGATGTTGAGTTTTGATGTTGAGGCCATAACTCTTCACTATACAGTACAGATGAGAAGACAGATCACTGTAAAACACATATTCTGAAAGCTAGTTCTCAGCCTTTATTAAACATCCTTTATTTTAAAGAAGCTGCTCCAGTCAACCCCATTCCAACTATTATTGCATAACTATGCTCCCACTTTAAAGAATAACACTAAAGGAGGATATGGCTGAGAAACTTGGCCTCTAAATAAGCTGAGGGTCAGAATCCCTAAATGCAAGACCAACATGCTTAAAAGGGGGATGCTGACGAACAACAACACAAGGTGTGAATGTGGAGAGGTACAGAATTCAGCTTTTCTTGGTCTGTAGATTACTTCCAGAAACATGTACCAATGACAAATCCAAGGTGGCTTCATTTGGGCAGTCTAGACTTTGATCTGGACATGAAAGAAGAAGAATCCCACTGTGATGTTCAGTGATGGACTACTTTCTTAGGAGATCTGGTTTGAATCCCTGTTAAGTCATTGAGATTCACTGAGGCGGGGCAAAACTGGTACAACCGCTTCTTAAATACTTTGATACCCCATCATGGCCACTATAAGCCACTTCTGACTTAATGGCATGTAACATATATACACACAGATGCATCCCATTGTTTTTTCAACTAATCCCAGATTCTCCTACTTGTCAACATAATCACTATTTACACATCAGATCTTTAACTCAATTTATGCTTCTAATCCTCAAAAAATCATTAAAAAATGAAATAAGAATGTTAATTATTGTAATGGTAACAGCTAGAAGATTGCTTATTGTTTTAAAAAACTGAAAAAAATATTGTGAATTTGAGTTGGATGAATGGTTTAAAGAACTATGGAATATAGCAATAAATAATAGATTGATGTTTGAATTAAAGTTAAAGAAGGGATTAAGAAAAAACATGACTTTAAAGAGATTTGGGGAGTGTTTATTGAGTGTGTTTTAGTTAAATCAAAAAAGTAGGACTGGGACAAGAATATACAGCTTTTTGGGAATAGGGGATAAATATATAAAATGAATGTTATATTTTGATAATACATTAAAGGCATATAACGTCCCATCATTGGTGGGTGCACAAATTTGTTAATGTAATTGTTTATTTTATTTTTATTCTTACATTGTGTTTATTGTTAGTTGTATGATTAGTACAGTCAAACCTCGCATAAAGAGCGCCTCGCTTAAAGAGTAACTCGCTTAAAGAGCAGAATTTTCTCTGAATGTTCGCTTCACTTAACAAATAAAACCAACCAAAAACTTGCTTAACAAATAAATTGTGGTTCGTAATCCCCCCCACAACTGGTCACTTACAATGGTGTTTCGCTTAAAGAGCAAACTCGCTTAAAGAGCAATCCTGTGGAACGCATTATGCTCTTTAAGTGAGGTATCACTGTATGTTTGATGATAATATGCATTCTTTATTGTCTCAAAATTATATTATTATTTTTTTAAAAAAACCAAAGAAACAAAAATGATCTAGCATAGGCTCCAGAAGAGTCTCTGAAGAAGTTTTGAAGAGGAAATGATGATGCCATTATATGACAGCAATTGGGAACACACTTATTGTTGGTGTTGTTTGCATATTGACATAGCAAGCTCCACTTAAGAGATCGTTTCAGTGAGAGAAGCCTCCACTGGTTTCCCTCCCTGGGAGCAGCCGTTTATCAAGAGTGTGTTCCCATCAGGTAGATTTCATTTGTGGCTTCATAGAAAGAGCCCTTTGTTTTAGGAGGCTTACTCTTTTGATAGTGCGAGTCTTATCGACCCTTAAATTTCCGTCTTAGAACTATTTTGTTTGACAGACACAAATGCTGGGTCTCCAGTGTGTTAATTTGACATACCCCCTTCATTAACTCTGTAATGCAGCCTTATGTTTTATACACAGGTAAGCTCCAAGACTGCATTTTTTAATCTAATGCAATATTCATCAGATCTGAGATCTAAAGTGTACATATTCAATTTTTTATGCATACCTTTACATGATTCATGAAATTCACTCATGATGTGAGCTCTGCTCATTACAGTTTGTTTTTATGGCTCATTGTCCCGTTCCCCCACATTCCCTTTCCCCACCATCAGACTAGCATTGAACTGACAAACTTCATTCAGCTGCCTTTGAACCAAACTCTGTTTACCTTCCAGTCGTGATTACAGGGAGCGAACACCTCTCATCACTTTTGGGTAAATATAACAAAGAAAATAAAATAAAGATCCCCAGAAGAGCGCTAAATTTATGATGAAGCCAAATAGGTTACATTAGTTCAGCTTAGATAGAGAATTTTCTATATATATTTTAACGGGGTACCAAGGATTTTTGAAATGGCATGACACAAGGTGAAAAGCTTGTTTCAGAAAGAAGAAAAAGGAGGAGGAGGAGAGAGAGAGGGAAAAAATAAATCCTCAGTATCTTAGGTGATTTCATTGCTTTTGATCTGAAAAACAGGGTGGAATCAGAACAAGTCTGGCATGCTAATCAGAGTTTGTTGTCTGCTTTGTATTCCTGTAGAGCAGAAGAGTTGTTGGTGGCCATTTGCTCTGCTACTAATTGGAGAATAGATCTACCACCATGCTTTTGGGAAAATGTTTCCTCTTAATAGGAAACACTAAAGTAAGGAAGTAGGGGGAAAATAGTTGATAAAAACCTGTATCTTGTTGGTACTGCTCCATCTAAGACAAGGAGAGAAGTAGCAGTGGATGCTGACAGAATTAAACAAAAGAACGACCCTCGACCTCCTCTGAATGGATATGGGCCTCAAGTCCACTGGCTCAGATCCAGGAAGAGCTTTATGGCAAGAACAAACTTTCTTGAGGGTACACAAGAGCAAAATCAAATTAGAAGATGGAGGAAGCGTCTCACTAGACAAGAAACAATATTAAAAGAGGATATAGCTGAGGAACTCATCCTCCCCTATGCCACTTGGAGGACCCTGAAGAGGCTGAGGGTCTAGACACTAGATGCTTTACAGGTCTAGAGCATCATCAAATCTTCGGAGTTCATGCTTCATAGATCTTCCTGAGTGGCACTTGCTGAATCAGTCTTTGTTCTCAAACATCTTAACTCACTGGTGTTCTTTGGAGGAGAGAGGTTTCCCTATGTCCAACTTTCCTCTTTCCACTTGTTGAGCTTCTGTTCCATTCTCTTCTGGTCACACTGTATCCTACTGGCCATCTTCTTCTATGGAGGATTCATTCTGGCATGACACAGGAGCTGTCCATAGTCCTGAACCTTATTCACCATTGATTCAACACGTTGGCTAGCACAGGTGAAGTGCACACTAAACTCTGAAATGGATTTCTAGTTCTTCTGAAATCGGAGCCACCATCTTTGTCTGAATGGTGTATCACTTTGTGATATTAGACACAGAACAGGAAATCAGTTTTTCCTTCCAATCCACCTTCACTTTTCCACAAAGACCAGGATGGCTAGCAATCACGTGTCAAGAATGAGTGCATTGCAATGGGCAGGATACCAAACCAAACCCCAGGAGACTGGAGTTCAAATCCCTGCACTTGGAGGAAACTTGAAGGAGGGTGGGGAGAGAGAACAATTCGTTCAAAGTCTCATATATTTCTGAACCCCTATTAGAATCACCCAAATGCATTTGTTATCACATAACAACAACATAATCAACCATTAAAAATATTTAGATATCTAAAATTGCAGTGGATAAAGTACAGTCAGAGCAACATGAACAGCCAGTAGCAGAAGACAAATAAAACAGTTGCCTATTCCCCATAAGCTTGTACAAATAAATTTGTTTTTAGTTGCCATCCAAAAAATAAGAATTGGGGGAAAAACTTCTCCGTGATGGGTGTAGCTTAGTGATAAACATATGCTTAGAAAGGAGAAGGGTACCAGGTTTCATTCCAGCACCTTTCCATAGGGCTGGATAAGCTCCTTTTGAAACTATGTGGATCTATTTTTGGTTGGAATATTACTTACCCATGGCTTATTTTGGAAGCAAGCACAAAATTGATTGTCTATAATATTATCCTGGTCTACATGGAAAATCCTAACCAGCCTCACAGTGATAGCAAAGAGGGGAAGCCAAAACACACACAGCTGCTCATTAGACCTAAGGAAGGAATGGCGGTCTACTCCAACATCCCTTGTTTTCTGACCCAAATTAGCGCCAAAGCAAGAATGTCAAGAGACTTTGTGAGAATACCTGCAGCTCAAGCTGAAAGATATCAAGCCAGCCCTTCCTGGTGCATTGCGTTTACACAGCAAACAAAGAAGAAGAGAGGACGTGAGTGAAAGTGAGAGGAGCAATGCTGCCAGTCTCCGACAAGTTCAAAGCAAAGTGGCACTTAAACAATTTCATAAATTATAACAAGATGTATCAGAAAGAATAAAAAGGGAATAAATGTTACAAAATCCCACAGTCTCTTCTCCACAGTTGTTCATTAAAATCTTCAAAATAAATCAAAACAACAACATGAAAAAAAGTCCTTCGATAATTAGGATTTTATAGCCTGATCGTAGCACTGTGGCACCTTTCTAAGCACTCGCGAGACGTGTTGCCAGAACAACAAAAATAAGAATAAACTCATCAAACCAGAGATAGGCGCCACGATTTCTACTTTCATGCCATTTCATGGAGCGGGAAAATGTAACTAATTTTTTTTAAGCATCAAGACTTGAGTTTTGTAAAGAATGTCTTGCTGTGTCCTGTATTTCTTCATTTTGCATATGGCATAGCTAGAGCCGCCCATAGGTCCCCAGCTTTGATTTGGATTCCCATTCCATGCTGTGCATGGAATGTTGTTACCTTTCACACCAAAGCAGTACCTATTTATCTACTTGCAATTTCTTGCTTTCAAACTGGTAGGTTGGAAGGAGCTAGGGCAGCCAACGAGCACTCACTCTGTCACATAGCACTCGGGTCTCAAACTGCTAACCTGCCAATCCTCCAGTTGTCAAGCTCAGTGTCTTAACTGCTGAGCTGCCATGGCCCTGAGCTACATTTAGATATCTATAAACGTTTGTTTATCAGAGGACACACCCATGATGGAGAATTACTGGAGTTGTACTCCAAAATTCCAAACATATTATGCTTCAAAGAGGTCCCATACGCTATTTTTCACTTCCTCGGAACCTGAAAGAACAATCCATCTGTCCATAGTACCAATACCTTAGGAGAGAGAAATATTTTTCCTCCAAAAATTTTAATTGTTTAATAGAGGGCACAATCTCTCTGTTTAAATAATTTCAACTTCTGTAGCTTTTTATAGGCATTTTTAGATACAAGAGAGGACTGGCCTACTATTTACATTTTTTAAAGTTAATATAGTCAGGATTTGAGGAACAGTTCTCATAGATATAGTTTACTGATCCCATGTCATAGTGACTGAAATTTATAATTTTCTGGCTCCCTACATTTAATTATTTGTGGAGGGGCAGCGGTGGCTCATTGGTTAAGAAGCTCACCTTCTTAGCTGAAAGACTGACAAGTCGGCAGTTCGAAACCCGGGTACTGCATGACAGATTGAGTGCCTGTCTCTGTCACAGCTCTTGGGGACATCAAAGGAGCCTCATTTGGGTGTTCCCTGAGAGGATTTTCTCTCTCAAAAAAATCCTTTCAACCCAGAATAATTTCTGACATGAAATTATTATTATTATTTGTGGATGTGGTAATGCCCAGAAATCACCTAGGTCAAAATCAAGCCACCTTGTTCTTCTTTTGTGTCCCAATCATACTCTGGACTGCTTGTCATTGGCCAAACTTAAGTCCTCATTGGCGCATGTTAATGGCAGTAATTGGCAGAACAGCAAATGAGCTGAATTCTGTATCTCTCCACATCCACACCACATGTTGCTGTCCACCAGCAGCCCCCACTTGAGCATATTAAAATCAAGCCAACATTTAATGAGTAAGGACCACGATGGATAGCTGTAACAATTAAACCTTGAGTGGGGGAGGGAGATGTGGTTTGAGAAAGAATGTAGCCCAGAGAGTATAAAAATATACTTCCAGATAAACATTTTTTATTTGGAATTTGTCAACTTGCCTCTTTCAGACGGTTGTGCCATCCTTCAGCGTGGTGTTTACCGGGACCAATATCTCACTCTCTACTGTGCTTAACATGATAATAAGATGGTTGTAGCAAAGCCTGTGCATTCTTGTAAGTTCCCAAACTTCTTGGGAATCTTATAATTAAACGTGATGCCTAACATCTGGCAACTCAGTGTCAACATCTCATTTATAGCTTTGTTTGGTGTGCTTTATACTCTTGGCAATGCATTCAGATAAGCGGTGGCTGGGAATTTGTTCTACTTTTCCGCTCCTTTTGAAGGAATATGTGTTAATTATAAATAGGCAGCTCCTTTTGAAATTAAAGCTGTGTTGTTTTTTTTAAAAAATCTACACTATGCTATCCATGGTCCCAAAGCTGGAAGAGAGGAGATCAAAAAGATCGGGGGTGGGGGTGGAATCCTGCTATGTACATACCTTCTGGTTAAGATGGTATATCTGGGTTTCCCCCCTTCCCCAGTAGAAAAGCTGTTATCAAGATGAATTGATCTTTAGGGATGATTAAAGAAACCTAAGGGTATGATCCAATAGAACCTGGTAGGCATAATAATAATAATAATAATAATAATAATAATAATAATAATAATAATAATAATAATAATAATAATAATAATAATAATAATAATAATAATAATAATAATAATAATAATAATAATAATAAACATTTTGTGTCAGAAATTATTTTGAGTTGAAAGGATTTTTGTGGAAGAAACTCCACTCTAGGAATGCCCAAATGAGGCTCCATTCATGTCCCTAAGAGCTAGGCCAGAGATGGTTGCTCGATCATCATGCAGTACCCAGGTCTCAAACTGCTGACTTGCCAGCCTTCCAGCTAATAAGGTGAGAATCTTAACCACTGAGGCACTGCAGCCTCTCTGTTTGTCTTGTTTTAGCTTTTTAAATTTTTTTAATATTTTAATCTTGATTTTATATTATGTTTTTATTGTGGTTTAGGTGTTGAGAGTTGTGTCAGCCGCCCTGGGTTTTTTTGAGGAGGGTGGCATAAAAGTTTGCTTAAATAAAATAAATAATTAAATAAATACAATATGTTGATGCAGTGGGCATAGATCTGGGTAGACTCGGGAGGATGGCAGATGATGGATGAGCCTAGCATGCTGCGATCCATGTGGTCATGAAGGGTCAGACTTGACCGTGTGATCAACACAATACACCAAATCTGGTAACTCTCACTGGTTGACCAGGTCACTCATTGTCCAGCACCCATAAACCTTGTGTTTTCCACACACACACAAAGAAAAAAAGAAATTGTGAATCAGGGATACCTGTTGGTGCTGGTGGTGATGATGGCCAATCAGTGTTGTTTGGGGATTTTTATTGGGAAAAGTTTCTTTCTACTCCTGTCTGGCTGTGCAAATGTGTGGGCTTTGGGTAGATTTGAATCCTCCCAGGGTCACATGGTTGTCTTGTTGTGGCACTGGAGCCCATGTCCAATAAGCAAGACTTTCTGCCTCTGGAACCCAGGACTGAGGAGGAAGACTTGCTGCCAGTATCAGCATAGAAATGCCTCCTGTTGATCAAGTAGATCAAGACTTGACAGGAGCACAGCCAGCAAACACTGAGGCATCAAGTGTCAGTGAAGAGGAGGTGGAGCTGAGCACATCAGAAAGGTGCAGGATGCAGCTGCAGAAATCTGCTACACATGCAAAGGAGACAGGCAAGGACTCGTTTGCAAAGACCACTCCCACCTGTGAGCCTTGAGCCTGAGCCCTGTTAAGCAGACACACATGCCACAACGAGCATTGTTGGAATAATCTGTGTTCATGCCGACCTCATGCCACTTTGACCTGCACCTCTTGCCTGATTACTGACCCTGGACCTTGAACCCACTGCCTGGAAACGCGACTACTCTTCTGGATCAACCTTCTGTCTCAGTTCTCCAATGACCAGCTTCTGAACTCTGCTTTTCCTGACTAACAACTCTGCCTTATCCTTCTGCCTCTTGTCCTTACTCCTTGTACAGTGGCTGCCAGCCAGTCTGCTCTCCCGTGTGGGATGGGCCACAACAGGTACCAACTGTGGTGTCAAGTGAGTTTCATGGTTGTGAGTAACATGGGAGTCATCTAGATTAGATATATGCAGGGTTGTGCATGTATATAGGTGTAAAACTATTTTAAAACCATTTCCCTGCTCACAGATTTTGGTTTTCTGAATGCCTAGATAGATATATTGTTAGAGAAATTATTGTTCTCCCAGAGAACATCAGCAAAATGTTTCTCCTCAACTATTCCCCATACAACTTGGATGGGGAGTTTTAAGAGGTTATGTCCACACAGACACCCAATATGAGGCATTATGAAATGCTTGTTCTTTGACACGTTCAATGCCTAGGGATGTCAAAGGAAGGGAGAAAAAAAATAATCTGAAAATGAAATTTCTCATCTACATATACAGTAGAGAATCTTGGGCAAGAGCAAAGGTCATCTACCTAATAGAATGTGGTAATAATTCCCATATACCTGGTTTCTGGCATGACCTGTCATTCAAACATTGAATAAAAGAGTTGATGGAAGTAGCACAAATTAAATACTGAGTTTTGTAACAGTCATTTCCAGCAGTCTGCCAAAGACAAATCACTTTTGGAGTGAGCAACCCTGCTACCTCTTCTTTCAAATTTTAATATTTAAAAGACAAAGGACTTCTTTGTGTTTTACTCATCCAGTGTTCTTTGGGGAACCTGAACCTCGGCAGTTAAGATGCTGAAGAGAAGAGATGTTGAAATCTACCTCTCTAAAGACAGAGAAAGGATGAACTCTTGGTACAAAAGGGCCCAAGGAACTACTTGTTATAGAACTGGTACATAATCTGACGAATCCTCAAATCGCATCTTCTTCCAAGGGAAAATAGAGAGAGAAAAATAATTTATGGCATGCTCCAAAACCTACAGCAGAACAATGAAAAGACAGCACTGACATTAAGAAGCTTTTGATCAGATTCTCTGCAGAATGTTAAATAAATAGATAATTTAACATTTAACATGGTAACCTCATTATCCATGATTAATCTTTGTTTAACAGTGTTCACCAGTGGTGAATTACCTTAACACTCCTGAATTATTTCAAGAATCCCAGGAGAGGCATACACTTTTTTCCCAGTCCATTGTGCTGAAGAATTCTAATGCAAAGCATACATTGAGGCTGTCACCATTAATAATAGTCTACACCAGGGAATCCTTACTATAACTGTCAGTTAAGATATTTTGGGTTTATGCCTTGGCTCAGGGTGAATACAGGCAACCACTTTCCAAGTAGCAATGAGACCTCAGAAATTACATGTTAAGAATAATGAATGATGTTAATTTGTTGTTCACAATATGAATATACTTTACTGAGGCCTTTATGTATACCATATGGGAATAGCCAAGTGTTGTATACCATATGGGAATAGCCAAGGGAATAGCCCTCGGCTCTGATCAGAAGTGGAGATCAGAAATAAGAAGTTGTTTCAAGTCCTGGTAATGCTTTACAGCAGGGGTTCCCAACCTAAGGCTCTCAGGCCAGATCTGGCCCTGGCACCATTTCATATGCCCCCCACCCCTCCAAGGGCATTTGAGAAACAAAATGGCTCCCCTTTGAGGCTGTTGGGACAAAATGGCCACCCTATCATGCGGGCAGGGCAAAATGGCTATCCAGCCCTCAAAGCTGATTGAGAGACTGTGACCCAGGCCCTGCTTGAAAAGGTAGAAACCTCTGCTTTAGAGTAAAATGAGTTAAGGTTTGCAGCTTTTAAATGTTTTGTACGATATGCATACTGGAAATGTTTTGCATGGAACATGCATTTATTTATTTGTTCTTATTTCTCCACTGCCCTTCTCACCGAAGTGACTCAGGGTGGTAATTTATACCAGTGCACAGACTGGCTGTCATTACTTTACAGAGTGACAGTTAAAGTAGTCGTTAACATAGTGGTCTGAAGATTTTTCATTTCTGATATTAAGAATAATGTCATTTTTCAGCCATACAGTTATGACTTAGGAGGTCAGAATTTTTTTAAAAAATGTTCTTGTCCTACTAGTATGACATGATAAACAGTGTACCAGGATAGATCGCATCCAGATGAAACAGAAACACAGAGAGAGTGCTAGGCTTCTGTACATGCTCCATAAATTGTTGTTTTAAACAGACACCCAAATAAGCAAGAAAGCAATTGAATGAACAAATGAACTAACTAACTAACTAACTCTGCCAGGCTAATAAATATTTGGGTCAAATGCCTTCTTCTTCTTCCTTCTTCTTCCTCCATGTCTAGGACACTTGGAACATGTTGGTCTTACATTTAGACACACTGACACTCAGTCTATTTATGGCCTTTGAAGGAAGGAAGGAAGGAAGGAAAGAAGGAAGGAAGGAAGGAAGGAAGGAAGGAAGGAAGGAAGGAAGGAAGGAAGGAAGGAAGGAAGGAAATAAATAAATAAATAAATAAATATTTAGTGGCAGCAGCACTCCAAAGCCAAAGGAGTGTAAAAGGCAAAGGTAAAAAGTTTCCCTTGCCTGAAAGCCAGTTGTATCCGACTCTAGGGTTCAGTGCTCATCTCTGTTTCATAGCTCAAGAGCCAGCACTGTCTGCTTCTGCAGATGTTTCCGTAGTCATATGGCAGGCATGACTAGAACCAGAGTTCATGGAACGCTGTTTACCTTCCCACCAAAGCAGTCCATGTTCATCTACTTGCAATTTCTTGCTTTCAAACTGCTAGGTTGGCAGGAGCTGGGACAAAGATGGGAGCTCATTACATCCTGTAGTATTTGGGTATTGAACTGCTGACCTGCCGCCTTCCAATCAGCGTCTTAGGGACTTGAGCCACTACAGTCACCCTCTACCAAAACCTGTTCCCTGAGTTTCTTTTAAAGAAGTTGCCAGTTGAACAGCATCCTGTTCATGGGGCCAAACCCTGAGTCTCCGGCCTTAGTCCTTCTGTGGTGGCAAGAACTTGTGCAGCCAAAGAGTGGGGAAGTTTCTGGTTGTGTTTGGAGGATAGCTGTTTGTAGAAGCAGGCATGAGGGGAATGGATCCCAGAATAGGGTTAGAACCGGTTTTTCGGAAACCTCCCACCCAGCTCACTAAAAGATAATTTACCACCAAGATCTGTACAACAAGAAGTATGTGAATGACAATTCTGGGTCTTTGCTCCCTGCTTTGTTTTCAGTGACACAAAGGTCTTGAGAGCATGCCAATTCTTTGAAAATTCCTTGGCCAAGTGTGTCAAATTGTTGAGTCAAGACAGCCTAAACTGACGACAATGACAATCTTGGTGAGTATTCTTTACATCTCTGTGGAAGAGTGCTTGACTTGTTTCCTTCTGAATATTTTGGCCTTTCCCCTCAAATGTTAATCAGCAGGCAAATATAAGCCCTGTTCTTAAGAGTGTTAAATGTAAAGCCATGGGTAGGAAATGGGGGAGAGAGCCCCCGATGTTATAAAACTCTTTTAATTAGATACTTGGAAAAGTGCTTAGATGTATGAAAAATTAAATAGATCTAATGAAGTGGAATGAAGTGCTAAGTTTTAATTAAACAAATTAGAAAATTGGCAGAAAAGATACTAAATGATCCTTTGAAATGGAAATGGTCTACTTAGCTTTACATTTCACGTTATGATTGAAGATGGGTGGGCAAGATACCTCTCTACTCCCTCCCCCCCACAAAAATGTGTCCTACACTGAGTCTCATGGGCCAAGTATCCACATACACACATAATACAACTGTACGTATTCATATCTTTGGACAAATTAAAAAATAACTGAATTCAAAGTGACACGTCAGCCATTTGAAGAACAGAAAGACTCATGCTGCTTATCAAAAAGAAGAAAAGTTTTGGAAGTTCTGATGGAGGCCACAAACCATTCAAATCATTGTCAGGATGTGGACTTGTTCACTTTCAAATGATAGAAGCCTGCCTCACAACTGATACAATGCGAAGTGTTTGCCAATGTACAACATAGTATCATCTTTCTGACAGATAACTTTGATTATTTTCCTCCAATGGGAAATTAAGTTGAAGTTATCAGTTACATGTTACCAGAAGAGAGAGGTCACATATTCCCAGAAAAAGAGTGACAAAATTGGACAATGATTCATATATGGGTTGTCTCCATCTTTTTTTTAATCAATTAATGGTTCTTATGTGTTTGTTTGTTACATAGATGTGGCTTCACCAATGGCAAAATTTACTTTTTTATACACAGACCAGTTGACAACACCAGTGTCAGAAGCCAAGATGGTCTATAGATGTCTTTTGGTGCTCACTACAAAGAGGCACCAAGCGGAGGAAAAACTCAGCTAGACTCTTCTTTAAGAAATTAGTTAATTGCTTTTCACCCAAACACAAAGCAATTGACAGCAATTTTAAATGTTTATCATCTTCTATGACAATGGTATTCTCAGTAGTAATGTATGGCTGTGAGAGCTGGACCATAAGGAAGGTGGAGCGCAGGAGAATAGACTTTTTTGAACTGTGATGCTGGAGGAGACTCTTGAGAATCCCCTGGACTGCAAGGAGATTAAATCAGTCCATCCTGAAGGAAATCAACATTGGAGGGACAAATACTGAAGCTGAAGCTCAAGTACTTTGGCCACCAAATGAGAAGAGAAGACTCACTTGAGAAGGCCTTGATGTTGGAAAGGATTGAGGGCAAAAGGAGAAGGGGGTGGCAGAGGATGAGGTGGCTGGATGGCATTGTTGACGTGATGGGCGTAGAGCTGAGCAGGCTGCGGAGGATGGGAGAGGATAGGGATGCCTCAGGTGCAGTGGTCCATGGGGTCGCAAAGGGTCAGACTCAACTATGTGACCGAACAACAGCACAAATGGCCTGGACTGAGGATAAAATCATTTGCAATGCTTTTGGCAATGAGATCCACTAAGGTATGGTAATTAGAATAGGTAGCAGTTTGTGCTCAGAATTCAGGGTATGGATAGAGCCATATATGCATTGCACAGAGTTCCCCCAGAGAAAGGCAGAATGTAAATTTCCCCAGCCAGTTGGATGGTTTGACCCCCAGTACGTCCAAGTTATAATACCTAGCTTTTAATTAAGTTTTTAAGCTTTTTAAAGTTTTTGATTTTTAAAGTGTTTTTAAAGTTGTTGGAAATTGCCCTGGGTCCCTTCGGGGAGGAGGACAATAAACAAATATAAATAAATAAATAAATAAATAAATAAATGTAACTAATAAATACATTAGTTATATTTAGGGTCGCAAACGGTTGAACTCAACCCTGCGATTGAACAACAAATGACATGAATATTATCTAAGCTCATTCAGGCCAGCCCTTTTATATTTACTCCATTAAGAACTTTTCCTTAAAAAAAAAAACAATTTGTAAATATAGAAAAGCTAAAAGAAGTGAGATCAGGTTGCAATGGCAAATCAGCAAATGTATTTTTAGCAAAGAGTTGTTACTGTCTTGCACAAACAGAGAAAGGAAGGACTATTCGGCAGAAAGAGGAGCGATATTATAGGGTTTAACAGATTTTTGACAAGCTCTCCTGACAGTCTGAGACAGTCTGTGTCATCAATAACTACCAATTTGGAAATATTTCTTCACTTTGTGAACGAGAAGCCAGCAGTTTGTATTTGGAAGTGGATTGCCTTCCTGCACATTTCCGAATCTTGACAACCAAGAGCGAATATTTCCTGGAAGGCTGCCACCTTTTGGAGAGATGGAGCAGAAACGCTTTCAAGACGAAAGTGACGAATTACCATTTTAAAGTGTCCAACTAGACTCTTCTTACTGCTAGCCAACTTGAAAGGCAATAGTGAGTAAGTTGGCTTCCAATTGTGGATATCAAGGTTCATGGCCTCCTGGAACCAGGAAATCCACCTTCATTGCAGCCCTGCAATCTAAACCCAACTTCAGCCAAACACTCACAATCCCATTGCAAACTATTAAAAGGGCAGGTAAATAAGGGGAAAATAACCCACTTCTGTGTTATTCCCCACCTAGAAAGTCCTGGGAAGGGTTGACAGAAGAGAAAATGGACTTGATGACAATTGAATCTTATTGTTTCTGACATCTAAGCACATCACAGGCTGCGGTGGCTTGGCGGTTAAGGCACTGATCTTGTTGACCAAAGGTTGACATGTCAGTAGTTCGAGATCTGAGTGTTGAACAACAGAAAGGCCACCTGTCGTCTGTCCCAGCTCCTGCCAACCTTGCAGTTTGAAAGCAAGAAATTGCAAGTAAATAATTAGGTACTACTTCAGCAGGAAATGTAACAGTGTTCCATGCACTCCAGGATCTAGTCAATTCTTGCCACATGACCATGGAAATGTAAGCAGACACAGATAGCACTGGTTTTTTGGGTTCCAAACAGAAATGAGCACCACCTCCTAGATTTGGACATGACTGGCTTTTGAGCAAGGGAGGCCTTTACCTAAGTACATCACAACTATTTTATTTTAATGGTATAACCCAGGGGTGCCCAAACCTTTTGGGCTGTGGGCCAGTCATGTGGTTCACTGGGAAGGTCATGTTGTTGGAAGTAAAATGTGCCTTGCAATCTATTTTGCAACAGATATGTTTTGCAACAGGAGGAGATAGATTTTTAAGCTGCCATTTTCCTCTTCTTAAATGAGGGGTGCCCAAACTATGACCTGTGGGATGGATCCAACCACTGGCACCAATTCATCTGGCCTGTGCTGCCCTTGCCTCTCCCAGTGGGCACATTTTACTTCCCTTATGGGAGCAGCAAGGGTGGTGTGGGCCCGATGAATTGTCATCAGGTGCTGGATCTGGCCTACAGGCTGTAGTTTAGACACCCTTGTTATAATCTCACAAATAATAGATAGAACATATGAAGCTTGTGTACCCCTGAATTATTTGCTACTCTCTTGGCCACTGCAGACACACAAAGAACTCAAGACACAAAGAACTCTAGACACAAACTTGTCTAGAGTTCCAGTAGTCTGCTTAATATGGTGTGCTAGCATGCTCAGAATTAAGTAAGGTTCATCTGTAGAGCACTGACTCCTTTAAACACAAATGTTTAATATTGGTTTAGCCCTACTTCTTTGGGAGACTTACATAATTCTTAAAGGAAAACAAACTGAATTTAGCATTGGTTTAGCGCTATTTCTTTTGGAGATATATCTAGAATTCTGAAGGGAAGGCAAGCTGAATTGAAAAGAAAGCCATGTATTAAACACAGAAATTTACTGAGCAGAAGTTTATAAGATGTTGCTCACCTCCTCCCTCTCGGCTCCTCCACAAATTCCTTTATCCACAAAAACCTATTTATAGGACCAGGATTCTAATAAACACAGATTGTGGTGCAAAGTAGAAAGGTCAGTAGAGTCTGCTAGAAGCTTTATTGATGTCTTGTCAATCAATCTTTTTTATTTTGTTGTTTAATTTTTTTTAAGGAAAGAAAATGCATGTAAGCACTTTTCCCTCATCTAATAGAAGATTTATTGAGCTTTTTGACAAATCAGCTATGAGATGTGATAAGCAATGACAGACGATTATCAACTTTGCTGTTTCGGGTCAACCTGGAAATCAACCCTATGAATGAGCCTGGACTTTCTGGGGAATAGCCAAAGCCCTTTCAAATATAATAATTTCCAATAAACTCCCTCCTTGTCTGCCCTGCAACATGCTTCAGGGCTTCATTTTCAGGAAGGCTCCAGCAGCACCGTTTGACAAATATATGCAGTCAAATATATAGTCTTCCTGTAATTTTGTTAAAACAATAAAAACACATCGTCTCCAGTGTGATTGTCTAGAGTATCAATGCCAAGAGGTTTTGAGACCAGGATGCATTATCCAGTGTCCAAAATACTGAAGAATTCAGCAATCAATAAAAGCATTGTCTTGCTCTCTTCATTTTATCCTCTAGTTCACAAAATCCCATAATGTCTAGCTCTTAAGCTGAGGAAGCCCACGTTGTGTTCCAGAGCACACTCATGTAGAACAAATACATTAGCAAAAGATTTAAACCTCACAGGACTGTCACCTTATCTCTGTCAATCCCTATGACACCCTGGCAAATACTCCTGCCTTCCCTTACATTGATACTGTTGGACCAGTGATAGAAAAGAAGAATCTTTTCCCTTCCCTCATTTGTCTCTGTAACTTCACCAAGGTAGCTAGCATTTGACTTGGGAGGGACTCTGGAGGATGTAATTCTTTCACAGCCTCTTGATAAGAAGTCCGCATTCAAATCTTATTCAAAGTATAAACACATTGGCTTTACTCAAGTGACATTCACTTCAGTTTGGCTTTACTTACACTTATATTCCTTCTGTATTGTCTTCTTCAAATTTATGACCTCTCCAAATTGACCTTGGAACAACCCAACGTGGTCTCATTCTTCCATGTCTCCATGCATGACAAGGCAAAATGTGGAATTCTGAAGCACATTGTTGCTTCAACCTGGAGAGTATTTGGTCTTGTACATTGTTGCTTCAACCTTGAGAGTAATTGAAGTACTTAAGGCTCCAGATTTTTCTTCTTCTTGCTACTTTTCAGCTCCATTATTTTCTATTCCGTAATCGTACTGTGAAGGAAATGTCAGTATATGTCCCAGAATGATACAAATTTGTGACTGACTTTTTGAGAGGTATATCAAAGCTCAATCAGACTAAAGAAGCACCATCATCTATTTAGAAAATGTTCCTTGTCACATCACAGACACTTAGTATTTTGTTCAAAGAGGACACTTGCAGTAAGAAAAACAGGAAAAGGAGAAAAAAGTCCCGGGAATTATTGTTTTAGTTTATGGGCCGAGTTCACATTGTAAGGGCTTCTGGAACACCTTAATTGGACAAGGCAGTGATACTACTTGGGCAGAAAAATTCTTGAATCAACACTGTTGATCCTTTCTTGATTTTATAATTTTTGAGTCCAGGATGTGTATTTTCCCACACTTAACAAAAAATTACACAAGAACATTTTCATATGCTTAATAGCCATTTCCTCTCCCACCTAAAGTCAGGGATGGTAACAGTTTTGGAATTTAAATCTGGAGTGGAAAAATAGAGAACTTCTTAGCTTTCAGAAGAGCCAATATGAAATGTTGATCTGAAATTAATCATGGCATATTCATACACCATCATTTGCATTATTTCTTGAACCAGTTCCTCTCCTGCCAAGATTTTTTTTTGTGTGTGAGAGAGAATGCAGTGGCTGATAACTGTAGTAGGAGAAAACAGTCAAATTATTGTTGAAGACAACATTCTAACTCTCCAAAAGACAACTCTACTGGGGACTGCATATAGAAGTTACCTTAACAACTCTTAGGTCCTTGGTTAGGGCTTGAACTGTTAATTTTATTCCAGTCCTCGACTGTGAACCAAATGGTTGATTTGTATAATAATAATGATAATAATAATTTTGTGTCAGAAATAATTCTGAGTTGAAAGGGTGTGTTTTTTTTGTTTTGTTTTTGCTGAAGAAATTACACTCAGGGGATGTCCGAATGAGGCTCCTCTCATTTCCCCAAGAGCTGGGACAGAGAAGGGTGCTCAATCTGTCATGCCATATCCAGGTCTCGAACTGCCAACTTGCCAACCTTCCAGCTAACAAGGCAAGCTTCTTAACCACTGAGCCACCACAGCCGCTAGAATAATAATATATAATATGTCCAGTTCTAAAATCCATTCATAGGGAGAGAAAGTGAAAAAGAATTCAAGGAGAAAGAATATATTCATTAAGTGCTGTATTTCACATAGGTGGGAGTAAATCTGAAAGGAAGACCAAGTTAAAACTCAATTCTGGTCCAATCTGTTGCAATTTTGTCTTGGTTGGAGGGTTACATTAGTTTAAAATAGCTGAAACCTGCCTGAAGAGATCAGGTGCAATTTTAATGGTTTGCTGCGGAGATTTATCACGCTCTTGCTGGCCCTTCTCCCTCTCCCTCATATAACTCAATTAAAAGCATTTAATAGTTATGATAATTCATTCCCCAGGGATAAGAATAAAAGCAACTTGGGTTAGAGAGAGTGACCCGATCTGGCTGTGATATATTCACTGTAGGTTGCAGGAAGGGAATGAAATATCTCTGCCTTACAAGGGAGAAGAAAAATTCTCTGTCAAGAGATGATGAATGGATCTTCTTCTCTGGTCAGGCTTTAGGGTTTGGCTGGCCCTGCTGATGGCTTGGGGACAGTTTTCTATGAGAACTGAATGCACACTGTGATTTCACACAAAAAGCAGGGCAAAAGCCTGCCTTTCCTTGTGCCACGGGTGGAAGGGGAGGACACAAGGAGTAAGAGACAGAAACATTTTGAGTGTTCCCACATGGGTTTGACAGGCTGTGCAATTTCTCCCATAAGCAACATTCATAGTCCCATTTGGCTATGAGGACCACAATGGCTTAGCGTTTAAGACTCTGAGCTTGAAGACTGGAGGTGTGGCAAGTCAGCAGTTCAAGCCCCGAGTGCTGCACGATGGAGTGAGCACCTGCCATCTGTCCCAGCTCCTGCCAACCTAGCAGTTTGAAACCAAGAAATTGCAAGTAGATAAATAGGTACCACTTCGGTGGGAAAGGTAACAGGGTTCCATGCACTCCAGTGTCTAATCATGCCAGCCGCATAACCACAGACAGCACTGGCTCTTTGACTCTAAATCGAGATGAGCACCATCAACATTTCCCAAACTTTGGCTTTTGGACTTCAATTCACAGAAGCGCAAGTCAATTCCCCAAAGCACTGATCAACTTAGGCTTCTGGGAATTGAAGTCCACCAGTGTGCCACAGAATGTCATTTGGGAAACGATGCCCTAGACCAGTGATGGCAAACCTTAGCACTCTAACGGTTCTTAAACTTCAATTCCCAGAAGCCCTGATCAGAAGGAGTACTGACTTCGGCTTCTGGTGATTGAAGTCCAAGAACACCTGGAATGCCAAGGTTCACCATCACGGCCCTAGACTCAGACGCGAGTGGCTTTGGAGCAAGGGAGACCTTTCCCTTTAGTAAACACATGGATGTCCCTTCCTGGAGAAAGTGGGGTTTTTTATTTCTGTTCTGGTGGGAACATGATGGATTTTGTTTGTTTTTTGCTCTGCCCTGTGCTAAAATCCACTGTTGTCTGTTAACCCAGAAAAGAGAGACAAAATGGAATGGAATATTTATACTGGTTGGCGTGCTATAGCTCAGGCAAAAGATGAGGTCTTGGATGTTGCTTCTTTGCCTTGAGAAAGCTGTGTTGGTCTCATACGATAGTCCTGTATGTATATTCTTATTTATTTATAATTTATTTATTAAATTTGGATACTGCCCATTTGGTCCTGGTCCACTGAGAGCGGTGGACAAGCAAGATAAAACAATTGTTCTGGGACAATTGTATCTATTTTTTTTTTTTAAAAAAATAGAAATAAGCATGAAAAAAACTACAAATGTTCACTAGCCCCTCGACTTTAAAACACAGAGTTTGAAAATGGCCTTGTTTAAATTTTGGCCAAAAATGTTTACTAAAGTTGAATCTCAGCTTGGAATTGTATACACTCTTTCACGTAACCCCCTTCTTCCTAACTAAGTGGTTGCAGTTCATACAATACTTACTGACATGAAATCATTCCTCTTTACAGTAAAATTATGTAACTTCTCCGAGTTACACATCAAAGTGACACACTGGAGATATTAAATAATAATAGGCCTTGTTCCAACATTTCTGTCCTTCATTTTACAATCAGAATAATAGGCAGAATGGAAAATGAGTTAATGAAAGGTATCTTCTCTCAGTGCTGAGGGGTGGACAATGGATGTTCCTTCTGAATCACTGGACACAGGGATAAAAAAATTTAAGGTTTCTTCTATTCCTCAGAGGTTCCTAAACTCCAATTTGATTTCACACAAAATCCCAATGCACTGAGTCACACGAGCCCCTTCTATAATCCAATGCTATGGTATGGGTTCTATTGCTGGAATCATTCAGTGTATCACTGAAGGTGAGCCCAGTGGTACTGGGGGAGTTTTAATCCATAAGCATTCCTCTGCTTATCTTTACTTTCTTGGGATCTAAGATCACTGCAGATGGTGACTGCAGCCATGAAATAAAAAGACACTTACTTCTTGGGAGGCAAGCTATGAGAAACCTAGACAGCATCATAAAAAGTAGAGGCATCACCCTGCCAACAAAAGTCTGCATAATTAAATTCAATTCAATCACTTTATTACAGTCAATGACCAGCACAGTAAAATGGAGATAAACTTTTAAAATTTAAATGCTTAAAATATAGTTAAAATATATTATTTAAAAACATATCCATTCTTAGTGTGGTCAGCAAACTCTACACTAGACATCTTTACTGGAAGCTAAAAGACTGGGTCGACCAGGAAGCTATTTTGGCCGAGGAACAGGCTGGGTTCAGGACAGGAAGATCAGTCATGGACAATTGCCTGATCCTACAACACCTTCGTGAGAAGTATCCGAGTTCACTGTATGCTGCCTTTATAGACTTAAGATTTGCTTTTGATTCCATTTCACGGACCAAACTGTGGGAGAAACTAAAAGCCACCTCAATTGATCACCGCCTTTTGGCCTTGATCTCTGTGGTGCATGAGAACTCAGCTTTGAAGGTGCGCTGCTCCCCATGGGGTCACTTGTCCTCTGCAGTTGCCACCCAGAAAGGTGTGAGACAAGGATGTATATTGGCCCCACTTCTGTTTAATTTCTATATTAATGACTTGGTCAATCATTTGGCAAATCCAGACTTCCATCCTCCAAAGTTAGCAGAGAGGCATATTAATTCACTGTTTTATGCTGATGATACCCTCATTATGGCAAGATCACCGGTAGGCCTCAGACGGGCACTCAGAGCATTAGTTGCCTATTGCACGGAAAACCATCTAGTTATCAATTATGCCAAAACCAAGATCATGGTCTTTGGCAGGAAACCCAAACTTTACAATTGGGAAATCGAGGGGCATCCTATTCACCAGGTCCCCAGCTTTAATTATTTGGGGGTTCTTTTCCATGCCTCAGGCTCTAGGAAAACCCATATTGACCATGTAGTTCAGAATGCGCAGAGGAGTGCATCAGCAATCCTTAGGTTCTACTGGAGCAGGGGAGGGCGTTATGTACCAGCAGCCATTAAACTGTATGAAGCTAAATCACTTGCCCAGCTCACATATGGTGCGCAGCTAGGACCCTTAGCCAGTTATCAGCAGGTGGAGAGAGTTCAGTCAAAATTTCTTAGAGCTGCTCTCTCGACCCCCCGCTGCGTTTCCAATGCCAGATTAAGACTGGAGACGGGCTTAGTGAAGGTAGAGGCGAGGTGCTGGATGCTGATGATTTCATATTGGCTTAAAATACACAATTCCCAGGGCACCTTGGTGTTTCTTACACTTCAAGATTCATTTCGCTCTTCCTGGAAATGTTTTATACTTAATAAATTGGCTTCTTTGGGCTTGTGTCCAGCTACCCTGCTTGCAATGGAAGCACAACAAGCCAGGGAGCTAGTGAAACAGAGAATAAGGGACACTGAACGGCAGGAAGATGTGGCCAAGTCTCCTGGTTTCTTCTCCAATGTTTCCATCAGGTACCAGCTTGTCCCCGCAGCTTATCTGCAGGAATTAGATCTCCCAAAACATAGGCTGGCATTCACCCAGGCCCGCTGTGGATGCCTGCCTTCAGCTGTCCTTGAGGGCAGATATAACGGGATACCCTATTCAGAACGATTATGTCCATGTGGAGATGGGGATGTTGAATCGATTGAGCATGTTCTCCTTTTCTGCTCATTCTATAGGGATGCCCGTGCAGAATTAATAATCCCCTTGCTGCGCCAATGCCCAGGGAAATTGCCGGCCCAACAAGCTTCCTTCCTACTCCAGGACAGTAGTATTGCTATCACGCGCAAAGTGGCGGGTTTTTGTGCACAGGCTAGTAGGATATGTCGGCTGCTGACTAGGAAGTCTAGTGTGGCTCTATAGTTTACTGAGATTGCTCCCGCACTGAGCAGCTGACCTACACTACTTATTATGTTATCTCTTCACCCTTATCATTATTGGATTTTACTCAGTTTTTAAATTTTGAATGGATATGTTTTTAAATAATATATTTTAACTATATTTTAAGCATTTAAATTTTAAAAGTTTATCTCCATTTTACTGTGCTGGTCATTGACTGTAATAAAGTGATTGAATTGAATTGAATTGAATAATTAAAGCAATGGTCTTCCCAGTAGTAGGTTTGAGAGCATAAGAGTCGGGTTTTCCCGAGTGGGGCGGGGTAATAAATTCAATAAATAATAATAATAATAATAATAATAATAATAATAATAATAATAATAATAATAATAATAATAATAATAATAATAATAATAATAATAATAATAATAATAATAATAAGGAAGGCTGAGCATAGAAGAATAGACACTTTTGAACTGTGGTGCTGGAGGAGACTCTTGACTCAAATCAGTCAACCCTAAAGGAAATCAACCCTGACTGCTCAATGGACGGACAGATACTGAAGGTGAAGTACCACGGCCACCAAATGAGGACTCACTTGAGAAGGCACTGATGCTGGGAAAGGCAGAGGGAGAAAGGGGTGGAAGAGGATGAGGTGGATGGATGGAATCATTGATGCTGCGGAGAATGGCAAATGACAGATGAGCCTGGTGCACAGTGGTCCATGGGGTCGCAGAGGGTTGGATTCAACTGTGCTACTGAACAACAAAATTCCTCTGTGGCAGCTGAGTAGCAGATTCTCATCCTGATTTATTTATTTATTACATTTATATCCCACTCATCTGGGATGAAAAAGACTACTGAACTTGTGAGGAAAGTAACAATAGAGGTTGCATAGTATTTCCGTAACGCACAGACCTAGAAGGGTTGATCTGGACTTGCATCTACATTGACGTCTACATTGACATCCACCTCCTCTTCCATGTCCATATCTGTATCAACTATGACTGCTTTTCTGTGATCAGTGGTAATTGATTCTCGAAGACAACGAACACCAAAGCTAATTACTATGACAGACAGTTAATACTACATTGCCACTGTACTGGAATGCTTTAGTGCGCAGAAATAACTTAGCCTGTACTATCAGCATCTAATTAATGTTCACAGTAAGTAGAAGAGAAGCCTTTTATGGTTATTATTTGTGCCTTAATAATACTACAGGAAAATAATTTGTAAAGGTCACTTTTACATTGTTACACTGACCTGGAAGCTATGTAACAAGATGGTTAAAGTGCTCTTTCTTATGTTGAAACTGCTCTCTCTTTCAGCTTGTGGTAGCAACCTGTAAATTTTTATATCACTTTCACACTCATGGATTCTGTCCAAAGAATGGTGACAAATGTATTCTGGGGCTACTTAACTCTAAACTGTAATGCAGTTCCTGGTAAGTTGTATAGGCCTGGTTAGATACATACATGCTTTCTAAAATTAAGAGAGTTTCCTCCCCCCCCCCCCAATATATGTTTATTGTGTTTTATTGTGTTTTCTCGGTGAGAACGAAATTTTTCACATGTTCTGCTCCAACTGGACAAAATTTTAATTGTGTCTTTGTTTCTGTGTGTCTGTACCCACATATGCATTTTGGACCTTTTTGGCTCCGCCCATGACATTGGCTCTGCCCATGGTGTGGTAGCAAAATTTTTGGCTACCCACCACTGGTCATGTGGCAGGCATGTCTAGATGCTGGAACACATGGTGACACTGTTACCTTTCCCATCAAAGAAGTACCTATTTATCTACTTGCAATTCCTTCCTTTCAAACTTCTGGGTGGGCAGGAGCTGGATCTTGAACTGTTGACCTGCCAACCTATATTATAGTAAATGATGATAAATTCAAATGTCTCTCCAGTCTGTTCCTTTCTGAAAAATGACATGGTAGGGAATTAATGGGTCTTCTTCTTCTCTTTATGCACTCAAACTCCTAGGTGGTCTCTGATATAAGTTTTACATAAAAAGGGGGTAAAATGAAAGAAAAGGGGGAAAAGAAGAAGGAAACTATAGAAACTCAGATAGTTTGGGTGAGAAACACAATATATATTTCAAGATTATAATTTCTCATTTTTTTAAAAAAACAAGCCCCTTATACACTACATAATTTGCCAAAGCATGGGAAATAATATTAAAAACTCCAGCTGAGAAAATTGATGTCTGCATTTAAATCCTTTTTAAAGGATATTTAGTGTATTTAATTTAAGGGATGTTAAGATGCCTACATGAGAAATAAATATATATTCTAGGAATCTTCCATCATAAAATTAAATCACTCTTAGAGATTCACAGGTTGGTTAAATAGTCTTCATAAATTAAAGTAATGACAGTGTAATAATTTAGTGGGTTCTGAACCAATACTAAAGTGACTAAAAATAAAACACTCCATCTGGCCATTTCAATTAAAGTAAATCCTGTTATATTGCAATAAAAAATGGCATTTGGAATTAATATGGTAAAATATGTGCCAGGGAACCTTTTCAGCTTTGATTGACTGAGCCTGACTTAACAGTGCTGTGGTCTATGGCCACCCTAGGGAAGTTACATAGGATTACTTAGCCCCATGGAATCATCTTCTTTAAATAGGTATTTTTAAAAAGTCAAGATCTCCTTTCCCATTAGATTTTTCTCTGTCAATATTTGGGAAATGAATCACTCAGTCAACACAGATGACAAAGGCACCTTTTGGTGAGCCCATTCTGCCGTTCCTTTGGCCTAACCTAGTGTGAGAAAGATGATCATTACCAGGGTATGCCCGATTGTTGTTTGAAAATAACACAATCTTTGAGAAGGCTCTTTCTGAATTCCTGTACCATGAAGACTGTCCTGAGAATATAATGCAGTGGCCCTTCATCTGCCTCCAGCATCGCAGCATGACACCTGGCTAATGATCCAGTTGCACAAATCACTTTCTGATCCTGAGGCCAGGATTGATGAAGCTGCTGCCCTCCATCAAGATGGATCCAAGTGGGATTTAATCCACTTGGGGACCATCACCCTTCCCTGGGGACTTCAACCCAATCTGATGGTTTCCAGTGGCATTTCCTCCACTGAGAGGGGCCACCAACCCACCTAAAGAGGCTCATCCATCTGTAGCCGCTGGCCCCTTTAGTGAGTCAGGTTATTTACCACTGCACAACACTTGACATTGAATCGCTGGCAGTAGGGTCTACTCTACTGCCATAGCAGAAATGAAATGGCCTGCTTTGAACACCACCTTGGGTGAAGGGAGAAGGGATTTCTGAACAGCTGTGCATTTTTACAGCAAGGTATCTGTATATTTTCCTGGTGGTCTTCTGAGAACCAATTCTTCCTTAGCATTTTTCAGACCTCAAATAGAAATACAGAATAATCCTGCCTGCATTGTGGGAAGAGTCACTGTCAATCTGAATCTCAGGGATTTTGGATGGGGAAGGGGAAATTAAACATGTGGTTCCTATTTGGGGCGGCAGCTGCACATTTAATGTAAATGTATAATTCTTCTTTAAGTCCCATCAGCTTCCACAGGACTTAAATACATTTAAAGGGAAGATTGACATGTTTGAGTGGGGTGTTAGTCACTGATAAATACAATTGTCCATTTACGACTTTAAAAAAATCAGTTGCTCTGGATTTAAATTTTCCCCTCTCCACCCAGTTCTCTTGAAAGGCTGGGGGGAAGTTGAATCACAGCAATCCAATTTAATCATTCTTTTCTTGCAACATTCTGTCTTTCCATCTGCATCTTGATCCAATTTTGGTTTCAGCGATTCCAGTTGGCAAACAACCATCACTTTCATAAAGGCTCCCTCTACACCAGCTCGCATATGTTCGAGACCTTGAACAAACATAAACCCTTTGATGTTCTTGAAAACTTCAAAACCACTTTGTCATTCCCAGTGATATGTGAGCCGCACTGGAAAAGACATGCAATCATTATAGGTTTGGGGAAGTGCCTTCTCCTCTCTTGGCTTGTTGTTAAGTTTACCAAAGAACAAATGTACTGTAATCCCATTTTTTGTTAAAAAGCTGCTACTGTACTGCACAAGCGATGGAAACATGAAAAGCAACAGAGAACTTTGGGCAAGTGGCCAGAAGGTTTACAATTAACTGTGGTGAGTCAAGTGGCTCAGATGCTGACTGGAAGGTAGCAGTTTGATACCCAAGTACCGCACGATGGAATGAGCTCCTGTCTCTATCCCAGCTCCTACCAACCTAGCAATTTGAAAGAAATTGCTTTTATACTTTTTAATGTATAAAGCAGTTTGAAAGAAATTGCAAGTAGATAAATAGGGACTACTTTGGTGGGAAGGTAAACAGCATTCTGTGCACTCCAGTATCTAGGCATGCTTGCCACATATCTAAGGAGACATCTGCAGATGCAGACGGTGCTGGCTCTTCACCTATAAACAAAGATGAGCACTAGAGTCAGATACGACTGGCTTTAGAGCAAGCACAACCTTTACCAGAATTACTGTATAGTAAAACTAGAGAAAAGGTTTGCAATATCGGGACCCTGATTATCTCCCATACTTCTTGAGTCAAAAGAGAAAGAGGAACCTAGCAAGACTTCAAGGATGGAATCAGGAAAATGCTCCCAAATTTACCAATTAGCAACTAAACTTATATACCACCCCATATCACATAGTCCACCCTCTGGGCAGTTCACAAGGCAATTAGCATGTTGCTCCCAACATGCTGGGTACTCATTTTACTGACTTTGGAAGGATGGGAAGCTGAGTCAACCTTGATGCTCACCAGGATCAAACTCACAATGTCAGCAGTTTTGGCTACAATACAGCAGTTTAACCACTGCTCCCCAGGCACCCACTCACTCAATTTGGGTGCCAATTCGACAGATGCTTCCCAAGTCGTGAGGGTTTGGCAATAACCACATTCAGCAGGTCTTATGTACACACACACCAGTCGGGAGGCGAATCGTAAGGTTATGCTGTCTCAGCTGTTGGATGCCATGTGACGCACTCCCGAATCTCAAATTTGGGCCCCCACAGATATCCTTTACCCACAGTACTGCCAAAGTAGCCAAGGCCTATCCCTCCCAAAAACATCCCTGTGCATATAGTATGGGATGGGCAAAAACATCAGCAACTAGTGTGCCCATCAGGGGTAGGCCATCTGGCCCTGAAGCGACCAACTGCTCTCATACTATATTAAGAGAGTGGAAGGGTGCTTCCCTGCTGTGAGCTGAAATGAGGAGGTAGAAGAGGGCCGAAACTATAAAGGCTTGCTGGCCCTCCCCCCCCCCCAGCCCAGCATGCCATGCATGTATGAGTCCCTCTCACCCGGATGAGGAAGGGCAAAGCCCCACCCTGTAGCATTCACCACCAGGTGGGGGTCTCTTCTGTGTATGAGTGTATACAAATGGTTCAATCTTAACCTTTCATGGCTTCTAGCAATATAATAAACTATTGACTGAGAGATTTCTTCTTTTATGTCCATTAATAATAATTTTGTGTCAGAAATTATTCTGGGTTGAAAGGACTTTTGCAGGAGAAACTCCACTCAGGGAACGCCCAAATGAGGTTCCTTTCATGTCCCCAAGAGCTGGGACAGATGGGCACTCAATCTGTCATGCAGTACCTGGGTTTCAAACTGCCAACTTGCCAACCTTCCAGCTAACAAGGCAAGCTTCTTAACCACTGAGCCACCACTGCCTTGTTATGAGAAAGATTAGTTGGCAAAGCAATTTGCCATTGCCTAGGGTGTGCCTGATTGTGGTTCAAAATGTAAAATATACCTACAATGTTCAAGAAGGCTCATTCTGTGTACTCCTTGATTTACTGAAATATATAGATACTTTTGAATGTATAATTTGCTTTGTTTTGCCCGGTTTTTTTTTTACACTTCTGTTTTGAAAATTCAAATGGAAGCAAAATCTATAATCCATTGCATTGCAAGCTCCCAAATGTACAGATTTCTGACAGAAAATTGTATATGGTGCTGCTTATTGTTCCAGGAAGGCAATACTACAATAAAATATAAACTCCGTGAATGTTGTGCCTACTCAGAAGAGAACAGGGAAATAAATAACATCGAGAAATAAATAACATCGAGACGAAGCCTGCAAAAAATAGAGATGCAAGAAAAAGATCATCCCATAAGTTAAATAATGAACAGATAAAGGAAATGCCAAAAAAGAGAGAGAGGATAATTTGTAAATTTAGGAATAAGTCTATACACACATGGCACAGCTGTTTTTTTAAAGGATTGTGTATTTTTTTTTCACGTCGCAAAGCGGTCTTTCATTCGAGGCTGCTGGCTTTCTGGCAATGTGGGAATGAAACAGAGATTATGTGGGACCATATGTCAGGCAGCTGAAGCGAAGAGTTATTGTTCTAAAAATGTTTGCTTTCCCCCGTCGGATGGGAGTGGTGAGAACACACACATACACACATACACACATGCAAGTGTAAAGGGGACAGATGATTTTGCTTCTACCCTTGACATTTCAAGGAGCTGTTCATTTGTCTCTCTGGAGGCACACAAGAAAAGAATCATGCTTCCTCATTCTCATGACAACAAAGAAGTTTGTGTTCTCTGTTAAGACAAGAGAGCGGGCGTGAAAGTTCTCGGCAATTATTTTTTAATGTAAATACATGGTTATTGCATGCTCTCAAGCTTTTTGGTGCTAGTTGTTTGTGACAAATATCTCGCAAAAGGCTCTTTAGTGGCTGGCATGTGTTCCATGTGCCCAGATGCATAGAGATGGAAGCCACCAGAGAACAGTAATGAGAGATGACAATGGCATAAAACTAATGTTCCTAAATTATTACTCTGCAGAATATTTCCTGTTATATCCTAGACCCTTATTGTTTTGCAACCCTACTCTATCAATAGACTAATCTTTGCTGTGTTGTACATCTTCCTCACTTTTGTTTTAGCAATGTCTCATCTGTGGCAAATTGTTGGACATGAAAGGAATTGTTGTAAAGAAAGAGGATTGCAACTCAAGCACACTAAGAATGTATGCTTTCCACTTGGAGGTCAGTCGCAGGCCTCAAAACTCATCTGGTCTGAACTCCTCCATCACTCTACCATGCAGAGATACTCACCAGAGCTTCTGATCTACCAAGAAGAACTATTCAAACATATCCTAGATCTGCACTATATAGTTACAGTAATTGGATGGCATCTTATCTGTCATGGTCCAGCTTCTGTAATTTTTGGGACCTATACTTTCTCAACTTTGGGCCCACAGATGTTTTCGGACTTCAATTCCCAGAAGTCCAGGTCTGTGTTTCTGTTAATCGGGGCTTCTGGGAATTGAAGTCCAAGAACAGCTGGGACACCAAGATTGAGAAACTGTGCTGTACATCACACTATACTTCTCTAGCAGAAACATTCAAACCTAGGTCCAAAAATTTACACAAGGCCCAAGTTTGAGAAACCCTGATTTACAGCATTAGTACTTTATAGTTGAGAACTTCCTAACTCTCACTTCACTATATATACCGTACTAGAATTCCACTGAATGAGATTTACATAGCATCAAATGGCTAAACATTTGATGTAGATGCATTGTCATATTAGATTTGAAAGGTATAAGATATCTGTGCCTGTAGCCTTAGAATTATAGAGATGGTGTCAGACTGTTGTCCTCCAGATTTCTAAATCTCATCCTCACAACCCTGATGATTATGGATTTTGTTATACAGTATTTTGAAATTCACAAGGAACACATTAAATTGCAGTGGAGTAAAGATTCCAGGCCACTAGTTGTTGGGAGTGGACCAAAGGCAAGGATGTAATCCAAAATATTCAGGAGTCAGTTTCCAGATTGGACTGATATGGACCAAAAGATACCAAGACAGGTACACGGCCAATGTAAGTCAATATTCACTAAGGAATGAAGTTCAGAATGGGAATTTAAATCAGTGGCTGCCTTACTTTCATGCATGAATATGTGACACCACATATGTTTTCTCCTTGCCTGTAAAGCCACAAGATATTCTCTGTGGGTCTTGGCATGAGTTTTTGCATCTCCAAAAACTTGCTGCAAGAAATTTTTTTAAAAAAATGGGAGCATATGATGGGTTATTTGCATCTTTTGAACTACCTACCAATCATTCTGTGCTTGTTCTGTGTCTGCTTCATGAAGGAAAAATATACTGCAAAGACATTTTGTGCACATTGCAGAACAAATTAAGGGGGAGGGGAAGCATTCGTCTTGGAAGGCTATGATTCCTTGACAGACTGTTTCAATGCATCAAGATAATCTGTCTCACTATGAACAAGACATTTGCAAATTTTCTTCACATCTCTAACTCAGAAAAACCAGAAGTCAGAAATAGCAGCACCTCAAACTAATTATCTTATATAAGCCAGGTAAATTGCACACTTAAATGTCAAAATAGGCAGAAATCAAACTCAAAGACAACATGCAGGGCCAAATTAAGCATGACATTAATTCCATTGATGAAGTTAATGTTGTTGTGTATTTTTTTAAAGCGGACAAAAACCTCAGATAATCTTGAGCAGCTATAAAATGGATAGGGAGGAGGGAGGGGGAGGGAAATTAACCTTTGTTTTCTTGCCATGGACCAAACAAAGTCCTTCAGGGAAACAAACCTACTGAATTGGACGAGAGAGAGGAAAGAGATCTCAAAGCTAAATCTCATTGCAATTAAGGAAAATCTAATCCACTTTTTAGATGCATATACCGTTTGGAGGTCACAACAAAATCAATATTTTTGAAGGAAGGAATCCCTAGTTGTTAATAGAAACAAACTCAAGCCTACATTGCTATCAATGTTTCAAGAAATGGGACCTTAGGTGTATTTAGTTTATAACTTTGGAAATTTTAAAACCATGCAGAGACGTTGTAATAGGAGAATGCATATTTCAGGCCAAAAAGAGTGTGGAGACCCAGAAGGAGAAAAACATTCGTAAACCACATAATCAAATTTTGCACAGTAAAAGGATACAATAAATTTTCCATGTGTATTGATCTTTATCTCATTGGCATTGCCTCAGCCATTGATTTAGCATTGGATCAACCTGAGCACGGCAGAGAAAGATGTTAACATCCTAAGGCATCTTTATAAATCCTCATCCTGTCCAATCAAGAAGGCTGCTGTCCATAAATGAAACAAACAATGTTGTGTAATTACAACAGAAGCTTGTAATAGCATAATTTGACACACCGTAGACTGATGAGATGTACAGTGTCTTATACCGTTGGGGTGGGGGTGGGAAGAGATCAATCCATGCCACACAATAATACAAATGGCCAGTGCATGAGCCCAAATTAGACAATGTTGAATGTTAAAAGGCACATAGGAGAGCTGATGGTTTATTTCACAAGATATTTGGGTGAGGGGTGAATGTGGGAGAAATCTAGGGGAAGGGTTTTATTTGCTAAGCTATTCAACTTTTGAACTGGAGCCAAATACAGAATCCCATACCAAATTGAACCACATTTGTGTCATTATCATAATAAATGGCTTAATGAGAGAAGGAAAAGGAGAGAATCAATACATAAATGTTCACAAAAATATTCTGTTTTATGGTGAACAAAGTGGAACGAAGCTTGGAATTCAAAACTTATTTGCTGATTTTAATCTCCACCACCACCATCATCCCCAGGTTTTAGGGAGATGCATCTCTAGCTGAATTATTTTTCTTTTTTCTTTTCTTTCTTTTTTTTCTTTTTTTTAATTTTATTTCTGTCCATCCATCCTTCCTTCCTTTTGTTTTTCCTTCCTTCCTTCTCCTCTCTCATTTCACTGGTAATGTCATAATTATTGCTACATTCAACAATTCTATCACTTTCCCTTCTAAATATATGATACTGGGGGTAGACTATACCTCTTTCTCCCACCACCGCCAAGTACCTTGGTATAAGATACCGAGCATGCATAATACATATGGGTCAAGTTTGATTGCTGAGGAAGAAGGCAATAATGCAGGACTAATTATTTTCTTGACCTGATGGGGCAATATTTTATTTAACTGTGTGAGGTGGAAGTTAAACTGGCTGGGGAAGAGCATAGAGGGAGGATAAACTTGCAGCTTTCTGCCAAGGGAATAATACCAGTTTCTGCTGCATGTTTGATTTTTGCATATACCAGATGATTGAGATAATTCTAAACCATTATTTATTTATTGTGTTTTCATTTGGGTTCTGGAAAATGCCCTTCCCATTTCCCATTTCTAAAAAAAGCCCCAGGGTTTTCTAAGCGTTCTGAGCATATTTGTGGTGTATATGTGTTTGTGAGTGGGTGGTATCCAAGACCCTTTACTATCTGGAGAGGGTAAGTAGAGTGACGTTGCTCATAATGTGAAATAAATGTGAAATAAGCTAGTCAGCTGAAGTGAAATGAATTACTGTCACTGGTAAAATAAGGCAAAAGGGAACGGCTGCCTTGGGAACAGAGAAAGAGTCTCCAGCAGGTTCCAGCTATTGAACGCCAGGATAACACTTACAGTGATTTATCAAAGACCACTTGAAAGCACTTCTGAGGCATTAAACAGGCAAAGGAGGGGGGACGGGACAGCTTCAGAGGCAATGGGATAGTGCCAGATTGGACCGATTAGAAGACTCAGAGGTTTGACTCTAGGAGACAACCAGTAAAGCAGAAAAATCAAGAAAACTTCAAAGATGCCTGGGGGAATAAAACATAGTCCAGCCCATTGAATTTAAAATGTGAAGTGGAGTGAATTACCAAAGAGTTTCTATGAAAAGAGATACAGGAGCCAAGAGCTGATTGCATGAGGATGAAGGAGGAGGAGAAATACAAATACATTGACTGACTGACTGACTGACTGACTGACTGACTTATTCAGTCTGTATATTGCCCCATAGTTCAAACACTTTCTGGGTGGTTCACAACATGCTCAGTCCCATTAAAAGAATAATACCAAGAAAGGGAAGACAATAAGTATCATAAAATCAATAAGCCCCTCTTACTAGAAAATGCCTGTTTTTAAATAGAAATAAGTAAATTAAAACAACATGGAATATCTCAGAATCCAAATCTCCATATGATTTCTCCCAGCAGCTCCATATACACCAGATACAGTCAAACCTCGCATAACGAAAATATTTCATTCTGCGATATTGCTTGCTATGCGAATTTTTTTTTGCATAGCGAAAATTCCTGTGGAAAAACTTGCATAACGAAAATTTATATGGAAAAACTCACATAGCGAAAAATTTTCATTATGCGAGTTTTTCCCATAGAAATGCTCGTTATGTGAGTTTTTCCATAGGAAAAATCTGATTTGCATAGTGAAAATTTTCGTTATGCGAGTCAGAACACTTTTTGAAATGCCCGCTAAGCGAGGCATTCATTAACCGAGGTTTGACTATATTGAAAAGCATTGGGGAAATGCCCAACCCCAGAGGGACTTCATGGCAGAGATTGCAAGACATAAACATTGTCTCCCCAAGTTGTACCATTTGGGATTATCCCTTGAGGAAGGACTGGAACCTTCCTCAAAGGGGCCAACACATTTTAAACCCAAGTCCTAAAATATATTTTCTTCTTCTTTGTTTCCTCTTTAACAGTGCCCAATAATATTTGTTTATTCAGGAGTTAAATAGGAGCAAAACAGGCATACGCAAACACCTCTCCTATTAAACAGACGAGAGCAATTGCTGCCATGTATACCATCCCATGACAACACAACAATTGAATTGAGCTTGAAGGACTGTACTTGCTGTGAAACTCAATGCTCAGTCTCAAACAAAGGCGTCAACCATATCATGCATTTTGCAAGATTCTCGAACTCACCATCTTCCCATTCTACACAGACATTTAAAGACTGAAACTTAAGCTCAATTTCTTTGGTGAGGCAGCACAGTAAAGGTTCTTCACCATTCCCAAACAATGTTATCAAGATGAATTCCAGACTCTTCAGTATCAGAACAATGGTAGAATTGTCTAATTGTTTCTAGATAATCCTAAAGTTTTACTTCAATGAAGTCTTGAGGGGGAAACAAGAACCTAACAGGGATGATTTGCCAATCAGGTCATTTCTAAACCTTCTTCAGTTTCCATATGAACTTCGCGACATCATCCCAGAGATCATTTTCATGGGCTTGAACGTCATGTGACACTGTTTATAACCAAGTCTCCAAGTCGGCTGTTTGCTGCCTCCTCCCCGATGCAGTTTCCCTTGAAGACAGTTTCTACACAATCATTACAAATTGATTGCAAAAGAGCTAACAATCATGATTAAATCATTAAATTCTTGTCTACGCTTCAGAGAGTGGAGAGAAAATTAACTTCCCACCAACCTAATTTTTTTTCCTGAACATGAAATAATGATTTTCTGCCCGTCTAATTACAAAGCCAACATCTGATCAAGCCAGCATCCAGAGGGGATTACCACGTGCGCGAGTATTAGACCTCATTACCAGCTTGAGTGCAAAATTATTACATCTTGTAATTGGATGGTGAGATTTATATACAGATCGGGCCGGTTTCTGTAAGATTGCAATTACAAGCTTCGTTGGTTAGCTACTTATCACTCAGCACAGAAGAGAAGAAAATAAGCAACAGAAAATGCATTTCATTAACCCATAACCCTATCAAGGGAGAACCACTGTAACATCCATGTCTGCATTAGGGAGAACAGCTAAATTCACAGATGAAACAATTTATTATACACCCTGCAAATGGGATTTCATTTTGTTTAACCCCTAATGAACTATTTGGGTAAACTGTATAAGCAAACCATCCATTTTATAGACAAGTAGGTTCAATATAGCAATTATAAAGGGTAACTGACTGAAATAAATACTCATCTGCTTAAAGGGCCAAGGTTATTAGGTATACAAATGCATGTAGATCTGAGCAACCACAATAAGCAGAAGAGGGTTGCCTGAGCTCTGAATGGCAACTGAAAACATGCTTGCATAAAAAAGGGGGGAAGACAGGGAATCTTAGAAATTCAGGCACAATGTAGAGCAGGGGTGGCTAAACTTTTCAGTCCATGGGCCGGTCACGTGGTTGAGCAGGCTGGTCACATGGTTCCTCCCACCAGAAGTTAAATGCACCCAGGCATGTGCAAAAAGCTGCCGTCATGCAGCCATAGCTGTCGTAAACATGTTTACGACAGCTGCGGGTAAATTTATGGCAATGATTTGAGCATGCGTGGTCACATGTAACTTCCGCTTCTAGGAGCGGTGTGGGTGGCACAGGCTCGATTATTAGGTGGGATGGGCCAGATCCATCACACGGGCAGTAGTCTGAGAACCCCTGATGTAGAGAATGCAATTTTAATGTGATCCAGGTTCTTTTGAAATTCTGCAGCTCAAGGTTAGTTGTTGATGTTTCTCTGTCATCCACTTTAAAAATTAAGGACTTGTGGTTTCTCTACAAAAAGGGTGTCAGAGCAACATTTTTCAAAATGTTCTTCTGAAAGATGGGAAGTGTTTATATTGCATTGTTTTGTTTCTTTGCTTTGTTTTTGAAACCAAGACCAGAAAGAAACTAATGCATTTATTGCAGCGTGTACATTCATAGGTTGCCATCCATTTCTTCAAACATGGAACAAAATATGTTGAACACATATCTGTGTGCAGTATATTTGGTGATGGTGATGAAAATGAGATCAAGTGTGTTGAAGGGACTATGGTTATGGGATTTGGTGGAATGACAACTGCTCGTTAGAACACATTCAAATTGGCAATGGCATTATTAACATAGTGAACTTTCAAAAAACTTGATTATATGAACAGTCAGATAATTCGGGTGGTTTGCTGTGGTTATCTACCCTCAAGGTCCTTTCACCTTATGAAAACCCTATGAATCAATGACCTATAGAAGTTCCTATCATTAAAAGCCCTGCTAATCTCTTGCAAATAAAAGGTCATGGCTTAATTTTGGATTGTCTCTTCATAAGGTTTACATGGCATTGTCTTTTTTCACACAGAGCAAACATGACTTAGCTTTAACATCCTTGATTTTTCCGCTCAACTCAACCTGTGTAATTTGAAATGAAATTTATGAATATAGCCCACTTCATCTGTTTCCATTCTGAATCTTCTGTATCTTCTGTGCATGTTAGTTCTCTATACAATTAATGAAGAAGAAGAAATGGTTTCACATCAATTTTGACTTAAGGAAACCTTTTTCAGGGTTTTCTGTGTAAAAATCAAGACCAGACTTTCTTCACAATCTCTGTTTCTCTAAGAACCCAACTAAGGACATAGAAAAATTAAAAAGATTCAAGTCACAAGAGGTGGTGAGGAAAATCCTGTCTGGTTTAATTGTCATGCAAAAAAGTTGAAAAAATATTATTTTTTCTCCTCTTCATGAAACATTACAATACAGGGGGGAGGCTCACTAGTCTCAGAGTCTTTTGAGATTGAGTTTTGCACTCTTCGATAAAGGCATACAATTTAAAACTGCGATGACTGGTGCCTTATTGCAGTGATGGTGAACCTTGGCTTTCCAGCTGTTCTTGGACTTCAGTTCTCAGAAGCCCAAGTCTCTTCTGCCACGTGCAGTAAACCCATTTGTGTGGGTTCACAGAGACTTGGGCTTCTGGGAATTGAAGTCCAAGAACAGCTGGAGTGCCAAGGTTCACCACCACTGCCTTATTGCATGAGTTACTAGAAACAATCACCTTTATATTTCCTTTATTCACTAGAGATGAAAGGGGCTACCATGACTCCAGACATCTCCAACTTAGTTGACTAGCACAAGGACTTCTGTCACCTTTCCTATGGTGTATGCAGAAGGAGGGATGTTGTAATGGTATTTAATTAGCAGGGTGGTTGAGAGGCCCTCCCCCCTTCCACTGTTGTCATATTTGAGAATCATGTGACAGCCGTTGAGAAAAAAATCCATAGGTTAACTTTGTTTCCCTACAACCGTGTGCCTTCCCTCCAACAAAGTCAAGATAGTTTTCCGTGAGGAGCAAAAATGTCATGAGTAACCTTTATACCAACTGTCACTACAGATTTGCCCAGTTGCAGGATCAAGTCCTTGCAAAGTTATGTCAAGATAAATCTTTCGTCTTCTATGGATGCCATGAAAGCTAACACGGCTGTCCCTTTGAAAACATCTAAAGACTGAAGGGGAACAAAGAGAGAGATGTTTGACTTCTCCCATAGTGATTGGTCAGCATATGATGATGTAACAAGCAGTGATACCAAGAAGTGGTGTTTTTATTGGGCTGCCATCATGCTTTGAGCTTTTGCTCCATCAAGTCTCCAGGATTTTTTTCTCAACGGCTGTCACATGATTCTCAAATATGACAACAGTGGAAGGGGGAGGGCCTCTCAACCACCCTGCTGATTAAATACCATTACAACATCCCTCCTTCTGCATACTACAGTAGGCAATCAATATGGGCTTACATTTTATGAGACAAGGAGTTAACTTGTTCAATTATGGCACAGACAGCTCTATTCTTTTGTAACAAGTAATCTGGATAGCGAAATCGATACTGACAGGGCCCATGCATGCCAGCTAATTTCATATTATCCTCAGCCAATCAGGTGGCAAGGAGTAATAGAGTAGCTGTTACACTTCATTACATAAGAGGTGGGATCAATATCAGGACAATAAGAGGATTGGCAATACATCTGTTGTGTAAGTAACCCCAAAGGGACAAAAGTCCCAATAGCAATCTGAGCAAATCTTCATTTGCATAGACAAAAAACCAAAACAAAAACAGAGCAACAATAACAATGAGAAAGAAATAAGGTTGAAGAGGCATGGAAGAATGAATCTTTGCTCTCTGATGTATCATCAAAGATGAACATGTTCCTGCGTGGGTAGCAGGATTGGTCAAAACAACCTGGGATGGTTTTGAAAGGAAACGTCGCGAGAGAAAAAACAAAGTTCAACAAAAGGCAGCACACGACATGATTAAAAACATCTTGAGAGCTTTGAGTGTTATCCATCCTTGAAAGAAAGAAAAGGCAGAAATGTGAAATAGTCTACACATCTGTAAATGAACAAGAAAACACAATCAGTTATTTGAGAAGCTTCTATACACGAGAAAGAAGACACTGAAATCAAAGGCCAATTTCCCTAATGAGCTTCCACTGAGGGAAAGTCCCAGTAGTTAATTTCAAGAGATTGTGTTACCTGCACCAGTGTTAACTGGGAAAGTGTTAATTGCCATTAAGAAGATCCAGCCTCTGTTTGCGCACTATGCCATTTGCACAAAGAGCTTACTAGGCTCCTTGTACAGTTACCCTTATGGGACTTTGTACTCAGAAAAAGCTCAACAGGATAAAGGCCAAAGTACAGTAGAACCCCGTATAACAAATGCCTCGTAAAACAATTAAATCATACAACAACAAGGATTTGAAAAAAAAAACATTGTAGCCTGTATAAGAACTAAAATTGTTATATGATGCAATGAATCTCTATGGGGAAAAGTGTACAATGAATTTTTGGTGTGATGATGTCACATGTGATGATGTCACAGCCAAGGGAGATAGCTGGCAATTAAAGAGTCTCTATGCCAGTCTTGGAGGTGAACCTTGTGAACCCCCAAATCAAATAAGGAACTCTTAAATTATTGGCAATTTTCTGCCAGTGACATCATCATCCTTATTCAGGCATATTTTATGCTATGTAATTCTGGCCTATATATGTACGGATCCTTTATCTTTCAGGATCTTTTCCTGAATAACTCCTCTTACCTCTTACACAGTTTTTGTTCATTTCACCATGGCTAACACAGCTAAGTGTCAGCTAACCAATTTTTAAAAAATTGAATATCCAGTGTTCCTCTCCCCAAACCAATTGGTTATATGTGCCAGAGGGGGGAAAATTAATTGGGGCTGGCATCAAATGTTTTTGAGTAATGCCAAACCTATGTATTTCATTTTAACGTATTTGAGTTCTTATTTTCCTATTTAATTGACTGGCTTGTCATTTTGCTTTTAAAACTGGGATCTAAGGCATTTCACAACATAATTAAAACATACTGAGACAACACAAAAAAGCTACACTGCAAAAGGCATGATTAAACAAAATGCATTTTAAACATGCATTTTGTGAGTTGTGATACCAAAAATTGAGATTTTAAAGTAACATGAAATGGTTAAAATTTCCTACCACTGGCTGCTTCTTCTGTGTCTAGACGTGAAACTGCCAAAATGAAGCCTATCCTTTGGTGAATTCATTTCTGCAGTTCTTTTTGCCTGACCTAGTGTGAGAAAGATTAGTCAGCACAACAAAGTAGCTGTTGTCTGGGGTACGCCCGATTATGGTTCAAAAATACCACAATCCACGAGGAGGCTCTTTCTGTGTACTACTGCCTAACAGGATGTTACTGCCTGTAAAAAGAAGTTCTGGATACAACCCATACCTTTATTTTATATTAATTTTATCTTTGTACCTTGTTGATAAATTAAGAGGAAAAATGTTGTGAGAGATAGCACCTTGCTTTTTTGCTGATCATCTCATGCGAAACATACAGATACTCAACACACACATCACAAGGTTTCCCCTCAAAAATCTAAAGAAGAGAGCACTTTCACAATTCACATTTGAACCCAAGGAAAGATCATTGATTAAGGTATCCAGCTGCAGAGTCAGAGGATGGGAGAACAATTTCATATTGTCTCCTGAATTGTGGCGGGACCCAATGATCTCTAAGATCACTTCTAGCTTTACAGTTCTAAGGTGATATTATTGTTGTTTGTTTGTTGTTGAACTATTGAAGTCAACCAGCAATGTAAATAAACAGCAAACAATGTCAAGTACAGTGGAAACTCAGTTAACAAATGGCTTGGTTAACATAAGCATTGCATAACAAAAGGAAATCCATAGAAAATAGTGGCTGGGTTTACGGATTTCCCCCCAGAACATATTAATTTGCTTTCAATGCATTCCTACAGGTAACAGCATTTCAGTGAAAGTATTTTGGTTTTCAATGCATTCCTATGGGAAATTCTGTTAAAGCAATTTTTGCTGTAAGAAACACATTCATTTCTTAAAGCATTAGTTTCTTACAGCATTAGTTTCTTATGCATTAGTTTCTTACAGGAAACTTTGTTGTTTTGACTGTAAGCCGCTCTGAGTCGCCTCGGCGAGTGGGTGGCAATATAAATATAAATAAATAAATAAATAAAATGCATTAATTATGTTAACTGAGGGTCCACTATAGTTTGGGTCCTCCTCCTCGCCGTCGCCGCCAGCTCCGCCAGCTCCGCCAGCTCCGCCACCCTTCTCCTTCTCCTTCTCCTCCTCCTCCTCCTCCTCCTCCTCCTCCTCCTCCTCCTCCTCCTTCCATATTTAGGCCAGATGCGAAACTGCCAAAATGAAGGCATATTTTGGCAAGTTCATTCTCCAGATCCTTTGGTCTGACCTAGTGTGAGAAAAATTAGCTAGCAACATAAGGTTGCCATTAACAGGGTATGCTTGATTGTGGTTCAAAAATACCACAATCTTTGGGGAGGCTCTTTCTATGTACCCCATATCAAGTAATGATAAACACAAAAGAAAAACAGTAGTGCAGAATTGGTTGTCCCCACTTTTCGCAATTAATTTTGGATAACATGCAATTTTGATTCACCAAAATGTGTTACCTTTTCCGAAGGGCATGTTTCACTAGTAAAACCAGAAGGTCCACAAGTTTGGCTTGATTCTAGTTAATCTACATTTTCTTCTCAGGAAAAAAAATCAATGTTAGATGAATTAATATATCCTCTTTTTAAAAAAAAAAACACCGTAATAATCCTCAGGTTTCAGCCAAGGTTCTAATTCATTAGAGTTTTATTAGCACCATAAATCTGCCGGGCCATTTTTAGTATATTCACCAATATATATATATGATAATTCTTTTCATTTTATCCTTTTTTACTTCCTTTGAGCAATAACTGAATTCCTCTCTACATGATGAACTGGGAGAGGAGTCTGAATATCTTTGATCATTTCCTCTATCAAAGCATGGGAAATGGATTTGCCAAGCTACGTCTGCCATTATCCCTTAACCGTTGTGACCAGTAGCTATGTCATTGGAGGAAGATCGCAATAGTAATTACATGTATATACCACCCCATAGTGCTTAGTGCAACTCTGGATGGTTCACAAAATAAATAGCATTTTACCTTCAACATGTTGGGTACTCATTTTACCAACCTTGGAAGGATGGAAGGATAAGTCAAACTTGATCCCCATCAAGATCAAACTCACAAACTCAGGAGTTCTGGCTGAACTACAGCCGTTTAACCACTGTGGAATTTGCCATACCTCAAGCGCCTGCAGACAGTGGACTGCACCTCAATAAAAGTAAAGGTCACCCTTGCACAAAAGCCATCTGGAATATTTTCATTTCTAGTCATGTGGCAGGCACGACTAGATGCCAGAACCCATGGAACACTGTTGTTACCTTTCCCACTAAAGTGGTACCTATTTACCTGCTTGCAATTTCTTGCAAGGGGGCGGACAAAAATTGAGATGCCTAGATGGTATTGTTGATGCAATGGGGACAGAGCTGGGTGGGCTGAGGAAGATGGTGGAGGACAAAGGTGCCGGGAGGACAGTGGTCCATTGGGTCACAAAGTGTCGGAATCTACTGTGCGACTGAACAACAACAATTTCTTGCTTTCGAACTGGCAGGAGCATGGACAGACAACAGGAGCTCCCTCTATTGTGCAGCACTCGGGGCTAGAGCGGCTGAACTGCCAACCTTCCAGTCATCAAGTTCAGCATTTTATCTACTAAGCTACCACAGTCCCTTATATATAACAATTTATGTCTGTGACATAGGGTGAAATCTCTGGCTGTGAGGACTGAAATGTTCTGATTGTACAGCCCTATTTGGCTTAGTGGTTAAGACACTTGGCAGATCAGGAGTTAGTGGTTAAGGCACTTGGCAGATCAAAAGTTTGAGACCCAAATGCTGCACAATGGAGTGAGTTCCCATTGTCTGTTGTACCTCCTACCAACCCAGCATTTTGAAAGCAAGAAATTGCACATAGATAAAGCAGTACTGCTTTGGTGGAAAAGGTAACAGTATTTCATGCACCCTGGGAGCTAATCATGCTTGTCATGTGACCAATGGAAATGTCTGCAGATGCAGGCAGCACTGTCTCTTTGCCTGTAAATGGAGATGAGCACCGCACCCTAGCATTGGACACGACTGGCTTTTGAGCAAGGCAGACCTTTATTTCCATTTCTGGACTGTTGGCAGGCATGGGACTGAAGCCTTCAATTTTCTTCATCTCTCTGTAACTTCAATTTCATCCAGTTAAGATGTCAACTCCCAAAGCTCTCAGCACATTTCAACAGGGACAGATGTTACAAGAACATGTTAGCTTTGTATATCCCATGCATTCACTTTATGGCTGTTGTACAAGCCACAAGGAACAGAAGTGGGTGTTAACTTATGTGAATGGTGTGTGTGTGTGTGTAAGAGAGAGAGAGAATAACCTCCCCCCCTTCCAATTGAGTAAGGTAATAAACCAGCCTTTTAAAATTCTTGTTAGCAGCAGTTCCCTTGGGGAGCCAAGATACCTTTTATTTAGCATAAGTGATTATTGTCTTTATAGAAGATGAATCTCTTCCTAACAATGACTGATGGATTTGTATGTAATTACACTCTGCCTAGCAGTTTCCTAAACCTCAAAGTAGCTTTCCTCTGCTAACTATGGGTGCTTACCATAAATATTTCTAACAGGCAACTATTGTATTTAATAGCTACTAAATCCTCAGAAGTATTTATTAAGAGACACTGGGCAATTCATGTTTAATTAGTTCATAAAAGAAACAGAGAGGAGGGGAGAAAAGTACCAAAGGAAGAGTTCGATGCTATATAAAAAGAGGAAGCGACAACTAATCACAATTAAGAGGAAGTCCCAGGCTATTTAAATGCTACAATCCAATTATATCAGGTGAAATGAATTACTCCTTTAATGCTGACTTTATATGAAGATACCTCCTTATTGCTCTCATTAATAACCATCAGACATCATTTTAGTCCATATTGGCGGCAATAACATTTCTATTAGCATCATGGCAGAGCAGGGCTGACAATTAAAATAAAAAATAAATCAGGGCCAGAACTGAATAAACGTAATTATGGCTCAGAAAAGAGCTTTCACGACTATTTGATTAGTCAACTGAGCAGTACTTATCTTTTAAATCTTAAACTTCAGCAAAATGTAATTTTCAGTATGCCATTAGACTTGTCACTGAGAAACTGAGTTAGGGCCAAGAGATGGGCTCCGGGGTCATTCTGCAGGAAGGGAAGCCAAGCACCAGAAGTTAGTGTCAGAATTACAACACAGTCTTGAGGAGCAATGACAGATAATAACATTGTCTTGGTTAATCATAAGGTTTCTGCTTTTTGCCCTTCCAAGACCTGACTGCCCTATGCCGTTGACCATTTCATGTTTGGCCACTAGGGGAAAAAATTCATGCCAAACATCTATTGACAATAGTCTGAATTCTTCCTTAGTTTTGTGATGTACCCTGAGGCTGTGGAAGAGAATTCTACTGAAGTAAGTTCTGTGAAGGTGGTATAATATAACAACATATAATATGCAACATATATAGCAGCATATAACAACCTGCTACCTCACAGTCTGGCCAGGTTATCCTGCTATGGTAATAGAGTAGACCATACTGCCAATGACTCAACGCCAAGTGTCAGGCAATGGTTAACTAACCTGGCAACCCTGAGGATTAATGAGTTGGGTGCCAAAGTCCACAGGGAAGGGTGATGGTCCCCAAGTGGATTAAATCCCACTTGAATCCATCTTGATGGAGGGCAGCAGCTTCATCAATACTGGCAAGTAGATAAATAGGTGGGAAGGTGAACAACGTTCTAGTCATGCCAGCCACATGATCACAAAAATGTCTGCAGATGCAGGTAGCGCTGGCTCTTTGGCTGTAAACAAAGATGAGCAACTCCTCCTAGAGTTGGACTTGACTGGGTTTTTAGCAAGGGAGAGATGATGATGATGATGATGATGATGATGATTGATGATGATGATGATGATGGGAGCTCTTGGGGCATTACTTAAAGGACTCCCTAGATATTTGGACATTTTGGACTTATCTCATTTGACCATCCTAACTTTCCAAAAAACAACTCTACTGGGAACTGCATATATACTCAGACATTACCTTAACAGGTCTTAGGTCCTTGGTTAGGGCTTGAATTGTTAATTTCAATGCAGTCCTCAACTGTGAACCAAATGGTTGATTTTTATTTATAATAATTTCGTGTCAATAATTATTCTGATTTGAAAGGACGCTTGCGGAAGAACGTCTGCTCAGGGAATGCCCAGATGAGGTTCCTTTCATGTCCCCAAGAGCTGGGACAGAGATGGACACTCAATCCATCATGCAGTACCTGGGTCTCGAACCCCCGACTTGCCAGCCTTCCAACGAACAAGGTGAGCTTCTTAAACACTGAGCCACCGCAGCCCCTGGGAGAAAAAATAGGTGAAGCTAGTTAGTATGTGAAGGCCCACAACTCCTTCTAGGCAGTCATTCAATGTGTGGCGTTCCATCAAGGTATATGCCTCCATGCTGTTAATGAAAGTGTACATTTTGTTAAAGTTAAAACAGATGGTGACAGGGAGGGAGAAATTCCATGTTACTCTCCAAGTGGTTAAATGTGATTCTTCTTTCCCAGAGAAACTAGTCTTTGTGGTTCTGGGTATAAAAGAGATGCTATAGTAAGGTGAGAACAAGTTTGTACAGGCTTCAGTCATGCCATTATTTCATTCGAGGCATACCTCAAACAAAGTATGGAATGATGCCAACTGCAATTGAGTTGAAAGGAGTCCATGCCTCTTCTTTGGAAAGTTATGAAACAAATATTTGATCAAATATGCATCATTATCACGTTTTCACCAGGAGCGGGTAGAAATTCTACTCTCAGCTCCAACCGTTTGATGCGGGGAAATTGGTGAGCAGCTCATTTACACAACAAAACATGGAGAATTATTCGTCTTTTCTAAAAAGGAAAATGTACCTTGATAAGGGCTCTCGCATTCTGCAATTCTTCCTTAACCTACCGGTAAGTCTGAAGAGAAAAAAAGTGAATTTTCAAAACTTTTTAAAAACAACTTAGAACTTTTTTTGAACAAAGATGACATGGTTGAGAGTCTACTTCACACTGTCCCTCACAATTTTTTTTAAAAAATATCAACCCTCATACAGACACCTACCTTTTCTAATAATCTCATATTGTAGAAACACTGCCACCTGTGCTTTGAAAATATGATTTCAGTCAAGTTCCATGCTCTTTCAAGAACATAAGGATAGAAATAAAAACCATTAGTAGCTGTGTTTGCTTTTGGTGGGGATATATAATTTGAGAGCAGCACAATATGTTTATATGATCTCATCAATACAACAGGTCCATTGCTGTCTCTATGTATCAAAACATGATTCGCTGGGGTTGAGAAAGTTTGTGATTTTTACTTCACTACAATTGTGGTACTCCGTGTTGCTAGAACTGTTGTGAGAGTTCCCAGCTTCGGCTCAATATTGAAACATGAGGCATTCTGTCTTTGTTGTGTTCAGGGTGTGGAAAATATCTCTAAATTTATCCCCTTTCTTTCTGAAGCTATTCAAATGAATGTAGTATGAAAAGAAGGGCCGGTAGCTCACAAAGATGCAAGCAACCTATCTCATGCTTCTTTTGTTTTGAAATTTGTGCAATTGTTTTGAAATTTGTGCAATAGTATGATAATATCGCCATCTTTGCTGTCCTTTGAGTAGGTAATAATAATAATTTTGTGTCAGAAATTATTCTGGGTTGAAAGGATTTTTGCGGAAGGAAAATTTTTGGTATTTCAATTTTTAAAATAAAAATACACAATATTTGCTCTTCAGATGCAAACGTTTTGTACAAAAATGAAGATTATTATAGTATCCAAAGAAATTCAAGGAAAATTGAAAATAAGTAATAAAATAACAAATCCAGATTCCTTTTTGCAAACCTGATCTAACCTAACCTACAGATCTTTAAACATTACTATGTTACTGGTGCAGGTTTGTCAACTATTTCCAGTTCTCTATTTTTGTGCTAAAACTAGTAATTTTGATGCGGTGGGGAAATATGACAGAAAAACAGAAGATATGCCTATGCATTCTTTGCACGTGTGAGGATACCTTTTGCTCCATTGGTCACTCACTCTCTCAAATAATTGATGATAGATTCAGAATAGATATTCGTATGCAGGAATATGGCCCTTTAGTTTACTTGTGTAAATTCCCCTGTGGCTGAGCAGGGCAAGTGAGGTCAATTGAAACTTGAAGGTAAATAAAGGAAATACAAACAAATATGCTAAAATCTGTCTAGTGAATGCCAAAAATTAGCATGGGGTAGGTGGAGCTTGTAACATTATGCATTGCAACAATATACATAGTTTTATCCTGGATGCAAAGATTGCAACATTATACATAGTTTTAGCCTGGATGCAATATAAATTTGAACTAATAAATAAATAAATAAATAAATAAATAAATAAATAAATAAATAAATAAAAATAGTTTTAGCTTGAGTGCAAAAATTGCAACATTATACATAGTTTTACCCTGGATGCAAAAATTAAAGTTACTTAAAATGCATTGACTATCTAAACTATTTTGAGTCGAATTGCAATAATTTTTAAATACCATACATGTGTTTTTTCCCCTTGATTTTTCTGAGAACTATAATAAATATCCGATAAATCGGCTACCAACTTCTCATATGCCTTTTACCTTCTGGCCCCTTCTGAAAATCTCTCTCTCCCTTGTTCTGCTTTTATTTATTAAAATGTATAGATTACTTAAATCTTTGAAACTCTGGCAGCTAATTCTTTCCCAAACCCTCCGAGAAGCGGAGTTTACAAGAAAACCAAATGGGCAATCATTATTCCCCATCAACAATGAGCCGAGACATGTGTAAATTGCATAATAAATTAGGTATTTGGAGATAAATGAATTTACAATAAACAATTACCACTCCACTCCTGCCTCTCCATAGGCCGAGATCTGGTAAAAATCAGCCACAGGTAGTTAAGTGATTATAAACTGTAAAAATAAATCAACCTGATATAATTGCTTGGAGGGGAGGGGGAGAGTTACCAACATATTTAACATTTCAACAGAGCACCCTTTTCCATATTCATTCGGCATTATCTAATTACCTTCAGATTGCATTTCCATCAGTGATATGACCTGTATTTTCCTTTTTATAACTGTTAGGGAGGGAAAGCGGGAGGTGGAATGAGCCAACCATGGGCGATAAATCAACCTTACCATTAGGACTGAAATAGCTCATCACGGCACTTCTAAATCTAGGATTTATAAAGATGTCTAGGCCAGTATAGCAGTGGTGGACACCATAATAAATTCATGAGCGCACTGCCAAGCCAGGCTAGTTCATTATGTGGCAGGCTGCTGGCCATTAATCTAGCCGAGAGAGATTCCCCGAGAAACTAAGGCTGCTAGGGAAATTTATGCAGACTTAAAGTTACCCATTTCATTACGGATTTAATCTGTTTCTCTCTGTCGGAGTGTGTGAAAGGTTTTTCCGCAGTTTAGATCAAGCACTTGTAACTGCACTATTTCATATTATTTCTTCAACAATAATGTCCTAATTTCTTCCTTTTAAAAAATTAAAGAAGAAGGAAGGGAGCCTTCCTGCTGAATGTCTTCTCTTCATATTACACTCAATGAAAAATTTATACAATCAATTGACAAAGGGCTATCCCTCCCACCAGAACTTTCTATTAACATGTAAATTTTCATATGATCTTTGCCTAGTATGCAGAGTGGAAGTCACTTGCCTTGTCTATACTTGAACCTCCATGTGTCTTCAAGCCTGTGCATGTCCACTCACCCATGGAGAAATACAAACACCAGTCCCAGGTTGTTTAATCCCATGACTGAGAGAGAACTTAAAAAAGATAAGTGTATTATTTTTCATTCATAAAATCACACACTGGGAAGTCACATGCTCAAATAGTCTTTGAAAGGAACTGTGACTCATCAAATAAGCTAACAGAGGAGTTTCCATTGGTCTGTTTGCTTATGCGTCTACATTGATGTTTACCACAAACTTGGGGACTGAGGTGGCTTAGATGCTGATCTCGATGACTGGATGGTCAGAGTTCAATTCCCAAGTACTGCATGACGGAGTGAGTTCCCATCTCTGTCCCAGCTCCTGCCAACCTAACAGTTTGAAAGCAAGAAATTGCAAGTAGATAAATAGGTACCATTTCTGAGGAAAAAGGTAACAGTGTTCTGTGTGCTTCAGCATCTAGTCATACCTGCTACATGACCACAGAAGCATCTTCCACCCACATCTGTTGGAAATCCTACTGGAAATTCTTGGATTCCCCTTTTAAAAACAAAATAAAGGCTTTATTACTAATTTTTCAAAGTGTTGAAGCAGGTACTACCTTTTAAAACTTTATTTGGCCTTTTATTTTCAAAATTAAAGGCAGGGTCTTTTTCATATTGAAGGTTAATTCAGGGCTTGCCTACATACCAAAATACTCCTATATTTGCGTTTGGTTTGGCATATTTAAGTTTGGCTTAAAGATCAGGAACTACATGATCTACAATTCAGTGCATTGGGTTTTTTATACTGCTTGCAAATGGTGTATTTTAAACATAATGGTGGGGGTTGTTTATTTTGAATCAATTCCAGTTGTAGTTTATTTTGAATCATTTGTTTGCATATGAAATTGTCTGTATTTGGGTAAAATGTGTCTCTGGGGTTTGGGGATTTCTTTGTTGCCAAAATAATGGGCTTTGGACTGTAGATATCTTTCAGTCTGAACTGATATCTTATTTTAAAAAATCTCTTTTAAGGGTAAGACTATTGAGACATGGCAATTTAAAAGAAACATGGAATATATTACAGAGGCAATTGAGAAAATATGCTTTGGGAAATTAGGAGGGACATACTTGGAGCATAGGGCTGCAGTGGCTTAGTGGTTAAGGCCCTGAGGTTGACAACCAGGAGGACGGTAGTTCAGTAGTTCGAGACCCGAGCGTTCCTTGATGGAGTGAGGTCCTATTGTCTGTTCCAGCTTCTGCCAACCTAGCAGTTCAAAAGCAAAAAGTTGCAAGTGGATTAATAGGTACCGCTTCGGTGGGAAAGGTAACAACATTCTGTGCACTTTGGTGTCTAGTCATGCTTGCCACATAACCACAAAAACATCTGCAGATGCAGAAAGTGCTGGCTCTTGGGCTGTAAATGGAGATGAGCACCACCTTCATGTTGCAGCTTGTCTCATTAAGAAACACCATGTGACATGAAATTCACATTAAATAAACTTTGAAAATCCCAAACCAGCTCCTGAGTTATTTCAGCAGTGTAGACAATCCCCTCAGTTATTAGATTTTAAGGTAAAGTCAAGGTCTCCCTTGACTGAAAGCTAGTCATATCTGACTCTAGGGAACAGTGCTCATCTCTGCTTACAGCCAAAGAGCCAGCCCTGTCCTCATCCTCAGATGATGCCGTGGTCATGTGGAAGGCATGCCTCAACAACGGAGGGCACTGAATTCTGTTACCTTTCCCACCAAAGTGGTGCCTATTTATCTATTTGTAATTTCTTGCTTTCAAACTGCTAGGTTGGCAGTAGCTGGGGCATAGACAGGAGCTCATTCTGTCACCAGCACTTGGGGCTTGAACTGCTGACCTGCTGCCTTCTGGTCATCAAACTCAGCATCTTAACCACTAAGCCCTGTGGTTCTAGGAACTATTTTGGGCAGGAAGTTATATATACAAGCAAACAAATGGCATAATCATATTCAAGCACAAGAAAATATAAGTAGTCTGTAGATAGGGAGTTTGACAAGATGTACATTCAAATCCTGATTCAGATGTAACGTTCAGAGAGTTAACACCTCTCATGTTGACCTACCTCATAGGACAGTATGCCATCTTGATCTCTTTGCAGGATTCTAAAAGTACAACTGAATAAAATGCATTCATATATAACACATTTTACACACACTAGAATGGAACATGGCCATTATACATTTTTGTTATTATTCAAAGCATTTTTTTTATTCTGCCTGTCTGCTTAAAAGAAGTACATCTTCAACCAATTTCTTAGATTTCAGAGAGGACAGTATTATTAAGTCATAACACTGTTGGAAGTTTTCCCAGCACTGATAAAAGTCTTACAAGATAGAAGGATAAATTCCTAGACAGAATTAATTTTGCAGCAAAGTTAGAGTTCTTAATCCCAACCATCCAAGTTGTCTCACAAAGGGAAATTGCTCATATAATTCTAACACATCTAAAAAAATCTAAGTCCTTTGAAACTCACATTCCAATGGTAACAAAAGAAACACACACAACCTAGTCCAGAATATAACAGTGGAATAGTTTTCCATGGGGAAATTCATTTGGATGAGAAGATCTAACGTTGCATTGTGCACAGTATATCTACCTGTTTTCCATTTGTTCTATGAGCAAGTGGGGGAGGGTTTAAGCTTTTTGGGATGGAGACTGAATTTCTGACTTTCCTTGCTATACCCTTGTAGTGTACAGACACTTCTCTGAAGGATAGCAAACCTTTTAGATTTAATGTGAAAAGTTACACAACAATTATTTTTTTCTTTGTGAATTAAGGCGATGCAAATGAAGGGCCATGGCATTATATTTGCAGGACAGTCTTCGTGGGTGATCGCCATGAGGATAGTCAATATTCGGAATCAGATACAGCACAGGAAGAAGAAGGAAGGCTTCTGGGGTTGAATAGATTGAGCTCTTCCTATGAATGAACAACAATGTTATCTCTAACCGCTTTCAAGATGCTCTGTTCTTTCTGAACAACTCCTCAAATCTTCAAAGCAGCTGGAATGTTGGAAAAAGTGAATTTTCCCACCAAATAACAATTTATTGGAATTGTTGTAGATCACAAGCCAAATATGAGTCAACAGTGCAATGTGACTACAAAAAAAAAGGCCAATGTTATTTTAGACTGTATTAACAGAAGTATAGTCTCAAATAACCATTAGGTGGTAAAGATAAAGGTAAAAGTCACCCTTGCTCGAAAGCCAGTCGTATCTGACTCTAGGGTTCAGTGCTCATCTCTGTTTCATAGTTGAAGAGCCAGGGCTGTCTTCATCTGCAAATGTGTCCATGGACATGTGGCAGGCATGCCTCAACACTGTTGTGGATGGAATACTGTTTACCTTCCCACCGAAGTGGTCCCTATTTATCTACTTGCAATTTCTTGCTTTCAATCTGCTAGATTGGCAGTAGCTGGGACAGAGCTGGGAGCTGGGAGCTCATTACGTCCTGTAGTACTTGGGAATTGAACTGCTGACTTGCCGCCTTCCAGTCAGTGTCTTAACCATTTGAGCCACTAGTTAGACCACATCTGGAGTACTTTGTCAAATTCTTGGCACTGCACTTTAAGAAGGATGGAAATAAATTAGAACAGGTACAGAGAAGGGTTACAAAGGATGATCAGACGAATGGAAATCAAGTCCAAGGAGGAAAGAGTGAAGGAACTAGACATGTTTAGCCTTGAGAAGAGGGAACTGAGAGGAAATACGATGATAGCACTCTTCAAATACCTGAAAGATGTTCATACAGAGAAAGGCCAGGATCTGTTTTCCATAATCCCAGAGCGAGGGACACGTAATAGCAAGGTGAAATAACAGAAAGCCAGATGTAGGCTAAAAACGTCTTAACAGTTAGAGCAGTATGACAGTGGAACCAACTGTCTCCTTGTTCAAAAGCCAGTCATGCCCAACTGTAGAAGAGAGAATTGAACTGCCATCTGTCATATTTGCTTTGATTCAGAGTCCTTCATTGAACACGGGCTTGGATTTGATCGTCTAAAATGCCCATTCAAACTCTGTTATTCTATGATTCTAGATTAGGCATGCAAAAACACACATAACAAGGATTGCTGATGGATCACAAAGACACAAATTATTTGGTATTTAAAAAGTGTGTCTTGTGGGTAGTGGTGGGATTCAGCTGGTATGCCCCGGTATGCCCGTACTGGTAGTAGAAATTCCAGCTGGCACCACCCATCCTTTTGCTGGAGCCTCGGGTCGTAGGGCTGCACCTGCCTCCCATACTGGTGGCACAGCCTCTCTGGGTTTCCCCCATCCGGTTGCCAGAGCCTTGAGTCACACCCACCCAGTCACATGGCTACCTGGCCATGCCCACCATGCCAAGCCCACAGAGTAGGTGGTAATTTAAAAAAACAAACCACCACTTCTTGTCAGGGAAATTGTAAAGCTTTCTGCAAAACATCATCATCATCATCATCATCATCATCATCATCATCATCATCATCAACCACAACCACAACCACAACCACAACCACAACATAACTTCACCCCTACACATTACAACTAATGGGAAGTAACTGTCTTCTCATGTTCATGCAGAAGAAAACAATATCTTATTATTTATCCACTGTTTAATGTGCTTTCTTGATGAGTCAAGGATGATAAACTGTGCAAGTATTAATCACATACTTTTAGCAAGAATTTACATCCCTATCATTGACTCTTTAGTTTTACAAACGTTCTACTCCTAGAGATGAATAGCACAAGAACTGCCTTAATGAGGTGGCTCAAAAGAGTTGTCTTCATTTCTAGGTTGTCCTTGGAGTGTGTTTAGGAGAAGTGTCATGATGAGAGTTTGCAATTCCAAATTTACCACAGCATTTGTGTCACAGAAGCCTAATGGGACATTTAAGAAGAGTTTGACACCTTCTGGGGGAAATGCCATTTTGTTTTCCATGGTTGCACACATTGTGAAACTTATGAAAAATGAGTTGGCCTTCAGTTGTGCTTGCCAATTTTTTCTTACCAGAGGGTAAAAAGAAAAAGAAACCATCATTTAAGCTTTTTGCTGAAAGGGGTGCCCTCAAGCTGTTGGCATCAGGGTATCTTCAACTTGTTGAAGTTAACCTATACTGACATCGCCAAAGACAACCCCATTGAGTGTCAAGAATGTAGTCCTGGAGTATCTGTAATTGACAGGTATATTCATAAAATAAGCAATCATTCAATTTCCTTCCAAACTTTAAACAATTATTGTGGATCAGAACATGGTGTTTAAGAGTTATCAGAAAGAAATACAAAAAAAGATAAATAAATCAGAAAAGAGCAAAATGAGAAATCACATACAAAATAAGTTTAACTTTCAAACAGAATTTGATTGGCTTGACTAGAATCCAATCAAAAGTAAACGTACTAAATCAATTGTTTAATATATTGAGCCGGCAATAAGATATTGGCTGTTAGTTCTGCAAAGATTTTCCAAGACTCTTGATGAGATATCATCAAACTTCAAATGTCCATGTTTGTGTCCCCTCCCCAGGGTTTACATCTGATGGCAAAAATCCAATTTTAATCTAATGTAAAGTAAGCCCATTGAAATCAAAGAGAACTATGTTGTTATAGATGAGTCCCATATATTTCACCGGGAGTTCTCTATCTGGGACTAAACTTGGATTTAGATCTTGAGTAACATCTTATGAAATTCCACAATGAACATAGGCACTGGTGTTTTGATGTTACAAAAGAAACCTTCTCTAAATCTAAATCTGTGGTTTACTGTTTTTACTCATGCAGCATTGCAGTGGCTTTGTGGTTAAGACACTGAGTTTGAAGACTGGAAGGTCAGGGTTCAATACCCGAGTGGTGTATGAGGGATATTTAGAACATGATTATTGGGGGAGGGGGAGAGAAAGAAGAGGAAAGGGAAAGGTTTGATCTCAACAAGGAAGGCTTTACAAACATTTAAATGAGGCTGTGAAACCAGTTAAGCCCTGTTAGAGTATCTGCAGAATCTTCCTTCTCCCTTACATACAGACTTTAACATCAAGATCCCACTGTCTTCTTTGACTGTCAACATGTGTAGCATCTTGCATGATGAAGAGATCTGATCATCAAAAGCAGGCACAGTTTTGTGCTTTTTAGGGGAATGGCGGTTGGCATTCTGTAGAGTATCCATATACTATGGTCTTTCAGGTAATAATAATTATTATTTGTATAGCTCCAAATTATTCTGGGTTGAAAGGATTTTTGCTGGAGAAACTCTCCTCAGGGGACTCCGGGGTGAGGCTCCATTCATGTCCCCAAGATCTTTTCCCACCGAAGTGGTCCCTACATATCTAACTGCAATTTCTTGCTTTCAAACTGCCAGGTTGGCAGGAGCTGGGACAGAGACGGACACTCAATCCATCATGCAGTACCAGGATCTTGAACTGCCTACTTGCCAGCCCTCCAGCTTACAAGGTGAACTTCTTAACCACTGCAGCCCCTGGTCTTCCAGTTGAAATGTTTCCCCTTCTCATGCTTCTTTCTCTTCCACTTAGTTTGCAAAACCCACGCAATCGCTTCTTGAACAGAAGAAACAGGCTAGCTTTCCTAGGCTACCAAGATTCGGAAAGGAAACCCATTTAAAACAGAGGTCATCATCTTCTCCCTGCTGTAGTGGCTCATTCCAAAATCACAACACATCTTGCCAGGAACTAACAATATGTGAAAAATTGCTCAACCCCCCCTCTGGTTTGCCCACTGAAGCATTTTATAAATAAATAATTAAAACAATGGCGAGCCTGGCATTCCATGCCCCCAATTCCCGGAGCACCTCAGGCTCCTTAAACTGAAGCGTTTGCCTCAGCTTGCATATTGCAAAACCCATTCGCCAAAAGATTATGGGCCTTTAAGTGTCATCGAGGCCTGAAATGTGACTCTAGGGGTTTTTAGAATGGTTTGGAATTCACAAATGCCAGTGAATATTCTCTCCTGTCTGCTATTTCTTGCTTTTCTTGTTCCTTTCCTCCTTTTTTAAAAAGGCTGGTCCCCCCCTTTTTTTTCAGAGATCAAAGTGCAAAGGAAACAAGGAAAATGAAATGAGGAAAATGAAAGAAAAGGAAGAGGGAAGAAAGAGAGAGAATGGAACAACAGCCCCTGTTTTCATATGCAAACATGAATTCTTTATAGGCTAAAATGCATTTGTGAATTAAGGAGAAGATGCATATTTATATTTCTGCTCAAAATGCACCCAAAGCAAATGAACAATGAGCGCTCTTCTTAAAGTTAAGGGTGGAAGTACCACACTCCATAGAGGACCGCAAGGGAAATCAAGCCACTTCCTTAGCTCTCCACAATAAAGAAGAGGCTAAACTGAAAGTGGGGAAAGCACACTTCCTTCCATGTACATCCATCCACCTATAACAGTGATAGTGAACCTTTTAGAGACCAAGTGCCCAAGCTTCAACCCAAACCCACTTATTTATTGTAAAGTGCCAACTCAGTGACAGGGGAGGGAGGAAACTCTCCCATTGGGCCACTGGGCAGAGGGGCGGGACAAACTCTGTGCTGGGGGGAGGTAGGAAGTGTTCCCATTGGGCTGCTGGGCAGAAGGGTGGGGCAAATTCTGTGCTGGGGCAACCGTGCCCACAGAGAAGGCTCCGAGTTCCAACTCTGGCACCCAAACCATAGGTTTGCCACCACTGAACTATAATGAAGACTGAGGACCAATGAGTTAGAAAGCCAAGCCATGGAAAGGCAAGAAGACCTAGCCAGGGCCCCTACCTTCCTGGCTCCAGAGTCTTGGAAACACATTGTTGCTCCAGCCTCATACCTGCTCCAACTTGAGACAACAAGTCATCGGATGGCATTTACGTTAGCCCGCTGCCAGACCCTCCCTTCTGCAGTTCTTGAGGTAAAGTTCCAAAGGACACCAATGACAGAGAGACAATGTCCCTGTGACACTGGAGAAATTGAAACCACAGAACACGTTCTCTGCAGCTGCTCTTATTATAGAGACATCCGGAACAAGTTCGTATCTCCACTGATCTGAAAGTATCGTGGCTGGTCAAACAGCACATGCACCTACTGGCTGATGAAAGGCCAACCTTCACCCACAATACTGCCAGGTTCTGCATCACAGCATGTAAGATCAGAAGAACAATCCAGCCACAGCATAGGTTTCTTAATAGTTGTAACATTATTGAACTACAGTAAAACCTCATAACACTAAAACCTGGTTCCACAAGTCTTCGTGTTATATGATTTTTCGTGTTATCTGATCCTCTATGGGATCCATAGAGATACATTGTAACCACACAGGCTTTCGCGGTTGTTATCTGAAGCATCCCATAGGATCTTAATGTTATCTGATGCAATTCTTCCCCCCAGATTCCTTGATGTTATGCGATTTTCGTGTTATTCGATACTAATGTTATATGAGGTATTACTGTATGTGCTAATTTTACTACTCAACTCTGAGCAGAAATGCTCACTTTTAAGCCACACTCAATTTAATTTTTGTCTCTTCATATATATATTTAAGTACCCTCATTTTAACTTCTGTTCCCCTTGCTGTTCTATGCTGGTCTTGGACCGTAATAAAGATTTGATTTGATTTGAGAAAGCCAAGCATCAGAAACCAAGTTGATAGTAAACTTGTGATTTCATAATCATCTGTACTTTTTCTTTTTAAAAAAATCATTTTTGTCAATAGATGCTTCTCATGAATTGTCTTTTCCCCCCCTCGATTTAATCACAGTTTTGGAAGACAAGGTTCTAACAATGTTTAAAGTCCAGGATCTCACTACAAGGTTGTCCTACTGATACTGCCTGGAGCTGGCCATACCAATAACTAGTTTCCCATGTCTGTCATCAACTTGAGCTGCTATAACTTTTTCTCAAATTGTCCTTATACTTGGAGTTCCTCTTAACTTGTTACGGACCTAGAAAAGGCAGCTTTGTAGTTAACATCTCAGTTACATCATTGATTCTACTATTGACTGATTTATGAACCTCCAGATGAGTGCTTTGATGTTTTCTTATTTCCAGGTTTCTCATTTGAGCTGTTGCTCTCCCAGAGCTAATAAATAAAGGCTAGGAAGAAGGGGAAATATAAGAGGTGGTTATCCACATCCTTCACACTAAACTTTGCACAAATATTGTAGAATTACAGACACATGTCAACATCTTTTGATCAGTGATTTCTCATGTCCAGATGGGGGCAGCACCTCAAAATTCTGGGGTGAGATCCCTCCCATCCCATATCATGAGGCTACCCACACTTCAGATATTATAAGAGGGGAAGAATGTAAATATCAAGGCTTTCTCCATTTTTACTGATACACTGGCATGACACAACTTCCAGATTTTGTTTTCTGCAGTTTTCAAGACTAGAAATAACAGATTGGTAGTTTTATGGCTCTCATTCCAAAGGGTTCTGTAAAAGGAAAATCAGTATATATACTCATTATTGTTTTACAAAGCTATGTAAGTATGATGTCAGAGCTGTGGTGGTTAATGGTTAAGACACTGAGCTTGATGACTGGAAGGTCAGCAGGTCAGCAGTTCAAGACATGAGTGCTGCATGACAGAGTGAGCTCCAGTCATCTGTCCCAATTCCTGCCAACCTATAAGTTCGAAAGCAAAGAAATTGCAAGTAGGTAAACAGGTACCGCTTTTGAGGGAAAGGTAACAGTGTCCTATGTGCTTCCACATCTAGTCATTCCTGCCACATGACCATGGAAACATTTGCAGACAGAGACAGCACTGGCTCTTTGGCTGTAAACAGAGATGATCACCACCCTCTAGAGTAGAACAATGACTGGTTTTTGAGCAAGAAAGACCTTTACTTTTACTATAAGTATCATAGACTGGGTATAGAGTAGACCTAGTTATGGCATCTGGGGGATTCTGAGAACTGCAGTCCTTTAAAAACGTTTTCCAGCATCTGGTTGTGGTGTACAACATTTCCTGAATCGGCTTTCAATGAAGTGAATTGTCAACATATCTTAACATTCTGATCACTGTTGCAAGCTTTCCATATTGATTACGAAAAATACATCCCTGATAGTGTTAGTCAATAAATGAATTAATCATTGGTGTCTGATAGTTTTACGGCCGGCTTAATGTTTCTGTCTGCCATTGAATTATGCTCTCCCCTTCCTAAAACGATGAACTGGAGAGTGGAAATCACTCTGCCCATTCATGTGCCTGTATACTCAGGAGTAAGCCATGATGCATCCAACATGACTTATTCCCATGGTGGCTTGCAGCCTAAAGCTCTTTCTGGCACACAAACTTCTCATACTTTGAGTTTTTCTTACTACAGTCCATTTGCCAGTTCGATAGAATAAAAACAGGACCACATCCAAAGCTGGTTCTTATGATATTTGACTTTCATTTGCCCCATCATTATCATGTCTGTTCAGTTTTTAAGAAAATCTCCCTGTATCCTATGATTGAGAAATGCACATTTTCTGAAGAGGGTTTTCTCCAGTGACCAGCCCAGGTTTGAAATGTCCTCTCTTGGGAGGTTCAACTGCTACCATCATCATCAGCTGCTACTTGTATCCGAGCATACATTTTTCCTGGAAGTCATTTTCTTAGTTGGTGGATGTGTCTCTGGTGATTCAATAAACCAATCCTGGCATAAAACATGCAACCACACACATTACACTGAATAGATGGTGAAGGGTGTAGTTGAGTTTGATGAAGCTTTCATGCTTGTTGCTTAGCCTCTTCATATTTGCGATGTTCTCCTTTGAACAGATTGGTAGGAGCAGAGATGGTATGGCACCAAAGTGGACGATCTACAGCTGTTTCTTCCCAGGTTTGTGGATTTCTACCTGACACCTTCATGGTTTGTTTTGGCTGCTCCTTATAATGCTTCAAAGGAGCTCCATAAGGTCTTGTACCAGATCTAAGTTCCCGATAAATAATTTGATGAGGAAACCTGGAACCATCTATACTGTGGACATGCCCTATCCATCCAAGATGGATGCTTGGAATGCGTATAATGGAAGCTTCAATGCTATTTACTCTCGAGAACTGCGATGGTGATGACATAATCATCCCACTTTATCTTTAATTCAGTGCCAAGTTAAAAAGTGATTATTCAACTAACTATTTGGCATCTCTCAGATCATGTCTTGAAGGTCAATCTTTCAACTAGTTATTTTCTGTTCTGTTCTGAATTGCTTATAACTAAAAGTAACCATTTCAATTACTTGCAACAAATGTGAAAGTAAAGAGTAACCTTAAAGAGAATGAAAGTTTGCTAATGCACCTAAAAATGTAAAATTGGGTAATCGACTAAAATTTTAAGTAATTTCTCAAGCTCTGATTTCTCCACTTAGTCACTAATAAACTTATACTGGTCATTCTAGCAATGGAAGGATGTTATCTCTTATTAAATTAGAACCACTTTACTTCCACTATATATTGATTTAATTTCATGTAGATTTGCTTGTTGCATTTAAACTACACAGTTCACTCTGAGTCACACTTTTAAATTAACAAATCAATTAATTAACAAATGTATGGCATCACGGGAAATCAATGGGGCTCTAGTTACTCAGAGAATTTCTGTGCTCCTTCTTTGAAACATCTATTTTAATCCAGCTTTGCCAAATTTCCTTGCTTTCTTTTTGATTTAGTTGACTAGGCTATGCACTGTAGCTCTTGGATACATTAGCCTTCAAACTGGGCCTGGGGAGGACTGGTAAATCAAATGCTGTATTATTCTGAAGATAATTTGCCCAGAAAAGCAATGTGTATTTCTTCTGCTGATTTGAGATAGGACCTTTTCACACATGACTCTGGACTTGTAAGCAAGGTCACTCAACCAATCTCCTCCAATGATCTGAATTAAATTAACCATGCAAGTGAATAAGTATTACCACGGATTTAACCTACTTTTTCTCCCCCCCCCCATGGAATGTCCTTGGAGATGCGAACATTGGCAATCAGACTTGCAAATTAAGCCTGTGATTACTTTCACATGTCCACTCACAAAACAAATCCCATTAAGAGTAAGGTGAGGGAGATACTCCATCTCGTTGAGCTATCAAGCTAGAACTTGCTTCTGAGTAAATTTTTGCAAAGTGGATGAGTGGCACACTCAATGGTATAAAATCCTTCATTGTTCTAAATCCAACTGGTAATCCTAACCTGAGTAATTCACTGTATCAACTGCAGAATAGTAAATAAACATGTGTGGACAACCTGTTGATTCGGTTGGTCTATTCTAAATGAAAATAGAAGGTCTCAAAAGGATTGAACTGCATTCAGTGCAATTTGCTTCTGAGTAAATGAGCATAAGATTTTGTCCAGAATTTGTAAATCAAATGAAGTTGTACCAAGAACCTTGTACAATCCACAAGATTAATGAAGTCTTGGGAGGGGGGGAGAGAAGGGGATAACCTTCATATTCTAGAAGCTATATTCAAATGTCATGAAAAGGGAAGCATATTTAAATTTTTAATTAATCTTCCTTTCCTCCCCCTTAACACACACTTCTTTCATTTAAACAATAAATGCAATAATGTACATACATTTACATTACGGCCCCTTTACTGCATTATCTTAAGATACCAGGCATTTAAAGATTTATAGAGAAATGTTGCTAGGAGGGTAATTATGGTAGGATTTTATGTAAAGCTTGCCATAAAGCTAAATATAGTGGTTTTACATTGAAAAGGGTACAATAATGTTGAACATAAAAAGAAGTAAATTATGGACTTGATCTAAAGAAGGTCCAAATTAAGAGAAACCTACATTTTCACCTTTCACCTTTCACATTTTCACCTTTCCTTTGTTATATGCATAGCCCTCCTATCTTCATGACAAATAGGGCCTTTTGAGTGGCTCAGTACCTTGACCATACCATGAAGAACAACATAGAGAATCCCCCAGCTCACTCTGCAAGGAAAGATCCCTGGGAAGAGAGGCCCTGGATGTAGATGGACCTCATGGCTGAAGACTTTGGTGTGGCATGATCTCGGAAGAACTGTCCCAAAAAATTAAGAACAAGAAGACAATTGCCATTATGATAGCCAATATCTGGAAAGGATACAGCACCTAAAGAAGAAGAAGAGTGGTGGTGGATCTGGGCCACTGGCATTCTCCCTCTCCATATTTAGGTAGATTGTCAAGAGAGACCTTTGTATGTCACCCTTCAACTCTTTAATGCAGGGATGGCCAACCTTGGTGCTCCAGATGTTCTTGAACTTCAATTCCCAGAAGCCCTGATCAGCAAGTATGCTTCTGGTAATTGATGTCCAAGAGCACCTGAAGCACCAAGGTAATTTCTTCAGCTTTTATCATTATAACTATAAAAGTAACTAAGTTGCTACAGAAACACTCAAAAAAGAATGAAGTTGTCACCTGTGGCAGTCTCAATGGGGTGTAGCTGGTGGCACTGTGGTTAAATGGCTGTACTGCATCCCAAACTGCTGCTGACATGAGTTTGATCCTTACTGGGATCCAAGTTGACTCAGCCTTCCATCTTTCTGAGGTCGGTAAGATGTTGGGGGCATGTTGGGGGCAAAATACTAATTAACTTGAAAACCACCCAAAGAGTGTACTAACAGTTGAAGCTGATGCTCAAGTACTTTGGCCACCAAATGAGAAGAGAGGACTCACTTGAGAAGTGAGAAAGATTGAAGGCAAAAGGAGAAGGGGGTGCCAGAGGATGAGGTGGTTAGATGGCATTGCCGACGCAATGGGTGTAGCTCTGAGTGGGCTGAGAATGATGGCGGAGGATAGAGGAGCCTGGTATGCAGTGGTCCATGGGGTCACAAATGGTTGGACTCAACTGTGCAACTGAACAACAACAAATCAGACTCCACTCTAGAGATAGGAGTAGTTGATCCTAGGTTCCCCATCATTTTATTTCTACTACCCCTTATTGTATCAATTGCCTGTGGTGCTTTCGGCACTGTAATGCTACTTGTAATGCCAATAAAGGTTTTTGAATTTGATTTGAAACTAGTTAGTTCTATGTTTTGCTCACACTAGATGGACTTCTTTTGCTCTGACCTCTACTAGACATTAGCAAGGTTATAGGGGATGTCATGTTCCTCCCAAAAGAGGGTTTTAGCCTTCCCAGGCCTTCTGTGGCCCACTAATCACTGCCACATTAAAGCAATGTCAGGGCATATCAATTTATTTGATTTCAGAGGCCCAATTAAAACATAAAATATAGCCCTCATAATGCTACTACTTTTGAATAGCCAGCTTTCTCTCTTTAGGATCTTTGCCACCTCTTGGGAGGACCTCTTGGGGCGATAAGGAGGTCAAGCAAATGCACAAATGGAAACTATTCCCGGCCTCCATGAGCAGCAGAGGAGGGAAAGGAGGGAGAAAGAACTGTTGGCATTTGACATAATTTATAATACCAAAGAGCCAGAAACAGGGAAAAGGTTGATGTAGTAATAACATTAGGAAGAACTGTAGCCCATACAAGCTACTGTTCTATAGCGTGCCAATCAATAGCTCTTTTATTAGTAGGTGCAATCAATGTACAGGAGACAGACCCAGCCAATTAAGGTTATCGACTGACTGAAGACTTGCAGGAAACACTTTTCCCCTCTGGTTTTTGTTTTCTTTTCTGAGAGTTAGAAAGGAGCTCCCCTTTTTTATCACTGGGTTTCCCACCAAGTCATCTCCAAGAGTTCTTGCAGAAAGGAAGCACTGACAGAAAACAGACGAAATCTATCTCTCAAGCCTTTAACCTGGGGTTCAGCAGAGGGAAGTAGCAGGACACATAAAAGTTTCTCTCACAGAGAGAGAGAGAGAGAGAGAGAGAGAGAGAGAGAGAGAGAGAGAGAGAGAGACTTGAAAATGTCCTTCCAGGAGATCAATCTTTCTCATAGTTGAAGTTTTTGAAATGGTAGCCATGTTAGTCTGTGCGAGCATACCAGAGAGTAAACAGAACAAAACAAAACAAAACAAAGAAGACAAAAAAAATTGTGGCACCTTAAAGCAGAGGTGCCCAAACTTTTGGGGCTGTGGGCCAGTCACGTGGTTTAGTGGGCTGGTCATGTGGTTCAGTGGGCCAGTCAAGTGGTTCCTCCCACCGGAAGCAGAAGTAAAACACGCCTTGCAATATCTGTTTTGCAACAGGATGAGATAGATTTTAAGTTGCAATTTTAGATTTTAAGCTGCAATTTTCTCTGCTTAACTAACTCCTGTATTTAAATGCGAGCTTTCGTGGACAAGAACACACTCCTGAGTTGGCATACAAAACATCTATGATAGGGAAAATCAGCCAGAAGAGCTTGTGTGAAGAGAAATTGTACAAAACTAATAAATGTTGCACCCCTCAAAAAAAACTGAATGGGAAATGGAGAATAACTGATGCGTCAACTTCAGATCAGAAACATGGCAGGGAAAATCTAGAACTTCAAAATTTGGGGAAGACATTCAAAGAAGAAGAGTGTCAGAAGCATCTCTAGATAACACCACACCGCTCCATTTCTATCAAACATAGAAGAAAGCGAAGTCATTTGATAGAATGATATGTGCCTACTCATCTTTAGCTCATAACAGACTCACTGTGGCCTAGCTGTACTATCCAATAAGATGGTTTCACACTAGAGACAAACCTTTGGTCATCTCACCTTATATACCTAATTCTGATGTCAACTCACTGACGTGCCCAGACATGCCTGGCCACTGCTGGAACATGCATGCCACAAGGGGATGTGATTCAGCTGAGGCAGCAGCAAGCATAGTGGTAGCTGCAACTGTTATAATGTTCCCATGTAAAAATACATTACCCAGTTACTGACCATTTGAACAGCTATAGCATACTTTAAAATCTGTATGTGATAGGCAAATTCTGAATTCAGATTTGGAATCAGCATACTTGATATCATGTAAATCACATGTGTTATTCCCAATCATTGTTATTGATGACACACTATGTCTATCCTGTTGAAATGTTTTGGATTAAGGGATTTATGCTACCTTTCACCTCACACAACAGATGGCACTTTCAACTATTAAAAAGGGGGCTTTATTTCTACATTTCAAAGGTTCTTTAATGTGATGTTTTTGGATGCAGTGCAACTCCGTTTAGCAGTGAAGAGGAGACATTGTGTTAAGCCTAATTATCAAAGGCCAAAGCATGCAAAGCAATCAATCATTTTGTGACATGTAGATGCCTTTGCCATTTTAGGAGGTAACAAAAATTGTGTGTGACTCTTTTACCAAAAAAGAAAATCTTAAAACAAGGGGAAATGTCAAAAAGAGAAGGGAAACCACACATTCGACTCCCTTCTCTTTTCCACTTTTTAAACAGCATATCAAAATATCAGGACTGTAGGGAGATGAGTGAAAAAAATGTTCATTTGTTTTCTCTGAAACTAAATCCAACTTCTTCTTTCTTCTTCTTCTTGGCATGCCAAGCTGGAAGTCATTTTAGATGTCTTTCACTGTAAACACAATCTTCCTGCAAGAACTTGCATTATAATTAAGGTGGATTTGAACAGTGAGAGAACTGTCATTTCTGAACCGCTTTACTTAAGAAGAACAATTATTAACTGCCAGATAAATGCTCCAGCAAGTACATTTTTGGGGAATACTGACATCCAGTGGAAATTTGGGATCGCTGGAGTGGACAAATACCCATATGTCTTCCATAGGGGTGGGAGTGAATCCTGAGAACAACAAAGTTTCATCAATCCAATTTCTCTCTACAAGGGTTGGGGAATTTCTGGCCCTCTGGATCTTCTTCCGTCAAATTTGTGTCCTCCCTATATGGAATGGACAGGAGTTTTATGGGTCTTGTAGTACAGCAGCAACTGTGCTACATTTTTCCCTTGCCCTAAACTAGTTGGTTTGCAAAAGTGACCAAACAAATAATATCCATAAGCTCAGTAATAATAATAATTTCATGTCAGAGATTACTCTGGGTTGAGAGGATTTTTGCTGGAGAAACTCTGCTCAGGGGAATCCCGAATGATGCTCCTTTCATGTCCCCAAGTGCATCTCTCGGGTATCGAAACCCTACCGTCCAGTCTCCAGCTCAGCACCTTAACCATTTAAGCCACCAGGGGAGCTGCCATAAGCTCAGTAATATGACTGCATGATTAGCCATTCTCTGTTGTTAATTTTCTGGTATCTATTGTTCAGAGGCACGTTAGGAACACAAGAAAAGACACTTTGGTTCATGAAGGAAAAGTGGCAATCTGTCAGGTTTTTCTTTTTTCAAAAAATTATGACTTAAACACACGCACCTGCTTTCAGTGCCCACCCACCATGTGCAGAACAATTATGTGAGCAATTAGTCAAACTCATGGCACATATATCTGAAGACTAGCACATCTATATAACTTCTAGAACGCCTAATGGTTTGGTTACCTGACTTTGTTTGTTGCAGTTATGCTACTGCTGGGGGAAAAATATGCACATACAAACTGGACATTACCTCACACAGACACTGGTGCTCCTACCTTCTTTTCCTTTCTAAGACTCCTATACATCTGTGGGAAAAATCACCACTACCACCACACACAGCTTTGCTGTAGAAACCTAGGCATGTGGACTTTGATGGTTCATGTTCCAAAATGAGGGTAGCCACTGTGATTTCAAAAGCATGCACACTTTTCGTTGTCACAAATTTATGCCATCTCTTTAGATACCCAAAAACTAGCCAAACACAATAACCAGATTCTCTCCAGTGTCTGTGTAAGTATGGGATGTGAGCTATTTTGTCTGCCAGCCGATTACATTTCCAGTGATGTTACGTTGAGTGGTTTCCTAGTTAAGCCTAGATGTGTTTTTCTTTATAGCTTAGGACATGTTGAAACGCATACCACTTGTAACCACTGATTAACATATATAACCTCTTTGGTTTCTCTTTCTTCAGTGATCCAAGATGACATGTCCCACGTGTTTGTATAGCATTGGATTTCACATGATAATCTACAGTAAACTGAAACACTTGACAATTAGTGCTGTTTTTGTTGGAAAAGGCTTGTTTTCTGTGGCTCTGCTTTGTCATCCTTGAGCACAACGGAAACTGATATCTCAGTAACATGGCTCCACCAGAGATTCCAAAGCTTTCGTTAACTTCCTTTGTGATAATCTGTGAGCATTTTCAATAACAAAAGAAACAGACACCACATTGTAGCAGAGTAGATTTGTTTGTGTGAGTGCCTGCTTGTGCTTAATGAGTCTGATAGGATTCTGTCCACTATGACCGCACACAAAAATTGTGTGGCTCTCCTCTTGTAATAGGATGAAATACTCTATTGACTATTCTTCACTATCTAACAATAAGAAATATTATTCTTCACCATACAGTAAATGAAACAAACCCACCATGTAATGCAAATGAGCCTTCATTGTCATTTTATCAGCTACTGGGGAAAGAACTCAGATGTCAAATAACCATGGTGGATTTGTTTGAAATGATGAAGTGAGGATTTCTGCAACCCCCCTGGATAAGTTTCATGTCTAGCTTATTCAAGGCAAAATAGCTGGGTTTTGTAGGGGATTTTTGTAATGTTTTATTTTATCCCTCCTCCTCCTCCTATTTCTTTTCTTTTTGGCCAGGCACAGTGGAAATCTCATATTTTACCAGAAAGTTTGATTTACGTTTTATAGATCTGCTACCTACTAAAAACGACCTTGTATTAGCAAATGGGTACAGATCCAGGCCATTACCTTAGGACAACTGAAAAACTCAAGGGTTTTGTGAACTAATGCAATAAAACATCATTAAACACCAGAGCGTGACAAGGCAGACAGAAGGTTTGAGTTGAGAGTCAGGAGAAGTGTTTAGAACGAAGCAAGATAGTCCATCGATACACAGGGATAACATCTGGCTTCCATTTGGAGGAGGTCGTCAGAGGACCTCTCTGTCTGTGATGTAAATGAGGAACAGAGCCCTCAACAATTTAACTGTCATCGGCATGAATGCTTTAACTGGCATTGTAAAAGCATAGCGCTGGGCCCCTTTGGAACTCTCCTGGTCTGAATTATAAGCGAGGCCGTATTACCTGAAGATGAAAGCAAGCAGGTCAATTCACTTAAAACCAGAGAATTACCACTGCTAAGAAATGATGAGTAGCAATCGTATAGAACCCCCTCCCTTCCCCCCTTCTTTTTTTTTTAAGAAAAGAAGAAAGAGAAATCCAATTTCTATCCCATCTAGTAGAGATCCCATTGAGATAAATGGGACTCATCTGCTGCTGCTTAACATTGCATCCTCGGGTATCAGTAATAACAATTTCACGACAGAAATTATTCTGGGTTGAAAGGATTTTTGTGGAAGAAACTCCACTCAGGGAATGTCCAAATGTGGCTCCTTTCATGTCCCCAAGAGGTGGGCCAGAGACGGGTGCTCAATCCATCATGCAGTACCCGGCTCTCGAACTGCAGACTAGCCAGCCTTCCAGCTAACAAGGTGAGCTTCTTAACCACTGAGCCACCACAGTGGGTCTTGATGCTGCTTTATAATCCTCACAATCTATACATCATCATGGTGAACAAGCTTCTTCTCAAAGGAAATCTTGGAATTTGGATCAAGGGAACTTTTCTTAAGACTGTGAAATCCACCATAATTATTTTCTAGCCCAAATGTACAGTCGCTCTAAAAGGAAACTGGAAGTGGCAGGGAAACCCAAGTCAGATTTTTAATCACTTGTGAAACGCCTAGATAGTTTGATTGTCTGAGGAGGCAAACTGCTATACATGGAGTCTCTCTGCCTCTTTGGTTGATCCTGAAAGATCACACTTCCAGTTGTGTGGAGAGACTCTGCATGTTAAAGGCTGGCTTCTCTTCAGGCCATCCTTCTTCTGGTAGAGGGAAACAGACAGGGAGTGAGACTAAAGCTCTGTCTCCACTCATACTTCTGTATCAAATCTTTACTGAACATTTCTATAAGGCTATAGAGAATATCTCTACAACATTATTGATTAAGCTGGGTACTTCGTTGACTCCCTTCCTAGGAATTTATTTATTTATTTATTTATTTATTTATTTAAATTTGTTTATCGCCCTTCTCCCCAAGGGGACCCAGGGCGATTCACATCAGCATCGACAACACATCACATCATTTCCTGAGGTATTTTGGTGAGCTTTCTGAACTACAGTAGAGTTGTAAACCCTAGGATTTTACAAGATGAATCCATGACAGTTCAGAATATCCCAAACTGTCATAATTTCATAGTCTAGATACTTGTACAGCACAAAGTACAAGAATTTTGAGCATATTAAACCAAAACACCTCTTTAAAGAGTAACATCTTTAGTTGTTTCTTAAATAGTTCCATTGGTTGATAGGTCAGTTTTTTACAGTTCCTTGAAAATATGCAACTCTGTGTGTGTGTGTGTGTGTGTGTGTGTGTGTGTGTGTGTGTGTGTGTAGTGTGCAGGCTGAGAGAGAGAGAGAGAGAGACAACTTGAATAATTTTGAATGTTGTCCCTAACAATGTTCCATATAATGAAACCTATTACTTATTAGACTAGCTATTGGACAGAGGTTACATACACACACACACATACCTATACCTAGATCTACACTGAGGTAGTTCAAGCAGTTAAGATGTTGAACTTGCTGACTGGAAGGTTGGTGTTCGATCCCGAAGTGTGCTCCCATCTCTGTTCCAGCTCCTACAAACCTAGCAGTTCGAAAGCAAGCAATTACAAGTAGATAAATAGGGACCACTTTAGTGGGAAGGTGAACAGCATTCCGTCTACCTGAGTGTTGAGGCATGCCTGCCACACGTCCATGAAAATGTCTGTTTATAGGCTTTTTGCCTATAAACAGAGATGAGCACTGAACCCTAGAATTGGATATGACATGCTTTCAAGTAAGGGTGACCTTTACCTTTACATCTATCTACACAGATACAAACACACTCAGTCACAGTTGTGTATATATAAAACCAGAAGAAGGCTAGCCTAAAGCAGAGGCAGCACTCAACAAATCACAGTTTGTAACACACAGCTTCAAACATATATACAGTATTCCTTCTTTCTTCCACAGAGTTCTCTCTTTCGCTTCAAGTAATCCCAAAGAATCCATCACAAAGCTTTCAGAGCAATTTATGCAAACAAACATGAAGCATAGCTATTTGTATTGACAGCACATTCAACTTAACAACCTACAACAAGGAACAGATGGTCAAGGCTCTGAAACTGACTGCAAAGAATACAGTAGGCACAAACCCATCATTCATCCACCCAACTCTTGAAATCTGTGAAGATTACAGTGACACTTATTTCTTTCTTTGATTATACTATTATTCTACATACTTGTGGATCTTTACACTTCCGTTGCACAGAACAAATTGCCTGGAAGTGAACATCCTCCTACAGATTTATGCTTTACAGAAGCACCATTTCAGGGGCAGTGGTGTCTGTGTCGCAGTGATCCAGTGTTTTGAAAAGAGGACAGGAAAATGACAATTAATTGAATAAATTTGGCCACAAACAGTTCCTTGGATTACAATATCCCTAAACTGTCTTCAGGACCATTTAGGCTTGCACAATTTATTGATGTAAAAATATGGTGCCCAGTGCAATGCTAATTCCAACTGAATTGAATAAAACTTTGTCGGCCACAACTTCAATTTAATCCCGTGGATTCCAATGGATGTACTCTAATTGGGATCTAGACTCTGGCAAAAATCCTGTTGCATGAGGTGTGCCTGTTGAAAGGTGATGATGTCACTGGAAAGGGGAAAATTTTCAGTTATTAAAGACTTCCTCTTTATGTCCCTTGGCTTGACTGAGTAATCCACATAATTGTGTGAAAGTCATGGAAACTGTGAGACAGAATGAGGAAGTAGTTATTGGTTCCAAATCTCCACCATTGGATGATGTTACTGGCAGGAACATTCTTTTGGTAATTAAAGAATTCTTCCTCTGCCCCATGGTTCCCACAGCCCCAATGTATTTAAATGTTTTACTTGTGAATTGGATTTCCAATGCATTCCTCTAATATAGCCAACTTTGACATGAGCCCAGCAAGCTGTGTTGTCGTATTAAAATGTCTAAAGGAGCACTGAAAACTTGGACAAGCCTTGGGACAGAAGGAAGATGTCATTGAAGGCTCTCTATGGATGTTAATGGCAAATGGGAACTCTAAACTCTGTCCCCAGTAAGAGGCAATACTAGGAATTAACTGTACTTTCAGAAGGGAGGGACAAGAAAAAAACCATTGTATGAATCAAGAAAAGTGGGACATTATGTAGATCAGGGGCTCCCAACCTATGGCCCATGGGCCAGATCTAGCTGGCAGTGCCATTTCATGTGCCCAATCCAAGGGAATTCGAGAAACAAAATGACTGCCCCATTTGAATCTCTTGGGACAAAATGGCTGCCCCAATTGTGCAGGCAGGGCAAAATGGCCATCTGGCCCTCACAGCTGACGGAGAGAGTGTGATCTGGCCCCAGGTTTGAAAAGGTTTGGAACCCCGGATGTAGATGGTGGTAGAAATACTGACACCACTAGTGCAGGAACTGGTATTTGAAGGATAAAAAATGCTTCATCTTGAAGAGTCTTTAGTTAAACCTTTCTTACTAGAAAAAGGAACGTATCACAAGGAACTTAGATATTCTATTTATTAATGTCCGAATTTGTAGGAGTATAGTGGGATTGTTTAGTTTGTTTTCCACTCATGTGTGATCTTTTTCTTTTTGTAAGCCGCCTAGAGTCAGGTTCGCCTGATTGGGGTGGAATAATAAATCTAAATAAATAAATAAATAAATAAATAAATTACTTCAAAGCTATACAAATGACTGATGATCCTCACAGAGGAGGCAAGCATTTGATCCTTGTCAGGTCTGTAAGAGGGAGTTCTAGCTAACTTTATTCTTCTTCTTCTTATTATTATTATTATTAGTTCAAATTTATATTGCCGCCCATTCGCCATGTTCTGAAAACAGTCTTAGAAAGTTAGTTTTTTCCCCCGGGGGTGGTGGTGGTGTGACCTTTAAAGGAAAGCTTAACATGGATTTTTTAAAAATAAATAAATAAATATTATATTCCTTAGAGGCGTTCTAAAAACTGAAAACTTCCTATCTTTTGAAGTTGTAACTTATTTCCTTTTAAGAGAACCAGCAGGGAGAAAGAAAGGCTGCCTCCTTCAATAAGGTTCCCGTTGACCAACCCAAAGAGGTGTTTTCTTTACACTCACTCATTAACCTCTATGAGTTAACTGGCCTAATTTCCTATTTTCTGTGGGTTTTTTTCCACCACTTTTTCTTTTATGTTTTGAGCATTTTTTAAAAAAAATGGCATCATTTTCCCTCATGCTCACCTGGAGAGATTTGACATTGGCAAGACAAGCATTGGGGAATAGCAGGGGGCCTGTTGCGTTCGGAGTTGCTCTGGAGTCAAAAAACTGTGAGTCTGCGTCTACAAAATTAACATAAGCCTTCAAACACCCCTTTGTGACTAGACATTAATAGCCGACTCTGTGTCCAGTGTACTCTCCAACAAATATTTGCTTTAGATTTTTTTTAAGAGGCCCTTCCTGGATCCCGCAGATTCTGCTTTGATACAACAAGCAAACCAGTCATGGCATTTGACAACTTTTTCAAAGAACCAACCAGGACCAGATTGGGAAGATCAAGATGGCAAGTGGTATAAGAATGATAATGTACATATATTTTTATTTGCAATTCAAAATGTATTATAATGAAAGTATTGTTTTTTTATTAATTCTTTTATTAATTTTAAGAAGGAAGAAAAATACAGTGGTACCTTGCTTAAAGAGCCTAATGTGTTCTACGTGATCGCTCTTTCAGTGAGTTTGCTTTTTAAGCGAAACACCATTGTAAGTGACCAATTGTGACTTTTGTCGGGAAGTAGGGGTGTGAACCCTGATTTATTTGTTATGCGAGTTTTTGGTTGGTTTTAGTTGTTAAGCAAGGTGACCATTCAGAGAAAATTCTGTTCTTTAAGCGAGTTAGTCTCTAAGTGAGGCGTTCGTTATGCGAGGTTTTACTTCGAAGGGGATGGGCATTTTGTTTTTTGAATGCCCTTGGAGGGGGCACATTAAATGGCACCATGGGCCAGATCCTGCCCACGGGCCTTAGGTTGAGAACCCCTGGGCTACTCTATTACCATAGCAGGATAACCTGATGTCACAAAAAACAACAATTTTTAAACAACAAGATTTGGATTTTTAGCTACTACTGTCCTCCTCCTCTTACATTTGATTCTTTCCCCCTTACATTTTGCTTTTTGAAAATGCTTGTGCTGTCTCTGAGGAGTTCCCGAGGCACAAAACTGTGTCTACTTCGCAACTGGTTAAATTCGTCCACACTTGATCAAACAAAGGGGGAAAAGTAGAATGTAAGACTATCGATTTCAGGGTCAAAATGGACTTTAACTTCATGGCTTAATGCCCGGATCTCACAAAGACAATGGCACCAATATAATAGCAGCCTGAAATAATCACAAAACAAATGCTTTTGTAAGTCCAGTTAATTCAAAGGAACATGCTCTCCATGGGCAATGACATCAACGCACAGGAAGCCTTGACGCCTGCCCAGCAATTTGGGAAAAAGACATTTCCTAGGTGGGGGGGAACCTTGAGGTCGTCCTTTTCCGCTAATAACCATTGACAATGGGCCATTATCTCATCTTTCTGCATGTCTTGTTTTGCCTTTAATGTGTACACTTAACAAGATTAGTTAGAAGATTCCCTTGCAACAGATCTTTAATGAAGCCTGATCATTAATTTTGAAAGTCTCACTTTATCTTGCATTACTGAAAGAGCATCGCTCACAAATGAAGCTCAGCCTATATTGATTGTAAAACAACAGGTTCACAATGTGGGTTTCCTTTCTCCCCACAGAGAGCAAATATTTAAACATATTCTTCATGCACAACCTTGAACACAAATTTGGAATTGTTTATCCCAAAGAAAGTAGGGCTGACCCAAGACTTATTGGTATCTGTGACAAAGCAGGAAACCATTCCCACCACTCCATTCCTCTAACACCAAAATAGGCATGGCATGTGACCTTATTTTGGTACCTGAAGTGGAAAGTCCAGAGGTGGCATCTGAGGTAGAATATCTCCCCACAAAGCTAGCATTAATAGTAAAGGTAAAGGTCTCCCTTGCATGAAAGCTGGTCATGCCCATCTCTAGGAGATGCTGCTGATCTCCATTTACAGCCAGCGCTGTCTGCATATGCAGATGTTTCCATGTTCATGTGGCAGGCATGACTAGACTCCGAAGCACACAATGCTGTTACCATCCCACTGAAGCAGTACCATATATACTCACGTATAACCCAAGTTTTTTAGTCTCAAAAATGAGCCCCAAAAAGAGGATACGGCTTATACTTGAGTCGATGACCACAAGGGTCCCGAGACCACTCTAGATTGAGACAGGCCAACAATTTAATTAATTTTACCATATTTTCATGTACAGTAAAACACCGGATAACGATTGGATCGGATAACGCTAAAATCGCATAACGTTAAGTAATCTGGAGAGGAGAATTGGATCGAATAATGTTAAGGTCCTATGGGATGTATCGGATAACAACCGCTAAAGCCTGTGCGGTTACAGTGTATCTCTATGGAGCTTTAACGTTATTCGATCCATCCCATAGGATTTTAACATGCATCAGATAACACTAAAAATCAGATAACACCAAGACTTGTGGAACCAAGTTTTAGCGTTATCCGATGTTTTACTGAATTTTGATTATTGAAACTTACTAGCAGCTGCATTTCTTACCCTTGCCTTATACTCAGGTCGATCTATTTTCCTGAGTTTTCAGGTCAAAATTAGGTACCTTGGCTTATATTCGGGTCGGCTTATATAGTAATACCTTGGATAACGTTTAACTCGGATAACACTAAAATCGCATAACGTTAAGCAATCGGGGGGGGGGAGAATTGCATCGAATAACGTTAAGATCCTATGGGATGCATCGGATAACAACTGCTAAAGCCTGTGAGGTTACAATGTATCTCTATGGAGCTTTAACGTTTTCCGATGCATCCCATAGGATTTTAACATGCATCGGATAACACTAAAAATCGGACAACACCAAGACTTGTGGAACCATGTTTTAGCGTTATCTGAGGTTTGGTGTACTTGAGTATATATGGTACCTGTTTATCTACTTGCAATTTCTTGTTTTCAAACTGCTAGGTTGACAGGAGCTGAGACAGACGATGGGCTCATCATGCAACCCTCAAGTTGCAAACTGCTGACCTGCCAACAGTCCTCAAAATACACACAAATAAAGCAACATAGACATTTAAAACAATAGCAGCAGCAGTTGGGGGGGGGGGGACGACACACCATGATAGCTGTGAATGAAGCCTGCTATAATTCATACATCTGGATAACGTCAGATGGGGGAAAGCTGCATTAAAACTACAGCATCATAGGAAATAAACCTATATCATCAAGGTCCCTTCTGAACAGACTGGGTTCTACATGAAAATAAAACTGTAAACATTGCAAGGGAAAGAATAAACTTTATACTTCCAAATATCCTTCTATACATGATCTCAATTTGTATTGCATATTCCCTTCCTCCCCCTCCAATCACTGTACAATAAATATAAATTGTATTATTAACAGGTTTTCTTCTTCTTTTTTTGCAATCCCATTATACGAAGTTACAACGCGAGTAATGGACCTCCCCTAATCAATGGGAAAACAGGGTCTGATTTCATATCACTTTATCCTGCTGAGCTAATGAGATTGTTCATTTCATAACTTTTGTTCCATTTTTTTATTATTATTATTTCACAGAGAGAAAGAGAAGAAGGGGGGCAACCACTGTAGAAAGTACTTATCCATTTTATGAAGAAGAAAAGAAGGGGGAACCCACACCAAACCTTTGCGAAATTCATTAAATAAGCATAAAAAATTCATTAAACAAGCGAATTGCATTCATGGCAGCTGTGATGCAAATGCCCTTTCAGCAATGTAAAACTCCATATTGGTTTAACCTTTCATGTTCTGTTATTTCCATGTGGATATATATATATATCTTTATTTCAGGAATGGAAATGAAGTGCTGATCCCTTGATCTGCAGACCAAGCAAGGATAGATTGGCCAATAGGAACAGAATCTGTTGAGGCCCAAGTAGTCTCGTTCTTATGAGGTCTTATGCCTCTGAAGAGCAGGTGAGATGTTCAACCTGGATTTGGTCTGTCACCCAGAGTCATAGTTAGTCTCGAGGTGCTTCTACAGGTTGCTGCTGTTATGTGCTGTCGAGTCACCTCTGGCTTAGGGTGACCCAGTGAAGGAGCAATTCTCAAGAGCTTTGCTCAGCTATTGTAAACTCATACCTGAGGGTTCTCCAAGGGAATCAATCCATCCCATGTATGGTCTTTATCTTTTCCTGCATTATTATCTTTTCTAGAGACTCTTGGCTTCTAATTACGTGCCCAAAATATGATAAGTCAAGCCTCTACATATGAGTTTTATTCATTCCTTGAGGTTGGTTGTCTCTAGAAAAATTCTTATCTTGAATTTCCCATAGGAATGCATTGAATGTAACTTCCAATAGGAATGCATTGAATTTAGTATCTTGAAAAAATCCTATTAAAAATTTGCATCTCAAACCTGATCCCCCACCCCACCCTGGGATTTCCGAATGTATCTCGAGTTTCTCTTAAGTTGAACCATTCTTATCTCACGGTTTGACTGTATCTATATGCTTCCTCTATATAAGTGGTTCCCAATGTGGGGCCCAGGCACCACAAGGCGACTTCTATTTCCAGAAGCCTAAGTCAGTACATTGGAAGATTAGTGCTTTGGAGAATTGACTTAGGCTTCCGGGAATTGAAGTCCCAAAACCAAAGGTTGGAAAACTCTTCTCTATATATAGCCTCTGCGTAGAGAAAGGGAAAGGGAAATTTTTGAAAAGGTAGTTATGTTAGTGTTTCAAGCAGAGCAGAGAGTAAGCAAAACAAAGCAAAGAGACACAAACCATTGTAGCACTTTAAAGACTAACTGCTGTATTTTAATGTTAGATTTTGAGGCTGGTGAAGTGGATTATTTCTGCCACCTATTTCTGGTGGAAGTCTTACTGACCTCCCTTGGGGTCGTTAACCACAGTCTTCACATTTGAGAAGACCTGGTTGCCTGGGTTGTTTACATCAGGATTGTTTCCCCCGGTTAAAGAGGTGTTCCTTGGTGGTTTCTGTCTGCTACCATCAATAGAGGGACTGTGGTGGCTTAGAGGTCTTTTTTTATTCCCGTCAGATGCACCCCCAGCCTATAATAACATACAAAGCTTAACATTGGCTTAGTGGTTAAGACACTGAACTTGATGACTGGAAGGTTGGCAGGTCAGTAGTTCGGGACCTAGATTGAGCTTCTGTCTCTGTCCCAACATTTGCCAACCTAGCAGCTCAAAAGCAAAAAGGTGCCACTTTGGTGGGAAAGGGAACAGCGTTCCATGCACTCTGGTGTCTAGGCATGTCTTCCACATGTCTACAGAAATGTCTGCAGACTCAGACAGTGTTGATTCTTGGGCTACAAACAGAGATGAGCACTGAACCCAAGAGTCGGATACAACTGGCTTTCTAACAAGGGCAGCCTCACCATCAGTAGATCTTGGGGAACCAGAAAGATCAACCCTGTCCCATGTTTAATCAAGCTAGAATTCTCAAAGTCAATCCCCCTTCAAGCTACAGACAGCAATATTCTGCGCGCAATAAAAACGACAGTAAAAGTGTGCATTGACAAAACCATGTTCTGTTACCCTCCATCCCTTCCACTCTTTCATAGCAGGTTATTCATAAAATATTCTTCCCTCGAAGAGCATCTCTGATTGAGCAAGTCTCAAATGGTTCTTGAAGGCATTTATCTCATCCATTATTAGATTTTGGGTTAGGTCTCCCTTGACACTTCACTCTGGCAACTAGACCCTAAGGTTCTTCCATGATGCTTAAATATAGCTCTTCTGTAGAGAATCCCTTTGAACCCAAGGCAGGATTTTAAAAGCAACATTCTATCTCTTGGTGTCTGCAACTAACACACATACACATCTATAATATTAATGCACATTTTTTTTTGTGTATAATAAATACACACGTGTAACTATACATGCATATTCATATACTGTATATATATATTCCTTCCCTCCACCAGCAATTACTAATTTAACAGACAGAAATACCGGTATGTTTTATTGATGGTTTCAATGGTAAATTTGCCTTTTGTATACGCTCTGTGAGCATACGCTAAGATCGGATGGGCAAGAATGCACATTACCCTGCCTAAGGCTCCATTCCTAAATGAACTTTCTGGAGAGTAAGCCCCACTGGATTAAGAACATGGGCCTTTGAGAAAACTTGGTAAGATAGTGCTCCAAGGCTTATTGAGCATTTAAATGCCCTGATCCATGAATTTAAAAATGGCGCGTATTGGTCGTTTTGCATAACAGAGTAAGAAAGAGCTGCTGGAGATTATCCAGAACTACTCATTAGTATAGGGACTGCAGTAACTCAGTGGTTAAGATGCTGAACTTGACAACTGGTAGGTAATCAGATCAGCAGTTTAAGACCCGAGTACTGCATGACAGAGTGAGCTTCCATCTCTGTCCCAGCTCCTGCCAACCTAGCAGTTTGGAAGCAAGAAATTGCAAACAGATAAGTAGGGGGCACTTCGGTGGGATGGTAAACAGTGTTCTGTGCACCCCAGTGTCTAAGCCATCCCTGTCTATGGAAATGTCTGCAAACGCAGACAACACTGGCTCTCTGGTTATAAACAGAGATGAACACTGAATTCTAGAGTTGGATATGACTGGCTTTCAACCACTGAAGAGGTCCCTATTTATCTATTTGCAATTTCTTGCTTTCAAACTGCTCGGCTGGCAGGAGCTGGGACAGAGATGGGAGCTCACTCTGTCATGCAGTACTCAGGAATCAAACTCTGATCTTCCAGTTAACGAGTTCAGCATTAAAGATAGAACTAATACCCAGATTAAATGGCATGTCAAGACAATGATCTTTGTATCCTCATTTACCAAATATGTGTTACCAAGCTCTTATTTAGACATTTTGAGAGACTCACAACATTGTACAAGAGTTTAGATAGGTAGACAAACCAATGCAGTACCTGGGTCTCAAACTGCCAACTTGCCAGCCTTCCAGCTAACAAGGCACTGTTAACAAGGCTTAACCACTGAGCCACCACAGCCCTTTCCTTCTCAGTATCTTCCTACAGAAGCCAAAACCTGAGCATAATGGTTGGTAGGAGAACCCATGTCTACTCCTGAATGATTTATTTCCATTTATATTAGGTGTAGCTCCGTGCCTTTGGAAAAGCTAGTTTTCAAGTTGGATTAACATCAGCAGAAGGCAGAAATTAAGGAGAGACAAGAAATGTTGATTTACCCATAACAGAGCTACCACTGCTTTGTCTTTTGCACACCATCCTGAAGGAATCTCTCATCAACATTAAATGTCAAACAGCTGCAACTGATAGCATTTTGGCCAATTTGCATTCTTTCACTAATACATTCCCTTCCAAACACCATTGCATTGTGGTCAGTTCCACTTGGGAAGCAAAATTAGACCTGTTTATGAGTGCGTAAATCATTGCAACGCTTTGCATGGTAATTTTTTGTGGTTTTTTCTTTTTGTTTTAAATCATTTGCTTATGCACAAGCCTCATCCTTAAATAGTAAATTGTTGGTGTCTATAATAGAGATATGCACTGCATCCTCTCTAACTCAGGGGTCCTCAAACTTGACTCTCCAGGTGTTCTTGGACTTCAATTACCAGAAACCCAAATCAGCATACCTGCTGATCAGGGGTTCTGGGAATTAAAGTCCAAGAACATCTGGAGAGCTGGATTTGAGGACCCCTGCTCTAACTGGTCCATGGTTGAAAAGTGACACACTGATTTACTGTTGCGACTCATTGTATGGGTATACTGTATGTGTATTTGTGCATCTCTTGAGAATATAAATATTTCTAGTAGAACCATTTGCCCATCTCTCACCTGCAGCACATATATAAGAGAAGTGGGCGACATCTACTGTGGATGGAATTTTTGGATTATAAACACCATAATTCTCCATGCTATGCATTCTACCTAATTTGCATGCACCATCTAAACATCACAATGTAATGCACCCGGGAGAGGGGGCTGATTAGAAGGCATCATGTCAGGGATTCTCAGTCTACGGCCTGTGGGCTGAATTCAGACCCATTTCATGTGGCCCCACACTGTCTCCACCACATCTGGAAGTGCCATGTGGTAGAGGAAGGGCAAAATGGCCATCTGGCCCCCAAAGCTGTCTGAAGGAGCATGGTCTGGCCCCTGGATTTAAAAGGTTGTGAACTCCTGAATTATAGCTAAGTTCCATTCCAGTCTCCTTCTCAAAAGAAAACCTTCCAGATAGGAACAGGAAGCTTTGACAGTGTTTGGCATCACTAAGCCTTTAAAACTTCTAATGTAGGTGTTTCTCCTGGACAGCAACACCCTAAACTGATAATTATGGTACTTGTAGTCCAGAAAAATCCAAAGAGTCCACCCCTAACAGCTGCTATGAACTTTCGACAGTGACACCATTTCACCAGCAAGAAAAAGGAAGCTACAGTCAGGGAATGAAACAACAAATCATAATACTGTATCCTAAAGTGAAACACTCACAATCAATGTTGAAAGGCAGATATTCACCTACATACATGCACACAAAAACGCAACACACACTGTGCAAATAATAATAATAATAATAATAATAATAATAATAATAATAATAATAATAATAATAATAATAATAATAATAATAATAATAATAATAATAATAATAATAATAATAATAATAATAATGTCTTGCCAGAAATTATTCTGGGTTGAAAGGATTTTTGGGGAAGAAACTTGCTCAGGTCCTTTTGGTCTCCTTGGGTTATATAAAAAAGAGATGTCTACAAACCACAAGGTTCTTCTGAACATAATCATGCCACACACTTGCCTCTTGGTGGCATTATTTTTACTCCATTTCCAGTGACACTTGCTACTCTGTTTTCTATTAGAGCAGTGGTTCCCAACCTTGAGTCTCCAGATGTTCTTGGACTAAATCTCCCAGAAAGCTTCACCGTTGACTTTGTTGGCCAAGCTATCAGAGATCTGTAGTCCAAAAACATCTTGGAACACAAAGATGAGGACCAGAGTATTAGAGCAGGGGTGGCCAACCTATGGCCTGCAGGCTGAATCTGAGCCTCAGCGCTAATTAATCTGGCCTGCAGTGAGGACCCCAGCGCTGCCAACACCGCTGCTGCCAGAACCGCCAAAAATGCACTGGTAGCACTGGAAACGTTACAAAACCATCTGGCAATGTGCTGGAAAAAGCAAAAAATGTGCTGCCCTCACTCCTGCTACCACAGGAACTGGCGGAAGTGGGCAAAACAGCTGAAGATGCTCTCTGAACACACCTGCCACTGCCGGAAGTGGCAGAAGCATCAGGAGGAACCACGCCTCTGACCCACTTACCTGTCAGAGGGGGTGTGGTCCAGCCCATGGTGCAGAAAAGTTGGCCATACCTCTATTAGAAGATTTACCAGGAGCAAAGTACTAAATAAGGACAATCGGATTTATTTTTGAATACATGATATTTTCATACTACCAGAGTTTTCTATTCAGTACCTCAAAACCTAAAACAACAATAGTCCAGTGAATCATAAATCATACACATAGATATTACAGTTTTAACATGTCGTGAAAGCAGTGGATCATACTTTATGGCTTTGGTTGGGGGAAAGAAAGTAAGAAAGTAAAAATCTGAAAACCTCATAACCCGTTTATTACATAGAACTGGTAAGTGTGGGGAAATTCAAATATACATTTGTAATAAATGACCCTCAGAAACCGCAGTGGGAGCTTAGCTTTGGTTACATTCTGAACCCCTCTCTTTTTACCACACATTATAGGACACACAACATTAAAGCAATCTTTTACACAGTGGTAATATGAATACAACAATATTTGTACATAGTATAGACTTCTTAACCTCACAAATTTATTCCAATTATATCAACTGACAAATTAAGAAATGAGCTATTCCAGGCACAAAAAGAGGTTATAACATATCTGCAAAGACAGGGTGGAATTTAAAAAAAAAACACATGAGGGTAAAGAAACCGCAACACCACAGAAATTCCTTAATTTTATTTCTTCCCTTGTGTGCCTCTTGCTAGACCATGCGTTGTTGTGAGTATTTTGAAAACTAGTGTAATAAGATCATAATTATAAGGTTTGTTGAATGATGGAGCCAAGACTCCACTTATTTACATATAATTGTGTGCACTGGTTAACTGAAGAATCAGAAGCTTCTCGCTGTGTTCTTGACTCCTGGAAAATATTTGTCTGTCAGAAGTTGGCAGACTCTCTCAGCAAAATATAGGATTTTTTTAAAAAACCACACAGAAAGAGGTGGATATTTATACAAATTGCTACTTTTCCAGTCCGCAATACCCAGCTGACTTGTACATTTCAGGGCTAGCTTTTGAAATATTAGATGCTGATAATGCAAGAAAAGCTATAAATTGAGACAAAACCATACAGAAGGCTTGGAAAACCAAGTCTATATCACTCCTATGCTTGCTTGCTTGCTTGCTTGCTTGCTTGCTTGCTTGCTTGCTTGCTTACTCCCCAATATTCTTGTTTCATGGGGCATTCCTATGTTTTGAAAGTCCCTCTACACCCTTTGCCCCAACAAACAAAATAACATTTTAAGAGTGGATCATTCCATAAAAGCTAAAAGAGAGATTATTTTCAGCTATTTTTAACTCTTTCCATTAAAACACATTTCCCACTTAGCCTCTGGAGATTGACCGCACCTGAAATGCCCCCCCCCCCAAAGAGCTTGTTTGCACCCTGGATCAAAATAAATCTGTGATTTTGGATTGCATCATCCTGGAAACAAATGTGACCATTCTGCTTTGATCCAGACCTCACAGAAATCAATCAGAATGAGGCTGATGTGATTCATAATCTAGGGTCTAGTGTTTCCCAAACTTTGGTTTTTGGGCTTCAATTTCCAGAAGGCTAAGTCAGTTCCCCAAAGCACTGACCAGACAATAGACTGACTTAGGCTTCTGGGAATTGAAGTCCACCAGTGTTCTGTAGAACATAGTTTAGGAAATGTTGATCTAGGCTTTGGCCAAAGCTGGTTGTTGTTCAGTTGCGCAGTTGAGTCCGACCCTTGGCAACCCCATGGACCACCACACACAAGGTTCCTTAGTCATCTGCCATCCTCTGTAGCCCACCCAGATCTATGGCCACTGCATCAATGATGCCATCTAACCTGGGCCATAGCCAGGATTCTAGATTTTTGGGGGGGAGGATCAGGAGGGGCAAAAATTTTCAGGAGGGGCAACAATGTCACACTCACATTGGCATCACAGGGTGAGATGAGGAGGCAGGCTGTGAGTTCTGGAAGGGGTTTGCCCCTTCCACCCCCAACCTCCCATCTACAGCCCTGCATCTAGCCATCTCATCCTCTGCTGCCTCCTTCTCCTTTTGCCTTCAATCTTTCCTAGCAACAGGGCCTTCTCAACTGAGTCCTCTCTTCTCATTTGGTGGCCAAAGTACTTGAGCTTCAGTATTTGTCCTTCCAATGAGTAGTCAGGGTTGATTTCCTTCAGGATTGACTGAATTGATCTCCTGGTACAAAGTCCTATAATACTGTATATCCCATCCATGCCTATTTCAAGAAACACATCTCTAAAGCTACATTTGGTTCACCTGTCAATGGACCCTGTCCTTCTCCTTCATATGCATCACTGTGTCTATGCCATAAGTGAGATGTATTCATATATGAAAAGGACTGTATATATACCTCATCTATGAGAGGAAAAGAAGATATACAGTCAAACCTCGCATAAAGAGCATCTCACTTAAAGAGCAACTCGCTTAAAGAGCAGAATTTTCTCTGAATTGTCGTTTTGCTTAACAAATAAAACCAACCAAAAACTCGCTTAACAAATAAATCGGGGTCCGCAGTCCCACCCACAATTGGTCACTTCCAATGATGTTTCGCTTAAAGAGCAAACTCGCTTAAAGAGCAATCCTGTTGAACACATTTTGCTCTTTAAGTGAGGTACAACTGTATTTTACTTTCATCCCTGTTAAAGTATAAGAAGTTAACTTGATTTGCAAAACAGGAACTGAAAAGGTGCAGAGAAGGAAATTCTAGGTGAATGTAAAACTATGAAATGATTATTATATCTATACACCTTCTACAGTACATTGTATTTCCTGAAACAAATGTTCCCCCCAAAATTTCTCTTCTTCTTTTCTCATACTTTCCCTCCCATATTCTCTCTTTCCTTCTCATTAAACAGCTGGCTATGAATCACCCTCATGGTATCTTTTAAAGCTTGATCAATAGAATATTTTCCCCATCAAACATTTAATTTTAAATCTGATTTTAAGTGCATTAGAAGGTTTTTTGTGCACCAAATGAATGAATGTCATAATAGGTTGTCATCAAACATGAAAGAAATACAGCTCGGATGAATTGTCATATTTATTTATGAGTCTATAAAAATACATTGTGAAAGTCTTGGCACATTTTTGGGGGATGCCAGGTTGAACTTTGATGCAAAGTTAAAAGCCTTAAAGGGAAAGGAGCCTTGATTTATTGTCTGAATGTTTTTAATTGCAGTTGCCAAGAGTCACAGGTATAAAAGAGGTTTTGCTTCTAATGGCTATGTCCCTTGTGTGGGTTTTCTTCCCCTTTAAAAATGATATACTTCTGAGATTTTTCTTCTTCTTCTATTGATTTGGCAAGATTTACTGTAGATTAGTGCTGCCTGGCTGTGCAAATATAAATGGTCCTGGACTCCCAAGAGGACGAACATGCAGCAGATGTTCTACCAAGGAAGGAACCCACCTTCAGTGTAACAAATATAAACAGAATGAAAGAAGAAAAGGTAGGTATCCCTTGAAAGAAGATGAGGTGAATTGCATCTAGATTTAATGATGGTGTTACTTAAATCCCATTGATTTCTAGAGCTGTGAAAAATAACCTTCTAATTTTCTCCTCTATATTTATATATAGAGAAAGTGGGCTCACAATTTAACCAAACTTTTTCAGGGAAAGAAACTTGTACTATAGGACTGTGGTAGCTCAAGTGCTTAAAGCACTGAACTTGACAACTGGAAGATCGGCAGATCAGCAGTTCGAGACCCGAATGCTGCATGGCAGAATGAACTCCCATCTCTGTCCCAGCTCCTGCCAACACAGCAGTTTGAAAGCAAGAAATAGATAAATAGGCACCACTTCGATGGGAAGGTAGACAGCATTCCATGCACCCCTTTGTCTAGGTATGCCTGCCACATGTCCATGGAAATGTCTGCAGACACAGACAGCATTGACTCTTTGGCTGTTATCAGAGATGAGGACAGAACCCTAAAGTCAGATATGACAGGATTTTAAGCAAGGGTAACCTTTACCGTACTATAGGTAAATGCACCCCATGTGATGTGGTGGATGGAGGGATGGACTAGATTGCAGAAGGTCTGAGTCTGAATCCACACTTAGCCATGGAAGTCCATTGGGGATGTGAAACTGGTCAAACATCTCCTTAAACATCTCACTTCTCTTGAAAGTCCTACTAGGATTGCTATCAGTCAGTTCCAACTTGACACGCATGACATAACAATATAAATGATTAACTAATTAAGTAGGCATGATGATAAACATGCAGTTGGCAGCAAAAACAACAGCTGCATGAGTACGCCTCCAATGTTCCTTACCCTAACACCTGGCAGAACTCTTCTCATGCCAGGTGATCAAGATGCTGCCAGATGTCCTCTCCCAACCTCTACCATTGGCTGCTGCAGACAACTGGAACACAATGACATCACAACAAAAAGTTCTGGCAGATGTCATGGAGTAGAGGGCATCCACTTATGTAATTCCCCATCTCCACCCTTCTGCTGATCATCACTTCTGGTTTTGTTTGCAGCCACTCCAAGAGAATACATCTTGTGGTCTGTTAGGGAATGCTCATCTAGACAGTGCATTGGGCTTATCCATGTGTGCTGCTGAAGTGGAAACAAATAAATAAAAATGCACAAAAATCCAGTATTACACGTCACTGGAGGGACCTATGCATCTACTTGGCAGAGAAAATCCAAAATGGAGTAAACCGATCCCCTCTGAAAATGCATGAAGACCCCCCCCCCCCCCCACACACACACACACACACACACACCATCTCATCAGCCTTCCAGGTAATCAGTTTCATTGTCAAACTGCTCTCACCATTATTCTGCCTTGTTGTTGTTCAGTCACACAATGGAATATGACCCTTCGCAACACCATGGACCACAGCATGCCAGGTTCCTCTGACCAAATCTACACCCATGTTTGTCTGACCATCTCATGCTCTGCCACCTCTTTCTCCTTTTGCCTTCAATCTTTCCCAGCATCAGGGCCTTCTCCAGTGAGTCCTTTCTTCTTATTTGGTGGCCAAAGCAAATAAGGTTCTCTTCCTCAACAACCACTCCATGCCTCTCCTAGGAAGCTTGTACATTTATATATTACCTTTTGGCAATTGCTTTGGAAATAAGGCAATATAATCAGTGGGAATCTATAAATAAGGCACCGTATACTCCCATTTGTCAAAACAATTAGTGTTCATTTTGTGTTTATTCAGTTAGATCTGCAGTGACTGATCAATATAAATTATATATTAGCCCTGTCCAGATGTACTTGTTTATTCATGCGTAGACTTTCAGAATTTCCACTTTCTCTATATAACAAGTATGCACAAAAACACGTGGTCCAAACTGTAAACCAGAAATCTGCTTAAGCTACAGCACAATTTTCAACAAGAGAATTCCCTTAAATTTCCCCCATTCATTTAAGTTTTTTGCCACTCAATTTCCCCTGCCGAACCTTTTCAAAACAAAACAGAACAAGGGAGATTCCCAACACTTGCTTTAATCTGCCAATTCTTTTATTCCTACTTCTGTTTGGAAAGGTGCAATTAAAAGACATGACTGTTAACAAGCTGCAAATTGCTTTCATATAATTAAACTGAAACATTGTCAAAACTTTTCCTTTTAAATGTGAAAAACAAAATAAAAGATTGACTGTAGATGCTACGCCATTTTAAAATGCAGCAATCATAAAAGGTAAAAAAATATATCAGGCACAATTGTTTCAGGGAAATACAAATGCACTGTACATTTAATCTGTGCAAAAGTACATGTACACAAAGGAGATCGTGTGCATGCAGATGTGGGAAAACAGGGTTTCAGTAATGAAATTCAGTAATGAGTTACAACCCATTAAAACCATTATTTTAAAATTCCTTTGCAGGCAGACAGGAAGGAAGGAAGGACGGATGGATAGACAGACAGATATGATTTAAAGTTGGCTCCAGAGGTTGGTGGAGGATAGGGGTGTATAATGCTCCATGGGGTCACAAATGGTCAGACTCGACTATGTGACTGAACAACAACAAAAAGTAAAATCCAAACCATTTCTTCATGAAATCAAGACTACAGTTGAAGAATCCATTAAAACAATTTTGAGGACAACATGTGCAACTTTCAAAGAATGTGGGTTGAGAATTTCTGTCAATCTGCTAAGGAAGACAAAAGAGGCAGATGTGGATTTGTGGAACAACAGGAGATGGATGGAAGAAGAGGCAGATGTTGTATGGACTCCGTATAGGGATGTGGCTTAATATGCCAGGTGGTAGTGGGTGATTTGAGAGAAGCACAGGCTACAGCGCTATGCAAATATGTACCAAAAGTGTGGCACACACACAAAAAATCACTAAAGACCAATAAGTGACAGAACTTAATTGTCAACATCATATGAAGCACCTTGCAGATAATTAATCTTTCTATGTTTCCTATACTTTTAAATCAGGAATGATCTACATCAAAACATTGATTCCTTCCCCCCACCCACGTTTCCTTGTCCTTTGAGATTGGTTTCAGATTTCCAATTTGTTTCTAAATACATAAAAAAGATGAGCAAAAGGCTGCCCTGTACAACTAGGTAAAGGTAATAGTCTTCCTTCCTTGAAAGCAAGTTATATCTGACTCTAGGGTGCAGTAACCATCTCCATTTACAGCCAAGGTGCCAGCATTGTCTGCATCTGCAGACATTTCCATGGCCATGTGGCAAGCCTGACTAGACACTGGAGTGCATGGAATGCTGTTACCTTTTCCGTCGAAGTGGTACCTATTTATCAACTTGCAATTTTTTAAATTTCAAACTGTTAGGTTGGCAGGAGCTGGGACAGAGACGGAAGCTCACTCCATCACACAGCACTCAGTTCTCAAACTGCTGACCTGCCAACCAGAGTCAACCTCAGTGTTTTAACCACTAAGCCACCACAGTCCCTTTATACAACTAGAGCAGGGGTTCTCAACCTTCTTAAGATGGGGGCTGGGTCATGCTCCCTTAGACAGCTTCAGGTGCAGGACAGCCATTTTGCCCTTCTTCCACCACATGGCACTTCCAGGTGTGGTGGAGGTGGTGAGAGGGGCACATGAAATGGTGCTGCAGGCCACGTTCGGCCCACAGGCCACAGGATGAGAATCCCTGGACTAGAGCAATGTAAAAGAATCCTGCTTGGTTTCCAGAAAATAGGCTGCTACTTTTTGTCAGTTTTGATAGCCGGGGCGGGGTGGGGAATGAACATTTAATTGGAATATTTTCAACTTCTTTAAAAATTATCTGACATATAAATGCATACATAACGTTTTCTGAGCTGAATGGTTTAAAACGAATAATTTTATTTCACTGTAATTAATATTCTCTCCCCACTAAGGATTTATGCAATTAAATAATTAGCCATCATATCACCCGTGGGAGTTCTTAATGACTTTTTGCATCCATTTGTCTGTGTTAATAATAACTCAGTCTCATACTGCTTATAGGTGTTGCCTAAAGATCCTATGTTTCCTCTTTTCTAAAAGTGGAAAGAAGGTAAAAACAATATTGAGCAACCTTCAACTCTGAAGTTTGAGCCATCACTTCTTTCTCCTCCTCTTAATGGAAGCAAATGGACTTTGCAAGAACCAGTTAGACTTCAGCTTATTAAATTATATTAATAGATCTGATGCATTTGGGATCAGCTCCTGTCCCTCCCCTCCCCATGAAAAAAAAGAGGAGAGAGAGAGAGGAAAGGAAGGGGGAAAGAAATGTTGTAGCACTTTGAAGACTTAAGGTTGGTTCAATTTTAATGTTAGCTTTCATGGATCAAGTCCACTTCATCAGAGAGACGACTTTGGTCTTCTTTGTAATTACTAAACAAGTAACTGAGGGTGCCCAGTTACAGTGATGGACTAAGCCTCCGTAGATCCAGGTACAAATCCCCACACAGCCATGGAATCTCACTGGGGGTGTGGAACTGGTCAACCCACTTCTTAAATATCTTATCTTGAATGTCCTATTTAGGGTCATTGCAGTGGTGGCTTAGTGGTTAAGACACAGAACTTGACAACTGGACGGTCAGCAGTTCAAGACCAGAGTTCCTGTCTCTGTCCCAGCTCCTGCCAACCTAGCAGTCTAAAAGCAAGAAATTGCAAGTACTGTATTACTAACCCAACTGGAAACATTCCTGGATTCCTTCTCCAACTGCACAAGGGGTGGTTCTGGTTCTGATTCTGGTCATCCTCTTACTGCTGGTGGTAATGTTTACTATGAGTATTCTCAGTGGTGGGTTGTCAAAAATTTTACTACCCCACCATGATGTCATGGACGTTGTGGGTGAGGCCAATGTCATGACATCATGACATCATGGGCGGAGCCAAAGAAAAATAAAAATAATAATAATAAAATTAAAATAAAGAAACACACACCTCAACCCACCCACCCACCCCAAACAAAAAACCATTAACTTACCTACCTAGCTAGGCAGGCAGCAGGCTACTGTATTCTTATAGTTTTAAGATTTTTTTGACACCTTTTGGTTTTGTCTCTTGGGTTTTTATTGGTTATGACTGGAAGATGTTATTCTGATCTTTCATATGTGTGTGTATTATGATGTGTAATTTCTATATTTTATAAGCCACTTTGAGTGGTGCTTGAATCAAAAGGGTGGGGTATAAATGTAGGTGGGTGGGTGGGTGGATAGACGGATTGATGGACAGACGGATGGATGGATAGATGAATGGATTGATGGGTGGGTGGGTGGATAGTTGTTGATAACTCCTCGAGCCCCTAGTATAGGATAAAACATGTGGTCTCCAACCTACATCCAATGTGGCCATCTCAGGCCATCCAACAGTGTCTCTCCCAAATCTAGACACTTGTGGTGGGGTGGGGGAACCAAAACTAAGGTTTCTTTGGACAAAAATATTTTGAGAGGCATAATCTGAACACCTCCGGTTGAATTTCAGCGGTGATTTGATGAGTGCTAAAATAAATTACATTGACCCTTCAGACTTTGGAAAAGAGAGGCTGTGGCTGAAATGAAAAGATGAAACTCTCAACCGATGAATCTGCTTTCAGGGGGACAAAGGACAGAAAATAGGGTTGGCACCCCACTTCCAGTAAGAAGAAGAAGAAAAGCAGGTTTCAGTGACCCTGTTTTCATTTGCAACCAAGTTTTACAAAGAAGAAATAAGGCAGTGGGGGGAAATTTCCACCTGATTGAACTTATTCCATCCTATGCAACAATAAAAGTTGACTCGGTTTATTTTCTCTCTTTTTTTAAAAAAAACCCCAAATAAGAGAAGGCAGGAGCGCAGCATTCTTCTCCTGCTTGTAATCCGGATTTAAAACCGGGTCGATCAGATTTCTAGCGTCACTTGCGGCTCTCTAGCGCCACGCTTAGAGAAATTGTGCAACTGCCTCTCCTTTCGCAATGCGTTTTGACAATTGCAGTTTTATTTATTTGCTCCTTCGCTCCACTATCTTTTTTGCGTATCTGTACGAAAAACGAGATCCCTCTGTTTTTTATTTTATTTTAATCCGGAGCAGCAGGCTAAGGAGACGCAACAGAGGCAAGGATTCAGTTGCTGCTGCTTCAAATTTGATCCTAATCAAGTGTGTCCCGGGCTTGTTTTCTTGATTTTCCTTTCTCTCGCTCTCTCTGTGTTTTCAATCTGGTTTCAAACGCGATTCACCCCGAGAATTCTCGATCTCCAGCAGCTGACTGAGCCCGGAAACAGGCAGAACCTGGAGCCACGACGCCTAACCAGCGGGGCAAAGTCACTCCGCTTTAAACAGCCTGGATACCCTATATCCAGACCGAATCTCTCGCTGAAGTTTTTGGCACATAGCCCCGAGGAGCAGCACTCCAGCTCATCTCTCGTTTTGCTTTCACACGCACCCAAGCAGAGGAACTCCAAACTGGTGTTCTGACTGACAGGCACTTTTTGAGACGCGTACCGGGACAGTTATTCCGATTTTGTTCCACAGTAGATCCTTGGAAAGGAATCAAAGGAGCCTTCGAAAGCAAGAAATTGCAAGTAGATAAGTAGGTACCGCTTTGGCAGGAAAGGTAACTATGTGTGCTCCGGCATCTAGTCATGCCTCCTACATGATTGTGGAAACATCTCTTTGGCTGTAAATGGAGAGGAGCACTGCCCCCTAGAGTCAGACATGACTGGCTTGCAACCTGGGATGCCTTTACCTTTAAAGGAAGATAAACTGCCCACATCTCAATCTTGATCTAATTTCTCTCCATACATATTCCCGTCAATCTCAGGAGTCATAATCTGAATTTAGGGTCAGACTCTCCTAATTTATTAGGTTTTTTTTAAACCACTCCCAGGAGGATGCTGACACCTCGCTGTCCTCTTAAGTCTCATCGAGGGCCAATAGATCAGAGGTCTTCTTAAGTGGACTGCTTAAATCAGGGCCTTTCCATTTGCTAATTGAGGCAATTACGCACCAGTCTTAATGAGCAGGTTGGTCTCTCAGCAGCCATCTATCATCTTCCTATCGATCTGTTAGTGACTCCTTTGCCTGCTTGCCTCCCCCCACCCCCCTTTTACCACCTCACCAATTCCATCTATTGGATTCTAAACGAGACTTTAAATTATTGGATTGTAGGGGCCTCTTAGCTGGTCGGATAGGTCAGTGAGTTAGGTATGAATTGGGAGTTCGATTCCCCACTGTGCCTCCAGAGAGAGAAGAGCCAGCTTGTGTTGCCATGAGCAAACTGCACACTCCTAGAGTGACTCCAAACAGAAATGAATAGCAAACCACTTGTGTGTGTTCACTATCTAGGAAACCCTGGAAAGACTCCCTGGAAATCAGAATTCTTCTACTTTTGTGTCCAGATCAAACTTTAAATGGCCAGAATGAAACCACCTGCTTGGCCATTAGTCAAACTTAAATCCTCATTGGTACATATTTCTTGTAGTAATTGGCAGACCCACAAATGAACCAGATTCTGTATCTCTTCATATCCACACATTGTGTTGTTCTCCACCAGCAGCCCTCACTTGAGCATGTTGGTCTTACATTTAGAAATTCCAACCCTCAGCCTATTCTGGGTTTTCCAGGTGAGATAGGAAAGGTCGAGTTCCTCAGACATATCCCCATTGAATGACTTAATGGTACACTGGGTCATTTGGGTTTTTTTTTAAAAAAAAAAAAATTAGGGATGTCTTAATCTGGGAGGACGGTGGCAGTAAATTTTGTCTACTAAACTGGAGGAAGATGCAAGAAGGATCCCACGCTGAGTGTGCTTGTGCATAAAATAATGTTGAGAAAGTGGAGGATTCCTTGATTATGAAGCTGGCTGAAAGATTGTGTTCCTTTTCCAATAAGTTCCTTTTCCAAGTTCTGAGCAAGTTATAATGGTACTACTTTGTCCCATATGTTAATAAGTTCTGGTTTTCCCATTTTCCCCAGAACAATGTGAAGTGCGTAGGAAGCAGTCTTTGAGAGTTACTTGAGAGTAAACACCTCTTAAACATTCCCCCTTCTGGGAAATTCAGAATATTCTCCAACATGGGAATCTACTTCCCAAAGGCTAGTATCACAGTCCATGTGTTATCCTTTAACAACAGGACTGTGTTGTTCCCACCACCTCTACCCACAGATTCACAACAGACTGACCCTCCTACCCCTCTGGAGGTGCCTTGGGAAGTTACTGTGATGGGATGCCATACAATGGAGATGTGAAGCCAATTGTTGTCCTTTGCTGTGTCATAGAGATCAGTGACACCTTGAAAACCCACCGAGTTGAGTCTTTCTGTGTTTAGACCAGACACAAATCTATGACACATTTGGAATGGTGTTCCATGCAAATACTTTACATTATTTTTAATACAGGAAGCAACTATTTAAAAAGGCTTCTCTTTTTTTCTGCACCATGGGTTGGGTAGGGACCTCTTCCAAATCGTGTCTCCAGAGTCTAAGAAGGAAGGGAGCTTAATACTCCTCTACATCCATCCATGAATGAATCAACAAACCTCAAAACACATCTGATGAATCAATGGGTCAGTGGCCTAACTTGGCACTTGACAGTCGGATCCTAACACTTTTTTTTAACTCCCTCTTTTAATTAATGACTTACTCTCATGGTGCTCATTATTCCAGTAGCTTGGGTTGAACATACAATCTGCATGTATGCGTATGAGAAAGAAAGACGGAAGACCCCACTATAATCCTCAAAGTGCTTTGTAGGTTGTGAAATTTTTAAGCAACCTCTCTAGGGAGCCCTTTCTTTCCGTCTCCCTAATATACCAATTTCCTGGGATCTATCCTTGATCTCAAAAGGTCTGATTTTTATCAGCAGACCCGGATAAATCCACAGACAGCCTCTATAGATGCATCGACCCGTAGGGGAGTCTGGTCTGTTGATCTGTAAGTCATCTTTCAGATGCCACAGAATTCTTCACGGGCTGCAAGGCACCAACAGAACTTTCACAAGCGTCCCTGCCATGGTTTTATGGAGATGACACATGTGTTTGTCAAAATATTTGCCCAACGAGAATCTTAGATGTATTTATTTATTTTTTCAGGGAGAGAGGGGGGAGAGGGAGGGAAGGATATTTCAAAAAATTACATATCCAAGTTTAAGAAAACCAGTCAGCCTGTTCCACCCATATAATAATAATGGTGTGTCCCCAAGTCATTATCAGCTTGTGGCAACACTTTCTAGGCATTTCTTGGTAGGGAATACACAGAAGTGGTTAAACATTCCCCCCTACAGGGGGCACCCTGGGACTTTGCATTTTAACCAAGGCAACACAGGGTTGGCTCTTCTCTTTAGAGGCATAGTGGGGAATTGCAAGCAGATAAACAGGTACCACTTTGGCGGGAAAGGTAACAGTGTTCCATTCGCTCCAGAATCCAGTCTTGCCTGCTACATGACCATAGAAACGTCTTCAGATGCAGACAGCGCTGGTTCTTTGGCTGCAAGTGGAGAATGAGCACCCCCTAGAGTCAAACACAACTGGTTTTGGAGCAAGACAGACATTTACCTTTAATGGGATATTAACTTCGAGGCCCACCAAGTTGAAATCAGGGAGGCTTACTTCTGAGTAAGTACCCCCTGAGTAAATTGATCCCATCCCTTTTCTTCCACCCCTCAACTGAAACCACTGAACTGTCCAGCCAGCACCACCAAGCATCTACAACCCCACGACACCTGTGGGTGTCACTCCTACTGGTCACCCTGGCCCAAGAATGCCTGCAGAATTCCTGCTCGCAGATCCATTTGGGGGTAAATCGTGACCCAATTCTCACCTGCAAAATCTTCTTTCTGTGTCCAGATCACACTTTGGATTGCCAAAACGAAGCCCCTTCCTTTGGGTTTGATGCTGGGCGAAAATAAGTTTTCACTGGTACATGTTGCTGTTAGTATTTGGCAGACCAGTAAATGAGCCAGATATCTGCCAAGAGAAAACCCAAGACCCAGGTTGCAAACTTGAATGTAGACCATCTTGAGAAGAGCCTTGCTTTCATCCCAAGGGGATACAGAACCCTACCTTCCCACCTTGCCTGTATAATGCAGCTCTTTCCTCCAGAAGATCTCTGCCCCCATCAAGCTTACAATCTGCCTTTTTGAAGGAACGATGAGCAAGAGAATGGAATGAGCAAAGTAGTTTCATTCTTTCTGGCCAAGTTAGAGCCCACCGCTTGTTTCCCTACTTTTGCAATACCGGATAATAATAATAATTTTCATGTCAAAGATTACTCTGGGTTGAAATGATTTTTAGGGGATGCCCGAATGAGGCTCCTTTCATGTCCCCAAGTGCTGATCTTGGATATCGAAACAGCTTCCAGTCTCTAATTCAGCGCCTTAACCACTAAGCCACTGGATGAGCTGCGGCAATACCACATAAGGAACCCCAAACTACTGGTGAGGACTCAAAGAAGGATCTGAGGAAGGACACTTGTAGATCAGGAATCTTTGGAGTGATGGGAATTGGCAAGGTACATTTCACCCCATCCATCGATCTGGTTTTTAACATTTCTCCATTCAAACTGGAATGAAGGCAAAGAATAAACCTGATGTGTTTTCTGCGTTTTTATCTGCTTGGAAGCCTTTCTCTGTAGGAAAGAACAAATGGGATTTCCATCCACATAGGACTACCATCTTAATGGAACTTAATTTAGGTGGACACAATATTCTTTCTTCCCACAACCACTCTTCTAAAATTAGCTCTGAAGAATTAATTGTCTCTATTGAACGGGTTGGCCTGATGAGGGAGAGGAGAATTCAGATTTTCAGATTTTGCTCTCCATCTTAATTTCCTGAATGGACAGAGGAAGAGGAAGAAGAAGAAATTGTGTGTATATTTCTGGTTTTAACTATTGTACGTGATCACCCAAGGGGGAAAATATCCCAGATGGTCAGTATAGAAATTTAATAACTAATAAATAAGGTGATGATGACATAGTTGACGATGATGAAGGGGTGGGTTAAAAACGATAAAAACTAGCTTTTCTAATGTTTGAAGTGGTAGTCGTGTTAGTCTGTGCAAGCATATCTGAGAATAAACAAAACAGAAGAGCATTAATAGTAATAATGTGGCACCTTAAAGACTAACTCCTGTATTTAAACGTGAGCGTTCACTTAGGACCCTAGATCAGGGTGAGCAATCGGTAGGGGAGAATGGGATATGTTGTGCTCCTTGGCCATTCTTTACCTGCTTTTTCTTCTTCTTGTGCTGTATCCAATTCCGAGTATTGGCGATCATCATGGCCTTTACCTACCTAACCAAATCAGAGAGAAGAGTTTTGTGATTTGGGGTTGACTCGGAATGGAGTAGAAGATTCCTTCCTCCCAAAATGTGAAAGTTTTGTCTCTAGCTCTGTCAAAGCCATCTTTTGAATTGGGTTGGAAAGAGGGTTGGGGGGGGGGAGGGAAAGCAAAGGAAGACTCAGAAACCAGAAATATTGGGTTGTCTTTCTCAGGGACCGTCTGAAACTCAGTTTAAGGATTTCTGATCAAGAGAAAATGAATATTATAATTATTATCTTGGAAGGGCGATTCAAACACCAACCCCTTAACAGGGGACGGGGGAAGAAACACATTCCTTCTCCTCTTCCTTGCCTCACGCGTTCAGAAACCTCAGTGGAAAGTAATTCGACGTGACACCGGTGTGGCCGGATTGGCGCGAGACTTCGGGATTACTTCTGACGTCACGTGACATCTTTCCACCACCTCTCCTCCTCCTCCTCCTCCACCTCCCAAATCAGGAAAGGCGCTCGGAGACCCGGGCAAAACAATACAAGCCAACCCTCGCTGGAGCGCGCCAGTGTTGACGTCTGGATCCAACCCACCCACTCCCACGAGGGGAGGCACCGTTCAACTACCCCCCCCCCAAATCATCTACCCAACATCATCCTCCCCTCCCCCATCATCTTCCTCACCTCGTTGGCTTCTTCCATCCTTCCAAACTTCTTTCCCATCCATTGCGTGCATCCATTCATCCGGCTCGATAGAAATCGTCTCTCCAGATTTTTCTCTTTCTCTCTCGCGCGCTGCAGAGGATGATGAGGCGGAGAAAGGGGTGGGGGTCGGATGGAGGCTGGAAGCCCCCTTCGCCACGCAGCCCGCTGGCGATCGCTTATCCCTGACGCGTGTCTTGGAGGGGGGAGGAATCAGAAAAAAGGGGAGGGAATAAATTATTATTCTCCATCATCATCATCAGGCGTGGGGATGTGAAAAGGTGAATCAGGTGGGTGAAGAGTGGGTAAGAGATTTTGGAGGGGAGGAAGGGGGGCTGTTCGCCCACACTTTGCCTCTGCTTCCAAACTCCCCCCTCCCCCCCCAAAAAAAAGCCCACCCACCAAATCCAAAACAAACCTCCAAATCTCCAAAACAAACCGCTAGAAAACCAGGATGTCTTTTTCGCAGCTCGGCTATCCTTACAGCACGTCTTCTCAGGTAAGAATCAATATCCATCACTTTATGTCATATACATTTTTTCGGGGGGGGGGGGTGTTTGACCTTTTCTCTCTCGGTCAATTGCCATGCTTTTTTTAAAATCTAGCTTCCTTCCTCTTTTTTGCATTTTAAGTTTCAGATAATAAGAATATATCCGGAGGAGATTTTATCTCCGCTCGCTTTGATCTCTGCGCTTTGGCGTGGGAATGAAGGGCGTGTAATTTTGCGCGTGTAGGACGGAGGAGTAGACCCTGGCCAAGGCCAGGCCCGATCCTCCCCGCGTTGACTCGGAAGTTTATGGATGGGCCCGGCCCCATCCTAGCCTTTCTCTCTGCTCGGATTCACGTGGAAAGCAAGAGAGACGGCGCGACGTGAGAATGCAATCTGGAAATTTCGCTCTCTTAGAGAAACTCTGGTTTCTAAGGAAAGGGGACTAGGATTTTTTTTGCCTTGGATGAGGTGGTTTAGCGTGGGGAAAACTAGTATGGGTGAAAGGGTTGTTTGGTTGAAAGAAGTCACCTCAGTTTGGGTGCCGTTTCTCCTTCAGTCTTGGCCAAGGATACCTGGTGGAGAGTAACTTGGATGCGAAGCTTAACTTTCATTGAGAAAATATAAAAAGTTTCCCAAAGTTTTAGGGACACGCGATTCGAATTGCCGCCTTTCCTTACAACTAGTTCAGTCATTTCCAACCCAAGATGTGAAGCCATATCCCTGGGCAGAACATTGGAGTAAGCTCCATTGGTATGGAGTAAGTCTCACTTGAAAGGGGGACTTAACTTTTGAATAACCATCTTTTTCCCCCTCCTTTCCAAATTGGACGCGGTGGCGCAGTTCGAATTTAACCTATTTGAGTCCGATTCACCCTGTTCTTTCCCAGTGTATCTCCGGAAAAGATTTCATGTTCTCTTTCTATCCAATTCTGCGAATCGCACTTTTTAAAGAAAGATGCAAATAAACTAGAGCAGGTACAGAAAAGGGCAACAAGGATGATGAGAAGAATGGAAACCAAGCCCTAAGACGGAAGGAGTTAGACATGTTTAGCCTTGAGAAGAGGGAACGGAGAGGGGATACAATAGCACCCTTCAAATACCTGAAAGATAATCATAAAGAGGAAGGGAAGGATCGGTTCTTCATCATCGCAGAGTTCAGGACGTCTTAGAACCGGGCTGAAACTTCAGGAAGCCAAGGCCAGGCTGAAACTCACCTTCTTAAGGATAAGAACTGTGGAACCCTCTACCTTGATGGGTGGTGAGCGCCCCTAAACTGGAATTGGACAACCCTCTGTCAGATCTGCTCTGATTCGGATTCCTCCGACTTTACCTGGGACTTAAAACCCGCTTTTCTCGCTCTATTTCTGGTGGGTTTAAAAACACACACACATCCATCATTTATTTATTTCCTGGCGGAACCAGAGATGCGCCTGATAGAACAGCCGCTCGCCTATTATTCCTTTCTTCTTCCTTTCATCCAAACTCACAGGATTTTTTTTTCTTCGCTCATTATTTTTAAAATAAATCCCCCCCTTTTAATCGCCCCCTGTCTGTTTCAGCTCCGTGTGTCTCATTTCCAGCCCTCCTTGGGATAAAGCAGGTGGTTTTCCCCATGACATCTGCACGTGGCCAGGCGCACACCTTTTTGCCTTAATAATTTGGGAGACGGGCATCCTTTAGACAAAAATAATAATTGAATCGCACTCAGGTTTGCCAAGATATTCGGTATATATCGCGTGTGTATGTCCTTTTTTCCTCTGTACGCTTTAGATGGATTGATTCAATGAGATCAGAAATTCCAGCCCTTTTTTTAAAAGCAATTTTGGTATTGATTGCGTCTCTCTCTCTCTAATTGCTGTCCATTTGCAGACTGTTTTGGGGCCGGCCCGATCCTGACCTTATTTGTTCTGAAACAAGCTCCGTTGATTTCTATACGACTTCTCAAGAGTCTCTTCAAGGCTTCATTATCCTTTCCTTTTCTTCACTGTTTCCTTTCTCTCTCTCTCTCTCTCTCTCTCACTCTCTTTGAACCGCAGTTCTTCGTCTCGGCCACTTCCAGCACCACCTGTTGCGACTCCGGATCCCGAGCTGTCTCGGATGTTTCCACGGGATCCTCCCAAGTGGCCACTCTCTGCTGCCCGTCCTATGAAAACCGGCTGCTGGCGAGCTCCAGGACGGATCTCAATGCGGCGCTGGGCATGTACGGCTCGCCCTACGCCGGCGGCGGCCAAAGTTACGCCAACTACCTCCCTTACACCGCGGACCCCTCGGCCCTCTACACCACGCTGGTGAGTGGTCGAGATCGCGCCGCCAAAGGTTGCTTAAATGGAACAGGAAAGGCGCTAGTCCCTAGTGATTTAGCCTGGGAGCCAATCCTCTAGGCATTGGGACAGGCTAAGCGCGGGGGAGGGGGGCGGAGTGGAAGATAAGGGGCGGGGTCAATTTACTCAGGGGGTACTTACTCAGAAGTAAGACTCCCTGATTTCAACTTGGTGACTCTTACTGAGCCTTGAAGTCACTAACCTGTTAGTCTTGCTCGAAAACCAGTCGTGTCTGACTCTAGGGGGCGCTCATTCTCCGTTTGCAGCCAAAGAACCAGCGCTGTCTGCGTCTGAAGACGGTTCTATGGTAATGTAGCAGGCAACACTGGACACTGGAGCGCACGGAACACTGTTACCTTTCCCGCCCAAGCAGTACCTGTTCATCTTTATGCAATTTCTTGGGACAGATGACAAACAACAGGCGCTCACTCCATCCCCGCAGTACTGGGACCTCTAACTGCTGACCTGCCTACCTTCTGCTCGTCAAGATCAGCATCTTAACCACAAAACACACACACACAACACACACACACACGTACGTTAGGGGAGCCCTAGTAAAGTTTTTGAGTTGCCTAGAAAGACAGCAAAGGGTCGGACTCAACTGTGCGACTGAAAAACAACAGATAGACAGCTCCAGGAGTTAAGATCTAGAGGTTGGGAGTTCGATTCCTGCACTGTGAGTCCCAAAAGCTAAGTCAAACTGTGTATCTTTGAGCAACCAGGGCGCCCCCCAGAGGAAGGTAAAGAAGATAAAGCAACTTTTTATGTACTCTACCGAGAGAAGGTCGCCATAAATCAGACCTGACTTGACTCAGCACGGTTGTGACGATTATTAAGTTTATCTAGTTGCGGTGTGTGTGTGTGTTCAAGGACTGGTTTTCCCCATTGCACCCACTCCTGGTGAGATTCCCTGGCAGATATTCTCCACACAGAACTGACTCCTAGAGAAAACGAGGTGGGGTTCCAGAGGTAGATCTCCAGATCCGACAAAATGGGTCAACTTTGCTACTCTCAAGGTAAACTTCTGTGACTTGGTTGAAGCCTTCATGGCTTCCGGCCCACTTCTTCAGATCCCTCCAAAGGGAAAACCAGATTAAAAAGGTTTCGTCTTCAAGGGCCCCCAGGAATTGTCCTAAATCTACCTCGGATTGAACAACTCTCTTCTTTTTTACGCCGAATCAAAAGCCTGCTTCTTCTTCTTCTGAGAAGTCTCGCTTCCTGAAACACTTCACTTGGATCAGGCGAAGCAGTTTTAGGTAAAGGTCGCCCTTGTTCCAAACCAGCCGTGCCCGACTCTAGGGTTGAGTGCTCATCTCTGTTTATAGCCACTGAACCAGCGCTGTCTGCTTCTGCAAACATTTCCGTGGTCATGTGGCAGGCATGACTAGACACCGGAGCCCACGGAACGCTGTTTACCTTCCCATCAGTGGTTCCTACTTATCGACTTGCAATTCCTTGCTTTCGAACTGATAGGTTGGTAGGAGCTGGGACAGAGACAGGCACTCACTCCGCCATGCAGTACCCGAGAAATCGAACTCCGACCTTCCAGTCAGCGAGTTCAGGGTCTTAACCACTCGAGCCACCGCAGTTTTGCCAGGGATGTAAAAGTTTCCTTGACATCCATCATAGCCACAAGACTTGCTTCTTAGGAGACCTGTTTTGCGATCTGGAAGGACAAGTGTAATCGGGATGGAATAAAATTCGAAGCGAGTTAAGAAAGCTTCTTTATCTGGGCGGTGAAACAAGCGCTGGGAATCTCTCCCTGTCCTTTGGGGGAACTGAGAAAGTCAATTTCCCCTTGAATAAATGTCTTAAAAATATCCTGCGAGGGATCAAGACTGTCCTCATTAATTTGTTATTAAGATAGAGGAGACCAATCGGAGGTTTCCGAATTGGGCAAGAGGCAAACAAAACTGAAACTTTGGAGAGGACGCAAACCCACAAAAATTCGCATAGAGTCCCACAAAATGCCTGCCATACACATTTTTTTCCTGGGCTCTTCTCCATCTTCTGTCCCGCAAAGTTATGCTACTTCAACCTTTCTTTGGGCAAACTCGCCAATTTTTGCTCGGAGAGAAACTCCAGATATGGGGTTTAGATCTTGGAGAAGGATGGAGGATAAGACTGCAGCTTAAATGGCATCAATTCCCACGCTTTCCATGTCACTTAAGGGCAACCTTAAGCAAAAATGAATAAAATGCAGCTAAATATGAAGAGCTCAAGTGGTTAAGATGCTGACCTCGCAGACTGGAAGGTCGGAGTTCGAGTCCCAGGTACTGCATGACTGAGTGAGCTTCTGTTTCTGTCCCAGCTCCTACCAACCTAGCAGTTCAAAAGCAAGAAATTGCAAGTCGATAAACAGGGACCACTTCGGTGGGAAGGTAAAACATCGTTGCGTGCACTCTGGTGTCTACGCATGCCTGCCACATGTCCATGGAAACATCTGCAGATGCAGACAGCACCGGCTCTTTGGCTATAAACAGAGATGAGCACCGAACCCTTGAGTCAGATACGACTGGCTTTCAAGCAAAGGGGGGTGTTGCAATTTTTGGCTTTTAATACCAAGTTTTTTTAAAAAAAGTTTTTAGAGTTTTTAATTTTTAAAAATGATTTTATAATTGTTGTAAATCGCCCTGGGTCACTTTTGAGAGGAGGGCGATAAACAAATTTAAATAAATAAATAAATAAATAAGGGCGACCTTTATCTTTGCTAAATATGACGTTGGGAATAAGTTCCGGTCCTTTCCCCAAGGTGTTACAGACATCAATGGGGAAGTAATGTCTCATTTCTGTACCTGCTTACTCAGAAGTAAGTCCGGCAGAGATCAATAGAGTTTTCTGTCTTCTGCAAAAAAGGGATGCTACCCAGTCTGGCACATTGGACAAATGTGAAAGCCTCAGGGGTCCTGGGTTCAAATCCCTGTTCAGCTCCCTTGTAGAGCTGCTAAACCTGTTCTTTAAATATGTCACTTACTTTGAAAGCCCTGTTAGGGAAGTTGCAAGTCAGTCAACAGTGCCAGACTGTGGTGGCTTAGTGGTTAAAATGTTGAACTTGACGACTTGAAGGTTGGCAGGTCAGCAGCTCGAGATCCGAGTACTGCAGGAGGGAGAGAGTTCCCATCTCTGTCCCAGCTTCTGCCAGCCTAATCCCCAAATGGATTAAATCCCACTTGAATCTATCTTGATGGGGGGCAGCAGCTTCATCAATACTGTCCTGGGGCTGAGGAAGACTTTGGATGCCAAAAGGGCTCAGGACCTGAAAGTGGAACTGAATCAGTGGTATGGGTGTCATGCTGCAATGCTGAAGGCAAATGGAAGGCCACTGCATTATATTCTCAGAACAGTCTTCATGGTTAATCACCATGAAGATTACCAATACAGGTACTGTATTCGGATTAGGATACGGCAGAAGAAGAAGAAGGGCTTGAGAAAATTGTTGGGGATTTGTAGGGTCGACCTCTTTTCCTGAACAGGGTGGGCGAGGGGTTAAGGGATAGAAGAGAGATTCCCCTCTTTCAAGATCGTAGCAAAGCCCTTGTTGACTCGTTTTCCTAGAATTCCCAATATGATTTGAAGGAAAGCTCCTCCGCTTTGCACGCAGGGATCGCGCAACCTACGGCTGCCACCGCCTACTACGCCTACGAGCACTCCTTTGGGCAGTACCAATATGACAGGTAAGGAGATCTTGGATCTGGGCATGCTTAAAATCTCGTCTGTGTCAGTGTTGTCTCCATCAATCCCTGGCACAAATCACCCTCCACCCCAGGGGGTGACCTGTAGATTCCTTATGTGGAAAATTATAAGACTTTTCTATTGGTTGGTTAGAGATATAATTTGCATTAACAACTCATTGCATGGCGGGTTTGCTCTAATATACCCAACAGTTCTCGGTACTTTGTCTGGGAAAAAGACCATTTCAATTCCTTTGTTATCTCTCCACCAGGTATGGAACAGTGGACTTCAGCAGCTCAGCCAGGCGCAAGAATGCCACTCGAGAGACCACCAGCACTTTGAAGACGTGGTTGTATGAGCACCGGAAAAACCCCTACCCTACCAAAGGGGAAAAGATCATGCTGGCTATCATCACCAAAATGACCCTCACTCAAGTTTCCACCTGGTTCGCTAATGCTCGGAGAAGGCTCAAAAAAGAGAACAAGATGACCTGGTCTCCCAAAAACAAAGCAGGAGAAGAGAAGAGAGAGGATGGAAGAAGGAACGGAGAGGACTGTGGCAGTGAAAATGAAGATAAAGGTAGGATTGGAGAAGATCAGTGGGAAATAGCAGTGTATCAATGTGGAAGCTAGTTGCAAAATAACTAACAGTCTGTCACAGAACTTTTCAACCTTTTAAAGCTCCCTCAGACAGCTTCGGGGGGCCAGATGGCCATTTTGCCCTTGTTTCCACCACATGGCATTTCATGGAGTAGTGGAGGCAGTGGGGTCACCACATAAAATGGTGCCATGGGCCACATCCAGCCCACAGGCCACAGGATGAGAATCCCTGGTCTATCAGATCTAGTAGTCTATACTGCTGAAAGTATTTCCAGAAAGTCTGTCAACTGGACTTGAAAGCAAAAGTTACCCCTTGTAAAGCCATCTAAAGATGAAATCAGAGAGTGAGAAGGGTATTCATCCAATAACACTGGAACGGGTTGCTTAGCAGAGAGCCATCTCAATTAAGGTGACCTCTCTGTCAGGTAATCACTCTATTATGGCCCCATAATGAAGTAGCCCAGGGTTTATCAACTCTGGTCCTTCAGATCTTCTTGGACTTCAATTCCCAGAAGCCCTGGTCAACAGGTGTGCTGACTTGGGCTTCTTGGAACTGAAGTCTAAGAACACCTGGGGGGCAGGGCTGAGAAACCCTTCAGTGGCCCTACCGCTGGACCGAAATGGCTGGGTTAGACATGGTTGAGCTAGAACACTATTTCTTGTATGTCATGCAGGAAATAGATTTCACCAGATTGCTCTACAAGAAGTCCATAATGCACCATTTCCCTATGCCAGAAAACAAGGAACATCCTTACCTTTCCCACCAAAGCAGTACCTATTTAGCTACTTGCAATTTCTTGCTTTTGAACTGCTATGTTGGTAGGAACTGAGATGGACAACTGGAGCTCATGCTATTTGCAGCACTCTTGAACTGCTGATCTGCCAACATTCCAGTCATCAAGATCAACATCTTAATCACTAAGCCACCGACCATTAGTGCTATTAGCAACCACTACAAGTACTACTAGTAGTACTTATTACACTCAGTGGAGAGAATGTTAGCATGGCTAATATTGTCTCTTACTGGTATTACTGCAATTACTATTGTTCTGAAGCACTTACAGAACCCAAAAGTCCAGTTTTGCAAGATAGCCTACATGAGCCCGGCTTGTAGTGTCGCTAAATATCTCCCTGTTTCTACCATTGCATTCAATTCGCCTTGTCTTCCGAAATACAGATCCAAAAAGCTTCAAGGAAGAAAAGTTGCTACGATTGAGTGATCTGGAGGACTTGGATGAGGAGGAGCCAGAAATCAAGGCAGAAGCTGAGCCAAAGCACCCGGATCCAGAAGCCCTCATTGTTGGTAGCAACATGCTGGCCGAATCCCAGAAAAGTAACTGTAATTTGACCCTTGCCAGCCATTTTCAGACTTTTTCCTGTGCCAAGGGCGATTCAGCAATCACCGGGGACTTCCTAGGGCCCAAGGGGTCTACTATAGCCAGCAGTCTTGGAACTCAAGGACAAGTCTATGAAGCTCCAGAGAAGCCCAGGATCTGGTCTTTAGCCCATACCGCAGGGGCCAATGTCATCGTAGGGCCCAGTTGCAACCCTGCTCAAAGGACAGACAGCCCTGACTGCTTGGTGCTAAAGGGAAGGCTCCCTGGGGCTGGGGGACAATGCAGTGATGCGAGACCACTGAACAGCCTTGTGAGAACGCAGCCTGTTCATGACAAGGCCTTGGATGAGTTGACGCAACCGACCAAGATCTTTAAGAATTCAACCTTCAACCTGCAGTCCATCTCACTCAACTATGCTTCGTATCCAATGCTGGGAGAGACCTGTCAATATGCAGCTGGAACTGAAGGTATCTGGTCCTTGTGGTTCCCCTTTCTTAGATTACTCCAAAGTATACCTTAGTTTGTTTAAAATAATAATAATAATTCAATTGGTGTCACAAACCCTAATACTGTACTAGCAATATCCCCACATAATTCTCAGGTTCTTCTTTTGTATTTAGGCCAGACTTTGAAATAGGAGTTCTCAACCTTTTTAAGCCAGGGGCTGGGTCACGCTCCCTCAGACAGCTTCGGGCCCAGGATGGTCATTTTGCCCTTCCTACACCAGATGGTACTTTGACTTCCTGGTGTGGTGAAGGTGGTGGTGGACTACATGAAATGGTGCCACGGATTGCATCTGGTCCGTGGACCAAGGGTTGAGAATCCCTGCTTTAAACTGTCAAATGAAGCCACCTGCCTGGCTTTGTCATTGGCCAAACTTAAATCCTCATCGGTAGTAATCAGCAGACCAGCAGATGATCTGGATTCTGTACCGCTCCACATTCACATAGCATGTTGTTATCTGCCAGGAGCCCCCGCTCAAGCATATTGGGCTTACATTTAAGGACTTCAACCCTCAGCCTATTCAGTGTCATCCAAGTGACATAGGGGAGGTCGAGTTCCCCAGCCGTATTCGCCTTTAATGTTATAATTGTCAGGTGACAACCAGTAAGAAATATATCAATAAATAACTCACACAAACATCATAATACTGTACTAGCAATATCCCCACATAATTCTCAGGTTCTTCTTTTGTATTTAGGCCAGACTTTAAAATAGGAGTTCTCAACCTTTTAAAGCCAGGGCCCGGGTCATGCTCCCTCAGACAGTGTCGGGGGCAGGAAGGCCATTTTGTCCTTCCTACACCACATGGTGCTTTGACTTCCTGGTATGGTGAAGGTGGTTGTTATCTGCTAGCAGCCCCGACTCAAGCATATTGGGCTTACATTTAGGGACTTCAACCCTCAGACTATTCAGGGTCCTCCAAGTGACATAGGGGAGGTCGAGTTCCTCAGCCATATTCACCTTTAATGTTATAATTGTCCGGTGACAACCAGTAAGAAATATATCAATAAATATAGCAGTTAGTCTTTAAAGTGCTACAGTGTTTTTAATTTAATTTAATTTGTTTTGTTTTGTTTTGTTTTCTGATATGCCTGTACCACAGACTAACACGGCTACTATTCCAAATAAATCAATAAATAACTGACACAAACAACAACAGTCCCAGATTATTTTTAATATCTGAAGGATATTTTGTCCAACAGTAGGCACCTCTATCCCAGTGGTTCACAACCAGGGCCATAGCTGGGGGTGGGGGGGGGGTGGGCAGAGGGGCAGGGGGCAAAAACCCTCCTGAGCTAACAGCTCCCTCAACCCACCCTGTAGTGCCAATGTTATATATGTGAGCTTGACATTGTTGCCCCTCCTGAATTTTTTTGCCCCTCCTGAAAATATCCCCTCCAAAATCTAGAATCCTGGCTATGGTCCTGTTCCCAAAGTGGGGGCCCGTGCCCCACCGGGGGGGGGGTTCAATTCCCAGAAGCCTAAGTCAGTACATTGGCAGATCAGTGCTTTGGGGAATTGACTTAGGCTTCTGGGAATTGAAGTCCAAGAAACAGACGCTGGAAATCACTGTTGAGCACTTGGACAAAGCCAAAACTCTGTGTCCTACTGGTGTCCCAAAGCCTCCTTCATCACAGAAAGCATTTTATGTTCCCTTTTGTTGCATCAGGTTTTGGGAGAGGTATGAGGACTGCCCAAGATCATCTGAGCGAAGTTTGTCTCAACCAACATAAAGAGAAGCTAAGGACAGCTTTCAGGCCAGTGCTGAAGAGGTGAGAAAGGTGAGTCCCTGAAGGTCTTTATCCAGTAAGGTTGAAAAACCTTTGCAACAACTCTGTAGATGTTATTGGACTCCGGATTCCATCAGCTCTGATAGGGAAGGTAAAGGTTTCCCTTGTTCAAAAGCCAGCCGCGTCCGACACTAGGGAATGGTGCTCATCTCCATTTACAGCCAAAGAGCCAGTGCTGTCTGGAGCTCCAGACATCTCCATGATCATGTGGCAGGCATGACTAGATGTCAGAGTGCACAGAATGCTGTTACTTTTCCCACCAAAGTACAGTAATACCTGTTTATCGACTTGCATTTTCTTGCTTTTGAACTGCTAGGTTGGCAGGAGCTAGGACAGATGTCTGGCACTCATGGAGCACCCAGGTCTCAAACTGCTGACCTGTTGCCCTTCTGGTTGTCAAGTTCAGCACCTTAACCACTAAGCCACCATGGCCCACATCAGCTGTTATACCTGGCCATATCGATATGGCTGATGGAAATTGGAACCCAGTAAAATCTGGAGCAAGAGAGGTGTTTACCACCAATGAAATAAGGTCTTTGTTAGAGAAATATCTCAAGTTAACTTACTGCATATCTTGTAGACACTATATCAGTGATGGCTAACTTTGGCATTCCAGCTGTTCTTGGACATCAATTACCAGAAGCCCAAGTCAACACTCCTGCTGATCAGGACTTCTGGAAATTGAAATTTCAGAACACCTGGACTGGAGTGCCAGCATTGTCCATCACTGCACTATATCTTCATTCACTGTATGTGTTCTCTTTGAGGAATGCATACTTGCTCTCAGAATCACAGACTACCTGTAAACAAATATTTGTGTTCTATCCTGCCTCCCACTTTCCCCTCACAGTATAAAAGCAGCAGAGTAAGTTTGGGATAAGGACCTGTATCACATTCCTTGACTTTGTCGTTGTTTACTTACTAAGTATAGGTTAAAAAAGCATGAGATGGTTTACAAGTTATTTTTCTTTCTTTCTTTCTTTCTCAGGCTCATGATGTGCACTGTGTTGGTGAAACTTCTCCAGAAGGTTTGGATCTTATAGACTTTCAGAGGAAAGCACTCACCACTCCTAATGTGAATTCTCTCTGTGTGTGTGTGTAAATTCTCTGCCTCTGCACTTTCAAAGCATGAACTGCAGCTACAGCTTCCCATGGTGGTAAAGGAGATAACATATTCATATATATGCACAACCTTTGACATGGACAGTATTGCAAGCCCAAGTGGAACATGGGCAAAGGGACTTGTGCATTCTGTGCTAACCTGAATATGCTCTAGTGCACTGAGTTTTGCCACCAAATTACACTAAACTTACTGAACAATCAATCTTCAGTGAGTTGATTCCACAATTGCATTCAGAATTTGTGGGAGATCTTGATTTCTTTTGTTGGACTACTTTACCCTCTATAATAATTTCATGTCAGAAATTATTCTGGGTTGAAAGGATTTTTGCGGAAGAAACTCCGCTCAGGGAACGCCCAAATGAGGCTCCTTTCATGTCCCCAAGAGCTGGGACAGAGACAGGGGCTCAGCCTGTCATACAGTACCCGGGTCTCGAACTGCTGACTTGCCAGCCTTCCAGCTAACAAGGCAAGCTTCTTAACCACTGAACCACCGCAGTCCCATTACCCTCTGGAAAATGCAATCTATCTCTGTGGTTATTGAAATGTTTCCTTACTTTCTTCTTTTGTTCTTCCAAGTCTACATGAGATGTGGAGGCTCATTTTCTTTTGGGCCTGTTCTAATCTTTTCAAAAGGGAAACCATAGGCCTCTCCCCCCTTCCTTTAAGAGCAGAAACTCTTTGTCTTTTATTTTTATTTTTAAAAATGAGGTGTACATGTCTGCCCCTGTTGTTCTGTGTTTGAAAGAGGATCCTTTGTTGGTGCAAAATGGAAGTATGTTTATTTTCTGTCCTTGTACATAAATATCATGGAAAGTATTTTTAAAAGTCTCTAATTAAACAGAAAATTAATGAATGCTGTTGAACAAAAATGAGAACTTGAAGGGCAGGGAGGAGAACGGGGTGTTTGAGAGAGAAGTTTGGAGAGAGACAAGGGGTTAGATAGATCTGTTCCATGAAAGTCTAATGGTCCAACAACCCAATGTTGTTCAATTGAGTCCACCTATCCCAGCGCTACTACTGAGATCATTTAGCTGGCTAGTAGGGACCTATTTATTGGCTGAAATCCTATTGCACTTGGCATAGCACCAAGTTATACTTGCAGAGGTTATGAGGAGTTATGGCCACGCAGCATATGCATCCAGTTGCACAACTAGACACAAAATTGGTTGTCCAAGGAACTACTTCCTGAATACAACTTTCACTTTCATTTTTCAATGGCTCATTCAGCTTCAGGTTACACCGATATAGCCACACAATGGGATTTTCACCACTGTGCTATATTTTCTTCCCTCCCATATGGTTTCCGCCTCTCCATATGATTTTCTTTTCTTTTTTTAATGGTCCCCTGTCACCACCATATTACAACTTTATTATTTTATACTTAGTACAAATATCACCCAGTGCACTAGAGTCCTTGAGTCTACCAGCCATTCCTTTTACAACTCAATCATTCTGCCAAAAATACATTGCATTCGATGCAGGTTTTTCTCCTTTATTTTCCTTCAATGTGTGTTGCAAAAAAGGTTTCCAAATGTCCCAAAATTTATTTTGTTTTATTACCCCCCTTTTTATATTTAATTCCCATGTAAGTTTTTCATTTAATGCCATGTCCCAAACATCGGCATACCATTTACCAACTTCTAAGTTCATATCACCTTTCCAATTTCTGGCTACTTGTTGTCTCACCAACGTTAAGAAAATAGACAATAACTCCTTTATATTTTCCTCTAAATTCAATTCCTCTAAGTCCGTTAGTAAAACAATTTTTTCATTCAACTTTAAGTTGATATTTAAAATTTTTGCTATTTCTTGTTCCATTTTATGCCAGAAATTGGAAATAATTTTACAATCCCACCACATATGTTTGTATGTCCCAATTTCCTGATGACATCTCCAACATTTTTTTGAGTCCATATGATTTTCACAATAATCCTTTTTGATAAGATAGTTTATGATCACCCAGTAAATGTCTTGGCCAAACAAAAGAGTTGAATTTGGGTCTTCCTGAACTTTATCTGACGCTCCAACCCAATCTTTCCCAGCCTTTTGCCCTTTGGAAACTTTTGACTGTAACCACCTAGGAAGTTGAGTCAGCATGGTCAAAGACTGGAGCTTGCATTTCAGTAACATTTACACAGCGCCAAGCTATAGAAAGCTGGTCTATGTAGTGTCATATACCAGACTGCATCCAACAACAATCCTTGACTTTTTCAGAGTCCTGGAGTCCATGGCCAGCCCAGTTCTTTGCTACGCTGTGTTCTACCACACATCCATTGTGATGAGTTTCTTATAAACTCTATTCATGCATTATCTATGAAAGAACTGAGGTTCAAGTCAAGGGGAGTCCATCTGAATAAGAATGAGGGGTTTTGAAAAAGTTCTGCACAGTGTAATTGTTGCCTCACATTCCTGGGGTTCTTAGCCATCTCTTGATGGGTACTCTATAGGAGGGGTGCCCAAATTATGGCCCCTAGGCCAGATCCGGCCTCAAACACCAATTCATCCAACCCATGCCTCCCGTGCTGCTCCCAGAAGTGGTAGTAAATCATGCCCGCACATGTGCATTTTACTTTCACTTCTGGTGGGAGGAAACACATGACCAGCCTGCTGAACCATGTGACTGGCCTATGGCCCAAAAAGTTTGGTCACCGCTGCTCTATAGGGTAAAAAAAAGACTAGGTTGACAATGGTCATTCAAGTCTAGTGAGCTGCCCTGTTGTTTCCTTATTCCGAGACATAGATCCAATGGTACAAACAAATTTTTTCTATTTGGATTGGACTGCTTTTCCATGCATGATACATGCGGACTTTATGATTGCATCATTCTGGTCCTGCTGGAGTCGGTACTTGTGTCTGGGGCTGAGATTTCTTTTCCTCCTTCAATTCTCCCTGGAGCCTGTTGAGAGGGGCCATGACACTTCCTTCCATGACAGAATAACTATGTTCTGGCATGGGCAAAGTAGGCCATTGTTAGTGGGTCATCATCCTAATTCATTTAAAAGAGCAACCCTGCATTTGACAAGGACAACACAAAAAAGGGCACACACCCCTCTAGCATTCTTCTGCTTTAATTAAAATAGTCACCAAAGACTTTCTGCATGGACTAATAACCCAAGTTGAGGCAGAAGGAAGAATGTTGCTTTGTTCTCTACATCACTAGAAGCCGTGCCCATAATTTAATCACTGTGCTAATTAAGAGGTCATCTGTAGGATCAACCAAGTGCCAGCTTTTTCCCAAGTTCAGCAGGGTCAACTTTTACAGCAAGTCATGTCTGATGAAAAAGCTCAATGGATTTTGCTTTCATAAATCAGTGGAATCAATTCAAGATATTGAGTAGAGATTCATGTATTGATTGGAGATAAGAAGAGGAATTGACGGGTGGGGAGATGGGCAGCAGAAGAATTGCTGAAGTTTCAGGGATGTATTGACAGTGTGCTTTGAAGCCCAGATAACTATTAAGGGGTGAGTCACACATCCATACACTATACATTCATATACAGTCAAGTGGTTATTCTATACTTCATTACCACAATATATCTGACTTTGGCAAAATGGATGAACTGGCTACATTGAGAAGCATATTGCCTGGGAGATTATAAGCAGGTGTAGTTTGAACTTGAACAGCTAGTTTAGGGAAGCAAGTAGTTACCTGATGCACTCTTTGCTGTATGCAAGAACCTTTCTGGGATTTCAAGAGCAATGATATGACCACTTCATTGGAAGGAAGCTTCACATGCGGTTCATTACAAATAGCTCTCTAGCTGTTGGGCACACAGCTTAATCTGGACAGTTGAAATCCACAAAGATTGGCCATTACCTCTTATTCTAAAGTTGTCTCTTGGAAAATTGTAGGAGTGTTCTGGAAGACAAAACCCAAAAGACTTTGAGCAGGGAATGGTGTTTCTTGGTTCATCATACACTGGGCAAACTCTGAGTTTCCAATTACCTTTGAGTGTGAGACAGAGTTTGTCTCTCTAGGTGTGTACGTATTGATGACTGGTTTACATCCACGAAAAACAAACACCAGATTTGAATCTCTGATCTCTCTCTTTGGGATCATGATAGACAGTTTCACACATGACAGTAGCAAGTAATGGTTTCGATGAACAACAAACACAGATTGTCAGTCATTAGTAAAAAAGGTTTATTTTGCTCTAACAGAAAACAGTTTTTTTTTATTACAGGCAGCAGGACTGGGAAAGAGTATGTTTTGGACTACAAGTCTCAAGATGCACAGCCGACACAGATATACTGTAGGCAGTTCACCAATCCCAGTGTGACTGTGGAGAAGAAGACCAAACCATGGACCTTGTAATATTTAAGTGTCCCTTACATGCATTTAAAGGCACATTAGAGGATTTGCATAGTGCCACAGATGAAGTCCTTCAATGGCTTTCAAACCTAGACATGGAACTCTAGTTAGGAACTCGAGCTGGTCAATTTGTGCTCACTGTATATAACAGCATTAATGCAGACAACTGAAGTTCATCATACAATAAATTAACAAAACAATTTTTAAAAAAGATCATCAATGGACATCTATCTGTGAATCACCACTTTTGAAGAGTAAAACATATAAACTTGGAAGAGGAAGTGGTCACATAATAAAATTAATTTTGTGTCAGAAATTATTCTGGGTTGAAAGAATTTTCGTTGGAGAATTATTCTGGGTTGAAAGAATTTTCGCTAGAGAAACTCCACTCAGGAGATGCCCAAATGAGGCACCTTTCATGTCCCCAAGATCTTTTCCCACCTAAGTCATCCCTATTTATCTACTTGCAATTTCTTGCTTTCGATCTGCTAGGTTGGCAGGAGACGGACGCTCAAACCGTCATACAGTACCCAGGCCTCGAACTGTCAACTTGCTGGCCTTCCAGGTAATGAGGAGAGCTTCTTAACCACTGAGCCACCACAGCCCATGAATATATGTTGGTACAATAGATAGTTTTGGCTAACAGGTGTGCCTTTGTATAGACCTTCTTCTTTGTTTAAATCTAACAGTGCTCAGCTGTTTCCTAGTTTGCTCCTTCATACACATATGGACCAGTCTAACATCAGCTGGCCTGTCATGCAGTCCTTTTCTTGCATCCTTCTTGAGTAAGCTCAGCAGATAAAGAAGAAGCAACGCAAGCTGGCAGAGTGACCTACAGCTTAGAGGCAAAGAAATTAAGCTGCGAAAAGATAAACATTATTTCAAGTCGGATTTGAAGGATTAGTGCTTGTAATAAAGAGTATTAGGAGCATCCAGGGGCTTTTCAAGGCAGCCTTCTTGATTTCTCCTCCCCTTTCTTTTCCAGGAGAGACTCCAGGTACATCCCTATATCTGGCCAAGCTCTTCCTTTGCCTTTCATGTGCTCTTCAGCAAAGTTCTGGAAACTACAGGACGTGGATCCAAATTTGTCTGGATTGAAACAGGAGTTGCTTATTGGGCCAAATGAATTACTGCTGAGTTTGTGCTCCCCAAATTGGTTTGGATCACCTAGAAAGAAACTGAACAAGGAAAAAGATAGCATCACTAATGCAGCAATGAAATGAATGAGTGTGTCTGGAATAACCACATGAACTATATGAGTTAATTTGGAGTTGTGGTTACTGTCATATTGACTCTAGAAGCTTTGATTCACATGTAGTACAATCCAAATATTTGACTTTGCTGAACTAGGGACAGAGAAACAAACACTGTTGAGTTAAACATACACAAAACAATGACTCTGTTTCTATTAGCTATTTTGCATAGTATTGGGTTGACAAACACCTTTGCACTGACATTAATGAAATCTGGAGTCATGGTCCCCCACTAGGTGAGAGCCTTGACAGGGTGTGGGGGCTTGATTGGTCTAAGTAGGCCAGGGACTCTCAACCTGTGGTCCATGAGCCGGATGCAGCCAATGGCACCATTTCATGTGCCTCCCACTACCACCTCCACCACACCAGGAAGTGCCATGAAGTGGAGGAAGGGAAAAATGGTTGTCTGCCCCCCGAAGCTATCTGAGGGAGAGTGACCTGGCCCTCAGCTTTAAAAGTTTGAGAACTCCTGAACTAGGCAGTGTTGCCCATCTGTTGTCAATGATGTTAGGTAAAGGTAAAGGTCACCTTGCTCAAAAGTCAGTTGTATCTGAATCTAGGGTTCAGTGCTCATCTCTGTTTATAGCCAAAGAGCCAGTGCTGTCTGCATCTGCAGACATTTCCATGGTCATGTGGCAGGCATGCCTTGGCACCAGAGTGCATGGAACACTGTTTACTTTCCCACCAAAGTGATCCCTATTTATCTACTTGCAATTTATTGCTTTTGAACTACTAGGTTGGCAGGAGCTGGGACAGAGTCGGGAGCTCAGTCCATCATGCAGTGCCTGGGAATCAAACTCTGACCTTGCAGTCAGCGAGTTCAGAGTCTTAACCACTTGAGTCACTGCAGTCACTGTCAATGATGTTAGGCTGGGACTAAAACTCACCAAAACATCCTTCATCAGATCCTTTGGGCATGGTGAAAGTGAAGGGCACATGTCATGGTCCGCCTTGCCAGTGGGTGATGTGATATCCAAATGGCTAAAAAAAAAAAAAAATACAAGAGGACTTGATTTCTCAAGTCCATTTGCAGGTGTGGAGTGTTGTGTCAGAGATGTCTACCAATGTGCAGACTCCTTGCTGAATAACAACTCCAAGGTATCAAAGAGGCATAGTACAGCCCAAAGTCATGAGTAAATCAACCAGATATCAGACAAGCTTCATGGGTTAGACCCAGGACGTGTGAGTGGTGGCATTCAAGTTTGCTTTTTATAAAGACTGAACAGATTTGGATCCCATCCATCATAAATGGTGTCCTAAGTACAAACTGATTTGTAAATCTGCTATGCTCTTTTTAAGGAACCCAATCTAGTCATTCCGCTTTGATCCAGACCTCACATACACTGGACCCAATTGAGTCAGCATTTATATTACATATCACCATACTGTCTCTATGAAGTGAATAAATGAACCACAAGGTCACTGATCCAAAGGGGAAAATGGCTTTTATCAAGGATGGTTCGTGGAGACAAAAATCCTCCTTCCTTTCCCTTCAGGGTTGGGTAAGTGGGAATCGGTTGTGCTCATCCAAAAATACAACTTCAGTAGGCATAGAATTCCATGGTTGAAGAACTGTCTCAAAACACATACAGCACTAAGTTTTCTGCCCTTCTCCCTCAAATGATGCACATTGATTAACAGGTTTTGCAAATTAAGAACATACTAGTTTAACTTTCCAGGTAATTTTTGCCTCAATTATATAATTTAATTTTAACTGCTTAATCTGTTCACAGACAATTTCATTTAATTAATTGATTAATCTTTTCACAGGCAGGTTCTTAATTTTCTTTAATTGTTCAACATGCCTGCTGATGATGATAAACCAAATATTCTTCTAGATAAGCAGCAAAGCAAACAAGTTGGAGTTCTTTCCACAATGAACCTCAGAAGTATAAAAAGTACAAAATTGCAAGGTACCAAACATTAAGGCAAGAAATTAAAAGAATACGGAAATTCCTTTTCCCTAAGCCAGTTGGAGGAACTAAAGTCATTTTTTTTTAAAAAAAAAAAACCTCCTTTGTTTCCTGAAATTAAAAAAAAAAATCAGTGTTTTTGCAAACATGTAAGTTTTTAAGACTTGAATCCTAATTTTTAGGCTTGGCCTTTTGGTATGCCCATGTGCACCGGCAATGCTGAAGAATAAGTTCAGTGCAGTAGGAGTAGAAGAACAGTATTTGCTGGCGTATAAGGCTACTTCCCCCCCCCCCTGAAAAACATGCCTCCAATTGGGGGGGTTGTCTTATACGCCGGGGTGCACTTCAGTTGGGATAGACATAGCTGCTCATAGTGGCCTCCCGATGCTCACCCACCTCATTCTACACACCATCCAGATGAAGAAAGAAGCTCTACATTACAATTGTGTCTCCCTTTCAAACTGGTGGGGGAAAAGAAAGGGTTTCATTTACTGGTACCTTCTGCCCTTTTCTCTCTGCTCTGCCCAAAATGGAGGAAAAAGCCATGCTTCTTCTTTGCAGGGGAAGCAAGAGGCTAGGCTAGAGCAACACTTCCTGCCTCAGTGCAATTGACCTGCCCACCCACTTTACCTGCAGCGCCACCACTAGTGGGTGGTGCAAGTACAGTTCTAAAAAAAATCAATAAAATAATTAATATTACTGTATTCTAATTACTGAAACTCACCAGCAGTTGCTACATTTCCCACTCTTGGCTTATACTCAGGTCAATCTATTTTCCTGGGTTTCAAGGTCAAAATTAGGTACCTCAGGTTATATTTGGGTCAGCTTATATTCATGTATATACGGTAGATAAATAAGTACCACTTTGCACTTGCACTGTTTTATGTTTACTGTACATGTTTGATAACATACAGCCTTGTGACAGTTTTTCTGCATGTCATAAGCATTTGAATATAAATTAACATGTTGAAATTAAATCTGATTTTTTTTACATTATATTTGGTGTGTGGAAGATGCGCAGAAGAGGGGATAGTCTTATACGGCGAGTATATAACAAACTCTATATTTTGAGTGGAAATGTTGGGGGGTCGTCTTATGCGCCCAAGTTGTCTTATACACTGGCAAATATGGTAGTAATTCTCATATTTGAAAATGAGAGAGTCAAGATCCTGTGGGACTGTGAGACATCTGACTCATAACACACCTGATATTTCATGGGAGAGAAGAAGGCCTGGTTTATTGACATTGTGTTTTGCAAATTGAAGTTGAGTGTCTATGGAGGAAGAAATCTGTCATTGTACACATAGTAATCAGAGCCCTGGGAGTAATACCTAATGGACCTCTTAGATCAGGGGTTCTCAACCTACGGCCTATGGCCCAGATATGACTCTCGATGACATTTCATGTGCTCCCTCGCCTGGAAGTGCCATGTGTGGTTCCTTTTTAATATACAGGCCATCCCCATCATGCAGGCAGGGCAAAATGGCTGTCCGGCCCCCAAGGCTGTCTGAGGGAGTGTGACCCAGCCCTTGGCTTGAAAAGGTTAGGAACCCCTGTCCTAGATACAGTACTTGGAAAATTTGAATCTATTGCACTTGAATATCCTAACTCTACAGAAAACAACTTTACTAGGAACTGCCTATATACTTAGATGTTACCTTAACAGTTCTTAGGTCCTTCGATAGGTCTTGAGCTGTTAATTTTATACCAACGTTCGACTGTGTATCAAACAGAAGATTTTTTAAAAATTATAATAATAATGGTTGCATCCTGAAAGTCAGTGCATCTGAAAGGATACATTCCTACACAATTCTATTGTTCCGAGAAAGAATACCTCTTCTAAAGCATTGTTTCTAAAGTAAACAAGAACTGTGGTGGGAGTGGATTTTGGGAGGGGTGGAGACAAAGACATTACTATAGTCTCTCTCTTTCTGTAGTATCAAAATCTGATCTATAATAAAGATCTTCTGAGCCTGACAAATTTTAATCATTGCATTTAATGAAGGCGCGGTAGGTTTCTTTTTCGCTTTAAAAGACCAATCTGTCTGAACCCATTAGTCTATTTTGATTATTAAATGCATCGAGTCCTCCCCTCACTGCAGTCCTAGCCCCTCTTCATATTAGTTTCTTACCAGTCCTGGTTCTGATTTTTAATCAAAACAGTATTCAGAATATGATTCCTAAAGATTATATTTGAGAGATTTGCGATACATATCTTGCTGGTATGACAGATTGCGGGGAGGTCTGAGATAGCTGGATAATCTTTGGCAAGGCTAGCTTGACCTTTAATAAAAGGAGAATTGAAAAGGAGGGGCGCGGGGGGAGAGATAAATACAAATCTTACAAGACTTCAATAGGTCACCTTCAGTCCTCAGCTCTTAATGCATAGAGGCTGCATTTTGAGGGTGTCCCGTAATCAGTCTTTTCTGAATTAATCTTCCTAACATAAATTGGTAAGGTTGGAACAATGCCAAGTAGTAGTAACTTGAAATGGTCTTAAACATTGTAACAGGTGCCGGCAGGATTTGAACAATGGCAATACCAGGTACATAAATTGCAGAGATGGACGGAACTGTCCATTTCACTTTCTCCCAGTTTCCCTTTTTTTGTTGCTGCTGTTGTTTAAAATAACATTTATTACATTTTAACACTCTCCTGGTTTGATCAGGCACTTTCCTGTTATAAAACCACATTGATCTGCTTGAATATATTCAGCAATAAATGTATTATTCCCTTTGTTAATATTGCTGTAAATATCCTAGCATCTTTAGTCATCTCCTAAATTGCACTAAGACAGAATTGTAGAGCAGGTCTCTTGTAAACAATAGTCTATGCAAGTGGTGTCGTCGCCTTCTTCTTCTTCTTCTTCTCTTCCTCCACCTCCTCCTCTTCCACTCCTTTGGGTGTCGAGGGAGATATGGCTCTTGTTCTGGCACTTCTAGTGACTTCAACTGAAATTATTTGGTTTTATAATGTGTCTTTGCTGTTGTCTCTCCACCTTCCTCTGAGTCTGCCTCATGCTGTTTGTCCTTCTCCTCCTTCCATATATACCTTGTATGGTATGGAATCTGAAGACGTTCTTTCCAGATGGGCAAGCATTTAAAAGTTTAGTGAAGAGAGCATGAAGCTTAGTGCTTTTAAAAAGCTAAAACCAGCAACTTGGATTACAAAATGAAGTTTTATATTGGACCTGATCCCCAACCCAATATTGTGATAAGGAGCCCCTTTCTCAGAAAGTAGGCTGTGGCATTTGACAGATGACACTGTCCCAGAATGTTTCAAAAAGTGTCCTTGGAGCAGCATAACCCCAGTATAATCATGGTACCATTGATGATTATATGGCTTGGGTACCAGGGAAACAAAATTAGACCTTCATTATCAAACCAAGGTACAGATTACCCCAGATCATACCTCCTTTGTCACTTAGAAAATAAGTTTCTCTGAGCTTGAATTGCTCTCTGGCAGGAAGCAATCTTATCTTCTTAGCTCTGGATGCAGTACTCTGTCAGGAGGAAGGAAAGGGGGAAAGAACTCCCTGATTAGATAGACATGTACAAACTTGTACGTTGTCATTGCTCATTGTTCTTCAATTAGCAAACATACAGACACTTCCGCCTCCCAGATTATTTCCACTTGTTGCTCCCTCTTTCTCTATATCTCTTGGGATAAGAGGAACCAGAAATTCTTGATGAGTGCCAACTGGGTTAGGAAGAAGATTTGCTGAAACAACCACACAGAGTGGTTCTGCTAATGGTGTTCAAATGCGGATTTGGACAGCCCATCTCTACACTTCATTACCCTCAGTCAAAGAGAGTGAGGAGGGTGAAATGCATGCATGGCATTGTATGGGATCATGTCTAGCCCTACTTGGAATTTCTGGGGCAGCTGATGCCAGCCTCTCCTCAACCAACAAGAGTTGCTAATGAATTTTTATCCAAGTTAATTGGAACATTCAGCAGAGTCCCTGGTACTCAGGCTATCCATGAAAAGCTGGCATTGTGCACTGGAGACGAGTGGGCTCCTCTACAGATCCTGCGTCTCCTAAAAACCTTGGTGCCCTGCCTGTGACCCAGGGTTACCCATGGGGTGTTACCAAGGGGACATCCCACCACCATTGCTGATCAGAAGCAGCTTCAAGCCTGAATGGTCTCTGTGACCTACATTCCTGGTCTCAGATTTAGTTAAGAGGAAATGGGAAAGGAATCGATGCTCCTGCTGTTCTCTGGGCTGAGGTGCAAGCAACCTCTAGTTCTGGGTTTTTGCAGATGATCTTCTAGTGTCCAGTTTCCAAGGAACTTCAGAAGGTTGGAGAAGTCTAGGCTCCTTCCCCTCCACCTCATCTCGGGCAGCTCTCCTTCAGCTAGATGATGTAAAGGGTCATTAACTACACCTTTCTATCTATCTATCTATCTATCTATCTATCTATCTATCTATCTATCTATCTATCTATCTATCTATCTATCTATCTATCTATCTATCTATCTATCTATCTTTATTATGGTCCAAGACCAGCATAGCTGTCTGTCGGTTTGTCTGTGATTTTTGAAATACAAAGCAAGGAAACAAAACAAAAAAAAAGAAACAAAGAAAAAAGAATAAAATAGGAAACAAAAGGAACATGCATATAATATGCTTGTGGAATAGGCAGGCACATTAATATAAGTAACAATAGATAGATCCAAAAAAATACTTGCAGTGAACTGGCATCTATAGAAAACACATTCTCCTATATCGAAGGCTGATGACAAGTACAGTACTGTACAGTAATTGTTTTCCCAACTTTCCAATGCTATTGGATTGTAGTGCCTACAATTCCTCCCCAATGTAACAAGTAACTAACCACTGAGCTTTTCAGTTCTCTTTCCCAATCATTGCACCCACTTCCACAAGGCTCACCCCATGAAAGCATCCTTCAAAACTTGAAAAAAATGCCTAGTCTTGCTATTTTCATGGTCTCACAAAAAATCACCCACTCTTCTGCTTTGATTTTCAATTCTGTTATATGTTGCTTTCCTAGAACCACTTTTGTATATTCTACTTAGAAAACATTGGGAAGGGCCTCCATAAGCCATAATTGACATGATGGCACACAATTAGTATCATATATCTATATCTATATCTATATCTATATCTATATCTATATCTATATCTATATCTATATCTATATCTATATCTATATCTATATCTATATCTATATCTATCACCACATCCTGTTTGGTCCAAAGCTTTAGAAAACAAGGCCCATTGACCCTAGAACCTGGTGTCATTTCAGGACTTCAACATCTGTGCACTTGTTTGTATTGTTTTTACCTGCTATTCATCTGAAATCAGATTGCAGACCAGAACAAGGTGGATAACATCCTGGGAAAATTTAATGATTGTTTTAATCTGGATTTCTCTTCTCTCCCATCCCACAAATCTTCTAAGAAGGATCACTCCACTTCCCCTCCCCAACCTGTTCTGAATCACAAAATCTGGATTTTTGCAGTAAACAGAAAAATATTCTCATGTGATGCTATCTCCCCATAAGTCATATCACCTTGACTTTTTCAACTGTGTAAGCAGGGGACCGTTCAGCCTTTTGTTCGTTCCTAGGAGATACATAGGTACTCTTAACATACACACAGCCAAACAAAGATCAGTCAGATGTTGTTACGCCCACTCTTCATTAGATTTGGGTGGCTACGTATGCCTAACCAAAAAGGAAAAAGAAAAAGAAAGAAAAGCAAACCATATTCCCAAAACAAAGATTCTGTTAAAGTGTTTTTATGCTCTGTTGTATATCTGGAGGCAAATTTATTCATTTTTTAAAAACTGTTTAAATAGAAAGACTGGGACCACTTTAACTGATACATGCTGAAAACAAATTGCATGGCTCAGTAAACCCATGATGGTTAGAAACTTGTTGTTTCACAACATAACATGTCTGACAACCCATATCTATGAGCATTTGTGAGCATAGTTTCTGTTTACCATTTTCTAATATCTGCATATTGGCTCTCTTCTTAAGAGGCCACAGCTCCATCCTGACTTGTGGCACCAAAGTTTGTTGAGTTGGTCTTACAAAGGAGTACCTTTAAAGCTTACAGCCAAAGCCAAATCTTTATTACAATCCAAGACCAGCATAGATCAGCAAAGGGAACAGAAGTTAAAATGAGGGTACATAAAATATATCAAGAGACAAAAGTTAAAATAAGGGTGCTTTAAAAAGTGCATTTCTGCTCAGAGTTAAGAAGTAGTAAAATTAGTACATAGATCAACAATGTCACAACTATTACTAAACCTATGCTGTGGCACTATAGTTTATTTGGCTGAAGGTCCTGCCAGGATTTTTATCCTGATCTTACCCGCTGTCGTTGCAGAATCTGGCAGTGTTGTGGGTGAAAGTGGGCTTTTCATCAGATAACAGCCAGTGGGTGTATGTGCTGTTTATCCGGCTACATAAATGCCCTCTGATGACTTGGTGCCTCAAGTTGGAGCAGGTACAGGGCAGAAGTTAAGGCTTACAGATTTATTTCAGTGAGAACATTCATGACCCCCAACAATCCACTTTCTTTCAGGCAAATCACATTTCTTATCATATCCCTTTCATATTTGTATTTTTCTTGTGTTGGCTGTGGCGTTGTCATTCAGGAGGCTGTATCTTGTGACATTCTTTTAAAATAACTGCGCGATGACTAGAGAATCTGTTTGGTGAGTTTAGTAAACATACAAATAATCATAATAATTTTGTGTCAGAAATTATTCTGGGTTGAAAGGATTTTTGTAGAATAATCTCCACTCAGAGAATGTCCAAATGAGGCTCCTTTCATGTCCCCAAGAGCTGGGACAGAGACGGACGCTCAATCCGTCATACAGTACCCAGGTCTCGAACTGCCAACTTGCCAGCATTCCAGCTAACAAGGTGAGCTTCTTAACCACTGAGCCATTGCAGCTACAAATCATAAAAGAATACAAATAGATCAATAATGATCCAGATTCACTTTGGTACTTCATGACAGAAATTGGTCTTACAAACAGAACCTTTTCCCTCTTTGGGTTTTATTTTGCATTTGATCTGTCCGGCGAACTATGCTCAATTGTCTATCCAAAGCTTTAGATTTACCAGCAGAATCATGGACACCCATCAACATGCATGGAGCATTCATGGCCTTTGGAATTTAACCTGCTACAGGAACCTTTTGACTGAACTCTTATGTGAAAACCTTGCCTCGCTCATGGCAATTAGGCTGCTGGTATCTAAACAGGAAATGAGAGAGATTTCCCTCATTTCCTTTCAATTACAGCCTAAACCCTTTAAAGAACCTTTGCTAAAAGGATAATGAATGTTAATGGGTAGAATTTGATAAAAGAGCATAATGCCGGACACTCAACTTAATCGTACAAAGATCTGAAGACACATTAGTCTGTTCTGCTATTCTTCTCTAGTTATGGGAGACTGCTGCATCACTTTAAAATACCTGCACACTTTGAGGCAATGATCCAAAGCCATTTAGCATAATCCAAGGGCCTTGTTTCCTTGTGTAGTCAGTTGGAGATAGCACATTATGGTGGTGAGGGAACCAGAGGCTAAAATGGGTGTTATCCTCAACTTTTCTCTTTCTTTTTCTGCCAATTTCTTTCTCAATCCTCAACTCATCTTTCTTCAAGAAGTCCAGAGAGTTGGTGAGAGAGGCAGCATCTTGATTTTGCTACATATTTGTACCAACTGTTTGTTGAGAGCTTTTAAAATTAGTCCAAGGCCTGCTGAACATCACAAGTTGTCCTACAAATACCACGAGGCATATAACTCTGGACTTGGTTCACAGTAGAAGATACACAATGCAGAAAACTGAACAACAATAACAGTTCTTGTTGCCTGGAAACTGCAAGTTTTGTGATTGTTGACGGATTAGTATGGACATATTCTTCTGGTTGGAAGAACGTAAGAAGATTCTTCTCTGCAAGTAGCAGTGAAGCCCAAAAGGATAGAACACATTAACAAAAAGAGATCACAAGAAATGAAAAAAAGAGGAGGTGACAGATTGGAAGAATATTAACATAGGCCAGTGATGGCGAACCTTTGCACTCCAGCTGTTCTTGAACTTCAATTCCCAGAAGCCCTGATAAGCAGGAGTGCTGACTTGGGCTTCTATTATTGAGGTCCAAGAACACCTGGAGTGCAAAGGTTCACCATGACTGGCATAGGTTAATTTTAAAGATGAAGTATGTGGTGGTTAGTGGTTAAGGCATTGAGGTTGATGACTAAAGGTCAGCAGGTCAGCAGTTTGAGACCTAAGTGCTGCATGATGGAGAGAGCTCCCATCTCTGTCCTAGCTCCTACCAAACTAGAAGTTTGAAAACAAGAAATTGCAAGTAGATAAATAGGTACCACTTTAGAGGGAAAAGGAACAGCATTCCATGCACATCTGCAGATGCAGACAGCGCTGGCTCATTAGCTGTAAACGGAGATGAACACCATCCCCTATAGTCAGAAATGACTGGCTTTTGAGCAACAGAGACCTTTACTAATTTTAAAGATGAAAAGGAAATTTGAGAATTAATTAGTTGGATATAGCTTTTTGGTGGGCTCACCTTGACAGGTAAATGTAGAGTTCCCCATTACTCATGCATGTGGCAGTTCTGCACTCATCCAACTAGTTGGAAATGTTGCTCTGAAAGTCAGGGCCCCTTGCTGAATGAAGTGACCTATGATGTGATACTATGTACGTGGGTGTACTATCCACATCAGGAAGTTCTTTCATGGTCAAAGAACTCCTGCCAATGGAAGGTAGCTCCTTGGTTGCAATATGTGTCACCACCATGGCTATCAGCTACTCAGTCTGCCACCTTGGATGAGCATTTCCAAGATCCTTGTTGTTCTTCCTTAGTAAACTCTGTGAATAGTTATCCAAGGTCCCAAAACATGACCATTTTCCCACACTGCTCCCTGCAGGTGCAGGTGAGCATTTTGCCTACATCGTGAATCTCCATGTTCCAACAGCTTACGCCTTGCTGAGGATGTTAGATTCTCTTCAATGCTTTCTCTCATGTACATGTTCCTTTCCTCTGAGGAATTTCACCCCACAGTATTTGTTAGTGGAGACATGTAATACTGTACAAGAAGTTTTACAGTACCATTTCCTGAAAACTTGAGGGAAAAATAAAGGAATAAAATCAACAGGAAACTCTGTAAGAACATCCCAGTGGTAAAGAAGTGAATGCATACCATGATGGCTGATCTCTCTCTCTTTTTTCTTTTTTTGGTTTTTCCTTGGTTCCTCCTGCACAGAGACACAGCTCTGTCTTTTCTCTGTGTTCAATCAATTTATTTACCTTCTAGAAGAATGTGGAGGAAAGTACAGACTCATTGCTTTATGACAGGGGTGTCCAAATTTTTCAGTGGTTCAGTGAGCTGGTGACATGGTTCCTCCCACGGGAAGTGGAAGTAAAATGTGCCCACACATATGCAGAATGCTACTGTAAATGGACCCAGGGCCGTCGTGAACGTGTTTATGATAGCCCGTGGTGCATTTTCAGCAATGTTCTACACATACACGGGCATGTTTTACTTCCAGGAGCGGCAAGGGTGGTGTGGGTCAGGTAAATTGGCATCAGGGGCCAGATCCAGCCTGTGTGCCCAAGTTTGGACACCCCTGGTTTAAGACATGGGGAAAAAGGGATTTCAGGGGAAAGACCCTACTTAAAGAAAATGGCTTGAAGAGGAGAAATGGCCAATTCATCTAGCTGACCTAGTCCCATGCCTCTCTGCATTTTGTCCCCATGTTTCCTAAAACAAAGCTAACTCCATACTGGTAAGCATAGTAAGAAAAAGAGAGTCCATATTTTTTGAAAACTGACATGTAGAAGTTGTGGGAAGAATGATTACTCCAACATCAAGACTTTATTACTAACTAGGGAGGTACAAGCAATTAAGTCCATCCACATTGTTATGTACTTGAACTCAATTTGTATTCCATTCAAAGTTAAATGGACAGAATGCCTTGGGTTACCTATACCAGTGTAATTACGATGATGCAAGCTGCAGGGACAAATTGCTCCTGGTTAATAAGACTTTGAAACAGTGATGAGCACTGAACCCTAGAGTTGGATATGACTGGCTTTTGAGCAAGGGAAACCTTTACCTTTACCTAAGCAGGTCAGCAGGTCAGTTCCGGATTACCGCAGTACAGAATGAGCGCCTGTCGTCTGTCCCAGCTCCTGCCAACCTAGCAGTCCGAAAGCAAGAAATTGAAAGTAGATCAATAGGGACCACTTTGGTGGGAAGGTAAACAGCGTTCCATGTGCTCCAGTGTCTAGTCATGCCTGCCACATGACCACGGAAATGTCTGCAGAAGCAGATAGCACTGGCTCTTCAGCTTTGAAACAGAGATGAGCACTGAACCCTAGAGTTGGGTACGACTGGCTTACGAGCAAGGCAGTGATGGGATGTCAAAAATTCTACTACCACGCCATGACGTCATGGACGTCATGGGCGTGGCCAATGTCATGACGTCATGACATCATGACGTCATGGGCGGAGCCAACGTCATGACGTCATGACGTTGTGGGCAAGGCCAAAAATAAAAATAATAATAATAAAAAATAAACATGCACACAGACCCGTAAATAACTTAAAGAAATAAAATAAATAAATAAATAAAATAAAAATTAAATAAAAGTACAACCACCCACCCAAAACACAAACAAATCACCCACCCACCCTAAATATAAAAGCCTCACTTACCTTCCTTGCCACCGACGAACCTCCATGTGGCCCGGGGCCACCCGGCAAGGCACGCTGCCCCCGACTGTGGCCGTTTCCTCCTACGAAGGCTGCGGCCGGCCCTGCATCCGCCGGCCACGGCCGCCACAGCCCCTGCCTGGCCACCGGACTCCCACAGGCATGTTGGTGCCTGGCCGCGCCGTCCGCCCGCGCCGCGCCCTCCTAGGGACTTGGGTCCGACAAACCCCCGTGCCCTGGGTAAGCCCGGCGGGGCTCGCCACCGCCGCATCGTCTTCTGCCGGGCGCCTGCTGCTTCCTCGGGCCGTTGCCTTTTCGGCCCCGCCAGGCTTACCCAGGGCATGGGGGTTTGTCGGGTTTGCCCAAGTCCCTAGGAGGGCGTGGTGCGGGCGGGCGGCGCGGCCAGGCACCAACGTGCTCATGGGAGCCAGGTGGCCGGCTAGGGGAGGTGCCCTTCTCTTAGGGCTGCCGCCGCTGCTGCCGGAGCCACTCTAAAAAGGGGCGGCTCCAGCTTCGAAAGGTATATTTTTTTTAAATTGGAGCTAAAATGGCTCCAATTGACTGCGCATGTCCAGAAACTCAATCTGACGCATGCGCAATGTGTCAGATTGAGTTTCTGCACATGTGCAGTCAATTGGAGCCATTTTAGCTCCGATTTTTTTTTAAAAAAAATTATTTCGGTGAGGCGTCCGGAATCGGACACCCCAAAAGTGGACTCCCCTCACGGAGAACCCTCCGGGATTGGTCCTACCGGTTCCAGGGATCCGTCTGGAACCGGGGACATCCCATCACTGGAGCAAGGGAAACCTTTACCTTTAATAAGACATCAGTGACATTCTTTATCAAGCACTAGTTGCATGTAGTGATAGACACAAGCAGCAATTAGTTATCTAAAAGTTATCTAATAGTTATCTACATTTCAAGAAATGTAGCACTTTCCCAATGTTCCAATGAGGAACAGAGGAATTACTGTCCAAACAAAATCAACAAGTACTGGGGGAAAATACTACTTTGTTAACTGAAAGTTCCCCTGAATGGAATGTCACATACAGTAATTCCATTTTCCCCAAAAGCCCACAAAATTATTTCCCAGGAATATTGTGAGATGATGAAATTCCTATAAACATGAATGATATTGCGATGTCCCCTTTTGTATTTTTAGCAGGCAGTAAATGGACTTGGGACACATCCATTCAGAAGAACAATAAATTATTTTCAAGTGTTGGTTTACTCAGGCAACAGCGTATTAAAATAACATTTGGATGTACTGGCGTTAATGCTTGTTTACAAAGGGAAAGTATGTGTCTTTGATCAGGCCTTACAAAGATGTTCCCCAGTCAATTTTAAAAAGATTACTTCCAGTCTGGTCATATATTAAGTGTTTATGACATTACGCAAATGGAATCCACACGAAAAATCAGATGGGCAGATAATTGACCGTTAATCTTTAGGAAATTATTTGATATTTTACTATCTATATTAAAATTACAGTGGTTAGAAATCAGCTTAGGCAGGAGTCCCTTGGGCCTTTTTTGACTCAAATAACTATGTACACCCTAAGCGGATCTTGGGGAGCTTTAAGTTGGGGAAAAATTGCTTTTTTAAAAACACACACATCATAAACAAATTGAAATCAATGAGGCTGCACCTGGCATAATTTAGAAAGGAAATTCATCCACTGTATGATGAAGCATTCTTCATAAACAAAAGGGAACAACAACCTAGGATATGTGCGAATACATAGGAAATGGATTCAGTGTACTGCATCATAATCTTTCCCTTAAGCCAGTCAAAACACAACAGGCTGATAACACAGCCAGGATCAGAATCCAATTTATTCATAAAGATAACAGTGCTGTTTTAAACAAACTGTTCTTTTGTGGAAATGATGATCACTGATTGGCAAAAAGAAACAAAGGTTATTTCCTAAGCCAATAAAAATAGATCAGGATGATGAATCACTGCTACTCGCCACAGTCAAATCAAGGGTGGAATCCTGCCATTGAGCTGAATAGAATAAGAGTGCACCTCAAATGGACATCTTTCCATCCATCATTTAATGACCATACATTTTTGTCTCTAGTTCTTTATCAGCAAGAGCTGAAAAGCTACGACTCCACAAAACCTTTTTAAGAGCTGGGTTTATATTTGTCTATCAATGACCAGAAAAATGCTGTTGAACTTATTAAAGAACGTTGCAGTAGGCACGCTGAATCAATGGGCATTTAGTGAGTCAATGCTGCTGTACGTTTCATTGATTCAACTGGGATTACTCTACCCATGGTTTATTTCAGTTGCTGTTAAGGAGCTGGGGCAGACGATAGGAACTCACTCTGTTACATAGCACGTGGGTCTTGAACTGCTGATCTGCAAACCTTCTGGTCATCAAGCTCAGCGTCTTAACCACTAAGACGCCACAGCCCTCTATGATTCCTGTAAGGTAAAGGTTCAGAGGTTCCTGGACTTCAATTCCCAGAAGCCATGATCAGCAGGTTTGCCGACTTGGGCTTCAAGTAATTTAAGCCCAAGAACACCTGGAGAGCCAAGTTTGAGGAACCCAGCTCCTGCTAGCCTAGCCGTTCGAAAGCAAGAAATTGCAAGTAGATAAGTAAGGACTCACTTTGTCAGAAAAGGTAACAGTATTCTGTGAACTCTGGTGTGGAGGCATGACTGCCACTGAAATGTCTGCAAACACAGACAGAGCTGGCTCTTTTATTATAAACAGAGATGAACCTTAGAGTTGGATTCGACTGGCTTTTGAACAAGGGTAACCGTTACCTTTACTAGTTTAGAAAAATGACTGTATTCGGGCCCATTGCCATTAATTAATTTGCAATTCACCACAAAGCTACTATGAATCATCAGAAAAGGTGGTGGAATATAACTTTTTTCTGCCTGGTGTTTTTCAGCATGAAACATCTGACATTGCTAACAATAAAACAGTGAGATGCTGGGCCTTTTCTTTTGGCATGGAACATCAGCACTCAGCTTAATAAATCATTAATCAACTCACAGGAAAATAAATACATGTGAGAAATGGGGAGAGTGGGGGAAAGCAGCATACGACATGTGACATCCACAACATTGAGGCTCTTAGCTTGTAGCGTTAGAATAAAACTAGCATGCTAATATGACATTTACAAACAATACCAAACCACAGCCTAATTAACTTATTGTGTGCTTGCTGAAACAACATACATATTGTATTAGAAATTTGTTTTTCTTTCTGTTGGAAGGAAACTTAATATATTTGCATATTTAACAAATTGTTACAGAGAAGGATTGGGTGTGTGTGTGTCCCCCCTCCCCCTTTAATGTGGAAGCCATCAGTCTGCGGTGTTAAAACACCAGATCAAAGATGCAATATTGTTGTTGTTATATCCTTTTGCCAACTACTTTTGTGTAGCTGAGTGGCATGAAGAACTCGGTTCCTTAGGGAGTAATAGTAAATCTCTTCTTCTTCTTCTTCTTCTTCTTCTTCTTCTTCTTCTTCTTCTTCTTCTTCTTCTTCTTCTTCTTCTTCTTCTTCTTCTTCTTCTTCTTCTTCTTCTTCTTCTTCTTCTTCTTCTTCTTCTTCTTCTTCTTCTTCTTCTTCTTCTTCTTCTCCTCCCCCCCGTTCTACATGTAATACAGTTGTACCTCGCTTAAAGAGCACAATGCGTTCCACACGATTGTTCTTTAAGTGAGTTTGCTCTTTAAGTGAAACACCATTGTAAGTGACCAAATGTGGGGGGGATTTCGAACCCCAATTTATTTGTTAAGGGAGTTTTAGGTTGGTTTTATTTGTTAAGTGAAGCGAACATTCAGAGAAAATTCTGCTCTTTAAGCAAGTTACTCTTTAAGCAAGGCGCTCTTTATACGAGGTTTGACTGTACTGATGAATTCGGTATGCATTTATGATCAATCCTGTATAGGATTATTACAATTCTCTACATGAATTGTAGGGACTGCGGTGGTTCAAATGGTTAAGATGCTGAACTCACTTTCTGAAAGGTCAGAGTTCGATCCCCAGGTACTGCACTATAGAGTGAGCTCCCATCTCTCTTCCAGCTCCTGCCAACCTAGCAGTTCGAAAGCAAGAAATTTCAAGTAGATAAATAGGGACCACTTCAGTGGGAAGGTAAACAGCATACTGTGCACTCCACTGTTGAGGCATGCCTGCCACATGTCCATGGAAATGTCTGCAGACACAGACAGCACTTCAGTGTCTGAAGATGCAGCCATTGTTGGCTGTTTAGCTGTAAATGGAGATTAGCTCCACCCCCTGGATTTGGGCATGGTTTTGCACAGTTTGCTTTCCCTTCTGCCCTTTCCAGGTGACTCCAGAACAGGAAAGATATCATTCTGTACCGGAATTGTAATCCTGGCAACTTGGCGTTTTTTCCTACAACATTTCCCTCCTTTTAAAACACTACGTGCAATAAAAGCTTCATTACGGAGACATTTGTTGTTGTTTAGTCGCACAGTTGATTTTGACCCTTTGCGACCCCGTAGACCATTGCCCGCCAGGCACCTCTGACCTCCACCATCCTCCTCAACCCACCCAGCTCTGTGCCCATTGCATCTACAATACAGAGACATCATCTACAATACAGAGACATCGAAATCACTATTTGTCATTTTTAAAAATAAGCAATTTAACACAACCTTTTTAATTTGATAGACTGGTATTTCATTGTTTCTACTTTTCCCAGGGAGCCATTCATTTCTTGCTAAATAAAAAGGGGAGATGAGTTAAGGAACAGACTTCAGAACTTATTATTGGAAAACTTAGCTATGTTCTGCGTCTTTCTTTCAGATTAAAGAACCTATTGTTGAAAGCAATTAATGCCACTAGTGTGATGCCCCCTAAGCTCTTTGAAGCATCTGCTGTTCATCCTTTTATATATTTCTTTCCCAGTTCAGTTTTAAAACTCTGTTTCTTTGTGGTTTCCTGGAATCCTTGTGACAAAGCCACATCTTCAGTTCCTGTATTTTAACAGAGCTGGAGGGCACTTCAGAACACACAAAATTTGTTTCTAATTTTACATCTGCCAAAACACATTCCTGGGTTAAGGCAAACATGCCAGCAACAATTGGTAACCCTTCTTCTTCAACCCCCACAAGGCAAACAAAGCCAAGGGGAAATCAAATATGACCAAAATGTAGCACAAATATTTTTGCACTTCTTTTAGCTTGTGAAATCTCATTCCCAAGCAAAGTGGTTCCTCCACCCCTCTCCGTTATACCATCAAGATCTTTGGAGACGTTTAAAAACCATGTCTTCTTTGTAATTCTTATGTAACTTACAGTTGACTTGCAATCAAGCCAAAGTAGAGCATCCAAACTATTCTGCTTTGGTCAGACCTCATTGGGAATACCATGTCCCGTTCTGGACACCACAGCTTTAGAAGGATATCAACAGGATGGGAACTATCAGAAGATGGCAAACATAATAATGATATATCTGGAAAGTAAGCCAGTTGAGGAAGCTGGGTATGTTTATCTTGAAGAAGATTCAACTAAAAAGTGATAGTATAACTGGCATCATTTGGAAGATTAATTGAGTGTACTGGTTTGATTGGATGCTCCAAAGACGTAATCCACACACTTCTGGGACATGTGTGTGGGAGGTGTATTAGAGTATCCAAGGCCTGAAGAAGGCCAAAACTTAAATCAAAATATAACAAAATTATTAACCTACCAATTTAGATCAAAAGTAAACATTCAGATGTCAATGAAGAAAAGTCAATGTGATGAGTACCTAGGCTTCTGCTGGCTAGCAAACCACCAAGAATAGTCAAAACACTAGTATGGAGGATGAGACCAAGTGGGGGTTCACAGATGGAAATACAAAGATCAGAAGAAAATGCTCTGAGTGGTAAACAAGCAGATGTGAAGGCTACACCAAAAGAGCTCCTCCTCTTCCTCCTTCAAGTTCCATATCCACTTCCAAATGCTGTATTGTCTATCATCATGGTGATCGGCCATGAAGATTGTTCTGGGAACAATATAATGCAGTGACCTTCCATTTGCCTTCCACATTGCAGCATGACACCTATACCACTGATCCAATTCCATGGGTCACTTTCTGGTCCTGAGTCCTTTTGGCACACAAAGGTCTCCTCAGCCCCAGGTCAGTGCTGATGAACCTGCTGCCTGCCATCAAGATAGATTCAAGAGAGATTTAAATTTAATTCACTTGAAGACCATCACCCTTCCCTGTGGATTTTGCCATTGAAGGTCATTAGTCCTCATAATTGTCAGGTTGGTTAACCACCATCTGACTGTCATTGTTGTGTCACTGGCACTATGGTCTACTCTAGAAAAGTAGAAAAGCTCAGGGTCTGCATGTGTTCTGAGGGCTGCAGGTTGAGGACTCCTGGTCCAAAGCACGAGGCTCCAACCAATGGAATCAAATTATACAGAAGGTGATTAGCACTTGATATTATGAAGATCTCCCTAACAATAAGCTGCTTGAGAGTAGAGCAGATAATGGCTGTGATTTTCCTTCATTGGCAGGGGGTTGGACTAGTTAGTCCCTGGTGGCTAACCTGGGCACTCCAGCTGTTCTTGGAATTCAATTATCCGAAACCCAAGTCAGCACTCCTGCTGCTCAGGGCTTCTGAGAACTGAAGTCCAAGAACAGCTTGAGTGCCCAGGTTAGCCATCATTGGACTAGATGAATTTAGGGAATGATCCAGGTCTATATTTCTAAATCTCTATGACGTGCCAGGATTAGGATCTTAGAGCCCCCCTCCCCCACCCCACGTATGTTGCTGAATTAATCCATACATTTCAGCAAATGGGGCAACAAATTTAACTATGGCTTGCATGACTTCACACTGCAGGTTTGGAGGATTGGGTGAATTTGCAAAACTAGGAGGCAGGAAGATGTAAAATAGCTTTCCCTTAGCATATGCAATCTGAAACATTCCAATCTACAGGCAATTGAGGAACAATCATCTCCTACAGGTATAAGTTATGAAAGTCATCTGAACCAGAGATAAAACTAGGTGGTGAAAAAGTGAGATGTTCTTGGTTGCACCATAAATAAATACTTTGATGTAACTGATTCTGGTGGTTTCTTATTCAATTGTGGCACCTAGTGGGTGCAGGCAAAGTCGAGGATGGAAATTGGACTCACACTCAGCATTGCTCACAGGATTAAGTCCTGCCTGCTTACTCCATGGAACCAAAAGCCATGGTTTCATTGACTACTTGGATTTTGCACATAGTCTTCAACCTTTGATTACTGAACAACCCATCTTGGTTGCTTTAGTAATCTAAAGAATATCACAGTTTCTGTATTGATATCAATCTCGATCCAGTTCCATCTAGAAAGAAAGAAGTAAACATGATTGGTGAGGAACATCAAATTAGCAATTAGCTACATACCGATGCCTTCTGATCAGTGATGGGATGTCACCGGTTCTAGACGGATCTCTGGAACCGGTAAGATGAATCCCGGAGGGTTCTCCGTGAGGGGAAGTCCACTTTTGGGGCGTCCGGTTCCGGACGCCTGACCGAAAGGAAAAAAAAAAATTAAAATCAGAGATAAAATGGCTCCAATTGACTGCGCATGCGCAGAAACTCAATCTGACGCATTGCGCATGCGTCAAATTGAGTTTCTGGACATGCGCAGTCAATTGGAGCCAAATGGATCCAATTTAAAAAAAAAAAAATCTTCCGAAGCTGGAGCCGCCTCTTTTTAGAGTGGCTCCGGCAGCAGCGGCGGCAGCCCTAAGAGAAGGGCACCTCCCCTAGCCGGCCACCGAGCTCCCACGGGGACGTTGGTGCCTGGCCGCGCCCTCCGCCTGCGCCGCGCCGCCCGCGCCGTCCGCCTGCGCCGCGCCGCCCGTGCCGTCCGCCTGCGCCGTGCCGCCCGTGCCGTCCGCCTGCGCCGCGCCGCCCGCCCGCGCCGTCCTAGGGACTTGGGCCCGAGAAACCCCCATGCCCGAGGAAGCTGCCGGCGGCCGGCGGAAGATGATGCGGCGGTGGCGAGCCCCGCCGCGCTTACCCAGGGCATGGGGGTTTGTCCGGCCCAAGTCCCTAGGACGGCGCAGCGTGGGCGGACGGCGCGGGCAGGCACCAACGTGCCCGTGGGAGTTCGGTGGCCAGGCAGGGGCTGCAGGCGGCTGTGGCGGCCGTGGCAGTCAGGGGCAGCGTGCCTTGCCGGGTGGCCCCGGGCCACATGAAGGTTCGTCAGTGCCAAGGAAGGTAAGTGAGGCTTTTATATTTAGGGTGGGTGGGTGATTTATTTGTGTTTTCGGTGGGTGGTTGTACTTTAATTTAAATTTTATTTTATTTATTTCTTTATTTTATTTCTTTAAGTTATATACGGGTCTGTGTGCATGTTTATTTATTTATTTTTTATTTTTGGCCTTGCCCACAACGTCATGACGTCATGACGTTGGCTCCGCCCATGACGTCATTACGTCATGACATTGGCCACGCCCATGACGTCCGTGACGTCATGGCGTGGTAGTAGAATTTTTGACATCCCATCACTGCTTCTGATCAATGTTCATTTGAGGAAAAGAGAAGGAGAGAAGACAACACTATGCTGTAAAATAACAAGGGAGAGTTGGAAGCAAGGAAAAACGAGGTAGCAAATATTCTGTCCTGAGCATTATTCATATCAGAACCCCCTGACCTTTCTTTTTCATCAGATGTGCAGTTTGAAATCTAGGATGTTTATTAAGAAATCATACTAATAGGAAAGCGATAATACCGTAGGGTTGGGATAGACTCAAAACCTTCAAAGAGCAGCCTGTCAAAATGATGTTGGTAATGGTTGTGTCAGACTGCCCCCTAGTGTTACTACAAGGGTGCAGCAGCATTGTTGAGTTGAGTGAAAAAATTACAGATGTTAAAGGATGGCAATGGTGTAGTAGCATTCTGTGATGTGGAAACTGAATACACACAGAGGCAGAAGCTGAGAAAATTCATGAGAAGCCTATCACTTTTGCTAACTTTTAGTGTACTTTGCTGGGACTACGGTGGCTCAAGTGGTTGAGATCCTGAACTCAAGAACTAGAAGGTCAGAGTTCAATTCTGCATGATGGAGTGAGCTCCCATCTCTGTCCCAGCTCCTGCCAATCTAACAGCTTGAAAGCAAGAAATTGCAAGGTAATAAATAGAGACCACTTCGGTGGGAAGGTAAACAGCATTCCGTGCACTCTAGTGTTGAGGCATGTCTGCCACATGTCCACAGAAACGTCTGCAAATGCAGAGAGTGTTGGGTCTTTGGCTATAAACAGTGATGAACACTGAACCCTAGAGTCAGATAAGACTGGCTTTTGAGCAAGGATGAACTTTACCTAGTGTTCTTTGACAACTGAAAAGAGATAGGGTGAATCTACACAATCCCCTTGTATTCAGTTTGTAAGAAGAATGAACAAGGTGTGACACAAAGGTAGTGCTGTATATCATAAAACAAAACAAAATAAACAAAATTAAATTAAAATAAAATAAAAAATACTGTAGCACTTTAAAGACTAACTGATATATTTTTACTGTTCGCTTTCGTGGATCAAGTCCACTTCTTCAGACAAACAGTGAAACTTACAGGCATGTGGCTCCCAATAGAATGTATGTGTCCCCTAGAAAACTTTGAGACTCCATCAAGGCAGTCTCTACCTGAACATACATGAAAGCCAGTGAGTGGCCAATCCTGGAAGCCTTCTGGACTTTTTTGCATTGCTTCCAAACCCTCCCTTAGATAATGCCAGAGGTGGATATCCACTTAATAGCAGTTTTGTTTCCTTTCTGCATTGGGAAGGGAGGAGGGAGACTGATATAACTCATAGTGGATTTTGCTGGTGGAAAATTGCTGCCTGGATTCCAAGCAGAAGAAACTGAAACCCACTTTGTAGGTGTTGTAGATTGTAGGGAGGGTTCAGAAGTTCTCTCAACTCTTCTTCCATGGAGATTGGAGCACCTAAAGGTCTACTTGGAAAATAAAAATATTTTTCACCACCACCACCACCACCACCACTACTATATCATCTACATCTACATTGTGACTGGTGACACAAAGTAGGACTGGAGAGAAAGAAGCATAGAAAGGATATTGTAAGAGCAGCATATAGTTAATATATAGTTCCACTTTGAGCATCACAGAACTAAATTAGGATGATAAAACAGATAAGGGACAGAGTAATGGACTAGAACCCAGGATCAGAAATAATTAATATTGCTTTCCATTTAACATGCATTTAATTAAGTTAGGTTCTATGTAATATTTAAATTACTTAAGCGCCCAAATCCTATTGAGCAGGTTAAATTAATGTAACAGGAAGGACGACATCAGGGCATCAAACCCAAATAATGTGGATGAAGGATTTTATGAGTATTTATTCCATTCTTGATGTTGTGCATACCATACCTTCGATACTGTTACTATACCTTCGATACTGACCATACCTTCAATACTGTTTTAATTTTTATGAATTTTTATGAATTTTTTTAAATTTTAAATATTGATATGTTTTTATCCTATGCTGTAAGCCGCCCAGAGTCGGTTTTTCCTGATTGGAGCGGGATAGCAAATATGAGTAGTAAAGTAAAGTAAATTATTGCCTTTTCCACAGCAACGAAGTTGTGGCCTGATATCCCATCCCCATCCCCAATTCTGTGGTTAAGTTCTCTAGTTTTGAAGAAAGCACAGCATGGGAACTTCTGTACTGGGAAAATGTGTGCAGAACTCTGTTCATATTAGGGAGGATAGTATGCAAAAAATCCATTGTATTACAGGAAGTTATTTAAAATATATGTGTGTGTGCAGAAAACGTCTCATAAATGCATTGGCTTTCTCAACCTTGGCCCTCCAAATATTCTTGGACTTCAATTTCCAGAAGCCCTGAGCAGAAGGTGTGCTGACTTGGGCTTCTGGGAATTGAAGTCCAAGAATACCAAGGTTCAGAAACCAAATAACATCCAAGTTATAAACTGAACTACGGACAACAATGAGAAAAAGAAATTGACAGATTAATTAACCTCAATATTAGGACTCAATTCCAGTACTTTGATATGCTGGAATAAAAATTGGAATAAAGATCTAATCCATGGCCACCTCTTATACAACCAATGCCAAGACAAAAATCCCATATTGTATATCCTCAGCTCTAATGATAAAAACAGGATTTGGGTTCAAATTAAGCCATGAAAGAAACCTTGAAAAGCTGTCAACACTCATTCCATCATGATTTATACATCAATTTATGTAAAAGCTGTGAAAATAGATGTGGAAAGCAATACAGTATTGGCATTATATATGGGTCGTTACTGATCTTGTTCACAGTGTATGGGTTGGAAACAAAGTGGAGCAGTAATAAGTTTTATCATAGCTCAGATTTAGACATCCGGTATAAAGTCAGTTAATACACTTCAGTTTTACCCAGAGGCGTAGCTACCACCATATCAGCCGTATCAATTATACGGGGCCCCCTGGCTACAGGGGCCCCCAATGGCAAAAAATAAAAATAAAAATAAAAAAGAGCAAAAATTTACTGCGCATGCGCAGAAATTCAATCTGATGCATTGCGCATGCGTCAGATTGAGTTTCTGCGCATGCGCACTTTATTGGAGCCATTTTTGGCTCCAATTTTAAAAAATAAAATTTTGGAGTCAGAGCCGCAGCTTCTCGGAGCGGCTCCGATGGTGGCCCTCAGAGGATGGCACCTCCCCTGGGGCCGCCCAGAGTCCCACGGGCAGGTTGAGGCCTGCCCGGGCTGTCCGCTGCTGCCGAACCCCCATGGCCTGGGGACGCCTGGCAGAGTGCGCCACCGCCTCCTCCGGAGGATGCGCTGCTGCTGCCCGTCCTTCGTCCGCAGCGGGTCCGGAGAAGCTCAGCCCACTCGCGAGCAGCGGCAGCGGGCGGGGAAGGCGGGACCGCGCCCGGCGGGTCAGGAGCGCGCACCTTGCCCCCTCCCCCGGCTGGCTGCCGGGCTCTCCGCCTTCTTCCCTGCCTGCTCACGCGCCTCCTGCCTCCCAGGAGCGCGGCTGCCTCGGAGCCCGGCGCTGTTGGAGGGCACCGCGGTCGGGCTCGGCGGGGCGGGAAGGCGCGCCTCGGAGCCCGGGGCAGAGAGCGAGGATGGAGCCGGGAGGGTAAGTGAGGGTTTTGTGTTTCGGGTGGGTGGGTGGGTGGTTTATGTGTGTGTTGGGTGGGTGGGTGGATTTTTATTTTATTTCTTTATTTATTTTAATTATTTAAGTTATTTACGGGTTTGTGTTGTGGTTGTTTGGGTGGGTGGGTGTGTTTATTTTAATTCTATTCTATTTTATTTATTTATTTATTTATTTTTATTTTTGGCCCCGCCCATGACGTCATGACGTTGGCTCCCCCCCACGACGTCATGATGTCATGACGTTAGCTCCGCCCCATAAATAAAGGGCCCCCAAACAATTTTTATACGGGGCCCCGCCAAGGTAAGCTACGCTTCTGGTTTTACCCTCAGATAATTACTTAAGAGCTGTTCAGAATAAACTGAGGTAATAGTCAATCAATGAAAATGTCAGTTCTGTAATCTGGTAAATAGGTAAGACTTCATATAGAGCTTATCAGATTGTCATGAAAAGGCAATTGCAGAGGTCTTGTAACAAAACCTGGGACTGTGATGTCTCAAGTGGTTAAGACACTGAACTCACTGACTGGAAGGTCAGAGTTCGATACCTGAGTACTGCAGGATGGGGTAAGTTCCCATCTCTGTCCCAGATCCTGCCAACCTAGCAGTACGAAAGCAAGAAATTGCAAGTAGATAATTAGGAACCACTTGGGTGGGAAGGTAAACAGCATTCCGTGCACTCTGGTGTTGAGGCATGCTTGCCACATGTCCATGGAAATGTCTGCAGATACAGACAGCGCTGGCTCCTTGGCTATAAACATAGATGAACACTGAACCCTAGAGTCAGATATGACTGGCTTCCAAGCAAGGGTGACCTTTACCTTTACCTATAACAATGATGAAAACATTGAACATGAGCCAGACATTCTAGAGAGTCAAGTCAGAAAGGCCCTAAAAAACACTGCAAACAACAAAGCCAGTGGAGTTGATGGTATCCAAGTTGAACTGTTCAAAGCCCTACAAGATGATGGAATCAAATTATTGCATTCTATATGCCAGCAGATTTGGAAAACAAAACAATGGCCACAGGATTGGAAAAGATCTGTATACGTTCCACTCCCCAAAAACGGTAATGCCAAAGAATGTTCAAATTATCGAACAATTGCGCTCATCCCTCACGCTAGCAAGGTGATGCTCAAGATAATACAGGATAGACTGCAACAGTATGTGGAGAGAGAATTACCAGAAGTGCAGGCGGGTTTCAGAAGAGGCAGGGGGACTAGAGATCACATTGCCAACATAAGATGGATCATGGAAAAAACAAAGGAATATCAGAAACAAGTCTACTTCTGTTTCATTGATTACACGAAGGCTTTTGATTGTGTCGACCACAACAAAATGTGGCAAATAATTAAGGAGATGGGAATACCAGAACACCTTATATGCCTCATGAGAAATCTGTACATGAATCAAGAAGCAACAGTTAGGACAGAAAATGGAATGACGGAGTGGTTTGGAATAGGAAAAGGAGTAAGACAAGGCTGCATTTTGTCACCATGCTTATTCAATTTATACACAGAGCACATAATGCGCAATGCAGGAATGGAGGAATCACAATTTGGGATCAAAATTGCTGGAAGAAACATCAACAATTTGAGATATGCAGATGATACCACCCTAATGGCGGAAAGTGAGGAGGACCTAAAGAAGCTCCTAATTAGGTTGAAAGAAGAAAGTGAAAAAGCTGGCTTGAGACTTAATATCAAGAAAACCAAGATAATGGCAACAGGCCCTATCAGTCCATGGAAAATAGATGGGGAAGAAGTAGAAGCAGTGACAGATTTTACTTTCTTAGGATCTAAGCTCACTGCAGATGGTGATTGCAGCCATGAAATAAAAAGGTGACTGATTCTTGGGAGGCAAGCGATGAGAAACCTGGGGAACCTAATGAAAAGTAGAGACATCACATTGAAAACAAAAATTCGCATAGTCAAGGCAATGGTATTCCCTGTGGCAATGTATGGTTGCGAGAGTTGGACCATTAGGAAAGCTGAACTCAGAAGAATAGACGCCTTTGAGATGTGGTGTTGGAGGAGAGTTTTGAGAGTCCCATGGACAGCGAGGAGAACAAATAGGTCAATCTTAGAAGAAATCATCCCTGACTGTTCCTTAGAAGGTCAAATAATAAAGATGAGGCTAAAGTACTTTGGACATCAAATGAGAAGAGAGGATTCACTTGAGAAAGCTTTGATGCTTGGAAGGGTCGAGGGCAAAAGAAGAAGGGTACAGCCCAGTGATGGGATGTCCCCGGTTCCAGACGGATCCCTGGAACCGGTAAGACCAATCCCGGAGAGTTCTCCGGGAGGGGAGTCCACTTTTGAGGCGTCCGGTTCCGGACGCCTCACCGAAAGAATTTTTTTTAAAAAAAATCAGAGCTAAAATGGCTCCAATTGACTGCGCATGTGCAGAAACTCAATCTGATGCATTGCGCATGCGTCAAATTGAGTTTCTGGACATGCGCAGTCAATTGGAGCCGAATGGCTCCAATTTTAAAAAAAAAATCTTCCGAAGCTGGAGCCGCCCCTTCTTAGAGTGGCTCCGGCAGCAGCGGCGGCAGCCCTAAGAGAAGGGCACCTCCCCTAGCCGGCCACCTGGCTCCCACAGGCACGTTGGTGCCTGGCTGCGCCGTCCGCCCGCGCCGCGCCCTCCTAGGGACTTGGGCCCGACAAACCCCCATGCCCTGGGTAAGCCCGGCGGGGCCAAAAAGGCAACGGCCCGAGGAAGCAGCAGGTGCCCGGCAGAAGACGATGCGGCGGTGGTGAGCCCCGCCGGGCTTACCCAGGGCACGGGGGTTTGTCGGGCCCAAGTCCCTAGGAGGGCGCGGCGCGGGCGGACGGCGCGGCCAGGCACCAACGTGCCCGTGGGAGTTTGGTGGCCAGGCAGGGGCTGTGGCGGCCGTGGCCGGCGGATGCAGGGCCGGCCGCAGCCTTCGTAGGAGGAAACGGCCACAGTCAGAGGAGGAAGGAGGAGGAGGAGACACGGACTGGCCGCCACCCAAGCCAGGCGCAGGAGGGGAGGGGGGTCTCGGCGAGAGAGGGAGGGAGAGAGACCCGTGTTCGTTCGGAGGCCGGCGGTCCCAGGTCGGCCAACGGAGGACGGATTCACACAAGCAAAGGGACTTGCAACCGCCGCGCCCCGCCTGCCCGATGTTCGCCGAATTCCGCTCCAAAGACGACCCTCTGGGTGCGGGAGGAGGAAGCAAGGAAGGGGCGCTGGCCATGAACTGCGCCGGGGAGAGCAAGGAGATCGAAGGTATAAAGAGCCGGAGGAGGGCGTGTGTCGCCGGGGCGCTGGGGAGGAGGAGGAGGATGGAAGAACCACATGGAGGTACGTCGGCGCCAAGGAAGGTAAGTGAGGCTTTTATATTTAGGGTGGGTGGGTGATTTATTTGTGTTTTGGGTGGTTGGTTGTACTTTTATTTAATTTTTATTTTATTTATTTATTTATTTTATTTCTTTAAGCTATTTACGGGTCTGTGTGCATGTTTATTTTTTTATTATTATTTTTATTTTTGGCCTTGCCCACAACGTCATGACGTCATGACGTTGGCTCCGCCCATGACGTCATGACGTCATGACATTGGCCACGCCCATGACGTCCATGACGTCATGGCGTGGTAGTAGAGTTTTTGACATCCCATCACTGGTACAGCCCAAGATGAGATGGCTAGATGGTATCGTGGACACAATGGGCACAGAGCTGAGTGAGTTGAGGGGGATGGTGGAGGACAGGAGTGCCTGGCGGACAGTGGTCCATGGGGTCGCAGAAGGTTGGGATCGACTGTGCGACTGAACAACAAAAAATAACACAACATCACAAAACATATGGTTTCCACCCACTCCTGGTTTTCTGAAGCCAGTAAAACCAGTTTTAATTATGGAAATAGCAGCCACAGTGAATTCTAAACACACACTTACTCTTGGTCATTAGTTACAGGGGCAAAAATATGAAACACTTTTGATAATGAAGTCTTCATATTTCACCTTTCTACCATTGCTGCTAAAATGGTATACTCGGAAAGAAAATCAATTTTATTAAAGTCCTCCAAGCACCAAAGGGACTCGTATGCAACTGAACAATTTAAAAAAAAACATGGCCATAAACTGGGTCTCTTTGATTCATGTTTCCAGCAAAATTATATTTTGTCTATGCTCGTAACCATTCACATGGTGTCACCGACATCATACTGTGCGGGAGACTCCGAAATGGCTTGAGGACAGAGAATAGGAGGGGATCAAAGTTTTGTTGAAAAGTTTCGACTTGACATGAGATCTGTAAAGACTGGGCCCTGAATTCTAAAAAGTTGATTCTGAACATGATAAGCAAAGAAGGGGCTGCATTTTACATTCCTTTGTAGCACAGGGAATCTCGTAGTTCTGTACAATTTACACGACAAAAGTTACAACTGAAACACTTCTCTATATATGGTGAATCAGCAGGTGTCTAACCTGATTAGATGGGACTGCGGTGGCTTAGTGGTTAAGACACTGAACTTGACAACTGGAAGGTCGGCAGGCCAGCAGTTCAAGATCCAAGTGCTACACGATGGAGTGAGTGACCTTCCGTCTCTGTCCCAGCTCCTGCCAACCTAGCAGTTCGAAAGCAAGAAATTGCAAGCAGATAAATAGGTACTTGTGGCAAGCCCTTAAAAGGGGAGTACATGGCCACCTCTCCTGAGAAACCTGTATGCAGGTTAGGACTGGACACAGAAAAACTGATTTGTTTAGAAGAGAGATAGCCAACCTTGGCACTCCAGTTGTTTTTGAACTTCAATTCCCAGAAGCCCTGAAAAGCAGGAGTGCTGACTTGGGATTCTGGTCATTGAAGTCCAGAACAGCTGGAGTGCAAACGTTCATCATCACTGGTTTAGAATATGAAAAGGAGTATGGTAAGGCTGTATATTGTCACCATGGTCCTGGACAATCTCCCTCTTACAAGGGCAAGGAAAAAATATTTTGTTTTTTTCTCATACTTTTGCACAAGGTTGAGCTAAGTGAAGATTTACATTCTCTAGTTTAGGTGAATTGAAAAGTTACTGTATGTACATGGCAGAAAACCATTAAGGTATACAACTGAATTCCCCAACTAAGAAAATCTTTCAACTCGAGGTTCTTTGGGGGCATCAGTGTAGGATACGGTCTGGAACAATATTTTGGTAATAAATGAAGAGGGTAATGATTCTAAGGGGGAAAAGTTGGCAGATTTACACCATCTGTCCTCCAAACACACACAAACTTTTCATCCACCTTTTCCAACTCATTTCCAATGGAATTGATTAGGCTTTACAAGTATTTTCCTTTGGGTACATTAAATCCTTTATTTTTATTCATTAGCCATTCCGAATCTCTAGCTGCCTTTTCTAAGCATAAGGAAAATCACATGAGACTCTTCCCACTTATTTTGCTTGCGATTCCTCTCTCTCCAAAAATGTTTAGATAAAGGACCATCACTAAGGAACTTCACTTGTAAAATCTCTGAGCTTGCTAAACTTACTAGAAGACCTACAGGTTGAGTTTTCTTCACATTGAATTCTGGACTGGAATATTTAGCAGAGATTAACACAGTACAAAAAGAAAGAAAAATGTCTTTCTTATACAAAAAAATTGTGCTATTAATCCATAATTTCAAACAATTGCAGTATTTCAATGGATGTTGAACCATGTATGGGTGTCTTGAAGAAAAGCAGAAGTAATATATTGGTGCAATATTAAAATCACATTTTAATATAAAGTACCTGAGACAAAAAAAAAAAACCCAACTATTAACCCTAAAGCCAATAACTATTCATTAGTTAAGTCAATTTTGAATCCCATTAGGGTTCACATTGTGCAAATTCCCACTGAAATTGATTTACTAAACCAGGGCTTTGATGGGCCTGAAATTAAAAAGAGTGAAGAAAGGATACTACTAATTGAAGAACATAATTTGATCGCCTGTACAGGGTGTGGAGCCTAATGATGGTGGAATGGCAGTTTTAATTAAAACTAGTGGCCCAGAGTCTGCATTCCGCATAGGTGTAAGAAAAATGCAAATCAAACTTGAAAATATACATTTTTCTGTCCCACATTAGGGTTAGAGTTTATAACATGTGGGAACAAATTACACTGGCAGGTATAACCCTCAACACCTTTACCTTTAAGTCAACATAGGCATAAGACTTTTTGATCCACTTGATAGGGTCTTCCATCTTAGAGACTAAGAACTCAACTTCAACAATTGCTGTTTTGAATCAGTGAGTATAATTTTGTGCTCTTCAAGGCAATTACACTTATAGCAACAGCAATTACACATATACTGCCTCATAGAACTTAGTGCATACTCTAGGCCAGTGATGGCGTACCTTTTAGAGACTGATTGTCCAAACTGCAACCCAAAACCCACTTGCTTATTGCAAAGTGCCAACACAGCAACAGGGCGAATTCTGTGCTGTGGGGAGGGATGAAGTGCTCCCACTGGGCTACTGGGTAGAGGGGCGGAGCGAACTCTGTGCTGGGGTGACTGCACAGGTGCCCACAGAGAGGGCTCTGAGTGCCACCTCTGGCACGCGTGCCATAGATTCTCCACCACTGCTCTAGGCAGTTCACATTCTAACTAGCATTTTGCCCTCAACAAGCTGGGTACTCATTTTACCAAACTTGGAAGGATGAAAGATGAAGTCAACCATGAGTCCACATCAGGACTGAACTCGCAATGTTTTGGCTGCAGTACAGCAGTTTAACCACTACGCCACCAGGCTACCCTCTTTCCTGTTTCAATATTTCTTGTTTTCCATTACTTCACATTTATTGAATGCAGTGCTTTCCCACCCTTTTTCAAAAGAAGACTCAGCTTTGATATAATCAAAACATACTCCTGTGTGATATTTATAGGCAATGCTTTCCGAAATATTGTGAGTTTCTAGAGGGGCATTTGCCCCTTATGAAAATATCCACAAAAGCAAGCTGCTGCTGGTAGAAACAGTGATAAGATTTGGGAAAAAGAGGCCACCAAATTAATTTGGGTTGCATGCTCAACTAGCTCTGGCAAAAGTCCGTCAGTGGCTGCCACACAAAGGGATGCAGGAAATAAAACAATTGCAAAAGGGGGGGAAGTTGGATATATTTGGCCTAGTGCAGCTTCCATGTTTTTTTGCTCTCTATTTGTCAGAGATTCTGAGATGCTTGGCATTCGGAAATATTTGTTATGTAAATGATATAATTGTACGTTTCCATATTTTAACATCAAATGGAATGATTGACTACAGAATCAGAGCTGTCTACAGGTGTGCGTAAGGGTCAATTATCATCTGAAGAATAGCATAGCTATGGAGTGTGACATACTTTTATCCCTATGCATTTCAATGAAGCCAGACTGGTACATAAAAGGTTATCACCTAGGAAACATATTTTCCTAAGCACAAGTTAAACATGCAGGCAAGATCCGCATAGATATTCAATTTAGCCAGTCAACCCTAACCTATTAATATTTTAACAAAATCCAGTGAGGATAATTTTTTTCTTCTTTGATCCCATTTCATTCAAGCAGCCTGGGAAAAGGGAAGAAAAATTAAAAAACAAAATAGTCAAGCATACAGAATGAGGTTATGTATTAAGTGGGCTATTTAATGTTTCTGGCATTTCATAGCCCTGGGGGAAGAGTGGATGGATTTAACAATCAAGATCGGCGTTTCTCTGGGACTCACAAAGTTCGAGAAACATAAAATAATCTATACTTCCACGCTGACAAATCGTACCTGACACTCTGCTTCATCTCAACGGGACTCTTTAGATCAACGTTAATCATCTGTTACAGGGAGTAAGGAGAAAAGTAAATCACACTTAGTTGGAAAGAGAAATGGAAGGTATTTGGGCAGAGGTTTTAATCAATAATGCAGAGGATAATAACCAGCAGCTATTGTTCTAATCTTAAAACCCTCAAAGCCAAGATGCCAAATACAAAAGAATCCAAGGACGGCTGATGGAAGCAAAAGGTTAGATTGGTCAACCCAAAGAACCACTACCTCCTTTGATCTCTTGCTGCCTGAGCTAAAGCTTTCCCAACTTCTTTCAACTATTGAAATTTGTAACTGAGGCCACAAAGTCCTTCTTCTTCAAGTGCCATGTCTGATTCCAAATATAGGCTATTGTGATGGTGCCATGAAGATTGTCCTGGGAACAATATAATGCAGTGGCTTTCCATTTGTATTCCACATCGCAGCGTGACACCTGTACCACTGATCCAGTATCTTGAGTCACTTTCTGGTGCTGAGCCCTTTTGGCACACAAAGTCCTCCTCAGCCCCAGGCCAGGATTGATGAAGCTGATGCCCTCCATCAAGTGGGATTTAACCTCAGCAACAATGGCCTGAGGAAGAAGATGCCAAGGCCTAGCAGTGGCTGAGAACATCGCTCCCTTCTCTGGGCCCACAACAATGGCCTGAGGAAGAAGATGCCAAGGCCTAGCAGTGGCTGAGAACATCGCCCCCTCCTCTGGGCCCACAACAACGGCCTGAGGAAGAAGATGTGAAGGCTTAGCAGTGGCTGAGAACATCGCCCCCTCCTCTGGGCCCACAACAACGGCCTGAGGAAGAAGATGTGAAGGCTTAGCAGTGGCTGAGAACATCGCCCCCTCCTCTGGGCCCACAACAATGGCCTGAGGAAGAAGATGCCAAGGCCTAGCAGTGGCTGAGAACATCGCCCCCTCCTCTGGGCCCACAACAATGGCCCGAGGAAGAAGATGTGAAGGCCTAGCTGTGGCTGAGAACATCGCCCCCTCCTCTGGGCCCACAACAACGGCCCGAGGAAGACGATGCCAAGGCCTAGCAGTGGCTGAGAACATCACCCCCTCCTCTGGGCCTACAACAACGGCCTGAGGAAGAAAATGCCAAGGCCTAGCAGTGGCTGGGGACCTTGCCCACTCCTCTGGGCCCACAACAATGGCCTGATGGGAGTTAGTTTGTGTTCTGGTTTGGTTTTATGTGGTTGCATTTTATAATTTCTATTGTACTGTTGTTGTTTTGACTGTAAGCCGCCCTGAGTCGCCTCAGCGAGTGGGCGGCAATATAAATCTAAATAAATAAATAAATAAACCCCACTTGGGGACCATCATCCTTCCCTGAGGACTTCACCACCCAAGTCCATTAGCCCTCATGGTTGTCAGCCAGGTTAGTTAACTGCTGCCTGACAATTGGCAGTAAGTCACTGGCAGTGTGTTGTACTCAATTACCATAGCAGGATACCCTGGCCAGACTTTACCCCAAAGTACATGTTCAGAGAAATCCATCTCTGGAAGAAATGATCCTCCTAGTCATGAAAAAGGTGTAACCATGACAACATTTTTAGAAAGAGAAGCCCATGTGTTACCTGGACCATTTTCTAGAATGCAAACAACACGATTGTCCACATATTTGATTCTGGAATCACACATTACAAAGCAGATGTTAAAGGTAAAGGTCACACTTGCTCGGAAGCCAGTCATATCCAAGCTAGCATCACTTATGTCCATAGTGGCTGGGTTATCCTGGGAACTGTGAATCTAATGTAATTTTCTTCAGCTGTTTATACATAAGGTGTGAATCACATGTAGTGTATAGAAAACATCTACCTTAAAAACTGAATCCTCCCACTGCTGTTGATCTTGTCATGTGTAATATGTTAGACGACACTGGAATAATGGGAAACCCATGATATATCATACCCTAGCCAGCTTGCAGTCCAACTCAAATGGACTGTAAATATGAAAACAGATAAAGGAAAACAGCCAGATTTCTTTGGAGAACATTTCAGAAGACAAACAAACATTTTGAAACTAACCACTGAGCAAACAAAAATGAAATTGGAGACTACATTCTAAAGGCCATTTGCTTGGAAGAATGGGTTCAAGAAAATTAGTAGGGCTTACATCTAAGTCAACATACACCGAAAGAGGCTGCAAAATCTTTAAAATAAATAAATAAACCTGGAATAAAACAAATCTATTTTTTTCCTAGATGAGAAAATTATTTTCTATCACATCAGGCTGTTGTTTGTTTGTTTTGTTTAATTTTAAACCACTCAATTATTGAGTGCACAAACAAACAAATCCACATCCTTCTAACACCCATCCACATCAGTCCCATTGTAACATAATCTGAGGGCACTCTAATTGACACAAGACTACAGTAGCTTTAGGGCAAGAACATGCATTCTCAAGGGTATGCAATAGCAAAATCAAATTAGATGACATAGGAAGGAATTCACTGGACAAGGAATAGAGTTAAAGACAAGAAGGTGGTTTTGTTTTGGCAATTTAAAGTTTGATCTGGACACAAAAGAGGAACCACAACTGGCAATTTCTTCCACAAGATGGTGACTATTACTGAGAAAGCCTAATTTCTTATTGTTACCTCTCTAGCTTTTCCTCGATGTGGCTGCACTTAGCATTGTGGATTAAGAATAACATGTGATTTGGTGGTTACTTTTTGAGGAGGGATTTTCCAAGGCATCATCTTCTTCTTGTGCCATATCCGATTCTGAATATTGGCGATCATTATGGCAATCAGCCATGAAAACTGTCCTCTGATGACAGTATAATAAAAAGATAGTATAAAAGCTAAAAACAATTATTACAATATTTAAAGAGAATTAAGCAAATGTATTGAAATAGTAAATAAAAGCAAATGTGAAGAACACTTATAAACAATAGCAAAAACAAAAGCATCTAGGATCAAACTGCCTTATGAAGGAGGGAAGTATGCTGTATCACTTAAGAAGCTGAAGCAGTGGATAGGTTGTTTTAGTCTATCAATTTTTCTACATGTTCTATCTATGTGTTTACATCTCAAATGGAAAGGAGACTACAGGCATTTTGTGCAAATGACACAAATCTTGTGGAGGAACAAAGATAGTTTGTTGTCCTGCTTTCAGTTGTCAGAGAAAAATCTTGTGGGGTTTTAAAATACCCAACTAACTGAACTGTGAAATTATCTTGAGATACCCTAGGATAGTCCAATAAAAACAAGTGAATGTGCATTCTTTATGTCCAGACTCACAGCACAAGATCAAGACCATATCTATGGAGAAAACAAGTAATGGTGAGCCACAATATGTCCCTTGAGCATTGCAGGCACGTAGCAATGCAAATGTTTTGTTCAGAATATTGTATACAAAGATAATAGTTATCCAAAATATTTTTCTGAAATGTGCTGGGTTGAGAGGGAAGCCAAGATACAGATTTTCCTCTTGAGTTCTATGACAAGGGAAGGGGCTGGAACTACCCAACACAATCCTTTAAATGACCACTAGGGCAAGAAAATGTTCCTGCTTGTTAGTATTAATCCTGCAGAAAACTATCCAAACATCCATGCCAGCATTCGAAGTACCAGGTCGGTTGCCCTGCAGAGGAACAGCAGGAGAATTGTAACTATAACCACAGCCATAATGTAGAGATCAGTTGACAGACACTGGCTGTCAGTATTGGTTGCTGTCAGCAATCCTTACCTAATTTTAGCATTTGCAAAGCATCAGTGAAAATTACCTAAACAGCATTTCTCAAGAGCTCTTATATCATTCTGCTTCTCAAAGGAAACTTTTAAATGAGACTAGTCCTTTAAAAAAAATAAAGCAAGTAACTTTGGTACAAAAAATAGAAAAGGAGGCTGCGTAGAGTCTTCCAAGAATGCAAACCTTGCAGAAAAGCTATATTGATTTCAGAGACGGATATAAAATGATCAGAGGCAATTTTACAAGAATAAGGTATGCTCCCAGGTCAACTGTTCCCAATAATAATAATAATAATAATAATAATAATAATAATAATAATAATAATAATAATAATAATAATAATAATAATAATAATAATAATAATAATAATAATAATAATAATAATAATAATAATAATCCATGATCTGTATTTTTTAACTAACTGAAACTGCCACATAGTCTTCAAGGCAGCTCCATTCACAACACATTGGAGCAATTAATCTAAGATGGGGACAGGGTTGAGGCAACTGTGGTGAGGCAGGGCAGTGGGAATTATTTCCATGCACTTCTAACACAGAGATGTATAGCTAAAGGTAAAGGTCTCCCTTGCTCAAAAGCCAGTCATATCTGACTCTAGGGAGCAGTGCTCATCTCCATTTACAGCCAAAGAGCCAAGTGTCTGCATTTGCAGACGTTTTCATGGTCATGTGGCAGGGATGACTAGACACTGGAGCACACAGAACACTGTTGTCTTTCCCACAGAAGCAGCACCTGTTTATCTACTTGCAATTTCTCGCTTTCAAACTGCTAGGTTGGCAGGAGCAGGGACAATGACAGGAGCTCACTCCATCATGCAAAACTTTGGTCTTGAACTGATGACTTGCCTACTTTCCAGTCATCCATTCAGCGTCTTAACCACTAAGCCACCGTAGTCTTTGACACAATAGATATACATACTACGCCATACATACTACACAGAAGTATACCTATGTGGTAAATTCCAGGATTAGTTTGGGACCTTCCTATTGTTTTACAGCTCATTTTATAATCTTCCTAGTGCCTCACAGACTCTGAAACCTTTCAATTCATATTATGTCTATGTTGATTTCCCAAGACTTTGTCACCGGAAATCTTAGTATGACTGCATGAACAAGGTATCTAGAAACAATCCATGTACGATCAAAGGCCAGCAGCTGTTGTCAAAACTCTTGGGTATAAGATCAAAGCTATTTTGCCTGCTGTTAGCAGATGCTATGAGGCAGGATTAAAATGGCAGCATATTTGAATTATTTTCTTTCTTACATGTGAGAAACCAACAATAAGCAGGGCTACAGTAGGACTAGACCAGTGTTTCTAACCTTTGGTTTTTGGACTTCAATTCCCAGAAGCATAAATCAATTCCCAAAGCACTGATCAGCCAATGTACTGACTCAGGCCCCTTTGGGGTGTGGGCCCCACACTGGAAACCACTGGATTAGACTCTCTCTGCCTGGAACTCCCTCCAACCTTAACCAACATTGCTAGTGTCATTTGAAAGGCATCTTGCCATTGCCAAATCATCACAGAAATCATCCAATGCCGAACCTCTGTCACAACCACAGTAAGGATTTAATAAGTTACAAGTGATTTAACTACCTGCAGCAAATTAAGCTTTGAGTGACAAACATGTAACCAGGAGGTTGCATTTCAAAATGAGTGTAATAAGTGGAATGAAGTTGCTTTATTGGCATAACAATATTTTTTACTTGTAGTCTTTGGACATTATTTTAAAAGCTCTTTCTTATGAAATTCTAATGACATTTTAAAATCATTTTTCAAAAAGTTTCATGCAGTTTTGTTATTAGCCTTATGTGTTTTTGTTAAAAATAGAAATAGTAGAATTTAAAAAAAGCTACATGTAATACAAATTCTGTAACTCACAGCAACAAAGGATTCCTTGTCAAATATTAAAATTAGTAATGACACTAAATTGCTTTTTGAAAGTAACTTTTGAAGCTCTGCTCAGGATTTTAGGTCAAGCTAGTTCCTATGCTTAGCACTTGTTTAAAAAAAGAGGTGAAAGATGTTTGCTAGTGTATTGTCTCACCTCTGTCTCTTTCATTCCTCACACTCTGTTCTGTAATTGGTCATGGGAAGGTAAACAAGGGCTTCATTTGGTGTAGGTTGAGGCTTGTAGCACTGAGAAAAACACATTGCATGAGGGGAAATGACTAGTTTGACCTGGAGCTGCTGGATTTTATAGACTGCTACCTGCGCTCACCTGCTCCACATGAAAGATAACCAAATGCATGGAACAGTTATAAGCTGATAAATGTCCTGACTTGCTCTTTGGTCCCGCTTCTTGGACTGCTCTCCAAATTCCAGTCCTGATAACCTTCAATATAATGTTGCCTGAGGCACTTATTTTAAGTCTGACATTCAGCAGGCATATCTATGATTGCACTTCCCAGAAAAACCCAGAATCACAACATTGTTCAGTTGAAAGTCCAGCTTCTCACCAATGGAGGAGAATAATGACTGAAGTACAGGTGGCCATCAAACCTCTATCTAAGTTTAGACCACCATCTAGAACTGTTGACTGTACAGTCTAACATTTATATGAGGAGGCTCTTCGTAACATAGCTCAAATCTGTTTTGTTTTAATGTAAAACCATTGGTGCAGATCCTACGGTAGACTCTGAAGCAGCAGAAAACAAACCAGGTCTATCTTTCATGGAGGAGGCATTAAGCTTTCTACCTGTGAATAGCTATCATATCTCCTTCCAAACTTCTCTTTTCCAGATTCAACTTGGAAAGTTCCGTTGACTATTCATAAGTCCTGGTTTCCATCCTCGTTACTATTTTAGTTATCCTCCTACGGATACGTAATATGCTATCTCTCAGATACTTCATGCTGCTATCTTAGAGGGATTGTTTCCTTTTTCTTTAATTATCTTTCTAATTATTAGTTGTTGCTTTTTTTTAAAAAAACTGTCACAGCTAACAGGGCTCAGAAGATTTGAGAAAGCAAATACCATATGCAAATTTTTATTTCCCATTTCAGCTCAAGATTTACGTGACTGTTTTGAAAGTTGATTCGGAAGCCCTAGTCCCACGACACAACAATTCTGAGCATCAGTCCAAAGGACTCTTATGGAGTTTTGACAAAAAAAAAAAATCAGATTAAACATACCATGATCAGAATATGTAAGAAGTTGAATGAACTAGCAAAGATTAATGGGTTGTTTGTGTCTTTTGAACCAGCTGACTTGTCATTTGGTGTTACTTTTTGTGTGTGTGAGTGTGTTTGTTGAAGGAAAAGGTGCTCCATTTGATGAAGGGGAAATGTAGAAAGTAAAATGGGGAAGAAAATAACTTGTCCTTATTACCAAAAATGGGCAATAGATTACAGGTGAGTGCATTTCTATCTCATTGGTCTGTCTAGTGGTCAAATCCAGAGCCCCTGGTTCACTTCACTGCTACTAGATGAAGTTCTTAAATCATGTACATTTTTCATATTTTGGCAGTTTTAAAATAGAAATAATGTTTCTCACATGGAAACCCTTGTACAGTATTGTGCATAAGAGTAAGTTTTTATACAAAACACATAGGGTTTCTTTATTGCTGATAATCATGATCTCTTTAGTCTCATAGAAGATCAAGAACATGTTGTAGCAGTTGAGTCCTTTTTTAATGGAAAGAGGGAGCTGTTTTTTTCATCAGGAATGGGTAAATTTTACCAAGTAATCCTGCTATGGTAATAGAACAGATCATACTGCCAGCGATTCAACGCCAAGCATCAGGCAGTGGTTAACTAACCTGACAACCCTGAGGACTAATGGCCTTCGGTGCTGAAGTCCACAGGGAAGGGTGTTGGTCTCCAAGTGGATTAAATCACACTTGAAGGGCAACCGTTTCATCAGTCCTGGCCTGGGGCTGGGGAGGACTTTGTATGCCAAAAGGGCTCAGGACCAGAAAATGAGTTGGATGTCATGCTATGATGTGGAAGGAAAATGGAAAGCCACTCCACTATATTGTTCCCAGGACAATCTTCTTGGTATGGGTACGTAAGACTCCTTGGAGATTGTGTTATTTTTTAACCACAATTAGGTGTACCCTGGTAATGGTAACTTAGTGTTGCCTGCTAATCTTTCTCACACTAGAGCAGGCCAAAAAGGAACTGCAAAATGGACTCAACAAAAGGTGGGCTCATTTAGGCAGCTTCACGTCTGGCCAAGTCATGGAAGAAGAAGAACCAGGTTTCAAAACATTTTATTTCTATATATGGCATGTACACCCTATTTCCTTTGCCCTGCTTCTCTAAGGACCCTAAGCCTACAAATCTTCATCAGGATGAGAGGCAGTGAAAATAACAAAAGGTCAAGAAGAATTTGGTCCTGGTTTCTGTCAATCCATTGGGATTTGGGACAGATTGGATTTAAAAAAAAGCCCTATATATGAGGAAACATTTTCTCAATTATATACAATTCTTGCCAGCTTTAAGGAACTTGGTATTTCAAATAAATCTGAGAGCTTGAACATTTCTCACATCTGGATGGGTGATTGTGTGCATTTACTTTATATATATATGTATATATAATATATATGAGAGGGGGGGACATTAATATCTGGTGTAACTGGAAAGACTTTGTCTCTTTTACTGAGAAAGCATGATTCATTTCATAGAAATTCTCATCTGCTATTAATCTTTCAGGATATAGTTAGTGTTCTGATATTTTTCAGATATTGTTTTATTGAGGGATTTAAAGTAGCTCTCCCTAGGCAGCCTGAAAGATTATTCAGTGATTATAAGCAACTCAATACTGTATGACAGCATTTTCTATGCAAGGGACTTACAATCATGTTTCATTAATTCAGCTTGAACGAAGCCTCATTTCGGGCCTTGAGGAGCTTAAGATTTATGTGAAATTAATAACATAACAGATGTCTTCACAATTTGGTTCCTCTGGAAAAAAAAAGAAAAGAAATAGATAGTGATTACTTTGAAAACTTCAATGCAGTCTGAGTTAGTTGACACTAGGGTAAAAGAACTATCCTGTCCTCCAACAGTGGAATTTAAATGCTAGTTTTATATTAAATACTCCAAATTGTCATTTTTGCATCCCATAAACAGAACAAAAACAAAAAGCTCTCTCGCATCCATTAATGAGCAGTATCACACATTTAAACTGAAACTTAAATACAAATCTGACACAGTTTATCATTGTTAGAAAAGGAGGAAGCCGGGGAGAAATGAGAAATACTCAGGAAATAGGTGATATCTGTGATTTTTCTTTTTATGTGTGCTTTTTTTGTCCTTTGCTGCTGATAATTTAATCATTTCTTTCCTCATAGGAAAACAAAATATATCTGGGCTGACGCACACACACAAAAATCTCCACTTTATAAAAGACTTGAATCTGTCTCTTGTGGTTGCCTATGCCTAAGGCCAAAAAACCCCTTATTTTCTTCATTTCATTCTATTTTTTTTAATCCAAAGGACACTTTAAGCATTGGCTCTCTCAAAAGTCAATTCTTTTATCTAGGTTTCAGCAGCAGAATGTGGCCTGCAAGCGGAATTTTAACATGTCCATATGCTCACAGTTATCTGTGAGGGAACTTTCTATGTTTTTATCTCTCTAAGACCAAATAATAATAGTAATTGAAAAAAGGGAAGGAAATCACTTTCCTTTCTCCCTTCAAGAAAGAAAGAAAGATGGCAAGAAAGAAGGAGACACAAAGATCCAATATGCTAAAAGAGGAGGGGATAATCTATTTTCAAAAATTCAAATACTTCAGTAAAGATGATAGAACTGGCCAGAGAACAAGGGGGTACCAACACAATGGTTAGATATTCTAAGTATATTACATTAAGGACGTGCAAATTGATACAGGACTGGGTGTTATTGTTAAAGGCAGTGCCAGAGAAACGGTAACAATTAGCCATTTGATTATTGTGGACACGGTTCATGTATCAACTCCATATTTATAATGAGGTGTTTTCTTTCTTCCTCCCTCTTCTCTTTTCACCTCACCCAGGGCACTTTGGCTTTACAGAGGTGCTTCTCCACCAAGACTGCATGGAGATTAAGAGGGGTAAGTCAAATGCTTTAATGGAAATAATAAAATCCAGCGCACCGTTATATTATTTTCTTCTTCTTATGTGTCCAGGTCGGACTTTAAACTGTCAAAATGAAGCCACCTTCTTGACTTTGTTGTTGGCAAAGCTTAAATTCTCAATGGAACATGTTTCCAGTAGTAATTGGCAGACCAGCAAATGAGCCGGAGTCTGTATCCCTCCAGATTCACACAGTATGTTGTTGTCCCCAAATTGAGCATGTTGGTCTTACATTTAGGGACGCTGACTCTCAGCCTATTCAAGGTCCTCCGAGTGACTTCGGTAAAGGTAAAGGTAAAGGACACCCTTGCTCAAAAGCCAATCTTATCCGACTGTAGAGATCAGTGCTCATCTCTCTTTATAGCCAAAGAGCCAGTGCTGTCTGCAACTGCAGACATTTCCATGGACACGTGGCAGGCATGCCTCAACACGGAACACTGTTTACCTTCCCTGACGAAGTGGTCCCTCTTTATCTACTTGCAATTTCTTGCTTTAGAACTGCTAGGTTGGCAGGAGCTGGGACAGAAATGGGAGCTCACTCCATCGTGCAGTACTTGGGAATCGAACTCCAACTTCCCAGTCATTGAGTTCAGTGTCTTAACCAGTTGAGCCACTGCAGTCCCCCAAGTGGCTTTGGGGAGGTTAATTGTTAATTTTAACAGACATTGGAACAGAGCTCGGAAATTTTCCGTATTTCATGCTTAAATTTTTTTGTAGTGAGGTTGGTGGGATATATCAGTTTCTGTTGACTTCAGGTGAAGATATTGGTAGCATATACAGTTGTACATTGCTTAAAGAGCATAATGCGTTCCACAGGATTGCTCTTTAAGCGAGTTTGCTCTTTAAGCAAAACACCATTGTAAGTGACCAATTGTGTGTGTGTGTGTGGGGGGGGATTGCGAATCCTGATTTATTTTTTAAGCGAGTTTTTGGTTGGTTTTATTTATTAAGCAAAGCGAACATTCAGAAAAAATTCTGCTCTTTAAGCGAGTTACTCTTTAAGTGAAGTGCTCTTTATACGAGGTTTGGCGGTATTAGAAGAGACAAAACAGTGACATATTTCTGTCTCTCAGATTAATACTGAAGATATTCATAGACATATACAAATGCCTGTACAGTCAAACCTCGCATAAAGAGTGTTTCGCTTAAAGAGTAACTCGCTTAAAGAGCAGAATTTTCTCTGAATGGCCGCTTTGCTTAACAAATAAAACCAACCAAAAACTCACTTAACAAATAAATTGGGGTTCTAATCCCCCCCACAATTGGTCACTTACAATGGTGTTTCGCTTAAAGAGCAAACTCGCTTAAAGAGCAATCCCATGGAACACATTATGCTCTTTAAGTGAGGTACAACTGTATTTAGCAAATGAGATGGACACAGAGACTTTCTATAGGAAGGACAATCCTCCATTTCGAGGGCAGACAGCAGATGCGTCTTCTATTGAGCATGTCTTCCATTTGAAGAGGTGTCCCATTGCGGTCTGCTTTAAATATAAACACAAATAAGGAGCTCATGGACTTTGAAATATCCCATCCCAAGGGATCATGTGGACAACAGACTCCTCCTCTTGGGTAGGATGGTGGCCTGATCACAACATCTTCTCTTTGGATACAATGCTCTGCTATTCTGTTTAAAGCACGCAAATCCTTTCTAGAGTTGCATCTGTATAAAAATAATTATTGTTGTCAAGTCAGTCCTGACTTACGGAGAGACTTTTCAAGATTTTCTAGATAGAGGATTACATAGAAATGGTTTCCCATTCCCTTCTTCTCGAGGAGTCTAGCTGACCCCCCTGGGAGGCACAGAGGGGAACTGAACTCCAAACCTCTGGTTTTGTAGCCAGATACCTAAACCACTGAACTATCCAGCCAGCATACCTGCAAATGCCTAAATATTTGCATATGCAACTGTATGCAGATTGGTGTCTTCTTTTGTCGCCTTTTTGGTCAAATGTAAATGGCTAAATGGGACTGCAGTTAGTGGTTAAGATGATGAACTTGATGACTGGAAGGTCGGCAGGTCAGCAGTTCAAGACCCGAGTACTGAACGACAGAGTGACCTCCCATCTCTGTCCCAGCTCCTGCCTACCTAGCAGTTTGAAAACAAGAAACTGCAAGTAAATAAATAGGTACCTCTTCAGTGAGAAGGTAAACAGTGCTCCATGCATTCCAATGTCATGTCTGCCACATATCCACAGAAATGTCTGCAGGCACCGATAGTACTGGCTCTTTGACTATAAACAGAGATGAGCATCTTTCAACAAAATTGGACATGTCTGGCTTTCAAGGAAGGGATACCTTATTTTTAAAATTATGTTTTTCCAAACTATACATATGTGTGAGTAAGAGAGAGAAGAGGGAGCGAGGGAAATCCCAAAAAACAATTTTTGGTCAGATTTGGGCTTCACCTGATTCTTGTTCCATTTGTCTTAAAGGCAAGAAAAATAAGTGCAACTGAATAAACACAACCCGCATGTTCAGAAGTGCAGAATAAATATGGAATGTGCCCTATTTAATCTCCTTATGCAGAAATCCACTGAGCAAAATTATAATTTGATATGGCTCAACTTAGCCAATAGAAACTCATAAAATGCCTTAACATCATAATACATTGTACAAAAGAATCGCTAAGTACCATAAAACATATGGGAATATGGGTCTGCATGCCTCTATTACACTCTGCCAGTGCCGCATATTAAAATGATTTCTATTTAAGTGCAAGCCTCCCTAAGGAATATTCCAGCCTTAATTAAAATGTCAATAAAAAAAGGCAAAAGTCCATAGGGGACTTCGTTTTGTTTTTAACTCTTTCGGACAGCTCTTTCTTAACTCATTAATTCCACTTTCCAACTTTGGGGGCAATTAGAATGAAGATCGTCTGTGAAGCTTCCCTTTTTAATTAAACAGAGGTATAAAAACACAGAGGTATATCGGAAGACATCAAACATGTGGTACGATGAGCAGGAGCTTCTATCTCTCCCATGACTTCAAAACCTACATAACATGGGTCTACTGATGGCTTTTAGCCATGATGACTCTACGTAAGAATGTGAAAACTCATCTGTCTTGCTCTGGTTACATTTCTCAGTATTCCACCATCACGACAGAGTGTGAAACATTTTTTTGCTCCTTACACAGAAGTATGTGCATGACTTTTTCACATGAGTCTGCTCAAGATTGGCCATATTCTGTACCTTTTCCATGGCACACATTTTCACGGAGCATAGGCTTCTGGCTTTGTGGCTTCATGGGAGAGATGCCTCATCAGCAACTTCCCTAAGATTTCATGGCCTGTCCATGAGTGGGTGAGCCCTTGAGATGTCAAAGAGTTTCATAACAATTGGGAGTGGGTGGGCCCTTGAGATGTCAAAAGAGATTTGTAACAATTGCATAAAAATGTATATTTAAGCATGGAGAAACGAGACATTTGAGAAGGATTCATTGCATGACTCCTATAGGAATTTGAAACCCAAATCCAAACAACTTTTCACAAAGTCATTGAGATCACTAAGGAGAAATGGTTGTCAAGCATAATAGCCACCACATAAATCAGTTTTCTCTGGTATGGCCTGCTGTTAAATTTGTCTTTCCACTTAAAGACCTGGAGAAACATCACCATTCCTTGAGCATTCAGCCTTGAAACAGGGGGAATGCCACCCACAAATTGTTTGCATTGTCCACCAAACTGTTTCTGAGTTGATTATGACTTCTAAAAATTAATATGGTTGAGGTACTGGCTATCAGAAGGACTGTATTCTGTCATACAGCTGTTGTCGTTCAGTCACAGAGTGGATTGTGACTCCCTGCAACCCCATGGACCATTGCATGCCAGGAACCCCTACCACCATCCTCCTCAAACCATCCAACTCTGGGCCCATTGTATCCACAATGCCATCTAACCATCTCATTTTCTGCCACCCCCTTTGTCACGTACCAGCCAGCCCCCTCACTTCTGGAAAACCTCCTGTAAACCAAAACAAACAGGAACGGGCTGGACGGCAAAATAGAGAACAACTCTCAGCTTCTTATCAGCCAAAAGGAGGTTTTAATTGGGTAGCGTGTTCAAAGATGTGTGTGTGTGATGCAATGCTGTTCTTACCCTTTTAGTCCAATGAAGACAAGTTGTTCAGAAAAATGATGAAGATTTATTGATCAGGTTCATAAAGAATAAAAGTCAGTAGCACAGGTCAGTCCAATACAGTCCACAGGTAATCCTAGGTAACCATTTTTAAGGAGCAAAAATGCATAGCTCCTAGGCTAAAGAATGTTAGCCCATAGAGATTCAGAAACAAAAGCTCTCTAATCAAAAACAGGACTTAACTCATGGAGAAGCAGAGACGAACTCTTTCTTCTCTCCAAAATGGAGAATTTGCAGTCAGGTGGGATAGCTTTAGCCAATCAGGTAACGGAGAAAACTTTCTCAAAACAACACATTGTTTACACACGTGCACACAGAATACACTGGCACTAGCCAAAACATGGCTCTCAGTTAACTTAGAAAAGATAAGAAATACTGAAAAACATGTTGTCTGTGACACAACCTTGAGGCTCAGAGAAGACAAAAGATTTTTTCTGAGGCCTATTTGAAACTACTATTTAACCAAGCTTTGTGAGCATTAGGAAAAAGATGTCATTTTCTGACACCCTTCTTCTCTTGTCCTCGACCTCTCCCAGAATCAAGTCTTTCTCAAGTGAATCCTCTCTTCTCATTTGATGTCCAAAGTACATTAGCTTCATCTTCATTATTTGACCTTCCAAGGAGCAGTCAAGGATGATTTTTTTCTAAGATTAACCTATTTGTTCCCCTCACTGTTCCAGGGGACTCTCAAAACTCTCCTCCAACACCACATTTCAAAGGCATCTATTCTTCAGCGCTCTGCTTTCCTTATGGTTCAGCTCTCACAACCATACATTACCACCAGGAATATGACTAAGGAACACAACCTCCCCTATGTCACTTGGAGGACTTTAAGCTGAGGGTCACAGTGCCTAAATATAAGACCAATGTGCTCAAGTGGGGGCTGTTGGCAGACAACAACACACTATGAATGTGGAGAGATACAGAATCCGGCTCATTTGCTGGTCTGCTGATTACTACCAAAAACATGTACTGTTGAGGACTTAAGTTTGGTCAACAACAAAGCCAAGAAGGTGGGCATCATTTTGGCAGCTTAAAGTTTGATTTGAACAGAAAAGAAGAAGATAAGTTTTCCAGATCTCAAAGTATGGCCAATGTCTCAGAATGGATCTGCTAGTCCAGGAGGGCAGAAGTATCTCAAGGACAACAACCATCTCCACCCATCCCAGCTATCACTGGTTCTTGCTGGCTAAATGTAAAGATATTTGTATGTGTTTTCAACCTACAGATTATCAGCCTGGATTTGGGAGTAAAACCAATGCATTCACACACAATGAAAGTGAGACATGGTAGTGGTCCAGAAACAGTTCCAAACCTCCCTCCCAAGCCTTGTGTGCACCTTTTTTGTGGCATCACAGAAGATCTGGTCTCAGGTTTTAACCATGAAATCTCATGGAATTAAGGATTACTGCTCTGGCCTCCTTTTACTAGCAAGTGTGTGACAGCCAGCTTTTTTGGGTGGGGTGGGGTGGGGGGGGGTATGCTTTGTTTCTAGCACACATGCAGAAGATGTGGATGTGCATCAGTCGGGCCATGTTTTACACACTGCACTTTCCTTGTAATCTGACAAAAATAAATTATGATAGTCTTCCAAAGATAACTTCTCATTTTTCTTATTTCTCCTTATTTTAAATGCAGCTATTATTAAATGAGGTCCGTTGTGGGCTAAGTTTAATTTCAAGCCTGTTAACCTGCTATGTATTGCTGATCCCACTACTCCAAATGGACTATGGATCAGGCCTATGGGGGGTTATAAAGAGCAGAAAACACACTCCGAGGCCAAATGAACTTCGTGGTCTGATTCTGAATAACAGCTTCCATGCTCCCTCTAGAGGGAAGGTTATGCATTAATCCAATTGAATGGAACATTAGCCAAGATAACTAAATGGAAAGCAAGGGGTTAGCAGTTCACTTTTGCAAAGTTTCTCTTGGGGAGGAAGAAAAATCACCAATGTAGGTGAGAGGTTATGCTCAAGAATCCATAGAGATGGTAAAGATGGACCTGTTGGAAGTGTTCAGATTGGGGAATACATTTAGGGAGAATGATGGGAAAGCAGAGTAAATTTATTTTTTAGCAGACTGTTACTAATCTCTCTCTCTTTTTCAATCTGGTTTAAAAGAAGAATGAAAATAGTGTGGCTCCTAGAAATCAATGACCATAATCTCGTTGCCCAGAGTACACCTGATTGTGGTTAAAAAATACCACATTCTTCAAGGATGCTCTTTCTGCGTACCCTTTTGGATGCATTATGGAGTGAGATAACCCTAGAGCAGTGGTGGAAAACCTTGGCGCTCTAGGTATTCTGGAACTTCAATTCCCAGAAACCTTGATCAGCAAGAGTGCTGACTTAGGCTTCTGGTAAATGCAGTCCAAGAACACCTGGAGTGTCAAGGTTTGCCATCACTACTCTAGGGTTATCTCACTCCATAATTCATCTAAAGAGGTATACAGAAAGATCCTACTCGGAGATTGTGGTATTTTGTAACCACAATCGGGCGTACCCTGGGCAACGGTCACCTTCTTGTGCCAGCTAATCTTTCTCATGCTAGGGCAAGCAAAAGGAAGTATGGAATGAACTTACCAAAAGGTGGCTTCATTTTGGTGGTTTCGTGTCTGACCTATACACAGAGGAATAAGAATGCATCTAAAGAGGCTACTGAACTTCAGAATGAAACAAATTGATGAGGAAGTATCTTCATGGTTGTGGACACTTCCAAGTCCCCTACCTATATGTGAAAAAGGGTGAAGATAGCTTCACATAGTGGCACTGAATACAGAGCTGCCATGAAGATTGGTTGGTGAGTGTGCAGGTTTGGAGAAAGGTAGAAGAGGGAATCCTGATTACCTTCACCCCTAATACTTGTACCTTCAACCTGGGAGGCTGAAGAACTTACCTGGAGGAATTGCTTAGAAAATGTGTGGCTTTTTCGAAATAACTTGCATATTATCTAAGAAGATGCTAACCCCTGACCTAGAGCTAGTTCTCAGAATGGGTAGGCTATCAATTAAATTATGCTGCTTCTTGAGTAGTGTCCAAGATTCCCAAAAATAGGTTTCAAGGATGAGCAATCTAGAACTATGAAGATACTGTACCCATCTTGCATTTTGAGTTGAGAAAATAGACACTGCTATTTCAACTTTCACCAGTGGAGGGAGGCATACAATAGCCTTGTCCTAAATTTCAGTTAGGATTTATGATGTCATGAAGGGTTGTGTACTGTTATCTGACAAATACTAAATTTGGAATTGAATTGTGACTCAGACCACTCTTCACTTCATTTTATTGTCACTGAAACTGAAGAGGCTTGTCTGACCCATGAACATACAGCTGACTAACAATTTGGATCCAGTCTTGATACTCGAGTCTTGCTTTCCAAACACGGTGGCTTCATCCAGTGACAGCACTGCATTGGAGGAAGTTGCTTCAGCAGCAGTACCATTCCACTTACAGTAATTTTTAAAAGATAGATAAGAGGTTCTATTGTTACACTGCCAGAAAGTGAGTTACAAGTACTGTAACTGTAGCTTTTTAAGGCAGGGCTATTGGAATTATTAAAAGAAAGAAATGAAATGAAATCACTATGCACACTGTGCTATCTTTGCTGCCATAAATTATAGCCTGATATACAGTTCTTCCTTGGAGGCCTCACCATTAATTTTTACATTTGGAAAAGCTCTCAGCCATCATATAAAGTTTTATCACCGTTTCTGGTACATGTTGACTTAATGAGTGAGAAATGTTGGGAAACAGAAATGACCCTCCTGAGGCTTCATTGAGGACAGCGGTGGCTCAGTGAAGCTCACCTTGTTAGCTGGAAGGCCGTCAAGTCAGTAGTTCGAGACCCAGGTACTGCAGGATAGTTTGAGCATCTGTCTCTGTCCCAGCTCCTGTCAACCCAGCAGTTCAAAAGCAAGAAATTGCAAGTGGATAAATAGGTAACATGTTGGTGGGGAAAGATCCTGGGAACATGAAAGGAGCACCATTTGGGCATCACCTGAGCAGAGATCCTCCAGCAAAAATCCTTTCAATCCTTTCAATCCTTTCTGACATGATATTAGTATTAGTATTAGTATTAGTATTAGTATTAGTATTAGTATTAGTATTAGTATTAGTATTAGTATTAGTATTTGGGACTAGTCCCAGCTCCATGATGGCAAACCTTGACACTCCAGATGGGCATGTTTTACTTCTACTTCCGGGAGCAACAAGGTCAGCGCGGGCCGGATGAATCACAGTAAACCCATTTGTGTGGATTGCCAGGGTGCTTGGGTTTCTGAGAATTGAAGTCCAAGAACATCTGGAGTGTCAAGGTTCACCATCACTAACCTAGCTGTTCGGCTTGTCATTTTGTAAGCCGGTTAGTCTAAGTCTGAAGGGTGGAAGTGCTGTTTTTGGAAAACATGCAAACACAAATTGAATCAGGGCTATTTGTGAGTTTTCAGGCAGATCAATGAGGTGGAGCAAAGAGTCTGCAACACTGCGATTGCTGAGGAAATCTCAAGGAGGGTACTAGATTCTTGCTTTCCTCATCCTTTTTAGCGGCAGTACAAAACGAAAGACTCCTATCAATGTGACATATTCCCTGGGCTTTAGATTCTGAAAGTTTCTGTCTCCTATCTCTTCTTTCTTTCTCAGAAAAAAAGCTGTAAGCTATCAACACTTAATGTTTGTGAGTCTGCAGATGGGGTGGCCCATGCCCCATCTAAATTTCTCTAAAATCCCGTGTCCCCCACCATGACATATAATTCTCATTATTGAAAAAAGTGAACTCTTAGTCATGTGGAAGGAGCCTAAAAGGCCATTAACTTGGTCTAAACATTCTCAAAAATTGCTCTCCTTAAAAATCAAATTGCCTTCCTGTGGGGTGCGTACTGCACATTGGGAACCATAGGTTTAGAGGCAAGTAGAATTTTCACTTTTCCAAACACATTGGCCTCTATGTCGAGAAAATGACAATGAGGTTTGAGACTATTTCTCCAGCCTAAGTACAGTATGTTAATAATAACAGGCTAGATAAAGACTGGATAAGGCTAATGTGTCCTTTTAATGGCTGCATTTAGATATTCTATTTTATTTCTAAGGAAGAAAACTGGGTCAATATTGGTTATGTATTACTGAATATACATCTTATGTTTCACAAGGAGCACTTGAAATTAAAAACTGTCCCATTCTACTGCTCACTGGACCATTTCATACAAATAAATACACTTGTTTCCAGGAATTCGGGAGGTAATTCTTCGCATGAAAGAACTCTGTGATTTAATCCCTTGTTACATTCTTAGCTGGCTCATTTTCAGAGATCTTTGTTATCTTCAGTATAATTTCATATTTTAGATCCTCTTTCAATGATGGTGAAAGCTTTTCAGTGCTGTCCTTGATTCAGAGAAGTTCTCTTTTGGTCTATAATTGAGTTCAAAATGGTTTTGTCAAATTCCTCTTATGATAAATTGTATACATTTTTGTTCTTATCTAACTTCCTAGCTTTTGATCAACAGCAGCATGTGACTGTTATGTGTGTCTTATATTCAAGAACGAACCAAATTTATTCAGCAGATTATACATTAATTTTGCTATTAGAACATAATATGAACAGATAATCCACAGAAAAGCATCAGATATTTTTTTTGAAACTGAATTTAATTATAACCAGTAATGTGTGTCTGAGAATTATAATTATGAAGAGTCATGTTCTGTAAATCTGAAATGACAGATTATATTTCAAAGCCTTATTGCAGAGGAATTACAGCACCAATTTATAACTTGTAAATGTCTGATTATTCCAGCTTTGCTTTTAAAAATATATGATCACAGTATATTCTAGCTGGATTTAGTGTGTTTAATCCTTCCAACAAAGCAAGAAAGAGAGAGAGAGTGAGAAATTTTGTACAGAAGATGGACACTGTGCTAATTTGTTTACAAGCTACTCATGCTGACAAGCCTTCGTTACTTTGCTGTTTCTGGGTAGTAATAATTTCAGTTGACTTCATGCAACTTCTGTTTCATTCCTGCTGTAGATAAAGTGATTAAGAAACATACATTAGCCTCTGTTCATGATGGTGACTTTAATATTCTCAACTTTGTTTCATTTGTCCTGTCTTTTATTACACAATGATAACATGGTGATAAGATAGAGATTTCCACTCCGTTGACTACGAATTCTATCACATGACAATAAGACAGGAGGAAAGTACTGAAGGCTTTATTATTTATCTGTCTTATTGCATGTGCTCAGATCATGAACTTCCCAACCAAGTCATAAGTGATGAGTAAGCTTAATGAAGTGTAATCTTTGGAATAGAACTCTTCTTGTGTTCATCCGTAATAGAGTCTGCTCACTGGATTCAGCATGGTTTCATTTTCCAATGATGTTCCTAAACTTAGCTTAGAGCAGGGTGGGAAGTGATCAGAACCAGTGATGGCTGATCTCTGCTGTGGTTGGTGAAGAAGAAGAACCGGCATATGATGGCAGGTGAATCCAAGGGAGACAAGTGCATGGAATGCTGTTACCTTTCCTGCCAAAGCAATACCTATTTATCTACTTGCAATTTCTTGCTTTCGAAATTATAGTTTGGCAGGAGCTGGGACAGACAACTGGAACTCACTCCAACATGCAGCACTTTGGTCTCAAACTGCTCATCTGCTGATCTTTCAGTCTTCAAGCTCAACATAATAACCACTAAGCCATTGCAGCCTTTTATCTAATATAACCAACTATTTTTGAGGTCTTTAACCTGTATCTGGTTCCAGAACCAGAGGTTGGGAGTTTGATTCCCCACTGTGGTGTTTTTTGGCAACCTGAACAGCTCCATGGTTCCCCCTAGAATAGAGATCAGCAAACTTGGCTATCCAGATGTTCTTGGACTTCAATTCCCAGAAGCCCTGATCTCCAGGTGTACTGACTTGGTCTTCTGGGAACTGAAGTCTAAAAACACTTGGAGAGTCAAGTTTGCTGACCTCAGCCTTAGAAGAAAGGAACAGTAATCAATTCTGCACATTCTCTATTTAGAAAACCCTACTGCAGTGGCTTAACAGGTTACGACACTGAACTTGACGACTGAAAGATCAGCAGTCCAATCCCTGAGTACTGCATGACAGAGTGAGCTCCCATCTCTGTCCCATCTCCTGCCAACCTAGCAGTTCGAAAGCAAGACATTGCAAGTAGATAAATAGGCACCACTTCAGTGGGAAGGTAAACAGCATCCCATGCATCCAGTGTTGAGGCGTGCCTGCCATATCTCCACAGAAACATCTGCAAATGCAGACAGTGCTGGCTCTTTGGCTATAAATAGAGATGAGCACTGAACCCTAGAGTCAGATATGACAGCCTTTCGAGCAAGGGCAACCTTCACCTTCACCTTCACCTTTCCATAAGATGGACTTGACTTGACAACATGCAATTATTTATTCATTGTTTTGTTGTGTTGTGTCATGGTTTCTGAAGAAAGGTGCTAGTATCCATCAACAGGCAAAAGGAGTGTATCATTTTAAGGAAGGCATAGCAGTTTCAGGAGCAGTTGAACATCCCACCTTGGGTTTTTTTAATGACTTCAGGACATTCATCCAGAACAGGGGATGTTACTTCTGTATGGTTCTAATCCCAAGGTCCAGTGCAGGCATGCACTGAACAATGAGGCGCCTGCCCTGGATGTCAAAATGACTAGTTACAGCACTGTACTAACTAAATATATATATTAGAGATGATGACATCATGATTAATGCCAGAATGCCTCACCTCTCTTTCCTGTGCAGGTATCACAAAACTGTGTTATCCAAACGGATGTTGATGAGTTTGTACATAATAAATTACCCAGAAGCAACCTTTGGTGCCACCCATCCCTGAACACTTTAAAATTAAAACTAAATTTAATTTAAAGGGGGAAGAAACCTCCCGCAAACCATTTCTCCCCTTAAATTAATCTTCAATGAACTTGCCACTGTGGCCTTTCTGCTGGATGCAGATAATCCATCTTGACGTGAGCAATGGAAGCCCTCACAAGGAAGCAGCAATGAAAGGAATGGATCTGTGTCGGCAATGTGAAAAGAGATATTATTCGTATTTTATTAGGAACAATTAAGCTAATACTCCATTAGTTTCTCTCCTCACCCCATCCCTGAAGCCAAGGGACAGATCAGACAACAAAGAACAAGCCCTCAACAAGGTATTCAATTTTTAATAAATGGGAGATGCAAGGATTCATTTATGGATATTTTGCCCTCGGTCAGTGCCTTGAGGTGACCTGCGAAGCACGAGACGTTGGTGTTGGCTGGGTGCCAACATTAACTGTACTTATTACGCTCATCCCATGCAGAACGCATCCATCTCTCGCTCGGCCCTGACATCCCATTTATTCCAGGATTCATTTGTCATGTCCCCAATCACCAAAATGAATAGAAACTTCCCAGCATGATGGATTGTGGTCCTAATTAGGACTAAAGACAAGATCTCCACTCTAGTAGAGCTTTTTTGAATGGCTCTCTTTCTTCTAATACAAAAGGGTTCCCACTGCGTTACCTTTCCAACCAACGCCCTTCTGAAGTGCTGTACATTCGAGGTCAACTGGCCATAAATAAAGGACCACCTTGTAGTGAATAGCAGTTTTCCTAATGCAAAATACATTTTCCCAGGTGCCAAAAAATGGCTTGGAAGACACTGTTTCTTAGTGATCTGCCATATGACATAGTCAACCTGACTTTGCTAAAGGGCATTGCTGATCTTGGCAAACTATTATATCCTTTCTTCTTAAAAGTGCTGTAGCAGTCTTCCCCAAGAGAAACCGTCCAGTTCTGAGTCAGGCCCTGGAATCTGCTGGGATTAATATTTCGAGGCAGGTACTTACGAGAGTACATGGCAAACAACATTCTGTTACACTAGTGAAAGCATCTTTCACATAAATGAATACAAATTCATGATATACATCTACTTTTAAATTAATCCCTGGGTAGTCACGCTCATTTCCAACACCTTTCACTCATTAGGAAATCTTGTATCAAAAAAAGTGCTCGTAAACCTTGCACTGACAGCCAAAAGCTTTTTAAAGTGTGGAAATTAAATGGGTGAGGCCTCAAAGGAGGCATAATATTTTATATCTTGATTTATGGCATGAAAGATTCCTCTTGCCTTCAAGTAATATAATAAAACAGCAGTATCTTTCCTTGCACGGAAACTTTGGATATTTTTAGCACTCGCGTGAGCCTTCTGGCCTTGTGCTGACCCGTCTGGGCAAGCATGATCACAGCACAGTGGTGGTACACAGAGAGTCTTGTTCAAGGATACTCCAGATACCAAAGTCCAAAAGGCAAGCCAAGGTCTGTTTACGATAGTCCAAGTCAGTAGTCTAATCCAAAGGGTGTCCAGAAAGAAGAGTCTTGTGTTGTACTTTCCCTACAATTTTCAGTTTAAGGAAACACATGGACAACTTTCAAAACTGATGCTTTCTGTTTGTCTTAATGGACAAGAGTGTAAAGAATGTTATAACTAGGAAACCATTCCATGTTTGTCTATCCATCCATTGGTCTTGCCAGACATTCCACTACAGTAATGGAGTAGATAGTACAGCCAGCGACTCAACGCTGAGTGTTTTGGCTTCCGTAAATAACCCAACTCCCTAAAGGGGCCAATGGCTATGAGTGGATGAGCCCCTTTAGGTGGGATGATGGTCCCCTCAGTGGAGGAAATGCCACTGGAAACCATAATGCAGTAGAACCCCGTATAACGAATGCCTCATACAGCGAAAAAAATCTTATAACGAAGAGGATTTGGAAAAAAAAAACATTATGGCCTGTGTAATGGAAATTTTCATTGTATGATGCAATGCATCTCTATGGGAAAAATTGTACAATTGGCTGTAAACAGAGATGAGCAACACCTACAATCAGACATGACTGGCTTTTGAGCAATGGAGACCTTTACTCTACTATTCAGGTTATAATAGGTCTCTGAATTTTATACTTGACTGGGATGAGTTCAGAACCATTTAGGCTCATCTCAAGCTCCATTCCAAAGTGCTGAACTGGCCCCATTTACATCCGTAGCTCGGGAAACTTCCAAAATCAGCAAAAATGAACCCATCTGATCTGAATATACAGTACCTTACAAGTGAAATCCATAAGGGTGCTTTTGAAGCAATCCTTTTGCTTCCACCAAGATGGATAATCTTTGTCATTGGCCTGTCTCTGTCAAAGAGAACAATGGATAGTCTATTCACAATTGATGACTATATAGAAATTAATATTAGTAAAAGGTGTCCATTTACTGTCTCACCTTCTGTGCTAAAGGTGAGACGCATGATGAATGCCTTCCCAGACAATGGATTTATCTTTAAAATGGGGGTAATTACACAGTGGATGCATGGATGACATAATGACATTGTGATTTTATATTAATAAAAGAAGGAAATATTCCTCCCCAAAGCAGACAATATGGACGGCTTGATCATGGTAGAGGTGGGATTCTGAAATAATACTAAAAGAATGGCTATCTTTGTCCAGGGAACAGGGATATCTCTTGGCAGTAGCAGGTTATGTCACTAACCCTACTAATCAAAAGGACCCACATTTTGACCCTGCAACTGCTGATCCCACTGTATTGGTGATAAATTCTGGATAGGCTGGAAGGACGGAGTTCAAATAGCAGGTACTGCATGATGGAGAGACCTCCCGTCTCTGTCCCAGCTCCTGCCAACCTAGCAGTTTGAAAGCAAGAAACTGCAAATAGATAAATAAGGACCACTTCAGTGGGAAGGTGAACAGCATTCCATGCCTGCCACATGTCCATGGAAATGTCTGCAGACTGCATAATGAATTGATATATTCTATACTTTATGGTGGCCTCTATCAAGGATATACTTTATGGTCGCCTCTAGAAGTTCTATTGCCTGGGCATTGTCAGCTGACTTGGCTACTTGAGCTCTGTTTAAATTCATTGCAACCTCCTGTGTGTCTTGAAGGTGAAAAGTCTAAAAATGTACCTTTAAAGATACCTTAATATGAAATGTTGAGCTGACATATACTGACAACTGATGGTGAAATAATCTAGACAACCTGGTGTTCCAATATGAAATAAAATATATTATAATGTTTTTGTATTATATATTTATGGGAAAATGAATGTTCTATTGGGATGATCAACAAGTTTAGGTCACAGAGTCATTATAGAATAAGTGACTGATAATTGTAGGTTGGCAGGTGTTGAAGTCTGAAATTCTTTATTTAGTGTCTCCATCGTGTCACCGATGTGGGATCTTGAAAGTAGCTTTCAATTTTCCTGGTAATGCAGATTATAATCTCTTCTCAGAGAAAACACATTGGTAGAAAGAAGTACCACCTCTCTTCTCCAGTTCCACTTGAGATGTTTGATTCCCAAAGGAAAGGGGATCAGATCACATCAGGAAGGAAGAAAAGGGGAGACCGGGGGGGGGGGGAGTTCAAGAATGATTAAAGATGTTAGGATAATATTCCTTTGTTCAGCATCGGAGTGCTAGAGAGATTACACAATCATTGCCCGATCTCAGCTGAGTGGATTTGAAATGACTTATGTAAACTCTCAAGACTGGATGAAAGAAACACCCAGCCTTTGGGCTCTTACCACGGGCAAACACTTTTCTGGGTTGCTAACAGCAGCTGTTATCATTAACCCTTTTCACCATCCAATGTTCAACACAGTAAAAACACATTGGTTAATGAAGTCCAGTTATCTTTCTTGGACATACTGGGAGATAGAAACTTCAGGGAAGGTACTGGGTATAATGCATGTCTTAAAAACAATTGAAATGCCACCAGGTTTTCTGTTGCTGTTGCTGTTACTCTTCTTCTTCTTCTTCTTCTTCTTCTTCTTCTTCTTCTTCTTCTTCTTCTTCTTCTTCTCATCCTCCTCCTTTTCCTCCTCCTCTTCCCCCGCCATGTCTAGGCCAAATGTGAAACTGCCAAAATGAACAGATGGAGAAAAGAGATGATTCCTTTTCAGGTCACTTTAACAGTTTAATACTTAGCAAGCTTTCGTAGTTCACGACTACTTCTTCAGACTAACATGGCATAGAATATGTAGTCCAGCCAGGCTTATTCTTAGTTGTAAAACGGGAGGATACATCTAAAAATAAGCCTGGCTGGACTACATAGTCCATGCCACATCAGCCTGAAGAAGTAGTCATGAACTATGAAAGCTTGCTAAGTTATGAATGTTTAAAGTTACCTGAAAAGATATCATCTCTTCCCTGCATCTGTTTGATTTTCTGATGGGTCACACGGCTGGATTTTGTTTATTGTGCCAAAATGAAGTCACCTTTTGGTAAATTCATTCTGTCATTCTTTTCACCTGACCTAGTGTGAGAATGATTAGTCATCAACACAAGGTTGCCAGGGAATGCCTGATTGTGGTTCAAAAATACCACAATCTTTGAGTACAATCTTTCTACAAGTACACAAGAGAAACTTTATGTACCCAACATAGTAACAAGAAAATAATGCTAACCATCTATCTTTTCCTTCCTTCCTCTTGGCAATTTATTTTGCCCAACTGCAACCAATAAGACCCAAGTGAATCTTCTTCAGTTCCAATCTTTTTTCCTTTTCTTGTAGAGAAGAATCTTATTGGATGCTGGCAACTGGTGACAGATTTGAGAGTTGACTTCCTTTCAAAGAAAGCTGATGCCAGAGCCCATATGCCGGTGGGTGGGAGACGTTTCAAAAGGGAAAGGACTTTCAAAAATATATCAGTATCTGATGGATACCATGCTGATTTCCTTGCCACCTTTTGGGGAAAAGAATAAGCCGTTTTACTCGGTCAACATATGTTTCCAATAAGTTGGTCTAATTAATGTCAGATGGCTGAGGAAGCCAAGAAGGGCTTCTTTTATCAGTGTCAGAAAGAAGCATATGATGTTGTCTTATGTTCTTCAAAGTTGCTTAAAGGAAACTACCTAGACATGCTGGCTTGTGAACTCTGGTCATCATACAGGAGGAAATGGTAAAACAGATTTCATTTCAGCTGATTGCCATGATACATAAGATTCAGTGTTAAGCACATTTGTAAGGGAACAGCTGGACATATATACCACATGGAATCAATATTCTGAGGCTGATTGGAAACTCAATGTCAAACTACACATTAAGAGGAATGTGCATTCTCTACAATTCATGCATTTCTTCCAGCAATGGGATTTCCAAGGTAAACTCATGTTAACTTAACAACAACCAATGGCAAAGCACGCCATATGCAAGATATGTACAGTAGTTCAGGACAAACATGTGGTAGGTCACCCTTGCTTGAAAGCCAGTCATATCTGACTCTAGGGTTCAGTGCTCATAGCCGAAGAGCCAGCGCTGTCTGCTTCTGCAGACATTTCCGTGGTCATATGGCAGGCATGACTAGACACTGGAGTGCACAGAATGCTATTTACCTTCTCATTGAAGTGCTCCCTGTTTATCTACTTGCAATTTCTTGTTTTCAAACTGCTAGGAGGGCAGGAGCTAGGACAGAGAAGGGAACTCATTCTGTCCTGCAGTATTTGGGTATCAAACTGCTGACCTGCCAACTTATTTGTTTGTTTGTTTGTTTCAACTTGTATGCTGCCCAATCACAACACAACTCAAGGCGGCTAACAAAGAATCACAAAGTATCACAACTACCATAATACAGTGAAACCTCTCATAAAGATCATCTCATTTAAAGAGTAACTCGGTTAAAGAGCAGAATTTTCTCTGAATGTTCGCTTCACTTAACAAATAAAACCAACCAAAAACTCACTTAACAAATAAATCGGGGTTTGCAATCCCCCCCACCATTGGTCACTTACAATGGTGTTTCATTTAGAGAGCAAACTCGCTTAAAGAGCAATCCTGTGGAACGCATTATGCTCTTTAAGCGAGGTACAACTGTACAATAAAGAGTTACAGAGTATCACATTACCAAAATACAAAAAAGCATTTCAAAGACAATGCACTAAAACAATACATAAATATTGCAAAAAACTCAAACCCCAACAGCTATGTCCACTTCCCTCTAGGCCGGGCAGGCCGGGAAGGAGTCCGGTGGTGGCGGCAGCACTGTTCTTGTGGGGGGTTGAACTGCGTCAGCTGCTCCCACTTTCCTCCAGTCCAGGTGGGCCAAGGGAAGGAGTCCAGTGGCGGTGGCAGCACCATTCTTATGGCTGCCGAGCCGCATCAGCTACTCCCACTTCCCTCCAGGCCAGGCAGGCATTCTAGTCAGCATCTTAGTCACTTGAGCCACTGCAGTCCCAAACATGTGGAACTTAGTTTCATAGCTATAGAACTGTGTTCATCTAGCAGTAAGTAAGTAAGTAAGTAAGTAAGTAAGTAAGTAAGTAAGTAAGTAAGTAAGTAAGTAAGTAAGTAAGTAAGTAAGTAAGTAAAATTGTCCAGTTCATTAAAACTAAAATTTGCTTCTGGTGGCTTACAGACAGAGATAACAGAGAAATGTTGGGTTTGGATGGTGAGAATTTCAATGTAATTTGTTTCCATCAATGTAGCTGATATTATACTGAGGCCAGGTTTAACAAAAATTGCACTCCTATACTGATCATGTGGTCTCTCAATCACTAGTTCCATTCCAGCCAGTTTGGGTCTGTATCTTGCTGTCCCTCAATGTGTTTCCTGGAGCAGAAGTATGTCACATTTGTATTTCCTCCACACGTTCACTATGAGGACACTCTTATTACTTGAAAGTCCCACATTGTTTATTGAGATCATTGTTCCGGTTGGTCTGGTAGATTCATTCTTCAGTTCCTTTGGTTTGATATGGTGTTAGAAAGATTAGCCAGCAAGGTTGCCACCCAAAGTTTCCCTGATTGTATTCACAATATTCACGGAGGCTCTTTCTGTGTACTCAGTATTTAGCAGGTACTTGCTGAATAGTGAGAGAGCTGGTGAAGAGAAAATATTTTCCCCTTCATATTTAGATAAACTAATGAACCTCTTAGGGGCTGGGGAGTCATAGTTTAAGCAGAGAAAATGGCAGCCTAAAATCTATCTAATCCTGTTGCAAAACATATCTGTTGCAAAACAGATCGCAAGGCATGTTTTACTGCTGCTTCCAGTGGGAGGAACCAGTGGTGGGCATCAGCAGGTTTGTACCAGTTCACCAGAACCGGTAGCAGAAATTCTGGCTGGCCCCGCCCATCCAAGTTTTGAAATAAAGTAGTCCTAATTTGGGTGCAATGCAGGGCTTTCCCCTTGGCTATGACCACCAGGCTACGCCCACAGTATGGTAGTAAAAAAAAATTTGAGCCCACCACTGGAAGGAACCATGTGACCAGATCATTGAACCACATGACTGGCCCATGGCCCAAAAAGTGTGGGCACTGCTGCTTTACTAGGTCCCCCAGAAGAGTACATGCACATCAGTAGAGATAAAGAATGAGAACAGAATGGGATGACACCTCTCATTTCCACATCTGCTTGTTTCTTTCAGGCACGGAAGTAACCCTCTCCAGGAGTCCTGACCCAACAGGCTGTTTGGAAGCCATGATTTTGCAGATTCTGTTCAAAAGTCAAACATCTGGTATTCATATTAAGGCAGATTTTCTACAGAGGTCGAAACATGTCTCTCCATGTGGAAAAAAGAGTCAGATGTTGCAACACCGCATATCAGTACACCACAGTACAAATCATAGACATTTGTATAGTCACACACATGCACTGCCCCTGCCCCCAAATATCCATCTTCTCCACTTACACTGGGAGTTCTCAACCTTTTAAAGTCAGGGGCTGGGTCATGCTCCCTCAGACAGCTTCAGGGGCCAGACGGCCATTTTGTCTTTCCTCCACCCACATGACACTTCCTGGTGTAGTGGAGATGGGGGGGTACATGAAATGGTGCTGCGGACCACAGGTTGAGAATTCCTGACTTACACCATCATTCTGAGGAGTCTGTTACCTGCATAGATAGAAGCTCTTTATTACCATCACTTTGTGCTACAGAAAATACACTCAAGAGGCCAAAGGCAATTTATTTGGCCAGAATGAAAGCTGATGAAAGCTTATGATGCTTCCCATTAGTGTCCATGAGGTGGTACTAATTTCATGTCAGAAATTATTCTGGGTTGAATTTTGCTGGAGAAACTCTGCTCAGGGGACGTCCGAATGGGGCTCCTTTCATGTCCCCAAGATATTTTCCCACCAAAGTGGTCCGTATTTATCGACTTGCAATTTCTTTCTTTTGAACTGCTAGGTTGGCAGGAGCTGGGACAGAGACGGAAGCTCAGTCCATCATGCAGTACCCAGGTCTTGAAATGCTGACTTGCTGGCCTTCCAGCTAAAAAGGCAAGCTTCTTAACTACTGAGCCACCACAGCCTTTTATGAGGTGATATAATGGGGTCTTGGAGAGATATTATGTGTTATTGGTTGTATGAAATTTATAGAGGGTTATAAGGTCAATAGCCATCCCGTTCCCTGAGCCTTCAGGGCTGAAAGCTGAGAAAAGAGAGCTCAAGATACTTCAGAGACAGATCCTAGTAGTTTCAAACAAAGTGGACAAAGCAAGGTTGAGAAGGGGCATAACTGTTGGTTGAGCAAAAGATTTCTGAAAACATGTATGATGTGGAAACTGGGTAAGTCAAAGCAAGTAACTAAGTGGTTCCCAATGTGGGGGCCCAGGCCCCACAGGTGACTTCAATACCCAGAAGCCTCAGTCAGTACATTGTCTCAGTGCTTTGGGGAATTGACTTAGGCTTCTGGGAACTGAAGTCCAAAAACTAAAGGTTGGAAAATACTGAAGTACCAGTAACTCCTTCAAGCTCCAATGGCTATTGGACACATACTCATTGCCATTTTGTTCACCTTGTTCCATCACAATTTAGAACTGATAGAAAGAGTTAGTAAAGTATCAACACTTCAGGAAGGAGGAGGAAGAGGAGGAGGAAGTGTTGTTTTCAAGAAAGGATGATTAAAAGAGGGGAGAGGCTGTAAAAATCCACAACCCTTTCTAAGACACATGGCAAGATAAAATCTACTAGGTTCTTGGAAAAACATTATCTTCCACCTTGTAACCAGAAGGATGAATCTGGGTCAACAGATACATTTTGGAAAGGGACCAGTTCTTAAATGCTTTATCACTCCAGGATGAAGAAAAGAGAGAGACAGAGAGAATTCTCAATGGCAGAAATGTCCTCTTCGACCCTTGTGCAGTTTTATTAAGCTGCTGAGAATCGTATCTTTGCAATCATCACACATTATAAAACACATCTCCTATAAACAGAGAAGGGATTCTGCTAAACTGCTATAATATACATCAATGTTCTGGATTATAGCTTGATACACATTCAGGTTATTTATATGTATTTCAACTGAAACCATCCCGTCTGGATTTCCAATATCACAAGATTAATCTTGCTAAGACATAACCATACAGATGGTCAGACAAGAAAAATTAGGCAAATATGAAAAAAATTAATATATTCTTCTTGTGCAATGGAAAATATGATTTGTCTTCTGAGAAGATTATAATCGGAGCTACCAGGAACATCTGATCTTGTGGTCTCAGATTTTTGTTTGTTGTCTAATTGTGTCTATCTTCTGGCCAAAATATAAACAAACAAACAAACAAAAAACCTGAACAAGCAAACAAACCAAGAAGCACAGAAATGATGTGTTTACTTCAGGTAATCTAAAATTAAAAGTTTTAATGTGCTGAAGTTATTCCAGTTGCTAGATAGGAGCAGATATTTCTGGCATTCTAACCTGAAGGGAGGATTATTGTAATACTCTTACTTAAGAACACAAGATTTGCCTTGAATGATTCAGGGCTTAGGTCTGCTTGCAAACAACTGTAGCTTCCATTATAATTTTCAGATCTCAGGTTATGAACCACAAACTCCGATTTAGGAGTGCATTCACCAAATCTCAGGGAATGAAACGTTACAAACTAAAGGTAAAGCTCTCCCTTGCTCAAAAACTAGTCATGTCCAATACGGGGCATTTCCATCTCCAGCCAAAAAGCCAGCACGTTTCTGTGGTCATGTGGCAGGCATTACCAGACACTGAAGTGTATAGAATGTTGTTACCTTTCCTGCAGAAGCAGAACCTATTTATCTACTTGCAATTTCTTGCTTTGAAAATGCTAGGTTGGCAGAAACTAGGATTGATGATGAGAGCTGACTCGGTAGCCCAGTACTCACATCTGAAACTGCTGACCTGCCAACCATCCAGTCATCAAGCTCTACATCTTAACGACTGAGCCACCATGGACCAAGGTTACCAACCAGTGATGGGATGTTACCGGTTCGGACCGGTTCGCCTGAACCGGTAGCACCCGATCAGGAGGGGTAGCCGGGGGTGTGTGTTAAACCCCCGGGCGACTGGCTTGGTCACCTCTCTGGCCCCCTCCAGAAATGTATTTCTGGGCAGCCAAAATGGCTGCCTGGAACTGCGCATGCATCAAACCTCTGTTTGATGCATGCACAGTTCTATTTTTTAGTGTGCATGTGTCAAATAGGTCGGCTACGCCCACAACGCCCACAATGTCACGGTGGGATAGCAAAGATTTTGACAACCCACCACTGCTACCAACCCTAAATTTTAGGATTCATGGACATGTCATTTATACATTTAAATATGCTCAGAAGCAAACTTTCACATCACATGGGTCCATCTCTCATAACATGGAAATAGCCCACCTGTAATCCATTTCTTCTGATGGAAATAATCCATTGGAATGTGTTAATCCAGGTCATCAATATTTTTAATTCCAATATTTTCAGGGAATTGAGAGACCTGGGGGTTCTCTGGATAGTCTGAGCTTCCCCCAAGTATCTAGGAAAACAGCCAATGAGACTAAATGGACTTTTATAGTCTGGCAGGACATCCCGCTACAGTAATTGAGTATACCATAAGGCCAGTGATTCAACACTGAGTATTGGGTGGTGATAAAGGAGTCAATGGCTCCTAAATGAGCCAATGGCTATGGGTGGATGAGCCCCTTTAGGTGGGGTGATGGTCCCTTCAGTGGAGGAGTTACCACTGGAAACCATCATATTTGACCCAATGACAAAATGAGCAGAGGAGGAACTTTGATTCCCAGTGGTCATGGAGGTGGAAGAGGCCATGCCAGATGGACTGGCTGTGCACGCACACCTTGTCCATCTCCTCAAGGCTGCAGCAATCCATTGTAGTCCCGGTGTCAAATCCTGCATGTCTCGTTTCATATGTACCGCAGAAGATGGCTCCATGATCATAGCATGTGGGTCACTTATTGACAAGCTGGGATCTACCTTAAACAAATTTATGTCTGTGACATTTTTCCTGCTTCAGGGAAAAAAATGCATTCTCAGATATGAGTTGCAGTTGCTGCCACCATTATACTTTGCACATCCCAGAGTAGACAGGCAACAAAACTTAGCTAGTCCCCTATCACACATATCAATGGCTTTCTACTGACTCTTTCTGTTGGTTTTTAACTTGACACACACCAGATTCCATAGTTAAGTTGGTTTCGATTGACCAGATTCCTAGCACAGCTATGACTCCAGTTTAACAATGGAAATTATGAAAACCTAACCATGGCTTCTAGTTCTGCATGTGCATTGCCAAGAGCAACATGCTGGAAGCCATTCATCACCCTCTTGCCATTGCTCAATCAGGATTATAGCAGTTCTCTGTGGTTTGATTAGTATCTCATGTCTGGAAACCAGCTGAAATCATACTGTTCCTGATATATCATTAAGCAAGGGAGCCCTGGTTCTACCAATCAACCCTAGCTTGGCAGGGATCATGCAAGGAAAGCCAACATGCTCTTTGGGTAGGGAAGAGTTTGACTCTTATCAACAGCCAAGACAAAGAGGATTGGCATCCAAATTGGGACAAAGCAGTGGACTACCATCAAAATGATAGATGCCAGAGTAAAGATACCAAGCAAGCATTAGTTGACTCAGAAAGAGCCAGAGCCTGAAAAATAAGAAAGGCAACCACAGGGCTCCTGCATCAACATATTGGCAGGATTGCCGGCACTGTCTTTCTTTCCCAAATCAACTCAGTAAATGGCAGGCAAACCTTTCCCATCCAATATTTCTCCCCAGCGAGCAGGTTTCTGTAGCAGTAATTACAGCGTCACACGTGTCTATTGACTGACTAATATACTGGGCACATTCAATTGCTTGGGAAAATGTGCAAAGACTTTGACTGCATGTGATTATAGAGTTGGAAATAATTAGCAGTATATACCTACAGTTATTTCTTTTATTTATGGCCTTGCAATTATTAATGGGGGATATTGCTAGCCCTGCTTGCAGTGTAACTTTTTCAGTTACTGTACTTGATATTTCAAACGAGAGAAGGATAACCATGTTGGTCCATGAGGATCCAATAGCTCACATTTTGTTTTTGATGGCAGTGGGAACTTGGCATCCAGAAATGGCAGATAAATGTTTATCAGATGGTCCAAGTAGCCAGCTCAGACTGTCTTTGAAGGGCTTTGGTTTCTAAAGAAGGAAGAGCCTCCCACCAGATTTGTATTTTTTAAAAAATATTTCTCAATACCAGTCATCACACAGCGTTTAACTAACCTGACCACCCTGAAGACTAATGACCTTGGGTGCCAAAGTCCACAGGAAAGGGTGATGGTTCCCAAGTGGATTAAATCCCACCTGAATCTATCAGATGAGACAGCCACCCTCTGCTCTTACCTCCTTACTCCTGCCCTTGCTCTTTTAAAATTTCTGTAATTTTGTAAATTGAAAATGTTCAATTTCTTTTTAGCTTAATTTTTTAATATTGTATTAACTCACATTTTTAATTGTTAATAGTGAAGTGAATCTTGATAATGATGGTTTTAAATTATGTATTTTTATTCCTGTTTTGTAAACCACCCAGAGTTGGGATTACCCGATTGGGGCGGGATAACAAGTTAGAACAAATAAATAAATAAATAAATAAATCATGATGGAGAGCAGCAGCGGCTGATGAGGATTTTGTGTGCCAAAATGGTTCAAGACCAGAAATTGACTGGCAGAACTGCACCAGCGGTATGGGCATCACACTTCGTTGCAGAAGGCAAATGGAAGGCCGCTGCATTATATCGTTCCTAGGACAAAGGAGATAGCCAATAACTGGAATCAAATATGGCACTTGAAGAAGAAGAAGAAGAAGAAGAAGAAGAAGAAGAAGAAGAAGAAGAAGAAGAAGAAGAAGAAGAAGAAGAAGAAGAAGAAGAAGAAGAAGAAGAAGAAGAAGAAGAAGAAGAAGAAGAAGAAGAAGAAGAAGAAGAAGAAGAAGAAGAAGAAGAAGAAGAAGAAGAAGAAGAAGAAGAAGAAGACATGTGCGACTGGATTCCCACCAGTAGGTTTCTAGCAGCCTACTTACAATGGGCAACAGATGCATTCATCAATGGCCTTGGATTTTAGACCCTTCATAGAAATAGTGGCAAAGCACAGTGGCAGAAATTTAATAAACATAATTAACTGAAACCAGACAGCAGACCTACTTCCCAGGGGTCTATGTAACATTCAGCTAAGCACATTCATTTTCCTGAGAGATTAACCACATCACAGTCTCCTGGAGCGACATTTATCTACCGTGCTTTCAGATTTCAAAAGGAAGTTGCAAGGGAGGGTGTCTGTGTCCCCTATGGTGGGTTGGAAACATGTATAAAACCTATTCCCAGCGGAGCCTTGCAAAGGCTCATTTATATAACTCTGATGAATCCCAACTTAATTAAACTGCCCAGGGATCAAGTGCCTGTGTCAATATAATATTTGGACACGGGGAAAAGGGAAAATTCTCTCCATTTACATGGGTGTCATGGCTCAGTGGATGCCATTCTCTCAAGCATCTGGCTCATCTGATTCATAGGAACGAGCTACATTTTTGCATTTTGGAATTCAACAAAGATCGCCCCAGCTGCCAGGGTGCTATTGAAGCCTAAAGACCAAATAAGTGTTTGGATTCTCTCCAACATCTCTTTTTCAGGCCTGATTATTACTGACAATGGCGTCTGAGTCACAAAAGCAGCAGGCCTGCAAATGAAACCATGTGCCAGGGCTTTGTACACTACCAGCAGCTGTCACAACTGGAGTTCTGCAAGGAAAGCGAGTGTAGATTGGGGTTGGGGATCCTGAACAAATCACAATGGGTGAGAACATCTCTCCAACCAGTTACCTGTAAAAAAATGTGCCTGATTTTTAGCTCTGTAGCATAAACCTGCGGTACCGTTTGTCTGTTCTTTAAAGGAGTTTCAAAATCCAGAAAAGAGGCTGTACATTTTGCACAACAGCGGCCTCTAAATCAGTGGTCCCCAACATTTTTCATGGGTCAACCTGCATTGGTCTAGAGCAGCAGTTCTCAACCTTTATAAGCCTTGGATACCTTGGAGTTGTTATTCAGCGAGGAGTCCACACAGTGGTCGATGTCTCCGTGACAACATTCCACACATGCAAATGGACCTAAGAAATCAAGTCCATGTGCATGCGGTTTTTTAAAGCCATTTGAATATCATGTCACCTGGTGCTAAGCAGACCATGATGTGTGCCCTCTGTTTTTACCTAGCCCAAGGGATCCGATGGAGGACGCTTTGGTGAGTTTTAGTCCCATCCTAACATCATTGACAAGTGATGGGCTATACTGTCTAGTTAGACTGCTCAAGCCCCCACACCTTGACAAGGCTCTCACCTAGCGGGGGTGACTATATCATGCCTATACTAGCATCGCACAGTTTTTGGAAACAAAGGGATTCAAATCCATAGCAAACCTTTATCTACCCCACTTAGCATAAGGTAAAGGTAAAGGTTTCCCTTGCTCGAAAGCCAGTCATATCCGAGTCTAGGGGTAAGTGCTCATCTCTGTTTCTAAGCCGAAGAGCCAGTGCTGTCTGCTTCAGCAGACATTTCTGTGGTCATGTGGCAGGCATGACTAGACACCGGAGCACACGGAACGCTGTTACCTTCCCACCAAAGTGGTCCCTATTTATCTACTTGCAATTTCTTGCTTTCGAACTGCTAGGTTGGCAGGAGCTGGGACAGAGACGGGAGCTCATTCCATCCTGCAGTACTTGGGAATCGAACTGCTGACCTTCCGCCTCCCAGTCAGTGTCTTAGTGACTTGAGCCACTGCAGCCACTTAGCATACTTCCCCTTTTTTTAACAGTTAAAATGTGCCTTTGCTCTTCAAAGCCATTAAGGGGAGATAATATTTCATTCAGGTGAGTGTTGCCTCTCTGCCTCCAGGAAAAACACCGTTGCGAGCTTAGTAAAGAATTTAATTTGATGTATATCTAGAGGAAGTAAGCCTGACATTAAAAAAAGAGAGAGAGTATGAATCGGCAGCTGGTTTCTGACACTGTTTCTCTCTTAAGCTCTTTACCAAATCTGTGCAGCTTCTGGTATTACCACATGTCTGCCTTATTATGGTCTTTTCCTGGAAAATAAATGAGAAAGAACCTTAAACCGAAACAAGGCAATCACATGTGTATTTAGCAAAACTGCTGGTATGTGGGTGGTGGGTCGGTGATTTTATTAAGATCCAATCATTTTTTCAAAGCCTAGCAACAAGTACGGTCCATGTATAAGCCAACTCAACTGCCCAGATGCTTGCTCTAGATCAGGTATCTGCAAATATGAATCTCCAGATGTTCTTGGACTCAAATTCCAAGAAGCCTTGATCAGCAGGAGTGCTTTCTTCCGCTTCTGGGAATTGAAGTCCAAGAACATCTGGAGAGCCAGGTTTGCTGAGCCCTGCTCTAGATGATCAACACAAATGTTGTCCCTTGGGACACCCTACTCAGAGCTTCAATAACCACACTAAAGATCAGCCATATTGAACATAACGTTAGCTTGGTCTCACTTTAACTGAACCACAAAGTCCTTCTATTTTTATCTGGCCATGTCTTCTGGGTCTTTTCAATAGAGTCCTTATCCCCTTCAAACAGCTGTGTTTTAGCTCCATCAGCCCTCACACATCTCACTTCCCAACAGGCCTCCTGTCTTGGCCATTTTCATGCCAGAGCTCTGAACATCTTGTAGTCTAAAGAGGAACCTGAGCCAAAACATCAGCCAAGTGCTTCCAGAGGTGACACCAATCCAACTCTCCCATTGTCAACTCCCTTTCTAAAAGCCTCCCCTGCAAGCAAACAGCTAATCCATTGAGATGACTCTCTGGTGGGCCGTTTGCCATGCGTTTATAGAGATGCAGGCACAACCTGAGGGTCTGAACCACTCCAAATGGCGCGACATGCAGACCTTCCTAGCCAAAATTCTACTGGGCGACTCTGGCCACTGTTTGGATGTGTGAAGCCAAGGAGGCAAAGCTTCTGGAAAAAGATTTTATCTCTCAAATCAAAGAGTGGGTTTCAAGCAGAAGAAGAGATCAAAGGCAGCCAGTGAAATGTTTTTAAATTGGTTGAGGAACTGGAACTATCTTAAACATTGTGCTGGCTAAAGCAGTATTGATAGGAGAATCAACAATTCATGAATCTTGATGAAATATTTATATCTTCTTAGCTGGAACCTTGATGAAAACAGTGGAAATGACTCGCTCTTTCTTTTTGTATTCTGACTCTATTCTGATATATTTAAGGAGGTTTGTATGATGGAGTGAGCTCCTGTCTCTGCCCCAGTTCCTGCCAACCTAGCAGTTGGAAAGCAAGAAATTGCAAGTAGATAAATAGGGACCACTTCGGTGGGAAGGGAAACAGCTTTCTGTGCACTCCGGTGTTGAGGCATGCCTGCCACAAGTCCATGGAAATGTCTGCAGTCACAGACAGCTGTGGCTCTTTGGCTATAAACAGAGATGAGCACTGAACCCTAGAGTCAGATACTACTGGCTTTCAAGCAAGGGTGTCCTTTTCCTTTACATGGCTTTAGGGACTGTGGTGGCTTAGTGGTTAAGATGCTGAACTTCATGACCGGAAGGTTGGCAGGTCAGCAGGTTGAGACCTGATGCTGCATGGTGGAGTGATTGAATTTCCTTTCTTGCCCACCAGTTCTGCTCTCCTAAAATCATGCACTGTATTCACAATGTTTAATTATCCTTCTTTTTTGGTGCTGAAAATCTGTATTTCCAAGGACAGCTTTTGTGCAAAATTTTGCAAACTCTGCAAATTACATATTTGAACACACTGTAGTGACTGCCCTGTTGAGTGGACTTTGGAAGTAGGAAAATCAGATAGTTTATTTGTGTCTTTCTATCAATCAACCAGTTCTCCATTGTTTGCTAGGTATGACCACATAAAAATAAAGACATGAGTTTCACTTACAGCAATTTTGCACAAAGTACAAAATCCTCAATTCCAACCAATGGTTATTTTGTTTTCATGATTTTTTTAATAAAAGACTAATGATTACACATTACAATAAACCAGGGGTTCCCAATCATTTCAAGCTGGAAGTGGAGTCACACTCTCTCAGTCACCTTTGACGGCTTGATGGACATTTTCCCTGCCTGCATAATGGGGGCAGCCATTTTGTCCCAACAGCTTCAGAGATATGGCAGTTTTGTTTCTCAAATTCCCTTGGAGGGGTGGGGGGCCACGTGAAATAGTGCAGGGGGCCAGATCTGGCCCATGGCCCTTAGGTTGGGAACCCCATAAATAAACCAATAAAACAACAAAACAAACAATAACAAAAACACTGTTACAATATTAAAAAGTACTGTGTGCTTACTTCACCCAGCAGGACACTATGTATGTATCTTTTACCTTATTTATTCTGCAGTCTCTTTTATTCATAATTTATCCTTCTTTCCAGAATGACATTTGTTTTAGATAGTCTAGAAACTCTCCCCATATTTCCTTAAAATTTGATTTCTTTAGAATTCCTTTTTTGACCCTTAATTCTAATGTTAATTTATTGTTTATTGCCATATCCCACATTTCTCTGTACCATTCTTCTAATTCTATTTTGCTATCAGATTTCCATGTCTTAGCTAGGACTAATCTCATCACAGTTACCATGATACAGATCATGTCTTTCTTTTCTCTCTTTATTTCAGGGATTCTCAACCTATGGCCCATGGGCTGGCACCATTTCATATCCTCCCCCCCCCATCTCCACCACACCAGGAAGTATCATGTAGTGAAGGAAGGGCAAAATGGCCATCCGGGCTGGGCGACCAACCATCCCGCAGTCTGCGCGGCAATCCCATTTAGGGAGGGGGAATTTCGACTTACCCTTGTTTCGAAAATGGTACCGGACCTCCCCCGTTGCATCACGGAAGCACCGGTTTCTTCTCCGACCGGCAGGCAGTTAAAGAGAAACGGAGCCAAAATGACTCCAATAAACTGCGCCTGCGCAGAAACCCAGTTTGGCGCCAGATTGGGTATCTGCGCAGGCGCAGTTTATTGGAGCCTTTTTGGCTCTGTTTCTCTTTAACTGCCTGCCGGTCGGAGTGGAAACCGGTGCTTCCGTGACGCAACGGGGGAGGTCAGGTACCATTTTCAAAACAAGGGTAAGTCGAAATTCCCCCTCCCTAAATGGGATTGCCGCGCAGACTGCGGGATGGTTGGCCGCCGTGCATCTAGGTCACAAAGCTGTCTGAGGTAGCGTGGCCCAGCTTCCATCTTTAAAAGGTTGAGAGATCCTGTTCTATTTTTTCACTTCCGAAATCCATCAATTTTGCTGCCATATTCTGAATAGGTTGTCTCCAAATATCCATGTAACCTATGAAATAACTTAGTGAGATTTCTTCACAACCTTATCATATGAGCTGAAGTGTTATATGAGGTATTCAGATATACCTTAGCATAGTTTTTAAGTGCTCAGTTATACTGAAACCTTGAAACACTTTCACGAAAGCCAAAAGGAAAAACTGCTGAAATTAGAAAATGGAAGTCATTTCCAGTCAGTCCCTGCTTTTTGCTGCTTGTTTCCACTAGATGGCACCGCAAAATCATCATTCTCATCCTAAACCAGCACCCTGATTTTCTACCTAATTTGTCTTGCATGATAGTAAATTTGCCTTGCAAATTAGGGGAGCCACTGAAATGATCAAAGTGAGCATATAGAATCTAATCAAACGTAAAACAAAATATACCTAAACCTCTTTATATTGAGCTTATATTGACATTAGGAATGGCTTGGGCATTCCAATCTATGTTTATTGATTAATCCAAGAACCTGCCAATTAAATGTGAATACATTCTTTCCACACGACCTCAAGAAAATATTTGAAATGAAAAGCATGCTTCCTTGGTTTTCAGATGATTTATGTATGTTTTGCGATGCACGCTAGCTGAAGAAATAAATATCACTTCGAGTTAGTTTAAAATAGAAGTTTACAATGCTTTTTATTGGATCATTCAAAGAAGGAAATTCTGGACACTGCGGTTTAGATCCACACTTTGACGTACTGTACTTTGAATAGATCCTTTCAATCAGATTGGTTAACTTAAAAATAATTTATTTCACTTTGCCTACTCTACATATAATTATGCAGAATACAATGCATTGCTGATTTCTACTATGGGAAGAAAGAATACATGCCATTTTAAAAAAGGAGAAATTCTTTTAATTAGAGTTAATAAAAGTTATTTTATAAGACTATAGGTTCTAGAAACCCCTCTCCCACCACAATTAATTGTACAAAATAGTCATTTTCCTAGTTAAGGGATTAACAAGTGCCACTAATTTCAAGAGTGGCTTAATGGTTAACATGCTGAACTTGATAACTGGAAAATCAACATGTCAGCAGTTCAAAACCCAAGTACAGCACAACGGAGTGAGCTCCCATCTCTGTCCCAGCTCCTGCTAACATAGCAGTTTAAAATCAAGAAGTTGCAAGTACTGTAGATAAATAGGTACCATTTCATGCACTCCAGCACTCCAGCATCTAGTCATTCCTGCTGTATCACCACATAAATGTCTGAAGACACAGATACCACTAGCTATTTGGCTGTAAATGGAGCTGAGCACTGGACCCTAGAGTCAGACACAACTGGCTTTTGAGCAAGGAGGAGACCTACTCTAATCACCATAAGAATGGATCCAACTCAGTATCCTTACAATCACAACACTTCCTTCCAATTTACAAGCTGAAATGCTCACTCTGGTTTGAACCCACCGAGTTCTCTTTCAGATACAGTAATACCCCAGATAACGATTGCATCGGATAATGCTAGAATCGGATAACGATGCAAGTTTTTTGGAAAAAACTTGCATTGGATAACGATTCTGGATAATGATTCTTAGCGTTATCTGATGCAATGGTCTGTGGGTGTGGGGTGGTTTGGGTAGAACAACCCAACCCACCCTCCACACGCAGCAGTCTCTGCAACTGCAGTAGGGTTGGGGAAAAGCACCCACCTTTCCCCCGACCCTACTGCAGTTGCAGAGACTCCTTTTCTCTTTCCCTACCTTTATTTAAACTACAGGGAAGGGGGAAAGAGAGAGATGTGATTGGTTCTCTAGAGAACCAAACACATCTCTCTCTTTCCCCCTCCCTGTAGTTTAAATACAGGGAGGGAAAGAAAGAAAAAAGCTGTTCTCTCTCTCCCAGAGACCGCTGCGCGTGGGGGGTGGCTTTAAAGGCAGGGAGGTCTCTTTCTTTCCCTGCCTGCCTTTAAAGTGGTTTGTCCCTGAAGTCAGGGCTTTTTAAAAAAAAATCGGATAACATCATGACTTGTGGAACCAAGTCATAACGTTATCCGGGGTATTACTGTATGTTTGTGCTTTGTGGTATTAACACACCTCCTCTCAGTCTAGCTTCTGTGCAGATGGAACCTCACAACTCAATATCCCATTGGCGATCCACCAAAAGCTCAGATCTTTTTTCTCTATTGCAAATTGTAAGTGATACCCTTACAAATGGCTGCAGGAGGTGAGATTTATGGAAATTACAAAAAAAAAAAAAAAAACATTTTTCTCATTTCCCCTTCACAGGAACCCACACTTGCCAAGCAAAGCAGAAGACCATGTACACTTAAATTAAATAACATTGGTAATTTACCTTTTGACTTTTATGTGGCAACTTTCTTTTCCCTTTTTGCAGAACAAGAGCTTCCTCTTCATTATTGGCCAGGATGTGCCTTGATTCAAAAGCAGGGGTATAGAAAGTAAATCCTTTTCTGGAAATGTAATGAATATTCAAGAGCTCAAACAACATCACCCAATTTAGCTGAGCACTCAGGTTGTTTGACCAGCTGTGAAATAGAGGTGTGTAACCATATATTTTCAAGACTCACTACTGAGAAGCCAGGGATATACCTATTATGCATGTATACACACAAACTCAAACTGTCTTCTCTGGAGACACTTCCACAATCTCCCAAACACATATCCTTCTCACATACTCACATGAGATGTGAAGAGATCTCACTAAACCATGTGTTATATCAGGGGTGGCCAACCTATGGCATGTGGGCCAAATATGGCCCTCAGTGAGGACCCCATCACCTCTGCCACCTCTGCTGCTACTGTTAGAAGTGCTGAAAATGCACAGAAAATGCGCTGAAAATGCACCAGAAATGCACCAAAACCAGCCAACAATGCACCCAAAAAATCAAAAAATGTTGTAAGTGGTGGAAGTGGAGAAAACAGCCAAAAACATTATTATTCTGGGTTGAAAGGATTTTTTTCTGGAGAATCACTGCTCAGGGGATGCCTGAATGAGGCTCCTTTCATGTCCCCAAGATCTTTCCACACCAAAGTGATCCCTATTTATCTACTTGCAAAATTTTGCTTTGAACTGTTGGGTTGGCAGGAGCTGAGGGAGAGACAGGTGCTCAAACCATCATGCAGTACCCAGGCCTCAAATTGCTAACTTGCTGGCCTTCCAGCTAACAAGACAAGCTTCTTAACCACTGAGCCACTGCAGCTACAATGACTTGACTACAGGGGTCCCCAACCTTTTCATGCTGCAGGACGGCCCATACCCCCCAGACAGCTGAACGGGCTAGTCACATGGTTCCTTCTGCCATAAACTGCCGTAAATGCATCTGTGGCTATTGTAAATACATTTATGATAGCAGCAGGTGCATTTATGGCTGCATTTACAACAGGCGCAGGTACATTTTACGGCTGTCATAAACAAGTCCGTTTCCACTTCTGGTAGCAGTGAGGGTGGGGGGCTCATGAAATGGTGCCACAAGCTGGGTCTGGCCCATGTGTCATAGGTTGTCCATCCCTGCTTTACTACTTCCATGGAGAGTTCACAAGACAAATCTCACTTACCGCCAGAGGGCGCATCCTACTAAGCTGTCACTCCACATTGTAAAAGTAAGGGAGGGAAGAGAAGAAAAATACTGTACAGGAAAAATACTATACCTACAATTTCAAGAAACCACTCAAAATTATATGCAGCTTTTGCTTTTGCACACAAATTCAGGAGAGTGGGGCTATCTCTGCTATTTGACAGAGTGAAGGAACAACTTCAGCAGGCAATATAAAGTACCTCTAGATATTTATCCTGAACTCCCAGGATATTCCTGTAATAATCAGAAGGCCATGAAAGATCCAACACTCTACATGTAAAGTACAGAGTAAAGGTCACCCTTGTTGAAAAGCCAGTTGTATCGAACTCTAGGGTTTGGTGCTCATCTCCATTTATAGCCAAAGAACCAGCGCTGTCTGTGTTTGCAGACATTTCCGTGGACTTGTGGCAGGCATGACTAGACATCAGTGTGCACACAATGCTGTTACCTTTCCCACCAAAGCATTACCTACTATCTACTTGCAATTTCTCAAAGTGCTGTTGTCGACCTTCCAGTCATCAAGCATTAACCACTAAGATTTGCAGAGAGGAAAGGATTTAATTACAAGGAAATATTTTAATTGTGAATGTTAAACGTTTTCAGGTTTTCTTAAATTATATATTGCAGTAACAGGCAACTGCTAGGTCTCAACAAGAACAAGAACAAGAACAAGAACAAGAACAAGAACAAGAACAAGAACAAGAACAAGAACAAGAACAAGAACAAGAACAAGAACAAGAACAAGAACAAGAACAAGAACAAGAACAAGAACAAGAACAAGAACAAGAACAAGAACAAGAACAAGAACAAGAACAAGAACATCATCATCATCATCATCATCATCATCATCATCATCAACAACAACAACAACAACAACAACAACAACAACAACAACAACAACAACAACAACAACAACAACAACAACAACAACAACAACAACAACAACCAAGAAGGACTTTTTTTTTGTTTTCTGTTTCGGGACCTTTAAGACTTCCCTACCAAGATGAACCTTAAAAATGGCTAGTGTTGGCCATTACCAGAACTAACAAGGCCCATGAGCATCAGAGAGGCTGGAAGCTTGAATGTCTCCCCCTGTGTCCTTAGTCCAGTGTTACCCAACCTTTAGTTTTTGGACTTCAATTCCTAGGTCAGGGAGATCAGTTGGTCCTCTCATTGGAGGTTGGAGACCTTCAATCAGTCCAATGAGATATTTGTATTAAAATAACTAAAAGGCTAATACATCAGGTGTATTAAATTTAAGTTTACACTTTCTTGCTAAGAGATTAGGGTCTGCCTTCCAGACTATCTATTCTCAACACTTTTAGCATTTCTCTTTGTCCACTTGCCCTACAAATGTCTAGATCAGTGGTTCCCAATGTGGGTCCCACCAGGGGACTTCAATGCCCGGAAGTCTAAGTCAGTACATTGGCTGATCAGTCCTTTGGGGAATTGACTTAGGCTTCTGGGAATTGGAGTCCAAAATCCAAGGTCGGGGATCCCTGCCTTAGGCCTTAGCCTGCCCATGTCATCTGAGTAGTTACATCTCTGGATGTTTACCTTTCTTGCTTTTTCATTCTTACTAAGCGAAGAGGTTTCCAACATCATTTCACCTGGGGATAGAAGTAATGTGCATTTCTTCCACAGCAGGATGTGGCAGGTCACTCCTGTGTGCTCATTAGTCCATGCTAATGCAGTCCAGAACTCTTTCGTTTCCACGTTACTATAGTGCACAAGCGAGCAAAGTAAACACAGCCAGTGGGTTGTAGACTTTAATATCCCAGGGAGAAGCATTGAATCTGACTGGCAACCGGCCAGGAATAATATGTACACTAGGGGTGGTGCAACGACATCATGAAAACTTGACCGGAGAGGTTTCTAAAATAACATCAGTGTGCTGAGAGACAGGCTTGGTTTCCCTAGAAAGGTGCTAGAACTACCATAAAATATCTTTGCACATATTCAAGGCTTCACAATACCTTCACTTCTGGCCTGCCTTTTGGTTGTTCTGCACAAAAGAACAAGGGATGCTTTCACCCTGGAACAGAACACCCACCATTTCCTCTCCTGGCTCCTGCCCCAGCTTTGCTCAAATCACGGTGCAAATAGAAAGAAACCATAACCGCAATAGTCAGGTGACTTTTCTTCAAGCCTTCTTCATGGATGTCTTGCTGACAGAAGAACTAACATTTCATTACTCTTTTGATGAAACTGTTCTCTAATATGTGATAATGAAACATGTTTCTGGTTTCCAGCTCACACACTGTAGTAGTAATAATAATAATAATAATAATAATTGCATCCGGTCAAGTCGCTTCAGACTTATGACAACCATTTCCAGGGTTTTTCTAGATAGAGAAACACAGAAGCTGTTTCTCATTCTCTTCTTCCAGGGATGCTCTTGGGATGTAGTTTCCGCATGGCTACCACTGGCTGACTCTTCACTCAGGAGGGTCAGTGGGAAATCAAACTCTCAACCAAGACCTAAATCCAGCCAGCATAGCTTAGTAAATGCAAAGATCTCCCTTACTCGAAAGCCAGTTGTGTCAGACTCTAGGGCAGTGATGGTGAACCTTGGCACTCCAGATGTTCTTGAACTTCAATTCCCAGAAGCTCTGATCAGCAGGAGTACTGACTTAGGCTTCTGGTAATTGAAGTCCAAGAATACCAGGAGCGCAAAGGTTCACCATCGCTGCTCTAGGAGGTGGTGCTCATCTTCCTTTACAGGCCAAGAGCCTGCACTGTCTGTGTCTGCAGATGTTTCTGTGGTGATGTGGAAGGCATGACTAGATGCTGGAGTGCATGGAATGCTGTTGCCTTTCGCACCAAAGTAGTACCTATTTATCTACTTGCAATTACTTGCTTTCAAACTGCTAGGTTGGCAGGAGCTGGGACAGATGACGGGACCTGCCAACCTTCCAGTCACCCCATTTCCTCAAATAATTTCAGCATCTTAATATGCTTTAAAGTTAAGACTTAAATCTGGAGTCTATTCATGACGTTTGTGTCATCAGCATGCTTCATCCCAACAGCCCCACTGAACCTTTGAAAAATAAGTTTATTTATTTATTTATTTAGATTTATATTGCCGCCCACTCACTGAGGCGACTCAGGGTGGCTTACAGTCAAAACAACAACAGTATGATAAAAATTCATGGGGGAAAAAAGCTCATGGAAGTGTATTTCCTCTGCACATAGATGACCAAACTATGACAGGTCTAGTTGAAGAGATCCAGTAGCAGATGGTAGAATGACAGCTGGCACTGGTCAGAAAGAGATAGAGCTGTTTGCTTTCATTATTCCAGTGTACAGTAATGCTTACCAGTTTCATCAATGGCTGAGGGACTCTGGGAAGTGTAGTCTAGAAGAGTAACAGATCCAAGTTCTGGGAAGAGACTTGCTCACACTCCTTCTAACCGCACTGCCATGTGCCAGTATTTAAGATGTTAAACAGACTTAGATTCTTGTCCCTCCGTTGTCTCTAGTTCAATCTTCAGATTATTTACATACCTCTGAACTTACTTGCCTTTGCTGGATGTTCTTTTAGGAAATGTGTGTCTGTGTCTGTCTGTCTCTGTCTGTCTGTGTGTTTGCATATGTGCATGCATTTCTCCATCCATCCATTTGCCCATCTAAAAAGATATAGGAAGGTTTATTGGTTGTAACAGTATAATAATAATTTTGTGTTAGAAATTATTCTGGGTTGAAAGGATTTTTGTGGAATAAACTCCACTCAGGGAATGACAAATGAGGCTCCTTTCATGTGCCCAAGAGTTGGGACAGAGACGGGTGCTCAATCTGTCATGCAATAAACAACTATATCTGGCATCGAATTAAGTAGGATTTGTGCATTTGGATTTTACTGCTGCATTGTAGGCTGTGTGTTGGGGAAGGAAAACATGCATACTTTGTTAATTAAAAGCATTTGTTCAAATACAGACCATGAGAAGTGAGAAGAAGGCAGTGCGTTGTTTGCAAAATTAATCAGGCCTGCTTTTGTTTATCCTTAGGGAGATGGGGATTTAATGGCTCCAGAGCAGGAATATAAATGGTAAAACAAGTCAGAGAAGGATAGGGAGTAGTAGCAGAGGTAATTCCCAGAGGAATAGCATCAGACTGGTAATAATAATGAAAGTCAAGTGGGACTTGAAAGGAAACAATGAAGGGTGGGGTATCTATGGTCAAGGGCCAGCTGGCCAATCTTGCCCTCTTACAGAATACAGTACTCCATTAGATTATCCCCACCCAACTCATTATGGACAATTTCCTACAACTTTCCCAAATTTTGTGGCCAATGAGCATGCTCAATTCTCACTGGACCTTGTGGGAGGAGTATTTTAACACTTCTACAAAGCTTTAGCTTCTGCCATACCTTTTGATCTCTTCATTTGGCTGAGCATTGGTGCCATTTTGTTCTCCTGGGGACTGACGGTCAGAAAACTGAGTCAGCTGTTATTATGTATGACTATGACCTGGAAAGAGAGGAGAGAGGGGATGGTTTGTTCTCCTCTGTAAAAGTTTCTAACCCGGCTAGATTTAGGTCTTGGATCAGAGCCATGTTTCTGCAACTCTTTCCCAGAAGCAGACTAAAACTGAGGAATGAAAGCTGTCAGTTTTGCATGGTAAACAAAGCCAGCTTCTGTTCAGGATGAGTAAGTACATATCTGGATCGGAAGACACATAAGAAGGCTCACCAGAAGATAAGAAAACAGCTGGATTGTTGACTTATCCAACCAAATACATTCTGTTTGTGATGGGAAAATGCAGGCGTATGGCTTCTGAAACCGTAATAGAGATTTTTGTGTGTTGTTCACTAAAGAGGGGTGGCAGTGAAGCATTCTGGGTTGTTACCAGGGAAGAAGAGTCTAGTAGACTAAACAAAACCTCGTGTTTTGGAGAAATGAAACGTAAGTGGTCCCTGTTTATCTACTTGCAATTTATTGCTTTCAAACTGCTAGGTTGGCAGGAGCTGGGACAGAGACAGAAGTTCACTCCATCATGCAGCACTCAGGTCTTGAAATACTAGACCACAATTTATGATGGTCATCTTAAAAACAGATCAAAAAGGACTTTAATTAGCTGAACAGTCTGATTAACCAAATAACATCTCTGACCTACAATATGTAATTCTCTGATATTTTGGCATATCAACCACAATCAGAGTCAGTTCACACAAACCTGGATTTTTGACCTGTCATAAGCAGTAAAGCAAAGTCAAAAGAATCAGAGCGACAAATGACAAAGCTCTGTGCATCATTAATGAGTGATGAGGTTAAGAAGACGGAGGATGACTTCCCATGCATATCATCATTATGGCCTTGGTTGTGTTTTTCTGGGTCTTTGTGTTTAATAAGACATATTAGAATTAAAAATTTAAAACCCAATGCAGTGTGTTCCATAAAAGATGAAGTAGGCAGGGTACTCTCCCACTAAAAGTTAAGATGTCAACTTCACACCAGGGAAGGTGAGCTATTATGTGGTCATCATGACTAGGTGGCTAGACTTAGCTACATTATGGGTCTGTCTAATCGGCTCTCAAAGTTGTCCAAATTGGGGCTCATCTTCCATTGTTCAGTCTCGTTGGATGGAAAACACAGAGTCCCTGGGCTACATATATGTCATGACACTGCCCTAACATCAACACTGATGTACACAACATCACTGCTACTGTACATTTTGTTGTTGATGCTGCTACCGCTCTTACTCAAAGTAAGAAGAACCATTCCCCAAAAGCCTCCATCAAGGGTAGTTTTATCTTACTAGAACTGGAACTAGAGTTGTAATTACAGCAGAGCAGGGGAAACATAGGTTGATCTTGCATGCCGAGATTTAGAGCAGACAAAAAATTGTTGCTGAATGGGATGAATCCAAGCATGTCTACTGCCTTGGGATGCTCCTCCTTGGGTAGAATTGAGAACAAAACAAGTGGACTAATTGCAGAATCTCTATGTCTTTGGACACTAAGCCCTAAACTTTCTTTCCCTGCATACGCAGATGTCTCATTAGCAAAGCCTAACCAACAGGGCAGCAAATCCCCAGGTCTTCTTCTTCTTCTTCCATGACCTGATCAAACCCTGGACTGCCAAAATGAAGCCACTTTCTTCACCTTGTCATTGCCCAAATGCAAGTCCTCACCAGTGCATGTCTCTGGCAGACCAGCAAATGGGCTGGACTCTGTGTCTCTCCACAATGACACCATGTGTTGTTGACCACCAGCAGTTCTGACTTGAGGGTACACAAGAGCAAAACCAAATGAGAAGATGGAGGAAGGAGCTCACTGGGCAAGCAACAGCATTAAAGGTGGATATAGGTGAAGATCTCAACCTCCCCTACATCACCTGGAGGACCCTGAATAGGCTGAGGATTGATGTCTCTAAATGCAAGACAAACATGCTCAAGTGGAGGCTGATGGCGGGCAACTACACACAGTATAAATGTGGAGAGACACAGAGTCCAGCCCATTTACTGGTCTGCCAATTGCTGCCAGAGACATGCCCTGATGAGGACCTACATTTGGGCGATAACAAGGCCCCATACTTGAAGAGGTTGCTTTCCCTTAACCCAGGCTTTCTCAGGTTTGGGCCCTCAGGTGTTCTTGGACTTCAATTACCAGAAGCCCAAGTCAGCACACCAGCTTATCAGGGCTACTGGGAATTGAAGTCCAAGAATACCTGGGGGGCCAAGATTGAGAAACAAGGCTGGTTCTATCCCAGTGTTTCCCAAATTGGGCCCAATTGGGGTAAATCAATTCTCAGAAGTCCAAGTCAGTACATTAGCTGATCAGTGCTTTGGGGAATTGACTTAGGCTCCATGGAATTAAAGTCCAAAAACCAAAGGTTGGGAAGCACTGGTCTCTCCTGAATGGTGCTTACAGCAAGAATGGCAGAATGAGGCTATGAGTCAACGCAAGGCTTCTGAGAAGAGCCTTTAGGAAATCAAGTGGTTATGTGGAATGAATCCCTCTTTACCAGATATGCCCTGAATTTTGCCTCTGAGGGTTTTCATCCAGCCTTTTCAAAGATGGTTTGCACCTGGACTAAACAAATGCCACAGTTGTACCTTCATTTCTCAGCTGTGCCAGAGGACTCCTGGAAAATCCCTCCAGTGTTGTCCTTGGCACTTTGGATTGTTCATATTATGATTCACTCCCAAAGAAAGCTATGAAGCATCTGTTCATTTCATAAGCACTTGAGGCCCCGGCCTTTATATACACAGCTGGGACGATTCCTTGTTTTCCGTTTACCGCTTCATCTTTCGATTACAGATTGTTGGCCTTACTTTTTCAGTTGCTTCAGGGTTGGAACACGTAATATCTACAAGCAAATGGAGGAGGAGGAGGAGGAGGAGGGAAGGGAGACAGGAAGAAGCAAGCAAAAAAGCACAAAGTAGTCCTTAAGGCCTAACACACTTTTATTTGGCATGAGTTGCAAGGAACCTATTCTTTGGGTATATCTAATGACATGTAGGCAACCAACGCCTAATAGAACATGCTAGTCTTGAAGTTTGCACACACACAAATCTGTATTTTTGTTTGTTAATGTAGAAGTGGTGAACCCAGTTTTTATGCAATGTCATTTCTACTCTTAGAATTATAGTATAAGTGAGTTGGAAGGGGTCTTTTGGACCATCAAATCCAAGCCACCCTCTGCTCAAGGCAGGAATCTGAATCAAAGCAAATATGACAGATGTTTGTCCAATTCTCTTTTGAATGCTTCCAGTGCTGGAGCGCTCACTACTGCTCAAGGCAGTTGGTTCCACTGTCATACTACTCTAACCATTAGGAAGTTTTCTGCTATTCAGCTTATATCTGGCTTCTTGTAACTTCAGCCCATTATTATGCATCCTGCACTCTGGGATGATGTACAGCAGATCCTTCTCTTTCTCTTTGTGATTTTCTAATAGGTACTGTATTCAAAGAACTCTATCCTAAGAGTTCTCAACCTTTTTAAATTGGGGGCTGGGTCATGCTCCCTCAGACAGCTTTGAGGTCCAGACAACAATTTTACCCTTCCTCCACCACATGACACTTCCTGGTGTGGTGGAAGTGGTGGTGGGTAAGCCACCCAGAGTCACCCTGGCGAGGGGGTGGCAATACAAATTGAATAAATAAATAAATTGAATAAATAAATAAGAGCTTAAAAGGTGTGTCCATGTGCGTGGGGATTGCCTGTCATTACCAGAATGGCCACTAGGGGCGCAAAGCATGGTTTTTCCATAGAGATGCATTAAAAACCAATTTCAAAGCGGTTTTTAATTTTTCAATGCATTCCTATTTACGCAAGAAGCTACAGAACTGACTTTTTATGTAAATCGGCATTTTACTGTCTATGACTACATCTACTATACAAATGCTTCTTGCACTACCTATTCAAATGTCAGCTATATTCGTTTCATCACCTATTTGAATTATTTCAAAAAAGGAGAATAGATGATGGTGGTGGAAGGTCTCTGGGATACATCTTCACCTGCAGTGACCAAGACAATAGGGAACCGTTTGCTAGATGAAAAGCACATTCTGTCTTCTTCGTTGACTCTAATGAAGAGTAATTTGCATTCTGGTTGTAACACCATTGGTCAGAGGGAATTGGTTTTCTCATCTTAGACAGAGCACTCTTAAATCCTTTGCTATTTCAACCGCTATCCATTTGATTTTAATTAAAGCCTTTGCTATGAATTATAAAAGAGCAGATCTTCAAAGTCATTAATTAAAGCCCCCTCGTGGTCTTTGTGCTAACATTCTAATGACAAGGGGGATAGGCAGAGAGCCTATCAATGCATGGCAGGAAGAGCTATTATCCTGACATGCTTGGCATGTCACTCCCCATTGTTAGAGGAAACACATCTCCTGTGACTAAAGACAGAAGTGGAGAGGAAATGACATGTATCTATATGGGGCACCACTTTGGAAATAGGTCACTCTGTGAATGCTTTCCTGGGATGAATCTCTTGAAGTGGACAGGTCAAAAATCCTCCAAATTGTGATGACCCTTTGCAGGGTTTCTTGGCAGATAAGTGGTTTATGGTTAGCTCCTCTTGATGGTACTCTAGGTCTGTATCCTTTCCAAGGCTGCCTCTTTTCCCAGGAAAGATCAAACTTTGAATCTCTCACCCCTCAGCCAGCTACTCAACTCACTGATCTGCCCAAACAACTAATGCACATTGGGGAGTATTATCTCCTTAAAAAACTCCTTACATTTATTTATTCCTTCCTTTTGGTGAGAATAGGTCAATGCTTGGCAGGAAGGCCAACTCTACGTCTGAATTCAACATCATAAGATTATGCTCAAGTTTCCCCTGCTTGTGTAGTACTTCAGGAGGACTTTATGTTTCTCCTCATAGGATATATCCTGGGACTCTTAAAGATTGAGCCATGACAGGTAAAAATTGCATAAAACAAATGTAATTTTATAATGAACTACAGAGTTCATTAAATCTATCTATCTATGTTTTCTCAGGTACACATATGATGAACCTGACCTTCCTTTTGGGTGTTTGATCTAAGGTTGGAAAATTTTCCACTCCCAGTTATTATACATATATTTATAACATATCATGTTGGTACATTTGTTTTGGTTGGCTTTTATCTGTGAACCCATGGTTAGTGAGTCATTCAGTCTTAAATTGTAGCATTCCATGTGGACTCAATCTGAAGAGCACAGCAGAATAAAGATCAGAAACTTCAGCCGCCAGACTCTTTTTGTTAAACTTGGGTTCTGAATAGTTTCATATGGGAGACACACAAGACTCAATTCTGACCCTGTTTACTTGTTTGCCAGAAGCTCACAATGTAACTTGATAATAAACTGATCAACAGAATCTTCAGCATGATTTCCAGATTTTGCAAACCAAATGGCAGGATTAGAAGGGAAGGGCAGGGGAAGATCTGTACACAGGCAGCTCTCTTGCGACAATCGTATCCTTATCCAACAAACAGACCTGCTCCAAAAACTCCAAAATCTCTCATGTGAATAATCTGGTTGTAGAATATTGAGATATCCAACAGCAATAGTTTGCATGGCCAAGAAGAAAGAAAGTACAGTAGATAAAAGAGAAAAAGATTTTGCCTTCTCATTAATTATAATGAATGCTGGTTTTGTTTTCTTTAGGAAGTTTTTGGGTCTTTTAAAGAGATCTGAAAAGAAGCACATGCTTTTCTAAATACTTGTGTTGTCACAGTACCAAGAACCATTAGAAAGTGGAAAAATATCTCAGATATTTCAATACATCTTTCAGTCCTAACACCTTATCAGATACATTAGATGGGAAGTTGAGACAGACTATTTTTATCAGATGCTCCCTAGTTATGGAATTCCCTTGCATCAGAGACTACATTGGGTCCTCCTTGTTGTCCTTCCACCATCAGATAACGAACATAGACATAAGATTCTGAACTTGGTACTCCAAGTGACATAAGGGAGGTCGAGTTCTCCAACTATATCCTCCATTAATGTAATTGTCTGTCCAGTGAGCTCCTTCCTCCATCTTCTAGTTTGTTCATGCCACAAAGCTCTTCCTGGATCTGAGTTGATGGGCTTGAGGTATATATCCATTCAGAGGATATTGAGGGTCAACTGCCACTTCTCTTCTTACCTTAGCTGGAGCAATACCAACAAGAGGTTATATTTTCCCAACTGGTGTCAGTTTGTGGCATCTTATCACTATGTCTCTTATCCTAATTTCCACCATAAGGCATTCAGTAATTCAGTAATGTCTGATGAAGTGGACTTGGTACACGAAAGCTCACATTTATATACAGGACTTAGTCTTTAAGGTGCCACAACATTTTTGTCTTTCTTTCTTTTTCTTTCTTTCTTTCTTTCTTTTTTTTTGCTGTTTTGTTTTGTTTATTCTCACTTATGCTTGTGTAGACCAATACAGCTACCACTTCAAACATTTCAGTACTTTAAGGATACATTGAATGTTCCTCTACATCCCCCTCTGTCTTTAGAGGGGGAAAAGAAAATTGCATCCCTCAATGACAAAGTCACTTGACTCTACTTCAAGCTAAACCTTGAGGAACACTTGATGATGTGTTTAGGGCTTGGCTATCTTTCAGCCAAGGAATAAATGCCAAGTATCCTTCTCCTAGATCTCATAAATAAAGGTCTGATGAACTCAGTAATTCATTCAGGGTGAATGTTTCCCTTAGCTACTCACTCTGACAAAATTTCTGTGGGCAGAAAGATTTAATCCGCTTCTCCTTTCTCTCTTTTTCAATGTGGATTATGTGTTAAAGCATGATCTGTCTGTTGCTACCTTAAAATTCTAGCAAAATACACATCTGGTGACTGCCCCCTTTCTCCCCCTTCATGTTCCCACTGGTTTTTCAGACTTCCTCTGGTGGTGGAGACTGCCCATCTGGATGTATTAAACATACAAAGGAATTGCTGGAGCAAGCAGAAAAGGGGGACGAGCCTTGAAGAAAGTTAAGGATGTGCTGATAAACAACTGATAAGACTTGACAACAACTGCCAGAGCAAAAGTGCTTTCTGAAGGAGGGACATAACAGGAATCTATAAGCAGGATGAAAATCCACATTTCCTTCAACTTTTCCTTCAACAGCTTTTTGAAACTCCTTTTCATCCAACTCTCCATCTTCCACCCAACCTCGGCACCTCCACCACCAACCTTGAGGCTTTCAGAAGACCCATCAGGTCGTGAATTGATACCCTCACCCATAATTAAGTTTCCAGGCGATGTTTCTCCCAAAACAGACAAAGAGCTGGCACTGGTAAGTTCCCCCCCCCCTTTATTTATTCTCCTCATTTCCCACTTCAGAAATACTCTGCAGGATCTGTCTTGCTAAGCCAAATTTTAAGCCAAAACAATAACCTTCTATCTCTAAATCATTGGAAAGTGGGGAAGGGTCTGGCAAGGTTATCAGCTTGTAAATACTAGCAATGTGTGTCTTGTAAAACTTTTACAGTCAGAGCAAGAAAGAAAATCACATACTCCTGCATTTTTAAATGGTTGCATTGTGGAAATATACACAGAGTCCTTCCTCAGTTGCTTGAAGGATCCAGATGGTAAATAATGGGGGAAATTATTCACATTACAATGTTCTCGTAAGTTGTTTTGTCTTTTTTCATTTTCAAGTTTGCATAAAGCATCGCCATAAGTATAGCAAAAACAATCCCCCCCCCCCCCCCGTGGTCTTCCAGTTCAACAGGCATCACTTAAGTACAGGCTGACTAGCAATTTACTGTTTTATTCTGACTTGATTTTTCTGTAAGCATAATGACTAGTCTGCATACAGCTCTGTTCAAAACAATAAATCTACTGCTTAAAGTTGGATCTAGGTTGTAGAGATGCTGGACAAATTTTCTAGATAATATGACTAGGTGAAAATAAATATATTTTGGAGAGGGAGAGGAGAGAATTGCCTGTTTTCTTCAGCCTTCATTTTCTTTACCAAAAACCCAGTCTAGAATAGAAAGCTGACGTGAAAGGAAGATGATTTATATGTTTACTTAACTCCTGCAACTTGAAGAATGGTTCCCCTGGAATAAACCCTATAGTCTTCACTGGATTACTCTTGAGGAACTGTCAATTGTATTATAGTGTTCAGCAAATACTCCCTATCCATGTGGGAATTGTGGTCAAGGAGAAATACCTCCCCCCCACCTTCTCTCCATGGATGGAGGAATAAAATGCTGGGTTTTGTTCCCACTCCTTAACTCAACAAATGGATTGTAGGACTGGAGTGAACTATAAGAGCACGCAAGGGCATAGTCAAAGCAATGGTCTTCCCAGTAGTAATGTATGGCTGTGAGAGCTGGACCATAAGGAAGGCTGAGTGCAGAAGAATAGACACCTTTGAACTGTGGTGCTGGAGGAGGCTCCTGAGAGTTCCCTAGCCCGCATGGAGATCAAATCAGTCCATCCTAAAGGAAATCAACCCTGACTGCTCCTTGGAAGGAGAAATACTGAAGCTGAAGCTCAAGTACTTTGGCCACTAAATAAGAGAGAACTCTGGAGAAGGCCTGGATGCTGGGAAAGATTGAAGGCAATAAGAGAAGTGGGCAGAAGAGGATGAGGTGGATAGATGGCATTATTGATGCAGTCAGTTTAGACCTGCGCAGGCATCGAAGGATGGCAAATGACAGAGGAGCCTGGTGTCTGGGGGCCCGTGGGGTCACAAAGGGTCAGACTCGACTGTGCAACTGAACAACAACAAAGGCTATTGTTCAGTCTCTTAGCAGGAATTCATGAACTCAAGAGCTCAGGTGTGGAGAGGTTTAATCCAGGAATGACTTCTCCAAGATTCCAGCAGCATTGTGGCCTATACTCTGCCTGGAGTCTCCCTCTGTTGGTGGAAACCAAAACAGATGTATAAGCTTGCAAGTATATTATAAATTTTAATAAATAAACCTTTGAATCCAGTTATTAATCATATTAATGGGTTAAACCTTAACAAAGATTATGTATTCCCTCTGGTTACCATTTCCTCATCTGATAACAAGATATTATCAGAAATGCATGCCTCGAATTAAGCTCATTTTCTTTCCAATGGCCCACTATAAAAGAAACCACACCAACATAAAGCAAAGACGTGGAACAAATAATGTGCTAGGACAAACAGACAGTTTTCTCCACTTGAGGGAGCACCTCTTGTATATACTATGGTAAAGGTAAAAGTTATCCTTGCTTGAAAGCTAGTCATATCCGACTCTAGGGTTCAGTGCTCATCTCTGTTCCAAAGCTGAAGAGCTTGTGTGCTATCTGCTACTACAAATGTTTCCATGGTCATGTGGCAGGCATGACTAGACACTGGAGTTCACAGAACACTGTTTACCTTCTCACCAATGTGGTCCCTATTTATCTACTTGCACTTTTTTGCTTTTGAACTGGTAGGTTGGCAGGAGCTGGGACAACGACGGGAGCTCATTCAGTCATGCAGTACTCGGGAATCGAACTGCTGACCTCCCGCCTTCCAGTCAGTGTCTTAGCCATGTGAGCCACTGCAGTCCCTTTTTGTATATACTAAGTGTATCATAAAGAGTGACCTCTAGTGTCATCTCTGTTGGCAATTCAAAAAATTCATTTATTCAGCCAGGCAGCCTCAAAATGTCCACCTCAGTTTTGGAGACAAAAAAAGTTATTTCTTGGACATGTAGCATAGCCAATGCTTGACTTAACACACCACAAGACAGGGTTTACCATTAAGATAATCACAGACAGATGGGAAAGTAGACTTGAATAGCCGCTGTGGTTGTTGGTCTTTGTAGACCACAGTTCTGAAATCTTCTTTTAAGCACAACCTATGCTTAACACATTCCGTTTGTTTGAAAGTCAAGATTTCCTGGAGATGTCATGAGCTCCTACTGTGAAATGTGCTTCCAAAATCTAGATAGTAAATAAAAGCATGGATACCTGAAGGGGATGGAGTCATACAGATCAAAAACTTTTGTTCTGAGGTTGCAAAGGGTGAAAACAAGGCTTAGTATGAATCAAAGTGCATGTTAAAATGATAAGGAAGTGTTCTGTAGATGTTAAATAAGCTAAAGTGTTGGAAAATGATTGATGGGTTGTCAATAGCATTGCCCGTTATTTTTCTGCCAACTGCCTATGCTAATCTGCTCTTCTCCTGACCTATTGTCCTCTAGATGTTTTAGACCTATCAGACCTATCCAGCATGACCAAGTTATAGAACCATAGATTCATAGAATAATTGAGTTGGAAAGGACCTAATAGGCCTCCAATTCCAATCTCCTGCTCAACGCAAGAATCCAAATCAAAACAGATCTGGCAGATGGTGGTCCAATTTTCTTCTGAATGCCTCCAGCACTGGAGTGCTCCAAGCTTTGCTCTTGAGTTTAACATATCCAGAGGGAAACAAGACAGTTGTTTGGTCTATAGCAGGGATGGAGAACCTTGGCGCTCCAGGTGTTCTTGAACTTCAGTTCCCAGAAGCCCTGATAAGCAGGAGTGCTGACTTGGGTTTCTGGTAATTGAAGTCCAAGAAGACCTGAAGCACCAGGGTTGGCCATACCTGCTCTATAATATACCTCAGCAAGCTATGAGAAGCCTAGGGAACATAGTGAAAAGTAGAGACATCACATTGCAAACAAAAATTCGTATAGTCAAAGCATGGTATTCCCGGTGGCAATGTGTAGTTGTGAGAGCTAGACCATAAGGAAAGCTGAGCACAGAAGAATAGATGCCTTTGAGATGTGGTGTTGGAGGAGAGTTTTGAGAGTCCCCTGGACAGCGAGGAGAACAAATAGGTCATTCTTAGAAGAAATTAACCCTGACTGCTCATTAGAAGGTCAAATAGTGAAGATGAAGCTAAAGTACTTTGGACATCAAATGAGAAGAGAGGATTCGCTTGAGAAAGCCTTGATGCTGGGAAGGGTGGAGGGCAAAAGAAGAAGGGGGTGTCCCAAAATGAGATGGCTAGATGGTATTGTAGAGACAATGGGCACAGAGCTGAGCGAGTTGAGGAGGATGGTGGAGGACAGGAGTGCCTGGCGGACAGTGGTCAGAATCAACTGTGCGACTGAACAACAAAAGCCTTGAAAAGAGGACAACAATCTGAACATCTACCAGTTCATCCTGCCTTGTTTAACTCTTGGCATTCTCCAATTTGATATTTTGGATTTCATGGCCTAGAATCCCCAGCCAACACACACAGTGAAAATTGATCCCAATTGTCTGAAAGACCAATGTATAAAGTACCACTAACATGGCAGTTCTCATTTACAAACACTCCTCTGATAGATTATCAAATAAGTTTCCATACTTAATTTTTTTAAGTGTTCATTTGTAGTTGTAACAATGTCTTGAGTTGTCTCTCTTTCTTTCTCAGCAATACCTCAACAAGTACTATGGGTGTCCTAAAGACAACTGCAATCTTTTTGTGCTAAAAGATACTCTAAAGAAAATGCAGAAATTCTTCGGGCTTCCTGAGACTGGAGAACTGGACCAAAACACCATCGACACCATGAAAAAACCCCGTTGTGGTAATCCAGATGTAGCCAATTACAATTTCTTCCCTAGGAAGCCAAAATGGGAGAAAGAACTGATTACCTACAGGTAAACAGTAGTATTTGAAGTGGGGGTTCTGGGTAAATCTGCTGCTGCAAAATGAAATCCATGTGTAGTTTAGGAATACTGCCTACAGATGAGCCTTTAGGAATACTGCCTACATATGATCAAAGTGGTACCCGTTTATCTACTTGCAGTTTTTTGCTTTTAAACAAGTCTGGCAGGAGCTGAAACAGATGACAGGAGCTCCATCGTGCAATACTTGGGTCTTGACTTGCTGACCTCCTGACTTTCCAGTTGTCAAGCTGAGTGTCTTAACCACTAAGCTACTGTGGCCCTTGCTTTTCCATTAGAAAGATTCAATGTCTGGAACAGTTCAATAGGTTGCCGCTCAAGCAAATCTTAAAGATAAACCATCTCAGTTATAAAATAGCAGTAACAGGGAAAGGAGAAGGAAAATCATTTCTCACCCTTAGGAACCAAAGTAGGAAAGATAGCTAGAGGAATGTGTGGCCTTCAATATGCTTCCATCCTTCGAACCTGATTATATTCAGCAAGGCTTCTGCAGGTCCCCAAGTCTAGAGCCTTGACACAACAACCCATAAACATAATGTAGGTTTCACCGGGATCAAAATGTCAACTCTGAGATAGGTTCCTAACTTCACATGTTACACAACTGAAGTCATCTCAGGGGCTGATGTTTCTTACTAGAGAGCCCGTTGCTTCACTGGCAGGAATGCCTCATTGTTTCACAACATCATGACTTCCATGAACATAATAATAGCTCTTCCTTCCTTTCAGATCTTCCTTCTTGGTAGAACCACACAGAGCAGAACACTGCAGGCTCCAGGGTGTCTGCTTCCTTCTGTCTTTCTCTGTTTCTCCCTTTTTGTAAGTGAGCTGGCACTTTTAGCTGGAGATGATATGAACCCAACAGCCATGTTACATCTGAAGGAACAGAGCAGACCAGAAATTACACGGCAATCTGGGCAGCACATTTTTTAACAAGTACTGTACTTCATCCTCCATTAAAAGTCTGGCTGGATAAATCTTAGGCTGAGGATGTACAGCAGACCCCTTTTAAAGACTTCCATATCTATTTAAGCCATGTGGCTCAGCATTTAGTCTCTCTATCTTTCTGTGTGTGCCCCTCCCCCCCCGCACCTCCCACCGATCAGATGCCGCTGGCCACAAATGAATAATGCCATGTTGCCTTATGCACACAATAGGGAACCCACCTCCAACTTCCAAGCAAGCCCATAGGGTCAGGCTGCAGATTTTGAGTACAAAAACTGAGAAATAAACAAGCAGGATGGGATTCAGGAAGAAACATGCTGCCTGTTCGATGCACGTGAGCTAGGCATTATGTGATCACATTACCTGGACTAAAGAGATTTTGTAAATGAATGCCTTCTAATCATATAAAGAACATATGGCTATATGAGCTCATACTCAGCATTTACATCTCCAGTGCATGTTTTGCAAAGGGAAGTCTTTGCAGAGTCAGTCCTAGGGTCCTCATGGACCAGCACAGAAATATTATAAAATATTATTATTACTACTACTTTAATTTATATCCCACCCTTCTAACAATACAGTTACTCTGTGTGGTGTATAAATACACCACAGAAAGAAAATATATGGTAAAAAAACACACATCTCCTAAAATAAAATACAGAATACACAAAATGAACATTAGATAACTGGATTGGGAAGGCAGCAAGCTAAAAAATATAATTTCCATGGAGGACAAGACCAGTCTAAGAGCAGCAAGTTCTTACATGCCTCCTTATACCGTTTAGATTTGCTATTGGGAGACAAGTTATAGCAAAGCTAGGCAGCATAGTAAAAAGTAGAGACATCACCCTGCCAATAAAAGTCTGCATTGTTAAATCAATGATCTTCCCAGTAGTAACATATGGCTGTGAGAGCTGGACCCTAAGGAAGGCTGAGCGCAGAAGAATAGACACCTTCAAACTGTGGTGCTGGGGAAGATTCTTGAGAGTCCCTTGAACTGCAAGGAGATCAAGCCAGTCCATCCTCAATGAAATCACCCCTGACTGTGCTTTGGAAGGACACATACTGAAACTGAAACTCAAGTACTTTGGCCACCAAATGAGAAGAGAAGACTCACTGGAGAAGCCCATGATGCTAAGAAAGCTGAAAGGCAAAATGAGAAAGAAGTGGCAGAGAATGAGATGGTTAGACAGCATCGTTGACGCAGTGGGCATAGATCTGGGCAGACTCTGGAGGATGGTGGTCCATGGGGTCACAAAGGGTCAGGCTTGACTTTATGACTGAACAACAATAAAATCTTGTGTAATGCTTGCATGAATAAGGCACTTGTGAAGGTGCAACATAACACTGGGGTCTTTACAGAAAATGACTGTTTTTTTGTGAACATCTTTGGCCCTTCGCTCAGGGTGGGAGCTCTGAGGTCAACTCCACAGGAAAACTGTTCTATCCAAACAAGATTGATCAAAGAGATACTTCAACAGCTTTGCAATGAGTTTGTGCTGAAAGCACCATTGCTACACAGGCATGTATAAGCTTGAATGAAAGTCACGTAAGCATTCATCACAACCTTAAACCAGGGTGAGTCATGCACTGATCTGTCTCTGTATTCTTCCTCCCCCATCTTATTTATTATTATTGTTAAGGATTTTAGGCTACACCCCAGATCTGGACTCTGAAACGGTGGATGATGCATTTGCCCGAGCTTTCAAAGTCTGGAGTGATGTCACACCACTGAAATTCTCTCGGATTAATGACGGAGAAGCAGATATCATGATCAATTTTGGTCGCTGGGGTACGTAGTAGAATAACAATAACAACAATAAAGCAAAGCAAAGCAATCACACTCTGAGTGGTTCAAAAGTTAAATAGCATTTTGTCCCCAACTTTCTGGGTACTCATTTTATCAACCTTGGAAGGATGGAAGGCTGAGTCAACCTTGATCCCTGGTCAGGATTGAACTCACAACCTTTTGGTTGCAGTCCAGCAGCTTTTAACCACTGCACCATTACTGTAACAATAATAACAATAGAGTCAAGATGCTGTGGAACTTTAAAATTAATAGAGATTGTCATCTGCCTTACAACACACTTAATATATCTGTTGTAGAAAATAAGAAGGCCTGGTTTATTGACATTGATATACTTAGGAGGTACAGAAATTGTGGACAAACAACTGGAGAAAATGACAAAATATTGTGATTTACAAATTGAAGTTGGAATTTTCTTCTTCTTCTTCTTCTTGTGTCATATCCAATTTCAAATATTGGCTCTCATGATGGTGATCAGCCATGCAGATTGTCCCGAGAACAATATAATGCAGTGGCCTTCCACTAATATGTGCATTTTGTTTAAGTCAGCTCAATCTTACTTTTTAGATACTATGTTTTGCAATGTTGGGTACTTTATAGATATCTTTCCTTTTGCAGAGCATGGTGATGGATATCCTTTTGATGGCAAAGATGGTCTCCTAGCTCATGCGTTTGCACCTGGTCCAGGGGTTGGAGGAGACTCCCATTTTGATGACGATGAGCTTTGGACATTGGGTGATGGACAGGGTATGACAATTGCTGGTGTCTTCAGAACATAAACTTAAGTGTTAGGAGTTATGTCACTAGTTTTTTCCAAGGTTTCCTGAAGTTCTGACAATTCTGGGAGTAGGAGTCCAAAAATAAAACCCTTCCCAAGCTCTTATCTATCCACTCTGACTGATAGTAGCTTTGCAAGTTCTCAAGCTGAATTGTTTTCTTTCATTTGAATCATGAGGCTACTTAACTGGTAATTCTAGAACAGTGGTTCCCAACCTTAGAGCCTCAAGTATCCTTGGACTACAGAAGCCTTCACCATTGGCCATGGTCCATATTGAGGAACTATGATCAGATAGCTAATACAAATATGTTGTCAATGGTTGGAGCTGTTCTATAATTTCCTGAGTCACACAGTAATTTAATTTAATTCTCTCTCCTTTCCTTTCAAGTTGTTAGGGTGAAATACGGTAACGCAGATGGAGAATTTTGCAAATTCCCATTCCTGTTCAATGAGAAAGAGTATAACAGCTGCACTGATGCAGGTCGCAGCGATGGATTCCTTTGGTGTTCAACAACATACAATTTTGACACAGATGGAAAGTATGGCTTCTGTCCCCATGAATGTAAGTTGACCCACAAACAATAGGAATGCCACTTTTTATAAATTCCCTTTCATTGTGTGGGGGATTATAATTTTATCATATGTATGACCATCTCCCTATCTTTGATGTTGCAATGGTTGAATCATTATGTAGTGTATTGCGTGTGTTCATTGGATCACTTACTCTCAAAATCTCATCAGGGATATCAGTGAGCTGGGTTGGGAATGCCATATCGGAGCGCAGCCACTGCTCCTCAAGTTGTGGCACAACTTGAATTATGGAAGAAAGTCTCCTTAGTCCTTACCCTTTTGGATTAAACAAACCAACTTGTATTGAATAGGTGGGTTGGCATTTTCTGTAGAGATAGGTGACTCCAATTTCAGGTGATGAGCTTAATATGAAGCTTAGAAGCACATTTTAGACAGGAAACAAAACAGAACACACTGATCTGTTCAGCTCCACCTTTGCTACACCAATTCTAATTTAATCAAACGTTCCCAAATTTTAGCTTTCTAAAAGTAATAGCAGAGTTGTCAAAATGTGTAGAAGTGATTGCTATATCTGGATTCTTATAGTTCAGGCACTAGGAGAACTGAGTGTATATGATATTTTGGAAGACTGTTTTGATTGTGTGCGCGTGCACATGCTTGTAGGCTTAGAGTAATTAGGTCACACAACCAGGGAATTATCCAGACATCTTCCTCTTTTTTCCTAGTTTTTGTTGTTGTCATGAAAATACTCAGCATAATGTAACTCCCACTGCAGTGAAACCATCACTGTTGTGGGATTATTATGGTCACTCTCTGTTTGTGGGCTCACTACTTAAGCTATGATTCTTGCATTAAGTAGGAGCTCAAACTCAATTATCTTGTAGGCTAGTTTCAATTCCATGATTTTATGATTGTATATTTGATACCATGCACCAGCAGATCTCAACCTTTTTAAGCCGGGGGCTGGGTCATGCTCCCTCAGACAGCTTCGGTGGCCAGACAGCCATTTTTCCCTTCCTCCACCACATGGCACTTCTTGGTGTGGTTGAGGAGGTGAGGGGCGACATGAAATGGCACAGTGGGCCACATTAAGCCCACGGGCTTCTGGTTGAGAATCCCTGCCGTAGACCAACATTTAAAGGATTTTGATGTGGTTTTTAAAGCATTTGGAAGTAACCCTTGTACTAACTCCTAAAAACATAGAACGCATAACTTGCAACAAAGTACAACAGTAATAGTAACTTGTTTTTTTTTTAATCTTGGCAGTCTAATGAATTACTGTACACTTTAAAGTAATTCTGCAAGCTCTGACCGAAAAACATGGTCTTGCTTTGCTTTTTCCTCTCTCCTTCTGCCTGCAAAACAAAAAGAAAACCACATTGGTCACCGAATTACCGATTGTTCCAGTATGAAGCAATCATGTGCTCAGTTTCCAGTTTCTTTTCTTTGCAACTTTTTCTGCAGTTCAGCTAATAAAATATGCTATTAAACAGTGAAGGCTGCCAAGCCCATAGCTGGAAGCAGCTTTAGTAGCAAGCAAGTGACTCATCGTAGCCTTCTTTCTTTCTGCTTGCTTTCCCGTTGAGAGATTTTTAAGGAAGAAAGAATTTGAAGACAGGCTTCTGTGAGATGGTGGCCTTTGTCTCATCATGCTTTGGATCAGAGATATTGAGGATTATAATATAAGGTTTGGGCACCCACAGATTCTGATTCATTGATTAATGTAAACCAGTGGTGGTCAACCTTGGTACTCTAAGTGTTCTAGAACTTCAGTTTCCCAGAAGCCCTGATCAAAGGGGCATGCCGACTTGGGCTTCTGGGGGTTGATGTCCAAGAACACTTGGATCGCCACGGTTGCCCACATCTGGTGTAAACCATGCAGTAAATATGCAGAATGAGGCATACATCACTTTTATATTGAGTGTTCTTTCATCATGAGTTGTACATTCCATAGATTAAGAAACAAGGAACATTGCTCCAAAATGTGTAACTGCTGGCATTTGCTTGCTCCCTAGCACTTTTCACAATGGGAGGGAATTCTGATGGACAGCCATGCAAGTTTCCCTTCAAATTCCAAGGTAATACCTATGACAGCTGCACCACTGAAGGAAGGCAAGATGGATACAGATGGTGTGGAACCACAGAAGATTATGACCGGGATAAGAAGTTTGGATTTTGTCCAGAAACAGGTAGAGTCATTTTCCTGGTGTTGGCATGTAAAGCTGATAAAAGTGAAACAATCCAAGTGCAAAATATCAAAGTGTATCTTCTCACAGCAAATAATGGGAAGCATAAAAAGAGTGTCACTGAAGCTATCAAATCCATTTCCCCCATTCCACCTCCCTTGTGTTGAAGTTTCAATCCCCTCATACTGTCATACCTTACAGGAGGGGTTCTCAACCTTTCAAGCTGAGGGCCAGGTCATGCTCCCTCAGACAGCTTTGGGAGCCCCTGCTTTTCAATGTCACCTAAATGGGGCTTAACTGGAAGAAAGACCAAGACTGGAAGACTCTGAGGCATACTTAGGCCTAAAGTAAAATAAAGGTCATATTTACTCAAAACTCCATTGTGTCCAACTCTAGAGGTAGTGCTTATCTCCATTTACAGCTCAAGAGCCAGTGCTGTGTGTGTCTGAAGACATTTCCATGCTCATCTGACAGACATGACTAGATGCTGGAGCACACAGAACACTGTTACCTTTCTCACCAAACCAGTACCTGTTTATCTACTTGTAATGCCTTGCTGTCGAACTGCTAAGTTGTCAGGAGCTGGAATGGATGACAGGAGCTAAATAGTGAGGGCTATGTTGAAAGGATCCACTTATACCTACCAATTAATATTCTCACACTTTTTCTTTTGCAGCAATGTCAACCGTTGGTGGCAATTCTGAAGGTGCTCCCTGCGTTTTTCCATTCACCTTTCTTGGGAATAAGTACGATGCCTGTACCAGCTCAGGGCGCCAGGATGGAAAGATGTGGTGCTCCTCTACAAGCAACTATGATGAAGACCGCAAGTGGGGATTTTGTCCAGACCAAGGTAGCTCTTATTTTCAAAATAATATTTATCCCAGTCCTCTAGGTTAGGACTGCAACTAGCTGATTGCCACATAATGAAGCGGGGGGGGGGGCATCATTTTTATATAGGTTGTTATTAATCTGTAGACATAAGGACAAGTTCCACATCATGCTCAGCCAGGACTTATGTGTCCTTTTTCTTCAAGCGTTGTATCAGATTCCAAATATTAGCTATCATCATGGTAATCAGCCGTGAAGATTCTCCTTAGACTATAATGCAGTGGTTTTCCAATTGCCTGACAACCGTACCACTGATCCAGTTCTGCCGTAACTTTTTGGTCCTGTGCCCTTTTGGCCAGTATTGATGAAGTTGCTGCCCTCCATCAAGATGGATTCAAGTGGGATTTAATCCACCTGGGGACCATCAACTTTCCCTGTGGACTTCATAACCCAAGACCATTTGTCCTCAGGGTTGTTAGGATAGTTAACTGCTGCCCAATGATCAGTGTTGAGGTGCTGACAATAGGGTCTACTCTATTCCCATAGCAGGATAACTTGGCCAGATTGATTTACATGTTGAGCCCTACAAAATCCTAAACAACACCTCTGGTTCCTTCACTATGCTTTGCCCTTCCACCCAGCCAGGAGAAGAAATAAGCTATGATTCATTTCATTTAGATTCCTGGATTGTTGTTGCATGCCATTGTGGAATCATGATGCAAGCCAGAAAAGTGAATCAAACAGCCCAATTCTCTTATATGTCCTTCCAAGCCTGCTGGGGCATGGGTGGGAATTAAAATTTGTGGCTATAAATGAAAAATTACTACTTCTAAAATTCTGAAGTTACCATTTTTCTTACCTAAAGAGAGAGAGAACCACATGGTTCTTGTGTACATACTCTGGGAGAAAGCACAATTTGAATTTGAATTTCAATGATTTTAATTAAAATTACGGACAACACCTAGAGAAAAACTTCCAATCACTTCCATTTTGGAAAATGTGCAAAATAATTGTATTCGTGGAAATGTTGGGTTCCAGAGCTTTGGAAATTGCCAACACATGCTTTAAAACAGAGTCTAGCCAATTGCTAAGCAAGCTAAATAGATAGGACTGATAGATTTACTTGGTTTGAATGATTTTGCCCCACCTGAGTCCAGAGCATTATATGAGTTGTTACCGACTTTCATTCCAATTCACCACATTTGTTTTCTTGTCTTGTACGTATGTGTTCTTCTTTCTCAAGAGAAAAGGTCATTGACATTTCACACAACTGTCAGAAACCTTGATGGAGGGTTGCTTTCAATAAAACATAAAGAGTCATTTTATATTTAAATTTAGTATCTCCTCATTGAAGTGCCTTTTCACATCAAGATAACTGAAATCTACCACAATTAGGAATTTTATTCATATAAATATAATTTTATTCCCCATTCCTACTGGCCATGTATGATGCACAAATATAATTATATTTTACCAGTTGTAAAAACTGACTCGTTTCCTTCCAGGCTACAGCCTTTTCCTGGTTGCTGCTCATGAATTTGGCCATGCGATGGGACTAGAACATTCTGAAGACCCTGGAGCACTCATGGCGCCTATCTATACCTACACCAAGCATTTTCGGCTTTCACAGGATGACATTAAAGGAATCCAGGAACTTTATGGTAATGTTTTCATTTGGCCAACATTCTGATACCAAAAATACAGAGTTCCTCCTCCTCCTCCTCCTCCTCTTCCTTTTCCTCCTCCTCCTATTCTTCTTCTTCTTCTTCTTCTTCTTCTTCTTCTTCTTCTTCTTCTTCTTCTTCTTCTTCTTCTTCTTCTTCTTCTTCTTCTTCTTCTTCTTCTTCTTCTTCTTCTTCTTCTTCTTCTTCTTCTATATCTGTATCTGAATATTGGTGACCCTCACGACAATCAGCCATGAAGACTGTCCTCAGAATATAATGCAGTGACCTTTCATCTGCTTTCTGCATCACAGCATGACACCGGTACCACTGATTCAGTTCCACAAGTCACTTTCTGGTCCTGAGCCCTTTTAGAATGCAAAGTCCTCATCAATTCCAGGCCAGTATTGCTGCCCTCCATTGAGATGGATTCAAGTGGGATTTAAGCCACTTGGGTACCATCACCCTTCCCTGTGTTCTTTGTCACCCAAGCCATTAGTCTCCAGCATTGTCAGGTTAGTTAACCACTGTCTGACACTCAGTGTTGAGTCACTGGCACTATGGTCTACTCCAGGGGTCTGCAAACTTGGCTCTCCAGGTGTTCTTGGACTTCAATTCCCAGAAGCCCAAGTCAGCACTCCTGCTGATCAAGGCTTCTGGGAACTGAAGTCAAAGAACAGCTGGAGAGCCAAGTTTGCTGACCACTGGTCTACTCTATTATCATAGCAGGATAACCTGACCAAACGTTCCCTCTTTTTCGATCTATCTCAATATATTATTCTGTCCCTCAGATGCTTGTAGTCATTTCATAGATCTGAAAATCAAGGTATTTGGTTGTCCCTCCACTTGATAAGGTCTCCATTGTTAAAAGAAAGCCCACTTTTTGATTATTAACTTGTCCTTTATTTACAGGGGGTTCTACTGATGTTGGCCCTGGCCCCAGTCCTACCCTTGGCCCCGTTACTCCTGAACTTTGTGGCCAAGAGATTGTGTTTGATGCTATAGCTCAACTCAGAGGAGAGATCTTCTTCTTCAAAGACAGGTGAGTAGGAAAAATGGGTTTGATAAGATTACTGGGCATTTGAGGAAAAATAGAATCTGAGGTTGTGATTTGGTGGTATTCAAAAGCTGCATATGTAAAATATTTTTGAGTTATGGCTTTCAGACGTTGTTCTGGAAAACACTAGAATTTGATCAACACACACACACCCTCACAAGCTCCTTGTATGTTCCACAATGAGAAATTCAGAGATGTTGGCAAAGTTTCACTAGAGGACAGCTTGTCCATCTCTGTAGACAACATACAACTTTGCAAAGCTTTTGGGTGTGCTGTAGGGCAGTGTTTTTCAAACTCTTGTTTTTTAAATGGTTTGGACTTCAACTTCTAGAAATCCCCACCAGTATGGTCAAGAGCACGCGAAAAAATCTCTTTGTTCCAACATTTTTTGAAACTGCCTCAGTTCTGTGGTGTGCAGAAACATGAGACATTTGGACCTTTTGACTGGAACAAAATAATCCAGGCATCTAGGCATTCTAGGGAAATTGTCCATGGTGCCTGGGTGTTTGGCTTGAAAACCCTCCAATGTTGAATTTTCAGCTAGAGTTTCTTAAATGTTCTTGAAGTCACAAAAGACTTTGAGCTCTTACCAACACAGAGATTCACAGAACATAAATTCATCAATATGTACAAATTTAGGGCCTTCTACTTTTGGCTATAAGCTGAGATGAGCACCACACCCTAGAGTCAGATATGACTGGTTTTCAAGCAAGGGCAATCTTACTAAGATCTAAATCTACTCTGATGAACATAGAGAAGGCCCACTAATCTTGTTTAAGTGTGGGTTATTGCATTCTCATGGACTGTGTCTCTTCTTGTTGGGTCTAATTCCACAGAAGGTAGACAATTAATTTACATTTCAAATTACCCATAAATTGGGGAGTCACTTAAGTATGTAAGCTAGCATGGCTATCAGTCCTCTTTGGAAGGCTACAATTCCTCCAGATACAAACCCCTCACAGGTCCACACATGCACAACATTTAATTGTTGTTGTTGTTCAGCCACACAGTTGAGTCTGACCCTTTGTGACCCCATGGACCACTACATGCCAGGCTCCTCTGTCATCTGCCATCTTCCATAGTCCACCCAGATCTAAGCCCACTGCATCAAATGATGCCACCTAGCCATTTTATCCTCTGCCATCTTCTTCTCCTTTTGCCTTTGATCTTTCTTAGCATCAGGGCCTTCTCCAGTGAGTTCTCTCTTCTCATTTGGTGGCCAAGTACTTGGGCTTAAGCTTCAGTAGTGATATCAGATCAAATTGTTTCTGACTTATGTCAATCGCATGAATTGAAGACATGTAGAAGTCCTAACATTAGGTCTTGCAAACAAAAGGTTGTGACTTCTTTAACTCAATCAAGCTTTCTTATACAGTAATACCTCGGATAATGTTTACCTCAGATAACGCTAAAATCGCATAACGTTAAGTAATCTGGGGAGGAGAATTGGATAGAATTACGTTAAGATCCTATGGGATGGATCGGATAACAACCACTAAAGCCTGTGCAGTTACAATGTATCTCTTTGGAGCTTTAACGTTATCCGATCCATCCCATAGGATTTTAATATGGATCGGATAACACTAAAAATCGGATAACAGTAAGACTTGTGGAACCAAGTCTTAGCGTTATCTGAGGTATTACTTGTATTAATTTTCCTCTTTTCCTATTGTTGTCTGTGTTGCCTAGTATCCTTGTCTTTTTCCAGCAAGTCTTTTTATGATATGCCCAAAGTACAATAGCTTCAATTTAATCAGGTTAGCTTCTTGATTTGCTGTAGAAACCATTGATTTAATATAGTAAACCTCCTTCATTTGTAACTTTCCTCCAATATATTTGCACCATCTTTTAGGGCTAAAATTCTTCTCAAGGTCTTTTCTGTGTCCAGCAAAGCTATCTAAGAAGACTTTGGGCCCTAAAAATTAGCAAAAAATTATCTGAAATAAATTGAAAATAAATAAATAAAAGAAATGAAGTTATTTTTTAAAAAAAGGTGTAGGAAGGTGATGACATCACCATAGGTGAAGATTTCTGTCCTACCATTTGTCTGACTCACAAGTAAGTCATTTCACTGTGTAGAAGCCATTGAAGCCATGGGGCAGAAGATATAGTTAATTACTGAAACCTCCTCTACCAGGTGACATTACCAATAAGAAGAGTTTTTTTCAGTAACTAAAGACTTCCTCCTGCCATCCCACTGCTTCCACAGCAGTGCTAATCAAATACAGGTCAAAAGGGAATAGGCAAGTGAAGTAAAGAAACCCATTAACATGACTTTATTATCCTTTTATTTCTTCATGTTCTAAATATTGCTACTGAAATCACACACAGTTTCTTTCTTTTTTAAAATTATTTGATGCCCATAAATCAGAAATGGGTACCAGTTATAGGTAAAACAGCTCCTAAATTACCCTTCCTCATTCCCTCTGATGAGCCGTTTTAACGCTCCAGATTTGTTGTACAGCCAAGCTGTTTGATAGATGATTATTAGATTTGGTCTTTTTAGTTGCTACACTCATAATCATCCAGAGCAAATGTGCCCAATACAAATGTTGGCATTTGCCAAATCCGTATCCATCTGTTCAAGGAGCAGCAATGGGGACGGCTGAAAGAGTTTTAAGTGCCTTGTAAATGGGTTTATTTGCTGGGATAATTGAAGCGCCAAATACATTTTTTCCTCTTCCACAGTAAGGATTAATATGAGCATTAGACAAGTTGTTAGAGACATTGGATGGCTGTGCATAGGAAATGAAGGGGTCTGTTGGATAAAAATGTCAAAAGCGGAGCATGGTTGCCAATCGTTGATTCAAAAACAAATGCATATCCTGGTAATTATATGTTTATATTGCTGATGGATGGTGTTTGCATGTGTGTGTGTGTACCTAGCCAAACACACACACACACACACACACACACACACACACACACACACAGAGGGCCCCCTCCCACACACACTGTTGCCAGTAATTATGAGAAACAGATGTGGCGATGAATCAGCTCTTTGTAAAGCCTTTGCAATTTTTTTCCTGCTTAGATTCATCTGGAGGACGGCAAACCAACGAAGTAAACCCATGGGCCCTTTACTGGTTGCTACATTTTGGTCTGAGGTGCCGGAAAAGATTGATGCAGTCTATGAGGCCCCTCAGGAAGAGAAGGCAGTCTTTTTCTCAGGTAGTGTTGGCCTACAGATGTAAACCTAGGTTGACTTATCCTCCTAATATGCCCCCTTTCCTTTACCCTATTGAAGAATGGACTCAGAACTCAACAGCTATGCAGTAAGGTAAATCTGAGGTTTACTAAATCAGCTCAAAACAGGTTCTATACCAGTGATGGTGAACATTTCTGAATGCCCAAACTCAACAGGCTGCAGGGCAAACTCTGTGGTGGGGGGAAGGAGGAAGCATTCCCATTTAGCTGCTGGGCAGAGAGGCAGGGCAAACTGTGCTGGGGCAATGGTGTGTATGCCCATGGAGAGGACTCTGAGTGCCCCCTCTGGCATGTGTGTCATAGGTTCACCATCACTGTTCTATACCAAACAGAGGTTGGTTCTGATGGACATTGTTTCTAATGTACATCAGCCATATGAATGGATAAGCTCCAGTGTATCTTATCATCAAGAACCCTGATCAGCTCTTAAAATCTCAAGCCTTTTATGTCTTCCTTTACCATCTTTCATGTCCATATCAAACTCTGGACTGCCAAAATGAAGCCACTTTCTTGACTTTGTCGTTGGCCAAAATTAAATCTTCATCAGGATATGTTTCTGGTAGTAATCAGCACAACAACAAATGAGCTGGATTCTGTATCTCTCCACATTCACACAGTGCATTGTTGTCTGCCAGGAGTCCCCACTTGAGCATGTTGGTCTTATATTTAGGCACTCTAACCCTTGCTCTATTCAGGGTCCTCTGAGTGACATAGAGGATATCGAGTTCTTCAGCTATAGTCTCCTTTAATGTTATTCCTTGCTTGGTGAACTTCTTCCTCCATCTTTTAATTTGATTTTACTCTTGCATACCCTCAAGAGTGTTTGCTTTTGCTTAAAGCTCTTCCTGGATCTGAGCTGGCAGACTTGATGCACACATCCATTCAAAGGATGTCAAGGGTCATTCTCTTGCTTTGTTCTCTCATCTTCCTTTATGGGGCCAAGAATCTCATATTTTATCTTTCTCTTTCCCCACTGTCTTCATTGAGGATGGATGCATGGCTCTAGTATTTATTGGCCTTTGTCACAATTGTGTTGCCCTGAGGTTGTTTTTAATACCTTAAATAGTTGAGCCAGAAATAGAAATCTGTATGTTGTTATTCACTCCAATGCGACTAAACTTCTCCAGGCATGTTAATACGTAGCAGGGGGCTATGATAGGTTGGCTAGATGTTGATGTACAGTTTCTTTAAAGGAAAGGAAAAAGTCAAATAATGAACTCCACACGGTGGAATGTGAGCTAAGTTTGGGTTACATGATCAACTGGACGTAGACCAAACACCTCATTTGTCTCTGTTCAGGCTTTACATCCCCCTCTACCCCTTGGGATGGCCAGATGAAGAAGGGTTTACATACTGCTTGCTGAGGAAATCCAATTAGTTGAGTATAAGAAATAAAAATCCCAAACAATGCAAATTGACAGACCGCTAAAAGGTCAGGAAACAAAGTGGAACACTCTCAACAATGTTAAATGAAAAACCACCCAACAAGTCCAACCCCAAGTGACTAGAGATCACACTTCCAACAGAGGGGGGGGACCCCAAAATATAACAGAAGGTTAGCTAAGTAATAGTCAGATTTAATTTTTTTAAAATGTGGGCTAATCCACCTGCCCTTGTAAAAGAACATCAGTGTCTGAGATCTCTTGAGACAGAAATCCCTTTTGTCACAAAATAAAGACAGCTTCTAGTGCGGGAAATAAGCACAAAGGAAGTTAGTGTTAGGTAGGTAGTAATAAATTCAGAAGTGCTGGTATTCATTGAGACAGTTTCCATTGCTTCCTAAAAATGGCATAATATACAGGTCACTGGACCAGTGGATATGAACCACCATGGACATCTTTTATAAAGTCAATGGGTCTGGATGGATCATTTCTTCTTTCCAGCTGACACTAAGACACAGAGTTTTCCCCCACCTGTAGGTTCTCTGCCTTCTTCTTCTTTGCTTCCTCTTTTACCCCATCGGATGTCAAGGGAGATGCAAGGTTCTTGTTCTCGCACTTCTAGAGGCCTCCACCAGTGTTACTGGGTGTTCTTGTAATATTTCTTTGATGTTATCTCTCCACCTTCCTCTGGGTCAAGAAGAAGGTGAAGTTCTCTGTAATTTGTGCAAAATGTCCCTAGTGCCATCTTGCTTATATATATATAAGCATAAAAGGATTGTAAATAAAGATTCAAACAGCCCATCCAGTGCTTTAAACACTTAAAGTATAAGCTATCTCAGGTTTGTTTGTTTGTTTTTGGCAAATGAATGAATAGGCCATTTTTGTGTATAAATCTATTGAAGGCATCAAGTAATCCCTCGCCATGCTTATCTCACCTCTTCTCATGCAGGGATGTGATAAGGATATGGAGCTCTACTTGAGCACTGGAAAAGACAGTAAAGGTTTTCCTTGCTTGAAAGCCAGTCATATCAGACTCTAGGGATCAGTGCTCATCTCTTTCAAAGCCAAAGAGCCAGCACTGTCTGCTTCTGCAGATGTTTTTGTGGTCATGTGGCAGGCATGACTAGACACCGGAACACATGGAACGCTGTTATCTTCCCACCAAAGTGGTCCCTATTTATCTCCTTGCAATTTCTTGCTTTCAAACTGCTAGGATGGCAGGAGCTGGGACAAAGATGGGAGCTCATTCCGTCCTGCAGTACTGGGGAATCGAACTGCTGACCTTCCACCTTCCAGTCAGTGTCTTAGCCACTTGAGCCACTGCAGTGCACTGGAAAAGACAAGGGGAAGATATAATTAGTGTAATTAACTTTCTCTCTTAATTTCTCCCTCCCCCTTCCACCCCCCTCTCTCACACACATGTGAACAGCCCAAATTTTTCAGCTGGAAAAGTTCTCACATGAACTCTTCTATGAACTGTCATCTCCATCCTATGTTATTGATCCTTTAGATGAGCTCTCCTGAAATTTGAACCTCTCGGATTGAAGTTACCATTTACCCCAATCTCCATTAACCTCATTCACAAGTGATATGCTTATAACTGTACCTGGCTTTTTCTTTTCTTTTTTTTTTAAGGAAACGAATACTGGGTTTATTCAGCCAGTAATTTGGAAAGTGGTTATCCAAAGAAACTTACCAGTCTGGGGTTGCCCCCTGATGTGCAGCGTGTAAATGCAGCTTTTAACTGGAGCAAAAATAAGAAGACCTACATTTTCGCTGGGGACAAATTTTGGAGGTAAGATGAAATTGCTCTTTACCTAGTAACGGAGGGTTGAACTAGATGAGTCAAGCCACTTTTCATTTAAAAGAGAGATCTCTTAACTGTGAAAAAGGCATCTGATAGTCAAAGTATGAGTTCTTCTCACCTTCCACTGTTTAATTATTATTATTATTATTATTATTATTATTATTATTATTATTATTATTATTATTATTATTATTATTATTATTATTATTATTATTATTATTATTATTATTATTATTATTATTATTATTATAGCACTAATCAATATAAGGGTCTACATAATTCAGATATATGAATATATAATCTTTTACAGATACAATGAAGTCAAAAAGAAGATGGATCCTGGCTTCCCTAAATTAATCGCAGATGCTTGGAATGGCGTTCCAGACAACTTAGATGCCGTTCTAGATGTGAGCGGAAGTGGTAAGTGGTCTTCTCATTCCTAGGGATGGCATTTATGGCTTATCGGCAATCAATTGCTTCAGTCTGCTGCTTGAAAGACCTTCTTCTTTATGTCCAATGCATGTCTTGGCGCAGTGCGCAGCCACTGCTGTGTTCAGGTTTTCTTTCCTCCCTGAAAATGCCCCAGGGTGGCAAAGAAATTTAGGAAGAATGACTTTTCCTGAACTTTGGGTGGGGGTGGTGTCTAAATAACTTGTCTCCAACAGAGTAGTCAAAAACACTTTTAGTGCAGCAGTTTGTAGTTCGGACCATGGCATTTTGGGGGGTGTTCATAACCCAACCCTGCTTTGAACACCATTCTGAATGAATGGTTGCCTAAGAGGGGCTTATGGAGGTTGACTGATATTGGATAAGATTTGACCTTTTCATTTTACATCCGTTTTCCAAAAAAAGTAATTCCTACTTATAGACAGGAAAATATACAGAGAAATATACAAAATCGTTGTGCTTAGATATACATGTTCAGCCTCCTAGTAGGAAAACTGGTAGAGTTTATTTATTTATTTATTTATTTATTTATTAGTCAAATTTATATTCTGCCCTACTCGCACAAGCAACTCAGGGCGGAGTACAACAGACATAAAATAAACCCCTAAAAACACAAAAAGAACAAAGTAAAATTAAAACCCATTTTGGTGTGATGTAGTGATTAGTATAACGAACTAGAACTGAGTAGAACAACTCCTTGACTATCACATGTGCCTTTAAGATCTTAGTACAGTGGTACCTCACTTAAAAAGCATAATGCAGTTCCACAGGATTGCTCTTTAAGCGAGTTTGCTCTTTAAGCAAAACACCATTGTAAGTGACCCATTGGCGGGGGGGGGGGGATTGCAAACACCAATTTAGTCGTTAAGTGAGTTTTTGGTTGGTTTTAGTTGTTAAGTGAGGTGACCATTCAGAGAAAATTCTGCTCTTTATGCAAGTTACTCTAAGTGAGGTGCTTTTATGCAAGGTTTTACTGTAATATCAACGTAAGTCAAATGTGACTTGTACAGCAAATAACAGAAGAGCAGCTGCCACAATATTTTAGAGGAAAACAAAGTATGTTAAAATGATTTAGGTTTGAACTCCCACAATGTTGATCATCTGGGATCACTACATCAAACAGCTTAACCAAATTTCTCCAACAATTGTAATGTCTGGAGGATGATGTTTGAGCTTCTTGTTTGTCTTCTTCTTATTCTTCTTGTTCTTCTTATTCCTTTCCAGGTCACAGCTATTTCTTCAAGGACTGGTACTATCTCAAACTGGAAGATCAGAGTCTGAAGATTGTTAAAGTTGGCAATGTGAAATCTGACTGGTTGGGTTGCTAAGCCGTGTGACTTCTTGGTCACCAGAGCAAAGAAACATTTATACACTTTTTTGTTGTTGTTTTTAATTTGTAAAAAAAAAAAGGCCTCTGTCTTTCTTGCCATTAGAGATAGATTTGTATACTGATTGAAGGGCCAGTCTGGTACTGGCGCCAAACCACAAAATACCACTACTTGACACAGCTGTTTTGTTAGATTGTTTTGAATCAGCACATTTACTTGGGCGTTAGTTCCATTAAAATTATAAGATTTACCTCTAAATAAATGTATTTAGGACTGGGAATACCGGACCCAATAAGACATTGCATCTTCTTTCTCCTCTTTTCTCATTCATTAATTTAAAACAATTTGAACTTTTAGGTAAAGGTCGCCCTTGCTCGAAAGCCAATCATATCTGACTCTAGGGTTCAGTGCTCATCTCTGTTTCATAGCCAAAGAGCCAGCACTGTCTGCTTCTGCAGACATTTACATGGTCATGTGGTAGGCATGACTAGCCACCAGAGCACATGGAAGGCTGTTTACCTTCCCACCTAAGTGGTCCCTGTTTATCTACTTGCAATTTCTTGCTTTTGAACTGCTAGTTTGGCAGGAGCTGAGGCAACGATGGGAGCTCATTCTGTCCTGCACTGTTCAGGTATTGAACTGCTGACCTGCCGCCTTCCAGTCAGCGCCTTAGCCACCTGAGCACACAGTAAAAAGATGGTGTTGAGGTTATGTGGCTTGTAGAGACCAAACTGTGGTGCAGTATACAGTTGTCCATGTCTATAGTTTGGTGTCCTAAACCAGCTTGCCTAGTTCAGAAGCAAGTTGCTATCGGGTTGGAAGGGAAATGATAGCTTTAAATCTGTCTAGACCTAAATAAGGTTACTGCGGTGGCTTAGTGCTTAAGAAGCTGACTCCCTATGTTCAGGGAAATGCATAAATGGAGGCAAAGTCCTGACTATACTAGCATCTTCTGGCATGAGGAGGCAGGGGTCTTCCTCTTCACCATTATAAAACAGTGAAGTAGCAATCTTGTGAACACATGAGACAATACAGGCTACTAGCCAATCAGCAATCCTATACTTGCTCGGATTGGGTAAGGCCACTGATTGGCTAGCACCCTGTAGTGACAACCACAACATGCACATACATTAACAACTTTTAGAGACTCCGCTGCCTCACACAGATCATTTGACCGCTGTCTCCCACCTACTTTAGATGAGATGCATTACAATTCTGTCTCAGTGATTTCTACTATTGCAATAAAGTCTACAAATAAATTAGTGCATGAAATTTTATGCAAACCAGCAGGACCCTTATGGCCAGCATCCAATGGTGCCATCCCATTAGTACAATAAATGTGGTGTTGTGGACACCGTGAGTGATGGACTCAGACTCCAAAGGCATTTATCCTTGTGGAATCAGCTGTACAGTTTGTTTCAGAATTGCTTGCCCAAGCTGTTTCACAGTCCGTTGCACATGTGGTGGCATTGTACACATGGTAGACTAAAAGCACTTCTTCTTCATGTGCCATATTCATTCTGGATATTGGCTATCATCATGGTGATAGTCTTCCTGTTCTTAACTCCTTGGAACAGTTCTTCTGTTCACACCATTCTCTCAGGATCTTCAGCCATGAGGTCCATCTACCGGTATGTCCAGGGCTTCTCTTCCCAGGAATCTTTCCTTGCAGAGTGAGTTGGAGGATTCTATACTTTATGTTGTTCCTCATGATATGGCCGAGGTATTGGAACTTTCTTTGCTCAATGGTCTTAAGCAGTTCTTGTTTTTTATCCATCCAGAACAACACTTCTACATTAGGTCAACCCATGATCTCCTAAGCAGCCATCTGTATAGCCACATTCCAAAAGCTTTGATTTTCTTTTCAGATGCTTTAGTCAATGTCCAAACTTCGACCCCATATAGCAACAATGGGAATAATAGCATTACACCACTTCTTAAATAAATGGGAAATCCAACACTATTCTGTTTGTGTATGGGCATTATATTTAGGATGACATGCTGCCACAAGATGGCACTAGAAATTTGGATGTCTGATGGAGGGATTTTTGTTGTTCTAATCAAATTGTTGCAGGGTCAAAAATATGTTGAAATCTAGCCATTTTCTGATGTTATAATTGATACCAGATGTTAAAGCATGGCAAGGTGGCATCTGAAGAATTCTCCACCCCTTCGAGAGAGGTTTGCTCTGACTTAAGCCCAAGATATCAGAAGAATATTTTCTCTTTATGCAGCTATGTAAACACAATAAGAGTTAGGCGAGAGAGAGAGAAACTCCATCTGAGGGTGTGTAAAAAATGCTTATGATTCTTTTTAGTCTGTGCAAAAGACTCTATTTGCACAATATAAACACATTAGTCTCTTGGGGGGGGGGGAGTTATGCAGGTGAGAATTTTCCTTCTGCATTTTCCTTCGCCTGACCTAATGTGAGAAAGATTGTATGCCCAATTGTGGTTGAAGAATACCACAATCTTCAAGGAGGCTCTTTCTGTGTACCCCATCTAAGAGCTGATGCTGACATAAAGACACTAGATCAAGTCCATAGAAGGAATTTCAAGCCGAACAAGGATTTTAATGTAGCTTTTTCAATACCTAGTCCAACTTCTGCCTGGAAAACCTCCAAATTCCATTGGTGGTGGAACAGAGCAAAACAGTCCAGCAATTACACAGGCCCTTCTTGTTTTCTGAATTTTGAAAAAGACTCACTTTTATTTTCCAGATATTTTTCAGCCTACAACTCCCAGAATTCCACAGCCAACATGCCTACCAGGAGATTTTTAGAAGCTGTAGTCCAAAAAAGCAGTCAGTTCTCTTCTTTGCAAACTATCAACCATCCCAAAAGCCAGTATAACACTCTGCCAATAAAATATAACACAACCTCCAGGAGTTCACGGAAAGCTCGAGATCATCCAATACCACTCTACATGGACATGTTTGAGGGAAGAATCAGACTTTGTTCCAGACAGTGACTAACCAGTTTGGCAATGGAGACAGTGTTGTCGAAGCCAAAATAAACCTCAAGGTTTAAAGCGTAATTAATTTTAATGTGTATTGGCCTAGAGGTGGGTAATGTGAACAAGTACCTCTAAATTTGGAGTTCTGCTCCTTTACAAAGCAAAAATTTGGAGACCTCTCACCTCACTCCAGTTTCCATGTTGCTCCGATAATAGCTAGAAAGGCACAGAAAATCGTGAATCCCAGCAGCAAAATAGCTGGAGCTGCAGAAGCCTGTATGAATTATGGCAACTAGCAATCGGCTCCAAGTGGCTAGGAATAAATGTGTCAGTTGTTCAGATATTGCTATCCATTTTACCACAAATTGAAAAAAAGGGAGGCTCACGCTATATCACCCAGAATTTTCTAGCCAACATGATCACTGCCATGCGGGAAAGGATTTCTGGAAGTTGTAGCTCAAAAACATCAAACAAGAAACAGAACAAAGGTAAATAAAAAATAAAAAATGTCTAAAGAAGTGGACTTAATCCACAAAAGCTCACATTCATTCATTCATTCATTCATTCATTCATTCATTCATTCATTCAACCAACCAACCAACCAACCAACCAACCAATGTATATATACCATCCATCTAGTATAAATACTATTCTGGATGGTTAATATACTGTACAGTATTTAGGTTCAGGCTATTTTATCCCAGTAGAGACAGTCACCCCACCCCCACAAAGTAATTAGAGATTCATTCATTCATTCAATTAATTTATATACCACCCATCTAGTATAAATACTACTCTGGATGGTTAGCAAAGCCATCACATATATAGGATCAGGCTATTTTATTATATTTCCACCCACTAGTGAGAGTCATGGTCCTTGCCAAAGGATTTAGAGACCCAAATTACTAAAGCAATTAAAAAATTCAATGAACTACAGCATTAAAAACATTTGAATGTGTTAATCATGGAAAAGGACGACGTAAAACTCTTTGAAACCATTTCAAAAATAAAGGAGGAATTTGTAACAATCTCACTGAACTGACCCGAGTGAAGAGCATTTAGCATTTTGCCTAAAATCATCCATCAAACAGGAAGAACAAGGATTTAACTAAGCTATCTTAGGCTGTGGGTTTTGGTACCAACTTCAGAGTCACCTCAGCGAGTGGGCGGCAATATAAATCTGAATAAATAAATAACTAAATAAATTCCCTCACAGTTTCTATTATCACAACTTCTTCATTGCCAGTAAGGAGGGGAGGCATTTGTTGAACTTTTCTATCCCATGTCATTGAAGTCATCATAATTGTTGTTGTTGTCGTCATCATCGTTGTTGTTGTCGTCTTTGTCATTGTCATCATTGTTGTCATCATTATCATCATCATTGGGTGCAGAGAGCCCCTTGGTGTCACAAAAAAATATAATTAGGTTTTTACTTTTGAGCATGACATGATATGGTTGGAAAACCCTTTTGCTGTGTCTCGCCAGCCAGAGGAATTCTTGAGGCACTCTTGGTACGACAAGATTGCGATGTTCCCTTTAGCATTGTTAGTGGAATCAATTGTGCTTTAATTTTTAAAAACAGAATTTGTTCTTTTAGTAAGTAAATATAATATCCTTCCTAAGGTTTCCTTGCAGTGAGGTGAAGTTGTCAGGCAGCTATATCGGGAAATTAGGGCACAGAAGGGATTTATTTAGCCTGGGGTGAGAGACAACCTAGGACAGATCCCTTTAAAATGAGCAAATAGTGCCATCTTCAGGTCAAATAAAATACTATCCTTTGGTCTTTCTAAATAAGGAGTTTCAAAATTTTAAAGCCAGGGGCCAGGTCACACCCCCTCAGACAGCTTCAGGGGCTGGACAGCCATTTAGCATTTCCTCCACCACACTTCCCGGTGTGATGGAGGTGGTGGGCCAAATGAAATCGTGCCATGGACCACATTTGGCCTGTGGGCCGCAGATTGAGAATCCCTGTTTTAAATTCACCAGAGTATTTATCTTACTGGATTTATACTTATTTATTTGTGCTACATAATGGAGTGAGCGCCCATCTCTGTCCCAGCTCCTGCCAACCTAGCAGTTTCAAAGAAATTGCAAGCGGATAAACAGGGACCACTTTGGTGGGAAGGCAAACAGTGTTCTGCATCTAGTCATCCCTGCCACATGTTCACAGAAACATCTGCAGATGCAGTCAATGATGGCTCTTTGGCTGTAAATGCAGATGAGAACCACCCACCAGAGTCAGACACGACTGGCTTTTGAGCAAGGGAGACCTTTACATTATATATAATGGCAATATGGAAATTCTGCAGACTTATTAACCCAACTGCTTGTCTTCATTCTCCTAGATATGCTTTTTTAAAAAAATTCAATAAAGTGTAAAATGAAATGAATTTTTCTAATTGTTTATATTACCTTTCCAGAAATGCATAGTCTCTTGTATATTTTTAAAACCTTGATTTCTTGCTATTACATGGTCTATGAGGGGTTTCCATATTTCCCAAAAGTGATTTTCCTTAATCAGTCCCTTCTTCATATTCAACTCCCATGTTAGTTTGTCATTTAAAGCCACATTCAAAATCTCTTTATACCATTCTTCTAATTTAAAGTTCAGGATTATTTTTTTCCAGTTTCTAGTAATCATTAATCTTGCCATTGTTAGAAATACCATCAAGAATTCCTTTTTACATTGGCCAACATTTATCTCATTCAGCTCCATGATGTGGGCTAGATATGCTTTTTAAGGGGAAAAAAAAGATTTCCCACATCACATCTGCTTGCATCCTGGTGCTGCCTGGGTGTTGATGGGGTGTGAGCACCTCACCACTGCTCCGGGAGCTACACTGGTTTATTTATTTATTTATTTATTCAGATTGATATTGCCGCCCACTCGCCGAGGCGACTCAGGGCAGCTTACACTCAAAACAGGATACTGGTGTGCCTCTGGGTGCAATTCAAGGTGTTGGTAATGACCTTTTAAGCCCTACATGGTAGTGGGCCAGGATATCTAAGGGACCGCATCACCCCAAGAACATCTGTCCATCCAACCAGAGTGGACTGGAGGGGCTCTCTGATTGTACCATCTGCTAGAGGGGGTCATCTCTCTAGCACAAGGAGGAGGGCCTTCTCCGTGCCTGCACCGGCCCTATAGAACCTCCTGCCAACAGAGTTACGGCTGCAGATGGAATTGCCACCCTTTAGGAAAGAACTGAAAACCTGGCTGGCAAGGCAGGTGTGGGGCACTGATGGAGGGGTGACCCCTGCCTGCTGGCTTATATAAATAATAAAGCTTTCTCTCTCTCTTTTAATGGATGGTGTGAATGAGTAAATTATTTAGAATTTTTAATGGGGTTTTTCAAGGGATTTTAGTTAGTTTTTCATGTTACTTTTAATTGCCATTAGCCACCAAAAGTCATTGCCGAGTTGGGTAGCAATAGAAATTTGAAGAATAAATAAATAAATAAAATAAACTGTCCTTTATTTGTGTGCTTACTTGAGTATTGGTAATACTCAATGCTAGCCACCAGATGGAGGTCCATTTTCTCAATACGTTACTTGACATCACTATACAGTATTTGTAAAGTTAGTTTGAACAGGGTGGGGAAAGTAAATCAACACTTACCAAAGCTCCCAAATACTTTAAGGTAAAGGTAAAGGTTTCCCTTGCTCGAAAGCCAGTTGTATCCGACTGTAGGGGTCAGTGCTCATCTCTGTTTCTAAGCCAAAGAGCCACGCTGTCTGCTTCTGCAGACGTTTCCATGGTCATGTGGCAGGCATGACTAGACACTGGAGCGCATGGAACGCTGTTACCTTCCCAGTTCCCACCAAAGTGGTCCCTATTTATCTACTTGTAATTTCTTGCTTTCGAACTGCTAGGATGGCAGGAGCTGGGACAGAGACGGGAGCTCATTCGGTCATGCAGTACTCGAGAATCGAACTGCTGACCTTCCACCTCCCAGTCAGCGTCTTAGTGACTTGAGCCACTCCAGCTGGATGGGATATTGATACTGAGCAGATCAAATATAGCAAGTTCATCTTTCTGCTACTCTGCAAGTATCCTGGCTGGACAAACAGCACACACACACACTGGCTGCTATCTGATGAAAAGTCCACCGTCACCCACAGCACTGCCTGGTTCTGCACTGCAGCATGTAAGATCAGAAGAACAATCTTGGCAGGACCTTCAGCCAAATAAACTACTAGCACCACAGCATAGGCTTAGTAACAGTTGCAACATTATTGATCTATGTCAGCGATGGCAAACCTTGGCACTCCAAGTGTTCTTGGACTTCAGTTCCCAGTAACAAGGTTTGCCATCACTGATCTGTGTAATAATTTTGTTATTGTTCAGTCACACAGTCGATTCCAACCCTTTGTGACCCCATTGCCCGCCAGGCACCTCTGTTCTCCACATCCTTCTCAGCCTGCCCAGCTCTGTGCTCATTGCATCTACAATACCATCTCATTTTATTGCCACCCTCTTCTTCTTTTGACCTCCACCTTTCCCAGCATCAAGACTTTCTCAAGCGAATCCTCTCTTCTCATTTGATGTCCAAAGTACTTTAGTTTCATCTTCACTATTTGACCTTCTAAGGAGCCGTCAGGGTTGATTTCTTCTAAGATCGACCTATTCGTTCTCCTCGCTGTCCAGGGGACTCTCAAAACTCTCCTCCAACACCACATCTCAGAGGCATCTATTCTGCGCTCAGCTTTCCTTATGGTCCAGCTCTCACAACCATAGATTCCCACTGGGAATACTATTGCTTTGACTATGTGAATTTTTGTTTGCAAGGTGATATCTCTCCTTTATTTAACTATCTTCCTCAGGTTTCTCATAGCTTGTCTCCCAAGCATCAGTCGCCTTTTTATTTCATGGCTGCAATCCCCATCTGCAGTGAGCTTTGATCCTAAGAAAGTAAGATTTGTCACTGCTTCTACTTCTTCCCCATCTATTTTCCAGGGACTGATAGGGCCTGTTGCCATGATCTTGGTTTTCTTCATGTTGAGTCTCAAGCCAGCTTTTGCACTCTCTTCTTTCAACCTAATCAGGAGCTTCTTTAAGTCTTCCTCACTTTTCCTACTCCTTAACTCTGAGTAGAAATGCTCCTTTTAAAGCACTCTCATTTTAACTTTTGTCTCTTGATATATTTTAACTACCCTCTTTTTAACTTCTGTTCCCTTTGCTGTTCTGTGCTGGACTTGGAGTGTAATAAAGATTTAATACTGAGCAGAAATGTAGGCCATGCATATGACTTATACTAAATTACAATCCTGGGTGTACTTGGATGTGAGAATCTAAATATTTCACCTTTTTCTGTGTGAGGAAATAGGTATGACTAATCATGAAAACACATGCTATGGTTGAGGTTGATACTTCAGTTGTCTCATTCAACATCTCGCCACAATAAAGTTTTGTGGTTTTGTCTACAGATATGGTCGTGTTTTTCAACTAATGCCAAAAATGGACAGAAATGAGAGGGATATGAACATATTTGGGCACCCCCTAGGCAATGGTAACACCAGTTGGCTGAACTTTTCACTCCATACTCACCCACCAATGAGAGGTTGCATAAATACCACTGGAAACCAGGGATTGCAATAAAACTTGTTTCCTTTAATTCTCAGGGGCCACAGGGGTTTCGTGGTAAAGATGCTGAGCTTGACAACTGGAAAGTCAGCAGGTCAGCAGTTCGGGACCTGAGTAATGCATGACGGAGTGAGCTCCTATCTCTGTCCCAGCTCTTGCCATCCTAGCAGTTAGAAAGCTAGAAATTGCAAGTAAATGAATAGGTACCACTTCAGTAGGAAAGGTAACAGCCTTCCACACATTCTGATGGCTACGCCTTCCAAACAAGAGAGACCTTTACTTTAACTCTCACACAGCAAGCTCTCATGACATGATGCTCTAGGTGTTAAGAATGGCTGTGTTCTTTCAATTTGATTACTCCATACCTCAAATGCATTTCAAGTTTTTTTAAGGAGTGGGAAAGATGGAAATTCACAGATTTCCCTGTTGCCGAAGTCCATATGGAACTGTCCAGGGTGCTGTTTAAACCCTGTCCCTTGTTTTATCTCTTCTCATGCAGCGTCTATATTCCATCAGAACCAGAACTTATTCCCTAAATGTATCTATACTGGACAGTTAACAGCATTTCAGTCCCACTTCAACTTCTATGGCTCCATTTTATAGAATCCTTGCATTTGCAGTTTGGTCACGTACTGAGAATTCTCTCCTCAAGGGCTTCAATCCCCTGGAAACTACAGCACTAGCAAACGTTAAGTACCTTGTCAAAACTGCAAATCCCAGCATGCCATAGGATATTGTCATGGTACTTAAAGTGGCAGCAGACTAATGATGCAGCATGGATGCTTTCTTGGAATTGTTTGGGTCAAATTACTGGAAGCAGAACAAATGGAAATAGGATTCCTTTATGCGTGCCTTTGAAAATGAGCTGGAACCTTCATGCACTAAAATTAGTTTAATTTTTTCCAATATGATTTTCGTTTGTAAGTTTCAAAACTTTGAGCTGGCTGGATAACTTGGTGGTTTAGGTACTGTATCTGACCATAAATGAGCCTGCTTCTGCTTCAGAGTGGATGGTCTGGCCTTCTCAGCTGACCCGTGGTCAGACCCAGGTCCACCCCTGCTCTATCACCTAGAAAACACTAGAAAGAATTGCTGTACATCAGAACAGATTTTATGGGACACCACGATTTTTCAACACTTTGAAAGTTGGCAACCATCCACTTTCCAACCCCCTGATGTTTTAATTTTCCAGCCCAAAGATTGTCAACTGATCTTTAAAAAAGAAACCCTGGCACCTCTGCTTTTCAGTGTTGTTTGATATCTAGAAATCAACACTTTTAGCACTCGGAGATATTCCTTTCCACCTGCTAAGCTGAAGACAAGGTGGCTCTCTGTATATTTCTGTGCCACAATTCCATCAGCCATAGCCAACTGTGACAGATGATGGGTGCCACACCCCCAGACACAGCTGTTGTGAGAATGATAATACTGCTAAAGGCAGAGAAACAGAGCAATCGATAGGGTTCTCAAAATCCCTTTGAAGAACTTGAAAGAAAAAGCCAACCCCCTGCATAAAAGTTGCCAACTGACCTAGATGCTTTTCCTCCGCCCACATGCATCTGACACTTTTAAAATGTGTTAGCTACAATCTGCAAGAACTCAGCGAGGAAAGCTATTTTTTGCATAATCTCACTGTTAGAATCTGCAAAACAGGGTGGCAATAAAGCAGGAGGGTAGGGAGGGGAGTTGACACACATCTACACACCGCCGACCCAGATCCTAGATAATTGACATCCTCTGGGCTGAGAAGGATGGTGGAGGGCAGAGGAACCATGGGGTTGCAAAGAGTTGAAATCAACTGTGCAACAGAACAAAAAATATCAGGAAACTGCAGGTAAAAACAGAGACACTTGTTTTAAGTCTCCTCCCTTCTTCCTAAAGTTGGGCTTCTTCCTACTTCCCTTCTAGGACTACAGGGTGGGAAAGGACGACCAGTCACTAAAGCAGGGATTCTCAACCTGTGGCCCGTGCATGCGACCCATGGTGCCTTTTCATGTGCCCCCCCCACCGCCTCCTCCCCGCCCAGAAGTGCCATGTGGTGGAGGAAGGGCAAAATGGTCATCCAGCCCCAGAAGCTGTCTGAGGGAGTGTGACCTGGCCCCTGGATTTAAAAGGTTGAGAACCCCTGCGCTAAGGCCTACAGAAAAGGCAGCTATCAAGGTAGACGAGCCAGGCCTGTGAGAAGAGAAAAGAAAAGAGGAGAGGAGAGGAGAAAAGGGAAGAGAAAAGAGGAGAGGAGAAAAGAGTAGAGAAAAGAGGAGAGAAGAAAAAAGAAGAGAAAAGAGGAGAGGAGAAAAAAGAAGAGAAAAGAGGAGAGGAGAAAAGAGAAGAGAAAAGAGGAGAGGAGAAAAAAGAAGAGAAAAGAGGAGAGGAGAAAAGAGAAGAGAAAAGAGGAGAGGAGAAAAAAGAAGAGAAAAGAGGAGAGGAGAAAAGAGAAGAGAAAAGAGGAGAGGAGAAAAGAGAAGAGAAAAGAGGAGAGAAGAGGAGACGCCACCGCGCGAGACGCCACCAATGTTTGTTGGACCTTGTTGGACTCTCCCACGGCCAGCCGGCCTTGGAGGGAGAAAAACCTGGGGGCCTTGGGCGGCCATAGAGGATTTTGTATGGGGGGGGGGGTCTTTGGTGGGATATTGTTTCTTTTGTATATTATGGAAGCCGCCTAGAGTCAGGTTCGCCTGAGCAAGGCGGGGTATAAATTTGAAGAATAAAATAATATAAATAAATAAAAGAGAAAAGAGGAGAGGAGAAAAGAGAAGAGGAAAGGAGAAAAGAGAAGAGAAAAGAGGAGAAGAGAAGAGAGAAGAGAAAAGGAGATGAGAAAAGAGAAGAGGAAAGAGGAAAGGAGAAAAGAGAAAAGAGGAGAAGAGAAGAGAAAAGAGAAAAGAGGAGATGAGAAAAGAGAAGAGAAAAGAGGAGAAGAGAAGAGAGAAAAGAGATGAGAAAAGAGAAGAGGAAAGAGGAAAGGAGAAAACAGGAAAGAGGAGAGGAAAAAAGAGAAGAGAAAAGAGGAGAAAAGAGGAGAGAAAAGAGGAGAAGAGAAGAGAAAAGAGGAGATGAGAAAGGAGAAGAGAAAAGAGGAAAGGAGAAAAGAGGAGAGAAAAGAGGAGAAGAGAAAAGAGAATAGGAGAAAAGAGAAGAGAAAAGAGGAGAAGAGAAAAGAGGAGAGGAGAAGAGAGAAGAGAAAAGAGGAGAAGAGAAGAGAGGAGGAAAGGAAAAGAAAGGAAGAGAAGAGCAGATTGTTCCCTCCGTGCACATAACCAGGATTTGCCAATCGGTTCTTAGACCAGCCAAATGCCCGGAGCAGGGACGCTGCAGAAGAGCCAAGCCTGCGAGAAGAGACGCGATGCTGGGAGCTCTCTTCCCTCCGCGCGCCTCGCCACGGGTTGCCCACGGACTTCAGGCTGCGGACGGAGGCTGCTTCAACGGCAGAGGCGCATCCACCTTGGCAACCTTCCCCCGCTCGCCCCCGCCCTTCGCGCGGCTGGCCCCCGGCGACGCGCAGGCGCCTGGCAAGCCAGGAGGCGCAAAAGCGCTCCGGCTGGCCAGGCAGGCAGCCAGCCTCGCCGGGTCTTCCTTGAGCCTCGGCGGCCGGGATTCGCTTCTCCTCCGCCATGGCGCCTCCGCTGCAGCCGCTGCGCGTCTTGCCGCTGCCCAGGCAGCAGTCGCTGGCCTCGCCCTCGGTGCTCAACCCCTTCGTGCAGGAGACGCGCCTGGAGGCGCGAGCCAAGTCCCGGGTACCTGGCGGGCTCCTTGGGGGAAAGGGTGGGTGGGTGGGTGGGGAGGAGGACGACTTCCACGCAGGGGAATCGGGGTCGAGGGCAGATGGGGATTTGCTGCATCCACTCTTGCCTGGCCACGATTTCCACCCCAATAAAATAAAATAAAATAAAACTGTAGCACTTTAAAGACTAACTGCTATATAAAAATATAGCAGTTAGTCTTTAAAGTGCTACAGTGTTTTTTATTTTGTTTTGTTTGTTTTGTTTTGTTTTGTTTTCTGATGTGTTCGAACCACAGACTAACACGGCTACTATTCCAAAAAAATTTTTTTTACTGTATTACTTTACTTTATTTTATTACTTTATATTATTCTATTTTATTTTACTGCTTTGCTTTATTTAACTATCTTAATTTAATTTATTTTGCTATTTTATTTTACTTTATTTAACTTTACTACTTTATTTTATTTTACTTCTAGACTCTAGGGGCGTGATGGTGAACCTTAGCATTCCAGGTATTCTTGGATTTCAATTCCCAGAAGCCCAGGTCAGTGATCCGTCTGATCAGGGTTTCTGGGAATTGAAGTTCCAAGAACACCTGGAATGCCAAGGTTCACTATCACTGTTCTAGGGTGTGGTGCTCATCCCCGTTTACAGCCAAAGGGCCAGCACTGTCAGAGTGCACGGAATGCTGTTACCTTCCCACTGAAGTGGTATCTATTTACCTACTTGCAATTTCCTGCTTTCAAACTGCTAGGTTGGCAGGAGCTGGGACAGGGATGGGAGCTCACTCCCTCATATAACACTCAGGTCTTGAACGGCTAACCTGCCAACCTTCCAGTCATCAAGTTTAGCATCTTAACCACTAAACCACCTTTATTTTATTTTATTTTATTTTCCCAGGGACTGTGGTGGCTTAGTGGTTAAGACACTGAACTCGATGATTGGAAGGTTGGCAGGTAAAGAGTTTGTGACCCAAGTGCTGCACGATGGACTGGGCTCCTGTCTCTGTCCCAGCTCCTGCCAACCTAGCAGTTCGAAAGCAAGAAATTTCAAGTAGATAAATAGGTACTGCTTCAGTAGGAAAGGTAACAGCATTCTGTGCACTCCGGCATCTAGTCAAGCCTGCCACATGACCACACAAACATCTGCGGATGCAGACAGTGCTGGCTCTTTGGCTGTAAATGGAGATGAGCACTGTACCCTAGAGTCAGATACAACTGGCTGTCAAGCAAGGGCAACCCATAGTTTTTAACTTTTACAGTACAGTATTTTACTTTGCTATTTTATTTTGTTTTACTACTTTATTTTGTTTTACTTTACTACTTACGTTTTTCAGATGGTATTGTTACTCTAGTACTGCAATGGATGTAAATGAGTGTGTGTTTGAGTAATAAAGATTTCTCAACTTGTTAGATACAAATTTAGGAAATGTTTCTGCTTTTTTTTTCTAGACAGCAGCTCCCAGAAATGTGATGTCTGGGAAATTCTGTAATACCAGGTCTTTATAAAGCAGGATTTCCAAACTCCAGTTTACATGCCAAATAACTTCCTTGCCTTGTTATAAATCTTGTCCGGGGCCCTTTATTGTAGGAGGGGTTGGATTTTTAATCTGAATTACAAGATTTAAATGGGGACTCCTCCAGAATTATGCTGATGTTTAACACTTAGAGCTTCTTAGCTCAATAATACATGATTTCCTGTTATTTAGATTATTACATGCACTGTTCATACAAGATAAACATGCTTTTGCTCCTATAAATGCTGCCAACTTCACTGCTACTAGTTAGTTGCTGGAGCAATACAAACTTGCAAGAGTTTAAACTTTCAAAGGAAGGAAGGAAGGAAATATCTTTGTGGGTTTGTCTAATGATTGCAATTGTGTTTCCTTTCCCTGTACTGCTGGGTAACTTATACTTCCTCAAATAGCAGACATAGCCTAGTATTTTGAGGAACTAAGCCAGGGCTTCCCAACCTAAGGCTTGTGGTCTGGATCCGGCCCCCAGCAGAATTTCATGTAGGCCCCACCGCCCAAGGCATTTGAGAAACAAAATGACCACCCCTTTGAAGCTGTTGGAACAAAATGGCCACCCCAATCATGCAGACAGGGCAAAATGGCAATTTGGCCCTCAAAGGTGATTGAGAGAGGGTGACCCACCCCCTGGCTTGAAAAGGGTAGGGACCCCTGAACTTAAGCCAACACTTCTTGTTTTGAGGATATAATGGCCACTATTTTTCAAAATATTCATACCTCTAACCTTCTGCCATAAAACAGATTATGAGTCTTTGTGTCACACTGAATGAGTTACAGTTACATTTGGGAGAAAGATGCCTGTAAAGTTTGCAAGAGCTTCTTTAAAAACAAATGCAAAAATAAAGCTTCATGGAAACTGAAAATGTAACTCAATGGAGACCTCCAGTTACCTTCTTCCTCATTTTCTAAACATCTCTCAAACTTGCTGAGAGATTCTGGAAGCTATATATTTTTTCCCAAAGTAACTTTTCAAAGCTCTGTTGAAGTGGAATGGCTCCGGCCCAAATTGAAGACTGTCTTAGAGAGAAATCCTTCTGAGTAGAACTGTCATCGAGAAAACACAATGGCAGACCATCTAGACTAGTGTTGTTGGCTCAACTGGCAGAAATCATACTGCAGAATTTCAGAAAGGCTTCTTTCCCATCCTTACCCAAAAATTCCTTTTTCCCTGGCAGTCTTCCACCTTAATACCAACTGGTTCACATCTGCTCAGTTTCCAAAATTGTGTTAAAGGGAGGACTTTGTGCAGCTGGATAAATATGGTCCTTTGAATTGCTAATACCGTAGCTGGTTTTCAAATGCTTATTGGCTGTAGCATGAAGAAGGAAATGGGAGAAGGAAGACACACACCTGAATAAACTGCACACCTCCACTAGCATAGTTCTAAGATCTAAGGTTGCATTATTATTTTCTATTGAACTGTGCATAATTTAGGCTGCCTAATAATGAAACTTCCTTGACAGGCAGGATACCTCTTGCCAGTTAGTGGGTAAGGCGGAGATGTCTTTATACATTGTGTTTATTTATTTATTTAGACTTATTTAACCACCCCTTGCCAAGGCGACTCTGGGTGGTTTACAATGTAAGAAACCACACTGACATAAAAACACTCTCAACGCACAATACACATAAATAAAACATCATAAAACTCTGAAATCTAAAAATCTCTTCTAAAGGCCAACAATTCTGGCTGGAGGTGGAGGTTATTCGTCAGGAGGTTCAAAAGAGATGAGCCTCTCCAGCCGTTGGTACGCATAGAGAGCTCCTCTGGTCCACTCTAGTAGGGCAGGCAGATGTTCTCGGGGTGACGTGGTCTCTTAGATACTCTGGTCCACTGGCATGTAGGGCTCCAAAGGTCATGACCAGCACCCTGAATTGCACCCAGAGGCACACCAGCATGAGTCCCAAGTGCTGGGTCAGCCCCAAACATGTAGAGAGTTGTCCGTTTTTGCAGCTGTGAGAAATCTTGCTTTGCTCAAAGGAATGTTGCTGAAAGACAAGGAAATGAAAATAGGAAGTTCGGTTCAAAATAAGGGCATGGCGAACATTGCTGAACTTTGCAAGGCAACAATATTCAGGCACCAGTAGGAAAGACAGAGGTCAAAGTGGGGTTTGGAGGGAAAAGTGTGATTGGAAACGATCATGACGTTTCCCTCACAAGGTTCTCCATCTGGGGCTTTATATGGCTTTCTGGTAAATTGAGCATTTAACTTAATTTAATTTAATTATCTCACTTGTATGCTGCTCAATCAGGAAACCCGACTCAGGGTGGCTCACGCAATATTATTCAGTAAACACAATAATACAATATAGTCAATAATTATACCATATTCATCCTACAAAATCACATATCCTAATAGAAAACAATAAAATACAATAGTACAACGGCCTCTCCATTCCGGTCGCAGGCAAGTCTGAGGGCGGCAGTGGCGAAGTCCTGCCATGTGCCATCATAGTGGCCTTTTGTACCCCAGGGGCATTTAGAAATCACATGACAGAGATGTTTCACAACTTCAGTGGGGAGTTGGCAGGAGCTGGGACAGAGACGGGAACTCACTCCGTCATGCAGTACCTGGGAATCAAACCTTCCAGTTGGTGAGTTCAGTATTTTAACAACTTGAGCCACTGGACCTAGTAAAACCATTGCTCAAATATCTCATTTATCTTGAAATCTCTGTTAGGGTTGCTATCAGTTCTGACTTGACGGCACATAACAGAAACTTCTCAGCCTTTTCTATCCTTAACAAAGCAATACTGTTTTGAACCTCATTGATTTTCAGGTATAAATGTCTTTTTCTTGAGCAACTTTGTCACTTTTCCTACTTAGTTCGGTCTAATTAAATTAAATTAAATTAAATAACAGGAGTTCTCAACCTTTTAAAGCCAGGGGCTGGGTCATGCTCTCTCAGACAGCTTTGGGTGCCGGATGGCCATTTTGCTCTTCCACCACATGACACTTCCTGGTGTGGTGGAGGCAGTGGGGGCTCCCACATGAAATGTTGCTGGCCACATTCAGCCCACAGGTTGAGAATCCGTGGTCTATACCACGGCTGGGAAAGTGTTGGCCTTTAATTCCTATCAGCACCACCCCCCTGCTTGACTGAGAGTATTTTGGCCTTTAGGCAGAATAAACTCTTTGTTTGCAATATGCCTTTCAGCTAGATCATAAAACAATAAGACCAATGCACTAAAAATCAGAGAGACAAGAAAATAATCAGTCAGATATACTTACAAGGTTAAATAGCTAATTTGGCAAAAAGAAATAAAATTTAGAGGCTACATTGTTTAGGCCGATGGGACACAAAGTTCAAAGGTTTGGGAAGGCCAAACCTTTCCACCTCCAATTTAAAGCAGGAAGCGTGGCATTCAAACAGCTGGAGCAATATAATGCTTTTGGACACTGATCTTTCTTCCGAGGAAACAACTGTGCAGCACAGAAGAGTTTGGGTTGTGTTGAAGGACACACTGTCATTGGACATTGCTACAGCCAGGGTGATTAATGTCATTTTAGCAGGTTCTGACCTGACTTTTGCTGGCTGGATAGCTCAGTGGTTAGGAAACTGTCTACCAATCCAGAGGCTGGGAGTTCAATTCCCCGCTATTCCTCCTGTGAGAAGAGCCAGTCTATAGGCACAGCTGCACAGTGTCTCCAGAAGAAGGGGATGGGAAACCCTTTTATGTGTATTCTGTACCTAGAAACCCATGGAAAGTGTTGTTGACAGCCAGAGCTGACTTGGTAATGCACTGTTATTATTATAACCTGACCTTTATTCATGTGTCATCTGTGGCTTCTCAAACCAGTTTTGCAACATAACATTGTTTTTGTTTGAATGTATTCAAATATTTACATTAACTTTGTCAGTCCTACCTCTTCCAGTCTCTCTTCCCTTGCCCAAACTGATATACAGTCAAAGTTCATGGGCCAGAATTACTCATGGTATCTTTTGGCAGTTGGCCAATGATGGAGGTAAGCGGAAGGTGCTTCCATGAGATTAAATCAATTTGGGCGGTGGTGGGTGTAATCCAGACAACCATCGCTGAAACTATGACCTAAGTGAGGTCCCATTTCACATGGGCATATATGCTTCCTATGTGGTTCATCAATGCTTCCTACACATGGGCTGTCTTGGAAATTGCTTCAAGGAAATAGGAAGAACCCTAGCTTTTTAGACTCAATAGGCATAATAAAATCCCAAAGTAGGGAGCACTTGAACAGCTAGTCAAACATAGCTGTACAAACAAATACAGTAGATGCAAATGCATGCAGCATTTCAGTATACAAACAGCCTCGGGACAAGAGGCAGACAAAAATATGCAGACATACAGTGCCTTTAAGGGAGCCAGAATGTCTAAATACTTTTTTTTACAAGGATCGACATGCAGAAATCTGCAAACAAATATTTCAAATCCTGCAGGTACTTCACTCCAAAAAAGAAATTGTTTATCCAACTATGATTTGAATGTTACGAAATTATGTAGCCCCAACTGGTCTATTGAAGCATATGCATTTTCAGAGCATGCAGGTGAGCTAAGATATTTCATTGTGATTTGTAAATTATTCTTTCTCATTTTTCTAGGCTATCCTGTTGGGGATTTTTCTGGTCCCCCTGCGCGTCACATGTATATTCTTACTTTTGGTAATGTCCTGGCCATTTGCACTACTGGCAACAACCGGCAACTCTGAAAAGGTGGCTACGCCTGTTTGCAAGTGGAAAAGGTAATAGAGCACTTAGAAATGTCTCAGTATGACAGATCGGGAATGCGTATCCTCTGATTTTAGATCTCCATGAATGCAAAGATTTCATAAACTAAAGCTTAAGCTGGAACTGTTACTTTATGATCCCCAAGAACCATGTTGCATGAATAAATGTGCAGGAGCTCTTGTAAAAGTAAAGGTCTTCTTTGTGTCTCACTCTTGTGTCTAACTCATTTACAGCCAAAGGACGAGTGCTGTCTGCAGCTGAAAACATTTCTGTGGTCACAGGGCAGGCATGGCTAGTTCCAAAGTGCATGGAACGCTGTTACCTTTCCCGCCAAAGCGGTACCTATTTCTCCTCTTGCAATTTCTTGCTTTTGAACTGCTAGCTTGGCAGGAGCTAGGGCAGATGATGGAGTCTCACTCCTTCACACAATGTCTCGGGTCTTGAACTACTGACCTGCTGATCAGGTCATCAAGCTTAGCGTCTTAACCACTAAGTCACCAGAAACCTGGAAAAGCTTTAACAACCCCTTTAAATCTTCAGCTGTTTCTTCCTCCCTCCTTCCCTCCCTCTCTTCTTTAAGCATAATGAAGAGATACCAGTTCTGAAGAGGATCACATATAAACAGTAATTTGCTAGTCGTTTCTGAGTTTTAGTATTGCTGTTGTTTTAAAGTGGTGGGAGTGATGTAGTGTCAAATAACACATTTGAGTGCTTGTTTTCCTATTGTAGTTCTTGTTTTCTTCCAATTTTTTTAAACAGAAAAATATCCCTCTCTGCCTTCACATTCTTTGGTCACATCTTATTCTTTGTGATGGGCTTCCAAGTCAAAGCGAAAGGGAAAGTAGCCAGTCCGGAAGAGGCCCCGATCTTTGTAGCAGCGCCGCACTCAACCTTTTTCGATGCGATCGCCTGTATCTTGGCTGGTTTGCCGTCAATAGTCTCGAGGGAAGAGAACCTGTTGGCACCCATCCTTGGAAGTAAGTGTCTCTGCAAAACGTAAGGAAGGGGATCCCAACCTTTTCAAGCCGGGGGCCAGGTCATGCTCTCTCAGCCAGCTTCAAGGGCCGGATGGCTATTTTGCTGTGCCTTCATGACAGCTTCAAAGGGGTGGCCATTTTGTTATTTTAATGCCCTTGGAAGGGTGGAGGGGTCACATGAAATGGTGCTGTGGGCCAGATTCGGCCCAGAGGCCTTTGGTTGGAAACCCCTGACTTAAGGGAAGGTGTGCCAGTAAGTCTCTAACCCTAACCTTAACCCTAACCCTTTTAAGTCTCTTAACACATTTATTAAAAATGGATGTTGTCTCACATACTGCATGTAGCAGAATGAGATATCTGAGTGGTCAGACCTCAAGTGTTCTGCATAGGAACACATCATTTTCTTTGTAGCACAAACCTTTGGCACTTCTTCAAGAGTTGTGTGCCCCCCCCTCCCAACCTGAAAGTCAAATTTCTTCTCCCAAGGGAGTCAGAGTTTTCAGCTAAGATGATCAGATTTTATATAACCTGATCATCTCAGTCCGGATATATTGCTTTGTTGTCCTATGACAATTTCCTCCAAGGATACAACATGGACCTAACTAAAAGACTTGAGTATGTATTTCTAAACAGGGTACATATCTGCAGTGCAACCTGTGGTGGTATCCCGTACCGACCCTGATTCTCGGAAGAATACAATAAATGAAATAAGCAGACGGGCAACTTCAGGAGGCGAGTGGCCCCAGGTAGGTAGAATCTTGAGCTTCTCACAGTGGTTGAATAGACACATCTGTATATGGGCATGTTAATGTATTCAATACTAATACACTAGTACCCCGGATAACGTTATGACTTGGTTCCACAAGTCTCGTCGTTATCCGGTTTTTAACGTTGTGCGATACATTGATCACACAATGTTAAAAAAAGCCCTGTTTCCCTGGAGGCTGCAGCAAGCCAGAACGTCGGGATTTGAATCCTGACATTTTGGCTTGCTGCAGCCTCCAGGGAGGTGGGGGAACTTTGGAAACAGCTTGGATCGGGTCTCCCCACCTCCCTGGACCTGGCCGGGGGGGGGGGTCAGATACCCCAAAATTGGTAAAAAAAAAAAAAGAGTCCATTTTTTTACCAATTTTGGGGTCTCTGACCCCCCCCCCCCCGCCGGGTCCAGGGAGGTGGGGAGACCCGATCCAAGCTGTTTCTGGGCTTCCCCAACATCTCAGCCAGTGCAGCAAGCCAAAACATCAGGTTTCGAATCCCGACATTCTGGCTTGCTGCAGCCTCAAAGAGGGTGGGGGAACTTCAAAAATAGCACGCATCGGCTCTAGGGAAGTCAGGAGACCCGATGCGTGCTAATTTTGAAGTTCCCCCACCCTCTTTGAGGCTGCAGCAAGCCAAAATGTCGGGATTCGAACTCTCACATTCTGGCTTGCTGCACTGGCTGAGGACGTCGGGGAAGCCCAGAAACAGCTTGGATCGTGTCCCCTGCCTGCTTCAGAGAGATCAAAGGACCCGATCTACAGCTGCAGGGTGGCTGGGGAAGCTGACGGGGACTCTCTGTCGGCTTCCCTAGCCACCTGCCCTTGCCTCCGCAGCTGTGGGGTGGCTGGGGAAGCCGACGGGGGAGCCCCCCGTCAGCTTTCCAGCCACCCCACCCCTGCCTTCGTAGCTGCAGGGTGGCTGGGAAGCTGAATGGAGAAGCCCGTTCAGCTTTCCAGCCACCCTGTTGCTAAGAACGACTGTATCGGATAACGCTAAAAATCGCGTTATTCGATACAAGATTTTTCCGAAAATCTTGTAACGTTATGCGGTTTTAGCGCTATCCGGTACTCGCGTTATCCGGGGTATTACTGTACTGTAATTGCATGCCGTCAAGTCAATTCTGGCTTGTGATCCTTTTTGAGGTTTTCTAGGTAGAAAATATTCAGAATTGGTTTCCCATTCCCTTCTTCTGGGAATACCCTGGGACTGTGCAGTTTGCTCATAACTACATAGGCTGGCTCTTTCTCCCAGGAGGCACAGGCTCCACAGGGAGATACCTAAACCACTGACTTACCCATCCAACTGTTCACTTCTCTACATCTGTGTATATATACACACATGCACATACATAGCCACAATTTGTTCTGTTTCTTAGAATATACCTCCTAACATTAACAAAAGTGGAACAGAAATAAGTTTTTGTTGTTCAGTCGCACAGTTGATTCCGACCCTCTGCGACCCCATGGACCACTGTCCGCCAGGCACTCCTGTCCTCCACCATCCCCCTCAACTTGCTCAGCTCTGTGCCCATTGTGTCCACAATACCATCTAGCCATCTCATCTTTGGCCACCCCCTTCTTCTTTTGCCCCCAACCTTTCCAAGCATCAAGGCTTTCTCAAGTGAGTCTTCTCTTTTCATTTGATGTCCAAAGTAGTTTAGCTTCATCTTTACTATCTGCCTCTCCAAGGAGCAGTCAGGGTTGATTTCTTCTAAGATTGACCTATTTGTTCTCCTTGCTGTCCAGGGGATTCTCAAAACTCTCCTCCAACACCACATCTCAAAGGCATCTATTCTATGTAAGCAAAAGTTAATTCCATTTATGGGTGTGTCTTGAGCTGCACATGAACCGAATGTAGAGGGCCACCTAGCGGTAACAAACTAGATCAATAATAATAATAATAACAATTTCATGTCAGAAATTATTCTGGGTTGAAAGAATTTTTGCTGGAGGAACTCCACTTCAAAAAGGACACTTGGTGTAGATTGATTTCATTCATTAAAGATACAGAATAGTAGCAAAAACGTAGAAATCTTCAATGATAAAAATAGATTTAAGTAAAACAGCTAATCAAAAGCATATTAGAACAACCATCCATTTCTCATCCATTTCTAGACAAGCTTATATGTCTACTCTAAGACTCTTCCTACACTAAAACCCATGGACCAGTGTAAATTGTCACTCATTGCACATCTCATCAAAACTTATCAATCAAACCATTCCCTTTAACATAACATTTATTCTTGTGGCTCATAGAGGTGTTCTTTGGGCACAGATCAGAAGTCTTTTATAGATTCTGTGGAAATAATTTCTAGATTTATAAGGTAAGGGTAAAGGTTCTGTTCGACTCTAGGGGGCAGTCCTAATCTCCATTTATAACCAAAGAGACAATGCTGTCTATATCTGCAGACATTTCCATAGTCATGTGGCAGGCATGACAAGACATGGAACGCGATTACCTTTTCCACCAAAGTGGTACCTATTTATCTACTTGCAATTTCATGGTTTCGAACTGCTTATACAATGGTTCAAGTGAATGATTTTTTTTTACTCTTTGTTTTTCCCCAACTCTTCCAGATCTTGATTTTTCCAGAAGGTACATGTACGAACCGCTCTTGCCTGATCACTTTTAAACAAGGTGAGGATGACTTTATTGCTGAAAAGCTAGAAATTTGGTGAGAATAAAAAGAGACTGTATATTCCATTCATGCAGGTTGTCCCTGGAGTGATTCTTTTTCACTGATTTATCACACAAATTGTCTTTCTAGGAGCCTTTTTACCTGGTGTTCCGGTTCAGCCAGTTCTCATTCGGTACCCAAACAAGTTGGTAAGTTGAGATATTTAGACAATCATCATCATCATCAAATATTATTTGTTCAGCATTTCTGTGATACAAATTTTCTGGTCGTCTACTTTATTAAACTAAAATGCATTATTGTGGGGCTAGAAGTTTCATTGATTCCATTGGATCTACCCTAGTTCAAACTAGTTTGGGATTGATCCATTATAGCCAAAAACCCTACAATAGAAAAACACTCTCATTAGGATCATTGGGTGAGCCGTTTTGGCTTTTCGCGAGCTGCCCATCAGACTTGTCGTTACAGTCTGAATTCTATCATTGGAGGATAGGTGTGCAAATATGACATTAGTTGGGTTTCTGAGACATTTATGTTCGGTATTGTTGTTTATTATTTTTGATTTACCATTTTGATTCTAGTTTTGAGTTTGGCATTCCCTGTTGCCATCTTGGATGTCTGTATGCTCAATCTGGTTTTAGTTCTCTCCATTCAGCACCCAGAGAAAAGTGTGCTGGCAGTATAAAAGTACAACAAATAAAAACAGACAAACAGCATATCCTTCAATCACTTCTGCGATTGCTCTTATAAGTCTCCCTTGCTCAAAAGCTAGCCCTGTCGAACTCTAGGGGTCAGTGCTCATCTCCATTTTTACCGTCAAAGAGCCAGCCCTGTCTGTGTCTGCAGATGTTTTCATGGTCATGTGACAGGCATGGCTTGACACCTGAGTGCACAGGATGCTGTTACCTTTCCTGCCAAAGTAGTACCTATTTATCTACTTGTAGTTTCTTGCTTCCAAATGACTAGGTTGGCAGGAGCTGGGAAAGATGCCTGTTATCTTTCACAGCTTACCACAGAACTAGAACCTTGATATCTGAAGCCTCTGAAGTTTCACTCCACTGTTTTAGTAATTTATCCACTTTGGATAAAGAGCCCAGGAGGCACAGTGATTAAATTGCTGTACTGCAGCCAGAATGTTGTGAGCTTGATCCTGACAGGGATCAAGGTTGACTCTGCCTTCCATCCTTCCTAGGTCAGTAAAATGAGTCCCCAGCATGTTGAGTCAAAATGTTAATTACTCTCTCAACCTCCCAGAGCAGGGGTGCCCAAACTTTTCAGGTCATGGGCCGGTCGCGTGGTTCAGTGGGCCAGTCATGTGGTTCCTTCCACCGGAAATGGAAGTAAAACATACCTTGCAATCTGTTTTGCAACAGGATGAGATAGATTTTAAGCTGCCATTTTCTCTGCTTAAACCAGGGGTGGCCAAATTGAGGCCCGCAGGCTGGATCTGGGCCATGTGCCACAGTTTGGGCGCCCCTGTCCCAGAGAGTGCATTAAGCACTATAGTGTAATTGCTTTGCTTTACAATAAATCAACACTTGAATTTCCAATAGAAAGTAGCTGGATTCACCCGGTGGATTCTGCATAGCCTTTCTAATATGCTGCATCTCAAAGGATCCTGGAACCTCCCTGACCTTGAAACCACATCCGGTCCACTTGCTGTAATGATGACAGATCTCGGGATGGTCCATAAGCCACCTGCTACCTGTCTCAACTGGAATGTTATGCTTGCATTTTCAATGATCCCGTAATTTTCTTTCTTTCTTTTTTTTTCATTTTAGGATACTGTGACATGGACTTGGCAAGGCTACACCTTGTAAGTGCAAAACTCTAATGACAAATGCATTTCTTAGAAAAATCTGCTGCTCTGGTTGTTTTCAGACTGGACTACATTTCGAAAATATTGCAGAGTGGACACTTTTAGTTTTGAAACTGTAATTTAGCCGCCTGTTGCAGTTATATGCTGTCTTTCTGCCAAACAGCTCAAGGCGGCATCCATTACTCCCCGTCACCTTGGTTTTTATTGTCACAACATCTTTGTGGGGTAGATTTAAGAAGGATGATCAGAGGCCTGGAAACCAAGCCATATGATGATAGACTGAAGGATCTAGGCATGTTTAGCCTTGAGAAAGAGAGACTCAGAGGGGACATGATAGCAATCTTCAAATACCTAAAGGGGGCAGGATCTGTTCTCCATTAGACCAGAGTGTATGATGCATAATAATAGGTTGAAACTAAAGGAAGCCAGATATAGGCTGAATATTAGGAAAAACGTCTTAATGGTTAGAGCAGTAGGATAGCAGAACCAACTGTCTCGAGACCATTCCAACACTGGAAGCGTTCGAGAGAGAATTGGACAACCATCGGTCATATCTGCTCTGATTCAGGTTCCTGCATTGAGTAGGGGATTGGACTCAATGACCTCAAAGGACCCTTCCAACTCAGTTATTCTATGATTTAAGTTGAATTATAACAACTAACTAAAGGTCAGCTAGTAGAGTTTATGGCAGAGAGGGACTTTGAACCCAGGCATTCTCACAACAGACAGAAAGATGAAGAAAGCTAGTCAATTTACTTGTTGTTAATGTGACATGCAGTCTCAACATTTATGTCATGGGGGGTTCTAGCCTCTGGCAGGAGACCAGCCATTTCTGATAACTGATGCTCTGCACTGCATGTACTCTTAATTCACTGGGGTCCTGAGCATTTAAATAAGGAAGACTATTTTTGTGGAACATTATCAAGGTTTCTCAACCTTGGGCCTCCAGGTCTTCTTGGATTTCAAATACCAGATGCCCAAGTCAGCACTCCGGTCGGTGTCTAGTCATCCTGCCACATGACCATGGAAATGTCTGCAGAAGCAGACAGGGCTGGCTCTTTGGCTTAGAAACAGAGATGAGCACTGACCCCTAGAGTCGGGTACGACTGGCTTTTGAGCAACGGAAACCTTTACCTTTAAGTCAGCACTCCTGCTGATCAGGCCTTCTGGGAGTTGAAGTCCAAGAACATCTGGGGACCGAAGTTTGAGAAACCCTGACATAATATACAGCTGCCTGAGTAAAACAATGTCACTCTCAATTGCCACTAGAGGGTGCAAAAGAACTGTTTCGGTTGTTAATATATACCTTGGATACCTTTGAAAATACTGTACAGTACTGTATATGGAAAAAAATGATTAGGGGTGAATGGAGAGAGCCTGCCAAGCTCAAAGCATAGATATGTGCAGGTCCCATGTCTGTAGAAATTTCCCACCCTCCATTTATAGAAATGGGGAGGGGGACTTTAGACACCCCCCCCCAAAAAAAAAAAAAGCTGCTAGGTTTATTTTATTTTATTTCAAGAACCCAATTTACTTTCTTTATTTGTGTCAGGTGTACCACCATCATATAATAATATACAAAGCTAAATTTATTTATTATTTATTTATTTGCTCATATTTACTATCCCGCCCCAATCGGGTAAACCCGACTCTGAGCGGCTTACAGATTAAAATCATAGGTTAAGCCTATGATAATACTAATATGAAATATAACACATGTGAAAACAAAATAGAATTTAAAAGGGCTAGATGGCATCTGCCCAATATCAGGCCACATCATCATTTCCTCTTGCCAACATAAGGTCCTCCTCAGTGCACATTGAGGGGCATTGTGTGCATTGTATCATATGGAAGATAGTTTGTACTTCTCCACATTCATACAGGCTGTCATCTACATGGAAACCCCACTTTCTCAGATTAGCCCTTGATCTTCCAACCCCCACCCCCACTGTCTATTTAAAGCTTTTCACACAAGCCATGGTTGTTCTTGGCCAGGCGGTAGAGAGTCATGTGGTTCAGCCCAGTTGTCTGGTAGCTCCTTGCTTGCCTTCCATAGTTCTAGGGCGGTCTGTGGGGGCTGGTTATTCAGAGGGGGAGAAGTTGTGAGGAATCTGTGCCTTGATTTCAGTCTCCACTTTGGTGATCAAATAGCAGGTGTGTTTCCGAGGAAACACCAGAAGTAGAAATGCCCAATTCACTGTCTATTGAAGATCCCAGAACACAGGATGAGGCAATTAAATGCAATGAAATAGTTTATCATCAATTTTAAAAAACAGGTTGTTCAGTAGCAGGTTTTCTATTATTATTTTTTAATTCTTCCAGCAAAGAAGCATTATTTCTGACTCTGTGCCAGCTCTTCACGAGAGTTGAAGTCGAGGTAAGAACCAAAGAAACATCTCTGTCTTCTCAGATGGGGCAGTACAATTGGACCCTGAAGGAGTCGGTCCACAAACTAGCACACAAAACCCCCATAATACTGCACATGTTTGCTATTTGGAAAGTCCGACAAGACTCTTACCGTCTTTTATTTGTTTGAGTTGCTGTATGGACAACAGCATGGGACTATAGTGGCTTAGTGGTTAAGATGCTGGACTTGACAACTGGAAGGTTGGCAGGTCTGCAGTTCGAGACTCAAGTGCTGCATGATGGAGTGAGCTCCCAGTTCTGTCCCTGCTCCTGCCTGCCAACCTAGCAGTTCAAAAGCAAGAAATTGCAAATAGATAAATAGGGACCACTTTGGTGGGAAGGTAAACAGTGTTCCATGACCATGGAAATGTCTGCAGAAGCAGACATCATTGGCTCTTTGGCTATGAAATGGAGATGAGCACTGAACCCTAGAGTCAGATACGACTGGCTTTGGAGCAAGGGTGACCTTTACTTATACCTGTGGAGAACAGCATGACGTAGGCTTTTACCTATTGAAGCTATTTCCACAAATAATCTGCCATCGTTAAGAAATCACAAGAGTTTGGACTTTGATATTTATTAGAGATTTTTTCCTATGAGCAGTTTCACAATGGAAGGACAGGTGGATTCTGTGAACCATATCTGTAGGGTTGTCATTTTTAAAGGATGGAGTTCCACCTTTTTTCCTCCTCAGTTTCTTCCTGTCCATGTTCCAACGGAGGAAGAGAAGAAAGCCCCTGTCTGTTTTGCCAACAGAGTCCGCAACAGAATGGCAAGGTGTGTGTTTCCAAATGTACGTTTTGCAAAGTGTTGGAAGGTTATTGGTGATGAACTTAACTGCATTCACCACGATCCCCTTTTGTCATGCGTGTGGGCCACTTAAATTGGGGGTGTGTAATTATGGCCCGGGTGGTGTAGTGGTTAAGATGCTGAACTTGACAACTGGGAGGTTGGCAGGTCAGCAGTTTGAGACCCGAGTCCTCCACGACGGAGTGAGCTCCCATCTCTATCCCAGCTCCTGTCTACCTAGCAGTTTGAAAGCAAGAAATTGCAAGTAGATAAATAGGTACCACTTCGGTGGGAAAGGTAACAACGTTCCGTGTACTCCAGTGTCTAGTCATGCTTGCCACATGTCCATGGAAACGTCTGTAGACGCAAACAGCACTGGCTCCTTGGCTATAAACAGAAATGAGCATTGAACCCTAGATACCACTGGCTTTTGATTTAATTTTACCTAATTACAACTTTCCAAATACTGATGGATTATAATCACTTTTACCCAGCAGTGCTCTTAATGGTTTCCTTTCCCTTCAACTGCAGCGCTTTGGGCGTTCCTGTCACAGATCACACATACGAAGATTGTCGGCTGATGATTTCCGCAGGGCAGCTGACTCTGCCCATGGAAGCTGGCTTGGTGGAATTCACTAAGATCAGCAAGAAGTTGAGGTAAGTGATGTTTCAATTGCAAAACCAAAAAAATCATTCAGAAAGCACATTTGCTTACAATGGTCTCGATTCTCTCCCCTGGTGTCTGTAGCCCTGGTGCTACAGTATTTCAACTGCTGTACTCCAGCCAAAGCTACTGATGTTGTGAGTTCAATCCTGACCAGGGATCCAGGTTGACTCAGCCTTCTATTCTTCTGCGGTCAGTAGAAGGAGTATGTTGGGGGCAAAATGTGAATTAACTTATGAACTGCCCAGAGGGTGCATTAAGTGCTATGAAGTGGTATGGAAGTCTAATTGCTATTGCTGTTGTTCACAATCCTGAACATGGAGCACAGTGAATCCAAGAGAAGAGTCTCAGAGATCTATGGAAGCTTTCTTCAAGGACATGTTTTCTAGGGCTCTAATTCACTTAGAGAGCCTCTATGCCAGTGATGGTGAACCTTTTAGAGACCAAGTGCCCAAACTGCAACCCAAAATGCGGTTATTTATCTCAAAGTGCCAACACAGCAACAGGGGAGGGAGGAAACTTTGGGCTGCTGGGCAGGGCAAATTCTGTGCTGGGGCAACCTCATGGGTTCCCACAGAGAGAGCTCCCAGTGCCACCTCTGTCACACCTCTATAGCAGGGGTGCCCAAACTACAGCCTGCAGGCTGGATCTGGCTCATGGGTCGTAGTTTGGGCACCCCTGGGAGTGTCATCTAGGTGACTTAGTGGATAAGATGCTAGGCTTGATGGCCAAAAGGTCCAGCAGGTCTGTAGTTTGAGACCTGAGTGAGCAACAGAGTGAGTGCCCATGCCCATCATCAGTCCCACTTGCCAATCCCCAGCAGTTCAAAAGCAAGAAATTGCAAGTAGATAAACAGGTACTGCTTTGGTGGGAAAGGTAACAGCATTTCATGTGCTTTAACATCCAGTCATGCCTGCCACTTGACCATGGAAACATCCGCAGACACCGTTTAAAGCTCTTTGGCTTTCAACAGAAATGAGCAGCAGCCCCTATAGTTGAACACAACTGGTTTTCGAGCAAGAAAGACCTTTACTTTTACCTTTAGGAGTGAAAAATCTCTTTGTCCATTTCTTACCACAGTATGTTTCCAGTTGTTCAGACAGCCTCTGACATTGAGAATGGGGAAATGGGTGCGTGTTTTAGTAGTATCTCAACTACAAAGAGTATTCTAGGTTTTCAGACAGTTGTCGATGCTGACGTGTTGTGAATCGCCCTGGGTCCCTTTGGGGAGGAGGGCAATAAACACATTTAAATAAATAAATAAATCTCTAAGAAGAAATTGAGGATTTTGTGAGAGTGCGTGTGTGTATCTTGGTTTGTTTGTATTTTTGAAGTTTCATTTACACTGGCATGTTAGAAAATGACAAAAAAAAAGTTATTACCAGAACTGCTAAACTTATAGTCAGGAACACTCAATTGAGATGACATTTTATTGATCAGGTAGGGGTTACTTGCAAAGGTGATTAATTTAATTGAATATTTTTGAATTTTAAATGATAATGTTATCACATCTTTTTATACAGCTTACTTTATTGTTCCATCTCATATTTAGCCCATTATTACATCATTTTATGCCACTGTATTTTACTCAGAGGAACTGTAGTGGATTAGTGGTTAAGATGCTGAAATTGATGACTGGATGGTCAGCAGGTCAGCAGTTCGATACCCGAATACTGTAGGACGGAATGAGCTCCCGTCTTTGTCCTAACTCCTGCCAACCTAGCAGTTCGAAAGCAAGAAATTGCAAGTAGATAAATAGGGACCACTTCAGCGGGAAAGGTAACAGTGTTCCATGCATTCCAGTGTTTAGTGATCCCTGCCACATGTCCAATGAAACATCTGCAGATGCAGACAGCGCTGGCTCTTTGGCGATAAACAGAGATGGGTATTGAACCCTAGAGTCAGTTACAAATGGCTTTTGAGCAAGGGTGACCTATACATTTACCTATTTTCCTCAGTCCAGATTATTGTATTTTACACATCCCAACAATTATATTACATACAGTCCAGTCCAACTTATATTTTAATTGATATTGTCACAGAAGCATAGCGTGCCTTGGCGGGGCCCCATATAAAAATTTGTTTGGGGGCCCTTAGGAAGGGTAAAGATTTGTTTTGCTTACGCACGTTGGGGGGCCCCGGGGCCCGGGGGCCCCGTATAATTGATACGGCAGATACGGCGGTAGCTACGCCTCTGTATTGTCAGCAGACTAATCAACTAATAAAAGAATTGAACTGAAACTTTTACACTGACATGTGAGAAAATGACAAAAAATAATGGGTGAGCCTTTTTATGCATTGCCTTCCATCCTAGAATGAGGAATGAGACATTTGTAGTTCTTTTCTTCCCCAATTCCTAACCACATTTGCCTGGTCATGGGAGTAAGCCACAAAGGCATCTTCTGCTTCATGTAAAATGCATTAAGCTTTTTCTTGGCATGGCGTTTGCATTGAGGAATCTGACCTGGCGTTACGCCCAGCTAGCTCAATTTCCTCCGAAGCTAATTTAGCTGTTGTGCTTTTGAATTGCTTTCTACCTCTTGAAATGCCTACCCCAGCCCTTCCCCCTCACCGTCTCCTCTTTTAAACAGCCTCAACTGGAACAACATCAGAGAACAGTTAGACCAATTTGCGGCCATCGCCAACGCCTCCAAGGGTGGCCGGATCGGGCTCGAAGAGTTTGCTAACTACTTGAAGTTGCCTATCTCCAACCCGCTTGAAGAGCTCTTTGCCCTGTTCGATCGAGTAAGTGGGCTCTCGCTTTCTTTAGCCAACAAAAACTTAAACAGAGTTGTGTTGTTTATAGAAGCCAAACTTTGAGAAATAAAAACCTTGGTATGAAGCAGGCAAGGGAGGGGTGTTGTGTGTCACTGAACAAGATGGAGGAGTCGGGTTGTGTTAAGGGCAAGCAAAGAGGAGTAAGAAGTGAGGGAAAATATACGCCTGCGGCTGTTCAGAAACGGCTCTGCGACGCTCAAAACAGGAAACTTTCATCTTGGCTTGTCTTCAGTACAGGGCAGTGTCTTCAACACACACACACACACACACACACACAGTGTGAATTCCAGTTGTGGAGAATGACGTGTATGGGCATGACAGTTTGCTCTGCCTCTGGCAGCTCCGTTGTTTTTCCAGCCCACACCCGGCTTTGCTTTCTTCAGAAGCTTCTGGAGCTAGAAGAGGACGTTTGCTTCTCTTCAAAAGCTTCTCCATGTTTCTTGCTCAGGCTTTGCTAGATGCCGCCACCAGTGGAGGTGGTGGTGGAGGTGGTGGTGGAGGAGGAGGAGGTGGTGGAGGTGGCAGCGGTAGCCGTTCTGCCGCTAATGTAGGTGGAGCTCTCTTGAGCAGCCTTGGAGGAGGAGATGGGGCTGGTGGGGCCCTCATGAAAGGACTTGGAGGACTTTTGTCTGGAGGTGGAGGAGGAGGTGGAGGTGGACTTGGTGGACTTGGAGGACTTTTGTCTGGAGGTGGAGGTGGAGGAGGTGGTGGAAGTGGACTTAGTGGACTTGGAGGACTTTTGTCTGGAGGTGGCGGTGGAGGTGGAGGTGGGAAGAAAGCAGGAGGAGCTGCTGGTCTCCTTGGAGGACTGATTAACATCATCAGTGAGGCTGCAGCTCAATATAACCCTCAGCCACCGCCTGCGGCCCGCACCCATTTTGCCAATGTGGAAGCCAACGAGAGCGACGAACTCCGCCAGTTCCGGCGGCTCTTTGCCCAGCTTGCTGGTGACGACATGGCTGTGTGCCCCACAGAGCTGATGGGCATCTTGAACAAAGTCATGGCCAAGCACCCGGACTTGAAGTCGGACGGCTTCAGTCTTGATACTTGCCGCAGCATGGTGGCTGTCATGGATAGCGACACCACGGGCAAGCTGGACTTTTACCAGTTCCGCTACCTGTGGAGCAATGTCAAGAAGTGGCAGGCCGTCTACAAGCAGCACAGCTCGGGGCCGGCTGGGACCATTGAGAGGGCACAGCTGCCAGCAGCCTTCAAGGCCGCCGGCTTCAACATGCACGAGCAACTCTACACCCTGATGATCCGCCGGTATGCTGATGAAGACGGCACCATGGACTTCAACAATTTCATCAGCTGCCTGGTGCGCCTGGATGGCATGTTCCGGGCCTTCAAAGCCCTGGACAGAGATGGCGATGGGAAGATCCAGATGACCGTTCAAGAATGGTTGCAACTGACCATGTATTCGTGAAGCAAAACCAACGGGAGTTGAATCAATGGGTTGGGGAGATGACTAAGGCATTTGACTCAGCTTTGGCCTATGCAAGCATGATTTTTTTTTTAGTTAAATGATTCTTTAAAAGAAGGTTTACTCTCTCTATTGATGCTTCTTGCAGGGGGCAGGCAAGGAAGGGCAACTATAAAACTTTCTGTTCTTCTTCAATATTCTGCTTTTGGCTTTCTTTCCATAATACATTGCAGAGTCTTTTTGCAATATTGGGGCAGGGATGTTCATGTGCATATTTTATTTTCTAGCCACAGTCATATGTGACTTCAATAATACTCTGTATTGTGTGTGTGTGTGTTCTCCTAGGCCAGTGATGGCAAACCTTGGCACTCCAGGTGTTCTGGAACTTCAGTTCCTAGAAGCCCTGATCAGAAGGAGTACTGACTTGGGCTTCTGGCAATTCGAGTCCAAGAACACATGGAGTGCCAAGGTTCATCACCACTGTCCTAGGCTGTAGAGATGTGTAGGGCAAGCAGTTATGGAAATGGCAAATTGGAAATGCTCTTTAAGGGCATCTAGTCCAGGTTTGGCCAACGTTGGTGCTCCAGGTTTTCTTGAACTTCAATTACCAGATGCCCATGTCAGCACACCAACAGATCAGGTTTTCTGGAAATTGGAGTCCAAGAACACCTGGAGCACCAAGGATGGCCACCCCTGATCTAGTCCAAACCTCTGCTAATACATGGAATCCACAGCTCAAGAATCTCTAACAGATGTTTATTGCACCTTTGTTTCAACCTTTCCACCAATGGAGAGTCCACATTCAGTGGAGGTTTTCAAAAGTGCAGTATACATTAGAAGGTATATTGAAGAGTGCTGGATTATCTCTAATCCACTGACAAATGATCAGTCATTTCCTTTGTGTTGCATACCTTGGGTTTACAACAAAATGTGTTCCCCACCTTCGTCAAAATACTTCCTTCTATAGAAAGAAGGATCTCTGGCTGTAGGACTGAATCTGATTCTTCTGGGATTTTGCCCACTTATCTGTAGTTTTCCAAGTACTCCATTTTGAATAACAGATTGGGGCACCTGGAAAACTATCTTGATGGGTCCCCAACTCCCCCTCCCCCTCTGCTTAAGAAGGACAGAAAAATGCCTATTCTGAGACTTAATCCCTGACTGTACAATCTTGAAGCAAAATTACTCTGATTTTCATGGTTTATATTTTTGGATCACCCTCCTGAGAACTTCTCTGGAATTGATTGTAGTCTTTGGCTAACTATATATTCTCTGTCCTTGTTGTATAGAGTATGACTAAAGCTTCCTATCGCTTTACCCACAATTCTCCCTCACCCCCAGGGATTAGTTTACATTATTATGGGCTTCCTCCCTCCCCTCCCCACAACTTCCAGTTTCCTCCTCTGTTCCTCTCCTCAGCTGACACTAGCAGATGTTCTGTAACTACTAGAAGCTCTTTAGGCTGTTTTGTTTCTTAAAAGAGTTGTTCCTTTAAATGGTTAGCTTGTCTACATCTAGGGGGGCTTCTGTTTTGCGAGTATCCCCACTTAATTTCTAAATGGTTGTCAGTCTTTGATGGCCTACATCAGGGGTTCCTAACTTTTCAATCTGAAGGCCGGGTCACACTCGCTTTGAGGGCTGGATGGCCATTTTGCCTGGCCTACATCATGGGGGTGGCCATTTTGTCCCAATAGCTTCAAAGGGGTGGTCATTTTGTTTCTTGAATGCCCTTGGAGGCACATGCAGTGCAAATAAAATAAACTTGGATGACAACAAAATGAGATTGCAGCTTTCTTTGATCGTATGATGGTTGGATGTGGTGCATAAAAAAAAAGGTTACATCTTTGGACCACATCTCCCAGAATCTCTAGGTGTAAACAAGTTGTATATCCAGGCCCCTGTTGAGAGAGATGTAATCAGTGCTGATCAAATCAAACCAGTCTTTGTTGCAGTCCAAGGTCAGCAGTGTAACATGATTTTTGAAGCCTACCTAGTGCAAATAAAATCTTGACCTGTGTCTATACATGGTGGGTGGGCCATGCCACTTTAGACCCTGGTGGAATGACTTACTCTTCCCTCTGCATGCTTAATGCTTCCCGAATATCAAGCAAAGCAGTTTGAAAGCAAGAAATTGCAAGTAGATAAATAGGTACTACTCTGGTAGGAAAGCTCATGTGTTCCATGGGCAGCTAGACATGCCTGCCACATGAACATGGAAACATGCTGGCTGTTTGGCTGTAAACAGAGATGAGCACTGTACCCTAGAGTCTGATACAAGTTGTTTTTGAGCAAGGGAGACCTTTACCTTTCCCCCAATATCAAGCAGTCCCTGCAACTAGTAAGCTAGCACAACAATCAAAAGATTGGGCTCAAGCCCATCTCCCTGTCCTGTAAGCTTTCTAAGCTTGACCTATGGAAACATTAGATTGTCGCATCCCCATGTGCATCTCGAATTGGGGCAATCCATTCTTCTGCCTATTGCTGACTGAGAGTAAACATGGCTTCAGTTGCCATAAAATGGGACTTCTCAAAGATGTCAGTTGTGTGCTGTAACAAATGGAGGACATCCATCTGGTTCCAAGACATGTTGTCTGGTTGTGTTGATACCCAAGATCTCTGAGCAACAAATCTTTGCAACATGAGCCCTATTCGGTCTTTACTAATAATAATTTCATGTCAGAAATTATTCTGGGTTGAAAGGATTTTTGCAGAAGAAACTCCACTCAGGGGCCGCCCAAATGAGGCTCTTTTCATGTTCCCAAGAGCTGGGACAGAGACAGGCACTCAATCTATCATGCAATACCCAGGTCTCAAACTGCCGACTTGCCAGCCTTCCAGCTAACAAGGCAAGCTTCTTACCCACTGAGCAGCTGCATTCTTTACTAACTCAGATATACTTATCACGGGAAAGGGGGATAATTCTAGCCCTACTTGCTCCGTTTCGGGTTTTGTTGCTTCTCCCTCATTTGAGAGCAGGGAGTTTGAAGAGAAGAGCCTCCACTATCCTTCTTCTTATGTGCCCTGGATCTGGTGTGAGAAAGATCAGCTGGCAACAGCAGGCTGCTGTTGCCCAGGGTACACCCAATTGCACCCACAATTTGTGAGCAGGCTCTTTCTGTGTCCCCTCCACTATCTATTATGTTAGTCTTTAAAACACCACAACACTTTTGTCTTTTTGCTTTGTACAGTATTATTTAAAATTTGATACACTTGCACAAACTAATACTGCTGGCACTTCAAAAACATGAATCTGTTGCGTAATATTTTAATCCTTTGAAGAGGAGAAAAGTTTGGAAAAGTTAATTGGGACGCTTGAATCCCCTACCTCTTCTGTTTGGAGTTGTAGTCTGAAAACTCATTCTTCAAAGTTTTCAGAGGTCATTGCGATGTGCTCTCTCTCTCCTTTCCACATCTACACCTTCCCTTATTTCCTCTCCACCCTATTGCTCCAAAATGTGCACTTTCCCCTTAAAATAACTTATTCCAGGTTTGCCTTAATTGCCAGTTCTGGGCTATTTTGAATCTGAGCCGCCCTTCATTGTTTTGCAAACAAAAAGATGTTTTGCAAAATTAGTCAGAGGGAATGCGGAGGGTGGTTCCATGTTTTCTTGGCAAGGCATGCAGAACAAAACTTTTTATCAAAGTAAAATAGTTTTTCAAATTCCAAACACCTCCCCCCCCCCCAATTACTCATCTCCACACCCAACATGGAAACACCCTGGTTTTGTTAAGTTATATGTAACAGCACCACAAGAAAGTAGGGCATGGTTTTATGCAGATCTTAATTTGAATGCGGAGCCTGCGGTGGCTCAAATGAATAAGGCACTGAACTCAGCAACTGGAAGGTTCAATTCCCCGGTACTGCTTTCAGTGCATTCCTATGGGAAACCATGCTTTGCGCCCTCTTGTGACCAGGTCTGGTAATGACCTGCCAGTCAGTTTTTGCCCCCACCCCCCTTCACTACCCCAGCCTTCTAAGCTGCTGAAAAATGGCAAAAAAGCTGGAAACAATGGTGCGGCTATGTCTGCCACCATGTGCCAAGCACTGGGAGCAACCACAGCTGAATCTGCTGTTGCTCCCCGTAAATAAATAAATAAATAAATAAAAACCCCTATTGATATAAAGATTTATTTCCTTGAAGCGGACCATCATTTTCTATGGATTTCTTTTCCTGAAGTGAGTTTTCCGGTAAGCAAACCGTCTGTAAAGTGGGGGGTTTTCTGCTTTTTCTGCAAGTTGCTTGGAGCAGAATACTGGACCCATGTCCTCCCCACTTCAACTACATTTCAGCCCTATGAGAGAGATGAAAGTAAGAGGATGTGATTGGTGTATACAGTCACCCATTGAGTTGTGTAGCCAAGTTGGGATACAGGTTCACCGCATCCTAGTAGACAGTGAGTATCTGGCAATCTTAGCTAGTTTATTTAAGCACTATTCCTTCTTCAGTTCAGTGACACAGACGTTATGCAAGATCCATTGTTCCTCAAAATTTGTCCTGCAGTTTCAGTCCTTTTTTCGGTTCTTTCTTCACCATCATAATATTGCCAAAATGGGCAAATCGCAGTTCATGTGGCTGTGGGTTCCAAAAGGAATACATGCACCAATAATTAGGACTGAGAGAGTGTGATCCAGGCCCTGGCTTGAATAGGTTAGGAACCCATGTTCTAACTTATGGTGACCCTAGGAATGAGCAATCTCAAGATATTGTGCCCTCAACAGCTCTGCTCAACCTCTGCAAGTTATACCCTTGTGTTTCCTTTGGGGAATCAATCCATCTTGCCATTGGTCTTCCTTTTTTTCCACTGCCATGGACTTTTTTCAGCATTATTGTCTTTGTCAGCAAGTCTTATGCCTAAGACCCTTATGTTGAAGGATAAATGAAGGGATTCTCCTGAAAATATGTTTTCCCCTTTGAACCATAGTCTGTGGATTTCTCGCTCTTTTATGGAATGGCAGTACTGTACATGCACAACCATGAGTTGGGACCTGTTTAGCTAAACTACCGACCAAATATAGCTCCCGGGGTCTAGTCTCCACTTTGCCAATGTTGCCTTGTTCTATTCTGAGAGGTGGAATATGAGAAGATCTGAACTGCTGCCACTCAAGAGCCTTGCAAGTCACATGGGAGAGATTTCTGTCCTCTCTTTCAGTTCCTTATGAAAAGCTCCATTGATGACTCCAGCGGGGAAGGGCTGGCACTGGAGGAGAGAGCAGCAGCTGCTGTTGCATTCTCTCAAACCCATGTCAGAGTAGGATGTTGTTGTTCAGATGCACAATCAGGTCCGATCCTTTGTGGTTCCCTTTGAACCACAGCATGCCAGGCTCCTCTGTCCTTGGCCATCCTCCGGAGTCTGCCTAGATCAGTGGTGGTGAACCTATGGCACATGTGCCAGAGGTGGCACTTGAAGCCCGCTCTGTGGGCACCCATGCAGTTGCCCCAGCACAGAGTTTGCCCTGTCCCTCTGTCCAGCAGCCCAATGGGAGAGTTTCCTCCTTCCCGTGTTGCCATGTTGGCACTTTGCAATGAATAAGTGGGTTTTAGGTTGCAGTTTGGGCACTTGGTCTCTAAAAAATTCACCATCACGGGCCTAGATCCACACCTGGGTGGTAGTAAATAACCTGACTCCCTAAAGGGGCCAATGGCAATGGGTGGATGAGCCCCTTTAGGTGGTGTGATGGTTCCCCTCAGTGGAAGAAAGGCCACTGGAAACCATCCTATTGGGCAGAGGAGGAACCACTTCACTATTCTGATTCCCAACAGTCATGGAGGCAGAAGAGGCCATGCTAGATGGACTGGCTGTGAAGGCGCACCTTAATAATATCCTCAAGGCTGAGGCAGTCCATTGCAGTCCCAGTGTCAAATCCTGCATGTCTCATTTCATATGTGCCACAGGAGATGGCTCCGAGATCATAGTGTGTGGGTCACTTCATGGCAAGCTGAGATCCACCTTTACCAAATTCACGCTAATGGCATTTTTCCTGTTTGTCTTTCTTCTTTCATCCATCAACTATGAAAATGAATTCCAGGAAAAAAGGTGTACAGTAAAACACCAGATAACGCTAAAACTTGGTTCCACAAGTCTTGGTGTTATCCGATTTTTAGTGTTATCTGATCCATGTTAAAATCCTATGGGATGGATCAGATAACGTTAAAGCTCCATAGAGATACATTGTAACCACACAGGCTTTACCGGTTGTTATCCGATCCATCCCATAGGACCTTAACGTTATTCGATCCAATTCTCCTCCCCAGATTACTTAACGTTATGCGATTTTAGCGTTATCCGATCCAATCGTTATCCAGTGTTTTACTGTACTTGGATATGAGTAGCAGCCAACAACGACAAAGAGTATATATACTGTTTCTATTATTATTATTCCAGTTCATATTCAGTTGAGGTTGAATCTCCACTACTATTGTCTTCAGCTCTGGAAATAAGCCAGTCTTCATCAGCTGAATATGCCATTTTATCATTTACTTTCATACAGTCAACGAATTGAATGAGTACATGCTGTTACCCTTGAGTGCAGTGTTGAGGCTGAAATGTAGCTTTAAGTCCCAAGCAGGATAGGCTCCTTAAATCAGTGGAATTTACATAAATGTTGACTCAGCAAGTCTCCTTGTTACTTACTACTGGATCTCAGCCAGTGTTTTATAAAGCAACAGTTCTCTGTTAAAAGGAATCACATACTGGGACTAGGTAACAGAGAGTGAGGGAAGAAAACAGGGCATTATGTTTTATAATAATAATAACAATAACATGTATATCTCAGTTTTCTTCCAAGGAATTTAAGATGGCAATACAGTACATCATTTTCCTCCCCATTTAACTCAAGAATTTTGTTACTCCTGTTGCAAAATACTCCTACCCATAAATAAGCCTAAAGACATATAACGGAATGACCGTTCTCGGTGGCATTTCTGAAGATTATGGTCCAAAGAAAAAGCTTTCCAAACTTGTGGCCCCATGGAAAACATGGGGTACACAGAAAGAGCCTCCTCAAAGATTGTGGTATTTTTGAACCATATTTGGGCATACCCTGGTAACAGCAACTTGATATTGCCAGCTAATCTTTCTCACGCTAGGCCAGGTGAAAGGAACCGCAGAGTGGACTCACCTAAAAGTGCCTTAATTTTGGCAGTTTCACATCTGGCCTAGACACAGAAGAAGAAGAAATGGAAAATATGATTTTTAGAAGGAATCGATAAGGCAGCACTTTGGAGTCATTGCAAGAGTCCATCCCAAGTAGCATAAGTGAAACAGGAAGAAAATGGATTGGGGTCATTTGAAAGAGGAGTCCTTTGGATAGCTGATGGTGAAAGAAATGGGTGAATAATGGACCAAAGAAAGGATGTGATATATTATAAGAGAGAAGATGGTGGTGGTGGTGGTGGTGGGGAATGAAGGTAATGACAATCATGGAGGATTAAAAAGTGCTTCAGCACTTCCTTTAATGAAAAATAATAATAATCACAGCATGTAGAAATGGAAACATGTCAAAGAAAGAGATTCTTCATACTCCCCAGTTAATAAATAGAGTAGACCATACTGCCAGCAACTCACTGCCAATCGTCAGGGGGTGGTTAACTAACTTGGCAATGCTGAGGACTAACAGCCTTGGGTGGTAAAGTCCACAGGGAAGGGTGATGGCCCCCAAGTGGGTTAAATCCCATTTGAAATCCATCTTGATAGAGAGCAGCAGCTTCATCAATACTGGCCTGGGGCTGAGGAGGACTTTCTGTACCAAAAGAGCTCCAGACCAGAAAGTGACTTGTGGAACTGGATCAGTGGTACTATGGGTGTCACAGAGCAATGTGGAAGGAAAATGGAAGGTCACTGCATTATACTGTTCTCAGGAAAATCTTCATAGCTGATCGCCATGATGATCGCTAATATTTAGAGTCAGATATGGCACTTGAAGAAATGTGAAGCTAGGGGAAGGAATGTTTTATGGAGATTGTATGATCCAGCACTTCCTCTATTGAAAAAATAAAATCACAGCATGTAGAAATTTAACATGTCAAAGAAAGAGAAATTGTTCTCTCAAATTAATAAATGTTTCACTGTTTTGTACAGAATGGAGATGGGACCATAGACTTCAGAGAATATGTAATTGGCTTGTCTGTTCTTTGTAACCCTGCCAATACAGAGCAGACGATTCAAATGGCATTTAAGGTAAGTCCACCGTTTTAGGTCATTGATAGAGTACAACATCTGCTGTTGTGGGCAGAAGGAGCTTGCTCACGATGGAGCAGCCACCAAACCATAACCCAGCTGGACTGTTATGACCTGTAGTTCAGCAGTATGTTGTTGTGACTTGGACCATTCAGAATCTTGAAGCCCAAGAAAATCATTGTGATCTTTTGATTTTTCTTTTTGCATTATATTAGCTTAAAGCAGGGGTTCCCAACCTTTTCAAGCAGGTTCAAGGGCCAGATGGTCATTTCCCTCAACAATTTCAAAGGGGCAGCCATTTTGTTTCTTGAATGCTCTTGGATGGGGGGGGCACATGAAATGGCACCGTGGGCCACATCTGGCCCATGGGCCTTAGGTTGGGAACCCCTGGCCTAAAGGTTATCTGGTGTCCCTGGGGCAAAAGGGAAGACATTCAAATGCTCTGATATAATTTTGTACCCATTCAAAGATTGACTTGAGCCTAACATTGATTGGCTAAAACGATGCAATGTGGTTGCCTGCATTGTTCCAACATCACTCCCCTCCTTTCTCCTTGTCACTCCTAAGCTTTTTGACGTTGATGAAGATGGCATCATAACGGAAGATGAATTTGCCTTAATTATCCGTTCATCACTCGGCCTTCCTGACCTTGATGTCTCCAACCTCTTCAAGGAAATAGATGCTGACAACTCTAAGAAGCTTTCCTACGGTAAGTGTACTTGAGTTTGAATTGTAATTCCTTGCCCTGGAAATTGAGTTTGAATTGTCATTCTTTGCCCTGGAAATTGAGTTTGAATTTTCATTCCTTGCCCTGGAAATTGTAGTTTTATCTCTGAGGACTCGGGTTCTATCACAGTAGCCCGTTTGTCTTTGCAGAACTTCCATCCACAGTTCTGCGGGTCAGTCATGACCGTTTGACCAGCTGAAACCTCTTTAGATATGTTGTGTAGATATGGCTTGTTAGTTGCTTTTTGGATGGTGCACTCTGGAACAAAATCCTGTTGTGAGAAACCCACAGTTTAACCACTACAACACCAGGGCTTTTATGACCTTGAACATTTCCAGTCTTGTCTGGTATCAGAAGCTAAATCAAACTGGGACTTTTTAGTACAGTAATACCCCGGATAACCTTATGACTTGGTTATCAAGTCATAAGGTTATCAAGTCCCAAGTTATCAGGTTTTTAGCGTTGTCCAATGCATGCATCGAACAATGCTAAAAAAAAAAGCCCTGACTTCAGGGACAAACCGAGCAGGCAGTGGGGTACCTTTAAAACTACCCCCCACTGCTGTGACTGCAGTAGAATCAGGCTCCTTTCTCCCCCCACTCTACTGCAGTCTCCCTCCGTGCTTACCTGCACGCTCCGATCGAGGCTTGTTTTCGTCAAAATCTCTTTCTCTCTTTATTTCCCTCCCTGTACATTTAAACTGGAGAAGGGGGAAAGAGAGAAATGTGATTGGTTCTCTAGAGAACCAATCATCTCTCTCTTTCACCTCCCTGTATTGTCAATACAGGAAGTGAAAAACAAAAACACAAGCTTCAGCTATTGGCTGTAGTCAGAGTTGCAGAGCAACAGAAGGTATAGCTGGGCTGGATTCTCTCCGAGCAGGCAGTGGGGTGGGGTGTGGGGAGTCCCCAAACTGGTTTTGGGGGTGGGGGTGGGGGAAAGGAAGGAGGGAAGTGGCAGGGAGAGGAGCTGTGGCCTCCTTCTTTAATATGATGGATCGGATAACGCTAAAATGAGCGTTATCCGGTGCAAATCTTCCCCCCAAATTTGTCGTCATTATGCGATTTTAGCGTTATCCAGTGCAATCATTATCCGGGGTATTACTGTACTTGGTTGGAAGATGCCCAAGAAATTCCAAGACTTTCCAAGTTGGATTAGAGAAGAATCTTTCCAGGAAATTTGGGAAATGACAGCTACCAATCCAAATTGACACTATTAGGCTAGATAGACCAATGGCATCATTCACTATTGGGTGGCTTCCTGGATTTCTGGTGTTAGAAATAAATTATTGTGCTTCTTCCTTTACAGACGAGTTCAAGGATTTTGCCCTGAAACATCCTGAGTACGCCAAGCTATTTACAACATATCTGGAGCTACAGTGCAGCCAGTTACTTACAGAGACCGAAGATAGCAATACACCCGCTCCCCAAACCCCAGTTTCATCAGAGAAGACCTCGGTGCCAAGGAATAAAGTCTGCCCTCAGGACATTGAAGATGACCATTCAAGTGTTTCTGATAAAAAAGAAGACTGAATGAGCACCACTGTGGTGTAGTGGATATATATATATAAAGCAAAAAAAAATTAAATAATAACTTATTCTATTTTTGCTACATGTTCATCAGGTTCATTCCTGGCTTACCATGGACTGCACTGCCACCGTTGAGGTGCTACTTAAAACAGAGATTGCTGTCTTAAAGTTCCTCCTTCCTAGCTTTATGATGAAGGTTTTCAGGTCATTAAGAATCATGTCTGTACTAATGAACAGAAATACAGTACTCCATCTCTGGGCTACCCTGGCCTTTCAGAATGGAGTTTTAATGGAAAAAACTATCCCTTACTTTCTCAAAGCAGGACAAAATTGTGAATGGGACTTACCACTGTTTCTACTTCTGTTTCATAAGCCAGTTTCATACTATCACCAACATCTACACATAAGAGGGCCATCATGTTCCCCACACAGTTTACCCTCCTCGTGCTTGTTGGTGAGTTTGAATAAGCAACAAAATATGCATTCTTTGCTTACCTTCTTTGGAATCACCTCAATGTAATGGCAGAAAGGCTGGTTGGAAGCTTGAAGATCCAGAAAGCAGAGCTATGTATGTTAAGCCATAAGAAGAAAAAAGTGAATCCAAAAGCCATATCATAGTTCCTTTATTAGGTTGATGATAAAAGGCAAAGAAATAATGACAAGCTGTGGAGATCTTCACATCTCTTCATCAGGCACCATGTTCAAATATGAACTCAACAATAAATATGCCTCTGTGCGACTGAACAACAAAAAAAGTACTATTCCAGCTTTGGATCTTGTGTTAGGATTTTTGAAATGGATTGTGAGTGTTGTGACTACTTTTTTAAAAAGATGTAATTACACTGAAATGTTTACTAGCATGTAGTTCTTTTGAAGTCTTATTTAGCCTACATGTTTCACCCCTAGAAAAATAGACCAAGTTCACACAAACATTAAAGTCTTGATCCAGATGTCTTGTCTTTCCTAGCAAAACAGCATTACCTTTATCAAAGTCTTTCAGTCTCAGGACTGTAATTCTTAATAAGTCCCAAAATAGCTGAAAATGACATGGGTATGACATCATCTTGTCAGCTGAACCTTCCTGTAGAACAGTTTTCCCCCCAATGTGAGACCCACGCCACACAGGGGTACTTCAGTTCCCAGAAGCCTAAGTCAGTACATTGGAAGAGCATTGTTTTAGGAATTGAATTAAGCTTCTGAGAACTGAATTCCAAAAAACAAAGGTTGGGGAACATTGCTCTAGAACAGGAGTTCTCAAGCTTTTGAAGCCAGGTCATGCTCTCTCAGTTAGTTTCGAGGGCCAGACGGCCATTTTGCCTTGCCTGCATGATAGGGGTGGCCATTTTGTCCCAACAGCTTCAAAGGGATGATCATTTGTTTCTTGAATGCCCTTGGAGGGGTGGGGGCACATGAAATGGTGCCATGGGCCTGATCCAGCCCACAGGGCTTAGGTTGGGAACCCCTGCTCTGGAAGAAGCAATTGACTGCTTCAGTGTGAATGAAGTGAAAGAAATAGATTGGAATTAGTGGGGTTTATGTTAGTGTTAATGACAGGGTATCATTTGTTTCAATGGGTCTACTGAAGTTGAGACTAAAGTTGGGTTTAGCCCATGGTTAACATTGCTTTCTTCATCTTTGAAGAAAGAGCTCTCCAAATGCATGTTAGAGGTGTCTGGATCACTCACTGAGCTGGAATATCTGGCTGCAGGGCCAAAGTCTGAGAGTTCAATTCCGCTCTGTGCCTTGTAGGAGAAAAGCCAGACTGTGTAGCTTTGGGCAAGATGTACAGTTCCAGGACTCTCCCAGAAGAAGATACTTAGTTACTTGGTTACTACAGTCTTAAAGCCAGAAAAAAATGAAGCCTCTTGTGGCATCGTGCAGAGGGCATGTTTGCTAACTGGTTACGAATGTGGACATTTCATTAGGAGGTGAGCTGGCCTGACATTTCATTAAGCCAAAATGCAAACACAGAGTTTAATCGAATGGAAAAGCAGGGGGCCTATGCTTTGAAGACTAAAAGCATAGTCCCACTGAACTCATCAGGATTTGGTGCATATGATTTTACAGTATCTATAAGGCTGTACAAGAACGATTTTGCTACTGGGACTAACACATGTGATTTACATGATATCGAGTGTACTGATTCCAAATCTGAACTCAGAATTTGCCTATCACATACAGACTTTAAAGTGTGCTATAGCTATTCAAATGGTCAATAATTGGGTAATGTATTTTTACATGGGGACATTATAACAGTTGCAGCTACCACTATGCTTGCTGCTACCTCAGATGAATCATGTCCCCTGGTGGCATATATGTTCCAGCAGCATCCAGGCATGTCTGGACAAGCCAGTGAGCCGACGTCAAAAATAGGTATGTAAGGCGAGATGGACCAAGGGCTTGTCTCTAGTGTGAAACCATCTTATTGGATAGTACAGCTCTAGGCCATAGTGAGTCTGCTTTGAGTTAAACTGTGTTAATAAAGCGGGCAATTTTTGGTACATTTGTGGCAAATATACCCTGCATGATCAATGCAAGAACTTAACCAAGAGGGTGAGATTTGCTAACTTAAGATCCTGATATCCTAGGCAGAATTGGACTTCATATTTGGATTCAATGCACTTGATTTAGTATAGGAAACATGGTTTAGACCTAGAAACAGACTTTTTTTTAATGCAGAGCAATAGGACCCATGTTTACAACAGGGTGCTAGTTTCTTACCCATAAGGTGGAAAAAATTGCCATTGGGGGCATTTTTTAACTGGGCAAATAGACAAAACTTCCAATTTTTCCCAGTATTATGTGTTTACAGATATCCATAAATGACTTTGGGATTTCAGTTCCGATCAGCCACACCTAAATTGGCCAATGGCAAGGGAAAATGTGGACATCCACACATTGACTTAATGCATTTGAAAAGGACAATGATGCAGAAGTTCAATAAAGCAAAACAGATGGATGAAGGAAGAAATTAATGGAGGCAGGAACTGGTGTCTGAATGGTGTGCAGAGAGGTCTGACCAACCTCTATACCCAAGCAGAGAATATATGGATCAGGGCTGATCATCTCTCTAGCTGTAGAAAACATTCTGACCTGCTTTATCGCTGGATCGCTGGAATTATTTGTAGATTTCTGGGTCACCAGTTGGAAACAAAGTGAAATAAAGCCATCCTACAAATGAGAGGAAATATTAACCACATGCCTACCTGTGTGTGCATACTAAATAGTGTCACCATTGTTTGACCTAACTACGGTACTCAAAGTCCATACAACACTAATCCCTCCACAATGACACATACATGAGTTCTAGTAGTGCAATGATACTACAGTAAAAAGTTAGTAAGAGGGACATGGTGGTTAAGATGCTGAGCTTGATGACTGGAAGGTTGGAGTTCGATTCTGGGCAGGGGCGTAGCTACCGCCGTATCTGCCGTATCAATTATACGGGGGCCCCAGGCCACGGGGGCCCCCTACAGCAAAAATTAATAAAAACTTCCCAATTTTTTTTATTTCACAAGGGCCCCCCAAACAAATTTTTATACGGGGCCCCGTTAAGGCATGCTACGCTTCTTATTCTGGGGTACTGCACGATGGAGTGAGCTTCTGCCTCTGTCCCAGCTCCTGCCAATTTAGCAGTTTGAAAACAAGAAATTGCAAGTCAATAAATAGGTACTGCTTTTGCAGGAAAGGTAACCATGTTCCATGTGCTTTGGCATCTAGTCATGTTTGCCACATGACCACAGAAACATGACCACAGAGTGCACAGAATGCTGTTAACTTTATCCCCGAAGCAGTACCTATTTATCTACTTGCAATTTCTTGCTTTCGAACTGATAGGTAGGCAAGGAGCTGGGACAGATGAAAGGAGCTCACTCCATTGTGCTGAACCTTCCACCTTCTGGCCACCAAGCTCTGCATATTAACCACTAAGTCATACCTTGTTGTGATTAAGAAACTTGGAATCCTCTTCTCTCTGTGAACCAGAAAGTGCTCCCTTTAATCATACATGTGGCAGAGTGGACTGAGATCCATTCAACAGTGAGAGAAGCCTTCTTCTTGTTTATTTTTGGTTCTCTTTTCTATTCTGTATTCACTGGTTTCCACTCTGCCTCATTGCAAGTCGGGTTTTTGTTGTTCAGTCACACAGTCGATTCTGACGCTTTGTGACCCCATGGACAATTGCATGCCAGGCACCTCTATCCTCCACCATCCTTCTCAACCCGCCCAACTCTGTGCCCATTGCATCAACAATACCATCTAGCTATCTCTTTTTCTGCCGGTCCAGATATACAGTGCAAGGATGCCCCCTTCTGGTCCACAGTGTGCATTGCATACTTGAAAATGAAAACGTCTCTATCTGAATAATCTATTGTTGCTAATGGCTGCGTGAAACTGCATTCCTGTGCTTGCTTGTCTGTCATCTTGCTTGACCACAACCCCTCTCCCTTTGAGCCCCTGAATTTGGTATATAAAGAACATGCCTGTAAGTTTCACTCTTTGTCTGATGAAGTGGACTTGATCCATGAACGCTGACAATAAAAATATAGCAGTTAGTCTTTAAAGTGCTACAGTGCTTTTATTTTATTTTATTTTATTTTATTTTCTGATATCTCTAAATGCCTTTTCCAAGAATGTCAGAATCACAGAATAGCTCACATCCATTTATAATTAATTATCTTTTTATTTATCATATCAACAAACCACCTGCCAGCAAGGTACTCTGGATGGTATACAAAATATAGCTGACACCAGAAACAAAGAGTGAGAATAACCACATAAACATACAAACCAAAGATGGGAATGGGTACACAATGAACTACCAAAGCAATAACAACAAGGGTCAGGATTTTTTTAAAAAAGTCACTCAATAGTTTGCAATAATAATGATGCCGATGGCTAAGAAACAATACAAAATAGTCTTAAAGCAATTCCCCCAAAACTTTCCTGAAGAGAGCTGTTTTCAAATATAAAAATGCAACAGAGTGGGAGCTAGCTGTATACCTGTAAGGAGGGACCTAATACCAAGAAAGCCCTATTCCAGTGATGGCGAACCTTGGCAGTCCTGATGTTCTTGAATTTCCATTCCCAGAAGCCCTGATCTGCAGGAGTGCTGACTTGGGCTTCTGCTCATTGAAGTCCAAGAACACCTGGAGTGTCAAGTTTGGCCATCACTGCCCTATCCCTTGTTGTCGATGTCTTGGCTTCTTTGGGGTTAGGAATCTTCAAGCCACACTTTAACAAAGAGCATATACGCTTAGAAGAAGACGTTCTGGGAGGTCGTTTTTTACCTACTGTGAATGTGGGAGGGTGTTTTATGGCTTAAATGTTAAATGTGTTTTTATGATTTTAATTGTTGTAGGAACGTTTTTTAACTTGAATGTTTTTCCAGTCAGCGATTTCAGTGTCTTAACCACTTGAGCAACTGCATGCTAATGAAATGACACCCCAAATCTCCAGATGACCTCATCCAATGACCTCATGAATATACCAAACAGCATAGGAGAGCTATGACCCTGTATTCTTAAGTTTCCATCTCAGATATAATTCTAGACATTTTCTCATGAACCTTACAAAGCCCAGATCAATTCTGCAATGACTGCTCAGGACTAAGTCTCTGCAGGGCCGGCCACCACCTGGTTTGCAAACTGGAACTACATTCCGTGCAATAACCTTCCACAAAGTTCCAGGCACTTCCTATCATTGAAGTAGACTCTAATCTCTTCTCTGTGACCATAGGGCAGGGGTGTCCAAACTTTTCAGTCCATGGGCCAGTCACGTGGTTCAGCAGGCTGGTCATGTGTTTCCACCCACTGGAAGCAGGAGTAAAACATGCATTGCAATCCGTTTTGCAACAGAATTATATAGATTTTAGGCTGCCATTTTCCTTGCTTAAACCAGGGGTACCCAAACTATGGCCCGGGGGCCATATCCAGACCCTGACACCAATTCTTCTGGCCCACACCACCCTCATCACTCCCAGAAGCAGAAGTAGCCACATGGGTGTGTCTTACGTCCACTTCTGGGAGCAATGAGGATGGTTGGTATTGGGGGGCAGATCTGGCCCACAGGCCATAATTTGGGCACCCCTGCCATAGGATGTCATAGCCACCTTGTTTTGCCTTCCATGGGCCTGTACCTACTTGTTTCTCTTCAACAAACACATGAGTTCTAACCAGACAGTCACTTCCTGTTTTGATTTAAGGTTATGTCAAGCCCCAAACTGGACTCAAAACAGAAAATCGCATCCCTAAGAATCTACAAGAGGTTCAATTCTCCATTTAAGGATTATTATTTTTTTCAGTAAAGAAATCACTCAAGAGATTTCTTAGAGCTCCAGGAATTATATTGGCAGTTTTGTGGAAACACACGGTGGTGATGGTGGTCGTGGTTGTCACCGCCACCACCACTGCCATCGCTGTCATCGCAGTCACCGTCACCGTCACCGTCACCATCACTGTCACCATCACCTATACTTTCCACTGCTAGGTAGCCCTCAAAGTGGCTTACAATCATCATAACACTTTTGGTTTTAAATGTGAGGACATGCTCAAAGATAAATGGTAAAGCTCATCCTTGCTCAAAAGCCAGTCGTGCCCAAAGAGCCAGAACTGTCTGCCTCTGCAGACTTTTCCATGGTCATGTGGCAACCATGACTGGACACTGGAGCACATGAAATGCTGTTACCTTTCCTGCTGAAGCAATACCTATTTATCTACTTGCAATATCTTCCTTTCGAACTGCTAGGTTGGTAGGAGCTGGGACAGACGGCAGGCACTCACTCCATCATGCAGCATTGTGTCATCAAGCAAAGTGTCTTAACCACTAAACCACTGCTGCTAAGAAATATGAATTGTCAGGTGTATAATGCGCCTCCCAAGGTTCTTGATGTATGAAGTACTCAGAAGTAGTTTCTTAGTCCACCCTTTTGGTAGCGCTGTGGAACCACAACATAGCCTGCTCCAGGTCATATAAGTAGCGGAGCATGTAATCCCATCTGCAGTACACATTCTGGATGAGATTGTCTTCCCCTCTTTTCACAGGAGGCACATCAGGAAATCAAAGTCCCAACCAAGCATGCCAGTCCATAGAGCACTATGTCAGCTCAGCAATTCATCAGAAGAATTATTTCAAAGCAAACTAGAGCAAACATAGCATTTTAAAAAATAATAATAATGATGTTTACTTTTAAAGGATTAGAATAACCAAAATAAACTAAAAGATACCACAAGCCAATCTTAAAAGATGTGACTTCAGGTCCCTCTTTTAAAAATAAATAAAATATAGTCATTTGATATTTGTCTGGTGGCCTAGTGGTTAAGACGTTGAGCTTGATGAATGGAAGGTCAACAGGTCAGCAGTTCGAGATCTGAGTGCTGCATGATGGAGTGAATGCCTGTTTTATGTCCCAGCTCCCGCCAACCTAGTAGTTCGAAAGCCAGAAATTGCTAGTTGATAAATAGGTACCACTTCAGCAGGAAAAGTAACAGTGTTCCATGCACTCTGGTATCTAATCAGGCCTTCCACGTAATCATGGGAACTTCTGCTGACATGGACAGTGCTGGATCTTTGGCTGTAAACGGAGATGAGAACAGCCCCTTCGAGTCGGACATGACTGACTTTAAAGTAGCGGTTCCAAACCTAAGACCTGCAGGCCGGATCTGGCCTGTGGCACCATCTCATGTGGCACCCCACCCCTCCAGGGACATTCAAGAAACAAAATGGCCACCCTTTTGAAGCTGTTGGGACAAAATGGCCTCCCCTATCTTGAAGGCAGGGCAAAATGGCTGTCCGGCCCTCACTGACTGAGAGAGCATGACCCAGCCCTCAGCTTGACCTTGGCCTTTACCTATCCCAGAGAATCTTCAATCTGTCCGCTGTGTATCCCTAAGAAGACACATTGTTCAGAAACATCTCATTTCCCAGATCAACTATGTTTCAGCTAAGTTCCTTTTCTTCTATCCCTTTCACTTATCTTTCCAACTTGATCTAATAGAAACGACCAAGGATTCTTTAGATCAATTATGCTTTCTCCCTCCCAAGTTCTCTGTGTAATTTTGAAAGCTTAATATCTCTGTGTCTTGTCAGCCTAGAGGCAAACTTGTCCAAGTGAATCCTCTACACTCTCTCAGGTCTTTAATTCAATTGTGTCTCCTTTTCCTCCTTTTTTTATTTAACCATCCTCCCCCCCCCCAACCAATAAGCATAATCCTTTTATGGCCGAGAAGCCTCTTTAGCACTAATTGAATCTCTCTTGCTAAAATATAGGCAGTCGCCAGAGCTGCCAAATGGCCGACTTGTCTTGACCCAGCTTCTTTCCAGGGCTGATGGGCTTAATTTGCAAACAATCTGCTCGGAGAAGGACAATTTACTTGAAGCTGCCTGAGTGATAAACTGGATTGGCAGTGCTAGGTTTCTGAGGATTGCATTTAAGAGCAGGATAGCCCTGACTCAAGGCAGAAGGAGGCAGTTGCCTCAGGCAGGAGGCCTTTGGGGGTGGCGATGAGATGGCTGGAACAAAGTTTGGAGACCCCTGTCCAAGATCAACTGTAGGCAAATTTGTTGGGTCAAAGTACCATTTTCCTGCCTTTGGTTAGGGGAGAGGTGGGGAGATTGTGCAGCTTGTTAAAAATAATGCATATACACATCAAAAAAAAAGGTGGAAAAATGAAAGCAAAAGTGAAAACAAGTCTTCTTCCAGTTTTGACAGTGGATATTCTAGGAAGAATCACAGAAGCGTTCTCAAATTCAACCACGCCCTCCACCATCTATTCAATGTAATGTACCTGGTTGCATGTTTCATGCCAGGGTTGGGTTATTGAGTCACCAGAGACACATCCATCAACTGAGAAAATGACTTCCAGGAAAAAATGTATCCTCAGATACGAGTATCAGCCGATGACGATTATGTTTCTTTTTTTTAAAAAAATAAATAAATTCAAAGTTGCTCTGTTTTTTATTTGAAGAAATTTGCAAATGTTGACAAGTACTTGATATAAAGAACAAACAACATTTTCAGCTGTCTACACTTCCCAAACTCAGCGATCATGTTGTACCCTTCTGCTCTGTAGCAATTAAAAGTAAGGGTTCTTTCAACAGAAGGTTGACACAACCATAATTCAGAACTACCATCATGTTTCCCCATTAGTCTTAGTCATACCTAGCTGTTAATATATGATTTTATGTGCATAATCTGCAGATAGCACCATGAAGTAGAAGGGCAGTATACACTCCTTTTTCTTCTTTTGCCATATCCAAATCCAAATATAGGCGATCATCATGGCAATCAGCCGCGAAGAGTGTTCTGAGAATATAATGCAGTGCCCTTTCATTTGCCTTCTACATTGCAGCATGGCACCCGTACCACTGATCCAGTTCCACAAGTCACTTTCTGGTCCTGAGCCCTTTTGGAACACAAAGTCCTCATTAGTCCCAGGCCAGTAGTGATGAAGCTGCTGCCCTCCATCAAGATGGATTTAATCCACTTGTGGACCATTACCCTTCCCTGTGGATTTATTTGGCTGCTAGTCCTCAGGACTGTCAGGTTAGTTAACTGCCACCTGACACTTGGTATAGCGTCGCTGGCAATATGGTCTATTCAATTACCATAGCAGGATAGCCTAGCCAGACTTACATACACTCCTACACATCCCAGTAGTTTATGAAAGTTTCTAAATGTGAAAGAGTTCCTCCCTCCTCCTCCCCCAGCTTAACCACAATGCCCAGATTTCTTAGCCAGTAAAACATTGTTGGTTGATGGGATCTAGAGAAAATAGTGAAAAATTAATTTTTCCAACTATGCATATCTTTTGCAACCTCAGTTCTTCTAATGAACTGAGGTTTTTGAAAGCATGGGAGAGGAAAAGCCACCAACACCAGAAATTGGTGATGTAATAGGGAAATCAAGTCTGGCCAGGTTATCTTCCTATGAAGTGATAGTGAACCTTGGCACTCCATGTGTTCTTGAACTTCAATTCCCAGGAGCCCTGATCAGCAGGAGTGCTGACTTGGGCTTCTGGGAATTGAAGTCAAGGAACACCTGGCGTGCCGAGGTTTGCTATCACTGCAGTAGACCCTACTGCCACAGACTCAATGCCATTCATCAGGCAGCAGTTAAGTAATCTGACAACCCAGAGGACTAACGACCTTGGGTGCCCAAGTCCTCAGGGAAGAGTGACGGTCCCCAAGTGGATTAAATCCTACTTGAATCCATTTTAGGGCTTAGGTTGGTGGATATTGAAAGCTGAAGATATGAACTGATTTTAGCTCACCCACTTTTTGCATTAAAGCAACCAGCTCATCTAACCCATGCCTTTTCCTCCACCCCTTGCCTGTAACTGCTTAAACTGCTGTCAAGCCCCATTACGACCAACGTGTACCAGACTGATTCTAGATTAAGCTCTATTTGAAAAAGGAAAGAAAAGGTGGGAGGGAATCCAATTGAGACCTTACCTTGAGGGGGCATCTGCTATTACATTAACCAGGCTGCCCATACTTTTCTGCTCAAAAAGCGTCAAAGCGAGAGGAAAAGAAGGCAGCGCAGATGCACTTCTTCATAAGATGCAAGAGCGACTTGATGGAAAGATGGTTTTGCAGGATACCTGCCACCTCCTGCTACTAAATTTGACTTGAATGCACAGCTGGGCTTCCTCAGTTCTTGTCTGGGTTTTTAAAAAATTATTTTTTGAGAAACCAGGGATGTGAAAAGAGCCCTAAACCCATCTGCTTCAGACTAAACCTAGCTTCTACTGTAAGGGGATGAAACCTGGCCAAGAATATGCTCCAGGGCAGAACATATCTGTGAGGCTTCATTAATACAGTAATTCAATCACGTGGGGGGACTGGGGTTTAAAAAGCTCTCTAGTGCCCTGTCTAGAGTTTCTGCTCATAACCCAAAGGAAACAGAAGGTCTGTCTTCCACTGTGACCACCACCCGTGTTTGCTACACTTTCTTTCACATCTGAGGAATGGGACATCTTGTTTGGTTGAGGGCCATCTCTCACTGAAAACATCGACCTGTCTGCTGGTGAGTTTATTTATACGTACATATATATAAATCAGATAACACCAAGACTTGTGGGACCAAGTCTTAGCGTTATCTAAGGTATTACTGTATATATAACCCACCTCTTTTTAGTGGGGTGTTGGCTACCATCAGGGACTGTGGTGGGTCAAGTGGTTAAGATGCTGAACTCGTTGACTTGAAGGTTGGAGTTCGATTCCTGGGTACTGCATGACAGAGTGAGCTCCCGTCTCTGTCCCAGCTCCTGCCAACCTGGCAGATCGAAAGCAAGACATTGCGAGTAGATAAATAGGAACCACTTTGGTGAGAAGGCAAACAGTGTTCTGTGCACTCTGGTGTTGGCGCATGCCTGCCACGTGTCCATGGAAATGTCTCCAGATGCAGACAGCACTGGCTCTTTGGCTTGTAAAGAGAGATGAGCACTGAACCCTAGAGTCAGATATGACTGGCTTTTGAGCAAGGACGACCTTTACCTTTACCCCGGATACCATCAGGGACTATAGTGGCTTAGTGGTTAAGACGCTTGATGACTAGAAGTTCAACAGGTTAGCAGGTTGGAACTTCAGTGCTGCAGGATGGAATGAGTTCCCGTCATCTCTCCCAGCTCCTGCCAACCTAGCAGTTTGAAAGTGAGAAACTGCAAGTAGATGAGTAGGTACCAGTTCCTTGGGAAGGTAAACATCATTCCATGCCTGCCACATGACCACATAAATGTCTGCAGGTGCAGACAGCACTGGCTCTTTGTCTATAAATGGAGATGAACACCAAACCCTAGAGTTGGATACAACAAGCTTTTGAGTCCACTATCACCTGTTTGGGCAGCTGAAGAAACGAGTGTTGCTGGTGACTCCAAAGTCAGGGAGGGCATGAAATCATCTCTGAGTTTCAGCCCAAACAAAGGAGTAGGTCTATCCTTTCTCTGTGTCTGTCCCTCAGTGTAAAGAAATATGAACTTCACATTTACCCAATCACAATTCATCACATCTGTTGCAGGAAGGACACATAATTGGATGGGTTTGTATCATTTCTTTGTGTGTGCTCATGTGTATGTAGGAAAGTCGCTTCTATGCATCAAGAACTGTCCTAGTGAAAGCTAGTGATAACTTTACCTGGTATGTAGTTGGAGTAAAAGGTGTGGAAAAGTTAAAATGTTTGAGTATTTTTAAAGCAAAGAAGGAGAGGTAGGATAGAGGTGAGTCAAATTGTTACGTGTGGAGAAAGCAACAGGAGGTACTTCTCCATAGAGAGCATAGACCAGTGATGGTGGACCTTGGCACTCCATATGTTTTTGGACTTCAATTCCCAGAAGCCCATGTCTCTGTGAGGTCCCATCACACCTTTGCTGGGTGATATACCTCTCAGTGTCTGGAAACAATACAAATTTATGTTTTGGGACTGTGATTCCTTTCCACACGCACACACACCACATTCTGGGAATTCTAAGTCTAAATCAGACAAGCAAATGAACATAATATCATTATAAGCAGAACACCCTGGAGAGGGAACTCTAAAATGAGGTTTTCTCAAGCAGCGATTGACAAATGTGCCTGATTTCATTGGGTCATCAAGAACTAGGCACCATTTTGCTTCCATATCTGATTTTTCAGGCACATGAAGGAAAACATTGCAAGAGGAGGAAATCTGCTTTGTCTCAATGAGCCACTAGACCCAAAAATCTGCCAGCCCTCCTTGTTTCAAACACTGGCAGGGCTAATTTGGCCAGTGATTTGAAGCAGGGAAAGTTAGAGTCATACGTCTTTAGTTTCCTTAGAAGATTAAAGGCGTAAGAGACAGTGTGAAGGAAAGAGAGAGAAAAGTAGAGGGAGATGAGTGAATCAGATTTAGAGAGGCTTGAGGTATGTGTGTGTACACCAGGGGTTCCCAGCATAAGGCCTCAGGGCCAGATCTGGCCTACGGCACCATTTCATGTGGCTCCCACCCCTCCAAGGGCACTTGAGAATCAAAATGGCTGATCATTTGAAGCTGTTGGGACAAAAATGGCTGCTCCCATCATACAGGCCATGCAAAATGGCTGTCCAGCCCTTGAAGGTGACTGAGAGAGCATGACCCGGCTCTGGGTTGAAAAGGTTGGGAACTTCTGGTGTACACAATTGATTTAACAGCATGAGACTATAAAGACTTCTTATGATACATATTAGAGCAAGATAAAATGGCCAATTGCCCTACTGTTTACTGTGCTATAGGGCCAGAATTGTCCAGTCTCCCTTCCAGCAAAAACACAATGCATTTGCTGGAGCAAACAAATTTGTCCCCCAGAAAATTCTAGTAAAGTAAAGGTTGCTCTTGCTTGATAGCCAGTCATATCTGACTCTAGGGTTTGGTGCTCATCTCTATTTACAGCCAAAGAGACAGTGTTCATTGCATGTGGAGATATTTCTGTGGTCACGTGGCAGGCATGGCTAGACACCAGAGTGCACGGAATGCTGTTACCTTCCCACTGTTAACTTCCCACCTATTTATCTACTTGCAATTTCTTCCTTTAAACTCCTAGGCTGGCAGAAGCTGGGCCAGAAATGGGAGCTCACTCCAGTGTGTAGTACTCAGGTCTCGAGCTGCTGACCTGGCAACCTTCCAGTCAGCAAGTTTAGTTTCTTAACCACTAAGCTACCACAGGCCATATCTGGCCGCACCTTTTTTTCAGCTGCTGTCATGAGTTTCTACTTTTTTTCATGTACGTAGCTACACTCTAGTTTAGTCCATTTCCAGTGCATTCCATTACTGGGAAAAGACCAAACTCAAGCCTTGAATCTGTCAATGGCTTCTCCCATGGTCAATTTCCATTAAAACAAGCCACTTCAGATAATGCGAATTGAACACTTTCCCTACTCTTTTGTAGAGTGATGGGGAAAGTGACATTGGGATTTTTTTTTATGCTGCTCTAGAGACTATTGCTGCTGGACCAAATCATTTAAATTAAACATTTTCCCCTCGGTGTGAAGTGTCAATTGAAACTACAGCTGTGGGCAGCTTCTCAGTTGGCACTTCTCCCAAAGGGAATTTTCAAAGAAAAATAACTACTGTAAGTGATTCAATGAACCAGTAACAGACTAGCACAGGCAAAAAATAATAATTTCAACTCTCCTGTCCTACCACAGAAGAACAGGGGAAGTGTTTAATTAGCAGTGGACGGAGCCAGAGGGTCGCTTGAGTTTGATAGGCCATTTGTTTGCGAGGATCATGGCAAATGGTGTATTACTTCTCTCAGTCAGCTTCGAGGCCCAGACAGCCATTTTGCCCTGCCTTCCCGATCAGGATGGCCATTTTGTCCCAACAGCTTCAAAGGGATGGCCATTTTGTTTCTCAATGCCCTTGGAGGGGGGCACATGAAATGTCACTGCAAGCCAAATCTGGCCCATGGGCCTTAGGTTGCGAACCCCTGCTCCAAATGAACACAGAGGAAATACATGAGCATGACAATAGCCTGGCAAGCTAGCAACTGTCACCATAGAAATGTCTGCAGACCCCACAGTGGCTGTCAAAAGAAATGAGCACCACCCCCTAGAATAGGGCATGGCCAGCTTTAACTTCAGGTAAAGGTAGAGGTGATCCTTGTTTGAAAGCCTGTCGTGTCTGACTATGGTATTGAATATTGTATAATTTTTTTCTGCTGTACTGACTATATTGTGTTTTTGCATTATTACTTGCATTATTGTGTATTGTATTGTCTATTTGTATTACTGTTTTATTATTATATATACATTGTACACTGTAAGCCGCCCTGACTCAGGTCTCCCTGATTGGGCGGCCTATAAATCGAAAAATTATTATTCATTATTATTATAGGGTGTGGTGCTCATCTCCATTTACAGCCCAAGAGCCAGCACTGTCTGCGCCTGCAGACATTTCCATGGTCATGTGGCAGGCATGACCAAACGCAGGAGTGCACGGAATGCTGTTACCTTTCCCGCCAAAGTGATACCAATTTATCTACTTGCAATTTCTTGTTTTCACAGATGGCTAACCTTGGCATTCCAGATGTTCTTGGACTTCAATAACAGAAGCCCAAGTCAGAACTCCTGCTGGTCAGGGCTTCTGGGAATTGAAGTTCAAGAAAGCCTGGAGTACCAAGGTTCGCCCGTTTGGGGGGGTGGGAGGCGAGGGGCGCAACACTCGGGGCTTGAACTGATGTGCTGACCTTCGGTCGTCAGGCTCAGCGGGAGACCTCTACCTAAAGGTGGCCTTTCCTCCTAGTCCATGCGCACCTCCACGCCTTCGCGTTCCCCCAGCGCTTGGAGAGACAAGAGGTCTTGCACTTGGGACGGCGGGTGGACTAGACGGGGGTGGGGTGGGGTGGGGAAGAAGGATGGAAGAAGAAGAGGCGCCGAAGCCGCGCGACATTAGCCATCGAGTTCCAGATAGTTGGCTGGAGTTGGTAACCACACCAGGCAAGGAAAAGGTAAAAAGAGATGAAGCCTTAAGTTTCTTGGACAGGGTTGTGATCGGGGCGGGGCTGCTGAGTCCATCTCTCTCACACACACCCCTCCAGACCATCTGCACGCCCTCTTCTTCCTCCTCCTTTTCCCTTCTCCTTCGCGGTGCGTTTTTACGCTGCGCTCTTGAAGAGGTGCCTCCAAGCCGCACGCCTGGAGCGCCGGCTCCTGGCTCTTCTCTTTCTCGCCTTCTCCGTCGCTGAGCACCTCATACTCTCTCCCTCTCTCCCCCCCCATCTTTTGGGATATCCCAAGTGAGGATGATGATGATGCCCCAGAACCGGCCCGAGCCGGGGATGCCTTTACGGGACGATCGGCCGCCCACGGAGCGCCAGCGGCCGCCTGTGTCTCCGCCAGCCCTGGAGAAGAAAGACGTGGAGCTGATCCTGGTCAAGGAGCAGAACGGCGTGCAGTATACCAGCACCAGCCTCTTGGAGAGGGGAAGCCCGCCCAGCTATACCCTCAACGGCGGCTCGCCAGTCGTGGAACGAGAGACCTGGGGCAAAAAGATCGACTTTCTCCTCTCGGTCATTGGGTTTTCCGTGGATCTGGCCAACGTCTGGCGGTTCCCTTACCTCTGCTACAAAAACGGAGGAGGTAAGAAAGACTTGACAAATATTCTTTCTCGGGTTTTCTTTTCTTTTCTTTTCTATCTATCTATCTATCTATCTATCTATCTATCTATCTATCTATCTATCTATCTATCTATCTATCTATCTATCTATCTGCCCATCACTGAAAAAGTGTCACAATCATTCTGAGCAACCATGTGTTTTTGTTTTTTACAGCCGAGATATTGTCAAATCTTCCTTTCTTCCTTTTTTACTTCTTTATTCCTATTCTCTCTCTCTCTTCCCCCCTATTTATCCATTTATCTATCTATCCAGACATTAGTTCCTCCCTCATGGGACACAGGCAGGAAGAATGAAGGCTAGGACAGGATCAAACTCAACAAGTTTCCTACTCTGCTCGGGATGATATGGGGCCACTTTGCATATAGAGGAAAGCCCATCTTTCCAGCTGAATTCAGGGATCAGAGTTCAGAGGGATAATTTCCACTGACTTCCAACTCTCAGGTTCTTCTTCTTCTATTGTATCCAGATCAAACTTTAAACTGCCAAAATGAAGCCACTTTCTTGGCTTTGTCTTTGGCCAAAATTAAATCTTCATTGTGAAATGTTTCTGGTAGCAATCAACAGAGCAGCAAATGAGCCAGATACTGTTTCTCTCCACGTTCACATGGCGTGCTGTTGTCTTCCAGCAGCCCCCACTGGTTTTACTCTTGCATACCCTCAAGAGTGTCTGTTCTTGCCATAAAACTTTTCCTGGATCTGAGTTGGTGGACGTGAGCCACATATCTGTTTGGAGGATGTTGAGGGACATTATCTTGCTTAGTTCTCTTGGTGTCTGCTGCTACTTCTCTTCTTATTTTAGGTGGGGGTGATACCAACAAGAGGATATATTTTCTCCACTGGTGTAGGTTTGAGGCATACTCCTCAAGTATCAGACTTGCAAATGATGGCTATATTTACAACCCCTCCCAACAGCCCATAAACAATGTAGAAGAAGTGGCTGATTATTCGCATCCACCCATTCACCTAGAGTTTCCAAGGCGAAGCAAGGGTTTGAACCTAAGTCTCCTCAGTCATAGTTTGACAATCTATCTTGTACACCTTATGGCTTGGCTTAGCAAGATTGAAGTACAGTACTAGGCTCCAACTAAAAATTACTTTATGTTTAAAAATAATTTTAAATCATTAAACCAACTCAAGGATGGCATACGGCAGTAGCATACAAAGAAACCATCCTCCCATATGAGTGAATGGGCACAAAGAGATGAGAGAAACTAAATGGAAACAAAACTTCATATGGAAGGATGGCAAGGAAACATGCCAAGATAAAAGCACAGTAGAATAGAACAGCCTTAGCTTGTATGTCTATAACAAAATGAAACCAATCTCACCTCTGAGAGGAAGGAGTCCTGGAATTTAGAAGTACACAGTCCCTTTCTATGTGTAAAGTGAATGCAACAATGACTTAGCTTCTTGGACTATTGTGAAGAACCACAACAGCACCTAGACCTAAAGTTTGTTTACTTGGAAGAAAGAACCGATGAGATTAGCTTTTACTAGCTGGTGAATTTTGTTCATGTATATTACGTATGGCTGTGTGCATAAATCCCTCTGCTCTCTGTGATGTGCCTCCTTGAACCCTGTCTGGTTTGAAAGATCACAAGCTGATCTTCCAGGCTTCTTCATATGAATGCACCCTTGCTCAAAAGCCAGTCGTATCCGACTCTAGGGTTCAGTGCTCATCTCTGTTTCATAGCTGAAGAGCCAGTGCTGTCTGCTTCTGCAGATGTTTCCTTGGTCATGTGGCAGGCATGACTAGACACTGGAGTGCACAGAACGCTGTTTACCTTTTCACCAAAGTGGTTCCTATATATCTTCTTGCAATTTCTTGCTTTCGAACTGCTAGGTTGCCAGTTTACCTTTATAGGATATTATAAATAGTCAAACCAAAGCCCTGTCTAATGTAGCATCACTTTCCCACAGGGTCCATAGAAAACCCAACAAGGAAGATGTGAACAGCACAGTGATCCTCCTTCTATTCTCCCAACAATGGCTAGAGAGTGGTAGATTGCGTGCCTATGTGGAATGTTCCATGAGATGCTCAAAATTGTATGTGGGGCCAGCGCTACTGTTAGGCAGCATGAAATGCTCCCTCAAGAGTCAGATTTCCAGTGTCTTGAAAGGGCAGCAGACTGCTATTTGTTTTAATTGTTCTTGTTGAATTTTTCATGCTGGGTAGAAGAGACAACTGTGGGATTTCCAACCACTTATTGGCCAGGATAACTATTTTGGATTTAGGTGCTTTATACCTTGATTTAGCTAGGGAGTCTTCTCTTGAGTTTGCCTAGACTGCATATAGCTTGGTCCTTTGATGCTCAGTGTAATGAAATCATTGGGTACTATCCAGTCAATTCTGTCTTATGGTGACTCTTTCTAGGGTTTCCTAGATAAAGAAAACACAAAAGTTGTTTGCTAGTTTACTATTCTCTTCAAAGATCACTGCAGATGGTGATTGCAGCCAATGAAATAAAAAGGTGACTGATTATTGGGAGACAAGCTATGAGAAACCTGGGGAACATAGTTAAAAGTAGAGACATCACCTATATATATATGTTGGAAGCAAGCGGGAAATGAATGCAGAACAACAAAACAGAGCTTAGAGACATGCCACTGATGTAAAACCTTTGAGAGATGTAAAGTGCTTTTACAAGGCATTCTTTACATGCTTCTGTTTCTACCACAGTTTTCTATCCATAGATAAAATGAGTCACATAATTGAAATCCATAGGACACTGAAAGATAATATGAATCATAATATAAGAGACCCACAGAGAGAACCAAATGCAAAATGGCATAGGATGAAAAGGCCAGGGCAGGAGGATTGATTAAAAAGCTGAAGAACTGACAGCATCTTGAAATAACGATATTGCCAATGGAATCCTATATGTCTAGCCAGAACAGTGTAACCTTTCTCCAGCACTGGGAATTTCCCATGGCCTAGATTTGAAGAGCAATCTTTTCTCCTGGACCACAAAGACTAGACAGTTGGCTTCCTTTTCATGAGCCAAACCCTTGCTGAGTGGTAGAAGGTGTGCCTCTTGGTGGAACATGATTTTAGGTTGACAACAAGCTCTCACAACTTGATATTTGTTTGGAGTATTTCCCAACAAAAAACCCATGTTGGTTAGCTGCCAGTCCCCGTAGTAGAGGAACAGAGAATACACAAACAGATGGGACGCTTTTGGCAAGACTGAGGAAAGGCAGGAGTCAAAAAAGTCTGGTTGAAAAGGAATTGGGTGGTGGAACACTTAGTTATCTTATGGCGATGGGCTCACTCAGTTGCCTGGTGATAAAGGGAGGATTTGCATGCTGGTAGCAGTGGTTTAGTGGCTAAGATGCTGAGTGTGACAACTGGAAGGTCAGCAGGCCAGCAGTTTGAGACCCAAGTGTGACAAAGTGAGTGCCCATCGTCTGTCCCAGTTCCTGCCAACCTAGCTGTTAGGAAGCAAGAAATTGCAGGTAGATAAATAGGGTGCCACTTCGTTGGGAAAGGTAACAATGTTCCATGCACCCAGAAAGGTCTGCAGGCACAGACAGCAGTGGCTCTTTGGCTGTAAACAGAGAAGAGCACCCTCCCCTAAAGCTGAACTTGACAGGGTTTCAAGTAAGGAAGACCTTGACCTTTCATGAGAAACAGGTTCTCAAGTAAGTCTGGGAATGGAAATCTGCATTCCCAGTTTTTATCTGCATTTCTGTACACTTTTGCACAGGTTGTTGTTGTTGTTGTTGTTGTTGTTGTTGTTGTTGTTGATGATGATGATGATGATGATGATGATGATGATGATGATGATGATGATGATGATGATGAAAGGTTGCTTCTGATGTGAAACAAAACTCATCTCCAATATTTAAAATTCAATCTAGAGTTTAAATTCTGGTAGCCTCACAAAGATTATTTTTTAGGATGCTAACCAGCATTCAGAAAAGAAGGTGTGTTCAAATATACTGATGATTCTTTAGGTTTAAACAAAAATAGTTTGTGGCATAGTTGGAATTTGCAAAATTCAAATAAGCCAGTATCCTATTCAGATTTGTTCTCATGCTAGACACTGCTTGTTCTTTCTAAGCTTGAGTCCTGTACCTGAGACATCCGATTATGTGTGAGAATGGACTTACATACATGTGACATTGAGTGTGTAAATGTGTTTTGTTGAACAGCAATAAATTTGAGGGCAAGTGGGGTGAGAGGAAAATTTGAACCATGAGGTCACTGCCACGGTGGCCTGTTTATGCTCACACAGATCTGGAAGAAGTCCCACTGACTTCCTTCCAACACACGATCATAGGATAGCGTAACTAGAGGAAGATCATCTTTGTACATTAATGTGGATGTTGGGTGTTTGGTTCTGTAATGTTTGCCTAATATTCAGCCTATATTTGGCTTCCTATATTTTCAGCCTGTTATTGCACTCTGGAATGATGGAGAACAGATCCATCCCTTCCTCTTTATGATTATCTTTCAGGCATTTGAAGAGTGCTATCCTATTCCTTCTTAGTCTCCTTTTCTCAAGGCTAAGCATGCCCAGTTCCTTCAGACCTTTCTTCATATGACTTAGTTTCCAGCCCACTGATCGTTCTTGTTGCCTTTCTCTGTACCTGCTCTAATTTATTTGCATCTTTCTTAAAGTGTGGTGCCCAGAATTGGACAAAGTACTCTAGATGTGGTCTACCTATTGTTGAACTCTCCATCTTTACTTATTCTCAGTGGGGGGGAATGACTCACTGCTGGTATACGTTTGTGTAGGTGTCATGCTTGCATCTCTCTGTGATGTTATAAGGACCCTATCTGGTCCATGCCATCACAGGGTCCTCCCTTGTGACGTCACAGGATCCCCTCCCTTGAAATGCTAACAACCTAACAGCCAGGGTCTTCAGAAAGGGAATGCAGTGGGCCAGTTGAAGAAGGAAGGACTACTGGAGGTCACTCCTCAAAGAAATTTTCAAAATTTAGAAGCAACACTGGAGTCTTGCATGTAGATGTGTCTCTGAAATGGATAAGATGATTTTGTCGTCAGTGGCAGATAATTTCCAGAGAATATGGTGTTAGTCTGTTGCATTTGTAACAGCAAAGAACAAAGTTTGCAAAATAAATGTTTTTTGATCAGAAATCCTAGAATCTCCATCTTCCTAGCATGACAACAGCTCATTTTATTGAGGGCGATCCTTTTATATGGACCTATAGGCATAAATAGAATAGACACCTTTGAACTGTGGTGCTGGAGGAGACTCTTGAGAGTACCCTGGACCACAAAGAGATCAAATCAGTCAATCCTGAAGGAAATCAATCCTGACTGCTCATTAGAAAGCTCAAGTACTTTGGCTACCAAATAAGAGAGGACTCACTTGAGAAAGCCTTGATGCTGGGAAAGATTGAAGGCAAAAGGAGAAGGGCAGCAGAGGATGAGGTGGCTAGATGACATTGTTGATGCAATGGGCATAGATCTGTGGGGGCTCTGGAGAATGACAGAGGACTCTGACATGCAGTAGTCTATGGTTGGACTCAACTGTGTGACTGAACAACAAAGTAGGCATGAAGCTAGGAAAGAAACCCTGTCACCCTCTGATGTCGATGAATTTTCACCCCTATCCTTCCACATCATTGGCCAAACTGATTGATGATGGGAATTGGAGCAAAGCAGTATTTGAGGTGCAAATGGTGCAAAGAGACAGTGAAGACTGCATTTAAATTTAAGCAGTGTGTAAAGAATTACAGATTGTGATGCTCAGAGATTTTTGGCTTCTTTCCTCAGCTCTAAAGACTTTCTGCAATACGGGGGTTTCTGCCAGGAATCTGCTAACTCAAATGATATGACCCTTGACTCACAGATGTGCCATCTGTAGGACATTGGGAGGCATCTGCCTCTTTGGGCTGGACAAATGCCCTTCGTCTTGAAGAAACCTTTTCAGCCAGCTAGTCTCAGAGATCGCCAAGATAATAAATGGTTGGCGGAGCTGTTTTGCTGGCTAAGATCTGTTGGCCCAGAAGTTGCAATGGGTATAACAAGAGAGAGGCCAGATTTTGCCTCTAACTCAGAACACACCCGAAATCGCTTGCATAAAAGTACGGTAATACCTCGGTTAACGTTTACCTTGGATAACACTAAAATTGCATAACATTAAGTAATCTGGGGAGGAGAATTGGATCGAATAACGTTAAGGTCATTTGGGATGTATTGGATAACAACCGCTAAAGCCTGTGCGGTTACAATGTATTTCTATGGAGCTTTAACATTATCCAATCCATCCCATAGGATTTTAACATGCATCAGATAACACTAAAAATCGGATAACACCAAGACTTGTGGAACCAAGTCTTAGCGTTATCTAAGGTATTACTGTAGATTGCAGTGAGGAGAGTCTTAATTAATTCCCAACATGTGTGCTGGTAGAGTTTGGGATTAAACATGGCTTCACTTTGGCTGATCAGTGTGAAAGATGACATTTGCCATCCGCTAGATTGGATTGTGTTGCTAGGGCTGAACATGAGTTGGATGGTCCATCTTTTGCTACATGATTCCATATCCACTTGTAAATAGGATATCATGTTCCATAGCATACGTTTCAATGTGTTGTTGTTCAGTTGCACAGTCGATTCCAACCCTCAATAATAATAATGAGGATGATGCTTGTTTGTTTGTTTGAATAGTTCCTTCTGGCAGTACCATCCTGGTATGCTTTTCAAGAAACAACCACCTTCTCACCATATATTCAGGCAAATCACAAAACCACTCCTTGACAGGCTTTAAATTGTTTTATGATCATCCTTCACTTTCTGAATTTGTATTCTCTGCCCTTAGAGGTCCCCCTTGCTTGTAAGCCAGTCATGTCTGACTCTAGGGGTCAGTGCTCATCTATGTTTACAGCCAAAGAGTCAACACTGTCTGTATTGGCAGATGTTTCCATGGACATGTGCCAGGCATGACTAGATGTCAAAGTGCACAGAACTCTGTTACCTTTCCTGCCAACCCAGTACCTATTTATCTACTTGCAATTTCTTGCTTTCGAACTGCTAGGTTGGCAGGAGCTGGGACAGACAATGGGAGCTAACTGCTTTTTGTGGTACTCGGGTCTCGAACTGCTGACCTGCCAATCTTCCAGTCATCAGATTCAGCATCTTAACCACTAAGCCATTGCAGTTAGCATGAGTGTAATGGAAGAAGTAATCTTTCTTACTGGAGAATGCTAGTCTTATCTGATGGTAGTGTCTAATAGAATCTCTCTTGAAACTGGCACCATTTCCTGTAGAAAGCACATATCAGATGAGTTATGTTTCTGAAGATAGGCTCTGGGTAGAGTGACAGGTATATGACAGACCGGTTATTTCAGGACAAAGCTGTGTCTCATCTCCACATGCTCCAGACTGGAGGTCTGGAATGCTGAGGTGGCTGGGAATGGATGATGTGAGTATATGTCCATTTCACGGTTAGATCAGTGTTGGTACCACATCAACAGGTATGACTTCATCCTATAGATCTGTGTGATGTGTAAGTCAGTGAGACACTTAAAAGCTTCTGCTTCACTCAAGTGAATGCACTAATACTGCCCAACAAATTTTACGAAACTAGAAATCCTACAGGATGGAGGCATAACAATTTCAGGAATATCAAACTGGTGAAGTATGCATTGTTTACTCACTCTTAAGCAAGGAATCAATGGTGTGTGGGTCTCTCTCTCTCTCTGGCTTGATTTCCCTTCAAGCAAAGCTCTAGTGCAGTGATGGCAAACGTTGGCACTCCAGATGTTCTTGGACTTCAATTACCAGAAGCCCAAGTCAGCACTCCTACTGATCAGGGCTTCTGGGAATTGAAGTTCCAGAACAGCTGGAGTGCCAAGGTTGACCATCACTGCTCTAGTGCAAGAGGAAGAAAGCTAGGTGGGTTTTTTTCTCTGTGATGTGTTCCAAATTTTTACTCACTGTGCTTTGTAACATTAAGTAACAACCCCCTCCCACCTCCCAAAAAAGCATCTTCTCCTTTCAATTAGACATGGTACAATCTTCTATCACAATGACATTGCATATACATTACTCTCTAATGTTTTGGTAGCCTAAAAAATCAGAACACACAATATCATTTGTAACCCTGGCGTAGGTCCATGTCAAGGAACATTAATGTATTAAAGTAATCTGAGGAACACAAACCAAGAAATAAGAAATACATTTGGTGTTGGGATTAAAAAACAGGAATACAGGATGTTAGAAAATCAGTATTAATAATTTAATTGAAGTTTTGGGTGGTCTGGCCACATTAATTGATTTTTAATGCACGTTGTGTCTTCTGTTGTGTTTAACTGCCTGTAATTATAATTATATAAGATAGTGAAGGTAAAGGTTTCCCTTGCTCGAAAGCCAGTCATATCCGACTCTAGGGGTCAGTGCTCATCTCTGTTTCTAAGCCGAAGAGCCAGCGCTGTCTGCTTCTGCAGACGTTTCCATGGTCATGTGGCAGGCATGACTAGACACCGGAGCGCATGGAATGCTGTTACCTTCCCACCGAAGTGGTCCCTATTTATCTACTTGCAATTTCTTGCTTTTGAACTGCTAGGTTGGCAGGCGGTGGGACAGAGACGGGAGCTCATTCCGTCCTGCAGTACTCAGGAATCAAACTGCTGACCTTCCGCCTCCCAGCAGCGTCTTAGTGACTTGAGCCACTGCAGTCCCACAATTATATAAGATAGTACAGTCAAATCTCAATATAAGAATGGCTCAATTTAAGAAAAAAAATGAGATATATCTGGAAATCTGAGAAAAAAATCAGGTTCAAGATACAAATTTTCAGTAGGATATTTTCAAGATACAAAATTCAATGCATTCCTATGGGAAATTCAAGATAAGAATTTTTGAGATACAACCAACCTCAAGGAACAAATTACATTCATATGTAGAGGTTTGACTATACTCCATCTTTTTGCTAATTAGGTAGATCCAATGGAAATCAATGAGCATTGAGGTCAGTTTTAAGAGATCTTGCATAGCTACTTCTTTTAAGTCCTGGAGGAAGCATTCTTGGTTTTCAAATGTTGCTTTCAGATTAAGACTTTGTAGGATAATTTGAGGAAATCTTAATGTTGGTGCAAGAAAGACTACACAGGCTCAAGTAGTTTGGGAGATATTGTCCAAAAATGGTTAATTTTTCCCTATTTCTACTGGCAACATGCCCTATCAGTCCCTGGAAAATAGATAGGGAAGAATTAGAAGCAGTGACAGATTTTACTTTCTTAGGATCAATTATTACTGCAGATAATGATTGAAGCCATGAAATAAAAAGGTAACTTATTCTTGGCTATGAGAAATCTGGGGAACATAGTTAAAAATAGAGACATCACCTTGAAAACAAAAATCCGCATAGTCAAAGCAATGGTATTCCTGGTGGGAATCTATGGTTGTGAGAGCTGGACCATTAGGAAAGCTGAGCGCAGAAGAATACATGCCTTTGAGATATGGTGTTGGAGGAGAGTTTTGAGAGTACCCTGGACAGCAAGGAAAACAAATAGGTTGGTCATAGAAGAAATCAACCCTGACTGCTCCTTAGGTCAAATAGTAAAGATGAAGCTAAAGTACTTTGGACATCAAATGAGAAGAGAGGATTCACCTGAGAAGGCCTTGATGGTGGAAAAGGTGGAGGGCAAAAGAAGAAGAGGGTGGCAAAAAATGAGATGGCTAGATGGTATTGTAGACACAATGGGCACAGAGCTGGGCAGGTTGAGGAGGATGATGGAAGACAGAGGTGCCTGGAGGACAATTGTCCATAGGATCGCAAAGGGTCAGAATCGACTGTGCGACTGAACAACAACAAAATATTTACAAATTAAGAAAAAAATTAATTGTATTCATTAATAAAGTTGGAGCCAAGGTTGTATAGTAGATGGGTGGTCAGACTAATACTTGGGAAATTTGCTCTCCTTGCCTCCATGGATATATTTCATGCACTTTGAAAACCCTATTGCCTCCCTCTGGATGCTGTCTCAGTTGCCATAGTTGGCTACGATCATTGCTTATCTCCACCTATCTCTTACTTTTCAGGTTAATTGTTCTTTATTAAGGTCCAGTTGATCTCTATCATTATTCATCCAAGAAATTAACCTTCTACCTTATCTTCTACCCATCTTCTTCCATATTTAGGCTTCAGTGATGTATTATGGTAAAATGTATTTATCATTACGTATTATGTGTCCAAGTTATAGCTTGTGTTTCTTAACAATTAACTCTATTTCTTATTTTTCTTCTATCCAACAGAACAACTCTTTTCTTTATTCTATCAGTCTGTGTGATGTGAAGGCTTCTTCTGTATGTCCTTATTTCAGAAGCATTTATTCTGCTGAGCATATGCTTCTTCATGGTCCAAATCTGACATCCATATAAGTGGACCTACTGTATGTCATGCAGAGGCGTAGCTACCGCCGTATCTGCCGTATCAATTATATGGGGGCCCCGGGCCACGGGGCCCCCCAACGTGCGTAAGCAAAACAAATCTTTACCCTTCCTAAGGGCCCCCAAACAAATTTTTATACGGGGCCCCGGCAAGGCACGCTACGCTTCTGATGTCATGTTAACATTCTTAGACTCAAAAGATATATTAAGATGTTTGTAACATTGCATTTCCTTAAACTTCAGAAAGGATGTTCTAAGCTGTCATGAGTCTTCACTTTATATTGTAGTCTAAGAGTTCTCAACCTTGTAAAGCCAGCAGCTGTATCATGCTCCCTCAGACAGCTTTGGGAGCTGGATGGCCATTTTGCCCTTCCTCCCCCACATGCCACCTCTGGGTGTGGTGGAGGAAGTGGCCCACACACACACATGAAATAGTGCCGTGGTTGAGAATCCCTAGTCTATATGGTGGTGAATGAAACATCTCAGATCCTGTAGTGTTTCTATAAATTGGAAGCAATTTGATGGCAACCATCATAACATAGAACTATATTAACCTCTCATCATCTTTACATGGATTTCAATGTAGTTTGCATGGACCTCAATGAGAGATCATGACTAGTCCAATGACACATCGGGAGGAACTGGGGAACCCTAGAGGTGATGCCTTGGCATCAACACTTAGCCCTCCTCAAGCTGCAAAACAGCAAAATTCAGGAAAAGCCATGCTCTCCCCACCTAAAAAATAAACTTGAGTCAATCCTCCCCACCATCTCTCTGTGACATCTGTACTTTCTAAAATATACACACAGTCTTTCCTAGCTTTGAGCCAAGAACAACAACCCAAATGCCTAAGAACATAATGATCAAAGGTTTCCTTGCACATTTGATACAGAGTGAAGTGTGTAAAGGTGGAAATATTAGGGGTGTGCCAAGCAGATGGGGAGGACTTGCCACCACATTTCTCAAGCTGTGTGTGTCTTCTAAGCTGTAGTCCAATGTTTCCCAACCAATGGTGCTTGGAGTTCAATTCCCAAAAGCACTGATCAGCCAATGTACTGACTTAGGCTTCTGGGAATTGAAGTCCAAGAACCAAAGGTCAGGGGACACTGCTGAAGACCCTCAAAGGATCCTAGTACAGTATTTTTTTTCTTTTAGACCACAAGGTGGAGCAGTAAAACTTGCCAATCTTGTAACATAAAGCAGATCTACATGTACTTTAAAGCCATCCACTGATGGAAGAGTCTTAGATCCCTGGAAGATGTTTTTCTAAGGACTGCTGCTAGACCCTTGAGGTTATCTTTCAGAAGGGGGAGAAGGAATTGAACAATTTCCATATTCAAACATTACGACTAGTGCTCTAATACCTAAATTGGTTGGTTGGTTTTAAAGTTGGACCTGGATGTTGCCTGCAGTAGTGCCAACAAGCTTTGAGGTTAAGCAGGAATCTTCATTTCTAAGTAGTACAAGTGCCTTCTTTTACCTGATGAAGAATTCTGGATATTTATTTATTTATTTCATTTCATTTCATTTCTATACCGCCCATTTGGGTGGTATCCCACCCTGGGCAGTAAAGTTGAAGTGAGCTTGAAATTTTTCTTTTATGTTGCAAAAATTGAGTTCAGATAAAAAATTTAACGTTTTTATCAAAAGACACAAGAACAATTATTGTAACAAATCTTTTTCCTATCTCTCTTTCTGTAAAACACAGGCAACTAATTCAACAGGCTGTAAAATTTGAAAGCTGCCTTTACAAGGAAAAAAAGGATGTATTTAATTTTTTTAAAGAGAAGACCATCTGATTTCTGTGTTCTCTTTTATGAGGTTTTCTGAGTATGTTTATAAAAGATGGAGAGAAGCAAAAAAGGGAGGGGAGAAGGGGAATATTTCTTTTTCCCTTATAGGGTCTCCTCTTGCAGATATTAGTCTTTCAGGATAGGACTCGTAAATGAATACTTTGATGTCAAATAACTATCACGTGGGGTGGGATAACAAGAGTAGGAAGTGCTCCGGAAAAGCAGTCGAAAAGAATCATAGGATCAAAGGCAAGCAGCTGGGTGTCATTTGCATTTCTACAGGACATACAGAACTGTAGCTCTTTATGGGAGTGATTGTGTGTATATGTGTGTGTGTGGGGTGTGTGTGTGTGACAGCACCACTCAGATCATTAATTCCACTTCCATGACAATCAACACACTGGCATGCCACAATGGATGGCAAAGAGGTTTATAGTTGCCAGATCAAAGTTTTGCACATGAAAGATTTTTGAAATTATGGCACTTGAGAAACATCTCTTGTTTTAAAAGAAGAGCCTCTCTAACTGTGTAAAGGTCTCCCTTGCTCAAAAGCCAGTCATGTCCAATGCTAGGTGTTCATCTCTGTTTTCAGCCAAAGAACCAGGTGATCCTATGGCCATATGGTAGGCCTGACTGGACATCAGAGCTCATGGAATACTGCTGCTTTGTCTGCCAAAGTGGTACCTATTTATCTACTTCCCAATTCTTGCTTTGGAATTGCTCAGTTGGAGCTGGTACAGCACTATATGTCATGTTGGCAGGAATCCTGTGTGTTAATGTAAGCCAATTCATTATTCGTGGGTGGTCCTGAGAACTACAGTGAGGCCTCTTTATTTATGGACTGAAACTGATGAATAAGCTTAGATTACAGAACAGGATTTTGGCCACTGTGTAGGTGAAAAAGAAAGAATTTTGTTTTCCCCAAGACTCTTAGTGAGACAAAAGACAACTTGCATCAGAAAACTGTACATTCACAAGTCTTGTATTATATTACGTACACATGGATCATAATCCTGTCAGTGAGTTCTGCCTGTGCAGTGAGAATGATGTCAGCAGCAGCAGCAGCAGATTGTTGCTAATGAAAAAACTTCCTTTTCCAATTTTAGAGTGTGTGTGACTTTGTCCCTTGCATGTGAGCAGTGTGCTTGCCGAAATTGAAGCAGGAAATCGTTAATTAGCAACAGTCTGCCCTTGATTGTGATGCATTCATTCTCACTGCCCAGGTTGTTGCCCAAGTAGATGACTTTCACAGACTTGATGGTCTGGCTGAACATCTCGCTATGATAATGGAGTAGACCATACAGCCAGTGACTCAATGCCGAGTGTCAGGTGGCAGTTAACTAACCTGACTCCCTAAAGGGGGCGATTGTTACGGGCGGATGAGCCCCTTTAGGTAAAGTCATGGTCCTCCTCAGTGGAGGAAATACCACTGGAAACCATCATACTGGGCCCAATGGCAAAAGGAGCAGAGGAGGAACTTTGATTCTGAATGGTAATGGAGGTGGAAGAGGCCATGCCAGGTGGACTGGCTATAAAGGTGCACCTTGATAATATCCTCAAGACCGCAGCAGTCCATTGCAGTCCTGGTGTTAAATCCTGCATTTCGTGTGTGCCGCAGGAGATGGCGCTGTGATCAAAGTGTGTGGGTCACATCGTGGCAAGCTGGGATCCACCTTAAACAAATTCATGCCAATGGCATTTTTCCTGTTTCAGGAAAAAAAATGCATTCTTGGATATGAGTTGCAGTCAATGACAACAGATGACTTTCATTCAGATGCAAATTTTTTTTTGCTGAATCCTGACCTTCACCTGTACTCGACATCTTTTGTATACTGTACTAAGATGGAAGGTGAAGTTTTCCACTGCTATTACTAAACTCAAGAAATACCGCTTGTGTACTTAAAAAATGCAGCTGATTGTGACACAGTAAGACACACCCTTAAGTGTCATCTCAAGATATTTGCCTTGATCTGATCCATGGTAGAAATTTCAGCCATCTACCTCCTATTGGCTTGCATATTAATATCCTTGAGCTAAATTTAGGTGTTTTAAAGCACTTTCCCGCAGTTTGATGTACTGTGAGGAAGAACAATTCTCCCCATACTTATTTTTCTTTTCTGTTTTCCCTTGCTTCCATCTCTTTAGAGTGCTCTTCTAAGACACTGGACAGCTCGTGTGCTTTTTTAGAGTTTCAGCTCTGAGTATCAAGGGGAGATGGATTGAAGAAAAGTAGAAAGATGTTCTGAATGAATCAGTTAAAAAAGAACAGACACAGAAGTATAAACACTCAGCAGGTCTATAATCCCAACCCTTGATGCTGGTTTTGTAGCCTTCAAGGGGACGAAGATGTCACACACCAGATCTAACTGAATCCTTGTTTTGATGGGAGAAACCCGTCTGTGTATCTTGGAGGAAGATCCCCTGGTTTCAAAAATAATCATAGAATCACTGAGTTGGAAGGGGCTTTTTAGGCTAGCAAGTCCAAAACCTTGCTCAATGCAGGAGCCCAACTCAAAACACATCAGACAGATGGTGGTCCAATTTTCTCTTGAATGCTGTCATTGTTGGAACATTCACCACCTCGCGAGGGAGTTGATTCCACTGTCTTGTTGCTCTAACCATCCCCTTCCATGGTCTTAAGGTTGCCTGTAGTAGAATGTTTTCCTCCTCTCTTGACCTTTCCAGGGCATGCAGTAGGTAGCAATATGAGATTTGCCATCTTTGAGATTTTCTGTGAGCTATCTGTTTAACATGTAGAACCTGGTCTAGGTAACTTGATTCAGAACACAGTGGCATGTTTTTTTCATGCAGATGGTACCGGACTGAATCCATGGTATGGCCAGGAAAAACTCCATTCTGAAAAGTTGGATGTTCTCTTATTGCCTGCAAACAGTGGCCAAAAATTTACTGAAATATACATATTTTTGCTTTTGACATGCCATAGCTAAATGGTTGTGTCCCTCTTTGTTGAGTGGATTGTGCAACAGAGATAGGCTCCAGCATCTTTTGAATCGGACACAATTCACAACAACAAATGATGCAAACCAAAGGGCTCCCAGCCAATAAGCTTGAGTAGTGTACTGTCTTGTTGTAGAGTAGGTTCCTGTTTCTTCTTCTTCTTCTTCTTCTTCTTCTTCTTCTTCTTCTTCTTCTTCTTCTTCTTCTTCTTCTTCTTCTTCTTCTTCTTCTTCTTCTTCTTCTTCTTCTTCTTCTTCTTCTTCTTCTTCTTCTTCTTCTTCTTCCATATCCAATTCTGAATATTGGCAATCATCATGGTGATCAGCCATGAAGACTGTCCTAAGAATATAATGCAGTGGCCTTTCATTTGCCTTTTGCATCGCAGCGTGACACCCATACCACTGATCCAGCTCCTTGAGTCACTTTCTGGTCCTTAGCCCTGTGGGCACATCAAGTCCTCCTCAGCCCCAGGTCAGTATTGATGAAGCTGCTGCCCTCCATCAAGATGGATTCAAGTGAGATTTAATCCACTTGGAGACCATCACCCTTCTTTGTGGACTTTGCTAAGGCTGTTAGTCCTTAGGGTTGTCAGGTTAGTTAACTGGCACCTGATGATCAGTGTTGAGTTGCTGGCAGATTCCTATACTTAGCTTTAATGTGAGCTTTAATGGATCAAGTCCACTTCCTCAGACATAAGACGAATACATACTTTGTGTTCTACAAATATATGGTCTGGCTGTTTGTGTGTGTCTAAAATCTGACAGCTGTCTCATCCTGTATTGTTATTCTTGTTGTTAGTCACATAGTCAAGTCTGACCAATTGCGATCTCATGGACCACCGCATGCCAAGCATCCCTATCCTCCACCATCCTCCGAAGCCCGCTCAGCTCTATGCCCATTGAATCAACAATGCCATCTAGCCATCTCATCCTCTGCTGCCCCTTCTCCTTTTGCCCTCGATCTTTCCCAGCATCAAGGCCTTCTCAAGTGAGTCCTCTCTTCTCATTTGGTGTCCCAAGTACTTTAGCTTCATCTTCAATAATTTCCTTCCAAGGAGCATTCAGGGTTGATTTCCTTCAGGATTGACTGATTTGATATCTTTGCTCTCCAGGGGACTCTCAAAACTCTCCTCCAGCACCACATCTCAAAGGCATCTATTCTTCTGCGCTCAGCATTCCTTATGGTCCAGTTCTTGCAACATTACATTACTACTAGGAATACTATTGCTTTGACTATGCGGACTTTTATTGGCAGGGTGGTGTCTCTACTTTTTATTCTAGTGGTGTGAAAAGTCACATTTTCATCTTTGCTCTGGATACTATAACCGGATAGAGTTTTGAAAGACACCCAGTGACAAATAAACAAGTACATAAATAAATTGTGGTCCATCTCAGTCTTGCAATTCTCTCTCCTACAGGTTTATGTGAGGTTTTGTGTGTTTGTGTTGCAGTGGTGCTGATGCTCTGTCTATAAACTCCCCAACTGAATGAATGCAATCTGTTCCAGTCTACTTTCTTTGATCTCCAACATCCCCCATTAACTTTAGTTTCACTTTGATATTTAAATTAACCATATCCTAATGGGAGAATACATTTGTTTTCCCAAGGAGTCTTGTATCACAGATATGGCTTTATTTAGTCAGGCATTGTAGATATCACTACAATCCAGCTGTATAATTCCTCCCCTTAACTCCATACACACAGAGATGGGGGGAGGGGAAGAGCTATATCCTACATCTGAAATCACTGTTCAGTTGACTGAGCTCTCTCTAGCCATAGAGAGCCCAGAAAACATCTGAACAACCATGAAAAAGCAACAGGGTTTTGGACTTATTAAGAGAATATAGATATGTTAAGTTTGATGACCTGTCTCTTCCCTATAGCCTCATTTGTCCTAGCTCCACACATGAGGACAAAAAATAGCAACATTCTCCCCCTTACAAAGAATTTCATGGTATTCTCATTAAAGTTCCTAATTTAGTGAAAGTAATGACTGGCATATAGAGGCCCAATTTTGCACACAATGACTCATTTTTGCACAAAAACTTCATAGTTTCCTCCTTTGTCTCTTGATATATTTTAAGTACCTCCATTTTAACTTCTGTTCCATTGCTATTCTATGCTGGTCTTGGGCCATAATAAAGATTTGATGTGATTTGCAGTTTCTTCAATTCGGTGAAGTGTGTGAATTATCCACATGGTCCCCAAACTAAGATCCTTGTTGCATTGGTTCGAAGCTGGAAGTACTGGATAGGTTGTTTGTGTCGTTATATATGCAGAAATCTTAACAAAACTATATGGAACTATTACATTTTAACCTTTTATTTACATATATGTTCCCTTGTTCCAAAAAGATAATACATCTTGTTTTGGCTTTACTCCTTTCCCTTTCCCTAATACATAATCTAAAAATTCTTCCCACATTTCTGTAAAGTCAGCCCAAGGCATAATGTGCTGCTGGTTAATCTTCTGTTCTTGTTTCTTCTCTTTCCAGGTGCCTTCCTCATTCCATATATCCTCTTCCTCATTATTGCTGGGATGCCTTTATTCTATATGGAACTAGCCTTGGGTCAGTTTAACAGAGAAGGGGCTGCGACTGTTTGGAAAATATGTCCCCTTTTTAAAGGTAATTCGGTTTAAGATATTTGCTGAGTGGCTCCTAATCCTGCACAATTTCTCCATGCTTTGTTTAAAATCTCTCCTCAACCCTACCCCTAAAATAAGATAAAAATCAGGATAGTTATACAGTATGATGTATTTTGAGCAGACACTTTCCCTGTACAGTTGTACCTTGCTTAAAGAGCATAATACGTTCCACAGGATTGCTCTTTAAGCGAGTTTGCTGTTTAAGCGAAACACCATTGTAAATGACCAATTGTGGGGGAGATTGTGAACCCCAATTTATTTGTTAAACGAGTTTTTGGTTGGTTTTATTTGTTAAGCGAAGCAAACATTCAGAGAAAATTCTGCTCTTTAAGCAAGTTACTCTTTAAGTGAGGTGCTCTTTATGCGAGGTTTTACTGTACTGTATCTTTGTTTGCTTACCATTCTTTGGTCCACAAAGCCTTCAGATTCAACACAGACACAGGGTAAAGGTAAAGGTCACCCTTGCTCGAAAGCTAGTCGTATCCAACTCTGGGGTTCAGTCCTCATCTCTGTTTATAGCTAAAGAGCTAGCACTGTCTGCATCTGCAGATGTTTCTGTGGACATGTGGCAGGAATGCCTAAACACTCGAGTGCATGGAACACTACTTACCTTCCCGCTATTTATTTACTTGCAATTTCTTGCTTTTGAACTACTAGGTTGTCAGGAGCTGAGACAGAGATGGAAGCTCACTCCGTCACGCAGTACCCAGAATCAAACTCCTACCTTCCAGTTGTCAAGTTCATTCATTCAATCAATCAATCAATCAAATCTTTATTATGTTCCAAGACCAGCATGGAACAGCAAAAGAAACAGAAGTTAAAATGAGTGTACTTAAAATTTAAAATATGGTTGCTTAAAAAGGAGTGTTTCTGCTCAGGGTTAAGGAATAGTAAAATTAGTACATAAGATCAATAATGTTACAACTGTTACTAATCCTATGCTGTAGTGCTAGTAGTTTATTTGGCTGAAGGTCCTGCCAGGATTGTTCTTCTGATCTTACACACTGTGGTTGCAGAACCTGACAGTGTTGTGGGTGAAGGTGGGTCTTCAGTTGACCTCAACATCTTAACCACTGGAGCCCCCTCAGGGTAAAACCATCTCACATTACAATGGGTCTTGGAAGGAAGGAAAAATATGAACCACTTCATCTGTAATCTCATTTTCCTTCCCTACAGGCGTAGGCTATGCTGTGATCCTCATAGCTCTCTACGTGGGTTTCTACTACAACGTGATCATCGCTTGGTCTCTATACTATCTGTTTTCATCCTTCACCCTGGGGGAGCTCCCTTGGACCAAGTGTGGCAATCCCTGGAATAGCCCCAACTGCACAGACCCCAAAAATGCCTCATCTCTTGTTCTAGGCACAGCTTATTCCAAATACAAGATCACTCCTGCAGCTGAATTTTATGAGTAAGTGAAGGCCATTTTTTTAAAGGGGGGGGGGGTTTCCCTCTTGTTCATCATAACAGTTCGTATTCAGTACAGAAGCTGGGTTTGCTATCAGGCAGATGTGGACTTCTTCTGAGGCTACAGGAAGATTCCTTCTAGCTCAGATCCATCCATCCATCCAGATTATTTCCTTTTAAGGGATTTTTGGTTCTTATTTCTTTTTATTATTTATTATATTTATAGCCCACTCTATTTTCCCACTCTGAGTGGTGTACAACATACTACTACTACTACTACTACTACTACTACTACTACTACTACTACTAATAATAATAATAATAATAATAATAATAATAATAATAATAATAATTTACAATTTAAAATGTAGAAATATTGAATAAAATTATAAATTGCAAGAAAGCAAATATAACACCCATACATTTAAAAAAAATTCCAGAAATAAAAATAATAATAATCTATTGCTGTTGGAAAAACAACAACAAAGAAAACCTAACACTTGATCGTTGGCAATACTGTATATCCTTAAAAGCCTCTTTTAAAATGAACGATTTCAGTTGGTTTTTAAAAATATAAACAGAGATGGAATCTGGCGCAAAGTTGGTGCTGCACCTGGAGCTACCCTTTGTGAAGTAATCCCTAAGGAAGGGATGGAAAATGTTTCAAACTGCTGTTCCCATAATCTTTGCTATTGGCTATATTGACTGCGACTCCTGGGGATTATATGCCAAAAAAATCTGAAAATCCAAAATTTGCCCCTTTGCTATCTGCACAACTAAAGGTTGAAAATGAATAACATTATTGCATTCAGAAGCTAAGCGCACCCTAATCCTCTCTGTCAATGTAATCTCCTTGGAGTAGCGTCCTTGAGCCATGAGGCTTGCAAATGAGATACATGTTCACCTTCAGAGAACCACTGGCAAACCATAGCAGCCTAGTTAGCAGAATGCACAGATGACAAAAGCTTATGTCAAGAAAAGTAGTCATCTTTTTCTTCTTAGAGTTCATCATCTTAAGCTCAGTAGAATCAGTTAGCTTCATACATACGTGCTATTTACTACCAGTATGTTCACTGCCCAGAATGACATTTAAGTCAGATGGACAGTATAGAAATGGAATGTAATTAATTAATTGCAGTCAGGAAAATTTCCCTGCTCACCAATCTTAGGGTTGTTGGGCTAATGTGTAACTTTTTCATCCTATCCCTTCAGTGTTCCAGTGAAATCAATGGAGCTTTGATTGCTCTCTCTTGCGTTTAGGAGTAGGGTACTTAAGTTTGTTTATTCTGGCTTCTTTTGAAAGACCAAAATTGAAAAAACAAAGTGGGCACATCCCACAGAGTCACGTCATGTTCTTTTAAATTCAGTTTCCTGTTTAGGCTTCATATCCTTTTAACAGCGCCATGAAGACCATACTTCCACTTCAGCTCACGAAGGGTGACTGGCATACACAATGGAGCCGGGGGATCTAAGAGTCAACCTCAGTTTTACAATGTGTTTGTATCTTTTATCACAATCATATTGCTTGGAGGTCTCTCAGCCTCAGAAAGCTGTCTTGTGTATATAATTTTGTAAATGCTTGCAATGATCTTGCAAAGTAGACCAGGTGGGGGTCTGTGAGAAGATGTCATAATGAAAAGCACTGTGGACCTAATTCAGAAAAATTCCAAATTCTCACCTGAGCAACTCTGAATCAGACCAATTTCTGTGATGGCTGGGTTGAAGCTGGATGGCCAACTTTGGCTACACAATAAAGCAAATTGTATTTACACATCAGTTTGCATCCAGAAGAACAAATCAACTTGAATGGGGCAAAGATGATCATCTCATTTGTACATCTAGTATATAGGTCCTCAAACTTGGCTCTCCAGATGTTCTTGGGCTTCAATTCCCAGAAGCCCTGATCAGCAGGTATGCTGACTTCGGCTTCTGTTAATTGAAGTCCAAGAACACATGGAGAGCCAAGTTTGAGGACCTATGATCTAGTACAGGGTTCCTCAAACTTGGCTCTCCAGATGTTCTTGGACTTCACTTCCCAGAAGCCATTATCACCTGATCACCAAGAACACCTGGAGAGCCAAGTTTTCAGACCCCTGATCTAATAGAAGTGAGTCCTACAGCCTGAGAGAAGGCACTAAAATGTTTCTTGCATGGGGATGAGATGTGTCTGTGAAGATGGTGAGACTGAGAGAAGTGCCTCAACTAAATATTTTAAAATCCAAGGAGGCTCATACATGGTGATGGAGTCTTTTAGATAGCCTGGACCCAAGTTATGTAGGACTTTGTAGCTCACAAGAAAGAGTGTTACTATTTGTTGTTTAGTTCCTCTTTTTTGGGAGTTGCTTGGACTCACAAGACTTGAGCTAAACAAATGGTCAATTCTTTGACAAGACTGGATTAGTCCACTTCAGACAGAGGGGAAGAGGACTAGGGGGCAGATATATGAGTGTTCTTCCATGCAAAGTGAAACCCATCCCTCTTTTGTCTTTTTTTTTTTGTTAGACGTCGGGTGTTGCAGCTTAACCAAAGCCGTGGAATTCAAGACATTGGTTTGCCCCGATGGCAACTCACATTGTGTCTCTTGGTGGTTGTGATTGTATTGTTCTTTAGCCTTTGGAAAGGTGTGAAGACTTCAGGAAAGGTATGACAGATGCTATTTTATTTGAAGAGTTTTACCAATCTGTTTATTCAAAATCAGAAGGGTTATGCAGGGTATCGGCAATAGCACCAAAACGCTTTGTTATATTAATTTTTCGTTATAAGCAGCATTCGTTATATGGGGTACCACTGTGTTAGCAAACTGTAACTGACCAATCAGAGATGGTGATAAAGTTCTGAAAGACCTGGTAGAGAGAACAAATGGGTCTCTGGCTCTCAGCTATTCCCTGTATCTTCTTCCAAGCAATATACTGTATACTTGGGATGTGAGAGATCAAACATAGTTAATCAGTACAGTAAGACCTCAGATAATGCTAAAACTTGGTTCCACAAGTCTTAGTGTTATCCAATTTTTAATGTTATCCGATGCATGCATCAGATAACGTTAAAATCCTATCGTATGCATCAGATAACATTAAAACTCCATAGAGATACATTGTAACCAGCACCGGCTTTAGCAAACATTATCCGATGCATCCCATAGGATTTTAATGTTATGTGATACAATTGTTTTCCAGATTGCTTAACCTTATGTGGTTTTAGTGTTATCTGATGCAAATGTTATCTGAGGTATTATTGTACTGTATATGCATTTCCTTTGGGGCTTTGTAATTTTGGGAAGGGGAATGAACAAACATACACAATTTGCATAGCAATTAGCAACTACACTTCTATACTGACCCATAGCGCTTAGTGCAATTTCTGGGTGGTTCATAAGTTAATTAGCCTAAACCATGCATATGCCTTATTGTGTGAAAACTACAGCCTGTGGGCCGGACCCAGCATGTGGCACCATTTCATGTGGCCTGCTGCTGACCTCACTGCTATTGGAAGCAGAAGTGGGTGTGTTTATGACAGCTGTAAAATGTGCCCGTACATGTGTAAACACACCTGTGCCTGCCATAAACAGTGCTGTAAATGCATCCACAGCTGTCATAAACGCATTTACAGCAGCCACGGATGCATTTTACACAGTGATGGGATGACACCGGTTCTGACCGGATCCACAGAACCGTTTTAAGGATTTCCTGAGGGCTCTCCGTGGGGGTAAAACCGTTTTTGAGGCGTCCGGATCGGACGCCTCACCGGGAGGAAAATTTAAAAAAAATTTGGAGCAAAAATGGCTCCAATTTAGTGCGCATGCGCAGAAACTCAATCTGACACATGCGCACTAAATTGGAGCCATTTTTTTCTCCGATTTAAAAAAAATTGGATCCGGCCGCCCCTGACTGGAGCCTCCTGTGGAGCCGCTTGCCGCCGTTTGCTGCTGCCTGGTGCTCTCACCACTGCCACCTCCTGCCATCACTGCTGCCGTTGCCGTCCCCATCGCCGCCGGAACCGAGGAGGAGGCGGGGCGCTCCATGTCCATGTTGGCTCCAATTTTTAAAAAACTGGACCCGGAGCCACTGCCTGCTGCTACTGTCGCCGCTGCTGCCGCCTCCCGCCATCGCCATCGCCGCCGTTGCCGCCGTCGCCCCAGGCCAGCGGAGCGCGCCTCCTCCTCCTCCGGTTCCAGCAGCGGCGGCGGCAACGAAGAAGACGGGATGGGAGCCAATCAACGGGCAAGGCGGGGAAGACAGCTCCGGAACGAAAAGGAAGGAGGGAAAAAAGCAAATGCATCTACCCAGATCAATTACAGAAACGCTCCCGGGTCCGGCACTCCAGTCCCCTCCCTCTCCTCCTTCCACCCCCCCGGCGATGGCGATGGCGGGAGGCGGCAGCAGCGGCGACAGTAGCAGCAGCAGGCAGTGGCTCCGGGTCCGGTTTTTTAAAAATTGGAGCCAACATGGAGCGCCCCGCCTCCTCCTCGGTTCCGGCGGCGATGGGGCGTGCCTTGCCGTGTGGCCCCGGGCCATGGGGGTCGTCGGCCCCAAAAAGGGTAAGTGAGGGTTTTGTGTTTGGGGTGGGTGGGTGGTTTATGGTGTTTTGGGTGGGTGGGTGTACTTTTATTTAATTTTTATTTTATTTATTTATTTATTTTATTTCTTTAAGTTATTTACGGGTCTGTGTGCATGTTTATTTTTTTTATTTTTTTTTTATTTTTGGCCTTGCCCACAACGTCATGACGTCATGACGTTGGCTCCGCCCATGACGTCATGACGTCATGACATTGGCCACGCCCATGACGTCCATGACGTCATGGCGTGGTAGTAGAATTTTTGACATCCCATCACTGATTTTACAGCAGCATTTAGAGTAGGTGGAACCACATGATCAGCCCGCTCACCTGTCCAGGGGTGTGTGTGGTCAGGCCCACAGCGCAAAAAGTTTAGAGACCCCTGACATTAGGTGGATTTCCCTCTACAAGAGGACTTGTAGCTAACTCACAATGAAATTGGAAGATGTATTGCAACTAACATCACCCCGCAAAATAATCAACAGTGTTTTTCTGCACCCATCTCATTCTATAGGTTGTATGGATTACAGCCACTTTGCCTTATGTTGTATTATCTGTACTGTTAATCCATGGGCTAACATTGCCTGGTGCCTATGATGGAATCAAAGCGTACCTCAATATTGACTTCAAAAGATTAAAAGAAGCCACGGTAAGTGTTTTATTTACCCCTTCTTCTTCTTCTTCTTCTTCTTCTTCTTCTTCTTCTTCTTCTTCTTCTTCTTCTTCTTCTTCTTCTTACTGATAGATGTTAACATTGGCAAGGAGCGTACAGTAAAGTCATAATAAAGAAAAACATATTTATTTAAAATATTTTATGTTATTATTAATATGTACAATAGAGAAACTCCAATTTTAAAAAAACATATCTAATCTTGGTGGATGTCTAGGAAGGATTTTTTTGTTATTTTCAAATGGTTTCATACTCTTTCAATCTAGCCCTTTATGTCAGGAACGTTAAATTGGCTCTCCAAACTGGCATTAAATTATCCCATCATAAATAACCATTAAAAGATAAATAGTTTGTTGTTACATCAGTCTCATTCTGCAAATCCAGCTGAATTCCTAGTAAATATGTGGTAGTCAACCTAAGGCTCTCCAGATGTTTCCAATGTTCATTCTTGGAAGACCCAACTGGTATGGCAGAGACTTAGAGACTGTGGGTGTTATAATTAAAATCATCAGGAGGACACCCAGTTCCATACCCCTTCTTCCAAACTACAATCACAGTTTTAATTAAAACCACCTTCGGTAAACTGATATTTTGAACAATTGGAACAACAATTGTTATTGATTTTACTTATCTTGTAGAGGGTAACACAATGGTACAGTTCCACCTTGATTTCATATTACAAAGCTGTATCTTCAGAACCAAGAAGAGTGTCATACCTGTTTTTTCCTGGTAGCAGTATATAATTTTTTTTAAAAAAAACAACTATTTATTAGATCTAGTAACTAATTAACACAACAGTGTTATCAGGCTAGACTCCAGAATACATTTAGTTTGGAATTAAGCTTCACTGAATATGGTGGGACTTGAAAAATATAACTGTGTGCTGTCAAGTCGATTCTGACTCTTTGGTTATGCTGACCCTTTCCAGCGTTTTCTAGGTAGAGAATAAACAGAAGTAATTTCTCACCCCATTCTTCTTGAGATGTTTCAAGACTGTACAACAGGGGTTCTCAACCTACAGCCAGAGAGTCGGCCCCAGCACGTGAAACCATTTCATGTGGCCCACATCATTGTCACCACCGAAACTGGACACATTTTATGACAGCTTTTATGGTGGGGGGAAGGGGGTACCACCAGTCCAGCCTGCTCAGTCTGAGGTTGAGAACCCCTTCTGTACAGGTTGCTTACACAGGATGACTTTTCTCCCTGGAGACACACTGGGGAATCAAACTCACAGCCTCCGGCCTAAACCACTGAGCTGTACTGCCAGCTTGTGATGAGGCTTACACGTTGTTACTAGATTCATCAATGAATTGACTGATCAAACTTTTTATAACAGGAGACCAGAAAAGAAAAAAAAAATCATACATTGTGATATAGATGATACACAAGGCCAGCAAAATGGCCATGGTCTGGTCTTCACATCACAGTAAGAATGTTCGGAAAGATCTGGTTTATAATGAATGAGCAAGTTTTTTGGCTCACACTGTTTTGTGTGCAGCTTTAAAATAAAGTTAATTCAGGGAGGTTTGTTATGGATTATCAGATACATTAGACCTTGAAATGTCGACTCAGCCCTAGTGCTGGGGTATTGACTTGATTCGACAGTCTTGCTTTGTCAAACTATTTGCAGTTTACTAAATATTTTTCCAAGAGGTGCCAGCCAGTCTCTCCCTCTACGCTCTAGTGATGCATCATCATCATAGTTAGTATGGCATTCTGTGAGTGCATAACTCTTGCTTAACCATAATAAATGGGAAATTTACAGTTTAAGGAAGGCAGAATAATCAGGGAATCTGCAGACAGTGAAGTATTTGCAGGAAGCTGTGAATGGAGAACAATAAAGAAGAGATACATGTTCTTCCTGACTGCTCATATTTCACTGGGCAGCTATGGCTGCTCCTTTTGTGAAAGCAGACATGTAATTTCAAATGCTAGACATCTGCATAGCAACTGTTCATTCATCCTTGCAGAATCAATGCAGTTACAACTTTCTGCCACTGGAGTTTCAAAGACAATACTGGGATTGGACTAACCAGTCTACTCTCCCTGGATTTAACTCATGAAACCAGAATATATATATTTTTAATTAAACAGTCTTAAAGGGGTGTTGTTGTTCAATCACACAGTTGAGTCTGACCCTTTGCGACCCCATGGACCACTGCATGCCAGGCTCTTCTGTCATCAATCATCATCTATAGCCCTCCCAGATCTATGTCCACTGTGTCAATGATGTCGTCTAGGCATCTCATCCTCTACCGCCCCTTCTCCTTTTGCCTTTGATCTCTCCCAGCATCAGGGCTTTCTCCAGTGAGTCCTCTCTTCTCATTTGGAAGTTGAGCTTCAACTTCAGCATTTGTCCTTCCAAGGAGCAGTCAGGGTTGATTTCCTTTAGGATGGACTGATTTGATCTCTTTGCAGTCCAGGGGACTCTCAAGAATCTTTTCCAGCACCACAGTTCAAAGATGTCTATTCTTCTGCACTCAGCCTTCCTCATGGTCCAGCTCTCACAACCCTATATTACTACTGGGAAGACCATTGCTTTAGAGGTAGCCCCACATATGATTCACTGCAGTAATCAACCGTTGAAACAGTTCTGGAAGGAGTGTTTTTTCAGTATAAGAAAGTGAAATCTTGCTTGCTAAATTTCCAGATGTGAGAAGTATCTCATTGTTTTTATTTTTTTCTCAAAGGTTGGGGAACAAAATTAAAAATAACAATGCTTTATTTTTATTTCTTATGCAGGTATGGATAGATGCAGCCACACAAATATTTTACTCTTTAGGAGCCGGGTTTGGGGTCTTAATAGCTTTTGCTAGCTACAATAAGTTTGACAACAATTGTTACAGGTAATCTCATTGCTCTTAATGTCTGCAGCTTTAAATGTTAATGTTAGCACTAAAATGTTGTTATTAAAACATCAAATAAAATTAATCTGGTCATTTTAAATTGTTCTGAGAATACCTTGAAATTAATACCTTGAAAAGACCATGAGACTTCATCAATTCTTTCAACTGATTTTTAAGACCTCATGTAGAAGGGGAAAAACTAATAATAAACTAAAGTTCTTGGAATGCTTAATTATTAAAATGATTATTTCCTAAATTGCTAGGATGGTGAATTGTATTTTTAAATAAATCAGAAGACACAATTAGTCATTTGCAAATTATTTTCCTGCTTTATCAGATTTTATGCTTCTTTTAATTCTGCTAAAATGACATCTAGTTCCACAACATCTTTTACAGAAGGCTCTCTTTTCTTTCTTTTGTTATCTCCTGTTTTGTCTCAGGGATGCCTTGATGACTAGCACAATCAACTGCGTTACCAGTTTCATCTCAGGATTTGCCATTTTTTCTATCTTGGGCTATATGGCCCATGAATACAAAGTTGGCATTCATGATGTGGCCACTGAAGGTAGGACATTGGAAATGTTTCTTCTTTAGAACCTATATAGCATCTTCATAAGAATGTTGAGTCCTCACTGAACTGTGATGGTATTTTTTTAGTTCAGACTCTCCCAGAAAAAATAGCTCTGTGAGTTAGATATCTGGCTGCAGAATCAGAGGGTTCAATTCCCCATTTGGGATCCTTTAAAAAAGCCAGTTTGTGACCTCTCCTTCTTGTCCTGGTTGATCATTGCCCGATGAATATTACTGATTAATACCTAATTGTCACAATCAAAATGTTTCCCTCTCTTGTCCATAAAAATTGAGAATGTGTCAACTACATTCTATGTTTATCCTAAGTGAGAATGCTTCACCTTAACAATTGGTGCTGCTATATTGGTATTATTTAGCTGTGGGCAGAGACTATAGTGACACCTATTGACCGATTATAAGCATTGCAACATACATTGCATTTTGAGCCAAGGGATTTGGTGTGGGGAAGTTCTTCTAGCAGAAGTGTAAACAATAGCAATAATGCAATAAGCAACTTGGTTTATGTTTATGAACTGGAAGATAACTAATGTTTTCTTATTTAGGAGCTGGATTAGTGTTCATCCTTTATCCAGAAGCTATTTCTACACTTAAAGGATCAACATTTTGGGCAATAGTATTTTTCATAATGCTTCTCACTTTGGGCATTGATAGTTCTGTGAGTATTTTTCTTTATCCCAACTATTTCTCTTTAGTAATTCTAGCTGTTTTTAGAAATATAGGATTGGAGGCTGAGATATTCCTTTGCTCAGCTAAATGGCCATGATTCCCCATTAACCGATCAACATCCACTTAATTATTTAGTAAGTTCTACTTGATTCCCGAGTACTGCAGGACAGAATGAGCTCCCGTCTCTGTCCCAGCTCCTGCCAACCTAGCAGTTCAAAAGCAAGAAATTGCAAGTAGATAAATAGGCACCACTTCAGTGGGAAGGTAAACAGCACTCCGTGTGCTCTGGTGTCTAGTCATGTCTGCTACATGATCATGGAAACGTCTGCAGGAGCACTTAACCCTAGAGTCGGATACGACTGGCTTTCGAGCAAGGGAAACCTTTACCTTTACGTTTTACCCCATTTATCAGGTAGTTATACCAGTCCTCCAGTCTAAAATTCATTTTTGTGCACAAAAACACAAGATATTTTCTATCCATCTGTTCAAAGAGTCAGACTGACTATAGGCTGTTCTGTTCTAAAAAGGCAAATTCTAAATGTGACAAAATCAATCTCTAATCAATAGCTTTTTGTCTTCTGCTTCTTTCGTAGATGGGTGGCATGGAAGCCGTCATCACTGGTTTAGCAGATGATTTCCAGGTTCTCAGAAAGCATAGAAAACTTTTCACATTTTGTGTCTCTACGATCACATTCTTGGTTGCTCTTTTCTGCATAACAAATGTAAGAATACCTTTTGGAAGCATGGGTCAATACTGGGGTTCTTTAAATTAATTAATTTCTAGGAAATTAATTTAAAAAACCCTAATCCATATTTAGCTCCATTGTAGCAGATTCCAAAAATGAGAGGAACAATGGGACAATTTTCTGCACTGTTTGGAGAAAAGGAATATGTGATATAATGTGGCATGAATGTACTTAGGAAGGCAGACATCTGTATTGATCCGCCATCATAAAAGTTATGAAACTTCTACTGGTTTCATTGTGCAGTACCCAAGTTTTGAACTGTTGACCTGCTAGTCTTTCAGCTAACAATGTGAGCTTATTAACCACTGAGCCACAGTTCACAGTCATCAGCTAGCAGTTGCTGAACCAAAAGGCTGTCTTCACTGTCTTCAACAGTGTTTGGACTGTTTTTTTTTCCTTTTTTCAGTCCTATCCATGATTCCATTAGAAACAAACTAAGTGACTTTCATACTTTGACATCAGTGATATACAAAACAGAAGTCTCAATTGACCTAGCCCAAATGTAGCATCAATTTTAAGAACTGATTTTATTCTATTTTATTTCAACTCAAGTAGATACGTTTGTGGTGGTACATTTTGATTGTGTCTCGTGTACCCTTTTTACCATGCTGGTCAATGACCAAAATAAACGGATCCAATTTGATTTCAAGTCTCAACTGGCTGGAGTGCTGAGTCTCTGGAATATTCTAAAAATGCTGGGTTATTTATTTCATTGGATGTTTTCTTTCTATTACTTAGGGTGGAATCTATGTGCTTACCCTACTAGATACATTCGCTGCGGGGACGTCCATTTTGTTTGCCGTTTTAATGGAAGCCATTGGTGTTTCTTGGTTTTATGGTGAGTTGGCGTTAGCAACGGAAGCATTTTATTTTATTTTTGCAAACCTACCCAATACAAAAACCGCCATGAACATCACTGAAAGAACATGGAAATTGTCAGACTTAACTTCCTGCTTTTAGCTATTATTAACCACACAGGATTGCTAATTTAATTTAATTCTTATACTTGCATGCCGCCCAATCAGGAAAACCAACTCAAGACATCTTACACAATATTATGCAGTAAACACAATAATACAATATATAATATAGACAATAATTATACCATATTCATCCTACAAAAGCACAACAACACAATAGTACAACAGCCTTTCCGTTGTAATTGCTAAACATTGTCTTGGTCTCTAGTGGCAATTAAAAATTTCCCTAATTCATTTATTTATTTTTTATTCTTCTGCATTTATTTTGAATTGATGTAACAGGCAAGTAATCAAAAACAGTCACAAAAACATTGACACGATGTGTAAATGTTTGTTAGGAAGAAGAGAATGTCAGTGTGCTATAGTGGCTGAAATCCAGAACTGAGTTGCAGCTAGAGTAACCCTGTTGTAATGGAATTTACAGAGGAAATGATTGACCAAATCCCCATGGACATAGTGTGCCTACTCTAGTTATGGCTTACTACTGGATTTTAGCCAAAATGTGCTACATCAGGAAAGACAGGCTAATACAAAAATGTGTCAAAAACTTGTTTGGGTTCAAGTTAGGGGACTGCCACCTCTTCCTGCTCCGGTTTTTACCTGTGTGTTGTTTTAATTTTCTTATGAATTTTTATGGTTTTAAACATAATCATTATACTAGTTTTAACCTGTGATTTTGATCCAAGCTGTAAGCCGCCCAGAGTCGGGTTTACCCGATTGGGGCGGGATAGTAAATATAAGTAAATAAATAAATAAATAAATTCATTGCAAGGCTGCAGTAGCTGAACTGATTGCCATATACAGGTACAGTAATACCTCAGATAACGTTTACCACAGATAACGCTAAAATCGCATAACGTTAAGTAATCTGGGGAGGAGAATTGGATCGAATAACGTTAAGGTCCTATGGGATGGATCGGATAACAACCGCTAAAGCCTGTGCGGTTACAATGTATCTCTATGGAGCTTTAACATTATCCAATCCATCCCATAGGATTTTAACATCCATCAGCTAACACTAAAAATCGGATAACACCAAGACTTGTGGAACCAAGTCTTAGCGTTATCTGAGGTATTACTGTATATTGAACTGACACTTGATATGTACATATTTCCTAGCATGTATTCACAAGACCTGTCTCAACAAATGAAATCAACAGGGAAAGGAAAGTAGCTAGTGTGCTGCTTTAGCCTCTATGAAAGCAATCCTAGTCCAGCTCACAGTGGATGGGACAGACACTTACAAAGCAAGACATCCCAGATCCACAATTTTCTGTATTTCTCTGCTACCCAATAGCAAGTAGTCTCTCTTATTGCCAATCAAAATTACAGCTGTGTGCAGCTGGTTACATGATCAGAACTTTGCTAGTCAAACACCTTAGTTCCCCCCCCCCTTTCTAAAGGTGAAAATGAATGAATGCATTTAGATAACCTGGATGAGAAAAACTGGTACCAGCTCTGTATTCATTGTAGCAGCTTTTTTACAGCATTATGAAACACAGCAGGACAACCTGGGGGAAATGGTTTCTTAAACACACTTTCTCCTGCCAAGATGCAAACGTGAGAAAGATTGCGACTAGCTACCTTGAAGGCTGGGAGCACAGTGTTAATTATTCCCTTAATTACAGTGTGTCTGTCCTGTTGGTTTTTTTTAAAAATGTATGTGATTGCAGGGCTTCTCTGACATCAATGTGGAACAGGTAATTTCCATTAATGTCCTAAGCAAAAATCAAATGTCAAACAGACAACAATCAGGGCAATATAGGGATTAAAAATATATTTTTCGAGTTTGGAGTCTTAAGAGAACATCACTGAGAAACTGGTGGAAGTAACTTTCTCAAACTACAACTCCCAGAATCCTCCAGTCAGCATTAGCAGTTAGAGTTGAACAAAGTAGCTTTTTCAAGCTCTTGTATCACTTCATTGTTTTCCATCTTATGAGTGATGGAGAAGGTAAGGTCAAAGGTAATAATAATAATAATTTTGTGTCAGAAATTATTCTGGGTTGAAAGGTTTTTTTGCTGGAAAAACTCCACTCAGGGGATGCCTGAATGAGGCTTCTTTCATGTCCCCAAGATCTTTTCCCTCCAAAGTGGTCCTTATTTATCTACTTGCAATTTATTGTTTTTGAACCGCTGGATCGCCAGGAGCTGGGACAGAGATGGGCACTCAAAACCATCATGCAGTACCTGAGTCTTGAACTGCCGACTTACAAGGTGAGCTTTTTAACTGCTGAGCCACTACAGTCCCTTGAGGTCAAAGGTTACCAATACTAAGAAAAAATAACCCTATTTTTGTTGTTGTTAGTCGCACAGTCAATTCCGACCCTATGGACCATTGGCCTCCAGGCACCTCTGTCCTCCATCATCTTCCCTATTAGCAAGTTGGAAAAATTACCTTTTTAGACTTAAGCTCCTAGGACAGTGGTGGCGAACCTATGACAAGGGTGGCATAGGTGCCATAGGTAGCACTCAGAGCCCTCTCTATGGGTGTGCAGTCACCCCAGCACAGAGTTTGCCTCATTCCCTGCCCAGCGGCCCAATGGGAGCACTTAATCCCTCCCCCAGCACATTCACCCCACCCCTCTGCCCAGCAGCCCAATGGAAACATTTCCTTCCTCCCCTGTTGCTGTGTTGGCACTTTGTGATAAATAAGTAGGTGTTGGGTTGAAGTTTGGGCGCTCATCCTCTAAAAGGTTTGCTATCACTGTCCTAGGATCTTCCAGCCAATGAATGGCTCAAACATCCTACACACTTAGCAAAAATAATCTAATACTGTATAAACCACTTCCAAGTTTGTGCACCATTCTTAGCATGATAGTCACCAGTGTTGTAGTGAAATCAAGATTCACAGGGTTAAAGCATGAGGATGTTTAAAACCTCCCATCACCTCCATTCTTTCCAAACTAAACTCCACTCCTCACAGTGAATTAGAGGGAGCCAAGAATGGATTTTCCCAATGTCAATATATTGTTTTGGGTTATTAGAGTTCCCATTTAAAATATTGAGGTAATAGTTGTGTCTTGAATGTGCAGATCAGAACTATTCTTTTTTAAAAGTTCATGCTTCCAGAAGAGATGGTCACCATGACAAGTCATTTTCTGTGATGGATCTGCATAGCTTCTTTTACTTGTGCAGAAAATGTCTTCTGACAATGACTATTATTGTTCTCATTGGATTTGCTAAATAAGAAATACCTTTAGTAAAACCAATTTGGGGGAGGGGGTTGATAAATTCTCATGAGTAAAATTACCTAACTTATGTGATAGTATTCTTTACCTAGAAAACCATTGACAGGATCGCCATAAGTCAGAATTGATGTGATGGCTTATTACTATTATAGTCCATATCATTGGCTCTCATATAGTTATCTACACTGTATTCATTTTTGAGATTCCCCCCACCAAAAAAAAAAAAAAAAACCAGAAGGTTTTCTTTATCTTCTCATCTGCTTTCACATTCCATTCCCTTCTTATGAATGGCTTTAAGAAGAAACACTACATCATCCATCTCAGACTGGCTACATACAAGTTATTCCTTTCCTTTCATTGGAACATCACGAGCCATTGTTCTACAAAGCATGATTTGTTGTGGCCACAGGCAAATGTTCAAACTGATCACTAGTTGAAGCAGACTTGCCTCTGTCCACCTCTTGTTTTCTGGGTTAAATTGCCTCCCCCTCCACCTGCTGTTCCCATCATGCTTCGCTTACCTAGGTGACCTTCATGAACCTCTGTTTTGCTAAGAGGCTGACTTGACATTTTAGTGTGGACTACACAATTTTTACTGTACTTTATACTGAAATGTTTGAATGGCCATTAAGGTACACCTGTGTGTGTGTGTGTGTGTGTGTGTGTGTGTGTGTGTGTGTGTGTGTGTGTGTGTGTGTGTGTGTGTGTGTGTGTGTGTGTGTGTGTGTGTGTGTGTGTGTGTGTGAATTTAAGGTGAGTTTGACAGAATTATTATAATGCCTGTTACAAATTGATTTGTGTTTACTATAACAAATTGCAATTTTTGCAAATAGAGGAAATGTTTCTATTGGGGCCATTTTTATCTCTATAATCTTTGTGGTTGTAAGTATTGCTTTGGATGGAAGAGTTGTCAATGGTTTTCAGCTGTTTCTATGACATTTTAAAATAACCAATTTGTATAATTGACATTTTGTTCCCTTCCCACTGGATTTCTAATTCCATCATTTGGTTGGGTTCTTTTGCAAGCTCCAACCAGTGGTGAACTATCAAGTGAACATAATGTTCTCATGAAGCTAAGTAAAGAGTCAGGTTTTTCCACATGGTGCCATAACTAAGGTCAAGTGAAAGCCAATTGCCAATATATGCAATATTTCCTAATGTGTCGCGCAAAGCGCACGCCGGAGGCATTCGCCTCCAGCGCGCGTTCCATTTCCTAAATAAGCACTCCCTTCATTTGAGATGGACAGACACTTTTAGTTCCCATTTGTGGAAACTTCTGAAAATTAGTAAACACAAAAACAAATTAGGACTTGCTTTTTTGTTACCAAAAATTTATAAAATATGAATGCCCATCATATTTTGTACATCGCAGAGGGTCGGAATCGAGTGTGCGACTGAACAAAAAAAAATTAGTTTCAGAAATAACATTTATTAATATCATAGATGTGGGAAAATGTTTGTTTATTGTTTACAGACTAAAACTTTTTCACTTGTACTAAAATGAAACATGTAAGAACGGGACGAAATTAGAGTTGTAGCCAACTGAACATAGGTTGAATTGCAGCTGTTAGTTTCCTAAAAATTTATTGACAGTGATGGCTTCAAGATGGTGGTTCTTTGGCCAACTATTCACCATCTCCTAAATTTGCAAGAAAGCTCTAATCTTTCTTTTGTCTCTACATAATTTGATTAGTTTAGATGGCCAGCTTTTCAATATTCAATTGGTTGGTGGTAACCAAAAAGTCTCCACAGAAAACATTGTAGTGAATTTCTGCAGTCAGATATACCAAGTGTTTTGCTATCTGTGTTTTTACTTACATTTGTAACCAATCTTCAGGTGTGGACAGATTTAGCGATGACATCGAACGAATGATGGGTTTCAAGCCTGGCCTGTATTGGAGACTGTGTTGGAAATTTGTGAGCCCTGCTTTTTTATTGGTAAGATGTTCTGTTCTTTCAGTGGATATAATAATGTACATCTGTCGGTATTGGATACAGCTCAAACTAGTCTTCAGTCCTAACTAGAGTACGTGCTAAATCAATAGCTACTAGTAAATCAACATTCCAGTAAATTCCATTGATTTATTAGGGTTATTCTAGTTGCACCTACCAACTGGATTTGTAGACTTGAGTTCTAATCTAGATCTATCTAAACGAAGGCAATTAACAACTGGAAAAAGTGAGTAGTGGTATGAGAGATAGGAAGACATACCAATAACCCAGCTGTGCACAGTAAATGGAGTTTGGTGCAATGCAGTGCATACTGGCACATTCATCTTAAACATACCTGTATGCTATTATAGTTCTTGATCCTGAAGCCATACACATATAAATCTGTTTTGGCAGAATAAATAAAAAAAATGTACAATATTCTTGACTCATTTAGTTACTACTCTAGCCCATTTACAAGGATATATGTTGATGAGTTTTCTGCAAGGAATGTTTAAAATGCAAGAAGCTCAAATAAGGGAAATGGGGGAGGGGGAAGATTGTTGTTCTGGGAGGAGTTGCCAAGCTCTTGAGCTATAGCTGTAGAAAAATTCCTTTAAATATTTCTTAAAATTAAATACATTTTATCTACTTTTCAAGGAAAATGGAAACCTTAATAGCCTTTTGCCATTTTTAAAGTATTTTGATACATAAGATAAATTTATGCTGGAAAGATCTAGAACCTTTTAAAAAACCAAACAACCCCCCTACACTGCTCCCAGAAAGATTCAACTATGTTTTTCACTAGTCCTAATCACAAAGTTTTGTACAGTCATTTAAGGCGTGATTGAAGAATTTAGGTTGAAATTAAAAACAGACACCATCCATCTTTCTGGATTTATTTCTGTAGTAAAATTCATGAAATGAAACCCAACTATCTAGCTATAGTGATGAGTAGCAGATGCTTATTGAAACAAATGTGGAAACAATCGGGGACCAGGACAAAAACAAAAAACCCTGGTATTTTCCCCCAGATGCTTTGTAAACAGGCCATGAATTCAGTAAGCCCTGGGAAACATTTGTGTGAATACAGGGATTGACAGAGTTTGGCTGAACATTAGGATGGAATCATCATCCTAAATTGAATTACTAGTCCAAACTAGACTACATTCAATCAATAAACTGGATTTATATAAGAGTTCTTTCAACTGGTGCTGAAAGATCCATCTCACAGCACAAGAGGCAGTTAGGCACGGTTGACCTGAGAACCCTATTAGCAAGGCAAAAACCCAAAAAGCGCTCTTTATTGCTAATTTTTTTAACAGTAGCCTTGTCTTTTGTAGTTCCACTAAACCAGTGGTATTTTCAGAATTGTTGAGTTACCATTTAGTGGTAGAGGCCATGCAAGATGGACTGGCTTTGGAAGCGCAACTTGTCCATATCCTCAAGATTGTGGCAGTCCATTGCAGTCCTGGTGTTAAATCCTGCATGTCTCATTTCATGTGTGCCACAGAAGATGGCTCTGTGATTATAGTGTGTGGGTTACTTCATGGCAAGCTGGGAACCAAATTCACGCCAGTGTGATTTTTCCTGCTTCAGGAAAAGTGCATTCTTGGATACAAGTTGCAGTCAGTGATGACACTTTGGTGGGGTGTGATGTATTGTTATTTAATTACAGCAATTATTTCCAAAGGTATGTCTCTATAAAGGCAATAACAACAAAAAAGCAATAACTTGAACCTTCTCAGTCCCTCCCTGGGGCTATGGTTGCTCAGTGGTTAAGAAGCTTGCTTTGTTAGCTGGAAGCCCAATAAGCCAATAAGCCAATAAGTTACTTAGTGAATTTTGATGCTGTAATGATTATATTACAGCATCTTTGATTATTTCTTAGGATGTTCTAATCTAATGTTTTGTAATTGTAACTGATATTGGACACATATATACTTTATACGTAATATTTGTAATTTAGTATTTGATATCTGTAATTGCTCTTGTGCTTTGGTATGTACTATGTAATTGTAGCTGTTTTTTTGTAAGCCGCCCAGAGTCGCTCTGCGAGTGGGGCGGCATATAAGTCGAAAATACAAATACAAATACAAATACAAGCCAGCAGTTCAAGACCCAGGTACTGCATAATGGTTTGATAACCTGTCTCTGTCCCAGTTCCTGCCAACCTAGCAGTTTGAAAGCAAGAAATTGCAAGTAGATCAATAGGGACCATCTTGGTGGGAAAATATCTTGGAGTCATGAAAGGAGCCTCACTCAGGCATCCTGTGAGTGGAGTTTCTCCAGCAAAAAATCCTTTCAACCCAGAATAATTTCTGACACAAAATTATTCTTAGTCCCGCCCCGCCCCCCCCCCGCCCCCCAGTTAAAAAAAATCCTGAAAATAGAAATGTTGACTAAAGTATTTGCTGGCAGTCTGCACATTTTTATGTCTTTTATGGTGCTTTGTACGTGACCACCATACCATCTGCTCCAGAACAATCCTCTGGAGATGAAACCACCTGCAAAATGTACTGTAGCCTTCGGTTTCTATCATATCGAAATTTTGGAAGGATTGCACCAAATACGGTATATGCTGCTAAAGAAAACATTAATTCACACTGAAGCCTTTTCTTCAACATGTAATGGCTTCAACTTGAGACTTGAATGACAGACCTAATAACTAAAATTGCAGGCAAATCAAAACCTTTGGGGGCCTTTCTTTGCAATGAGATTTAACCTGACACTCCATATTAAACAAGAAAGTGTGTTAAGGACAGTCCCCAGTATTGCCATTTACACTCGTGCTTTGATTTTTAATAGCAACAGTGGAAAAGCAAATGCCAAATCATGTTAACAGAGGCCACCACAATTTTGGATTAAGAACAGACTTCAATCTTTTGGGAGATGACCCAAATGCTAGAATAGTTTTGAGAAAGAGGTTTTGCCTCATATGTTGCTGATGATGCTCATGTTAACTGGGCTAAAGTGATAGTTCTGAATGATAACTATTTACCTGGAAGCCAATTTTAGCAGGTGGAGAACAGGAGTTTTTCTTGTCAATTTTAAAGTTTACTTCCTTGGGGAAAAAACACAAACTCTGAAAGTGGGTGAAAGTGAGACAAACAGATATGCCCATTGACTTGATGCTGTTGAAAACTTGCCTTGATTGGAATTTCCCAAAATCTGAAAAATTCAAACAGCAAAACTAATCTGCCAATATTTGGTAAAGTTCATCACTGCTAGAAAGCCAGCTGCATCTGACTCAAGAGTTCAGTGCTCAAGTCTGTTTGTAGTCAAAGAGCCAGTGCTGTCTGCATTTGCAGACATTTCCATGGACATGTGGCAGTCATGACTAGACACCAGAATGCACAGAACACTGTTTACCTTCCCACCAATGTGATGCCCATTTCTCTACTTGCAATTGATTGCTTTCTAAATGCTAGGTTGGCAGGAGCTGGGACAGAGATAGGAGCAAACTTTACCATGCAGCACTCTAGTCTCGAACTTCTGACTTGCTGACCTTCCAGTCATCAGGTTCAGCAACTTAACCACTAACCCACCATAGTCCCTTCCATCTTCCATAGAGATTAATAAATATCTGAGACAATTGCCCTCCCTTCAAGCAGAAATTGTATAGAAAAATCAGTTGTTAAATATGAGTGCAGATATATGGCTCTTTTTACTTTCCAGTGTTCATCTTCTAAGCACAAATAACCCCTCTGTTTGATCAGAATCTGGAGGACCAGGGAAAACATAAAGAGAGGGCCTCTGATTACTTCAAGATTATTTGCATGGCATAATCCATTCTTTATTTGTAGATTCTTCCTGGTGGTCTTTTTTTAACTTAGAGTAAATTCAATAGTTGAAAAGTAACTGATCTCTCCCTTCTTCTCCTCCTTCTTCCTGCAGTTTGTGGTAATAGTCAGTATTATAAATTTCAAGCCACTGACCTACGACGAATATGTCTTCCCACCTTGGGCCAATTCCGTCGGATGGGGGATTGCATCGTCATCTATGGTCCTTGTACCTGCGTATATTCTGTATAAATTACTGAAGGCACGGGGGACCTTTAAGCAAGTGAGTTTAAAAGCAATGAAATGTCATGGAAATGTTCTTTGTGAAATGAAAATCGCTGGTGTTAAGCTAAGAGTTTGCTTTCTTTAATTCCACAAATGCTTTGCAGAGAGATGACCTTTTAGAAACAGCTTCTAAGTAATTTGCCGCTTCGAGAGAGGATTTAGGACTCTTTTTGACTTCCTGTCCTGGATATTTGAAGCTAAAGCACACTGCCAGAATCTGACCTATGGTGGAGCAAACTAGAAAGAGATGAAACAGCAATCTGAAGATTTCCCCAATACTTTGTTAATGTTGCTCAAAGCAGCCACAGAGGTCTGTTAATTAGATAAACGAAGCTGTGGAGGCAGGAGTTCGAACCTCCGCTCTGTGGTTGATGCCATTTCCACCGATTTCAAATTTTCCTTCAAGGAAAGCATCATTCGCTGCTTTGGAAGAATGCTATGTACCATAGGGGTAACTATTCCATGGCATATTTAAGAGAAGCTTCTAGAAAAGTGGTATTTCCATGAGCAAAATTGTTCAGAAGAAGGCAAGCACTATCCTTGATTTCTTTGCACAAATGATCAAAAGTGGCAGACCTCCAAACTGTTGTGACAGAAACAAAGGTAAATACTTCCAAGAAATCCAGCACTGATTCCCACTGAGTTTCCACTAAATGAAGAGTTGCATCAGGTTTCTTAAAATTGTGATCATCATTTGCACAATGGCTACACATCTGAGAATAAAGTCATACCATGTTACTATCCAGGCAGGACTTTCCGTTCAGTCAAGACTTGTAAGACAGGGCCATTTCTCTGAGTATAATGTCCATTTTACAAGCTCTCTAAATTTTCTCTCTAAACTTGGCCTTCAAGTTCAGTGTTCAGATTGCAATTCTGATCTCCAGATTTGGATGCTGACAGATTTAGGCCGGTTGAATAAATGAAGGTAAAGGTCGCCCTTGCTCAAAAGCTAGTCATATCCGGCTCTAGGGTTCAGTGCTCATCTGTGTTTATAGCCAAAGAGCCAGCGCTGTCTGCATTTACAGATGTTTCCATGGACATGTGGAAGCCATGCCTCTACACGAAATGCTGTTTACCTTCCCACCAAAGTGGTCCCTATTTATTTACTTGCAATTTCATGCTTTCGAACTGCTAGGTTGGCAGGAGCTGGGACAGAGATGGGAGCTCGCTCCATCATGCAGTACTCAGGAATCAAACTCCGACCTTCCAGTCAGCAAGTTCAGTGTCTTAACCACTTGAGCCACCCCAGTCCCTGAATATATAAAACAAGGTCCTTATAACATATATCATGATCTGTTGCTATTCAGCTCTTCTGCTTCTGCACATGCAAAGTTTAAAGTCTGAAAAGTTGGCTTCTGTTACATGCTTGGTGACAAATATTTCGAATACCTAATGTCATAAACCAGAATCTGTCACATACTGATGGCTGGTATATGCCAGCTATCAGATGTTCTTGGACATTGAGTAATATTGAAAATACCTTTGTGTGAGGTAGTTCACTGGAAGAACCCTCTAATAGAGCTTAATGGACAGCAAGACTACAATTTACAATTTACTAAAACCTGCCAGGAAGCATTGAGATAATCCAGGGAGTTGGCAAACTTGGTTTTCCATATGTGCTTGAACTTCAATTCCCAGAAACCCTGATCAGCAGGAGTGCTAACTTGGGATTCTGGGAATTGAAGTCCAATAACACCTGGAGACCCAGGTTTGATGACCCCTAAGATAGTAAATAGGAATCATAGAATCATAGAATTACTGAATTGGAAGGGGCCTTTTAGGCCATGAAGTCCAACTCCCTGCTCAAAGCAGAAATCCAAATCAAAGGAAGAGATACTTTCAGTTGAAATGTAGACATGTAAAAGTATCTCTATGTGTGGGCAGGAATCCTGCCAGAGGAATTCATGGACAATGCTGGGAGATGAAGTTGGAAAAAAAGATGTCAGAATAATGTAATGAGCAAAATGTCAAACTAAGACTCAGGAGACCTGGGTTCAAATCTCTGCTGGGGCATGGAAATTCATTCAGGTGGGGTAGCACTGGTAAAACCCATTCCTTTAGTATTTCACATGCTTTGAAAACAGACTTACTCCAGGAGTCTGTTATGGTTGTTAAAAGCCTGCCTAAAGAGGTGGGTCTTCAGCCTTAAGCAGAAGAATAAACTGGAGGGGAATGATTATCCTAATCTCCCAAGGGAGTGCATTCCACAGCCTTGGAGCTGCCACACAGAAGGTCCTCTCTCACGACCCCATCAAATGTGTATGAGATCACAATGGAACCTCTGAGTATCTTAACAGCCAAGAAGGCTCATATGGGGACAATGTCTTTAACTAAGAAACGATCAACCACTTGCTGGGAAATTGTCAATTGCCATCGCCAAACATCTGCTGAACAGTTGTCACAATGTGCCTGAAATGTCAATCACAGCCAAAGATTTGGCCATCTTTAAGTGTGGGGCAATCAGTTGAGTAATTGAGTAATTAAGTAATTATTCAAGAGCTTTGGATACTCTAACCTGATTGACAGACCAATTTCACCGTACCTATCTTGCTTATCATTCACTCCATTAACACCAATGCGCAATTATGTGGGCATTGACATAAATATATATGTCCTAAATATCCTCTTCCTTTCCCCCATTTTTAGAGACTAGCTTACTGCATCACTCCTGAGAATGAACATCATCTTGTAGAAGAAGGGAATGTGCGTCAGTTTAAGGTTAGTATTTCCCTGACCTTGAGGTCTATATTTTGAGATATATATGTGAGTACAGTATGTGTATATTGGATACCTAGTGTGATGTAGGGATAGAGTGATGGGCTAGGACTCAAGAGTCCTTGGTTTGAATCCCCGCTCAACCACCTAAACTCAGTAGGGGTATGGAACTGGTGAAGGCATACCTTAAATGTCTCACTTATTGTGAAAGCCCTGTTAGTATCACTGTAAGTTAGTTCTGGGACTGCGGTAGCCTAGTGGTTAAGATGCTGAACTTGATGACTGGAAGGTCAGCAGGTCAGCAGTTTGATGCCTGAGTACTGCACGATGGAATGAGCTCCCATCTCTGTCCCAGCTCCTGCCAACCTAGCAGTTTAAAAGCAAGAAATTTCAAGAAGATAAATAGGTATCACTTTGGTGGGAAGATAAACAGCATTCCATGTGCCCTGGTGTCTAGTCCTGTGTATATCCACGATGGGCTCATCTCACCCTGATGTGTGCCTGGTGTATATATCTGAAGAACAGAAAAACATGAATTAGAACATGGCCTTCTAGATGTTTTGGCCTTGAATTCTCAGAATCCCTGATCATTAGCCACTCTGGCTGGGAACTTTTAGTCCATAACAGCCAGGCATTGGCCACTGTTGACAAAGAAGGATCCTGTATCCTTCTTCCAAAGAACTGGGAACCTTTTCTCTGAATAGTCTTATACCATAACCCAAGGAGATGTAATGTTTAGTAGCTATATCTATGCTTACTCCTTGCCCATTAATTGTTATTTGTTCACAGAAGGTACTTGCTTTCCATTACACCTCATTGTCTCAAACAGATGTCTTCATTTGGAGAACCTCAATTTAATTACAAACAGTAATCTTTTCCCCCAGACGAATTTATCTTTGTTTTCTCCTCCTTCTAGCTCCAGCATTGGTTATCTATATGATAAGTGAGGCATTTGACGGGGAAAAGCCAGTATTTTATACAGCTAAATTGAAACTACCTGAGAAGTCAGTACCGACATTTTTCATCATACCTGGTCCACGTTGTTTGGCTGGCTAGCTGGCTAGCTGTCAGGCTTAGAAGATCATCTCCAGATTTCTTTACATTACAATTCATCCTCCACCCTCCTTTATTCCTATTTGTTCAGTTATTTTGAATGAGCTTCCCAAAGAGTGTCTATTTTAATTTTTATTATGTTGGTGTTTTTTGTTTTGTTTTTTCCTCTCAGCATCTGTCAGCCTTGCTCCTGACCTATAAAAGTCATCTTTGCTAGCCAGAGTAGCAAAAATTGGCAAAGAATGACCAGTGCTCAATTGATGTTCATTTCATCTTGGGCAGAGACATCAAAAAGACATTTAATATTTTTTTTTCATTTTATTTTATTAAAGACAATGTATATGTTACATAACATTGTATGGGCACTAGATAGCCATGAAAGAGATGGAACCTGCAGCTCCACACAAGCATGACCAAGATTTTGTAGCGAAATCATGGAATCACTGTTTGAGGGCCACCTACTCTATTCTCCTTTTATGCAGGGAACATCATTTTCCATGATGTTCCCAATCTTTCCCTGCTGAGACTGTTTGCCAAGGATTCCCCCTGCACTAGTGTTGTTCCCTACCTTCCAGGGGAAAAAATCAAATAGTGATCTCATTTCCCTATCCTTTTTTTACTATTATTTTTACCAATTGTTCTGGACATAAAACAGTCAAATCCTGCACAGCTCTTCCTACATGAATCCTGCATGTGAAAATGCCATCCTGCACAGGAATTGTAATAATCCTGAACAGACTGATGTTTCTTCAGCCTTTTCTCTGTGAGATTCCTCCCAGGAAAGACTCCATTCTACACAAGAATTGAGCAATTTAATGTGTAGTGTTTCTCTCCCCCCCCAAAAAAAAAACACCCCACACTGTGTCACTTATTGATGGGGAAGATAATCTTATGCATATAAAGTTCACATGAGGAGGAAAGAGGGGTTATTTCTTCTGTTTTTCACTGCAAGAGTTCACATCACTAGATGCAGGGAATCTAAATTTAGGCCATTTATGTAGTGATGCAGTTCTTCACTTATCCTTCTATGTAAGGACAAGGAATTGCAAATTTCTTCTCCTTGCTAGTAAGAATGCCAAAGAATTTCCAATGTGTATTGTTACATTGTTAGAACGATCTTTGGCACAAAATTGTGAACCACTTTTTTGGCACAAAACTGCCGACTGTAGTGCAAATTGCCCAAATTGTGCATGACTATAGTTGTCTTTAAAAATCTGAAGCATGTGATGGGTTGTTTGTAACCTTTTTGGGTAAATTAACCATTTTCCTATATTTGATGCGTGTATGTTTATGTATGTTATTTGCTTCTCCTACAGAAGGGACACTGGATACTTTTTTGTGCAAACTGAAGAGATCTTAAATGGGCAAGAAGTCTTTTTCTTTGATGGGATAGAATATTGTGGGGCTCTTCAGTTCCTTGCTAAACCATCTTCTCATTTAGTTCCTATAAAGCACTGAAATAATATTTATTTGTAGTCTAATCCTTAGCTTAAAGTCCTCCAGAAATGGAATAATGAAATCATAGAGTGATAGTGTATGACAGGCATTCGCAACCTATGGCTCATGGGCCAGACCCGGCCCCTGATGCCAATTCATCTGGCCCCTCATGCCCTTACCACTCCTGGCAGTGGAAGTAAAACATGCCTCACGCATGTGCAGAACGCTGCTAAATGCATTCTGCGTATGCACAGGAAGCATATTACTTCCACTTCTGGATGGGAGGTACCACGTGACCGGCCCAATCAGCTGCCCAGGAGGTGTGGTCAGGTCTGTGACCTGAAAATGTTGAGAAATGCTTGCACACATGCCAGAGGGCATACTCAGAGCCCTCTCTGTGGGCATGCATGCACAGAGTTCACCTCGCCCCTATGTGGCGCAGATGGCAGCTGGTCACTAAAAGGTTCACCATCACTGACTTAGTCCAAAGCACTTCCACAAATAAATCCAGGGATTATGTAAGATGGTACCATGGAAGTTAAACTGGTATTGAAGTGTTGTTGTTTTTTAGTGTAAATTAATGCAGACATATTTTGAATTCTCTCTCATGCGCTTTCTCTTTGCCAGATGCAAGTCTTAATTGTTAGCATTTTACTTCACAAATGCTCTTCTTTCACACCTCGGAAATCTCCAAGTTTGTGTTTTGGTTCACACTGTGTTGAAGCCCCTTTTGGAATAAAGTGAAGTGAGGGGCCTGGCCATGGTCCTCCTAGTTTGAAAAGCTGTTGCCCTGCTTTGAGCATGGAGACCTCTTTTACTCCACCACTTCTTCCTTCTCCACATCTGTTGCTTGTTTTGATTGGAGACTCTAGACCTCATTTGACCCTGCTGTGCCTTAAGATTATTTAGTGTTATAGCCATTCTGAATTAAACTGCCCCATTTTGGCACATGCTTTGCCTTGAAGGGCTTATAATGGAAGTGGTTGACTTTGATTTCACAGCTGTCCAGGCTGGTGGACCCTGTTCCTCTAATAGATTCAGCACCTTGGATAACTCCTTAAAATGTCAGGCCAAAACAAAGAGCAGATTCTCAATAGCCTCTGCTGTAGAGAAGGATCTTCACAGTTTCCAGTCCCACTCTTTTCTTTGAAGTGTCCCTGCCTTCAATAATCACCTTCCGAAGATATTTTTAAACTAAGGAGCTGAAGATTTAAACTAAGATCTGTTTAAACTAAGAAAAAAACCCCCAACCCCATACAACTATTTAACTGCTTTAGCTAGAGCACTTCAGCCATTGTTTTATTAACATTATGTGTAGAAGAAAATTCTGATTAGGAGGTTGAATCCACAATGTCCTTCCTAGTGGAAATTTGGGCAAATTCTGTCTATCAACTAGTCTCAATGGCACCTTCCAAAACCCACTAACCCCTCCACTACTGGCCCAATCTAATTTGTCAGTGTCATGGCCGAAACAATCTTCTTCCAGTCTCTCTCTCACACACCCAGTTTAAAACAGGATATATGAACCTAACATACCTTACTAAAAATAAATGCAATTTGCTCCTTGGAAACAATCTGAAATCAATGGCAGATAATGCCTTCACTAGATCACAAGGTTATGGTTGTAATTTTTAGTGGTCTAAGAAAGGTATTACCTACCTTATCCTTCAGACTCTAAACAAGGTGAATGGGGGCAGTGCACCTTGTGTTAAAAGAAACACAGCTTTTTAAAATCAATGTTATGGTGATAGAATTGGAAATGGAAACTGTAGAATGGACCCAGGAGGTCAAAAATGGTCAGGGAAAACTTGGATGTGTGATGACCACCCCCACCCTAAATTAACAAGAAAAAAGAATTTAGCAGGTATTCATCACATCTTTAATCTTAATGCACACATTCCAGTAACATGCCTTTCAAATAGTTGTGTGTCTCCTTAAAGTGCAAGATGCTCTGGCAGTGTCTTTGAGCCCCTTTTTTGATGGAGGCAGAAAACAAATGTATAAATAAAAAAAGAAATATTTCCCCCCTGAGTCCCAGGTTTTACCTTACCAGCTGAACAGGGGGAGAAAATTCCTCTGTGGATAACTGCCCTCCCCCAATTCTCTTTCCATATTGTCAAGCCTATGAGGGTTACAAGTACAATCTCGATGTCCAGATAATAGACATCATTTAAATTTGTCATAAGTAATGCTGCTGAACCAATCAATAGAGATCACAATTCAAAAAGGCTCATGATCGCTGTGCTTTTGTTTACAAACTTTCTAAAAGTAGCCTCCTGACCACTGAGATGGAGGTAGGATGTTGGGTTGAACAGACGATTGGTCTGGTTGACCAGGGGTTTATTTAGATATCCTTCCGCAAAACTGTACAAAGCATGTCCAACAAGTTGGGCTTGTTTTCCAGATGTCACAAATGTTCATGAAAACACCCACTTCATCATATATTAGCTCAGTGCTATTTGGCATCCACTCATTACCTTATAAACAATAGGCTTGGAAACCACCACCCAAACCGTGTACTTTTGGAAAGTTTATTTGTTATTTCACAGACACCTTTTTCTAGCTATTATACACATTTTTACATTATTGGCTTTTCAAGTTTGCCTTACTGAGAAGAGCTTTATCATTACAATTTACCTGGTTAATGCCAACCAATGTTTGGCTTAGGGGTTTCTTTGGGAATGTTTATTTTGTTTTCATTCTCCTTTTTTGGATTAATTTGTAATATCTTTTTATAGCAAACATTTCAATAAGGGTACCTCTGTGTATATCAATATTTTTTTATCAGTTGACGTGTTTTATGTTTCACAAAAAATGGAAAAACAAATATATATTGTAAAACACTATGTCCAAAGCTTTTAATGTGACGATAGCTCCTGTCCAATCCATCCTTTCATTCTATTTCCATCCATTCAACCAAACTGGATAGTTTGAGTTTGGTAGAATGATTTTCCTTTAATTCCTCAGTGTAATGTGATAACAAGGAGAATTATGCATTTGCATTGATAGTGTCATTATCTGCAGTGCAGTATTCTCAAAAGCTGCCTTAATATGATAAAGGAAGTCCTGTGTGTTTGTAGTCTATATCTCAGAGAGAGTATTTTTCTGTGCAAGTTTATTGTCAAAAGTTATATGTAACCAAAAATAGTATGGAGTGAAAGAGAGAAAAACCTGCTTCCCCCATTTAATCATTTGCATGTACAAAGTGTGCACAGATCTGTTTCACATTGCATCTTCCATCAACTGAACTGTACTGGATCACTTCTGCAACCCAAAATGAACCAGGAAGCCATTGTAGATATTGTTGTAATTCACCAAAGGATGATTTTATTATGGTGGATAGATCAACTGGAGAAAGCCACGTTGCAAATTTCTCTGGCTAGCCAGGAAGCAGAGCGGGTGGTCTGAAATTTATCTCAGTCTATGTCACAGAAGTGGGAGAATAAAAATGTGCAAAATGGAAATAGCTCCCAGATCTTTGAAAAAACAGCGAACTCAAAGGTTATGGTGAAATGGGTTTGGAGGCCACGATGGAAGCTGAGAGATTTCCCACACATTGCATAGTTATTTCTTGAAAACCAGAATGTTCCTTGTTTTAATTTAAAGGTGGCTAGAACTGGAAACTCATTTTCGCCCATGTACTCAGGCATTCTCCATAGCTTTTGTTTTCAATTTTCATGTTGTTGCAGAAACATCCAAGCAGCTGTTTCCCAGTATAAATCTGGAAACACTATGTTAGCAGTCTGAAAGTAACAGTTTATTAATTTCTCGCCACATTAACCATCCTCACAACCCTGGGAACAGTTCTGAATCCCTAAATATGGAACCAAGAGTAGCTGGATTTTGTTTACCTATGGACATAATAAATGTGGTGTATGCACTGGTTGACTATATTCAAGATGTCAGTCAAATTGTTGAGTGTCCAGTATTTGTCCTCTTTTCATTCTTTTTCCTCCTGTTGGCCATTGTAAATAAAAATCAGGTTTTGCTATTTTAAAAAAAGTAAATAAAAATGTGCACTGTAAATGTTTAAGATCTATTCAACTATTGTGTTCCAAAGTCTTACTTAAGTTGACATTGAAATATGCACTATGAAGAAGTATATACAATAAAGATTATCTTCTGTACCAATACATTAATTACTGGGTGATTTCTGCTGCTGAATTTTCTTGTTGTTGTCATTGTCATCATCACTTTGTTAGCTGGAAGGCTGACAAGTCAACAATTCGAAACCTGGGTACTGCATGACAGTCATGGGAGGGAATATCAGAGAAGAGGAAAGAAGAGAGTAGAGGTCAAGAGAATGTGAAGGATAAATAAAAGAAAGACGAAAAGATTGGAGGATATTATTTGTTGATGTTAAGGAATCTGCTATATCTGTTGCATTCCTCTGCTGTTTGGACCCAAAAAAATCCTTTGCAAATTATGTACCACATGAATCATCAAAGCACAAGGGAATCCTTTGCCCCAGTACTGTAAGAAGTGGTAAAGAAGGCTAGCATTAGAACACCCTGCTGGGCAAGATGGTGCAGAAAGAAATGTGGGCGAGAGGGACAAAGCACCATGGAAAGTGAACCAAACAACCTGACAGTTTAATTTCTTACGGCAAATGTGTGAAATCAGTGGCAACCTCAAAAGCATTTTTCCCAAGTTCAAGCAAAATCCACACAGCTGCTTTAAGCTAATTTTGGAGGAGAGCAACAAGGGACAGATGTACACACCATGTGCACTGCACTGGCATGACACTGCACTGTCACATCAGTATTTAATTCCAGGGTTAATTAGCATTTCATCCCTCAATTCACACATTGCATAGCTTCTGTTTGTAATTCTCCTACTCAACTGAAACTTTCCAGTTCTGTCCCATGGGCTTACATCCCCCCGAGCCCTTGACATGTTTCAGTTGTTTACTCTGAGAACAAATAAAATACTGTTGAGAAATGCCAAAATCCAACTGATTCGGAGGTCTCAAAGTTCTCTAGAACCTTTGGTCCCTAGATGTTCTCGGGATAAAACTCCCAGAAGCTGTCACTATTGGCTGTGCTGGGAGCTGTAGTTCAAGAACATCTGGGGGCCAAATGGTGGGAACCTTTCATCTAGAACAAAGTTCCTCAAACTTGGCTCTCCAGATGTTCTTGGACTTCAGTTCCCAGAAGCCCTGATCAGCAGGTGTGCTGACTTGGGCTTCTGGTAATTTAAGTCCAAAACCCCTTGGAGATTCATGTTTGAGGAACCTTAGTCTAGAATATCATCCTTGCTGATATCTAGCTCAGAAATTGCTGGAGATCCACAGTACAGTCCATACCACTTGTGGATATGGAAAGCTCCATATTATGAATAGTGATTTGGAAGATCTCCCTATTCCTGGTTTCATCGTGAAGCTCTGAAACCACCCTTTTTTTCCATCAGGATTGCAGGCACTGTTCTAAATCCAGTTTTAGTCCTATCTGGAATAATCTAAAGGATAAGTCAAATTTGTTTGAGTGACTCTGATGTTGCTGGGGCTAAAATTAAATTTAATCTTGGTGGTGCAGTGGTTAAACTGCAGTACTGTGGCCAAAATGTGTTGGGTTTGATCCTGATGGAGATGTATTTTCCATCTTTCCAAGGGCAGTAAAATGACTACTCAGCCTGTTTGGGGCAAAGTGCTAATTAACTTATGAACCGGCCAGAGAATGCCCTAAATTCTATGGATTGGCAAATAAGTGTAATTACTATTGCTATTTTCACTCCTTCCCTTGTAACTATTTGTGTGCATCACCCATGAAATACAGTAAAAGCTCGGGTTACAATCAAGGTCCGTTCCAACAGCCTCTGTTCTAAACCAAAAAAAATAATAATTGTAAACCGAAGCATTCATAGGAATGCATTGAAAATTTTTTAAAAAAGGTCCTGAACTGATCATTGTAAACTGGAAAAAAAAAACCATTTAAAATTTGTAAACAGGGACAGCATTTCCATAGGATTTGCCATGGTAAATCATGGCAAACTTTAACTGAGGCATTTGTAAACTGGGGTTTTACTGTACAGATTTTTAAAAACATTTTCTGAATCCAGACTTTTTGCCCCAAATTAGCTCATCATCCCCAAGACTAAACTCTATCTGTTGTCTTGTTTTCTTTGTTTGTTTCAATTGCACACACTTCTTTAGCTGCTGTTATTCCTTAAAATCTATGCACGGCTTCATGCGAATGAGGCATTCAGCAGGCCTCACAGATGTGTGGGTTTCTTCTCTCACACTTTGCCTCACACATAATCTTTGGAGAGGTGCAAAACTACTAGTATTATTCTCCAGCCCTAATTATAATACTAAACTAATAAGTTAATAACCTATCACTAGAGTTATGAGTTTGAACATAACATTAAACTTAGGAAGAGTGAAAAGATTGTCTCTCTGTCTATCTCAGGCTGCTACACAAGTTGCCACAATTAATAGACATTTTGGGTAAACACAATAAAAAGAGTATATCTGAGACATGAATCACTTCTTGGCCTTTTGGCTAAGATCAAGTGTGTGTGAATTGGCTAGATTTGTCTTAAAACACATCAGAGTGAACTTTTCAGCCAGTTCTACTCAATCACAAAGATGCTGGTTCTATGTTTCATGAGTTGCCAATATAAAATGAAATAAGGCAAAGCAAAACAAAATAACGGGCCAGTTAGCTGTGATGTAACTCTGACTGGGAAAGAACAATTGGAGATTTTGCCTGATCTTCATTTGTAAATTTTATAGTAATGATCTATGAGTGTTGTACATCAAGGAAACTCATAGGAATGGTTATCATTTCTGTTATTGATTTTGTTTGTTGTTAGATGCCCAGAATGGTGGTTACACTAATTGGGGCTGAGTTGAAAATAAAATAAAATAAAATAAATGCACCCTTCATTATGCAAAATACTGGAAACTCTGAAGCACATTTAGCTGAGAGCAAATGCCACTTTCTTTTTTTTCCTTGCAAAAAGGAATTTGTTATCAAGAATCAACATCTTTACAGTTAAAGTGTCCAAAAAGGAATTTAGCATATTCTACTGAAAAGTGTGGTGAAGGCCTCTTCAGTGGAGGAAACACTGCTGGAAAAAATCATATTGGGCCCAAAGGCAAAATGAGCAGAGAAAGGAACCACTTTACTATTCTGATTCCCAACGGTCATGGAGGCGGAAGAGGCCATGCCAGATGGGCTGCCTGTGAAGATACACCTTGATAATATCCTCAAGGCTTCATCAGCCCATTGCAGTCCTGGTGTTAAATCCTGCATGTCTCATTTCATATGTGCTGTAGGAGATGGCTCCGAGATCAGAGTGTGTGGGTCACTTCATGGGAAGCTGGGATCCAGCTTAAATAAAATCACCCCAATGGTATTTTTCCTGTTTGTCATTATGATTTCCAGGGGGGAGGATGTATACTTGGATATGAGTAGCAATCGGTGACGACGATGAGTGAAAAGCCTTCAGGAAAATTAGGCATGAATGTTCCTACCATCCCAGACTGGGAAAGACTGGTTGAATCAACTGATGATTTACATATATGTAAATCCCATTGATTCAATAAGTCTACTCTTGCTTCTGAGTAGCAATTGGATTAGTCCTAATGGTAATACTTCTTCTGCCCCAGCAGTTGATAAAATTGTATACTTCCATTTTAAGAAAAGAATGGGATATGAACAATATGTTTCCAAGTGTCACCTCTCTTAGCTGCTCTTCTCCAACGATTATCATCAGACAATTATTTTCAAAGAAGAAAATGGGTTGTCTTTCATTTGACTGAACCATGCACAGGTTATTGTACAGCTGAGCAAATACTGAGCCAATCTGGGGCATTAGAGTACCAAATGAGAAGAGAAGATAAATGTCACAGCACACAAGAAAAATGAATGCGGATTGGTGTGTGGATTGGCGTGCGCGTGTGCACACACACAGAGAGAGAAAGTTTAAGTGTTAAAAGGCAATTATTTTACAAATGGGATGCTTCCAATCTCCATCACAAGAAGATTCCTGGATGAGTTATAACACAGTATAGCAAGTGGTGTTGACAGAACTCAAGCGGCCAGCCAGAAGCAAGACATTTCCAACCCGGAGTTGACTGGACCATTTGCTTCTGGTTTTGAATGTTGTCAACTCTAAAACTGTTTTGACATGATGGTGCCTAGAAGGAGTGCACTGAAGTTTGGTTGGGCTAGGTCAAAAGGGGGTGAGATGTACTCTCTTCCAAAATTGCTGGAATGCCATGTGATGCTTTTTCAGGGGAGAGAAAATATTGCTCAGTGTGTCAAAGACCAGGGTGATAATTTACTTTACTTATTCACACTACACTGGTGAAATTGGTAGTGGCAGAACATTCATACTGATTCTTTCTCTTTCACATCCAGATTAAACTTTGGGCTGCCAGATTGAAGCCACTTTCTTGGATTTGTCATTGGCCAAAATTAAATCTTTATCGGTATATGTTTCTGGTAGCAATCGGCAGACCAGCAAATGAGCCAGATTCTGTATCTCTCCACATTCACACCATGTGTTGTTGTCTGCCAGTGGCCCCCACTTGAGCATGTTCGTCTTACATTTAGGGACTTCAATCCTCAGCCTATTCAGGGTCCTCTAAGAAATGTAGGGAGTTTAAGATCCTCAGCCATATCCTCCTTTAATGTTATTCCTTGTCCAATGAGCTTGTTCATCATTTCTTCTAATTTGGTTTTGTTCTTGTGTACCTTTGAGAAAGTTTTTCCTTCCCATAAAGCTCTTTCTGGATTTGAGCCAGTGGATGTGAGGCACATATCCATTCAGCAGATGTTGAGGTTATTCATACTGATCACAATAGACTTTAAAACATCAGCATATCTAGAAGACATTACACATCTTGTGGTCTCTTTCTTTCTTGTCCATTTTTGATACATCCTTCCTTCAAACTACACAACCTATCAGATGCTTTCCAACCCTCAGACTCTAACAATTTTCTCATACTGAAGAAATGGTTGTGTGAGGTCCTCTGCAACTCAAACACATCATGTCATGTAGATCTTGCATCGATGTATTCTTCCACAGTCCAAGTTGCCTCCTTCCAAGTTGTAGATTTTTCTTTGGGAAAATGAAGTATATATAATCCTGCACATTTCAAACTGCTAATAGGAAGCACATGTTACAGGAACAGTCTCAGCTTGGGGGTTTTGGAGATGAAATTTAGCATTGAGTCAACAGCAGTTATAGATGTCCATGAAACCTCTGTTCATTATGTTCTACCGCTCTTGCCTCAAGACCTTTCTCATTAAAGGATCAAATGTATCTCATAACATTGCCAGCAGTAACAGAACATACTGGATATGTGTAAACTTAATACTAAGCAACCACTGTGTACCTCTGTATCTCGTATGTATAAATTAATGCTATGATGTCTTACTCTTATGTGTGATAAAGTCGACTTGATCAACAAAAAACTAACATTAAATACAGAAGTTTGTCTTTTAAGGTGCCACAATGGTTTTGGTCTTTTTGTGTTGTGTCGTTTACTCTCTGATATGCTTGCACAGACTAACACGGCTACCACTTCAAAAACTTTTAAGACGGGGTGTGCTATCTCTCTTAAAGCATTGTGAAAAGCTCAAATGGTGAGAATCTATTGAAAGAGTCTTATGGTGCTTTGAGTAGGCAAGGAATATTTGAATCAAAACAACAAAGAAACTCAGATACTGCTCAAGATTAGTTCCTGAAAACACTTCTTGTTGTTCTACAGCATGCAAACAAATATTGGCAATCATCATGGCAATCAGCTATGAAGACTGACCTGCAAATATAATGCAGTGGCCTTTCATCTGCCTTCTGCATCACAGCATAACACCCAGATCACTGATCCAGTTCCATGAGTCACTTTCTGGTCTTGAGCCCTTTTGGCATGTAAAGTCATCATTGGCCCCAGGCCAGTATTGATGAATCTGCTGCCCTCCATCAAAATGGATTCAAGTGGGATTTAATCCACTTGGTGACCATCACCCTTTCTTGTGGACTTCACCACCCAAGCCATTAGTCCTCAGAGTTGTCAGGTTAGTTAACTGCTGCTTGTTGATCGGTGTTGAGTCACTGGTGGTACAGTCTTCTCTATTACAATAGCAGAATAACCTGGCCAGACATCATCTCTGAAATTTGGGAGACATGTCCTTCTCCACCATAATCTTTGTGAGTTATTTCTGTTTCATCTTCACATAGAATGTTGAAAAGCAATTTTCAGCCCAGCTTTGGGATCCTTGCTTTGAGTGCTACTCTTGAAAATGAGGGGGAAATCTTCTTATTCTTTCATTGTATCATTAAACAAGAATAAAAATAAACCTAGGAACAAGCATAATACAACATGATGTTAAAGCTTTCTGGAATTTGAATATAATTTGCGGTGGCTCAGTGGTTAAAAAGCTCACCTTGTTAGCTGGAAGGCCGGCAAGTCAGCAGTTCAAGACCTGGGTACTGCATGATGGATTAAGCACCCATCTATGTCCCTGCTCCTGCCAACCTAGCAGTTCAAAAGCAAGAAATTGCACATAGATAAATAGGGACCACTTCAGTGGGGAAAAGATCTTGAGGACACAAAAGGAGTCTCATTCAGGTGTTCCCTGAGCAGAGTTTCTCCAGCAAAAATCTCTTTCAGCCCAGAATAATTTCTCACACGAAATTATTATTATTTACAGATGACAACAACAGGCAGGAGAAAGTCTAGCAGTTTGATATTTCCTCATCCAGTGCATTTTCTTCCAGCCCAATTCTCCACCTCTCCTTGTTATCAGATGCTAAGAAAGGTCAGGCTCGCAAAATTCTTTCAAATTTGGTTAAACAATAAAAGTCGGCAAAGTGAACACAAACCTCAGCATAATTGTTGTGGCTTTGAAAGAGCTTAATTCAATTCAAGAGAAGAAAGGAGTGTTTGGAGAGCTAGCTTGTATCACAAACTCATTCAGACAATACTGACGCTAATCTAATTGGCAAGATGTTAATCCGTCTGGTTCCTGTGCTAAAAGCTACTATTGTCAAAGAAGGCCTTGCAATGTAATCCAATTTGAATATTTCAAGACTGTATTGGAAGAAAAACTTTCAAAGGGCACCTTTGCTGAGAATAGCCATTGCCCAAAATGCATAGTTGTAAACAACTATTTCACGTCTTCTTTGGGATTTTATCAAAAATGAGGGTTAATCTTGGTAATAAAAGAATACTTGGCATACAACAACTAATAAGTATTTGGTATTTATTCTCCTCCCCTCAGTTTCTTTAGATTTGTAAACAATTCTAACAAATTGTATCCAAAGCAAAAATTTCAGGCAAAATTATAGGACCCCCTTTGGTTCTGAATTCTAAAGTTTTCCAAGACATATGGCATTTCTCAAGACTGGACGAGGGTTTTAAATTAAAAGCTGACTTTGTTTTGAATCTCATCTTCAACTGTTTGGGAACACATTTTCCCCACTTTTGTAACTATTTCAAAATAAAGAAAAAGAAAGAAACAATTTTTTCACCCATCTGTATTGAACCGAGCTCAATGGGCATACCTTTTGCTATCAAATTGTTTTTCACCTGCCTGTTATATTTGTGTTAAAGATGTGGAACCTCTTTAAAAATGTGGTGAAAGGCCCAGTTCAGTATTAACATGGATACATACAAGGGGACTCGAACCTAAACTTTTGCCCACTGAATATCCAAAGCCTTGAGCCTACGAGAACATATATGCCAAAAAGGTTTCATCATCTGTTTGCTTGGTTTTCTTCTTAAATTATTTTCATGCTGAGTGGGGAACAACTTATGAATTTGTAATTATTTTTAAATAATGAATTAAAACAGAATTATCCCCTATTCTCAGCTCCACATTGTTAATTTGATGCAGGACCCAAGGCCAATTTTAGTAGACTCCAATCCAGGAAAACAAGACTTGAAATTCAAAAGAACTGTTGACAAAATAGAGTAAACCTGATTCCTGGCAAACCAAGCAAATAAACAAACAAACAGGCATGCATGCAAACAAACAAACAAATGCTATCATGAATGTCCTTAGCAACCCTACAATTAATCATAGCTCATGAAAAAAAATCATTTCTGGTTACATATAATTGCAGTTGGACCTTTCAATGAACTTTCTTGGGTGGCATTTTCTGTTTTCTCTTCTGAGAACAGACCCTCAGTGTCATCCTTTTCTTATGACTTTCCTAGAATAAGATACTTGGTTAGAAAAAAAAATACAGTTGTACCTCGCTTAAAGAGGATAATGCGTTCCTCAGGATTGCTCTTTAAGCGAGTTTGCTCTTTAAGTGAAACACCATTGGAAGTGACCAATTGTGACTTCTGGCGAGGTGGATTGCAAACCCCGATTCATTTGTTAAGTGAGTTTTTGGTTGGTTTTATTTGTTAAGCGAAGCGAACATTCAGAGAAAATTCTGCTCTTTAAGTGAGGTGCTCTTTAAGCGAGGCACTTTTATGCAAGGTTTGACTGTATTTGTATTGAGTTCATGTAGGACAATATTGCTACATGAACTTCATACAGGTATCTCCCCACTATTATTATTTTTACTCATGGTCTTCCAATTGATTCATACTGTTTTTCTATTTGGATCTTTGCTCTGTTGGCAGGAGTGTACAGAGTGTATAACCCCAATTTTCCACATATTACACTGGTTTCCAACTCTTCAGGATGCTATTATAGTTTCTAGGAGTTGCATATGTAATCCTGAGTGGTTTGGGTGCAGCCTACCTGAAGGGTCATCCTCTCCCATAAGGATATACCCACTTTTTAGAATCATCATCCGAAACCTTGACATTTGTTGCTTCAACAATGGGACAGGATTTTCTTAGTACAAAGACTTTTTCTTTGGGTGAAAACGTGACTATGACTCATGATGGACAGAAGAGAGTAAAGATGAAAAGAGTTCTGTTGGTTTGTTGTTTGCACAAATGATGCAAAAATGTGCAAACAACATAAGTGACACTTTAAGGCAAATCATGTAAATTTATTTATTTATTATTTGCATTTCTACCACTTACACAGAGAAAACACAAAGGAACAGATTGATGGATGACAAAGATGTAAACAACCAGTTATGCAAATCTACCAATTGAGCAACAAGGCAACAGACAGACAACAAGGCACCTAATATTTTCTCTTTAATGTCCCTCATATTGTGGTCGCTCATACTGAGAATCAAAATGGAGGTTTCTTGTTTTCATTTTTTCTTCTTCCTTGTCTAGGCAGTTCCTTTTGCCTGACTTAGTGTGAGAAAGATTAGCCAGCAACACATGTTTGCCATTACCAGGGTACGCCCAATTGTGGTTCAAAAATACCACAATCTTCGAGGATGCTCTTTCTGCGTACCCCCTTTTTTTTTTACAGTTGAAAGGCAAATCAATGACGTTGATCCCCGGGCTCCGTCAATGACATTGAGCCCCAGGCTCCATTGAAGACGTTGAGCCCGGGCTCTGTCAAGGATGTTATGTGTTTTGCTGTTTTATGTTTTGCTATTTTGAATTTTTATTTGTTATATTTTGCTATACCCTGTTAACCATCCTGAGTCACTTTGCAAGTAGGGCAGCATACAAGTGTGAATATTAAATTAAATTAAATTAAAATTAACAGAAAATAGATCATCAATGTTAGATCCAGGTAGGATCTCTAAGTAACAGATTGACATTGACAATATGTTTATAGGCAGACAGATTGTCCATCTCTCAGAAACTCACCATAGAGAGCTCACTGCTTGCTGTTGAACAGAGCACCATTTCCAACCCAAACAAACATAGCTGCAAAGACAAGAACATAATAGGGCATGAGATGTGGAAAATTTAGTCCCCCCATTAATCTGTCTAGCTGATAAATCTTTTCAGTTTATGCTTAGAATGAATTTGGTACACAATACTCTTGGGGGCTGTTGTTAACTCTGTGGAACTCAACACCAGTGAATATGCTTTGCCGATTATTTTATTCAAGCTCTCCCAGCCTGATAAGCTTATCTTTTGTAACTGAGTTGAACAGGGAGGTTTCAGTCAATAGCAAGCTGTTTTCCAGCGAAGTTGGAATAGCAACTCCGTTGGGTCAAATGGGACCTCTGGAGTCTGCAAAATGTCCCTGTGAACTTGCACTTTGGAGAGAAATAATGAATGCATTTATCAGGATTCAAAGAGAGTAAGATTAGGCCACTAAACAGCCTTTTATAGCCTCTTGCAGCCCTGCAGATAAGTGTTAAAATATGGACTGTTTTACTAACTCAATCCCAACCCAAGTGTTTCTGCCTTTGTGATGCCTTTTTCTCCGGCAACTCTGTGATCGCTAAGCTGGCTGTTTGCATACGAGGAGCATTCGGTCATCTTATCAGCCCTTTCCTGCTGGCAAACTCTTTGCTCAGACACCATCAACGTACCATTCTGCAAGGGTACTGATTTCATAATATTCGAAACCAACCAGCAGGTGTACCATCTCCAGAAAGATACACACACACAGGCCTATAAATCACATTTAGCAAACTTGCTGCACCCCTTCTTGGAAATCTGGAACCTTGGATGTTCCTATACTTTTTATGGGCAGAGAGCCTGAAACACAAACTAATTAAAAGCAGAACTTTGTACCATAAAATTAGGGTGTAAAAGTTACAGCATCCAGTTTTGTTATAGCACTTATTGTTTCTGCTTGTTATATAAATGTATATAGAAAAAAAAGCATTTTGTGAAATTTGGGTTAGGAATACACATTTAATAGATGCAAGATGTGGACGCAGATGTAGATCACCCCATAGAACCAGAGAGTGTAACACAAGCACATCAGAACTTCTGCATTTGCCACAGAAGTGTGCCATCACAAACTATGCTACTAGAAGTGGTGGAGAGAAAGAGAATGAGTGCAAGAAAGTGAGAGTGCATTGCACGTGTACTCCTTACTTTGTCTGTAAAATTTATGAACTCAATATGTAACTGGAAAATTGGCATAGTACAGAATTTATATAAGCCACATGCTCTTCAAAACATCTGGACACATTTAAGATTGCCCACTGTCTATTCCATGCATGCAGATACATAGATGGTTTGCTGTTGCACAGATGTTCTCCTGTGATCCACATTTACTGCCAAGGAATGGAAGAGGGCCCTTTAGATCAGGGGTCAGCAACCTTTTAAGTTGGGGCCTGGGTCATGCTCCCTCAGACAGTTGAAAGGGCCAGACTAGTGGTCCCCCTGTTGTAAATGCTGCCATAAATGTGTCCACCATAAACATGTCAGTGGCTACTTCCAGCAGTGGTAGCAGCGGTTGAAGCGAGTGAAGGGGGCAGATGATTTTGCACTGTGGGCCCAATTCGGCCCATGGGCCATTGGCTGCCAACCCCTGCTTTAGATGAATGTAGTCCACATTCACCTTTGTTTCTGTTTGTAAAGTCTGTTTGTAAAGCTGATTACGTGTGCATCACCGTGCCCAGTGTTATTTTATTATTATTCTAATTATTTTTATCATTTTATCATTATATGTAAGCTATAAGAAGCTAAGAAGAGTATGATTCTAGCTCTAAAAATCAGCCAGAAGTAGTAGGCTTGAGTGGATATTATCAAACTGGGATACATCCAAAGGCAATAAAGGTCCTGAAAACCCAGCCCTATGAGGAGTTGGTGAGGGAGTTGGGTAGAAGAGAGGACAGAGTGGTAATATGATAGCCATCTTCAGGTACTTGAAGACCTACTACACATGGAGAATGCAGCAAGTTTTTTTTTGCTGCTGCAGAGGGTAACAGCAAAACAGTGGACTCAAATTTTAAGTGAGGAGATTGGAAGTAACTGTTCTGAGGATCTTCTTGAGACCTGTTGGGTATTGAAACAAAATACCTGTACCTTGAAGAAGAGTAGGTTCACTTTCATCGAAGGTTGAGTGACCATCTGTTGGAGGTGCCTCAGCTGTGGATTTCCTGCATCTGTAAGCAGTTAAACAAGATGGCACTTGGGTCTTCCCCTCCCCCCCCTCGACAATTCTCTGAAACTATTTGTGTTGAAATTTATCTTCTGTACTATCTATGAACCTTCTGTCAGAAACAACCCAGACTTCTTGAGGTTATTTTAGAAACTCCCATTTCAGTAGCCAAACAGTACTTGGCTAAGTAGTAAAGGCCAACCTAGCAGTTCAAAAGCAAGAAATTACAAGTAGATAAATAGGTACCATTTTGGTGGGAAGGTAAACAGTGTTCTGTGCACTCTGATGTCTAGTCATGCCTGCCACATGTCCATGGAAACATCTCCAAATGCAGACAGCGCTGGCTCTTTGGCTGTAAACTGAGATGAGCAGTGCGTCCTAGAGTCGGATATGACTGACTTTCGAGCTAGGACAACCTTTACCTTTACCTAAAGGCCATGTGTAAGTGAATGGCTAGAAGTGGCTTTGACAAAATCAGCCCTATCATTAGGCAAGATGGTAGTGGGTGACTTGTAACAAGGCATTGATAGGGACAGTCATGTGCCACTTAAAGATTGTCCACTAAGAACATAAGTCGCCTTTTAGCTCAGTAGAGGGCACTTTCCATTCCAAATGTTGAGAAACGAAAAAAGGTTTAATTCTTGGTCCAATTAATACATGAGGGGAGTAGTTATTTGTCTCAAGCACCAAAATGTCTTAAGATGGCCCTAAGCCTTGATTTCATTAATGGAATCTTGACCAGATTGCTCTCAGCTTAAAACCCAAAACTCCATCTCTTATACATGTAATCTAATCTTCCTTTCATACTCTCCTGTAGCCTACACAGCTCTTGTTGGTGAAGATGATGTCTATAAGGTGTATTTTATAAACTGTCTGTTTGGTCTCAGGCAAAACAAACAAATGCTGTCCCCGCAAATCTAATTAGGATCCTAATTTTAAAAGCCAGGATCATAATATTGTATTTCCAAATGTAATAAAAGTGATTTTATGAGATTTGCAAAGAGTCCATAAAGTTGTATAAAGGCAGTTAGCGGGAAAAGTGATGGTTGCTGCAGTAGGCAGAACTTTACTTTGCTTACTCATTGAAACAGTTCCTGTTAAGGTTAATAAGCCAGGCAGCCCTCAATGTATGAGCAAAACAATAAGACTGACATCCCAAATGAATTTGTACAGTTTGGAGGTGTCTACTCCACCTTCAGCTCATTGGATGAAAAAAGTGTGCTTTTAAATGTAAACATCTTAACTGTTAGATCAGTATGACAATGGAACCAATTACTGCAGGAGGTGGTCAGTGATCAAACATTGGAAGAATTCAACAGGAGATTGTATAATCATTTGTCAGATCTGCTTTCATTTGGATTCCTGCATTATAATAATAATTTTGTGTCAGAAATTATTCTGGGTTGAAATGATTTTTGCTGGAGAAACTCTGCTCAGGGGATGCTCAAATGAGGCACCTTTAAATTCCCCAAGATCTTTTCCCACCGAAGTGGTCCCTATTTATCTACTTTCAATTCCTTGCTTTCAAACTGCTAGGTTGGTAGGAGCTGGGACAGAGTCAGGTACTCAAACCATCATGCAGTATCTGGGTCTCAAACTGCCAACTCACCAGCCTTCCAGCTAACAAGGTGAGCTTCTTAACCATGAGCCACCACAAGGGGTTGAATTCAATGGCCTCATTGCCCCTTCCAACTCAATTATTCTATGATTGCATCAGGAAACTATAATGTTTTAATTCCTTTGATAGTTATGGTGGTGTGGGCTTCCCTGTTGCCAGTGTTGTCTCACTTCCTGCCTCAATTAGTCTATTAAGATGTATATAATTTTTGTAACTAAAAGGCATCTATTTTAGTAACTGTGAAAAACTGGAATGGAAGACATTGATGTTTAAACACTGTAACAGTATTGGTAACTAATTGTTTTTGTAGGCCTTGGAAGAACAGTAGTTTCTACTAGATTAGGGCCATGCTGAATGGCAAGTCAATCTGTGTAAATCAGGGATTCTCAATCTGTAGCCTGTGGGCCGGATGCAGTCCATTGCACCATGTCATATGACACCCCCCCTGCCTCCACCACACCAGGAAGTGCCATGTGATGGAGGAAGAGCAAAATGGCCATCCGGCCCCTGAAGCTGTCTGAAGGAGCATGACCCAGCCCCTGACATAAAAAGGTTGAGAACTCCTGGTGTAAATCCTGCTTTATCAATGAGCCCGCTCTAATTAAATTCAGACCTTTAATTTTAACCAGCAACTATTCAAAGAAGAAGAACAAGAAGAAGAACAAGAACTTTCCAAGTTCTGACTTAGGCGAAGAACCCAGATATCGATGGAGGTGAAAGAAGGCATTGTACATGCCTGTTTTACTGTTTGTGTTTGTTACATATTCTCAAGCTGCTTCCAACTTATGGTGACCCATAAGTCCATGTGAGATGTTAAAGGGATGGTTAACACCCACTAGGACTTGACATAGCTGAATGGGTTTTGAACTTAATGGGTTTTGAGACCTGCCCCAGGGCTTTATACCACACTGGTTGTCATATGTTCTTGGCATGCTGACTAATACGTCACGATTCAGAGAACTGGACTAATTAAAAAAACCAATGAGACAATAAACGTGTTGGATTCCACAGGAATATTATTCCACAGGAATATTATTGCTAGAATATTGTCGACTTGCACAATTGCACAACATGCAATGTACTTTGTTTCCCTGATTACCCCTTGTATTCCAAGTCTTCTGATGGTTGCATGACTAGTCAAATAGCTGTTCTCTTAATGGGCAGACCACAAAATATGAAAAAAAAAAAAACATTTCCATCCATGCCCACAAATGAACTGAAAATGACAAGCAGCTTTTGGGTTCTCTTTTGGTTCCCTTCCACATGCCAAACTACTTTTGAATATCACAGCCTACAAAGTTCAAAATGTTGGCTTCATAAAATTCTGCAGTGAGATAAACACTGTGTCCCACATCTCTGCAAGGGATTAGAAAGATACCCTCTTGCTAGGCATGGCTTTCTAGGAAAAAGAATGGATAGCTGAATCCTAGTCTTTTCTGTGAAACTCAGGTCAACTCACACCAATTGTTCTAATCTTTTCACAGAAAACCAAAAGCTCAGCTACCGAAAAAGCCTGCGGGTACCAGAGCATCCATCTGAGAACTCAAAAAGAGCTAAATCAAATTGTGTGCAGTCTTGGCTTCCTGCCGGTCAGTTCTTCAGTCTTCATTTACAGCTTTTATTCCTTCCATTTGGTGGCATATGCTGCAATGTGTCCCTGAAACAACGTGGGTAGATGAAGAAAGAGAGTTCAACTAGCTGCAGGTTACTGATGGAGCAAACTCATCTCTAGCACCATAAACAGCCAGAAACAGTTTTACAAAGACTCTTCCGCTTTGCTTTACCAGATCCATCAGAGTAGTGAGAGATCACATATGATTTGTCATAACTGTACAGACATCTTTATACACAATGACTTAACAGATTGGCAATTAATGGGGAAAGTTCTTGACACTCCAACATTTCAGAACATCTCCTCTTCCACCTCTCCCCCCAATCAGGTATCAAAGAAGACACAAAGTTCTTGTTCTGGCACTTCTAGCAGCTTCCACCAGTGTTACTTGGTATTCTTGTAGTATTTCTCTGATGTTATCTCTCCACCTTCCGATGGGTCTGCCTCATGGTCTTTGTCATTCTCCTCTCTCCAAGAATTCCAAGACACATCTCCCCTAGACAAAGTGGTAATAAAAGAAATTCCCTGTGTAATTTCTTCCCACACAGATTTATCACAACCTAATTTTTGTTCTTGTGCCCCCCCAACCAGAAAACAGCCAACCAATATTCCAGCTTTCCACTTGGTATGTATGTTTATCCATCCCATAAAATTGAGGACATTTTATGTCAGCATCAAAACCTTGAGCTTGGCACAGTAAACAACTGGAAATTGTTTAGTGCAGATGTGTGTTTATATGTTTTTCAGCTGTAATATAGTGCTAGTTGAAACCTTATTCTTGCCACTTAACCTCTGGCCTCACTGAAAAACCACACTATAAATAAATCATTATTCAAGAGAAATGAGCTTTTGCATTTACTTGATTGTGTCTCCATGCACATACCGTATCATTAGTTTCAGAAGGAGAAAAGGCACTACAAAACATTGCATGAAAGTATTTTGTGTGTTTCCCTCAGACAAGAAAGAACAGAAGAGGAGAAAGGCACAGAGGAAGATCCATCAGTCTAAGAAAACTTACGAATCACTCCCCATGGCTGACCAAACTGAACCCAACCCACAGTCTTCACAAGGTCTGAAGGGTAAAGAAGGTCCAACAAGATCTTCCAGAGAGCCATCGAGAAAATAATTATATTAATCCAAGTGGGAGACTTCGGTTCCTAGATCTACTCTGTAGACATTCAGCCAGAAGTCTTTGCTGATCAGCTGTTTGCCAGACTTTTGTTTGACTACGTGAACACCATAAGGCTCCATGAGATTCCAAAATGGTATCCACTAGCAAAGGCTCAATCTAAAGTGCAGCACACCGGGCAGATAAAATAATAATAAAATTATTATTTGTGCCCCAGGGTGCCAGAGGTGAGGGTGAACTGGGATGAATCCCACTGTCCCAGTGGCCCAGCCCATGCCTGATCATAAACATTCAGAATTACCCTTCAGTTTTACTTCTCATAAGGCTGAGCTGACCAGCACTTGGGGGGAAAACCCAGGATGAAATGCCGGTAATTTGCTAGGGGGAAAAAAACCTTTCAAATGGCATATCTAAGACAAACAAATCCTCTATCACTGATGTTTAAAATGTCAAAACTCTGTAGTAACTGTAGACAACTATTGATGTTTCTTAAATGTCGGCCATTTCTTAAGTAACACAAGTGATCCTCCAGAATGGATCTGTTAATTGCACTAAGATCTGCAATTTGCCTTGGAGAAACCATCAACTAGATTGGCCACCATCAGAGCAGAAGTAATTTAAGGTGAGGATGAAACAAGCCCGTGAAGTTGGCTTTCAGGAAAGTGTATAATCTGAATTTGGCTGCTTGTTCGAACACTATCTCCTGGCCCATATGGATTGAAGGTCACTCACAGGATGCTCAAGAAAGTCAATAAAGGTCTTAAAATATGAAGGAAAATAATTTTGTAAACATCAAACAACCCAAGAAATGTAGTTAACGATCTAAAATGAAAGTGAAGAACTTAAGTATATTGGAATATGGCTGAGTGGCAAGAACACAGCAATGCCATAGAAATCAGAATAGAGGGAGTACAAAGGAACTTTCTTAAGATGCAACACATAATATGCAACCAGCTGCATGGGATGGAATTGTGAACATTAAACTAGGTAAAATTAAAGGTCTTTCTTGCTGGAAAGCCAGTTGTGTTTGACTGGAGGAAGCAGTGTTCATCTATGCTTACAGCTAAAAAGCCAGCACTGTCTGCATGTGCAGATGTTTCTGTGGTCATCTGGCAGGCATGACTAGATGCTGGAGCACATGGAATGCTGTTACCTTCCCCACTGAAGCAGTATCTTTTTATCTACTTGCAACTACTTGCTTCCAAACTGCAGGTTGGCAAGAGCTGGCATGGATGATCATTCCATTGTGCTGTTGCACTCGGGTCTTGAACTGCTGACCTTCCAGTCATCGAGCTCAGCAACTTAACCACCAAGCCACCATGCCCCAAACATTAAATTAGGAGACTACAATTTTTTTTAAAAAAAAAAGAGAGAGAGAAAGATGGAAATAGGGATCTATCACAAGATTCTATGAATTTTGTGATATAAGAGGATGAACAGTGTATTAGTATGGTGAATGAATAAGAAAAACTGAATGTTTCGGTCACATAGGAAATTAAAAGTCTAGATTGCCACAGCTGATAATTCAAAAGGGAACAGAAGAGCAGGAAAGAGTGGTTTGGATGCCATAGTATCTCCTTGTTTGGAGATGCAACATCCAAAACTGAAACAATAGTCCAAATTCTAATCCAGTGGAGAACTGAGTTCTGATCATTTCATCTCCAAAGTGTGGATCAAGTCAATTTATCTCAGAACCAACAAAGTTGAGATCTGTCCATTGTCTATTTTCCTCTCTCCTTTTATACAACCCAAAGTTATGCAACGACAACAGTTGCATGGAGAAAGACACTTTAAGTAGTAAGTTGCTAAAAAAATAATCTAATCTCAAAATGTCTTGATAGGAATATATTTTTACTATATGAATGGACATGACATGTCTGGCTGGACATCCAGCTACAGTAATGGAGTAGACCATACAGCCAGTGACTCAATGCTGAGTGTTGGGTAGTGGTAAATAACCTGACTTCCTAAAGGGGCCAATGGCTATGGGTAGATGAACCCCTTTAGGTGCGGTGATGGTCCCCCTCAGTGGAGGAAATGCCACTGGAAACCATCCTATTAGGCCCAGTGGCAAAATGAGCAGAGGAGGAACCATTTCCCTATTCTGATTCCCAACAGTCATGGAGGCAGAAGAGGCCATGCCAGATGGACTGGCTGTGAAGGCACACCTTGTCAATATCTTCAAGGCTGTGGCAGTCCATTGCAGTCCTGGTGTTGAATCCTGCATTTCATTTCCTGTGTGCCACAGGAGATGGCTTAGTGATCATCGTGTGTGGGTCACTTCATGGCAAACTGGGATCTACCTTAAACAAATTCACGCTAGTGCCATTTTTCCTGCTTCAGGAAAAAAATGCATTCTCTGATATGAGTTGCAGCCGACGAATGGACATGCCACTATCCTCCTAACCCAGAAAAAATATATCCAGTCATTTTAAACATATATGTACATATATATGAAAGAATATGCATATACTTGATAAAACAAATATAACAAAACAATCTGCTCGGCTTTGACAGCACAAGTCCTGGGGCTGTAGAACCAAATGTCATCAACTATCCACCTGCTCTCTTATTCTGTGACAATAACCTACTTTCTTTCTTTCTTTTTTCATAACAGAGCATTGTACAATTTAAAAGTCTGATTATATATGAAATATAGATAACATTCAAACAAATTAAAATACACAAATTATGAGACCAGGAGTGGGCTACTTCAACAGTATTATCTCAACTGTTTAATTGATCTTTTTTTTCATACACTTAGGTAAAGGCAAAGGTCGCCGTTGCTCAAAAGCCAGTCGTATTTGACTTTAGGGTTCAGTGCTCATCTCTTGTTGTTGTTGTTGTTGTTGTTCAGTCGCACAGTCGATTTCCGACCCTCTGCGACCCCATGGACCGCCGTCTGCCAGGCACTCCTGTCCTCCACCATCCTCCTCAACTCGCTCAGCTCTGTGCCCACTGTGTCTACAATACCATCTAGCCATCTCATTTTTGGCTGCCCCCTTTTTCTTTTGCCCTCCACCTTTCCCAGCATCAAGGCTTTCTCAAGTGAATCCTCTCTTCTCATTTGATGTCCAAAGTACTTCAGCTTCATCTTTACAATTTGACCTTCTAAGGAGCAGTCAGGGTTGATTTCTTCTAAGATTGACCTATTTGTTCTCCTCGCTGTCCAGGGGACTCTCAAAACTCTCCTCCAACACCACATCTCAAAGGCATCTATTCTTCTGTGCTCCACTTTCCTTATGGTCCCGCTTTCACGCCCATACATTACCTTTTCTGTGGACATGCAGCAGTCATGCCTCAACACCGGAGTTCACGGAATGCTGTTTACCTTCCCACTGAAGTGGTCCCTATTGATCTACTTGCAATTTCTTGCTTTCTAGGCTGACAGGAGCTGGGACAGAGACAGGAACTCACTCTGTTGTGCAGCACTCGGGTCTCAAACTGCTGACCTGCTGAAAATCCTAGAAAATCCTGGGGAAAGTCACTATAGGTCAAAATTGACTTACCAGCACACTATTATTTATTTTTCTTATGCACTGATTGGTCTTCCCGTCTGCTTTTATTTAAAAAAGACAGTACAGATTTATACAATGGCCAGAATAATATTTCTTGGACAAATGCAAGAAATGTTTCTGCTGCCTTAGGTGGTTGCCTTTCCATAACCTTGCAATATGCAGAAAAATTGTTTTAAAAAACCCAACAAGTGCTTGGTATTTTAAGAAAACAACACAAAAGTCAATGAGAAAGGGTTATGTTTTAAGATACTAAAAAGGCAGGCAAATGTCAAGTAATGTCAGAGAAAAAGAGTTCATATATATCAAGGTATGACTATTAACATTGGGATTATTATTTTTTGAAGGGGGGGAGCCCTCAGGCTTATGGGTGGAAATGGCTTTACTGAAAGTAAGTTTCCTTATTGTTACTCGTCTGTGTCTGAAAATGAGAGAAAACAGGAAGGCCAAGAGAAGAAAGAAAGTTATACTAAATGTGAATGTCTTTTTAATGAGAGAACAGGGATGGAAGGCCTGGAAGCCATAAGAGGCATGGGAGACAAATATGACTCTAGGGCAGTTCTCAACCTTTTTAAGCTGGGGGCCAGGTCACGCTCCCTCAGACAGCTTCGGGGGCTGGACGACCATTTTGCCCTTCACCACATGATACTTCCGTGTGTGGTGGTGGTGGGCAACATGAAATGGTGTTATGAGCCACATCCAGCCCACTGGACACAGATTGAGAATCCCTGTTCTAGGACCATATCTTTCTGGAAATAATTTTTGGGATTTTTTTTAAATAAAAAATGGAAACAAAAAAAACCAAATAAAACTGGATATCCAAAATAAAATAAAAAATCATTGGAATCCATACTTCCATGGGAAAGCTGTTGGGAGCCATGTGACCTTTAATTCCAATGTCTTCAACTTCCCAAAACTCTCTATCCTCCAACAAATTCATCCTGCTGTAGCAATTTATTTTTTGGGAAATTTAAAGTCTCCGCCACATGCTACACCCCCAATGGCTTTACTCATGAAAGGATTTCACAGTCTGTACTGGACCTTAGGCTAGGAAAGAAATGGGACTTAAAAATTTTTTCCCAAAACTTGAAATTCTTGATGACAGCAACAGTCATAGTTGACATAACCAAAGGGTTAGGATTTTGACCACAAATGTACCAAGGATTCCACTCCCACATCTGAACATTCACACCAGGGCTGCAAATGCTATTTCAGAGATAATTGCTTCCCTTTGCTCCCTACAGATGTGAAAAGGAAATACTTCACATGGGATTTGGATAGTATCTCCAACCAATGTCCAGCCTGGTATGAAATTGTTGGGTTTGTAACCATAAACCATCATGTTTCCCATTTCTGTTGAGCAGTTATTATGAATCTGTGATGGCGAACCTTGGAACTCCAGATGTTCTTGGACTTCAGTTCCCAGAAGCCCAAGCCCCCTGTGAATCCACACAAATGAGTTTACTTAGATTCATCCAGCCTCCGCTGCCCTTGTCGCTCCCGGAAGCAGAAGTAAAACGTGCCCGTACGAATGGTCACAGCTCCCCCCACTCTTCTCTCTCCCTATAGGAAAGAGAAAGTCACTACTGTTTTTCGACTTCAAGAAAGTATTCTTCCCATCTTGAAATTGTTCTGGTTGTTCGGTGTTATAAAATATAGCCTGATATCAAGATGATATGCAGAAAAGAAATCAGTTAGTACGGCCTGGCTGTTTATTCTACAATGCCTCGCTGTTTCACTCCTGCCATTTCAAAAACTTGAAACAGCTACTCATTAGCCGAAAGAAAAACAAAACAAACCCCTACAGGCAAACTGTTTTAACATCAATTATATCGGGTAATGTAAGCTGTAATTGCCTGTACAATTGTGGATGCTCCCAGGAGCAGAAAACATACAGTGCAAAATCCTTTTAAGGACCACCTTTACCTTCAGTGATGAGATAGATGCTGTTTGCCACCCATCTTCCAAATTGGAGGGAACAGATTTTGATTTCTGGCTGTGATTAGAGCCAAGAGATACATCCCGAGCCCATGTAATTTTCTTTAATTTGTGTTCTTGTCAAAGAGAGGACAATTTCTGCTCAAGTATAAGGTGCCTCAAGGTGGCATGACCTCGGGAAGCTAAGGACCATTTCTGAATGGCTTGGATTAAAAGTCTAAAACAGGGGGTTTTATGTGGCCCTCCATCCCTCCAAGGGCATTCAAGAAACAAAATGGCCACCCCATTGAAGCTGTTGGGACAAAATGGCCACCCTCATTATGCAGGCAAGGCAAAATGGCCATCTGGCTCTTGAAGCTGACTGAGAGAGCGTGACCCGGCCCCTGCTTGAAAAGGTTAGGAACCTCTGGTCTAAAAGCTTGGGCTGTGTGCAGCCCTCTCTGTATCCAGTAACACAATCACAAAAGCCTAGTCTTCTAACTTGTTACCCCTCTCACCTTGGACAAATCTTGACACGTCACAATTGTCTGTTTTCCAGTGAAGGAGCAGGACTGGTTCCAACAGAACTCATAGTCTCACCTTCTGTATAAGAAATATATATACTTGACTAGATGCCAGAGTGCATGGAATGCTGTTACCTTTCCTGCTGAAGCAGTACCTATTTATCTACTTGCAATGTCTTGCTTTCAAACTGCTAGGTTGGTAGGAGCTAGGGCAGGCAATGGGGGCTCACTCCATCGCACAGTACTCAGGTCTCGAACTGCTGACTGGACAACTTTCCAGTCGTCAAGATCAGCATCTTAACCCCTAAGCCTCCGTGGTCCCTCATGCAAGTAAAATAAACAAAATTAAAATTTAAAATGTAAACAGATGATAGGAACCAGAGCCTATGGAAAACAGCAAGGACTAAAATTCCTGGTCTAGAGGGCATCTCAGAAAACAAAACAAAATAAAATAAAATAAAAAACACAGTAGCACTTTAAAGACTAACTGCTATATTTTTATTGTTAGCTTTCGTGGATCAAGTCCACTTCATCAGACAAAGAATGAAACTTATAGGCATGTTCTTTATATACCAAATTCGGGGGCTTGACGGGAGAAGCACAAGATTGCAGTTTCACCCAGCCATTAGCAACAATAGATTATTCAGATAAACTCTAAATGACTCCCTTTCAATCTCAAGGTTGCTGAGTAAGCCCACTACGGTATCTGATCAACTTGTGACCTGCATGTGTGTGTGTGTGGGGGGGGGGGGGACACAAACAAACACCTGTCTAGAGGGAACGTTGTATTTGATAACTCAGTTGCGGAATAAATGAATGCAGTGGGAACGAGCCTTATCCCTCATAAATTGTTATGCTTGCCAGAGCAGCTGGAAGGCCAAATCTGAAACTTCTGGCAAGCCAAATTTTTGCCATCTTTAATTTGGATTTTCCTATTCAAGTCAGGACAGGCCAAAGGAGCTGCAGATCTGAGGAGGAGGAGGATAGGAAGGATGCTGTCCTCATCCCAGACAGGCTGGCCTTAGGGGCAAGATCTTGGTATGCTGAGGAGAGTGATCTTTGTAGACCAGCTTGCTCTAGACTGGTTGGACACCTGTTCCACAGGGCTATGTTACTGGACATTGAGCACGGTACATTTTATGTGGCGAGAAGCTAACTTCCAAAACCAGCTGATGGCAAAAGACAAGATGGCAAACTGTCAAGAGACAAGATGGGACACTTTAAACCATTCCATATACAGAAGATGACTAGACTTGCAAATTATGTATTTATTTACTTTTATTCATTGAGCATAATTTTAAGAATGGCTATTGGGTCCTCTGATATACTTGAGGCTAGTTTATCGGGTGCTTTTGGGGACAAAGGACTGCCATGGCTTAGCAGTTAAGACACTGGACTTGACAAGTGGAAGTTGCAACACTCGGTTTGAGACCTGACAGTTTGAGAGCTTCCATCATATGTCCCAGTTCCTGTCAACCTTGCAGCTTGAAAGCAAGAAATTGCAAGTAGATAAACAGGTAGCACTTCGGCAGGAAAGGTAACCCGTGTGTGGCAGCGTCTAATCATGCCTGCTCCATGACCATGGAAATGTCTGAAGATGCAGACAGCATTGGTTCTCTGGCTGTAAATGGAGATGAGCACTGCAACCTAGAGTCAGATACATCTAGCATTCAAGCAAGAACAACCTTTACATTGGAAGATAAGCAGCATTGATCTAGGCAGGGGGACAACTCACTGAGCTAGGATTTCTCATTGCAGTCCCCAATATCTACCACTTTAGAAGGCTAGATCCCTCTGCTTAAGGGAGGACCAGCTCCATCCAACACCAGCCATCTTTCCGTAGGGCCATTTTCTATCCATTTTCTCCTCCAAAACTTTAAAACAATTCCCCCTAAGTTTTCTTCCCCCTATTTTTGGTGTACAATACCAGAATCCTATGGTTGGCTAGGAGATTCATGAAACTGTAGTAATACAGTCAAACCTCACATAAAGAGTGCCACGCTTAGAGACTAACTCGCTTAAAGAGCAGAATTTTCTCTGAATGTTCGCCTCGCTTAACAAATAAAACCAACCAAAGCTTGCTTAACAAATAAATCGGGGTTCACAACCCCCCCCCCCCCGAAATCAGAATTGGTCACTTACAATGGTGTTTCGCTTAAAGAGCAAACTCGCTTAAAGAGCAAACCTGTGGAACACATTATGATCTTTAAGCGAGGTACAACTGTAAATAAAAAGCGGGAGCATGCCAAACTCTGATTCCTACTACCAAAATGTTACCAGCTTAGGAAAGAGCCTCGAGTTTGCCAAACCTTTATCTCTCCTGCCATCGTGTGGTTAAACTATAATAATCAGCCTCCCCTATACTATAATAATAATGTGTCAGAAATTATTCTGGGTTAAAAGGATTTTTGCTGGAGAAACTCTGCTCAGGGGATGCCTGAATGAGGCTCCTTTCATGTCCTCAAGATATTTTCCCACCAAAGTGATCCCTATTTATCTGCTTACAATTTCTTGCTTTCAAACTGCTAGGTTGGCAGGAGCTGGGACAGAAATGGCATCTGATTCCCATGTTTCATCCCATGTCGACCAAGCATGCCCAACTCAGCTCCCTCTGTTCTGATGGACAGGAGCCATCCGGCTAGAGAATGGTCTTTCCCATCCCCATCTGAGTTCAAAGAAGGTCATGGAGTATGGAGACAGCAATCAATAAGGGCTCTGAGTTTTACTCTACACTATAGAACAGTGATGGCGAACCTTTTAGAGACAGAGTGTCCAAAATACAACCCCAAAAATAATTTTTTATCTCAAAATGCCAACATAGCAAAAGGGGAGGAAGTAAACACTCCCATTGGGCTGTGGGGCACACTCTGTGCTTGGGGGAGGAAGGAAATGCTCCCATTGGGCTGCTGGGCAGAGGGGTGGGGTGAACTCTCTGGGGGGGAGGGAGGAAGCGCTCCCATTGTGCTGCTGGGCAGAGTGGCAGGGCAAACTCTGTGCTGGGGTGACTGCATGGGTGCCCACAGAGAGGCCTCCAAGTGCCCCCTCTGGCACAGGTGCCATAGGTTTGCCACCACTGCAATATGGCATTCCTCACTGAATGAGACCCCATATGAATCAGCCCAATTTGGTTATTAATCTGGGCTTCAGTTGAAGCCGATATGCAACTCTGAAGAAACATGAGAACTTTCTTCTAAGCATTAATGCAACCTTGAAACAGTAGGTGTCACTACAGATCTTTCCATACACTACCTTCTGGAAGGGAGTTCAACCGGCCCATCTGTGTTACATTCCTTCCAGCTTTTAAAAGTTGGATTTATTGATTTAGCTGCAATTACCCTGGATTTCTCAAATTCCCATATCAGCACTGAAGTCTTGCATAGCTAACAAACCAAAAGGAAACATGAACTAACAATGTGCTGGGATGGGTCTGACGTTGTAATTTCCCGCTGAGCGCGGGAACGCCGCCGCCGCCGCCGCGCCCCTCCCGGCCACCGTCATCGGCCGGGAGGTGAAAAGGAGCCCCTGGCCGAGGGGGCCTGAAGGACGCCGCGGCCACTGAGCGCGGGAACGCCGCCGCCGCCGCCACGCCCCTCCCGGCCACCGTCATCGGCTGGGAGGTGAAAAGGAGCCCCTGGCCGAGGGGGCCTGAAGGACGCCGCAGCCGCTGAGCGCGGGAACGCCACCGCCGCCGCCGCGCCCCTCCTGGCCACCATCATCGGCCGGGAGGTGAAAAGGAGCCCCTGGCCGAGGGGGCCTGAAGGACGCCGCAGCCGCTGAGCGCGGGAACGCCGCCACCGCCGCCGCGCCCCTCCTGGCCACCGTCATCGGCCGGGAGGTGAAAAGGAGCCCCTGGCCGAGGGGGCCTGAAGGACGCCGCAGCCGCTGAGCGCGGGAACGCCACCGCCGCCGCCGCGCCCCTCCCGGCCACTGTCATCGGCCGGGAGGTGAAAAGGAGCCCCTGGCCGAGGGGGGCCTGAAGGACGCCGCAGCCGCTGAGCGCGGGAATGCCGCCAACGCCGCCGCGCCCCTCCCGGCCACCGTCATCGGCCGGGAGGTGAAAAGGAGCCCCTGGCCGAGGGGGCCTGAAGGACGCCGTGGCCGCTGAGCGCGGGAACGCCGCCGCCGCGCCCCTCCCGGCCACCGTCATCGGCCGGGAGGTGAAAAGGAGCCCCTGGCCGAGGGGGCCTGAAGGACACCGCAGCCGCTGAGCGCGGGAACGCCGCCGCCGCCGCCGCCGCCGCGCCCCTCCTGGCCACCGTCATCGGCCGGGAGGTGAAAAGGAGCCCCTGGCCGAGAGGGGCCTGAAGGACGCCGCAGCCGCTGAGCGCGGGAACGCCGCCGCCGCCACCGCGCCCCTCCCGGCCACCGTCATCGGCCGGGAGGTGAAAAGGAGCCCCTGGCCGAGGGGGCCTGAAGGACGCCGCGGCCGCTGAGCGTGGGAACGCCGCCGCCGCCGCCGCACCCCTCTGTGTTGTTTTATTCTATGTTGTTTGTATACTGTTGTTTTATGTTCCATGGAAGCCGCCTTGAGTCAGGTTCGCCTGAGCAAGGCGGGGTATAAAAATAAATTTGAATTGAATTTGAATTGAATTGAATTTGTCAAATGAAAAATTGGCCCTTACCCTCATTCACCAGCACAATTCAAGACTTGAACACCCAACTCAAGCCACTTTCTTGGCTTTGTCGCTGGCCAAACGTAAGTCCTCATCAATGCATATTTCTGGCAATAATCGGCAGACCAGTAAATGAGCTGGACTCTTCGTCTCTCCACATCTACACCATGTGTTGTTGTCCACCAACAGCCCCCACTTGAGCATGTTGGTCTTGCATTTAAGGACTCCAACCCTCAGCCTATTCAGGGTCCTCCAGGTGACTTTGGGGAGGTTGAGTTCCTCAGCTATATCCTCCATTAATGATGTTCCTTGTCCACTGTGCTCTTTCCTCCATCTTTTGATGTGGTTTTGCTGTTGTGTACCCTCAAGAATGTTTGCTCTTGCCATAAAGCTCTTCCTGGAGCTGAGCTGGCAAACTTGAGGCTCATATTGATTCAGAGGATGTAGAGGGTCTTTCTTTTGCTTAGTTCTCTTGGCGACTGCTGCCATTTCTCTCCTGATCTTAGGTGGAATGATACCAACAAGAGGATATATTTTCTCAACATTACTGTGCATCATGCATGGAATGGATCTGATTGGACTGTTACCTTTACTAACTTTAATCCAGATGTTCATTGTAGAGCTCTTCAAAGGGAAGACAATTTGAAAAGAAGGACAGGTCTTCAAAAAGAAGAAGAGACTGGTCCCTGATAAATCATCTGAATCCAACTTCATCCCATTAGTCTTAATTGAGATTCTACCTGTCTTTTCTCTCTGATGGTATCAAATGTAAAGTCCATGATGCTGCCAGTACCAGACTGACAAATTAATGGGGTTGAGGTTGGGGAAGTTACTTTGGTTTTTTTACCAGAACTCAGCTATATTGGCATGTTTCCTACTGTAGGAAGGAGAAGTACTGTATTACTTTTCCTTTTGAACCATTTATAAATGATATTATGGGAAACTGCTAAAATAAAATGTTTCTGAGAAGACAGCTGAGGAGAAAATGAATTGATAATCTCCTTTAAAATTATCCAGCACAACCAAAAATCTGTTTGGTGATCTACACCAGGGATTCTCAACCTATGGTCCAGGGGCTAGATGTGGCCCGTGACACCATTTCATGTGGCCCACCACCACCTCTGACACACCCGGAAGTGCCATGTGTTGCAGGAAGGGCAAAATGGCCATCCGGCCCCCAAAGCTGTCTGAGGGAGCACGACCTGGCCCTCGGCTTGAAAAGGTTGAGAACTCCTGATCTACATGAATACTAGATTTTAATTTCTCTGTGACTTTCTCAGCACACTAATCCAATCAAAGATAACATTGTCGGGATGTTATTTCAGAAGAATGCCAGTTTTCTGAGAAACTCAATGGTACAGTATTTTATTCACAATCTTGGGATCACTTTGTAAAGGCCATAATTCTTACATTAACTGATATTATAAAAACTGCATAGAAAATGTCCTTCATTTAGACCTCGACTGAAGGAATGAACAGGTGAGCATGTATGAGTTCACACAAGAATGTTAAAACTGATATACATAGATTGTAGAGAAAGGAAGCAGCAGCAACAAAGCAGTGAAAGTTAGCAGAGATTTAATGAGGAATGCATAGATATTTTGCCAGTCTGTTTCTTTTTGGGTGGGGTGGGGTGGGGTGTTGCATTGTTCCTCCAAGAAAGCCTTTTATCATTTGCAAATTGTACAATGGGGGGCTTCTGGCACCAAATGTAAATTGAGGACTCTACTGTTCTCAACTGTTCTTTGGCAAAGGAGATGTCATTTCATACAGCGTATGTTTCCTGAAAAATTACAGTGAATAAGACATTGGAATCAGGAGCTTTGCGGGGTGGAGGGCAGGCCGACACGAACTGTAAATGTAAAATGTAGAAGTGGCTCTCTAAAGACATAATTAAATGCTTCTCCGAGAGGAAGAAAATGAGATTATCCACTTAACCTCTATATAATTATATTTATCCTCTTACCTGTGAAATCCCTGTTGATCTCACTAAGGCTTACTCCTGAGGAGACACTGACAGGCTTGCACTGCTAAATTCAGGACTGTCAACGTTTTGACACTACTTTGACGAAACTTCAGAGAACACTTCTGTGGCCTCCAGACATGGGTGGACTACATGTTCTATCATTCTGCATCAATTGCCATGACAGCTTGAAACTGCACTTTTGAACTGCTAGGTTGGCAGGAGCTGGGACAAAGATGGAAGCTCATTCCATCCTGCAGTACTCAGGAATCGAACTGCTGGCCTCCTACCTTCTTGAGGGTTACACAAGAGCAAAACAGAAGATGGAGGAAGGACCTCACTGGACACGGAATCACATTAAAGGAGGATATGGCTGAGGAACTCAACCTCACCTATATCATTTGGAGGATCCTGAGTAGGCTGAGGGTTGGAGTGCCTAAATGTAAGACCAACATGCTCAAGTGGGAGCTGGTGGTGGACAACAACACACTGTATGAATGTGGAGAGATACAGAATCCAGCTTGTTTAGCCTTTTTTTCATCCCTGGTAACCCTTGGGTTTCCTCTTTCCATAATGTCATACCTAAATTGAGGGGGAAATTAAATAACAATGAGTTTTCAAAGTTTCCACTCTTAGAATTTTAAATTAAACAGCTCGAGTAGGAGGGAGCCACAGAGAATATGAAACACCTTCTTAATAATTGCTGGATTCTCAAAAGAAAAACAAATTGAAGTTGCAGTTAGAATACAAGATGGATCCAACTTAAATTCTCTCTCTCATATTGCATGATGGTGGTTGATTTACATTAGCAAGCAAGACTTCATATAATGGACAATTAAATCTCAAGCAGGTTGCAGGACCGTGTGAAAGAATTATCTGGCTCCCTAGAGGGATAGCTTAGGATGGAGGTCAAGCTGCTTTCAAAATAAATAAATAAATCCAAGTCTCTTTGCCAATACTCTTCAAGAAGAAAATGGCTTCAACTCATTTAAAATAATCTCAGCGTGCATGCATGCTTGGCAAAAGCGCATTAAGAACAGCACTATGGAATTCAGTCTTCTGCCGGCTTTGCTAATTCTGTGACTGATTGAGCAGCTGCCTCCAATTCTAGATGAATCTGTTTCCTTATTTAAGATTTTAAAATATCAAAGCTGTGGCTCTCGAGGTGTTCAGGGAGGAAAAGACCGCCCTTCAAATGCAAGAAATTTCTCCAGTTCTATCAAAATTTGTCTTGCAGGTGTGCACCAACTTCAATCAATTTTTCCACCCTCTCTCTTTCCTCTTCTTTCATTTAAAAGAGGCCTTTTCAACTGTGACCCTGATAATTTATATTTAGCACTAAATAGCATGGGGAAATATGGAAACTTTCTGACATACTCCTTGAGATCAAATAATTACCTGCACTGACAACATCCGATCACGCTAAACTTTTTTCTGACAAGGCTGAAAGGTAATCGGCTTGTACTTCACCAGCGAAAATGTTTGTCTGGCACTCACTTATCCCCACTCAAAAAAAGTGTTACATGATTATGTGTGGCATTTATTCTTTAAAGCATTTTTTTCCAATTTAAATTTAGGAAAGTGTGACTTCTCCCTCCCACACACACATTCACACACACATTCAATTTCTAGTACAGTTGTACCTCGCTTAAAGAGCACAATGCGTTCCACAGGATTGCTCTTTAAGCGAGTTTGCTCTTTAAGCGAAACACCAGTGACCAATTGTGGGGGGGGATTGCAAACCCTGATTTATTTGTTAAGCGAGTTTTTGGTTGGTTTTATTTGTTAAGCGAAGCTAACATTCAGAGAAAAATCTGCTCTTTAAGCGAGTTACTCTTTAAGTGAGGCGCTCTTTATGCGAGGTTTGACTGTACAGTATTAAAGTAAGACAGGTTGATCACACAAAACTTTGCACTGCTAACTGAATATTAGGGTTGCAGTGGTTTAGTAGTTAAGATGCTGAGCTTGACAACCAGAAGGTCAACAGTTTGAGACCCGGGTACTCCTGTTGTCTGTCCCAGCTCCTGCCAACCTAGTAGACTAAAAGCAAAAAATTGCAAGTAGATAAACAGGGACCACTTCAGTAGGAAAAGATCTTGGGGACATGAAATGAGCCTCATTCAGCCATCCCCTGAACAGAATTTCTCCAGCAAAAATCCTTTCAACCCAGAATAATTTCTGACATGAAATTATTAGTGTGTGTGTTTTCCCACTTTTCATTAACCAATCTCAAAATATCCCAGCAACATAGCGGGGATTCTGGGAGCTGCAATCTAAAAAAGTAACTTTTCCAAGGCCTTGGCTTTCCTTCCAGGATAATCTTTCATGGGAATCCACAATGGGGCAACAGTGAAAACATAAACGGTTGCAAGACTTAATGGAAGTATACTCGCAAAAATAGGCCTTTCAACACCAGTAAGGAGGTAGACAGGAAAGTCAGTTGAATGTCGCATGAGATGCCACAATATCCATCTCAACCCAACAGAGAATATTTGCTGCCTCCACACCTACTGGGGTACCCAATGCTGTCAAAGAAGTCCAAGAACTTTAGGTTCTTAGCAACCAGGCTTCAAGTCACCTGCTTTTACTATCCCAGGAAACCATGAAAGGACCACCAAAGCAAACAGAAGAACTAGCAGTGCGTCCCTAAAAAGGCGTTTCAACGTGTATGTCCCAATTTTCCGTCCATGGCCACGGGCTTTAAACCACTCAACCACTTCTTCAAAGGGGTACGGCTGGGGCTCATATCCCAGATCCCTTTTGGCCTTTGCTAAGCTGAAATAATGTGTGACCCCCGTTTTGTAAACTTCTGCCCGAGTGAGGAGGGGCTGAAAGTTATACAAGTGCCCCACCACGCAGTGAACCACTTCGGTGAGAAAAGCAAAGAAGTAAATCAGTGATAGAGGGAAACAAAGAGTCGGGAATGGATAGCCTAAGCCTTCCACCAGAGGCCGGAAGAATTCAAAGTTATTGACTGGTTTACCATCGGAAATGAAGTAAGCCTGTCCAGCGGCCTTATGCTCCTTATTCTCTCCTAGAGCCTCTGCAACTAAAATATGAGCTTGCACCAAGTTGTCCACATGGACGAAGTCTACTCGACTGCTGCGCTCTCCATACAGAAACCGAAACCAACCCCGTTCGATATAGGTGACAATTCTTGGGAGATGTCTCAGTTCACCAGGTCCATAGATACCAGCAGGTCTCAAGGCACAGGTTCTCAGGACCCCCTGACCTTTCTCAAGAGGCATCCCATTGGCCTCCAGAACTTTCATCTCAGCTAATGCTTTGGTCCTTGAATAATGGTCAGGGTGCAGTTGTAGAGGTAGATACGGCAAAGTTTCATCTCCATTTTCTATGACCTGACCCCCAAAGACTACATTGTACGTGCTTGTGTAGACCAGCTTTGGGACTCCCATTTTCTGGCAAGCTTGGATGATGTTCTCAGTACCCTTCACGTTGACATCTTCAATATGTTTTCGGTTCAGCTGTTCTCGTCCAGACATACCATAAGAAGCAACGTGGAAGACACAGGTCACACCTTGGAGAGCAACTTCCACATCCGAGGTAACACGGACATCACCACACACAAATGTCACTCCTTCTGGCATCTCCTGGATGGGAGTGGTGACATCAAACAGAATGACGTCCGCATTCTCCTTAGAAAGAGCAGCACCTAGACTGAAGTGGAACAGGTAATGCAAATTACAGGGGTGAATTCTGGAACACAAGATATTCCAAATGTAGGATGGAGAAGGAAATACTATACAACAGTCTCCTTGAACAAATTCCAACTCCATTGTGGTTTAATGGTTAGAGTGTTGGATTAAGACTCAAGTAACCTGGGTTCAATTCCCTGCTTGACAATAGGAAATTATGGAGGTGTGGGTGGATGCGGGTAGCAACAGTAAACCAATCCAACAGGTTTGAAATATTATAACTGATTGTATATTGCATTGGAAATTTCTTACTTGTTGTTCACCACCCAAAGATTCCAGATTGACAGGGTATAAATAATAAATAAAATAAAATCTTAAATGTCTCGCATAATTCAAAGGAGGATGAATATGAAGAGGAGAGGCATGAATGCAGCCTCAGATTCACTGGAAGAAAGGTAGAATTCACATGTAATAAATAAATGAATACTCTGCATCACATAGGTTAATGCTATAACTGTGACTGGTACTTTGCCTATGGTTTAAAAAATCTACACTTTCCATACTTTGCTAGATTACAATTTCCATGATTTATTTATTTATTTATTAGTTCAAATTTATATTGATATTTATATGATTTATATAAATTTATATGATCCCTGACCACTCCCTATAGCAGGGGTTCTCAACCTTTTGAAGCCATGGACTGGGTCATGCTCCCTCAGACAGCTGAGCAGGCCTGACTGGTGCCCCCCCCCCCCGCAGTAAACACTGCCATAAAATACATCCACAGCTGTCATAAACACACCACCACCGCCTCTACCTGAAGTACTGGAAGTGGATATGTTTACGACAGCTATAAATGGGTCCACGGCTGTTTCTGCCACTTCTGGCACTTCAGGTGGTGGTGGTGGGAGCAAGGGTGGTGGGCCAAATGAAATTGTACCGCAGGCCAGATCTAGCCCACGGGCCATAGGTTGAGAACCCCTGGCCTATAGGATCTGTCTGTGTCTGGGTATTTATTCTGGGGCTCATGGGTGCCGAAGTTCATGTCATTGTTCCCCATCAACAGACCGACTTTATAAAGTTCTAGCAGATTAAACTTGGAAAGGCCCACATTTATTATGTTTTTATGGTGCGACTAATTCTTGGGAGGCAAGTGATGAGAAACCTGGGGAGCATAGTGAAAAGTAGAGACATCACATTGCAAACAAAAATTTGCATAGTCAAAGCAATGGTATTCCTGGTGGCAATGTATGGTTGTGAGAGCTGGACCATTAGGAAAGCTGAGTGCAGAAGAATAGATGCCTTTGAAATGTGGTGTTGGAGAAGGGTTTTGAGAGTCCCATAGTCAGCAAGGAGAACAAATAGGTCAATCTTAGAAGAAATCAACCCTGAGTGCTCCTTAGAAGGTCAAATAATAAAGATGAAGCTAAAGTACTTTGGACATCAAATGAGAAGAGATGATTCACTTGAGAAAGCCTTGATGCTTGGAAAGGTGGAGGGCAAAAGAGGAAGGGGCCGGCCCAAGATGAGATGGCTAGATGGTATTGTAGAGACAATGAGCACAGAGCTGAGTGAGTTGAGGGGGATGGTGGAGGACAGAAGTGCCTGGCGGACAGTGGTCCATGGGGTCGCAGAGGGTCGGAATCGACTGTGCGACTGAACAACAAAAATTAGAAGAAAACTTTGTTGCAATGCTCGAAAGGTGTTTGCTACACAAAGGAAAGAGCTTTTCCCATCTGTGTGGCAAATAGCTATTTTGTCTCATTCAAATTAATCTGTTCTGTTCAACAAGGACTCACCGGAAACCAAAGTAACCGCTTCCTCCTGTAATAAGGATTCTTTCCTTGAGAGGATTTCCACCTTCCATCTGTTGCTTTCTGTGACCGTCTTAAGGCAACCAATCTATAAAGAGAATCCATTACATTCATTACATTGATTTTTTTTAAAAAGAAATCTAATTTGTAAGGCTATGAATTGAAAGCTTCACGTTACAGTTTACCATCGGGTCACTCTTGAAATTGACCACGGGCGATCTGACTCCTCCCTCCCTCCCCCTTGCATCCCTCCTCCTCCACCCCCCTCCAAAATAATGCCATCTCACATCCCTTCCCCGCTCCCCCCAAAAAAGAAAAAAGTAACTTCATTTACTTTCCTCTTTTGCAGCCTGCAATGAAACGCAAAGCAAAGCAAACCAATGCAACGATTCTATTGCAACATGCATAGCGTGCAACGCCCCATCACCCCATATCTGCTCCTCCTCTATGTGGGGCAAAAGGCAAAGTCCTCTTCCCCAGGGACAGCACCCCATCCTCACCCCTCCTGGTATCCCCATACGGACTCCTTAGCCCGGCCACAAATCTACCCACCTTCCTTCTCTCCAGTGTGCGGTACCTTTTTAAAACCAAGCAATCGAGCTTTAAAAGGGCTCAGCTGGAAAGGTTTTCTGGCCCCCGCAGGGTTTCCGTAGCTGACAATTTTTTCCGTACAACAAGATGTCGGCCTCCGAGTAGGGGATTCCGTACAACAGGATGGCGCCCTCTCAGTTCAGGTTTCATGCTTGATGCGAAGTACTGTGTAGAACAGGGATTCTGAACCTGAGGCCCGTGGGCCAGATGCAGCCCACAGCGCCATTTCATGTGGCCCCCCCATCGCCTCCACCACACCAAGAAGTGCCATGTGGTGGAGGAAGGGCAAAACGGCCGTCCGCCCCTCCTAAGCTGTCTGAGGGAGAATGACCTGGCCCCGGGTTAAAAAGATTGAGAACTCCTAGTATAGAGGTGTGTAGATTTAGGCTCTTGGAACTACATCTCCCAGAATTCCCTAGGCAGCCTCCAGAATTCCTGGGGGAGGGTGGTTGAAGGGTCTGTGGTCCAACATGCAGCACCTCTAGTTCTCGTGTAGGTAAAGGTAAAGGTCAATGCCTTCCTTGCTCAAAAGCCAGTCGTGACCTACTCTAGGGTGCAGTACTCGTCTCAATTTACAGCCAAAGAGCCAGTGCTGTCCGCAGCTGCAGATGTATCCGTGGTCATGTGGCAGGCATATCTAGACGCCGGAGCCCATGGAACGCTATAACCTTTTCGACTGAAGTTTTTGTTGTTCAGTCGCACAGTCGATTCCGACCCTCTGCAACCCCATGGACCACTGTCCTCCAGGCATTCCTGTCCTCCACCATCCCCCTCAACTCACTCAGCTCTGTGCCCATTATCTCCACAATACCATCTAGCCATCTCATCTTGGGCCGTCCCCTTCTTCTTTTGCCCTCTACCCTTCCAAGCATCAAGGCCTTCTCAAGTGAATCTTCTCTTCTCATTTGATGTCCAAAGTACTTTAGCTTCATCTTTATTATTTGACCTTCCAAGGAGCAGTCAGGCTTGATTTCTTCTAAGATTGACCCATTTGTTCTCCTCGCTGTCCAGGGTACTCTCAAAACTCTCCTCCAACACCACATCTCAAAGGCGTCTATTTTTCTGCGCTCCGCTTTCCTAATGGTCCAGCTCTCACAACCATACATTGCCACAGGGAATACCATTGCCCTGACTATGCGAATCTTTGTTTGCAATTTAATGTCTCTACTTTTCACTATGTTCCCCAGGATTCTCATCGCTTGCCTCCCGAGAATCAGTCGCCTTTTTATTTCATGGCTGCAATCACCATCTGCAGTGAGCTTTGATCCTAGGAAAGTAAAATCTGTAACTGCCTCTACTTCTTCCCCATCTATTTTCCAGGGACTGATAGGGCCTGTTGCCATGATCTTGGTTTTCTTGATATTTAGTCTCAAGCCAGCTTTTTCACTCTCTTCTTTTAACCTAATCAGGAGCTTCTTTAGGTCCTCCTCACTTTCCGCCATTAGGGTGGTATCATCTGCATATCTCAAGTTGTTGATGTTTCTCCCAGCAATTTTGATCCCAAATTGTGATTCCTCCATTCCTGCATTGCGCATTATGTGTTCTGTGTATAAATTGAATAAGCAGGGTGACAAAATGCAGCCTTGTCTTACTCCTTTTCCTATTCCAAACCACTCCGTCATTCCATTTTCTGTCCTAACTGTTGCCTGTTGATTCATGTACAGATTTCTCATGAGGCCTATAAGGTGTTCCGGAATTCCCATCTCTTTAATTACTTGCCACATTTTGTTGTGGTCGACACAGTCAAAAGCCTTAGTGTAATCAATGAAACAGAAGTAGACTTGTTTCTGATATTCCTTTGTTTTTTCCATGATCCATCTTATGTACCTATTTATCTACTTGTAATTTCTTGCTTCCAAGCTGCTAGGTTGGCAGGAACTGGGGCAGACGATAGGAACTCACTCTGACGTGCAGCAAGCTCTCCACAGTAGATGGGAGTCAGCGTGCCATCTGGCAGAATGCTGCAACTGCTTCAGACAAGGGAAAGCTTGGAGACAACACTGGCAGCAGGCAACATTTTGCTCTGTACTTCTTGAGTGGAGGCCAATGATTTGGGTTTTATAGGGGAAGGGAATCTCTTCTGCATTTTACTCTGAACTTTGTGGGAACCAACAATGCCATCTCCCCAAAATCAGATCAGCACCTTGGACACCTCCTTTGATGTTTATCCTTAAACGTAAATTAGATTCACTCCTAACTAAACTGGACTCACTAACTTCCAGTGATCTGCCCATTCTTTTCTCACAGAATCTGAGCTCAATCCCAAGAGGCTCAGGGTTGACTCCTTCTGAGGTCAATAAAATGAGTACCCAGCTATAGCAAAAATTCTATGGGTGTAGCTGCCACTGCCAGGAAGGCAATAATTACCACGGTGAAGAGTGGAGATTTGCCAGATCAGGTGAGGCAATTGGCACAACTGAAGCACATTTGTTAGGTGGGCTACACAATCGGTATACAAGTGTAATTGCTATTGTTATCTAAACCCCCACAGAGTGCTAGACACTTTGACAATTCTGAGCTAGATGGAGTGATCGCTCAATTTACTACCAGGGAGACTTTGGTTGTTGTCATTTCTGTATTTGTTTGTTTTCTGTTAATTACACAAGCCTCCCTAGGCTAGTGATAGAACCTTAACTGGAAGAGGTCATTCAGCATACCACCCTGTACATATTGGATTTTGTCTGATTTTTCAGGCTCCATACCTGGATGAGAGACCATCAGGCACAATCAGGCACTTTCAGGCAGGGCTGGGGGAAAAATATCTGCCTGGTGGTGCAATGGTTAAACTACTGTACTACAGCCCCACCTCCTGACCCTGTGAGTTTGATCCTGACAAGACTCAAGGTTGTGTTAGCCTTCCATCCTTCCGAGGTTGGTCAAATGAGTACCCTGCAAAAATGCTAATTACCTTTCATACTGCTCAGTGAGTGCTCTAAGTGCGATAGGGTGATATATAAGCGGAATTGCTATTGCTCGCCCAGTTAGACTTGATCCATGTTTTCTCCCATCAACCTGGACCGTCTGCTACTGGCCCGTCTACCTGGGCTGGAAGAACTAATGTTTTAAATCAGTACACAACAATTTGCCTTGTTAGCCACTGTCAAATATAAGAATCTAGCAACTGTCGTGTCCATGACAGATGTCCATCCAGCTTATCCTTAAACAGCTCAAGAGAAAGACAGTCATTCACTCAAGTCAACCTGTTGGATCATTTTACATCCCAGAAGTTCTGTTTTCCTAAAGTTTGCCAAACTCTGCACCTTCAGCCTTCTCCCTGCAGGTTCCGGTCCTGCCCTTTGAAGCGTAAGCGAACAAGTATACTATGTTCTAGTCCTTGGCTGGATTGTGACGGTATTAGTTTTTCTCTTTGGAAAGAACTGAAGGTTCAAGATCACAGAACAGAGATCAATGGTGCAAAGATTAATGGGAGCCACAATTTTCATCACCTGGGGCCTTCTAAATATTTTTGGTGATCTCCCTTAGTCATCTTTTTGGCTGAAGGTTTCTAGGAGCTGGACAACAGGTTAGAGAAGCTTCTTAAAGGCAACAGTGGCAATAAGCATGATGTTCACAAGCCTGGTTGCTTAGATCTATCAACAGATAAGGTAGCGTTGACGAAACGTTAGCATGAAATGTTCACCTGACACAGCAGCTCATGAACTGTAAATGTAGGAGTGACTAAATGGGCATGTATGCCATTGTTTGGTCTGCTTTGAGGACTCCTTTTGCCGGAAACCAGATGGCACAAGTTCCAGCACAAACCAGATTATCCCCGAACATTCCCTCCCTGGTCCTTTCTGTATTTTTCATTACAAAAGGATCACTCCATTTTGGTTCACTTCCCAGGACATGTCACCAGGTTTCAACCCAAGTGGACCTTGTGGCTTTAATTTCCAGATAGCACTACCAATTTCTCAGCATCGTTGAGTGGGTTAAAGTAGCCTGTTTACCCACTTCACAATGTTGAGGAATTAAATACTTTCTCTGCTACTCTATGGAGGAGAAATGAAGCAAATGGTTTTTTTTTTAAGCTATCGATATAGCACAGATGGACTTTATCTTCTGGAGAAATAATTTTTAAAAATTGAAAGTTTTCTCTCAGAAGGAGGAAGGAACAAGAGGTGATTTCCCCCCAATTGTTTTCTTAAAGAAGGCTTGCCAAATAAGTTTTTTTGAGGTGCATATACCATGTAGATGCAACGAACACATCAGATAGCATAGCAAACTTCTAGCCAAACTTAGTAAGAGTCAATTCTGACATATAGTGCCCCTTTCCAGTGTTTCCTAGGTACAGAATACTCAGAAGTGGTTTACCTTCTTCTGGAACATCATAGGACTATGTAACTTGCCCTAAACCACACTGGTTGGCTTTTCCCCTCAGAAACATGGGGAACTGAACTCCCAACCTAAGGCTCTGTAGCTGGATTACCTAAACCACTGAGCTATCCAGCCAACCTCTACCCAAATTTAAGTGAACCTATTTAGCAGGGACTGCAGTGGCTCAAGTGGTTAAGACACTGGCTGGAAGGTGGAAAGTCAGCAGTTCGATTGCTGAGTACTGCATGATGGAATGAGCTCCCATCTCTGTCCCTGCTCCGGCCAACCTAGCAGTTTGAAAGCATGAAATTGCAAGTAAATAAATAGGGACCTCCATCCTAGGCTACCTCTCTAGGGAGGCAGATAATTCTTTCACACGGTCCTGCAACCTGCTTGAGATTTCATTGTCCATTACAGGAAGTCTTGCTTGCTAATGTAAATCAACCACCATCATGCAATATGAGAGAGAGAATTTAAGTTGGATCCATCTTGTATTCTAACTGCAATTTCAATTTGTTTTTCTTTTGAGAAACCAGCAATTATTAGGAAGGTGTTTCATATTCTCTGTGGCTCCCTCACACTCGAGCTGTTTAATTTAAAATTCTAAGAGTGGAACTTTTGAAAACTCATTGTTATTTAATTTACCCCTCAATTTAGGTATGAAATTATAGAAAGAGGAAACCTAAGGGCTACCAGGGATGACAAAAACGAGCTGGATTCTGTATCTCTCCACATTCACACAGTGTGTTGTTGTCTATCACCAGCCCCCACTTGAGCCTGTTGGTCTTACATTTAGGCACGCCAACCCTCAGCCTACTCAGGATCCTCCAAGTGATGTAGGGGAGTTTGAGTTCCTCAGCCATATCCTCCTTTAATGTGATTCCTTGTCCAGTGAGCTCCTTCCTCCATCTTATAATTTGGTTTTGCTCTTGTGTAACCCTCAAGAAGGTGGGAGGTCAGCAGTTCGATACCTGAGTACTGCAGGACGGAATGAGCTCCTGTCTTTGTCCCAGCTCCTGCCAACCTAGCAGTTTGAAAGCAAGAAATTGCAAGTAGATAAGTAGGAATCACTTGGGTGGGAAGGTAAATAGTGTTCCATGCACTCCGGTGTCTAGTCATGCCTGCCACATGACCATGGAAACTTCTGCAGAAGCAGACGCCGCTGGCTCTTCCTCTTTGAAACAGAGATGAGCACTGAACCGTAGAGTCAGATACGACTGGCTTTCGAGTGAGGGAAACCTTTACATTTACTATTTAGTCGAAACCAGCCTAATCTGCCAAGCTCTCTACCCAAAGAATTAGAATTCTGTGGCAAACCCCTGGGATCTTGAGATGTTACTTGAGATGAAAATTGTACATTCTTCAACCCACACAACATTATCTTTGGTCCTTTCAACCCATTGTAAACTCTGACATGGAAACACCTAATAATAACATTGTGTTAGAAATTATCCTGGGTTGAAAGGATTTTTGCTGGAGAGAGAAACTCCGCTCAGGGAACGCCTGAATGAGGCTCCTTTCACATCTCCAAGAGCTGGTTTATGGCCTTTAAACATTCTTTGGTCTCCTTTTCAAATGGAAGATGCTGACTTCTACCCAAGTTGGAGTCTGGATTCTGCTCACCAAGGTAAATACCTCTTCCTTTCACCAGAATGGATCCTTTGGTTTGACCTTTTAGAGTCCGTTTCACAGGCCAGGCATTAAACAGAGCTATATTTTCTGCCCACTCCAGTTCCATTGTGGAGGTTAAACAGCATTCCAGCTCAATTTTGACTACTTGGTGTGTAGTTATTCTTTTCAGATCCAAGAGGTGGAGCTCATGTACCAACAAACTGAACAAAGACACTCTGGAGGCTTCTTATCTTGAAGAGTTCCTCTTCTAATGCTGATCCATGCATTTGGGTTTCAATCAGCATAAAGGACTTAGAAAGAAATCCATATACTGTATCTGGTACAGTATTTAGATATTTTTAAAACATCTTAAGATGATTCTCACCTCCAGCCCAACCCATATATAATCCTTAGTCTTTGCATGCATATAGTAAAGGTAAAGGTCTCCTTCACTCAAAAGTGAGTTATATCTGACTCTAGAGGTTGCTGCTCATCTCCAGTTACAGCAAAAGAACCAGTGATAATTGCCTCTGCAGACAGTTCCAGGCATGACTAGATGCTGAAGCATAGCCCATGAATGGTGCGAGGCTGGTAGTGGCCCCCAGTGTGCCGGGACTGGGTCTTCTAGGAGTCGGATTGCTTGGGAATGCAGCCCAAAGCGGGTTGTAAACTCCACACAGAACACTGTTACCTTTCCCAACAAAGTGGCACCTATTTATCTACTTGCAAATTCTTGCTTTCGAATTGCTAGGTTGGCTGGAGTTTGGACAGACGACGGGAGCAAACTTGGTCTCTCAGCACTTGGGTCTCAAACTGATGACCTGCCAACCTTCCGGTCGTCAAGCTCAACATCTTAACCACCAAGATCTAAGTTTACAAAGATGAATTCAGCTTCTGGAAAAACAGTGTGATATTCAGACTCACTCATGAAATGAGTAAATGTAGGATCAGCTCAGCAAATTCCCTGCCAGAATACTTTGCCAATCAAGTTAGTGGAAAATGGCAATTATGTTAGGCTGTGAAGCCTCCTCCCGCTGATACCCAGTGTTAATGCAAGCAAGCTTGCTATTATCTCAATGAGAAGGACCATATTTTGACTGTGTTGTGAATCAATATCAATGATGGATCCTGAGTTAGAACAATGAAAGGGGAAATGACTTCTCATTATCTAGGGCAGTGATAACGAACCTTTTAGCTCTGATATTTAACAGGACCCATTTGTGGCTGGCTGTGCATTAGTTCAGAGCAAAGGTGACGGATTTAATTGAATATTTCTGAATTTTAAATCATTATTTTTTATATTGTTTTTATGTACAGTATCTTATTTTATTGATATCATTCCACCTTATATTTAATCTATTATTACACCATCTTTTGCAATTGTAACTTATTCAGTCCAAGTTACTATATTATATTCAATCCAACAATTGTATTCTATGCATTCTGACTTTTATTTTAGTTTAATCAGCAAACTAATCTACTAATAAAGAATTGAAAAATTGAATTGAGCAAATGACTGGGGTCTCTCACTGCCTTTGAGAGAGGGAGATGTGATATGTTTTGAGCTCTCTGACATGCTTTGAAAGGGTTCATGGAATTACTTCATGAGTTATCTTTTATTAATACCCTTATGAAAGTCAATGAAGTCAATCTAGCATTAGCAGGATGAAGAGACAGCTATACCAAAGGAGAGAATAAAAGAGAAGGGAATGAAGGACAAAAAAAATATCATTTCTTATAAAGTGATAAGCATGTAGAAGTAAATACATAAGCTACTCCAAAACATTGCATGGTTAAATATATGAATTCATCTACCATTCCAAAGTTTTTTGGGGGAACCATCCCGACAGATGTTTAATCACAGGATGAGATAGCAAAGCAGTTCATCAACAACTCTAGAACAAAAGGCTGGCATATTTTATATAAGCATTTTGAAAATCTTGACTATTGTTGGTTAAGTGACATTTACCATGTGTCTTAATTCTTTGTGATGTCCTAATTGAATTTGTGTTGTGGTTGATGTATATCCAGCTGTACTGAGCTGCAAAACAGATGGCCAGGAAAGGTTTTCTTGCTTTCCCTGTCTTGTGCCTAAGTCTCATGGGAGGGTAACATTGACAAAACACAATGGGTGTACCTCTGAACTCAATTATTAGGAATTAGGTTGCATTGAACCCACCGTGTAGCATCAGGTACACCTTGATGGATGAATGTAGCAATGGCTTTGTGCCGTATCTGCTTCAGGGAAATAAGTTGTATCCTTGAAGCAAAAATCCTTGGGACATATTCTTGAAGATGAAAGAGGCACTGGTATAGAATACATTTAAAAACACATTTAATTACCCCCTCCACCCCCCCGTCAACTGGATTGTCAGCATTTCAACATTTTACAAGGACTGCTAATGAAAGAAAGAATGGAAATATATTTTTAAGACTGATATTTATGAATAGAGTTATTGTGAAATCACTGCAAATACCACAAAGCAAAATGAAATAAAACTGCTTTAAATGAGCCAGCTGGGTCTCTGGAATAGATTAATTTAGGTAACTATAAGGGAGGTTTCCTGTCTCGGAGGTTCTTTAATAGGTCCCAGATATATTAGATTATAGGTACAAAAAATCTGGGATGTTTGCCAGTGGAAGGAGAGTATGGAATGGGTCCCGCAACCCTTGCAATTTTCTAAATAGGCTTCCCTTGCTTGAAAACCAGTTGTATCCAGCTCTGTAAGGTAGTGCTCAACTCCGTTTACAGCTCAAGGTCAGGCGGTCAAAAGTTTCAGACCCAAGTGCTGCATTTCAGAGAGAGCACGCGTCATCTGTCCCAGCTCCTGACAACCAAACTGTTTGAAAGCAAAAAATTGCAAGTAGATAAATAGGTACCGCTTCAGCAGCAAAGGTAACAGTGTTCCATGCACTCCAGGAACTAGCCATACCTGTCATGTGACCACAAAAATGTATGCAGACATGGACAGCACTGGAAATGAGCACCATCCTCTAGAGTCAGACACGACTGTCTTTTGAGCAAGGGAGAACTTTACCTTCACTTTTCCTGCAGCTTAGCCAATGCACCATGGAGTGTCTAACTCTAAATTTAATTCCATAGTAGACTTACAAATCCTTCTTCTCTTCCTACCTGCCCCTCGGTGACCTCTTAGCATGGGGCTGCCCTTGGTGACCTTTTGGAGGCTGCAGCTGGTACAGAATTTGGCGGTCCGGGTTGTAATTGGGCGGTGGCGTTATGCTCATGCCTCACCACTGCTTCAGGAGCTGCACTGGTTGCCAGTATGCCTCCAGGTGCAATTCAAGTTGCTGGTCATTAGCTTTAAAGCCCTATATGGTAGTGGGCCAGGATACTTAAGAGACCGCGTCACTCCAAGAACATCTATCCGTCCCACCAGGGTGGATCGGAGAGGCTCTCTTATCATTCCATCGGCTAGAGAGGCGCATCTCTCTAGCACCAGAAGGAGGGCCTTCTCCGTGTCCGCCCCAGCCCTTTGGAACCTCCTGCCAATTGAGTTACGCCTACAGGCAGAGCTCCTGCCCTTTCGGAAGGGCCTGAAAACCTGGCTGGCAGGGCAGGTATGGGGCTCAAGGAATGTGGGGTCCCATGTTGGGTGGCTGATCTGATAGGACAGCCACCCTTCTCGCTATTTTAAATTTTTAATCTTTTAACTTTTAACTTTAAATCTTTTTTAATATTGTGCTAATTACAGTCGAATCTGTTGATTAATTCAAACCAAATTTGTGGGGGTATAGTAGGATTGTCTAGTTTCTTTTGTGGGGTTTTGCATTGTTGTAAACCGCCTAGAGTCAGGTTCGCCCGATTGAGGCGGGATAATAAATTTGAATAATAAATAAATGTGCCATACAGAAGGCATCACCTGCCCTTGCCACGTCATACATTAGTCATGGCAGTTGCGCTCTGGTGTGGGTTCAAAAATATCACATGGACTGTTTGTACTTTCTTTTCTGATCCTGGTAAATTAGAAACATGGAAGTCCATCTGATGCTCTTAATCCAGAGACTGGAGTCTCTTTGTTTTATCTTCGATCTCAAACAGCTCAAACCTGGCATCCTTACTATATTGTGCAACTACTTGTATTCCACTGGGTTTTTTTTAATGGAAAGGACACTTGTGTCACACTGTAAATTCAGGCCAGTTATTGTTGTAGTCTATTAAGATTTGTTTTACACTGTTCTTTCAAAGAAAATGTCCACCAACTACTTGATGTAACCCAGCTACGAAATCGTCTTGACATTTGCTATGCAGACAACCACCAGGGAGCCCTCTTAAGCGAGCTGTGTAAATTACACAAATTTTCAGTTCACCTAAAGCAGGGGTGCCCAAACTATGGCCCATAGGCCGGATCTGGCCCACAGAACCCATTAATCTGGCCCACACCACTCTCACTGCTCCTGGAAACGGAAGTAAAACATGCATGTGCATAAAGCTGCTGTAAACGCATTTACGACAGCCATGGGTCATTTACGGCAGCATTATGTATACACACAGGTGCATTATGCGTGCACACATGTGTGTTTTGCTTTTGACGGGAGCAACCACATGACTGGCACACTCAATCACATGACTGAGTGTGCCAAAGTAAGTCTGAGTTAGAGTAGGCCCATTTGAATCAATGGAATTTATGGAAGTGTTGATTCACTAAACATCCATGGAATCAATGGGTCTACATTAGTGAAATTTACTAAGCTAAGGCAACAGACTTTTTGCCAATATTTTACTTTTATTGTTCCCTTATTTACTTTGTATTTCTCTTTCAATTTTGCCTGTACATGACCCAGATAATTTTGTTTGCCAGTCCTTGTAGCATTGAAGAGATACATAAGTAAGTCTTGTGGTAGAAATTTCCTGAAACACTATAATTTATGAACTACATAAAGGAGGATTCCCTTCTGCTCTTTCCTAAACCATCTACAAATTAGTTTTAGAGGGTGATGTATGGGATTTAATAAATTCTTTCCATATGGAGCGAAAGATAAAACAACAGAATGTTGACTCCGGGGGTCTTTGCTCTTCTGGAGAGATCAAAGAGACCTTCCCAATATACTATCAGGGTTTCTGATCTCAGATGCTCTGAAAATGTATTCAGCTGAACACACAGGCATCACTTCAGGATTTTACATTCCCCATAAATGTTTGAGAGACTTCCAGGTGGGTTTAAGTCTGCCCTCCACCCTCTAAGCCCACTCCATAGGTTTCAGGCTAAACATCTGTATAAATCTTCACTAACCATGTAATAGGACAATCCAGAGCATAGAGAAGAAAGACTTATTTGGGGAAAAATTGACTTTTCTTTTATATATGATTTCACCCATTCCCTCATTTCAAAGAAAATTATTCTTTCAAAGTCAAGCAGGATTCTGTTAAAGTTCAAACAAACAAACAAAAAAGTTCAGACAAACAAAAAAGAAAGCAAACGAACAAAAAACCTAACTAACTAACCAACCAACCAACCAATGTTTATTCCTGATTTGTACTTATCTGTAACTTTCAGTACAAGGTTTTCATAAATGTGAAGGGTTTTTTTTAAAAAAAACTTTAATTATCCTAACTGATCCAGAATTTCTTCAATTAGACTGAACATTTCCTGGTTTTTGAACACATGTTAAGGTGATTCAGTCAAACTGAAGACTTCTTGAATGAATTAGAGGCATTAACATAAAATTTTTAATTATTGCTGCAATAGAATTAAACCATTAAATGGCTGCAATCCTGTTGCTTACAGTAATTAGTTGGACTACAGTGATCCCAGTGAATGATTAGAGATTTGGCAACTCTACTTCTCTGTACTCCTGCCAACCTGGCAGTTCGAAAGCAAGAAATTGCAAGTAGATAAATAGGGACCACTTTGGTGGGAAGGTAACAGCGTTCCATGCATGCCGGTGTCTAGTCATGCCTGCCACATGACCATGGAAATGTCTGCAGAAGCAGACAGTGCTGGCTCTTTGGCTTAGAAAAAGAAATGAGCACTGACCCCTAGAGTCAGATACGACTGGCTTTTGAGCAAGGGAAACCTTTACCTTTACTACTTCTCTGTATGTTACACTGATTCAAATGGGCTTCCTTGAATTATGACTTATTTTAGAACAGTAGATCACAGTTAGAATAGGTCCACTTGAACAAATGGAATTTATGTGGGATTTGACTCTCCAAATTAGATTCTAGTCTAGTGTGATTTATTACATTAAGCCCTATGATTTTGGCCATTATTTATGGTTACACCTCTGCTTTGTTGTGATAGGCATTGCTCCTCTGTTCATTCTTCATGCAAGAATATGAAACATCAACATGTGCTTCACTTTGCCCTCTATTCTGGTTGTTTTTGAGCTTTTTCAAAGTTTTGTGATAGGATGGTTTGGGTGTCCTCAAGGTGAACCTGCAGTCACCACCAAGTTTGCCATGAAGTTACCATCAAGCAAGGGAAGGGTGTTGGATGTTATAATCTAAGTTAATTGAAGCTGCCAGTTGCATTAAGAAACATGAAAGGTCTTGGATAAACAAATAATCATTACAAATGTTCCTCCAAAAGTCATTTGTTCCACACAAGATGACACCAAGGTGAGAAACAAAGACATATAGACCATTCAGTCATTATTGTTCTCTAAACAGATCGTTCTTTTCTTGTGAACTTGTCCATGTCAATTTTAATATGTAAGTGGAACGTTGACGCACTACTTTATGAAACAATGAATGGATGTGGCTGCCAAAAATGTGGGGGTAGTTTTCGTTCCCCCTTGTAGAGTCACCTGTGCAATAAAGCCATCCAAATATTTTGTACAATCTCAGCGCTTGGATGTAACTTGGCTCGTGTCATTCTGATTTATGCTTTAAAATTAACCAAATACTTCATTATATCTTTTATAATATCAAAGGAATCCAGACGGAACTCTTTATTGAATTGTGACTCAAGAAATTTCATTGTAGGGCCTTTCCTAATCTCCATATTGCTGCAGTTATCTCCTTACATTTCCCTTCCAGCTGTAAGTGTTCCTGCTGTGATTCACACATTAGGCTTTACATGCTGTGTGGAGTCTCTACGTTGTCCATCTGTGTGCTACACACAATCTTGTGTTGTTTTATATTGCAGGTGCTTCTGCGATCCTAAGACTCGTACTCTAGGCCAGTGGTGGCAAACCTATGGCATGCATGCCAGAGGTAGCACTCAGACCCATCTCTGTGGGCACATGTGCCATCGCCACAGCACAGAGTTTGCCCCACCCCTCTGCCCAGCAGCCCAATGGAAGCACTTTCTCCCTCCCCCCCAGCACAGAGTTTGCTCCGCCCCTCTGCGGCATGGACTGCGCCTGTTGAGTTTGGGCACTCAGTCTCTAAAAGGTTTGTCACCTCTGCTCTAGGCTTCAAGTTTTGGGCATGAAATCTAAAAGAATCTAACATCTGAAAGAATGAATGCTGCTTGTCTTATACCTCTCATAGTAATAGCAATTACACTTCTATACCACACCATAGAGGGACTGTTGTAGCTTAGTGGTTAAGACACTGAACATGATGACTGAAAAGTCGGCAACATCAGCAGTTTGATCCCCAAGTGCTGAATGACTGAGTGAGCTCCCACCATCTGTCTGGCTCCTGCCAGCCTAGCAGTTTGAAAGCAAGAAATTGCAAGTAGATAAATAGGGACCACTTCAGTGGGAAAGGTAACAGCATTCCATGCACTTCAACATACAGTAAAATGTCGGATAATGATAAGACTTGTTTCCACAAGTCTTGGTGTTATCTGATTTTTAGTGTTATCCGATGCATGTTAAAATCCTATGGGATGGATCGGATAACGTTAAAGCTCCATAGAGATACATTGTAACCGCACAGGCTTTAGCGGTTGTTACCCGATCCATCCCATAGGACCTTAACTCGTAAGGGTTTGCTCCACTTGTAAAAATGGATGAATTCAATGTATGTTTTGATACTCCTGCCAACCTAGCAGTTTGAAAGCAAGAAATTGCAAGTAGATAAATAGGGATCACTTCAGTGGGAAGGTAAACACCGGTGTCTAGTCATGTCAGCCACATGGCCACAAAGACATCTGCAGAAGCAGACAGTGCTGGCTCTTCGGCTTTGAAACAGAGATGAGCACTGAACCCTAGAGTCCGATACGGCTGGCATTTGAGCAAGAGAAACCTTTACCTTTACCTTTTACCTGCATGACGCAAAGGATGAATTGAATCCATCCATGGCTTTCTTTCTCCCCAAATGGCTTTTTTTTCCCCCTCTGCCACTAGAAGGCTTCTATTTTTTTTTTCATTTTTGAACAAATTAAAAGAGGTTTCCCCTCCATGTAGATGCATGTCTGTCTGTTGGTGATGTTTCAGTCTTCTGAGGGAGAGATGCTGTAGCAGATAACAAAGTCCCAAACTGTATAGGGCCTTGTATGAAAATAGGCGTGCGTTGCAGAAATTACTTCTTGGAATAGAGAGATAAAACTAGGATGCTATGACTAACAACGCAACAAAGGAAGATGGTTCTGAACTGGCAGTGGGAGGAAGGGAAGGGATTCCACAAATCAAAGAGGATGATGCTTCAGGTGGAGTGCTTCTGTCACTACTGCCCCCTGTAGACACAACATAGAACAGTTTCTGGAACTGTCCCCTCTCAATTTTCCTTTACATTATCTTCCTGCTGTAAAGAGCATAATTTCACAAAAGAAAACGCCTCTCTCCCTATATCAAAGCAATGTTAATTGGAATTATTCCACCCAAGGGCAGGCAGTTTGCCGACTTGTGTGGTTCACACTAATCCCATTACACAATTGTGTTCTGGGATGACTTCATCAAAGAGCTAACACTGCACGTATAAAGTAATCAGGGATGGAATTGTGTACATTTAAGGGCAGCCAATGTAATTCGTTGTGCAAACAGGCTCATGTTTCCTCTCCCTTTTCTGTGGAGAACAACCCCTAAAGTATGCAAATTATGCAAAGCTGTAACTTTCTGTAGGATAAGTCTTACGGTTTCATGCTCTGTCTTGGCTCTGTCAATCATTAGCCACTCTGGGTGTCCCCCAAGAAGGTGGAGCTCTCCTGGAAATAAAAGTGAAAAGGTGAGAGAAGGTATCAATGCCTTTTCATACTCTCTGCAAAGCAACTCAGAGAATCTCCTCCAGACAAATATATCTGAGCATGCAACTGATGATTCAAAATCTTCAAAGACCATTCCTACCACCCCAATCTGCCACCAAGTCCTCCTCCTCTTCCCCCACACCCTCCTCTCTTCATCCTCTTTGCATTTAAGGTCCCACATTGTGACAGCTATACGTGCCTTTGGAGTCTTGCAAAGAATATATATATATTTCTTGCTGTGATTTTTGGCAGAGGCTGTACATACAAGCCTTCTGCTTCTGACACCATGGTTGGGTACCACTCCGAAGCGGACAGTACCTTCTTGATCTACATGGGTGCGACCGTGCTGTATGGAGGGACTATCCTTTACAGGGCCAAAAAGAACCGGGTGGAGACTGCGAGCCCATTTTGCTTGGGCCTCCTCTTGCTTTTTGCTTTGGAAATCCTGTGTTTCGCCACTTTGAAAAGTTATCTGGGGCTGAGCTTGTTCTCTCTGGCGTGCCTCATCTTCTGCATTTACTCCCCTGCCCAGGCGATGCTGCCTGTGGACCACAAAGCTGTACTCATCACAGGTAAGAAGATTCTTGGACTCTTTCTTTATGTTTTTCTGGGATAGTAGCTGTGTTAGTCTGTGTTTCAGGCATATCGGGGGAGGGGGACCACACACACACACAAACACTGCAGCACTTTAAATACTAACTGCTATATTTTTTATGTGAGCTTTCATGGATGTAGCATATAAAAAGGTGTGTATCAAATTTGATAATGTCCCAGAAACCCCTGGTTAATATTCAAACCTTTGTGATGGGTGTCCAACAGATGGATGTATTTTATTTCTGCTGTCTCTCTTTCTCTGTGTTGTTTTATTTGATTTGGCTTAATCAGGGTCACCCCACCCCAGAGAGAAACAACATCTCTTGAGAGAGCCTGTGAAACATTTCCACCCTTGAGTATAATCAACGCAATACTCAAGCTTGGATTCTTTCATTTATTCTTTCATTTTTATCATGATTCCACCTTCCTCTTTGCTTTAAATACTGTCTTCTCTGTAGCGATAAGAGGACTTTAGTTTGATGTCTTTTCTACTTTTCCAGTTTGGAGCAAAACTCAGTCTATTTCTGGGCTCAGAAGTCAATCGCACAGATTAAACTTTCTCTTAAATTAACCCACATAGCAGTTTGATTCCCGAGTACTGCAGGACGGAATGAGCTCCCATCTCTGTCCCAGCTCCTGCCAACCTAGCAGTTCGAAAGCAAGAAATTGCAAGTAGATAAATAGGGACCACTTCGGTGGGAAGGTAACAGCGTTCCATGCGCTCCAGTGTCTAGTCATGCCTGCCACATGACCATGGAAATGTCTGCAGAAGCAGACAGTGCTGGCTCTTCGGCTTAGAAACAGAGATGAGCACTGACCCCTAGAGTCGGATACGACTGGCTTTCGAGCAAGGGAAAACTTTACCTTTACTAGGGTTACTAGTGTTGTGAGCATTAGGTGCTATCAGGTCACATCTGACCTATCTTTTTCTTCTTCCGTGTCCTGATCAAACCCTGGACTGCCAAAATGAAGCCACTTTCATCACTTTGTAATTACCCAAACGCAAGTCCTCATTGGTGCATGTCTCTGGCAGCAATCGGCAGACCAGCAAATGGGCTGGACTCTGTGTCTCTCCACACTCACACTGTGAGACTGTTGGTCTTGCATTTAGGGACTCCAACCCTCAGTCTATTCAGGGTCCTCCAGGGGAGATTGAGATCTTCTGCTATATCCACCTTTAATGTCGTTCCTTGCCCAGTGAGCTCCTTCCTCCATTTTGTAATTTGGTTTTGCTCTTGTGTATCTTCAACCATGTTTGTTCTTGATACAACATTCTTTCGTGATCTGAGCCAGTGGACTGGAGGCTCATATCCATTCAGAGGGTGTTGAGGGTCATTCTCTTGCTCAGTTCTCTCAGCATCTGGAAACCCCAATAAAGTTTTCAGTGGATGTGAGATGCTTAAGGAGTGATTTTATGAGTTTTATGACTGGGATTCGAAACAGAGTTCTCCTGAATTATAGTTTGTCACCCTATCCACTACACCTCACTGGCTCTCAGTATTAGAGCTGTAGGCTGAAATAATGTATAAGTTCTTCTCCAGTCTTTTATTTCATTGTGAATGGATAATTAGGGGGTGCACAGCTTAGCAGAGAACTATAATTTAGGATGGGTTTTTTGCTTAGTTTGCTTTAGGACCTTCTCCCATTTGTAACTTAACAACAAAAATGACACAGTTTTACTCAATTTTTGACAGATAGCTTCAGACAGCTTGATAAATTGCTACACAGCGATTCCAAGAATGTAACCGTGCTATGGTTGTGCACCACGTTGCAAGACAAATTACTTATTTGCTTACTTTGCCTCTTGCCAAGGAAGGAATATTGCTGTTTACTGGTCAGACAAGCAGAAGCGGGAGGTGGGGAGAGGAAGGGAAGGGAAATTTATCAATGGGTTCTAAAAATAATAGCCATTCACAGAAACATCTAGCAAACTTGGATGTCTTCGTCAATGAATGTTTGTATGAGTTCCAGCCTACTGTGTTATGCTAAGAGGTGGATATTTAGTAAGGATCAGCACCAGAAACAAATGATTTCTTGCTCTCATTTCATGCAAGATGTTTGCACTGAGTCATGGGGAGCGATAAACTGGATTGGTTTTGTGGGGTCTTTTGGTGTGTGTGTGTGTGTGTGTGTGTGTGTGTGTGTGTGTGTGTGTGTGTGTGTGTGTGTGTGTGTGTGTACGCACGTGCCTTCTTTAGTATTTCACAACTCGTGGTCAAACAGCAGCTATGATCTCACATAGAATGGGGCAGTGTTGGGTTTTTGGTATTGGCTTCCCTACTGACTTTAAGCATTGATATGCTACATTCTCACTGACAAAAATGAGGTCTGGGTTATAACCTCTCCTCTACCTGCCATTGTTAAAGGCTGCTGGTAATTTGCTATCATGGATGAGTGATAGTGGATAGGATTCTGACCATTCTACAGCAGCTTCTCCACTTTCATCGTTGTCTTCATAGACCCACAAATTGTTGTGACTATTAAAGTTGCCTATTATGAACCTATTTTCAAAATGTGATGGTTTTCATCCCAGTGAGTTTCTACATGTATAGCAGGTCACATTTATATTTATTGCAGAGTTCCTGAAGCAAGCTTTCTTTAACTGAAGATATTCCTTCTGGTGCTTCTGGGTTGAAAAGATTAGTCAGCGATAAATCTCTATTCCAGGGGACTCCCTATCGCTGAAGTAGCAATATTCGGGGAGACTCCTTTCATGTCCTCCATCATTTAAATTTTAAGTTTTTAAAGATCTTGGGCTGAATGGACCAATTTCAATATGAATTTCAGCTTAAACAAACAAACTGACTAAAATAAGTCAAACTAAGTTCTTTCCAGATATGATGACATTTAGGGGAAAATATTTTTTGAACAGAAGGGCTGCAATACAATTCTCATCAACCCTATATGTAATTTGGGAAGGTTTTGTTACAAACTTTAAGAAACCCCAGTGTGATCTCTCTTTTAATTTGGTTTTCCTTTAGGAACCGACAGTGGCCTCGGACATGAAATGGCAAAGTACCTGGATCACTTAGGATTCACAGTATTTGCTACTGTTTTAAACAAGGCTGGTCTGGGTGCTGAAAAACTAATGAACACCTGCTCAGACAGGCTTTCTGTCCTGCAGCTGGACATCACCAATTCTGCACAGATTAAAGAGACCTATCTAGAAGTAAAGAAGAAGTTACAAAATAGAGGTATTGCCAGAATTGCATCTAGCAATTTGGGTGCTTGGGGTAACCCTCACCAGCCCCCCCCCCAAGGGTTGGGTGTAAACTCCCTAAAAAAAATAATTGAATGGAGCCAACGTGTATTTGATTCCATGCCACTTTTCAAGTGGAAAGGATGATGTTACCTTTTATTTTCCTAACATTCACCAGTAGAGTCATCTGAAATAACAATTTCGTGTCAGAACTTATTATGGGTTGAAAGGATTTTAATGGAAGAAACTCTGCTCAGGAAATGTCCAAATGAGGCTCCTTTCAGAGCTGGGACAGAGATGAGGCACAGACTAGATGCCAGAGTGCACAGAATATTATTATTATTATTATTAGTTCGATTTATATGCCGCTGTTACTGTTACCTTTCCCATTTATCTACAGTAATACCTCATATAACATTAGTATCGAATAACACGAAAATCGCATAACATTAAGGAATCTGGGGGGAAGAATTGCATCGGATAACATTAAGATCCTATGGGATGCTTCAGATAACAACCACTAAAGCCTGTGTGGTTACAATGTATCTCTATGGATCCCATAGGATTTTAACATGCATCGGATAACACTAAAAATCGTATAACACCAAGACTTGTGGAACCAGGTTTTAGTGTTACCTGAGGTTTTACTGTATTTGCAATTTCTTGCTTTTGAGCTGCTAGTTTGGCGGGAGCTGAGAGAGAAGATGTGGAGCACTGGGTTCTTGAACTACTGACCTGCAGGCCATCTGGTCATTAAGCTCAGTGTCTTAACCATGTGGCTCTTGACCCTAGACATAGCCAAACACATATCATTTTGGAAGTGAAGTAGAATCAGATCTGGTTGTAGCTCAAAAGTGAGACCAATATAGATTAAAAGGGATCTCTAAGTGGAGCTAGAAAAGAAATCTACCTGAAATGCTGAACATGCAACATTCACCATGTTAGTCTGACTCCATATAAGGTACCTTCTTATGTTTCCTATATTCCTGTTTTGGCTATCAGAATGAATAGATAAAAATACTATACAACGTTCTACAATCTATTGCATGTCTGCTACCCAAATCTTGTCTGATGCTGTTGGCTGTTCCTTTTTAGGTCACTCAAGGGGTTTACTTAACTGGCTGCAAAGCCAGAGGTTAAGAGTTCCATTCCCCAATGTGCCTTCTTGATATGGGCTAGACGTAATGGTCCTTAGATTCCCTTCTAATTCTGCAGTGCTATGATGATAATTTAAACTTCACTGCTGTTTGGTATTACCTGTTAAATGTGGCTAGATATTGTCAAATACTGATCCTACAGCTTCTTTTGAAGTCAAATGCTGCTTTTAAATATGACAGATCTGCTGTTTATTTGGATATGATATTGCCCCCATATTTGTAGGATGGACGGGATTGGATTTTGCTTGAATTTCTTCCCTCCTCAGCCCTTCCTTTATTCCTTGCTTGTTTGGTTTGATCATCCTTCCTTCCTTCCTTGCTTCCTTGCTTCCATACATCCATTATCAACCCTTCCTTCCTTGCTTGATTGGTCTGATCTTCCTTCCTTCCTTCCCTCCTTTCTTTCTTTCTTTCTTTCTTTCTCTTTTCCTTCCTTCCTTCCTTCCTGTTTGTATGTTCCTCAAAAAGAAAACCTCAACTTGTTCAAACAGAAGAAGACCTTTACAGCCTTGATTTCCTCTCTCATCTATGAATTTAAGCTTACAGCTTCTCCTTCAGCTTCTCAATGAAAAGTCATTGGTAATAAATTGATGAAAAACTGCCAGAAGAAAAAACCTCAAAACCACATTTTCAAGATGTACTCTTGAGATACAGAAGGAAAACAGCTTGGAACCATTGACTTTGACTGTTGGGTAAAATTTCTTTATCCCTGACCTGCAGCTGGGATTTTCTTAACACACTTGTATGCTCTTCCCCACTTCTCAGATCTCTGGGCTGTCATCAATAACGCGGGGATAATGGGATACACCACTGACGGAGAGCTTCTCTCCATGCATTCCTACAGGCAATGCATGAATGTAAACTTCTTCGGTACTGTTGAACTCTCAAAAACATTCCTACCGTTACTCCGAAAATCCAAGGGACGACTGATTAATATGTCAAGCATGGCAGGTGAGTGAAGGGGAATTTGTGTGTATTTCTCAGATGGACATGGCAATAGCAATTGCACTTATATTCCGCCCCATAACACTTAGTGGACTCTCTGAGATGCTCACATAGTAATTAACATTTTGCTTCAAACATGCTGGGAACTCTTTTTACCGACCTTGGAAGGATGGATGAGTCAATTTTGATCCTCACCAGGGTCAAACTCATAAAGTTTTGGCTACAATACAGCCTTTAAACCACTGTGCCACGAGGACTCTTACTTCACTTCATGTTGACTCATTTGATCTGCCCCAGTCTGAACGAATAATTGGGTCCGGCCCAATTGGCACTTTAGCACATTTTTCCTTAACCAGAAATAGTTATTAACATCCATACATTAAAACTAAATTAACGGTCGAAGCAACAGGTTATAAATTAAGGTGAAATCTGATGGTTTGTTCCAGTGACAGTAGACCCAATGAAGCAGCTGCAGAGTCGTAAAGGTAAAGGTAAAGGTAAAGGTCGCCCTTGCTCAAAAGCCAGTAATATCCAACTCTAGGGTTCAGTGCTCATCTGTGTTTATAGCCAAAGAGCCAGCACTATCTGTGTCTGCAGACATTTCAGTAGACATGTGGCAGGCATGTCTCAACACTGGAGTGCACAAAACATTGTGTACCTTCCCACCCAAGTGGTCCCTATTTATCTACTTGCAATTTCTTGCTTTCAAAATGTTAGTTTGGCAGGAGCTGGGACAGAGATGGGTACTCAATCCGTCATGTCGTACCCAGGTCTCAAACTGCCAACTTGCTGGCCTTCCATCTAACAAGGAAAGCTTCTTAACCTATTTATCTAGTAGAACTGGGGCAGAAACGGGAGCTCACTCTGTCATGCACTATCCGGGAATCGAACTCTGACCTTCCAGCCAGCCAGCTCAGCATCTTAACGACTTGATTGCAAATATAAATGTGCGTGAAAGCTGGACAGTTATGAACCCTGACCAGAAATAATTGATCTGTTTGAAATGTGATGCTAGGAGATAACTTTGAGGACACCCTGGACTGCCAGGAAGATGAACAAGTAGCTTCTCTAGACCAGTGGTTCCCAACATGGGGCTTCATTGCCCAGAAGTCTAAGAAAATACATTGGCTGATCAGTGCTTTGGGGAATTGACCTAGGCTTCTGGGAACTGAAGTAAAAAAACCCCAAAGGTTGGGGATTTAGACCAACTCAATCCTGAATTATCTCTGGAGGCAAACAGAGAGAGAGAGAGACAGCGAGAGTGAAATATAATACTTAAAATTCAACTCTCCATTGTACCGTAGTTATAAAACTGGCCCAGGGGCCAACATAGTGTATTAATCATTTTTAAATAAAACATTGAACAGTATTTCTGGAGGACTCTTAAACATTGGCCATGATAGAAACAAGAGTGGCTTTTGGCCTTGTTCCACTGTGATGTCACGAGTGCTGGTGGTGCAGTGGTTAAACTGCTCTACTGCAACCAAAAGGTTGTGGGTTCAATTCTGACCAGGTTTCAAGGTTGACTCACCCTTCCATCTTTCCCAGATCAGTAAAATGAGTACCCAGCATGTTGGGGTGGAATGCTAATTACCCAAGAGTGCACTGAAGGCTATGGGGTGGTATATAAGTGTAATTGCTATTGCTATGTCATCCGCCTACGAGCCTCCAATCTGACACCCAGGATCGATGAAGGCAGGATTATTTATTTATTTATTTATTTATTTATTTATTTATTCAATTTGTATAGCCTCCCCAATTGACATGCGACTCTGGGTGGCGTACATAAAATCCCCAACGTTTAAAACTATAGGAACCCTTAAAATTCCTATATAAAAAAAGAAAACCACTGAAAATTTACCTCCCACCCGCACCAATCAAAAATCTAATTTAAAAGCTTTTAAAAACATGAGTGAAATTAGGCAACTGAAAACTTGCTAAGCAATGCTAATTCATCTTGCGGCTGTTCGGAGCTAGTCTTCCAAAATGGCAGGTATCCAACTGCAAAGCCAAATAGGCATACGGTATGTGTTTATTATTTTCAACAGGTGAAAAAACCGGTTGGTCAAGAATATCTGCCTCATTTAGAACTTATGAAAGGAAGTGGAGAAAATGGGTGGGCAAAAACCTCTGGCGTAACAAGCAAATAAATACACATCGGCCACCCATAATGTTGGCCAGCTTCCTAATCAGCTTGATTTATTACCTTATTTTATTTTATTACTTTTTTGCTGTGAGAGATTGGTGTGCTTCCCAGATCTATTCTTCCCCAGGTTTTCCTGTGGTTCCAGGTGTTCTTGAAATTGAACATCTGACACCCCTTAGCACTGCTGAGGCTGACCATGGTTGATGTTCATTTCAGAGTGTGATACATAATGTGCGAAATGCTCTGGGGTTGGAATGGTCTGATTTGCACTGATTTCTAATGATTAGGTAAAGGTCTCCTTTGCTCAAAAAAATCCAGCCGTATCTGACTCTAGGTGCAGTGCTCTGTTTACAGCCCAAGAGCCAGCACTGTCTGCATCTGCAGATGTTTCTGTGGTTAGGTGGCAGGTGTGGCTAGATGCTGGAGTGCACAGAACGCTGTAACCTTTCCTGCCAAAACGGTACCTATTTATCGGCTTGCAGTTTCTTGCTTTCAAACTGCTAGGTTGGCAGGAGCTGGGGCAGGTGATGGATCTCACTCCATCATGCAGATCTTGGGTCTCAAACTGCTCGAACAGCCAACCTTCTGTTCGCCAAGCTCAGAGTCTTAACCACTAAGCCACGGCATCCCCTTTGGCTTAGAGCAGGGGTTCTGAACATTTTTCAGCCACACCCTGGACCACACTCCCTCAGACAACTGAACAGCCCGGACTGGTTCTCTCCCCCCGCCAGCCATAAATGCTGCTGTAAAATGCATCCACAGCTGTTGTAAATGCATTTATAACAGCCACAGACTCATTTATGACTGTTGTAAACTTGTTTACGTTGGCCATAAATGAGTCTGCGGGGCGATTCTGGCATCAGTGGTGGTGGGGCTGGAGTGAGGTTTGGGGCTGGATTATCTGGCATCACAGGCCAGATCCCGCCCACAGGCCATAGGTTGCAAACCCCTCTATTAGAGACAGAAGTCCCCCACCTTTACTATACATACAGCAAATGTATTATGTAAATGTAAACTAAGCAAATGTAAACTAAGAAACTAAAGTATTACAGCTAAATGGACAAGTTGCAAACTAGGCACTAAATTAAGGGGTCCCCAACCTTTTTGAGGAGCCCATCAAATTAAGGGGTCCCCAACCTTTTTGAGGAGCCCATCAGCTTCCAGGGCCAGATGGCCATTTTGCCCTGCCTGCACGATGGAGGTGGCCATTTTGCCCCAACAGCATCAAAGGAGTGACCATTTTGTTTCTTGAATGCCCGTGGAGGGGTGAGGTGGAGCCACCTGAAATGCCTGGTTAATGAAAGCCAACAGTAAGCAACTTTTAGAGTAGGCTCATTGAATCAGTGAGGATCTGATAAGTCATCTATAAGTTCCATTAAGCCAATGGACCAGGTCTCGTCGCAACTTTATTCCTGATTTCAGCCATCATTTCTTCCTCTTTTGAACTGGAATTTGCAGAGGAGTAGCATTTAAGGGTCAGAAAGTAATAAAAGAATACAGGACTGGATTCGGGCAATCTATCCCTCTTCTTGCAAAACGTTAAGCTGATGGTTTCAAATGACATGGTTTTTTCCATTATATAAAGAGAGACACATCTCTTCACAAGGTGTGGTTTGAGCCATCATCCTGTCTCAAGTCTAGCTGCAGGCAAACATGTTTAACATGCACACACCCTTCTGTGTTGAATAGTTTCCACCAGTCTGTTTTATGCCTATTTGAGTGTACATCCACAACTTTAAAGTCACCCTGACCCAGAGGCGTAGCTACCGCCGTATCTGCCGTATCAATTATACGGGGGGCCCGGGCCACGGGGGCCCCCAATGTGCGTAAGCAAAACAAATCTTTACCCTTCCTAAGGGCCCCCAAACAAATTTTTATACGGGGCCCCGCCAAGGCACGCTACTCTTCTGCCCTGACCTCAGTAAAAGGAGCTAGGTAATCATGGTAAATAATCACACTGGCATCGCTGTCAAAACACTCACTCTTTCCTTTTTCTTGGTTGTGCTTATTTGGGGAACATTAGAATTCAGAGAGATACGTGTAAGGAAAAGTTCACTGCATTCTTCTGCCAGCCCCAGACAGCATGTTCTGAACAATTGGGTATTCCCCCCCCCCCCCAAGAAAAAGTGAACAGAAAAGAAATCAATTTGTTTGTGCAGGGTCTGCACCAAACAGGCACATGGGTTCACAAGCAAAAAATTGCAAGTCGATAAATAGGTATCACTTTGGCGGGAACGGTGACAGCCTTCTGTGCACTCCGGCATCTAGTCGTGCCCGCCACATGACCATGGGAATGTCTGCATACGCAGACAGTATTGGCTTTTGGGCTGTAAACAGAGATGAGCACCGGACTCTAGAGTCAGATATGAATGGCTTTTGAGCAAGGGTGACCTTTACCATTACCCAAAGATGGAACCTGGTGCAGCTCAACAGGTAGAGAGTCCCAAAGTGCTGGTGCTACCACAAGTATGCAAAAACATGTGACCTTGCCAGCAGCACGGAAGTCTCAGTAACTGGTTTTTATTATTCCCACAGGAGGAATCCCATTGCCACGGTTTGCAGCCTACGGGGCCTCAAAAGCAGCTCTTACAATGTTTTCTGGAGTCATGAGACAAGAACTTTCAAAATGGGGCATCAAAGTAACTTCTGTTCATCCATCAGCCTTCAAAACAGGTTAAAGCATTCACTGTTTGTCACTAGTCTTTGTCACAGGGGAAGGGTAGGGATGGTCAGAGTTACTGCTAAGGATCCCTGGTTGTGCAGGGGAAGATGGGAGCTGTCATCTACAAAATGTAGATTTCCCAAGCTGTGATTAAGGTCACTGATGTCTCCTGCTCCAGGTAAGGCCACCAGGTTTTATTGGGTCATTGGCGCACACTTTGAGTCACATGAAAATGCACTGGTTAAACCTGGATTTGTCCCAGGGTTTGCTATCACATGTTCTCAATCTTGGCTGGGAGGAACTGAGAATTGTACCCCACTTGCTTAAAATCTACACCAGGAGTTCTCGACCTTTTTAAGCCAGGGGCCATTGGGTCATGCTCCCTCAGATAGCTTTGGGGGCCAGATGGCCATTTTATTTATTTATTTATTTAGATTTATATTGCTGCCCACTCGCCGAGGCGACTCTTTCCTCCACCACATGGCACTTCCTGGTGTGATGGAGACGTTGGGGGGGGCACATGAAATGGTGCCATGGGCCACATCTGGCCCACAGGCCACAGGTTGAGAATCCCTGATCTGCGTCACCCCACATTCTGTTTTGTCTGTTGGCCAATTGCAATCTATGTGTGCATTTAAGTCTCCGTCGATTGCTTTCCATCCAGAGTCCCAAGTGCCTAAATGCAGAGCGGTAGGAAAATATTCTGTCTCCCCACTGCTCCATCAAGCTGCCCATCACACAATTAGTTGTGTGAGTGGATGTGCAACTGGTGTGAAAATGGACATACTTTGCCTTGTGATGAGTCCACACATGGGTAGACATCTCTGTGACAACATATCACAAATGCAAATGGACTCGAGAAATCAAGTCCATCTGCATGCAGGTTTTTTTTAAAGACATTTGGATATCATGTCGCCTGCTGGCTAGGTGGACCATGACATGTGCCCTCTGCTTTCACCTTGCCCAAAGGGTTCAATGGAGGACACTTCGGTGAGTTTTAGGACATACATTGCAAAATTCTTAAATCAGGAAGTGGGATGATGCTTGCTCAATTGCTTATACGCTCCTTGCTTAAGCAATAGGACATTCCTATCTATGAAGTCCATCTCTGTCTTTCCCCCTCTCTAAGACTCATATGTTTATAATGGCATGCAAAAACAGATTGCTAAACTTTTTTCTATCCAAAGTACTTCTGCATTAAATGTCTGCATTACCACTATGGTAATAGAGTAGACCAGTGTTTCCCAAATGCTGGTTTTTGGACTTCAGTTCCCAGAAGCCTAAGTCATTTCCCCAAAGCACTGATCAGCCAATGTACTGACTTAGGCTTCTGGGAATTGAAGTCCACTAGTGGGCTGTGTGCCCCTTGTTGGGAACCACTGGAGTAGACCATACAGCCAGCAACTCAACGCCGAGTGCTGGACAGTGGTAAATAACCTGACTCCCTAAAGGGGCCAATCGCTACAGGCGGATGAGCCCCTTTAGGTGAGGTGATGGTCCCCTCAGTGGAGGAAATGCCACTGGAAACCATCATATTGGGCCCAACAGCAAAATGAGCAGAGGAGGAACTCTGATTCCCAACGGTCATGGAGGCGGAAGAGGTCATGCCAGATGGACTGGTGGTGAAGGCGCACCTTGATAATAGCCTCAAGGCTGTGGCAGTCCAGTGCAGTCCCGGTGTTAAATCCTGCATGTCTCATTTCATAAGTGCCACAGGAGATGGCTCCGAGATCATAGTCTGTGGGTCACTTCATGGCAAGCTGGGATCCACATTAAACAAATTCATGCCAGTGGCATTTTTCTGCTTGCCTTAGAGGGTGAAGGTGGCCCAGAACCAGCTGGTCTCCAAGACCAGACCTCCCAGTGCCCTGGGGCAGGGGGGGGACCCTTATACTCAGATCGAGTTGCAACCAACAACAACCCTTGCATTACATATTGAAGAATGATGGAAGCCTATTCAGAAATTTGCACAAACTGCCCAAATCAATTTATTTATTTCATTTCTATGCCACCAAACTGGCTATATCCTCTCTCAGGACAGTGCACACAAAAGTAGGAATACCAAACATAATCTAAACAAAAACCCTCAACAATAACAGAACAAATCCCCTATTAAAACCGTTTTCCAAAACCTAGAAGGGAAAATCAGCAAATATATGCAGCATCAATTTAAAAAACCCCTAAATCAAACATGATCAACTAAATTCAAATGAAATCAGCTAACTATCCCAAATAATGAGACCCTCTATAAAATCATTGTTCAAAATTCAATCTAGAAATCCAGAAGTTTTTATTTATGTTTAATAGATGTAACTTAAATGCAATGGCTAACAGTCATAAGGGCTCCAGTGGCTCAGTGGTTAAGAAGCTTGCATTGTTAGTTGGAAGGCTGGCAAGTCAGCAGTTCGAGCCCCAGGTACTGCATGATGGACTGAGTGCCCGTCTCTATCCCAACTCTTGGGGACATGAAAGGAGCCTTATTTTGGGCATCCTCTGAGTGGTGTTTCTCCATCAAAAATGCTTTCAACCCAGAATAATTTCTGATGATCAATAGCAATTAGCAATTACATTTACAGTATATAATGTCCCATAGCACTGTGTGCACTCTCAGGGCAGTTGACAAGTTAATTAGAATTTTGCAGAATTCAGGACTTATTTATAAAACCCCAGATTTGAACATGTGTGTGTCACACAAGCTTAAATCACCTGTAATGTGTTTTCGTTCTCATTGTTATTCAAGCTGCAGCTAAATGGGGCATTGTCCATGTCTTTTTCAACTGTGTGTTTGTCTCCTAAAACTATTTCAAAACGGCCAAAGGTTGGAAAGAGCTCTGTAAAGAATGCAAAAACAAATATGGAGAAACCAAGAAATTTAAAAAATCAGACTTAGCATTCAAAAAAAGCAGAAACAAATGTCATCACGCCAAAATCCAATGTCTTGCCTGCATTGCTACGACTTCTAGAGGAAAACGCCCAATTTCTATTAATGGACATATTAGCCCTCAAGAATCATAGGGATCACGTCTCTGAGAACATGTTGAGGGACGATATGAGTAGAAATGTTTGAAGTGGCATTTTGTCAGTTGGGGGAGGGAAGTACAATGTTACTACAGTAAAACACCAGATAACGATTGGATCGGATAACGCTAAAATCGCATAACGTTAAGTAATCTGGGGAGGAGAATTGGATCGAATAACGTTAAGGTCCTATGGGATGGATCGGATAACAACCACTAAAGCCTGTGCAGTTACAATGTATCTCTATGGAGCTTTAATGTTATCCAATCCATCCCATAGGATTTTAACATGCATTGGATAACACTAAAAATCGGATAACACCAAGACTTATGGAACCAAGTTTTAGCATTATCTGGTGTTTTACTGTATTATGTTAGGCTGGCCAATTACTGTGTGCCTATGTACCTGATATGTGTATAAATTGATGCTATGAGGCCATGAAAGCTCACAGTTAAATACAGATGTTAGCCTTTAAAGTACAATGACATTTTGTCTCTCTCTCTCTCTCTCTCTCTCTTTTTGCTGTTTTATTTACTCTCAAATATGAGTAGAAAAGTGTCAATTTGGTCATGAGAGCTTGACAGATAGAATCACAACAGACATATTTCAACATATTGCTTGACCCCTGCCCCCAAATGCTACCTCACAAACCATCCCTGAAGACATTTTCCACATTTTTGGTCTGGTTAGAATGGTTGCTACTGACAAATTAAGAAGCCCAGGAGTTCATAAAGAGGATTCTGGCCAGGTTATCCTGCTATGGTAATAAAGTAGACCAGACTGCCATTCACTCAGCGCCAAGGGTCAGGCAGTGGTTAACTAACCTGACAACCTTGAGGACTAATGACCTTGGGAGCCAAAGTCCACAGGGAAGAGTGATGGTCCCCAAATTGATTAAATCCCACTTGGAACCATCTTGATGGAGGACAACAGCATCGCCAATATTGAACTGTGGCTGCTGAGAAGAACTTTGAGTGCCAAAAGGGCTAAGGACCAGAAAGTGACCCATAGAACTAGATTAGGGGTACGTATGTCATGCTGTGGAAGGCAGATGAAAGGCCACTGCATTATATTCTCAGGACAGTCTTCATGGCTGATCACCATGAGGATCACCAATATTTAGATTTGAATATGGCAGAAGAAGAAGGGGATCTCACAAGCCCTCCCTGAACACATTCTCCTCATTTTTTGTTTTGATATGAATAGTTGCTACTGAGAAATTAAAAAGCCAAGGAGTTTATATACAATTGATTTATCTTTTAGGTATCCATGGAAGTCCTGAAGTATGGGATAAGGAAGAACAGAAGCTTCTTGAAGACCTCTCGCCCGATGTGAAGAAAGATTATGGTGAAGATTACATCCAAGCGATGAAGACATTTCTCCAATACATTCCATCTATGTCTTCATCTGATTTCTCACCCCTGCTCTGTGATATTTTACACGCATTACTGGCAGAGTATCCCCATGGCCTGTACACACCTGGCAAGAACGGTTATGCATTCTTCCTCATGTACTGCTACTTCCCCAGCTGGCTTTACGATTTTTGCATGGGCCGAATTATGCATAACCCAAATGTACCCAATGCTCTAAGAACCACAGAGGGACAACTCCAGTTCAGGAACAAGGTTCCAGAAGATACTCACCTTTCTACATACTAGGTTGATTGTGTAATACATTCTCATTGATTTTATTCCCTTTGCTTTCTAAGTTATTCAGCCTGTCATAAGGCATGGGAGAGGGAAATCTTAAGTGTTGTTTTTAATATTCTCTTACCCTTTTTATTTTAAAATGCATGGCACAAGAATTAGAATGTGCTTAGTTTTCTAATCAGTGTTTTCTTATATTACTCCCATTTTTCCTTATACCACTACCCTCATTTTTCTTCTTTTCAGAAGAAGTCCCTTTTATCCACAATAAAGATAAAGCGAGGTGTTATCTTTATGAGCATTCCTTCCAATATGAATAAATGCCTTCTTTTTTCTGATGATTTGGTGGCTTTCTTAACAGATTATCTTTCCTCTCAGCTGTCCTCAATGATAAAAAGATGTTTCCCAGTTGGCATAATAATAATAATAATAATAATAATAATAATAATAATAATAATAATAATAATAATAATAATAATAATAATAATAATAATAATAATAATAATAATTATTATTATTATTATTATTATTATTATTATTATTATTATTATTATTATTATTATTATTATTATTATTATTATTATTATTATTATTATTATTATTCCATGTCAGACATTATTCTGGGTTAAAAGGATTTTTGTTGGAGAGACTGCTCAGGGGACACCCAAATGAGGCTCCTTTCATGTCCCCAAGATCTTTTCCCACCCAAGTAGTCCCTTTTTATCTACTTGCAATTTCTTGCTTTCAATCTGCAAGGGTAGCAGGAACTGGGACAGAGACAGTCACTCAATCTGTCATGCAAGTACCCAGGTCTTGAACTGCCAACTTACTGGTCTTCCAGCTAACAAGGTAAGCTTCTTAACCACTGAGCCACCACAGCCCCTAATTGGCAAAATGTCATCACACCTTTGTGTTTGCTCTGCCTTATTTCCTGGAACAAGCATTTGTCTTCCTTGCATTTGTTATAGAGAACCCTTACTACAGGAATGGGAACAATGCAGTTTATATTTATTTATTTATTTATTTATTCAGATTTATATTGCTGCCCACTCACCGAGGTGACTCAGGGTGGCTTACAGTCAAAACAGCAACAGTACAGTAAAAATCATAAAATACAACCTCACAAAACAACTAAAGCAGAACACAGACTAACTCTCCTCAGGCCGTTGTTGTGGGCCCAGAGGAGGGGGCAATGTTCTAAGCCACCTGGTAGGCCATGGAATCTTCTCCCTCAGGCCATTGTTGTGGGCCCAGAGGAGGTGACAATTATATGCTGCATTTCTTTCCCTCACTATTTCTGGGATGCTCTCAAAATAACCATAGGCTATGATTCTTCTTTTAAAACAAGGTATATGTCACACTTTAAAAAACAACAACAAAGCAAAACAGCTTTTCCCCCCCAACATTTCCCCCCAAAATTAAAAAAAAAACCATCCACAAATACGTTGCTCATATCTGGTTTCATGTGGAGATGCTGCTATAACCCGTAAAAGATTCTGCTTTTCTAAAAATGGAGAAGGGGCATTATTGGGTACTCATTTTACTAACCTCAGAAGGATGGAAGGCTGAGTCAACCTTGTTCTCAGTTGGGATTGAACTCACACATCAGTGATGTTGGCTGTACTACACCAGTTTAACCACTGTGCCATTCAGGCTCAGGCCAATGTCATGGGATTCTACTCTTCCCACATCCAGAGAAAGAAGAAAGAAAGATGGCATGGGTTTTGTTTACACCAGGGGTTCCCAACCTTTGGCCCTTGGTCTGGATCTGGCCCCTGGGTCAAATTCATCTATCCCCCAGGCCGATTTGCTGCCGACACTGCAAGTGCCCCGAGATTACTGGAAGTGCTAAAATAGCTACATTTTTGCATGGAAATGTTGTGAAAACACTGTGAAAAACAAACAAAAATGGTATGAAAATGTTCCTCCCTTGCTCCCTCTTCCAAGGGAAGCAGCAGAGGTTGAAAAAATGCCTAGAAACGTGGTACAAATGCATGTGGTGGCAGCACTGCCACTGCCACCAGGAAGAACCACATGACTGGCCCCTCAGCTGGCTGAGGGGGCGTGGTCAGGCCTCTGGCAGGAAAAGGTTGAGAACCCCTGGTTTACACACACTGAAGGTCCACCACATTTCTGAAGTTGGCCATGTTATGTAATGTTCCCTCAATTGCAGGTCAGAACCTTTTATTCCCCCGCCCCTGTAATTTTCCCATGATCTGGAAGCACACACAACAAACATCTACAGAAAAACCACCAACATATTGGTTCAGACCATCTCTATGTCAACTGGGGATGGCTCAATCTTAGGGTTGCCATAATTCTCTCCAACAAAACCAGGACAGTAGTATATTTGACAAAGAATGGGCAGGTTAGCTACAAACTTTTAAAAAACAAACATAATATAATGACAGCTATAAAACACTTTCACATTAAATATATCAATACATAAATTTATTTACAACAGTTAATTCTTACTGTAAGATGATCTGTTGTACTTCTGAAAAGTTGTGTCTCAGTCAACTCTTAACGTACTCAGTTCCAGGAAACACAGTGGTCACACTTATCAGGCAGTGATGTGAGGCGAGGATGTTAAGATTTGCCTCCAGGTATACTCCAACTCCAATATGGCAGGAAATCACTTGTTTGATGGTGAGAGTTTGAATTTATTTTAATGATGTGTTATGATATACAATCAGTAAATTTTAAAAATCCAGGATTTTAGCATGATTTTTATTGAATGGAACAATTTTTCTGACCTTGAATCCAGGACAATTCCGGTTTTCTGGGACACTACTCAATCTCAATTCATGCAGTTGGTCCAAAATTGGCTGGGATATTATTCACAAGCCCATAATCATAACAGTGAACTTCTCACAGCTCGTTGTTCAGTGATGGGATGACACCGGTTCTGACCGGATCCACAGAACCGTTTTAAGGATTTCCGGAGGGCTCTCCGTGGGGGTAAAACCGTTTTTGAGGCGTCCGGATCGGACGCCTCACCGGGAGGAAAATTAAAAAAAAAAATTGGAGCAAAAATGGCTCCAATTTAGTGCGCATGCGCAGAAACTCAATCTGACACATGCGCACTAAATTGGAGCCATTAAATCTGCCGTTCCTCTTTAAAGTTCCCCTCAAAACCCGGCACGGACGCCCACCCAGCCTCCCCGGAGACCCTGGGCGGGTGGGCTTGACCGGTTGAGGTGGAGTTGGGTAAGAAAGCCAGTTGGCAGAGAGTCTGGGCTTTGCCTTTCCAGGGCATCAAATATTCATGTTGCAATCATTCCAGCGCCATGTCGCTTAAATGACAGAACAGAGAGGCCTGGAAACGCCTCGGGCGAACCCATGGGGGCCCCTTCAGATTCGCTTACCCACTTTCCTCCCTGCCGCTTCATCTGCTGCTTGTGACAGTTACCAACCTTGCCTCTTTTCTCTCCCACTCAACCCCTTTCCCCCCCACACACACACACCACACACACATACTTCTCTCTAATGGCAACGATAATGGCGGCGGCGGAGATTGCAGCAGCGATGACTTTGGCGGCCGCAACTCTCCACGGCGGCGCTCCTGGCTCCTAGCGCTGCCGAGGCTCGGGGCAGCCCATGGAGAGTTGCGGCCGGAAGCCCTGGGCCGCCCGGCTAGGAGCGCCGCCGGGCGCCGAGGCTCGGGGCAGCCCGTGGAGAGTTGCGGCCGGAAGCCCTGGGCCACCGGGCTAGGCGCGCCGCCGCTGGGCGCCGAGGCTCGGGGCCAGCCCCAACGGTCCCCATTGTAAGTGGGGTTTGTGTTTGGGGTGGGTGGGTGTTTGGGTGTATTTTTATTTAATTATTATTTTATTTATTTATTTTATTAACGGTTTTGTGTGTGTGGGTTGAGGGGTGTGTGTGTTTTATTTTTATTTTATTTATTTTATTTTTGGCCCCGCCTACAACGTCATGACGTCATGACGTTGGCTCCACCCATGACGTCATGACGTTAGCTCCACCCACACTGTGATGACGTCAGGGTGGGGTACTAAAATTTTTATCATCCCATCACTGTCGTTGTTCTACTTTATCCATGTGAAATTCATGGAGAACATTATTACAACTACATCATTCTAGGCTGAATTGACCCAGCTTTGCCAGGAGATGATATGGTTGGGGTTTTGCTGCTTTCTGTGCAATTTGTGGGAAAGATCTCTTTCAGCAGATCTGCTACTGAAACTGGCACCAGAGAAGCCACAAGATTACTGTGTGTCTTGTCTTTCAAAATTTCCCCCAATTGTTTGCTCTGTTATTGCTACTTATGTTGAGTCAACTTGACATGGACTGAACAGTCTATGTCAAGTGTTTTTTAAATTACTCAATGGAATGCTAGGATCAGAACAAGATTGTGCTTAAAGAGAACATAGCCTCGTAAATAGTACCATAAAACTCTGTTCTGTGCCTAGGCAGGTTCAAGGAGATACGCACCAATAATACAGTTGAAAAGGGTGTGTATTTTAAATCCATCACACTAAACTGAAGTTGGAGCATGCATCCACCTGTTTGTTATTGTTATGGATTTTCTTTGATCTGAAGATGATAAAGCTCCTCTTGTGGTTTTGTATAGAAGGCAGAAAATGAAAGGTGTTTTTAAAAATAAATAAATAAATCTCATTCTCTTTAATAGGGCATTTGAGAAGATGATTAAGTGACAGAGCAATTTCCATTTTGGTTGACCATATGTAACCATCTTTGCTAGGGAGATTTATCACAATTTGGTCTGGTTGTAACATTTGCTGCACTTTGTTTTGTTTGCTTACAGGAGGCTCCTGGTTTTGGCTGTGGCTGGTTGAAGCTGTGCTGATGGGTCTGGTTGGTAGCTATTTCTGAGCTGTTAGTCCCTTGTTGTAAGCTGGCTGGAAGTTGGGAGAAAGTTAGGGACAGGGCCAAGGTATTTATCTGCTCCTGAATTTTGTGGAGACAGTCAAATATAGCTAGGAGCAATTCTGCAGAGATTAGACATGCATTTTAATTTTAAATTTTCAGATTTTAGCGTTACGGATGTTTTGATAATGGGATTTTTAAAAACTGGGTCCTTATTTCATTGGTGTAATGGTTTTTAATGATAGCGGACCATTTTATTGTGATTGTAGGTTATGAATTATGAGCCGCCCAGAGTCACTATGGCAATAGGTGTGGCCATATAAATCTAAATAAAATAAATAAATAACTAAATCTCGCAGTTGTTTCATGATAATTCCCAGCTGAGGGGAATGATGAGATTTTGCCATCCTGGGTGTATATTCCCCTTGTTCTTTCATGTTTTGGGGCTTGGGGTGGCAGGAGCTCATGAATTGTCCTGCTAGCTATCGGCCATGTTGGCTCCTCCTTCATGGATTTTCTTTCCCGATATCTGTGAGTTGTTTTATTAGTCTATGTCAGTGATGGTGAACCTTGGCACTCCGGGTGTTCTTGGACTTCAATTCCCAGAAGCCCTGATCTGCAGGAGTGCTGACTTGGGCTTCTGGTAATTGAAGTCCAAGAACACCTGGAGTGCCAAGGCTTGCCATCATGGTTCTACACTCCCACGAGAGAAGAAGAGTTTGTCCAGCTTCTTGAACTTGACATAAAGAATATTCAATCTGTCTAAGAACCCTAGGTGTAGCCAAAAGAGATGTTTCAACTGGAATGAGTGGACAAGAAAATTTTCTGTGTGTAAAGGGAAATAAAGACCTGAACATTGATTTGACCCATGGAGAGTCAAATTAGATGTTAGAAGAATGACAATGACAATAATTTAGCCCTTTGTATCATCCACAATGAGATTATATTCAGAAGTTCCTCAGCAGCCTTAACTATCCTTTCCCAATAGCATACAACAGTTCTATTCTTCTACCCTCTAGGCTTGCAGCATACATTAACAATCTTGTTTACCAAGCATTGTGAGACTTTCTTGAATAAAACAGACAACATAAAGAGAAGTTTAAATGTATGTAATCAGAAACACACTTGACATGGCCTAATATAAGGGTACTGTCATGGTCAAAAGTATGGTACTGGAACAGAGTCCTCAGAGCATTGTAAGATTGTAATACTCCTTAATTGTTTGAGTTACGGAAGCCTCTCACACTTGGTGGTTTTCCCTTGTACGATTAATTTAAATGTGGGGTTGTATTTTACTGTTACTATGACTGTTACCATATTGTAAGTTGCCCTGAGTCGCCACAGTGAGTGGGTGGCAATATAAATCTAAATAAATAAATAATAAATAAATAAACCTTGTCAGTCATACTTGACTTCACCTGGTTGCCAAGATACATGTTGTTTAAGTTCTTCATCTCTCTTCAGAGGATGAGAATAAACTATTGTTTTACTTATGGTGAAGCAAATCTTTACTAGAAATCCACATCCACAACATCAACTTGTTTAATTTTCTGGCTTTATTCACTGCATTGTCTCCATGAATAATCATCCAAAATGATTGAAAACATGCAAGTTTTGTGATGTTGGAGGCACATTTACTTCATCTTATAAATTTCAGTCTTACAGCTATGAGAAAAAGCTGTTGATACAAACTTTTAGAAATATGTGAAAATTGTACTTAAGTTGCAGGGAAATACTTCAGACACAATATATAGATGTCAATTATAAATTTGTAGCTATAGAGGTTACAGACAAGAGATTTAACAAAATAACCTTTTTAGCATTTCAAGGCACACAATAAACTTGTTTAATAGTGTTCAAACCGAGAATCTATGGATGGGAACCCATGAGTTCTTTGTCTGTATTTGTGTTGCCATCTTCAAGCTTTTGCATTGTTCCCTGCCTGCTATATTAGTGCTTTACTAAATGTGTATATTTACCGTACAGTATCAATATGTTTTTGTTTAATTTAAGTAAACAAGTATATATCTACTATGATGGACCAAATTGAAAACTCCAATGGGTCCCCCTTACTGTGATGAAAATGTTGATATGGATGTCTTGAAATAAAGATTTGATTTTGTGAGTATTTTTTAATTAGCTACCTCAGCTTATATTTGGGTCGGCTACAGAGCTGAGCAAGTTGAGGAGGATGGTGGAGGACAGAAGTGCCTGGCGGACAGTGGTCCATGGGGTTGCAAGGGGTCGGAATTGACTGTGCAACTGAACAACAACAAATATATGGTATATAGCATTTCAGCCTTTGCCAGGGTTTCACTGTGGCTGTTGGGTCGTTCGTATGACTTTCCTGACTTGATTGTACACTAAGTGACAATGGCATTAGAATCTGTCCACCTGAAAACAGGACAAAAATTGATTTTGATGCATTTCTATCAAGAGAGGCTACATCTAAATTCAAACTTGTTGTTGTTCAGTCGCACTGTCGATTCCGACCCTTTGCGACCCCATGGACCACTGTCTGCCAGGCACTTCTGTCCTCCACCATCCTCCTCAACTCACTCAGCTTTATGCCCATTGTGCCTACAATACCATCTAGCCATCTCATTTTTGGTCGCCCCCTTCTTCTTTTGCCCTCCACTTTTCCCAGCATCAAGGCTTTCTCAAGTGAATCCTCTCTTCTCATTTGATGTCCAAAGTACTTTAGCTTCATCTTTACTATTTGACCTTCTAGGGAGCAGTCAGGGTTGATTTCTTCTAAGATTGACCTATTTGTTCTCCTCGCTGTCCAGGGGACTCTCAAAACTCTCCTCCAACACCACATCTATTCTTCTGCGCTCAGCTTTCCTAATGGTCCAGCTCTCACAACCATACATTGCCACAGGGAATACCATTGCTTTGACTATGCGAATTCAAACTAGCCATCATCATATCCAGTGTCTCATATCAGAGGGGTGAAATGAATCTACTGTGTTATACATACTGTCCTGCCTGTAGCAGAGATGGAGAGAAAAGTGAAGCAGCAAAAACAATCATGACCTGACAGCCAGGTCAGAACTGAAGCTGAGGGAATCTCCTTCAGCTAAGAACTTCCTTGCCTAATTTAAATGGCTGGGACAGAGCTGGCATTTTTACTCTGCTTTGCTTCACTGCCTTTGCAGAATAATTGCCCTGAAGCAATTCCTAATGATACTCAAGAAACACACCTGCTGGATTGGACCTGAGTTTCCAACACAGCTTCCCAAGGCTGGGTCTCAGCCTCAGGCTAAACCAACGTTCTCCAAACAACAAATGACTCCATAATTTTCACCAAACAGCAGGACGACATGTTCCTTGCTGCAATTTTCTTTCCTATTACTCAGATACTTGAACAATTATGTTGTAAGTGAAAGCAGCTTTTTCAGGTAGTAACAAGTCATTGCTGTGCTCACTGGGGCTGAACAGATATTAAGGGCACTGTCATTAGTAAAGGCAAAGGTTTCTCTTGCTCGAAAGCCAGTTGTATCTGACTCTAGGGTTCAGTGCTCATCTTTATTTCAAAGCTGAAGAGCTGGCACTGTCTGCTTCTGCAGATGTTTCCATGGTCATGTGGCAGGCATGACTAGACACCGCAGTGCACTGAACTCTGTTACCTTCCCACCAAAGTGGTACCCATTTATCTACTTGCAATTTCTTGCTTTCTAACTGCTAGGTTGGCAGGAGCTGGGACATTCCGTCCTGCAGTACTCGGGAATCGAACTGCTGACCTTCTGCCTCCCAGTCAGCATCTTAGCTACGTCAGCCACTGTCATTAGGATTGCCAATCATGAGCAAGAAGGCTGTGACTACATGGTCAAACACTGCAGGATTTGTTGTGGGTCTGAAATAGACGAAGCTGTCTGGTTAGCTCAGTGATGGTAGTTTGATTCCCCACTGTGCTTAATGAGAGAGGAATCAGCTTGTGCAGAATTGATTTGAAAACACAAAGTTGTCATTTGCTATTGTTGGATACATGAAGGGAAAAAAGTTCATGGCAATCAGTAAAAAAAATCCCTCCAACAACAAGCAGTTAATGATTCATAATGTTACAATGTGACAGATATAGATGTGCCTTATAATTTGCTGGAATAAACCGTACTTCACAGCCATGCAATAAAAGCAGAGCTGGAATGGCCTGGGGCAGCTTTCTTCAGATGAAGACTGTGATATGAAACAAAGACTTAAGCCTGGCTTTCCACTCACTTTACAAAGCTGTGTGTTCTTGGTATTACAGTCTGGTGTGGAATCTTTTTCTTCTTCCATGTCTAGGCCAGATGTGAAACTGCCAAAAGGAAACCAAAATGGAAAATTCATTCTGTAGTTCCTTTTGCCCACCCAGTTTGAGAAAGACTAGACAACAGAAAGTTGCCGTTGTCCTTTGTACGCCTGATTGTGGTTCAAAAACACCACAACCACAGATTCCATTCTAGCTTCTCCTTCTTCTGTATCGAGCCAGAGGTGAAACTGACAAAAGGAAGGCACCTTTTGATGAAGTGGACTTGATCCACAAAAGCCAACAATAAAAATATAGCAGTTAGTCTTTAAAGTGCTACAGTGTTTTTTATTTTATTTTGTTTTGTTTTCTGATATACCTTTTGGTGAGGTCATTCTGCACTTCCTCTTGCCTGACCTAGTGTGAGAAAGATTCGCCAGCAACACAAGGGGGCTCTTTCTGTGAACCTCTGTTTCCATGGCCGATCAGGGTTTTGATCCTACTGTTTCTGATGTTCCAAAGGCCATCTTTGCCTTCCCCTGGAGCATCATGTGTCATTTCCCTAATTCCGAGTCCTTGAAAAAGGCTCTTGAAAACATGTCTCTTCTTAAGCAATGATGTCTCTTGTGAAACATTTTCTTTTTCATGTTTACTATGCCTTTTGGGTTCTCAGTGCTCTCAGATTCCAAGCAAGGAAACGTTTGCCTCACTCCGTGTGTTGACTTTTCCATGTCATTGTCTGCAGCACTCCGGTTCAAAGTGTGTGTAAAAGGTAAAGGTTTCCCTTGCTCGAAAGCCAGTCGTATCCAACTCTAGGGGTCAGTGCTCATCTCTGTTTCTAAGCCGAAGAACCAGCGCTGTCTGCTCCTGCAGACATTTCCATGGTCATGTGGCAGGCATGACTAGACACCGGAGCACATGGAACGCTGTTACCTTCCCACCAAAGTGGTCCCTATTTATCTACTTGCAATTTCTTGCTTTCAATCTGCTAGGTTGGCAGGAGCTGGGACAGAGACGGGAGCTCATTCCGTCCTGCATTACTCGGCAATCGAACTGCTGACCGCCTCCCAGTCAGCGTCTTAGTGTGAGCCACTGCAGTCCCTATAAACATCCCTGATTTGATGGGTAATCAATTTCTTATCACACACTTAGAATTGACAAGTTACTCATTGTATCCTCACTGGCATGGAACGCTGTTACTTTCCCACTGAAGTGATCCCTATTTATCTACTTGCAATTTCTTGCTTTCGAACTGCTAGGTTGGCAGGAGTGTGTGTGAACACCCACAAAAAAGGAAAACGCAGAGCTGTGTTGCTAACATACAGTGCTACGTGAACATATCACGCCAGCCTACCCATGTGTAGCCTCTTCTCTCTTGTTCCTTTGATCCCGTCTTAACACACAGAGAGACATACATATATCTTGGAACTGCTAGGAGTAATGGGACGTTGTGGAAACATAACCAAACAAAGACAATCGCCCTGCTAATTGCCTCGGCATTAGGACTCACGCTGTTCCCCGAGTGCCAAGAAGCTGATAAAAGATGGCATTAATAGCCTCCCTTGACAAATGGCAAGTGATTAAACTTTAACTCAGTGTGTGAATCGAGCTAAAAGTTCAAACAGATGCAATTTATTATGGCTGCACCAGGGTGTGTTTAGTTTCAGCTTGCTAATACGTACGGGGACTAAACGTGAGGCCGAGCACCCCGGATAACAGCCAACCCATTCATCAGCGGGTGCTGATTAATGGTCTGGAAGGCTGTGGGCAGTCTAATACCACGTATGGAATTCAATTTTCTGCATTTTCATATCAAGGTATGACACTAGGTCAGGCAAAATGAACTCACCAAGAGGTACCTTCATTTTGGCAGTTTCACGTCTGGCCCAGACACGGAAGAAGACTCCTCAAGCCACTAATATGTAATCAATGATAGGCAAGTGGGTGCAGTGGCTTGGTGGTTAAGAAGCTCGCCTTGTTAGCTGGAAGGCTGGCGAGTTGGCAGTTCGAGACGCAGGTACTGCATGACGGTTTGAGCACCTGACTCTGTCCCAGCTCCTGACAACCTAACAGATTGAAAGCAAGACATTGCAAGTAAATAAATAGGGACTACTTCGGTGGGAAAAGATCTTGGGGGCGTGAAAGAAGCCTCTTTCAGGGATCCCTTGAGTGGAGTTTCTCCAGCCAAAACCCTTTTAACCCAGAATAATTTCTAACACAAAATTATTACTATTATTAATTTTAGGCAACCCAAAATCCTATTGAAGATTATTTGGAGATCCCATTCTTCTATCTCATTCATGGATATTAGACCATATTTAGAATGGTTTCAAGGCTGTGGTGGCTTAGTGGTTAATATGCTGAGCTTGAAAACCAGAAGGTCGGAAGGTCAGCAGCTCAAGCCTCAAATGCTACATTACGGAGTGAGCGCCCATCATCTATCCCAATTCCTGCCAGCCTAGCCTTTCAAAAGCAAGAAATTGCAAGTAGATAAATAGGTACTGCTTCAGCAGAAAAGGTAACAGCGTTCCATGCACTCTGATATCTAGTCATGCCTACCACATGACCATAGAAACACCTGCAGATGCAGAGAGTGCTGGCTGTAAACAGAGATGAGCACTGACTCCTAGATTCGGATACAACTGCATTTCCAGCAAGGGAGACCTTTACCTTTAGACCAGGCAACATCTGATGAGATGAGCTCCATCTCGTGAAAGTTTGCTTCTCATTAAGAAGCCACAAGGCTCTTGTTTAACTGTGTAACATGGGTTTTTTTTAACCTTGCTACTTAAGGTCATGCCCATCTTACTTTTTGATTTTAAAAAATACCTACTAAAATAAGATTGATTGCCATTTAGTACCTTTAATAACTTTGCATACTTTGCTTTTAGAACTGGAGGGAGGAAAAACAAAGAAACAAAGCTAATCCTAATTTCTAACATTTCTCCAGTCAATGTAAAAGGATTTAAGTTGCTTTCTGTCCTGTCACAACTTGAGCTTTGTTTTGCTAGACACTGTTCCATAATCAGATATGTTGAACACCTTTCTGGCACCTGACAAATCCTTTCTTATTTTCCCAGAACACTTAAAACTTTTAATACGTTGTGCTTCAGCATTATTTCAGGATTATCTGTGATCTGTTTTACTTCCCTGTTCCTTGTTTTCATTATAAAGCGCAGGTGTTTTGGTCTCTGGCACACGTTTAAAAATAAGCGATATGGATTTTGTGTGTTTTTTTTGTCTTTTTTTCATAAGGATGTTCTCATTCAGGAAACGGGAAGTCACATAATGTTTTCTTGCTTTGAGGCAAGATCTTGAGAAGTTTATATTAGTCTTGAAGAGATTTTGTGCATCTATAAAACTGACCTTGGTGCGCTGTCATAAACTTTTGGAAAATGCAATCACATTACATTCTTGCCAATGTTAACATGTGTATTAGCTCTTACAGGGGGTACACAGAAAGAGACTCCGCAAAGATTGTGGTATTCTTGAACCACAATCGGGCATAACCTTGTGTTCCCAGCTAATCTTTCTCACACTAGGTCAGGCAAAATTAACTGCAGAAGGAACTCACCAAAAGGTACCATCAGTTTCATCGTTTTGTCCTAAATGCAGAAGAAGCTGTTACAGAGTTTTGAATTTCTGGTAAAATTCCCTTTTGCTACACAATAGAAGCTCTGAGAAGAGAATAACTGTCTGTCTCCACAGGGTCTCACCCAACGTCTCTATAACTCCTTCTGAAACATTTGTAAGAGAAACAATAATAAACAAAATTCCATGCAGTTGCTTGGAGTTACATACTTGCATGCTGCTTTCTTTACTAAAAACATGATAGCAAGCAACTGAATGGATCAAAAGCAACAAGCAAATGACACCAACCAACAAAAGAGAGGTAAGAATACAGAAAAGATGGGGCCTCTCTCTCTTTTGCACTGCTTGCACGATGGGTGTGTGTGACCATTTTATCCCAACAGCTTCAAAGGGGGTGGCCATTTTGTTTTCCTGAGTGCCCTTGGTGGGGTGGGCGGGCACATGAAATGGTCCCATGACCCAGATCTGGTCCATGGTCCTTAGGTTGGGAACCCCTGGTCTAGATTACTGTAATATGTTGTAAATGGGGCTGCCCATGAAGACTGTTCAGGAACTTGCAGCTCAATGCAAATAAATGTGGCAGCCACACTTCTCTTCAGTGTATGCTTTGCAGGACAGACTAGACTGATTCTCTATCGGTTCCAACCAGTTCTTATTTATTTGTGGGCCCAGCTAAAGATTAAAATAATAATTAGATGCATAAAATATTATTTGATTTGATGGATATCAAATTGCAAAAAATTGCAAAAATCAAATTCATCAAATGTGAAAAGTGCCCTGGTGGTGCAGTGGTTAAGATGCTGGCCTGAAACCAAAAGGTTGTAAATTCAATCCTGATCAGGAATCAAGGTTGACTCAGCCTTCCATCTTTTCAATGTCAGTAAAATGAGTGCCCAGCATGTTGGGGGCAAAAAAAACCTTGGCTGGCTGGGCAGGTATGGGGTTAATCTGAGCCCCCTTTTAATTTTTAATTTTGAAAAAAACATTCAACATACAATAATAACCAAAATCAATTACAGTACAATAAACAATAACAAAAGTAAATCTTAACCAACACATCATACTAATTGTGAAATACTATACTCCTATTATTCTTAACTCATTTTCATGTTTGTACTTTCCATAGTGTTATATTTCACATAATATTATATTCTCCCTCTTTATAAACTATAAAAAAAGAAAAAAGACTATACAGTAATAGAAATAATAACACCCCAGTGCTATTTACATTGCCTTGGTGATCACGGTTCATTTTTCCTTTCTCATGTTATTCCCAAAATCTCAATTGATCTGGTACTGGCATTCCACCTTTACCCTCAGTCAATGTGTAATTTAAAAAAGGTCTCCATATATTCCCAAAATTATTTTCTTTAATTAAACCTTTTTTGTAATTCAATTCATGTTAACTTATCATTTAATACTAACTGTCACATACCAATCTTCTATTTTTAATGAAGAATCCCTCTTCCATTTTCTTGTGATACACTGTCTTGCTACGGTCAGTATTATAATAATTCCTTTTTATATTTATCTAATTTCATATTATCAAATTCAGTCAATAAGGCGGTACCCGATTCCAGTATAAAGCTCGTTCCCGTTCTGTTTTAATTTTTTAACCTTTTAATTTCTTAATCTGTTAATCTTTTAAACTGTTGATAAAAAATTAAATTTTTTAATCTGTTTTTTGGGGGGAGGAAGGTTTTGATTCTGATAATCTTACTGTTTAGATTGATGATTTAATGTTCTGTTATGCCATGTTTAGCCACCCTTAGTTGCTTTGGTGAGTAGGGTGGCATATACATATGAATGAATGAATAAATAAATAACTTATGAACTGCCCAGAGAGTGCATTACTTGGTAGGGAGTGGTATATAAGTGTGATTGCTTTGCTTTGAACCAGGGGCGTAGCTAACGCCGTATCTGCCGTCTCAATTATACGGGGGCCCCCAACCTGCGCAAGCAAAAATTAATAAAAACTTCCCAAATTTTAATTATGATGAATAAATATTTCTTTTAATTTTTTTCTTTTGTGAGAAATCTTTACCCTTCCTAAGGGCCCCCAAATTTTTATACGGGGCCCCGCCAAGGCAAGCTACGCTTCTGCTTTGAACAACCTTCTTGGCCAATTTATCTCCATTTTTTTTCCTGCATTGAAACATCCTCCCTGTTTAATCTTCATTACAAAGAGCAAAAATGACCCACCCCTTCCATTTTTTTCTTCTTGTCTTTACTTGTCTTGTTTTTTTTAAGACAGGTTTTTTGCAACCAGTTCTCTTTGAACTGGCATCTTTTATCATTAATAAAAGAAGATTTTGTCAGCCATAAAAATAGATAAAGGCTTCTGGAAAAGACTCATATCCATCAACCCATCACAAAAAGAAGTAATTATTACATATTTCCATTTTCTAAAGGACCGCAAACAATATGAATTAAATAGATTTTCTTTTGTTGGGAAAAGAAAAGGAATTCCTGTAATTATGACCCAAAACTCTTGCACCAAAAGAATGGTCACAAGCAGGGGCGTAGCTACCGCCGTATCTGCCGTATCAATTATACGGGGGCCCCGGGCCACGGGGGCCCTCAACGTGCGTAAGCAAAAATATTTTTTAATTTTATGCATTTTTTTCTTTTGTGAGAAATCTTTACCCTTCCTAAGGGCCCCCAAACAAATTTTTATACGGGGCCCCGCCAAGGCACGCTACACTTCTGGTCACAAGACAGGGAGGGAAAAACCAAAGTGGTAGGAACTATTTATACGCAATTTAAGAGCATAATCCATGCCTGTTAGCTATGTTTTCCTAGGACAAGATTAAGAACTGTTAAGGAATTAGTGTTGACATAAAACAACATGAAAGACAAAAAAAGGGAGAGGGTGTAAAATAAAGATGGCACTCAAAATGGAAGACAGAGCCAATAGACTAAATGGTCCAATGCAAAAGATGGCAAATGAAAACCCATATTAAGAGAACAGTGGTTTTGTTCCTCACACATGAACAAAAGAGTTACGGTATACAGAACTGTGGTGGCTTAGTGGTTAAGACCCTAAACTTGATGAATGGAATGTCAGCAGGTCAGCATTTCATGAGCCAAGTACTGCATGATGGAGTGAGTTCCCATCTCTGTCCCAGTTCCTGCCAACCTAGCAGTTCAAAAGTAAGAAATTGCAAGTAGATAAATGGGTACCACTTTGGTGGGGAGGTAAACAGTATTCCATGTCTAGTCATGCCTGCCACATGTCCACAGAAATGTCTGTAAATGCAGACAATGCTGGCTCTTTGGTTATAAATGGAGATGGACCCTAGAATCGCATACGACTGGCTTTTGAGCCTTAAAAGCTGCAGTGTAGGGATTGTAGCTACATGACACAATCCAGTCTGCTTGCTACAACATCCTCTAACACTCCTCAAACATACACTGGAGTGTTAAAACCACACTTAAGAGTGTGTTTTCAGCAACAGAGAGGACTTCAGGTGGGCAAGAGACCAAAAATAAATAAAATCCCAACATCTTTTTTGATGTCACATTGGATTTTGGTCAATGTCTTTAAAAGTAGTGCAAAGGTTAACAATGAACCTGTCTGCCCTGAAGATAAGATCACTTGGGGTGGAAATGAGAGAGAAAAGGAAGAATAAATGAAAAGTGAAGTACAACTTGTTCTCTCAACAGCTGTACAGCTGTACGTGTGGAACATTCACTGCGGGGAACACATTGTCAGGGAAGTTGTTTTTCCCTCTGAGCAAAGGAGAAAATGGGCCAGGAGAAAATGTTTGACTCAAGGAAAAAAATAAAATAAAATTTGTGGTGCCTAAAGTTAAAATACACACACAAATAATCTGAAATATGTGTTGGCAAATGAGTGTGTGTACATATTTGAAGAAGACAAAACATACACGATCATGTGTATGCATACATACACACTTTTTTGTTTCCACATTAATTTATTTTTGTATCTTATGAGGGTTGTTTATTGGGTAAAAATTACTGGCGTTAATTAATAATAAAATGAATCACAATAAACATTATTGACACTAAAGAATAGTGAAAATAGTAATGGGCAATGGCGGCGCCCATGGCGCTGGTGGGCTCCCGTCCGCTCTTCTTCTGGGCTGCAGCATCTCCATGGGCCTGGCTCCTCGTTCCAGTATTGATTACCTCCCAGACGTTTCCATGGTCATGTGGCAGGCATGACTAGACACCAGAGCGCACGGAGCACAATTAATTAATGAGTCCTGCATTTACTTTAAGCTTCAAGGTGGATCCCATGGGAGCTGCCCTTTCACAGAGGAGCCATCATTTGCTCCGTTCCCCATCCTTGTCCTTCTATTTAAGTCCCAGGCAGCAGAAAAAAGGGTGTCTTATTTTCAAGTTGACCTTGCTCTATCAGCATCAATCAATCAAAATCAATTTATTTATTTATTTAAATTTATATCACCGCCCACTCGCCATGGCGACTCAGGGCAGTTTACAGTCAGGAAAAAACAACAACAAAACAACAACAACTCACACACACAGCACAAACAGCTAAAATCCATTCCTCCTCCCGGCCAGAGGAGTTAGTCTTTTCCTTCCCTGGGCAGGTAGAGCCCAGGATTAGGAAGTGGGAGCTTCCATCTAAATACCTTAAAAATGTTAAAATTTAAAATTAAACTCTAAAAAAGATTAAAAACAGATTAAAAACACACCAGATGCTACAACTACTAATTTAAAAGTAGAGAAAGAGAGGGGCTCAGATCATCCAATGTGCTGGGGTCATTATACCTTCCATACCCCATATCTGTCCTGCCAGCCAATCAATCAATTAAATAATACTATGTATCAATTAATACTATTAATTAATTAAAGTGGTGGGATGTCACATTTTTTACTACCCACCATGATGTCATCAGTGTGGGCAGAGCCAACATCATGACATCATGACATTGTGGGCGGAGCCAAAGAAAAAATAATAAATAATAATAATAAAATGAAATGAAAATAAGCACACACGCACACACCCCTTAACCCACCCACAACACAAGGACAGCAAGGAGGACAGTAAGGAGGCCGTGCATATGCGCCAAACACTGTAGACATGCATGCACACCAAGTGCTTGGTGCACATGCGCAGTGGGGGAAAGCAGTGAAAAGGTAAGCCCCGAAGGTGGTTCCCCACAAAAGCTGCTACCGGTTCTCTGGGACACTGGGAAAAGTTACTACCGGTTCTGGCGAACTGGTGAGAACCTGTTACATCCCATCACTGAATACCATTAACTAACTGATTGATTGATTGACTTGCAATTTCTTGCTTTCAAGCTGCTAGGTTCGCAGGAGCTGGGACAGAGACAGGAACTCACTCCGCCTCTTTGGGCATCAAACTGCTGACCTGCCGCCTTCCAGTCAGCGTCTTAGCCACTTGAGCCATCACTAAAGGGAAAGGTCACCCTTGCGCAAAAGCCAGTCGTACCTGACTCTAGGGTTCAGTGCTCATCTCCGTTTATAGCCAAAGACCTGTCTACTTCGGCAGACGTTTCCGCGGACGTGTGGCGGGAGTGTCCCAGCTCCTGCCAACCTAGCAGTGTGAAAGCAAAAAAAAAAAAGGAAGTCGATTAATTAATTAATTATAATTGATCGATCGATCGATCGATAGATTACGGAGGCGGAATTCTGATTCCCAACAGCCATGGAGGCGGAAGAGGCCACGCCAGATGGATGGATTAATTAATTAATTAATTAATTAATTAAGACGCTGCGGCCCAGAAGAAGAGGGCGCGCGAGCCTGCCAGCAGCGCCGCCGCCTCCTCCGTCGCCCAGGGCTGGGGCTTCCCCACCGGCCGTAGTACGAAGAGAAGCCGCGGCGCCTTCCCCTTCCCGGGCCGGGTGAGCCAAGAAGAGGGGAGACCCCGACCCAAGCCTTCGCCGAGCGTGGGAGCCCCCCTCGCCGCCGGGATCCGTCCTTGCCAGGCCGGCGGAGCCAAGAAGGGAGAAGGGCCCCGCCGTCCCCGACCTGGTAAGGCAAGAGGGCAGCCGGGAGAACCGAGCGAGACCCCTTCGCCGCCTCCATCGCCACAGCAGCCCAGGCTGGAGGGGAGGGTGGCGGCTAGAAGAGGAGCCTGGCGCAAGGTGGCCCGCGGGGGGCGCAAGGGGTCAGGCTCGACTGTTTGGCTCAACAACAACAACATTCGTATATTAATCTCCAAAGATTGCGAGAGACACAGAGCTGAAGCCTTCCCACATGTAGGAAGGGGATTTTGGCAACGTCTTCCTCTTGTCATAGTATCAAGGAATTATATTAACCAGAAGATGGCCAGCAATTTTGATCAGAATCAATAGAATGGCTAACAGCCACTTTATTCATAGGCTCTCTAGTGATGGCTAGACTGATTCTTGGGAGGCAAGCGATGAGAAACCTGGGGAACATAGTGAAAAGTAGAGACATCACCTTGCAAACAAAAATTCGTCTAGTCCAAGCAGTGGTATTCCCGGTGGCAATGTAGGGTTGTGAGAGATGGACCATTAGGAAAGCTGAGGGCAGAAGAATAGACGCCTTTGAGATGTGGTGTTGGAGGAGAGTTTTGAGAGTCCCCTGGACAGCGAGGAGAACAAATAGGTCAATCTTAGAAGAAATTAACCCTGACTGCTCCCTAGAAGGTCAAATTGTAAATATGAAGCTAAGGTACTTTGGACATCAAATGAGAAGAGAGGATTCACTTGAGAAGGCCTTGATGCTGGGAAAGGTGGAGGGCAAAAGAAAAAGGGGGCGGCCAAAAATGAGATGGCTAGATGGTATTGTGGATGCAGTGGGAACAGAGCTGGGTGGGCTGAGGAGGATGGTGGAGGACAGACGTGCCTGGCAGACGGTGTTCCATGGGGTCGCGGAGGGTCGGAATCGACTGTGCGACTGAACAACAAGTGATGACTCAAGTGGCTAAGACCCTGACTGGAAGGCGGCAGGTCAGCAGTTCGAGACTCAAATACTGGAGGACAGAATGAGCTCCCGTCTCTCTCCCAGCTCCTGTCAGCCTAGCAGTTCGAAAGCAAGAAATTGCAAGTAGATAAATAGGGGCCACTTTGGTGGGAAGATAAACAGGGTTCCGTGCGTTCCGGTATCTAGTCATGCCTGCCACAGGTCCAGGGAAACGTCTGCAGAAGTAGACAGCACTCACTCTTCGGCTTTGAAACAGAGATGAGCACTGAACCCTAGAGTTGTATATGACTGGCTTTCAAACAAGGGTGACCTTTAGTGATACACTTACCAGGAATACAGTTGATGCAGTGATACAGTTACTAGGAATACAGTTACTAGGAATCCTTTAATAAATGTGTTCCTCTTAATTCTGTAACTAGTAATCTTACCCTTATTAGGATTACTTGAAAGATTAATAGGATTTGAAATTTTATGTTTAATTAATCACCAGGTTAGTAGTTGTATGCAAATCAGGTTATCCAACACACAGTAAGCAGACTTAAGCCTCCTTACCCCACCCACAAATTAGGGGATTCCCCCCTCTGATGCTAATTGATATACAGGTATCTGAATGTAATGTTAAAGGGGCTGTGGTGGATCAGTGGTTAAGAAGCTCACCTTGTTAGCTGGAAGGCTGGCAAGTCGGCAGTTCGAGACCCGGGTACTACATAATGTATTGAGCACCCATCTCTGTCTTAGCTCTTGGGGACATGAAAGGAGACTCATTTGGGTGTTCCCTGAGCGGAGTTTATTCCACAAAAACCCTTTCAATCCAGAATAACTTCTGACATGAAATTATTATCTGAATGTTATAAGCATAAGCAAAACACTTCAATTCAGAATTATAGTGAAACTTTCCAAGATTTCCTGCGTAGATAATTCACAGAAGAGTGCTACCATTTTCTTCCTCTGGAGCAGGTGTGGCCAAACCTTGGCACTCCAGGTGTTCTTGGATTTCAGTTACCAAAAACCCAAGTCAGCACTCCTGTTGATCAAGACTTCTGGGCATTGAAGTTCATGAACACTTAGTGCGCCGAGGTTGGCTACACCTGCTCTAGGGGGAGCACATGGGACTGTGCAGCTTGATCAAGTCTACACAGGCTATCTCTTGCCCTGGGACGCACAACGGGGAATTGAACTCCCAAACTCTGTTTCCACAGCCAGATGCCTAACTCACTGAGCTATCCAGCCATTCATAGTTTATTGAATGTCTGAGAATGTAACAATAATAGGTTTTTAGTCATACTGTTAATATAAAACACTTATAGGTTTTTAGTCATACTGTTAATATAAAACACTTTAAATCCTGTCTTCCGAGGTGGAAAGTAGAAAGTCAAGCCAGATATTGAAAAAAAACTTATTTTTGACAGTTCTGAAAATCCCACAGCCATTGTGGGGAAATCTGGGAATTGTTACAATTTTAGAAAGTAATAGCTTTTTCCAAGTTCTTGCATACCAATCTCATGGCGGCGGTTGACAATAGACAATTTAAGTAGGCAATCAGACAAAGTCACATTGGAGCTGTGGCTGTTAGGATAGCTTATAAGTTTCTTCCATTTTTGAGCTTAATAGAACTCCCAGTGCTCAGTGGCAGTTTATCTGTGCAGCAAAGAGGGGATAGTGCACAATGGGAATTGCTGTTGTCTTCATCCATGATTGTGGCTCAACTGGTTAAGTTGCTGAACTGGCAGTCAGCAGATCAGCAGTTCGAGACCTGAGTACTGCAAAACAGAATGAGCTCCCGTTTCTGTCCCAGTTCCTGCCAACCTAGCAGTTCAAAAGCAAGAAATTGCAAGTAGATCAATAGGGACCTCCTCAGAGGGAAGGTAAACAGCATTAAGTGCTCTCCGGTATTGAGGCATTTATTTATTTATTAGATTTGTATGTCCATGGGAAAGTCTGCAGACAGCGCTGGCTTTTTGGCTATAAACAGAGATGAGCACTGAATCCTACAGTTGGATATGACTGGCTTTCGAACAAGGATAACCTTTACCTATGATTGCAGCTTTCCAGGAAAATGTCAAGCTGGATCAATCTTTGGTCTCATTCAGCAGGGCGGCTATTGTCAAAATAACCAACACAAATGACTGTTTATATGGTTTATAAGGTTTTGATTTCACACATTTTACAAATCTTTGCCATTAACTAGAATAGAAATAGATTCTCCCCCTCCCCCTTCTTCCCTATTATGGGTCATCTCTAAATTCATCATGGGATGATGCATATAACTCATTGGGTTAAGAAAATTACTTTCCTCAGCCAATCTGTAAAATGTGGGTTATGTTCAACAAACAAAATGGACTAAATCAACAGAAGCTTATGCTATAATCATATTATTGCTATTAAACAGACTTCTGGATTTTGTTGTTCTACCCATACAAACACCTTGCTTTCCCTCCCCCTCCTATCTCCCCCCCCCATGCCAATACTTGGAAAAGTTGATTATTTGGACTGTGAGTCCTATAATCCCCTAGCCATAATTGAAATCAGCCTGTTTGTTCCCCCTTCTGACTAGTGGAATCTTCTTCTTCAAGTGACGTGTCCGATTACAAATATTGGTGATCATCATGGTGATCAGCCATGAAAAATTGTCCTGGGAGCAATATAATGCAGTGGCCGTCCATTCACCTTCCTCATCACAGTGCGACACCTGTACCACTGATCTAGCTCTGTGAGTCACTTTCTGGTCCTGAGTCCTTTTGGCGCGCAAAGTCCTCCTCAACCCCAGGCCAATATTGATGAAGCTGCTGCCTTCCAAGTGGGATTTTATTCATTTGGGGACTATCACCCTTCCTTGTAAACTTTGCCACCCAAAGATCATTAGTCCGTAGGGTTATCAAGTTAGTTAACTGCCACCTGACAACCGACGTTGAGTCTCTGGCAGTAGGGTCTACTCTGTTACCATAGCAGGATAACGTGGCCTGACTGTGCAGTGGAATATGGGAGCTGTAATCCAAAAGGGTTCTCCTGCCCCACAAGCAATACTCTGTTTTACAATTCTACACTTAGTGTTATGCAAACCACATAAAATGTCACCTATACATCTCCATCTCTTAATTTAAAAAAGCATAATTGAAAATTTCCTTTAAAAAGAGTACATAGTGCAGTTCTTTAGGATAATTTGTAGCAATGGTCTAAGACAGACCTTGCTTTTGTGTTACCCAGGAGTATAGCACAAATAACGTACAGTACATTTTAACTCCGGGTCATACTATTAAAATCAAGTTTGGAACATACATTTCCCTCTAGGAGGAAACATTGTGCCTTTTAGGAACAGGAAAACAGAGAGGTTAACTGCTTCTACCTGTTACTATCAGAAAATCTGTTCTCACCAGATATCTGTTGAAGGAATGTCTTTGGACATTAAGAGCCAGAAGAAAAACAAGTGAAAGTGTGGCGACATCTGGTGGTTGTTAAATTCTTACTGTAACATCTGCAACAAATTGGAGAATTGATGTATAGTGGAGACATGGAACATAATCTCTTAATTCCTCATTATTGTCAATTTAGGGTAAGAGTTGTGTCAGTTTAGGCCAAATTTGATGAAGGTTGGCAGGTCAGCAGTTTAAGACCTGATGGAGTGAGTTCCTGTTGTCTGGCCCAAATTCCTGCCAACCTAGCAGTTCAAAAGCAAGAAATTGCAAGTAGATAAATAGCCATCAGAAAAGGTAACAGTGTTCCATGCACTCCAGCATCTAGCCATTCATGCCTACTACATGACGCAGACAGCGCTGACTCTTTGGCTGTGATCTGAGATAAGCACTGCCCTCTACAGTTGGATACAACTGGCTTTCGATCAAGGGAGTTCATCATTCAAAAGAAACAATCCCCCCCCCCCTTTACTGTCCAACATTCATATCCATAGATGGTGATCAGAAATATGATAGTGTGGATGATCTTGATCATGGCCTCCAATAACACATACTTAGAATAGATGCCTTCAAACTGTGGACCTGGAGAAGGCTTTTTAGACTACTGTACTCTGGACTTCAAGGAGATCAAATCAGTCATCAGTCAAATGAGAAGAGAAGACTTGGTTGAGAAGGCCCTGATACTAGGAAGGCAAAAGAAGGGTGTGGCAGAGGATGAGATGGTTAGACAGCATCGTAGACTTGATGAGCATAGATTTGGCCAAACTCTGGAGGGTGGTGGATGACAGAGGAGCTTGGTAAACTGCTGTGGCTTATGGGGTTGCAAAAGCTCTGATTCAATTGTGTGACTGAACAAACACATGCTCACATTTGATGCTGTTTTCTAATTCCTTCATTGCTGTCCTTCCGTGTCTCAGACTTCTGATTTCTTGGCTGCCGTTTCTATTTTGATTGATGATTGAACCAGGGTATACAAAATCTGTTAATTATTTCCATTTCTAAGAACCAGAGGGCTCCCTTTTACATAATTGGTGTCTTTTTCAAAAGGGAGGGGGGTTGATGATCAATAAGGGTGGCAGCCACCAGTGGAAGATCATGGATTTGGATCTTGAGTAGTTTACTCTTCTTGACTTTACTTCTCAGAATCCCTTGCAGCTAGCTAGGTTGCTTGAAGAAATTATTGAGCGTTATTATGTATTGAGCGTTATTATTTCTTCAAGGTCTGCACCCAAGAGGCTTGTGCCAAAGTTCTTCTGAGTCAATGTGACTTAAAGTGCTGATGAATCAAGGGTTTTGCTTACACTTGCATTCCAGATGTAGTCTCCAAGGAACTGAGGAACATTATAAAATATGTCCTTTTTTGAACAGTAGCCGTGTTAGTCTGTGTTTCAAGCATATCAGAGAGTAAACAGAACAAAAAAAGTTGTAGCACTTTAAAGACTAACTGCTGTGTTTTAATGTCAGCTTTTGTGGGTCAAGTCCACTTCATCAGATATTGGAGTGAGACTTCATGGCATCAGTCTATGCACATCAGGTACAGATTAGCATAACATATAAGTATACATTGATGATGATTAGGAGGAGGGATGAGGCTGAAGTTTATCATGCACCTTCAAAAGCAATCTGTTGCCCTTTGAGGTGGTGAAAATTGCTGAATAATTCCGATTGCTGATGGAACTACAATGCTTTGGTCATTTATGAGTTAGGTGCAGGAGGGTACCATCTCTTTCTTTGCTTCAGAGATCAACACAGTAGAACCCTGACTTACACGTGTCCCGAGTTACATAAAAGTTGACTTACATAATGATTTGGGGCTAAAGCCATGTCCTGATTTACACAAATGTCCCGATTTACATAAATTTACATAACACAATTTCCTATGGGTTTGCTTCGGGTGACATAAAAAATTCATTTTTCCTATGGGTTTGCTTCGAGTTACATAAAAATTCATTTCCCTATGGGTTTGCTTCAATTTACATAAAAATTTCATTTTTCTTATGGGTTTGCTTCGAGTTACGTAAAAAAACGATTTAAGCAAAAGCCTATGGAATTGACTTTTTGCATAAGTAGGGGTATTACTGTATTTTGAGGGCTGTTCACCCCATGATTCTAATAAATTGAAATATAGTGATCATCCGACAGTCTCCATGTGATCATCTTGACTGAATGTAAAAGTTTGGTTAGCTCTTGGCTTTGATATTTGAGGATTTATAAACCAAAAAGAATTAAGTTTTGTCTATTTTGTTTTCATGATGGAGAAAAACGTAGAGAGAAAGGGAAAATGCATGTACAGGATTCAGGTACACTTGGAGGGGGAAAAGGGAGCCAAAGTTCAAATCAGTTCAAAGTCCATGAAACTTATTAAATAAAACCATTCCAGAAAGACTTTGTTCCCTCTGAGCTTTTGACATCCAGTCTGAGATAAAATAAAAGGTTTTCAGAATTGAAGCCACAATATTTTTTGGCATCTCCTGACACATAGGTGGTGTGTGTGTATTTTTGCAGCAGAAGACAGAGGAAATTGTGTGAAGAACAATAGTTGAGTAGCTGGTAAGTTTCTCTCCATTTTCATTTAATAGTATTTTTTTAAAAAAATATATGTAACTCAGATAGCTATTTGGATATAGGATGGAATTTTGTTGAAATTAGAATATTAGAAATGGTAAATCAAGAGATGTTAGGTATTTTTCTCTAATAACAAACAAAAATTCACACTTTGTGTTCACGCTGTATGATAACACTGAATAGAAAAAGTGATTTTAGACTTTCTCAGATTTCTCACAAGTGGTATCTCAGTTTATTCAAATCATACAGGAGATTTGGAAGATGTAAACCATCTAAAGCAGTTGCTTGGGGGGAAAGGACACATGTAATGATGTGCTCTCACCTCAAAGGCCAGGATAAAGGATTAGGATTTTACTGTAAGGTAAAGGGTGCCCTTGCTCAAAAGCCAATTGTATCTGACTCTAGGGTATGGTGCTCATCTCTGTTTATAGCCAAAGAGCCAGCGCTGTCTGCGTCTGCAGACATTTCTGTGGACATGTGGCAGGCATGCCTCAACAAAACACTGTTTACCTTCACACCAAAGTGGTCCCTGTTTATCTACTTGCAATTTCTTGCTTTTGAACTGCTAGGTTAGCAGGAGCTGGGACTCAGTCCATCATGCTGTACCCGGGAACTGAACTCCGAACTTCCAGTCAGCCTGTTCAGCGTCTTAACCTCTTGAGCCACCACAGTCCCTAGGATTTTATTGTACAAATTTCAAATTTAAATGAATCATTGCCAATTATGAAAATACTGAGGCTGATGGCTGTCAAATGCTTAAGAGGCTACACAATTATAACTTGTTACAGCCTTTATTTAATATGCCTTTTCCTCTCCTTGCTTTAATCTTTCCCACAAAGAAATAAAAGAAAATGTGGTTCGATTGAGTAGTTCATCCATCTCAGTACATCCTTCCCTGCTCTTACTAAACAAAACAATTCTCAGGAAATGGGGGCATGATGGCTTAGTGGTTAAGATACTGAGCTTGTTGACTGGACATTTGGCACGTCAGTAGTTGACGGAATGAGATCCCACCATCTCTTCCAGTTTCTGTGAACCTAGCAGTTCGAAAGCAAGAAATTGCAAGTAGATAAATAGGTACTGCTTCAGCAGGAAAGGTAACACTGTTCTGTACGCTACGACACCTAGTCATGCCTGCCACACGAGTACAGAAATGTCTGCAGATGCAGATAGCACTGGCTCTTTGTCTGTAAATGGAGATCCAGGATACCAGAAGCCAGGATAAAACTGGCTTCCGAGCAAAGGAGACCTTTACCTTTCACAAAAGCAGTAAAAAGGAGCTGCTGAGGCCCCAGTGCCCAGATAAATCCACAAATAAAATGGTACACATTGTGACTGATAACCAACTGCTGTATTCCAAGGTTAATCTGTGCCTGTAACTGGAGATGCCCACCTTGAACTTGGGTTATTTGGCATTGAAAACAAGTGAAGTACAGATACAACCTGGAGTAAGGCTGTTCATGAACTGCCATAGACTCCAAAGTGTCCTTTATTCACAATTCTTCTCCGGTGCAATGACATGATTTCTTTGAAGCCTTCCTTTATGAAACACTCAAGAGAGGTAATAATAACTTTGTGTCGGAAATTATTCTGGGTTGAAAGGATTTTTGCAGAATAAACTCTGCTTAGAGAATGTCCAAATGAGGCTCCTTTCAAGAGCTGGGACAGAGACGGGTGCTCAATCGGTCCTGGGTCTCGAACTGCCATCTTGCCAGCCTTCTAACTAACAAAGTGAGCTTAATTACTGAGCCACTGAAGTGAGCTAGCAGGAAAGCCTGTGAAACTTTCCAGTCTGCCATCCATTTTCAATTAGTTTATTTAACACCTGTCTTCCAGGTAATATGGATGTTGCCGAATATTTCGCACGAACGGGCTACAAAGGTTCTGTCGAAAGACTCGATTTAGAAACTTTAACGGCAATCTTCCAGCACCATATCCGCGCCGTGCCATTTGAGAACCTGAGCATCCACTGCGGGGAGACCATTACGATGAGCTTAGATGACATCTACCAAAAAATTGTCAAGAAAAGGCGAGGCGGCTGGTGCATGGAAAACAACCAGCTGCTCTCGTGGGTTCTGAAAAGTGTGGGTTATGACACAACTCTCCTGGGAACTTTTGTCTACAACACAAAAGAAAACATCTACGCTACCAACATGACTCACCTCATCATTAAAGTGGTCATTGATGGCAAACCTTACATCGCTGATGCTGGCTTCGGTGTCTCCTACCAAATGTGGCAACCAATGGAGCTGGTTTCTGGCAAAGATCAACCCCAGGTCCCAGGCGTTTTCCGCTTCACGGAAGAGAATGGGATTTGGTACTATGAGAAATTAAGAAGGAAGCAATGCATTTCCAATGAAGCCGCGGCCAGCATTGACCTCTTAGAGAAGAAGGAACGCAGGCCTATTTATCGGTTCAGCCTTGAACCCCGGACCGCCGAAGACTTTCAATTCCAGTGCGATGATCTCCAAACATCCCCCAACTCACTGTTTACGAGGAAATCCATTTGTTCCCTCCAAACGTCTGATGGGTTTCTGGCTTTGATTGGATGGACATTCTCGGAGACCACATATCGATACAAGGAAGACATGGATCTGCTGGAATTAACAACACTGAAGGATGATGAGCTGGAGAAAACACTGAAAGAGAAATTTGGAATAACGTTGGAGAGAAAATTTGTTCCCATTAACCTCCCAGGAAATTATACCTTTTAATATCTCGGAAAAACTATTTCACAGTCTTATAGAGTTGCATCATGATTTGCCACTGTTTAGCACATTGCAATAAAATTAAAAGCTGTACATGAGCCTAAACATACCCTGATAAGTATAAAGGAGCAATATATATTATTTACACCATTTCAAGGTAGTTAAACTGTCCTGAATGACAAATCTACAAAGGCATTAAGCACTTGAAAATAGAGGAATCCACATTTCATTTTGTCTTCAATCACAACAGTGTGAATTCAGACTATGCTATGTTCAAACCTGTTTGTGTGTTAGAGGTTCCATTTGCTTCACCAGAGGAATAAACCCATAAGACTAAATAAGATGTTTCTACGCCTGATATGAGAAACCCGGGGAACATAGTTAAAAGTAGCACCTTGCAAACAAAAGTCTTCATAGTCAAAGGAATGGTATTCCCAATAGTAATGTATGGTTGTGAGAGCTGGACCATAAGGAAAGCTGAGTGCAGAAGAATAGACACCTTTGAAATGTGTTAGAGGAGAATTTTAAGAGTACCCTGGTCAGCAAAGAGAACAAATCGGTCGGTCTTAAAAGGAATCAACCCTGACTGCTCCTTGGAAGGTCAAATATTCAAGATGAAGCTCAAGTGCTTTGGACATAAAATGAGAAGAGAGGATTCACTTGAGAAAGCCTTGATGCTGGAAAAGGTCAAGCAAATGAAAAAGGGGGCGGCAGAAAATGAGATGGCTAGATGGTATTGTTGATGGGATGGGCACAGAGCTGGGTAGGCTGTGGATGGTGGAGGATAGGGGTGCCTAGCGTGTGATAGTCCATGGGGCTGCGAAGGGTCGGACTCGACTATGCGACTGAACAACACCGCCTGTATCTTGTTTTATTAGCTTAAACATGATGTGCTATAAGAAATTACTAGATTAAGTTCCCCTGCAAATACTTTAAGGAAAATTGATATCATATAATTGATGCATGTTACCTGCTAGCAATCTAAATTTCTACTAAAAGCATGATTGATCTAGGATAGCTTATCAAATTCTTTCATCCTAACCCTGATTGTAATAAAAGTTTTCTGAACTCTGCAAAAGTTTTGTGAAGGTGGTAATTTAAGGCTTTTCACAGGTTCTAGTTTTCGAGGGGTAGCCACGTTAGCTTATACAATCATATCAGATAAGAAAGAAAAGTATAAATAAAGAAGACAAAAGTGTTGTAACACCCTAGTGACTAACTGCTATATTTTAATGAGAATGTTTCATGGGTCAAATTCATTTCCTGAGACTACACAGATATTATTTATATATGGTTTCAAGATAAAGGGACAATGATTGGTTAGACACCAGTTGCAAATTACATACTCTATAAATGATTGCCAGGTAATCCCAATTTTATGCCTGAGAAAGTAAATTTAATCCTCTTCTTCGCTTCTGCTTTTACCCCCAGGTGTATAGGGAGATGCAAGGTTCTTATTTGGCAATTCTAGTGGCCTATTTGGTGTTCTTGTAATATTTCTTTGATGTTATCTCTCCACTTTCCTCTGGGTCTGCTTTGTGCACTTTGTCCTTCTCCTTTTTCCACACATGATGCTTTGTAAGGTATGGGATTCCAAGAGATTCTCTCAAAATAGGCAAACCATTTTATTTATTGTTTCTGTATGTAGTGCAAGATTGGTTCTTTTCCAATTCTTTCCCTTATAACCTCATTCCTAATTTTATCCTTTCTAGTCACTCCAGCAGCCTTCCTCAGACACCTCAATTCCATGGTCACCAACTTATATGTTTTGTTGTAAGTGTCCAAGATTGGCACTGGTAACATAAGGTGTGCCGCTTCAAAGTTGGCATGTAGACAAAAGTTATCACAGAATGGATACTTGACATAAAGTGACCACTAGGAAGGCCAGCAACCAGATGGAAAGACCAGTTCAGGGCAAAGTTCCCAAGGCCCTGGATGAGACTGGCATAGGTTTGGAAACAGTGGAAGATGATGCTTCGATCCGCTGTGTCAACCTGACGTGTGAAACACGGATCAACCAAGTACCGGTAAGTAAGTGTTTCTTTGCTTATTGGTATTGCATTGGCTTGTAAGAGCAGAGCTAACTAATCTTCGATTCACATTAAAACATAGTCCTTACGTTTCCAATTTTTGTCTTATTTTTTTACTTTTGTTTTCCTCTTTCTTGTCTGACAGTTTAAGAAGAATGCTTCATGCTCGTCTCCAATTTGCGAGGGTTTTTTTTTTTTTTTGCTTTTGGCAAACACATTTTTTAATTAAGTGAGCAGGGAGTGAAAACAATTTGTGAAGCCTTATTCTGCAGAAATGGACATTGATATAATTTTAATTACATGAGCCAATATTTGCAGAGGCTTTCCTTCCCGTCTCCATTTATTGCTGCTCATATATACATTGGGAACTACTTGCAAAAGTTGTGCTTAAGCTGACAGCAGTAATGAAGAAGGGCACCTGCTTTTTCAGTGTGTGTATGTTTACACAGCTGTTATTAAGAGTACTGCTTCAAATTCTCCAAGTGTACAAAGTCATTCCTCTCCCTTCAGATATACGTGCTACCATATGTGCTGCACAACAAGCTTTTCTTGCCAAAGTTTCTAGTCCTCATGAGATGCTCGTTTCAAGGGAGGTGTTCAATTTGGACTCTGGAATCTTAAATGTATGTCTAATGCAAGCTTTCTCAACCTTGGTACCCCAGATGTTCTTGAGAGTTCAATTCCCAGAAGCCTCAATCAGCAGGTGTGCCAACTTGGCGCTTCTTGGAATTGAAGTCCAAGAACACTTGGAGAGCCAAATCTGAGAAACTGGTGTAATGAAGACAAAAAATAAAAGTCTGCGAATGACAGACAAGATGTTTCAATGGTACATGCACATGTAAATAAGCCCCAACAGCAGATAATTCTCATTTTAGATTTCAATTTATCTCAAAATAAAAACTACAACTGGCCTGGAGTATTGAGGCTTCTTTAAGTAAACATTTCCAGCACAACTTCCAGAAACCCCAGTTAGCACTGCAAGTTAGGGGATTCTGGGAATTACATTACAGGCCAAAAGAGGTCAATTTTTAAACTTCTGTCTACAGCAGAAAAGATCAAAGTCTAATTATATTACAGATCAAAGAAGGAGACAGTATTCTGCTGGGTCAGCAGAAATTGCATTTTGTGTATGTGGGAGAGGCTGCTGATTTGTCCAAGATATATTGTTATTTGTACCATACTAATCCCCCCTTCCCAGCACTGGAGATGGGGCTAGATTATGGGATAAGCAGACATTTGTAATAAAGCCCTAGGACTGTAGTGGCTTAGTGGTTAAGATACTGCAGTTGGCGACTGGAAGGTCGGCAGGCCAGCACTTTGAGACCCAAGTGCTGCATGATGGACTGAGATCCTGTCTCTGCCTGAGCTCCTACCAACCTAGAAGTTTGAAAGCAAGAAATCTTCTTGGGTCAAAAAGAGTCTTGATCTTCCAATAGGAGTTCAAACCTGAAAGCTTCCCCACCCCTCGAGAGCAATTTGCATCCAAGTGCAAAAAAAGTAGACATTTAGCTTAAACATCCCTGTAAAGGTAAAGGTTTCCCTTGCTCGAAAGCCAGTCGTATTCGACTCTAGGGGTCAGTGCTCATCTCTGTTTCTAAGCCGAAGAGCCAGCGCTGTCTGCTTCTGCAGACGTTTCCAGGGTCATGTGGCAGGCATGACTAAACACCGGAGCGCATGGAACGCTGTTACCTTCCCACCAAAGTGGTCCCTATTTATCTACTTGCAGTTTCTTGCTTTCAATCTGCTAGGTTGGCAGGAGCTGGGACAGAGACGGGAGCTCATTCCATCCTGCATTACTCGGGAATCGAACTGCTGACCGCCTCCCAGTCAGCGTCTTAGTGACTTGAGCCACTGCAGTCCCTATAAACATCCCTGATTTGATGGGTAATCAATTTCTTATCACACACTTAGAATTGACAAGTTACTCAATGTATCCTCACTGGCTTTGACAAGTCCATTTGCTAACAGACACACTTCAAAGGTGAGTAAGGGGTTTTTGTTGTTGTTGAAAAAGACACACAAATGACACATACTGTCTAAGAACCAGCTATGAAATTTAACATGACCTAGACAACATATTTTGACGGATGTATATGCGACAATCAAATCTAGTGACTCGTGAAATCTCTGCCAATAAACATTTACTCCCTAACAAGAAACAAGCATAAACATTCAGAGATACTAGCTGATAAACTTTCACACATCACTGGTACTGAGTCATTAGTGTGCACTTCAGGATGTTCTTACTATGTGTCAAGTCATAATCAACTTATGGCAAACCCAAATAGGGCTTTCAAGGCAAGTGAGGTATCTAAAGACAGACTTTACCAATTGAACCACCATCTCTTGGCTGAGCCACGATATGAATCTAGGTCTCTTAAATCCTAGGTATGTCTCTGTTTCTACTGCCCTGCAGTGTGGTGTAATAACCAATTAAGTACATTCTAATCACCTAGTCCAGTGGTGGTGAACCTATGGCACACGTGCCACAGATGGCACTCAGAGCCCTCTCTGTGGGCACCCGTGCAGTTGCTCCAGCACAGAGTTCGCCCCGCCCCACTGCCCAGCAGCCCAATGGGAACACTTCATCCCTCCCCCAGCACAGTTCACTCTGCCCAGCAGCCCAATAGGAGTGTTTCCTCCCTTCCCACAGCACAGAGTTCAACCTGCCCCTCTGCCCAGCAGCCCAATGGGAGTGTCTTTTCTATATCGGTACTTCAATATTTGAGGGCTCTGCAGGTGGACCAGGTCTCAGGAGATCACTTTGTCTGCTTATACCAGAAGTTCCCAACCTAAGACTTGCAGGCCGAACCTGGCCCACAGCACCAATTCATGTAGCCTGCACCACCTCTACCATACCTGGCAGTGGACGCATTTACGTCAGCCTTAAAACGTGCCCACACATGCGTAAAGGCACCCACGACTGGCATAAACACAGAAGCGGCTGCAGTTATGACAGCCGTAAATGCAGCCACTTCCATTTCCATGGGGTGTGCTCTGACCTACAATGAGAAAAAGCAGCACAAACTATTCATCATTACCTCCACCACCACCATCAAACTGATATTGCGAATATACCCAATGACCCCCAAAAGAGCTTATTTTGCACACAGCTGGGTTTTTAAGGAGTTGGTCAAATAATTTATTCGAGCATTGTTACAATGTTACACGGTTTTAATAAAAGCAACAAGCCCACCATCAGAAAACTGCTGGAGGAAAAACGCCCCTTGTAATAAAATAAAAATCAGACTTTTTTAAAAAAATGTAGAAGTAACAGGTTCTCTCTTGGTCTTAGAAAAAGAAAAGAATTTCCAAGAAAATCCCATCTTGTTTCCAACGTAAAATAGTTTTGTTCCTCAATAGAAAAATAAACTAAAGTAACTTCATTTTAAACCTCACCTGCCTTTGAAAAATGTTGCTGGCAGTTAGAATCGTAATCTAATGCTGTTTTCAACCTTTCCTAAAGGCATCACTTACTTCTCACACCGTTTGCGGTCTGACATTAAAAATGCTTCCAGGGAGCAGAAGCTATGTAACATCCATTACATACCCATCTACTCTGAAAAAATATCTCTCTCCCAGAGACATAAAAAGATTTATACCAATTTATAAAAATAAATTGACATTACCAAGGTTAAAAAAGAAGAGAGAAAATTTTGACAGGCCAAAGGAAATATGAATTGTCCATGCCACTTTAATCCTGGGGTTTTAAAAACATTTTCTTCACTTTGCTAGGTCTTTCACTACCGTTTCCCTCCTCCTGCTCTGTGCCTTGGAGCACGTGGCGTTCTCTCTTCTTCAAGAATTTCTTCCCAATAGTTCCGACTAAAGTTTCGTACCTGTAAAGATCAAAACAGTGGTTTACCAAAAGAACAAAAACCACACACATGGGTGGGGTGGGGTGGAAGAGCAGGCCACACTGATGACAGTACAGCAGGGGTTCCCAATGTACAGCCTGTGGGCCGGACCGTGACCCCATTCCATCCGGCCCGTTGCCGCCTCCATCGCACCCAGAAATGGAAGTGGGCATGCTTATGTCAGCCATAAAATGCACCTGCTGCTGTCATAAACATGGAAGTGGGCATATTTATCACAGCTGTAAGGGCGCCTGCTTCTGGAGCATGGTCTGGCCCACTCAACTGTCCAGGGGCGTGGTCAGGCCCGCAGTATAAAAAGGCTGCCCAGTAGAAGACCATCAAATCCTTTTAAGAAATCCAAATCAAGTTCCATACCATAACTGTTTAGTTTGAGCTTCAAATCTGGAGTCTGGTTTTCCTTACACTGTCCACCATTAAGCTACAGAACTAAGCTGCAAGACGGTCAACAGTTCACACAGCTTTAAAACTGGATTAGGCTAAAAAACCGGAGGAGGTTATGTCTGCAGCAAAGGCTGGGAAACTTTAATCTAATCAAATAATACCTCATCCACGATCCACTAAGGATGAACTAAACACCATGAGAAGCTGGTTCTTTCTTAGGCTACAATTTTAAGTGCAGGCGTTGCAGTATGAAACAAGTAACTTTTCACAGTTCTGGCTTTGTCGAAGTATGTTCTATTGCAGAAACAGATTTTCTCTTTCTTAAAAAAAAAAAAAAACCAGCAATGGTATTACAGCTGTGTTGGATTTTGCCCTCAGCAAAAGTTATCGCTTACTTTTAAAATCACTTCTGTAAGAAGGACTATGCCTCATTCCCTCAGAGTCCTTTATTAAAGTAACAGATATAGATTAAAATAAGTAATGATTATAGCCTATAGATGACTTCCAGCTAAGATACCTGGAGAAAACAAAGGTTATAAAACAACACTATAAGCTCATTAGACCAACAGTTTATTTCCACTATAAAGGATTCTGTCTGAGAAACAAGTGTTAAGTAGGTTGAGGTTCGGCCCTAGTGGACCAGGTTCTCATTTCATAAGGAGAAAAAGAGACAGCCTATCTTTCTTGTAATGTTTTTTTAATGTCACAAATGGTAAAGCGTTACCTTCTGGCCATTTCTTCATCTGATACATCAGCTTCCATAGCGCTGTCTTCTTCTTTGATTTCTTCTGCCTTGCACCTTGAGTTCATCTGGATCATTAACTTCTGAAAATGAAAAAAGGGAATATTGGGTTATATATTACACTCCTCGAAGAAAGTCAAGGAGATAGATTTGGCAATAAGATAAAATCACAGCTAAAAGAAAGAAAAAGATGGCCACACATGGAGATTAGATATTGCCTTCAAGCTCTTAACCATCTCTCTGCTGTCTATGAAGTGAAAGATGATTGTTTTTATGACCCACAAAACTGCCTCTACCAAAAAACAATTAGTCTATATGTCTGTTTCTACAGCAGTTGTCCAGATGTGTGTGGGTCCCCACTTGCTCAAAAGCTAGTTGTATCCAAATCCAGGGTTCGGTGCTCATCTCCATTCACAGCCAAACAGCCAAGGCCGTTTGCAGATGTTTCTGTGGCCATGTGGCACCCATGACTGGGCACGGAACACTGTTACCTTTCCTGCCGAAGTGGTATCTATTTATCTACTTGCAACTTCTTGCTTTCAAACTGCTAGTTTGGCAGGAACTAGGACAGACACCTGGGGGAGGTGTGCGTTTTCGGCTGTAGTAATGCCCAGAGAGCTTGGAGGAAGGTGGGAACCGAGTGGGTAAGGTCTCCAGACTCTCCTGGTGCCAGCACGGGCAGAAAATGGGCTCAACGTGTGCCTCCCCCAGCTCGGAACCGAGTGGTTAAGGTCCCCAAACGGCATAGAAAAGGTAAGGAGATACCGTAGCTTGGTCACTTTTGTGGGGGCTTGGGGACGATTGTGTCTGGCATTTTTTTGTTTTTGTTTTTTTGTATTTTTATTATTATTAGTTTGGTCCATTCAGGATTATTTCCCTTTTGGGGTGGGGGGTGGGATGATTGGGTATAACATTTTTTTGTGTTTTTTTGTATTATTATTAATTTTGGTCCGGTTGGGACTTCTTAAATTCTCAATGCATTCCTATGGGAAAATGTGCTTTGGGTTATGGAACAGATCACCATCCTAACCCAAGGTTTTACTATACTTTACGTTTACTCATCCCACATCTTCATTTCAACACACGCACCCCCATTAATGCCAGATTTAACACAAACAATTCATGGGGGGTTGCCACAGAAATTTATACAACCCTCCCCCCCCTCTTTCATTTTGCATTTTAGTTTTTTGCCAAACACGCTGCACAACCTTACTTTGAATGGTTTACCTCAACTTCGGGATTGAAGCCTTTAAATGACATTCTGCCATATAGAAGGTCTTCACATAGTACAAAACTTCTTTCTTCTATTATAAAGCTCCTGTAAAGAAGTAACACAAAGGAGAAGATTTAGAGACTCAAGCAGGTACCTTAAGCTTCCTCAACAGCTTTGCAGGAAATAAAACTTCACAAATTGTTCTGTAGTTTCAGAGGGCACATCTCATGTTTTCACTTGTACTCAAGGAAAGATTAGGATGCAACCAACTTACTCCTTTTCTTTCAATTCTGGTAAATCCAGAAACCAATGTTCCTCGCTGATTATCTTCTTTTCCTCCTCTTCCAGCTGCTTTTTAGTTTCTGAATCCAAGCCCCTTTGCATGAACTGAAATGCAAGACACATCAAAGATCTATCAGCAGCGAAAATACATGCTGTTTACAAACAATGTGATATTTTTGAAATATTTCTGGAACTGCAGTACAGTTACAACTGCTTGTCATTAATTTTTGGGAATTTAGAAGAGGCTTAGTGGTTAAGATGCTGATCTTGACAAATGGAAGGTCAGTAGTTTGAGACCTGAGTGCTGCACAACGGAGTGAGCTACTGACTCTGTCCTAGCTCCTGCCAACATAGCAGTTTGAAAGCAAGAAATTGCAAGTAGATAAATAGCGGGAAAGGTGACAGTGTTTCATGCACTTCAGTCATGCCTGCCAAAGGACCGCGGAATCGTCTGCAGATGCAAACAGCGCTGGTTCTTTTGCTGTAAATGGAGATGAGCACTGAACCCTATAGTTGGGTATGACAGGCTTTATAGCAAGAGCAACCTTTACCTGGTTCTCTCCTCTATTATCCTCACCATTATCCTTGAATGTGGCAAGATACAAAATTTAGCTCATTTACTGGTCTGTGATTACTACCAGAAACGTGCACTGATGAAAGTTTAATTTTGGCCAATGACAAAGCCAAGAAAGTGGCTTCATTTTGGCAGTTCAAAGTTTGATTTGGACAAGAAAGAAGCAGAAAAAACCCCATAATCCTGCAAAATAGATTAGGTATAAACAAGAGGAAATGGTTACAGTGAGGACTAGGAGAAAAAAACCAAGTTCTAGTCAATATCCTATCCATTAAAAATATCCACTGGTTTTATTGCTCATATTTTAAAAAGCCAATGGGCCCATTTTTAAGATTTCCACCCTTCTTTTATAGGTGGAGACTGGAATGTATTTTTAAACCATGTTTTATTTTTGCTGTTTCTTGACACCAGTAGTCTTGTAAACACTTGGCACAGAAAGACACCATATAAAAATGTTAATTAAACAAAATAAGCAAACCACAGGAGGGCATTTTATCCTTATGTAACAGCAAGGTCAGAAAACAAAGACTTTTTGCAATTTTGTAGCATCTCTTATGGCTCTTCCAGTAATATTTTCATGTATATGCCTATGAAATATTGATACTTCCTCTTGGCACCACAAAGTCAATTCAAAAACACAAAGGAAAATATAAATGATTTATTGGTGTTCAGCCAAGATTTCCAAAAGCCTGAAGCAGCAGCTTTAAGGATGCACAAAATTAGCTGTTTTGGTTGAGTATTCCTAAGAAAACTGAATGAGGGAAAATAAAGTTTCGGATGTCGGCTGGATACCTCAATAAAGTAGGTATCAGACTGGGGAGTCAGAATTGGGGGTTCGATTCCCCACTGTCTCTCCCAGGATTACTGTTAGATGCACGGTACCCAAACACCTCCAGAAAAAGGAAGTAGAAAACTACTTTTAAATACTCATTACCTAGAAAATCCTGGAAATGTTGACTATAAGACAGAATTGACTTGATGATATGCATGGATGTGAAAAGAAAAAGCTAGGCAAGATAACAAAAAGCTTGCATTCAAGATTACTTAAGAGATAATTTTCACAAGGTTTTACAAATTTTGCAAAAACAGAAAATTTTAAATCCTGCTGTTTATACTGGGGTTAGACCCTTGATTTATCTAGAACTAAACTGTCAGCTCTGACTGGTAGCTGCTCTCCAGGTTTCCATTTTTCTACCCCTACCTGGAGATACTTAGTATTCTCATACAAATACTAGTCAAGTAAAATCCAATGTGCTTTCTAAGATCAAAAGATATCCTGTTCGGGGATCAAAAGGGATAACAATTGTGCTGAAATGTCACTTGAGATACAAGTAACACTTTACAAAAGGGGTTCCCGGCCTTTTTATGCTGTGGGCCGAACTATGCCACCTAGACAGCTGAGCGGGCCGGACTGGTGGTTTCCCCTGGCATAAATAGTGCCATATCATGTGTTCGCAGCTGTCGTAAATGACAGCCACAGGCACATTTACAGCTGTTGTAAGCACATTTATGACAGCCACGGTAGCATTTACGACTATCGAAAATGTGTCCTCTTCCGCTTGATGGCGATGTGAGCCACAAGAAATGGTGCCGTGTGTCTGTCCTGCAGGCTGTAGCTTAGGAACACCTTCTTTACAGTGTGACATAAACAGAAAGGTAAGCATCTACCCCAAGGATCTTTTAATTTAAATTTCAAAAGAAGGAGGTTGGACAACCAGTGTGTGCTTGTGTGTAATGGAGGGTGTTAAATGCCCTAAACCAGGGGTGGCCAACCTTTGGTTCTTGGACTTCAATTCGCAGGAGCCTAAATCAATTCCCCAAAGCACTGATCAGTCAATTTATTGACTTAGGTTTCTGGGAATTGTAGTCCAAGAACCAAAGGTTGGCCACCATTGCCCTAAAAAACCAAACGGACATCAGTTGACTCTTGTGCTGCCAATATCCTATTTCTACAATTGGTGGAAGCAGAAGTGATTTGGAAGAACAAAAAAAATCTGTGAAGGATGCCAAGTAAATGAAGGAAACTGGCTACTCATTCAATCAATAGTCTAAGTGGAGAAATAGCCCACAGATGTACCCAGTTAACACTCTTTTCCTTTTTAAAACACCAAAAGAGCTTGGATAAAAATACCCAGCTTCTGCTTTTAACAGCTGCAAGGCAAGTAAACCATTACAAAAAAACATTTGTTTGGACATACAGGAGGGAAGTCATCTCTGGAGAAACACAGTAAGCTGTAATAAAGGAACTTAAAACTCTTATATCCAGCTGCAGAGAACTCAGCTGAGATTCCCATAACTGGAAGGACATGACATTTCTGTGGGAAGAAGGGGGGCTGAGGAATTATCCTCAAAGAACTATGCCAGACACTGAAAGACCTGAAAAGTTTGGGCACCTCTGGTCTATAGTACGAAGTCATGTGATGTCATTAAACTGCCATAGTTCCATCCTACAGAGTCTTGGGATTTGAAGACTTCTTAGGCTTAGGATTCTATGCTTGATAACTCAACGGGAAAAAGTTCTCTACTTAGAAGCCTCCTCTTATTGAACTATAAATCCCATGACTCCAAAGGACAGAACCAATTGGCATTGAGAAGACAATGTCCAGGAGCCAGAACAGTTGGCATCACCATTGATATTCCATGTTGTGTGAGTTGGTATGTAACAAGGAACACCAGCAGCAACTTGTTAACTGATGGCAATGTGTGCAATTGCACTTACATTTGTGTAATTAGCCAATATAATTCTGGCCATTAGAAATGGAAATTATAAGCAAAGGACAGTCCGAATGTTGATGACACCAATGACAGCAATCAAGGTGGGCTACAAGATACCTTCTCGTGCAATTCAGAGAGAGACACCAAATGGGGGAAATTCCAGAAGCCAACTTCTCACCCAAAGATAAAGTCATTGTCAGGGCTATCATCATCATCATCATCATCATTATAAACAAGAAAATATCTGCCAATTTTCAAACACTTTGCTTTGGATAGGCAACCTGAAGAAGAAAAGCTATATCTGCCCACCAACCGTAGGACTTATTTCTCCATAAACCAGAGGTTCTCAACTTACAGCCTGCCGGCCTGGTCCGGCCACAGCCTATAGCACCATTTCATGTGGCCTGTTCATGTGGCCTGTGTCGTCGTCGCCGCCACCGGAAGTGGAAGTGTTTTACAACAGCCGTAAATGCGCACACAGATGTTATGTTTATGACAGCCACAGATGCATTTTAAAGCAACGTTTATGGGGGGAGGGGGGACCACCAGTCCACTTGAACCACTAGTCTGTACTTACGGCAGGGGGAAACCACCAGTCTGGCCCGCAACTTGAAAAGGTTGAGAACCCCTGTCGTAAACATTCCAGCTGTTGCTGTCCGTTCAACTTGCACTCATCTTCCAAATGACTACTTTTAAACACTATCAAACATCATTGTAGTTGACTAAAACAGACATTGCAGAGAGAGAGAGAGAGAGAGGGAGAAATCACCTCTTTTGCTATGTGTGTTAAGAGCACTTTCCCACCACATCCTAAAGGATGGAGATAAAACAGAACGGCACTAATGGAAAAGCGAAACAAACAAACCATGAAGGCCCAGCTAGATTGAGTTATAAATATTTAATGAATATTTATATTTTTAAAAAATTAATGGCAATTCAACTCAGATGTTGTCCTCTGAAAACGGAGCAACATCAATCACGCCAGTGTGTTCCTCCGCTGAATTATGTGTTACATTATAGGACAGGAACGGAGTCCATTAACCGCTGAGACGAGACTAATTCCACTTTGGACTCAACACCGGCTTCGCAAATTCAAGGGCAACAGCTAGGTCAGTGGTTTATTAATATCCCCCCATTGCCACACAGCTATATTGATGAGTTGGGGAAGAAAGGAGAAAATGTTAAATTAGAAAGGGAAATGACGGGTGATGTTAGCAAAGTCCTGTCACCATCAGCAGATGCAAAACTCTACAGGCAGTGAAAGAACGACCTTTAGTTTGAACAAGTGTCTTTAAAAATGTTCTAAGAAAAAGAAAATGTCTATAGCCCATAATTCTTAATATATATTAATTTAACATCCCAATTTTCCTCTAGTAAGCTTTTGTCAGCATATAAGGTTCTCCTTTGCGTCACCATTTTATCCTCATAACGAAACTGAGACGCAAGTCATTTTAGGTTTTCCTTCCCCACATCCCTACATGAGCTCCCATCTCTGTCCCAGCTCTTGCCAACCTAGCAGTTTGAAAGCAAGAAATTGCAAGTAGATAAATAGGGACAACTTTGGTGGGAAGGCAAACAGTGCTCCGGTGTCTACTCATGCCTGCCACATGACCACGGAAACATCTGCAGAAGCAGACAGCGCTGGCTCTTCGGCTTTGAAACAAGAGATGAGCACTGAACCCTAGAGTCGGATACGACTGGCTTTTGAGCAAGGGTGACCTTTACCTTTACTCCTTACATATATCTCTGATATGCTTGAAACACTAACACTGCTAGTCTTAAAACATTTCAAAAATTGTCATCTTCCAGTACAGTTGTACCTCACTTAAAGAGCATAATGCGTTCCACAGGATTGCTCTTTAAGTGAGTTTGCTCTTTAAGCGAAACACCATTGTAAGTGACCAATTGGGGGGATTGCGAACCCTGATTTATTTGTTAAGCGAGTTTTTGGTTGGTTTTATTTAAGTGAAGCGAACATTCAGAGAAAATTCTGCTCTTTAAGCGAGGTGCTCTTTAAGCGAGGTTTGACTGTATACGTGAAAATTGTCATCTTCTAGTGTGCAGTTTGATTTAATTTCTATCCAGATCTCTTCCTTCAGTCGAAGAGAAACAGAGAAAGTACAGTATGTTAAATAAATAAATGAAAATGTTTGCTTCGGTTTCTTGCTAGGTTACTTCTTTCTGAGTTTGTAGACAAATAAATATTTAAGCAAGCAACAAACAAAAAACGGGGGGGAAAAGGAGGATTTTATGGAGAGATTTCACTGAACTGGTAGGAATGGCAAGTCAGGATCATTATTATTATAATTAAGAAAAACAATATGGCCCATTTATTCAGTATAGCATATTCTTCCAAGAGCTCAAATGCAGAATAACCCCTGGAAAGCAGCCTTTGGGCATGTGCAGAGTGCTTTTCACAATGCGCCCCTGAAAGAGGGGAGGCAGGTCAAAGGAAAACCAAGATCCTTCTATCTACAACCCTCGATTTACCCTTCCGAGTCCATCCTGCCCCCGAAGTGGCTCGGCTTTCGAACGCCCAGCGTGCCGAAGCCGTTCGGCTCCCTCCGCCTTCTTCACTCCGAAGCCGCTCGGGAAGAGTCGGCTCTAGCCCCGCCCCTCTCACGAAGGCCAACGGCCGCCGCCATTTTGCCACTCGCGTTTCCCCCTCGCCGCTTCCTTACCTTCATCCGGAGCAGGTTCTTCGACAGTTTGCTCTTCACGTCCCGCGCCATGGCGGCCGGAGGAGGCTCGGGGCCGCGGCGGCCTGTCGTTCAGCCTCTTTCAACCCGCCCGGACAACCTGTCAGGCCGCGGCCTCCGGCGTCGTAGCGTTCTTACGGCCGCCGGTACTGCTTTCTACGCATGCGCACTCGCATCAGTTCCGCGCATGCGCCGTAGGGCCCAGTGAAGTCTCCCCGCCCACACACGATTGGAAGGGAACGATGGTAGAGAATTCAAACAGATGGCCAAAGAAACATTTAGCTTATATTGTACTATATGCTTTTAATTTTTTTAAATGTTTTTATCTCAATTAACACAGTTTATTTCATCTATGTACCTTACATCTCAGAAAAGTTACTTTTGACATATAACTTTAATGTGACTTTTTAAATGTATATCAGAAAATAAAATAAAAAACACTAGCACTTTAAGAATAACTGCTATATTTTTACTTGAATTTTTTTGGAATAGTAGCCATGTTAGTCTGTGGTTCAGGCATATCAGAAAACAAAACAAAATAAAATAAAAAACACTGTAGCACTTTAGAGACTTTAAATACTTTAAAGACTATATCAGTTAGTCTTTAAAGTGCTACAGTGTTTTTTATTCTATTTTACTTTGTTTATTTTGTTTTGTTTTCTGATATATTTTTACTGTTATCTTTTGTGGATCAAGTCCACTTCTTCAGACAAAGAGTGAAACTTTTTTAATGTGTGAGTTTTCTGTTGTTAGCCAGCCAAATCTAGGTGGGTGGGGTATAAATTACATAAATAAACTAGTTCCACTTATAATTTGAATAATATCCTCAAATTACCTAACATTAAAGTTTAAAATGGTGTGTGTGTATTTGTTTTAATGAAACAAATCTTCAGTTTCAACAATATCATTAAAATAGATAAATTGTTTTTAAAATAGGACTGGAATAAACTAACAGATAGTAGAAATACAGAATCCTTGTCATCATTTCAATATAGCTGAAACCTTAAATCTTTTAAAACTATACATCTGAATTGAGCCTTGCATGCAGGGTTTGTGCCATCATGCTCAGTGTATGGAATGTTAGACTATAAAAGTACCTTTTGCTTTATTTGTTGTTTGTCATCAGCTTGGTTATCATTAATGTTGCTCTCTAGAAGAGTAGTAAATCATTGTTTGCTTTGAATAGTATTAACATACTGTGTTTTTACCAGAAGGTGAGAAGATGCACTCCAGTTTTCCTCTAATGGTAATTTCTGATGTTTCATAAGGGATGATATTGAATATAAAAGAGTTTTGCAGTTTCATCATAAAAATGATACAATAAATCTGGGAAAATACCCCTCTAAAAGTGCCTTAAAACACATTTAGACAATACAATAATACCTCGAATAACGCTAAAATCGCATAACGTTAAGTAATATGGGGAGGAGAATTGGATCGAATAACGTTAACGTCCTATGGGATGGATCGGATAACAACCGCTAAAGCCTGTGCGGTTACAATGTATCTCTATGGAGCTTTAACGTTATCCGATACATCCCATAGGATTTTAACATGTATCAGATAACACTAAAAATCGGATAACACCAAGACTTGTGGAACCAAGTCTTAGTGTTATCGGAGGTATTACTGTACTTTTGAAAGTAAATTTTGCAGTACTTGCTATACCTCAGTAACTGGATGTTACTTGTAGCATCTAAAAGTAATTACTAGTTCAGAATTGCTTGCATGCTAAATATATACAATACAGTACTTAGATTACATTTTAATATCCTTTCCTCCAAAATCATTTCAGCTTAGGTTTGCAGTTCTTATCACAGTACCCAAGCAATAACTGTCAATTGCAACTAATTACTTCTATGTTCTGATATATGTACGATTGATTTCTGTATGTTGTGACTTTCCTACTTTGTTTGATAAATATATCTTGGACTTTGTTGTCAATTGGCTTCAAAGAGATATTTCAATTATTTAATTATTCAAGCCACTCCCACTTTGGAGCTGTTGAAAAGAACTCAAGGTGTACAAGTTATGACATATAGTTTTGTTATTTTGCTGTTGTTATTTGTTATATAAATGTACTGTATACGGATTCCCCCCCCCCCCTGAAGTTTGTGTTTTCAATGCTCATTTATTATAGATAGATATACAGTGGAACCTTGGTTAACAAACGGCTCGGTTAACATAAAAATCGCATAACAAAAGAAAATTCGTAGAAAAAAGTGGCTCAGTTTACAGATTTTTTTCAGAATGGATTAATTGGTTTTTAATGCATTCCTGTGAGAAACCACATTTCAGTTAATGCATTTTGATTTTCAATTCATTCCTATGGGAAATTGCAGTCAGTGCATTCCTATGGGAAAGTCGCTTAAATTAATTTTCATTGTAAGAAATGTCCCGGAGAATGCGTTAATTACATTAACCGAGGTTCCACTGTAGATAGAGATATAGAACCAGAAAGTGTTACATTGACAGTTCAAGGACCGAGGGCTGTTTGTTGGAGTGAGCTCCCCTTGTCTGTCCAAGCTCATGCCAACCTAGCAGTTCAAAAGCACGAAATTGCAAGTAGATAAATTGGTACCACTTCGGCAGGGAAGGTAACAGTGTCCCGTGTCCAGTCATGGATGCCACATGACCACGGAAATGTCTACAAACGCAGACAGCGCTGGCTGTTTGACTGTGGATGGAGATGAGCACAAACTCTAGGCTTTGACACAACTGGCTTCCAAGCAAGTGAGACCTTGACCTTATGGTGATCATGGAAGACTTGAGTGACTTGCTGCCAGGGGAAACAGGTAGTCATCTGGCTTTTCCCTCCTTCTCCAACAGGTAGTGACCACCCCATAACCACATAGCATGCTCAGTTCCCATTATATTCTGAGATGCCTCCTGTTTTCGCTGTCAAGTTCCACCTTCTGTATTCATCACTTCTCGAAGCTCACTGATATCCCCTCCCTATTATATATGTGCGAGGGGTGGTGTAGTATTGCTTCCCTTGTGATCCACACCAGAGTATAAGTTTGCAATTATTGCCTAGGATGAGAAAAAGCCAAGTGCTGTGGGTCACAGGGGAGCTTCCTGCCAATGATCTGCCATGTTAAAATCTATACCGTACATCATTTAAAAATAATTGACATGAACAAAGTTGCATTATTCATTGTCTTGAAATATGTATAAATCAATTGAGTTGGGGTGGATTTTTGCCATGGGTAATGGCAAAACGTTAATTTTACTCGTGCCGCTATCTCCTGCTGTCACTCCAGTTTGCAATTCCTTGTCAAAGAACTGCACAGTTGTGCAGTTTTGGGAGCTGTGCATGGAGGAATGGAGGAGGAGGAAGAGATGGGAGGGGGTGGTTTCAACGGCCTTTTCAGAAAGTCAGCAAATACTGTTGGCTCTTTTTTCGCAGGGCGGTCGATGCTGAGTCTTAATGTATCCAAACTAGTTCTCTCTCTCACTCATACATAATGAAGGTAAATTGGGACAGAATCAATTAAGCCAGTGGCAAAATCCCCAGCACATCAGTGGAGGTTGTGGGTGTCCTTTTTGTCACAGGATCACAGTTGTGTTCCCCACTCTGCATCTCAAACGGGGGATTAGCGCATTGAGACATAGCTAATTCATATGTCTTGGATGTCAAGGAATAGCAGTGAACTTTTTGCTCCTAACAATTAAGAAGAAGGAAACTAATTAACAGCACCCTCCGTGTAATTCTCATTTCATACTCAGAAGGCAAGACAATCATGATCCAATTGTAAAAATTAGGAAATGGTTTCATGCTATCCTGTAAGGTTGCTCAGTTTCTCATAACTGGGAACTACTTTGGCCAAAATGATGGTGTGAGGACACATGAAGTGATGCCTTTAGCCATTGGATTCCCATGCAGATAAAATGCACAGGTAAGGTAAAAGGCACTGCGGTGGCTCAAATGGTTAAGACTGGACAACTGGAAGGTTGGCAGGTCAGTAGTTTGAGACCCGAGTACTGCACGACAGAATGAGATCCCCTCTCTGTCCTAGCTCCTGCCAACCTAGCAGTTCAAAAGCAAGTCATCACAAATAGATTTAGTTACCACTTCAGTGGGAAGGTAAACATTGTTCCATGCACTCTGGTATCAAGGCATGCCTACCACATGTCCACGGAAACATCTGCAGACGTAGACGGCGCTGGCTCTTTGGGTGTAAACAGATGAGCACTGAACCTTAGAGTAGATATAACTGGCTTTTGAGCAAGGGCAACCTTTACCTCTACCTAAGCAAGTTCTATACGGCTCTAGGGTTCAGTGCTCATCTCAACTTACAGCCAAAGAGTCAGTCCTGTCACGGGTTGGAAGACACAAAACAGCAAACTTTCACACAGTATCCTTTAGCCCAAATTGGGGTTTAGATACGGACTGGAGACTTATGTAAGTTGACTTCCCGAAGATATATAAGCTCTGGTCATGCAAAGCTCTATCTAAACATTCACTCTGGTGTAGTGTCGAGTGTTAGAGCCGGGTACAAATCCTCACCTGGGGATGAAAGAGGACAGCTCCCATCTAACAGCCTGTGAAATTTCATGGAAGAGGCAAAGTCCATCTGTCATAAAATATCAAAACAAATTGTTTCAGATAGAATAGGATGTCAAAGTACAGTATGGAAATTGATTACTGAATATAATTTGTCATTAACTAAGACCATTGTGGCTTGCAATGATGCTGAGGTCAGTAGCCAAAGATGGGGAATATATTTTGTTGTTCAGTCACACAGTCGAGTCTGACTCTTTGTGACCCCATGGGCCACAGAATGCACATTGTAGCAGTCCATGTGTTCTTCAGACTAGGGGACGTTACCCCCTTTAGGGTCAGATAGCACCAGAAATGTTGATCACTAGAAGACCCAGATTCTCACCTAGTTCTTGAAATCCAGTGAGCTACTATATGAAATATTTAAGATGTCTCTGCTTTGAACTTTCATTTCTTTTTTTTTTAAATTATATATTAAAACACAAATACGCATATTACATATTGAAACACAAATTCAAATACAGTCAAACCTCGCATAAAGAGCGCCTTGCCTAAAGAGTAACTCAAAGAGTAGAATTATCTCTGAATGTTCATTTCGCTTAACAAATAAAACCAAACCAAAACTCGCTTAACAAATCGGGGTTCACAATTCCCCCCACAATTCGTCATTTACAATGGTGTTTCGCTTAAAGAGCAAACTCGCTTAAAGAGCAATCCTGTGGAACGCATTATGCTCTTTAAGTGAGGTACAACTGTACAAATGAACTTTAATTTCATCAAGAAGTATGGCATTAGACTACTAACCTTCAATGGTATAGTCCAGTGATGGTGAACCTTGGCATTCCAGCTGTTCTTGGACTTCAATTCCCAGAAGCCCAAGTCTCTATGAATCCAGACAAATGGATTTACTGCACATAGCCCAAGTCTCTGTGACTCCACACAAATGGTTTTACTGGACATACACGCAGTAATCCCATTCATGAGGATTCACAGAGACTTGGGCTTCTGGGAATTGAAGTTAAAGAACAGCTGGAGCGCCAAGGTTTACCATCACTGTTATAGTCCAAACCAAATGATCAGCTTTCAGAGACCAAACTCATCGCACTCTTCCTTTTGGTATAGCTGTAGCTCTACAGGCAAGAAAGCTCAAAGACAGAACAAGAAGGATGGCTCACACTATTCTGGAGTCTCAGAATATGGGCTCCCCATTACATGATCGTCCGATGGGTTCTAATCTCTCACATGGCTTTGCTTATTCTAAAAGTACAAAATTACTTTTTGCATCTTATATTCTGCCCCCTCAAGAGCTTCAAGACAAGTTTCACATTTGCATTGGGTTTAAGCAGTACCAAGAAGTGCTCTAAAATTGTTTTTGGTCTTTCGTCCTAGGGACATTCTTGCTTCCTGCAGAACATGAAAATCAGGACTTCTATAGAATCAGTGGCTAGAGAAGAAGAAATGAATGAACGAATCAGTCAGTATAAGAACATAGACTAGGTTAATTAGTCAGATTCTCTCTTGGCCTGGAAGATTATGGATGCAGGTGGTTAAGGGAGAAATGTATGCATCTTTCTGATCCCAGTGTTATTATATTAAGTTCATGCCATATGATAGCACTTCCTCTGTGTAAAGTGAAACCCATATCTTTGAATTATGCATTCCATTTTATATAATAAATGCATCTCTTAACAACATAATGAAATTTCATGTAAAAGTTTCTCTCCAGAAGAATAATCTTTCACTGGTTTGAAATACCTCCCTGGGATTTTTGGCAGGTTTTAATTTCAACTTGAATAAATAACCTATGACAGTGGGCTGGAAGAAAGATAAAAGGTGAATTTCATGTTCTCCCGGCTTGCCTTAATGGGAATAATAACTACTTTAGTCAAAAACAAGTTTCCAATTAGTTTCTCTGAAACAATGTTATCCTTCTCTTTTTTATAGGCACTATAGTTCATTTTGAAACCTCATTTTGATAATATATAAACATTTCCAGAACTCATATCTACAATGGAAGAATGACAATTACTGACTGTTAGGAGCTGATCTGCAATGAAATACTATCTTTTTAAAAATATAGTTTTGCTGAATTTTAAATGATAAAAAAGGGAGACGGAATCAATTTAAAATCCCCCTTCAATGAAGATTTCTTTCTGGGAACACTTTGTGTTAAATTATTAGATAATGACCACAAGACACAGACTGCCAAGAAAATGGCTTTCCAAAGTTATTAAATTTCATTCTTTAGGAAATAACAAGTCTTTATTGTTTTCTCTTTGCTGCTTCTCATTTGCTTTATTCTGTATAATTCTATGGAATGAAAGGGGGGAAAGCAAAATGGTAACATTACTTAAATTCGGCTCAAGGTTGCTTTATTTACTTCACATTTCTAAGTGGAAAGAAAGGAGGAAAGAATGAGCATGTTTAAATTAAATAATTTGAAAGACGTTTTTGATAAGAAGTGACAGCCCAGGATTCTTGTTAGTACCTCTTTGTGGTTAATGTTTTTGCTTCTGCCTCTTGTCTATTATTAAATTGTAAAGAGTTGATGAATATTAAATGGGATCGTATGCAGTACATTGTATTCGGTGAAAGCATATTGGTATCTATTCTGCATCATGAAACTAGGCTGATAAAACAACTTAATGGAACAGATTTTAAGGCCTTGATCAAAAAACTGAAGACTGATTGCTATGCATTCACTTTCAGTAGATTTCACTGGTTACGGGAACAGAGATCAGTCAAGGAGCTTGACAACTGGAAGGTTAGCAGGTCAGCAGTTCAAAACATGAGTAGTGCATGACCGAGTGAGCACCTGTCTCTCTCCCAGCTCCTGCCAACCTAGCAACCTAGTAAGAGTTGGGATGAAGGGAAGCAAAAAAAAAAAAAGGTGGTGAAGGGGGTGGTGGTCATGTGATTCTTGTTCACTGTCACAATCCAGCCGGCCCCCACTCTTCTGGAAAACCCCTGGAAACCAAAACAAACCTACACAGGGCGAGCTGGACGGCTAATTAGAATAGAGATACAACTCTCAACTGCTTATCAGCTCTTAAGGGGTTTTTAATTTGGTAGCGTGTTCAAAGATTTGTGTGTGTGAAAGGCAGCTCTTACCCTTTTTAGTCCAATGAAGACACGTTGTTCAGAAAAATGATGAAGATTTATTGATCAGGTTCATAAAGCATAAAAGTCAGTAGCATAAGTCAGTCCAATAAAGTCCACAGGCAAATCTAGGTAACCATTTTTAAGGAGCAAAAATGCATACTCCTAGGCTAAAGATTGCTAGCCCATTGAGAACTAGAAACAAAAGCTCTCTAATCAAAAACAGGTCTTAATCCATGAAGAAACAGAGACGAACTCCTTCTTCTCTCCAAAATGGAGAATTTGCAGTCAGGTGGGACTGCTTCAGCCAATCAGGTATCAGCAAGCAACAGAGAATAACTTTCTCAAAACAATAGTTGTTTACCTTTATGCAAAGACACAACACGGCTAGGCTCTCAGCTAGCTTACAAAAGATAAGAAATACTGAAAACATGGTTGAAAAACATGCTGTTACCCAGCCTTGAGGCTCAGAGAGAGAAAAATGGATTTTTCTGAGGCCTATCTGAAAATTGGCAATTTCAAGCCTTAGGAAATAGGTTCATTTCCTGACACGCCCTCCTTTCTGGAAAGGCAAACCGGGGGTTTGACTTTACCAAAAGGCATTATTTACTAATGTGAGCAAAGCAATTGAGCAAACAAGCTATCCCTTATATATGTAGGATATCAAGCGTTAAAGCTTCTTCCAGTTTTAGCTACTGGAGGTACACGTTACATAAGTTACATTCTGCATTGCAAGCAAACTCAGGTATAAAACCTTGCTGGAACAAAAGACTTGGGCTTTTCAGGTACCAAAGGTTTTCCCTTTCCAAAACACATTTTGCCCAAACAGAACAACCTTTAAATCAGAAAACAGGTCAGTAACACCACACATGTCACAGAGGCCGCTTGTACGAGCCTCTGGAAAAATAAACAGATGATTAGCAAGAAACAATGACATTTTCCCCCCTTCTTCGTCTTCTTCGATGTTGCACCTGCAAACAATTAAACAACCAGTTGAACAAAGTCCACTCAGAGTTCCGTTATCAGCTCTTCTTTCAGACGACAGTAACACGTGCCTCCTAGTAAAACAAACTCAAGAAACAACCTTTAAGGTATTAATCAGAACACAGTCCAAAGGAATTAATCAAACAACCCCGCATCCTCATCCCTGTGAGGTTTGGGAACTAAACAGGCAACAGAATTGATGGCTTGACTAGCTTCTCAACTCAAGAGCGCGCAGGGTTCCATTCACTCTCCTCAGTACGTCGGGAATCTGGATCTGGATCTGGCCTCTGCTATTGCCGAAACCGCTAGTTGGGCTTCCCACAGCCATCTTTACGTACTCCCCTCTTCAGCTCTTAGCTTTCTCGAAGGGTAGTAAAACTCAGGGAAACACTGCATCCGGCAATTATTTCCCACTTCCCACTAGCTGACCAAAACAGCGTAGTGTAACAGCCTGTAGATAACACATTTCAGAGTGGTGGCTCTGGCACACACACTCTAGCAAAACATTTCTTCCTTGGACACGTGGAGGAGTCCGTTGGAGCTCTTCCACCTTTACGCTGGTATTTCAAACACAATGAGGCAATTTGCAACCTTTCCAGGTCTTCAAAGACCAAACAGCACATGTAATCAGCAACTAGGAACTTCAATGCAGGAAAATAAATCTTATCTGAAGGGTTCCACTCCTTCTTGGCTTTAGGGGAAATTAACTTCAAGGAACTGCTTCTGAGTGAAAATAGGCACTCTGTGGAGTTATGACTCCAATTCAACACAAAAGAGTCTTATTTAGGGCTTGGGACTTGCTGGGCGTCTGGGGAAGTCTCAGAAGTCATCTGGACAAGCTTCACCCACCCTGGGCCCTTCCTTCTGGCTAAACATCATCTGGGCACCTTCTCCAAGATCCCATCTGGAATGGAGTCTGTCTTGGGGTGCTAACTGTGGCGAGGGGGTACATTCATCAGCCACTGGCTTACCTTCCATCTTGTAGGCTTGGAAGATGTCTCAGTCCCTCTGGAACTGCCAGCAATGGATCGGCCCTCGGCCCACGGCCCTCGGGTCTGGGAGTTTGAGAATCCGACTCAAAACTCAAAACGAAGAAGCAAACAGCTGCGATCCTGCTTTCCTTTCAGCACCCTTATCTCAGGAAAACGCAAGCAGTCCAAGGAGGCACTTTCTCAGCTTCTGCTGCAGGCTTTCAGCCAAAAACAAACAAAGGCTGCTGCTTCTTGCCGGGCAGAGACACATGCACACACACACACAAAAAACGTCGTCAAGAGGCGCGCCATCCCACCGCTGCCACCATGTCACAATCCAGCCGGCCCCCACTCTTCTGGAAAACCCCTGGAAACCAAAACAAACCTACACAGGGCGAGCTGGACGGCTAATTAGAATAGAGATACAACTCTCAACTGCTTATCAGCTCTTAAGGGGTTTTTAATTTGGTAGCGTGTTCAAAGATTTGTGTGTGTGAAAGGCAGCTCTTACCCTTTTTAGTCCAATGAAGACACGTTGTTCAGAAAAATGATGAAGATTTATTGATCAGGTTCATAAAGCATAAAAGTCAGTAGCATAAGTCAGTCCAATAAAGTCCACAGGCAAATCTAGGTAACCATTTTTAAGGAGCAAAAATGCATACTCCTAGGCTAAAGATTGCTAGCCCATTGAGAACTAGAAACAAAAGCTCTCTAATCAAAAACAGGTCTTAATCCATGAAGAAACAGAGACGAACTCCTTCTTCTCTCCAAAATGGAGAATTTGCAGTCAGGTGGGACTGCTTCAGCCAATCAGGTATCAGCAAGCAACAGAGAATAACTTTCTCAAAACAATAGTTGTTTACCTTTATGCAAAGACACAACACGGCTAGGCTCTCAGCTAGCTTACAAAAGATAAGAAATACTGAAAACATGGTTGAAAAACATGCTGTTACCCAGCCTTGAGGCTCAGAGAGAGAAAAATGGATTTTTCTGAGGCCTATCTGAAAATTGGCAATTTCAAGCCTTAGGAAATAGGTTCATTTCCTGACATTCACAATCCAAAGACTAGGGTAGGAGATTCCTTTAATGGACCCCTATAAATCACAAGTATACCCGATTGGGGCGGGATAATAAATGTGAACAATAAAATAAATAAATAAATAAATAAATAAATAAACTAGCATTGACTCCACCCAAGTCTTCATCAGGCTGTGCCTTGTATAGCTGCAGACAGTACAGAAGAAGGGTTCATTGACCCCCTCTCCGCTGGCTTATCTAACATCTCATACCCACCCTCCCTCTCCTTTATCTAAAGGAACGAGATACTGTTTTAAATTGTTTTTAGAGTTTTAATTGTATTTTACAGTAAAACACTGGATAACGATTGGATCGGATAACGCTAAAATTGCATAACGTTAAGTAATCTGGGGAGGAGAATTGGATCGAATAACGTTAAGGTCCTATGGGATGGATCAGATAACAACCGCTAAAGCCTGTGCAGTTACAATGTATCTCTATGGAGCTTTAACGTTATCCGATCCATCCCATAGGATTTTAACATGCATCGGCTAACACTAAAAACCGGATAACACCAAGACTTGTGGAACCAAGTTTTAGCGTTATCTGGTGTTTTACTGTATATGTTTTTTCTGATCTGTTGTAATCCGCCCTGAGTTGCCTGTGTGACTAGGGTGGAATAGAAATTTGAACAAGCAATTCAAAAGCAAGAAATTGCAAGTAGATCAATAGGTTCTGCTTCAGTGGGAAGGTAACAGCAGTCCGTGTTGAGGTATGCCTGTCACATGACCATGGAAAAGTCTGCCAATGCAGGCTGGGTTGGCTCTTTGGCTGAAAAGAAGATGAGCACTGCACCCTAGAGTCAGATATGACTGGCTTTAGGGTAAAAGTAAAGGTTGTCCTTGCTCAAAAGCCAATCGTATTCGACTCTAGGGTTCAGTGCTCATCTCTGTTTATAGCCAAAGAACCAGCACTGTCTGTGTCTGCAGACATTTCCGTGGACATGTGGCAGTCATGCCTCAACATGGAATGCTGTTTGCCTTCCCACCAAATTGGTTCCTATTTATCTACTTGAAATTTCTTGCTTTCAAACTGCTAGGTTGGCAGGAGCTGAGACAGAGACGGAAGCTCACTCTGTCATGCAGTACCCAGTAATTGAACTCCAACCTTCCAGTCAACGAGTTCCGTGTCTTAATCAGTTGAACCACCATCAGTTGAACCACCACTTTCTTTTACCTTTACTAGTCCAAAAATTGCAACTTTCCCAAACTTCTTGTTGTTTAGTCACACAGTCAAGTCAAGCTTTTTGTGATTTAAAGCCAGGACTTCTGGCTCCTAGGCTGTCATTCTTTCCATAATATCACAGTAAGTTTCCTATTTCTTCAATTAGGTATGTTAGTTTAGCACAGGAGTTCTCAACCTTTTAAAGCTGGGGGCCGAGTCACTCTCCCTCAGACAGCTTCAGGGGCCAGACGCCCATTTTGCCCTTCCTCCACCCCATGGCACTTCCTGGGGTGGTGGAGGCGGTGGGGGACTACATGAAATGGTGCTGCGGGCCGCATGTTGAGAAGCCCTTGTTTAGAAAAAAAAATTAGCACAGGGTAGTAGAAATCAGTGATGGGTAATTGTGCTTCTCTTCTTGTGGAAACAAATTAGTTGCCACACATGCTTTCTGTAAAAATGGAATTATCAGAAAAGTTAGGATGAGAGGTAGATGTTTTCCTGGACAGGTGCCATGTTCCTAACAAGTTGGAATTGCAGCTGTTTTTCCTCTCCTTAAAAGAATGATAATACCAACATAATAAGCACCATATCTCATCCAGCAGAAGGAAACAAGCCTTTGATGTTGGAACAAGAACCAGAAGAAAAGACTATAGTAAAACGATGGAGCTGTGGGAGGAATGCAGTGAAAGGAGAAAAGCGATAAGGTGAAGAGAGAAAAAATTGACATTTACAAATAATTTTTATCTGATCTTTAAAATTACATGCAACAACTTACGCTACCTGTGTGTCTATGCGTTGAGCTTGCTGAAAATCAATTCAGATTTGCAGCTGGGCAAACAGAGAGGAAAATGTATCTCAATATGTCTATACCCATTTCTGCCCTTCTTTTGAAGAAGGGGGGGGGGGGAGAATCATATTTGAGTTTGCTCCTGTTTGCATCTTGCTTGTCCTGTCTTTCAATATCCTTGTCGGTAAAACTTGTGTGAAGCTCCTTGGAAAAGTTAGTTCCATGTTGATAGTCAAGGATCCTTGGACCGTATTTGTTTAAGGATGAAGCTGCAATCATTTCACTCCCCGGTTTTCTCTTTCCAGTTTAGAAAAGGAAAGGAATAGGAGTATTCATTTATTCAGGCTAATGGAGATTAAAGCTACAGTCTTATAAATGTTTTTAGCAGTTAGCAATTACACTTATCTACCACCACATACCACTTATGCTCTCTCTGGGCAGTTTACAAAGTGAGCAGGGACCTTGTGTCTTCTTGGACACACAATGGAGTAAAAGAGGTAGAGAAGAAGAAGATTGCTATACAGTAATACCTCGGATAACATTTACCTCAGATAACGCTAAAATCGCATAACGTTAAGTAATCTGGGGAGGAGAATTGGATCAAATAACGTTAAGGTCCTCCTGTGGGATGGATCGGATAACAACCGCTAAAGCCTGTGCGGTTACAGTGTATCTATATGGAGCTTTAACGTTATCCGATCCATCCCATAGGATTTTAACATGCATCGGATAACACTAAAAATCGGATAACACCAGGACTTGTGGAACCAAGCCTTAGTGTTATCTGAGGTATTACTGTAATTTAATTCTGTTTATTCTTTATATTTAAACTCATATTAATCTCATATTGTTATTGTAAAGATTTTTTAGTGTGTTGTAAGCCACCTGGAGTGGTAGAGCATCCCATTTGGACAGGATATAAATGTAAATGGATGAATACATTGTCTACAACTCGATCAGAGTATATGTTTTCTCCCCCTGTCCCAGGGCTTCGGGAGGCCTGGTCTTGGCACCCGGCTGGTTCTGGACCACCATCTCCCTCTGAGGCAATCAGGAAAAATGCACCTGGCATGAATTTGTTTACGGTGGATCCCAGTTTGACACGAAGCGACCCACACACTATGATCTTCAAGCCATCTCCTGTGGCACATATGAAATGAGACATGCAGCATTTAACACTGGGACTGCGATGGGCCTCTACAGCCTTGAGCCTATTATCAAGGTGTGCCTTCACAACCAGTCCATCTTGCATGGCCTCTTCCACCTCCATGACCATTGGAAATCAGTGTGCCTCCTTTTGCTCCTTTTGCCGTTGGGCCCAGTATAGTGGTGACATTTCCTCCACTGAAGGGACCATCACCCCACCCAAAGGGGCTCATAGATAGATAGATAGATAGATAGATAGATAGATAGATAGATAGATAGATAGATAGATAGATAGATAGATAGATAGATAGATAGATAGATAGATAGATAGATAGAAGGACTCCTGTCTCTAGAGATGAGTACAGTGGTGGGCAGCCAAAAAATGTACTACCACACTGTGGGTAAAACTAGCACTGTGGGCGGAGCAAACGTCATGACATCTTGGGTGGAGCCAACATCATGATGTCATGGGCGGAGCCAATGATGTGGGCAGAGCCAACGTAAAAAACCCATAAAAATAAGTACACATAAAAATACATATTAAATAGACATAAAAATACATAAAATACACATAAAAACACATAAAATACACATTAAAAATAAATACACATTAAATACACATTAAAATACACCCGTACACCCCACATCCAAAGGTGAGTCACTTACCCTGGGGAGCAGGTTATAGGGAGCTTCAGGCTAGCAGCTTCTCTTCCTCCTCCCCACTTGGGAGGACAGCAAGGAGGGCGCGCATGTGCGCCAAGCACTGTAGGTTCTCATGCACACCAAGCATTTGACACACATGCACAGTGGGGTAACTGGTGAAAATGTAAGCCCCCGAGGTGGTTCCCCCAAAAGCTGCTACCAGATCTCTGGGACACCGGGAAAAGTTACTACCGGTTCTGATGAACTAGTGCGAACCTGTTGCTGCCCATCACTCGATGAGTAGCCTGTGTTAAGTCATTAAAGAGGGACATTTTATTATCAGTAATGAAATTTATATCCAGTAAACTGCTAACTCCGGAGATGGAGGCAAAATGAAATGTGTGTTTTGGAGACTGGAGAACTTAAAGAAAGTGCCTATGTGGGGAGGTAAAATAAAAATGAAAAGATTGGCTATTGCAAGCTATGTCGTATTCTTCCATTTTAGGGTCTGTCTCCACTCAGGAGAATTTAGAGAGGTGTTCATTTCTTTGATTCTCTGCTCTGTATCGGGTAGCAGTTAATAAATGTCATTAAAGTCTGGGGGATCATTCACCAGGGATCTTTCTGGAAGACAAATCACCATGTTGAGAAATACTTTCTCATTACGGGTAATGGGAGGAAGAGGTGAGAAATGATTTCAGACGCTTAGAAGTCCAAAAGCTCCCAGCCTGGATAAGCTGCGATAATTCAGAGATGATTCCAGCAAAAGAAATAATGAATTTAGCAAAATGGCCATTTACTTCCCAAATTACATTATCAGTCATAGGCCTTCTGAGGTGTGCACACTAATACAGCGGGACACAAAAGCTGGAGGGAAATGTGATATATCAGGGGGGAGCCTGTTGCCCCATGAAGCCAATTTGGGTTGACAAAGAGGCAGTAAGGTTTGATTGATTGTGGTTATATGAATTGAAAAACAAACAGCATCTTTTGATCACCTAAAGTTATCTCAGTTTCCCAGGCCACAAGCAGGTCCAACTGTCTAGCCTTCTCCAATAAGATCTTGGCAGTTCTGAAAGGAATTGTTGTTACTATTTGTATTACTATTCTTCCAGCTTGGAATATGGTGTATTGAGACTGCTAGTCAGCTAGCCAGGTTATTTTGCTATGATAATAGACCGTACTGCTATTGACTCAACACTGAATGTCAGGTGGTGGTTAACTAGCCTGACAACCCTGAGAACTAATGGCCTTGGGTGGCAAAGTCCATAGAGAAGACTGATGATCCCCAAGTGGATTAAATCCCACTTGAATCCATTTGCTGGAGGGCTGCAGCTTCATCAATACTGGCCTGGGGCTGATGAGAACTTTGCATGCCAAAAGGGCCCAGGATCAGAAGGCATCTCACAGAACTGGATCAGTGGTATAGGTGTCATGCTGCGATGCAGATGGCAGATGAAAGGCCATTATATTCTCAGGACAGTCTTCATGGCTGATCACCATGAGGATCGCCAATATTTGGATTTGGATATGGCAGAAGATGAGACAGCTAGCCAGAAAAATAAAATTCCAGCTCTCTCTAGTGGCTATTTTTGATACTGCACCTTGAATACAGCAGAGTAGAAACAAAATAGCAATTTCCTTGGAGCTAAGAGAATCCATTTTTTTTTTAAAAAAAAAAGCATGTTAAATTGTCTCCAGAAATTGTTTATGATGCTTTTGAAAAGTAATTTCTGAAAGTGAAATGTTCCTCTTTCAACAAAAAAGTTTCTTTTTTAACAACAGCAAAACCAAACTAAGTTCCTACTTGTGTTACTTTTTGAGATGTAATCACTGAAATTTCATTAGCCCTCATAGTAATCAGTTATAAAGGTGCATGTTTCTAAAGAAAGGCTGAAGGCTATAACATAACTCTGCTTTCACTTGTAGCCGTATAATACTTTTGGTTTGAGTATGATTACATTAATAATGGAAGCAGTCTGCCAATTACTGCGAGAAACATGCGCCGACGAGGACTTACATTTGCCCAACCACAAAGCCAAGAAAGTGGCTTCATTTGGGAGTTACACAGTGTCATTTGCAAAAGATTAGCAGGGCCATTTACCACAGCTCCTTCTGGAGGTCACTAATTCATACAGTTACTATAGGTCAGAAGCCACTTTGACATTACATACTATCAACAAGCTTGCATTTGGTTGAATCACTTGCACCATGTATTAAATGTTTAGCAGCTCCTAGGAGCTACTTTGACTGCACATTGTTCTCTTACAGACAGAGGATCTCTGTGGGATCTCAGAGAACAAACTACAGTATATGGTAATGTAAAAGTAAAAGGCGTGAAAGCCAGTTGTGTCTGTCTCTAGGGGGAGGTGCTCATCTCCATTTACAGCCAAAAAGCCAGCACTGTCTGTGTCTGTAGATGTTTCCGTGGTCATTTGGAAGGCATGACTAGATGCTGGAGCACACAGAACATTGTTGCCTTTACTGCTGAAGTAGTACCTATTTATTTTCATCCAGTTTCTTGCTTCCAAATGGCTAGGTTCGCAGGAGATGGGACAGACAACAGGCACTCGCTCCGTCGTGCAGAACTTATTTAACATCCCGTATCTTCCCCCCCGCCCTATTCCTACCCTCATTCCTATATTCGGTGGGTTAGTGTAGGGAATGAGAAGTTTTTAAAGTTTTTAAAGGGGTTTTAATTTTAATTTTACTTTGTTCTTTTTGTGTTTTTAGGGGTTTATTTTACGTCTGTTGTGCTCTGCCCTGAGTTGTTTGTGCGAGTAGGGCGGAATATAAATTTGACAACATAAATAAATAAATAAATAAATAAATAAATAAATAAATAAATGTGGGTCTTGAATGCTGACCTGCCAACCTTCTAGTTGTCAAGCTCAGTGTCTTAACTACAAAGCCACCACAGACTCTCAACCTATATACAACCAACATACAAATGGCAGCTAGAGTAGAGTCTAGGAAAACAACACGCCACAATCAAGTCAGAGCAAAATAGCTCTTTTGATTGACAGAACCACCTTAAGCATTTTGAAAGCATTTCTTAACCATTTAGATCAGGGGTGGCCAACCTATGGCCCGTGGGCCAGATCAGGCCTGTGGCACCATTTTAAGTGGCCTGCCACCGCTCTTGCCGCTACCGGAAGCAGAGGCAGACACATTTACGACAGCCATAAAACACACTAGTGCATGCATAAATGCACTCATGCCTGCTGTAAACGCTGCTGTAACTGCACGTGTTTATGGCAGCCATGGATGCATTTTATGGCAGCATTTACGGTGGGAAGAGCCACATGACTGGCCTGCTCAGGTGGCCAGGGGGGTTGGTCACGCCTGCAGCGCAAACAGGTTGGTAACGCCTGATTTAGATGGTGGCAACAGTTCCCTTCCGTAATTATACATTTTGTATCTTTTTCAGTTCTATTCCAGTAACTCCTCCTTGCCTAGATATTAAAACTGAAAGGGGGACGAGCACATCACACAACCACATCCCCTAGAGAAGAATGAAATCCTCTAATCCAACCTGGGCTTTATTTGTCTATTGACTACAGATTGGTTTGAGCATGGCAGAACTCCCTGGAGCTTCAAACAGGATTAGAAAGCAACAAAGGGCACATTTATTTCAACTAGGATGTTAATTTGAGGCTTTACCTGACTTGCATAGCTGGATAGGTGGATGTCTGGCTTAATTTTTGACATCCCCAAGCCTTGAAAATATTGTTAATCTTTAAGATCAATATTGCTTTTAGAGGATTGCTGGCACAGCCCTGTGTTTGCAGACAATCAGTTCTTCTGCACGCCATTTCACAAGTCATTTAACTTCATACAAAAACACACACAACTTCCCATTGATCATTCCTAGGCATCCATACACTCATTATACTTTAAATTATGTTATAATTTCTATTTACTCAGACTCCATTTAAGATTTCAGGAGGAAAATGGCCTGCTCCAAATTGAGATAGCTTGGACGAAAGTCCAGCAGCCCTCTGCTACTAAGTTTTGAGTTTGTTGCAAAAATATAAGTATTTTTTTAATTTACTTGAATCAACTGTTGAAGAATATCCATTCAATAAATGTCCTGAGAGGCATGTCCCAGTGAAACATTCTTTAAAATGAAGAATATAGCATACAATAAGCACTTTACTTTGAAAATACAGACTGTATTATGTTATGTATTCTTAGTCCTAACACATGCCATGGAATCATGGAATTTAATGTGGGCATCTCTAGGAAAGAAGGACTCAAAATGTGGATTTATCAGAGGATACTATGAATGTCCAGGATGTAGATCAGGGGTTACCAACCTTTTCAAACTAGGGGCCGGGTCACACTCTTTCAGTCAGCTTCGAGAGCTGGATGGCCATTTGGCACTGCCTGCATGATGGGGTGGATATTTTGTCCCAACATCTTCAAAGGGGTGGACATTTTGTTCCTTGAATGCCCTTGGAGGGGTGGGCCAAATGAAATGGCACCATGGGCTGGATCTGGCCTATAGGTGTTAGGCTGGGAACCCCTGATGTACAGAATGACCAGGAAAGACGTATTAAATCATAAGAATGTGTTGCCATTACAGTACAAAATTAAGACCACGAAATCATAAAGAGCTGGAATGCTTCCTTCAGACACACGTAAAGTACAGATTGGTACAGCTAATCACTCAAGGTACATTATATGAGCAAAGAAGTGAAGGAAGGAGAAAGTATTGGCTAAAATTATTGGATTTTGGAAACCTGCAGATAGAATGGAATAAGAAGGAGATGAGTGTTATATTTGTAAGAGCTTTGAGATTGAATATTATTTAAAAAATGGAAAGTAGACTGAGAATTTCAATCGGATGACTGCTATAAAGAGATATGGAATAAAGCTATAAAGGATAAATTAACATGTCAATTAAAGGTAAAAAAGGAATTAGTAAAACAACAACAACCCTGATTTTAGAGAAATATAGGAGGAATTTTTAGATTATGTATTAGTGAAAGGGAAGGGAGTAAAACTAGAACAAGATGTATTATCTTTTTGGAATGAGGCGATGCATATATAAAAATGTAGTGATATTTAAAATAGTTAATTGAGAAGGTTTTTAATGTCCCATGGGTGGAGGAAGCAGGTAGCATTTATATTAACATTGTTAAGATTTTTTTTCTCTGTAGTTGTTTGTTTATTGTGTGTGTGGTTTAAAAAAAATTAAAAAATTATTTAAATAGTTTGGGAGGCAGAGGAACTGCAGTGGCTTAGTCCTTAAGACACTGAACTTGACGACTGGAAGGTTGGCAGGTCAGCAGTTTAAGTGCTGCATTATGGAGTGAGCTCCTATCATTTGTCCCCGCTCCCGCCAACCTAGCCGTTTGAAAGAAAGAAATTGCAAGTAGATAAATAGGTACTACTTAGGCAGGAAAGGTAACAGCATTCTGGTGTCTAGTCAGGCCTGTAACATGACCACGGAAATGTCTGCAGACACGGATAGTGCTGGCTCTTTGGGTGTAAACAGAAATGAGCACCGCACCCTAGAGACGGATATGCCTGGCTTTCAAGCATGGTAGACCTTTGCCTATGGGAGGCAGAATTTTGCCGCCTGATATGCTACATAGTGTGGCAAGATCTAAGTCCAAGTAAGAACAGTTCTGAACTTCGCTTCAGCTTTGCATCTCTCTCTCTTTCTTTCTTTGTGAATCACTCATCTTAACACACTGTGCCAATTATTCCTCAGAAACAAAGGTAACATTCATGGTGGGTGTATTGGGGGCTGTAAAGTGAGCCTAGGGTCTTAGGCCAGAATCAATGCCCAGAGATGTATGTTTACTGTTGAGGCTTGCTTTGCAATTAATGCATGAATAAATACCGTGAAGCTTTTAGAGATCAATATGGGGCTGATGGGGGAAAGCATATCTCACCAGGGACCCCACGCTAATTATCAACCACCTCTTTGTCAGTTTAAGTATGACAAGATGCGAAAATACAAGAGGAGTGGCAGGTTATCCAGGCTACAGATCTGGTCTTTAACAATACAATTGTGGGTTTGGATTCCCACAAAAAAAAATTGGTCAGAGTTACTGGCCTTTACAAAACAAGAAGTTATAAAACAGATAGAGTTTGCTGCATAAAAAGTGTAGAAAAGAATGCTTCTCAAAAGTATTCTTCTTTCATAATCAGGTCAGACTTTAAACTGCCACAAATGAAGCCATCTTCTTGACTTTGTCACTGGCTTAAATCCTCATCTGTGGCTCAGTGGTTAAGAAGCTCGCCTTGTTAGCCGGAAGGCTGGCAAGTCAGTGGTGTGAGACCCAGGTACTGACGGAGTGAGTTCCTGTCTCTGTCCCAGCTCATGCCAACCTAGCAGATCAAAAGCAAGAAATTACAAGCAGATAAATAGGGGCCACTAGGGTGGGAAAAGATCTTGGGGACATGAAAGGAGCATCATTTGAGCATCCCCTGAGCATAGTTTCTCCAGCAAAAATCCTTTCAAACCAGAATAATTTCTGACACAAAACAATTATTATTGGTACATATTTCTGGTAGCAATTGGCAGAACAGAAAATGAGCTGGATCCTGTCTCTCTCCACATTCACACAGTGTGTTGTTGTCAGCTAGCAGCCCCCACTTGAGCATGTTGGTCTTACATTTAGGCACTCTGACCCTCAGCCTATTTAAGGTCCTCCAAGTGATATAGGGGAGGTTAATTTCCCCAGCCATATCCTCCTCCTCTAGCTCATCTTTATATTTTATAAAATTTATATTTCACATTTCCTTTTTAACATAATAAACACTTGAGTGCCATCAAGTCAATTCCGAATTGTGGCGACCCTTTCCAGGGTTTTCTGGTGGTGCAGTGGTTAAACTGCTGCACTGCCCCCGAAAGGTGGTGAGTTCGATCCTGACCAGGACTAAGGGGGACTCAGCCTTCCATCTTTCCAAGGTCGATAAAATGAGTACCCAACATGTTGGAGGCAAAATACTAATGAACATGTGAACTGCCCAGGGCTATGGGGTGGTATAGAAGCGTGATTGCTTTGCTTTAAAATGAGGAAGCAGCTAACTGCCACTGATTCTTACATATCCTTGTCCTAAATTCTGGACTGAACCTAATTCAGGAGAGGCCATGGAAACACAGACAGACCTATGACATTTCGTGTTCAACCTTCAAAATAAACCCCAGGCTTAATTAAAGGAACAAAGCCTTGTTCTTGTTTGTCCTTCCTGTGCTTAATTGCAACCTATAGATAGATCATTAGAAGCCACATATTGGCAGCAAAAATTCCTGCACTACCTTTTCACTGCAATGAGAGCTGTGTGAAATCTCAATGCTCTGAGTGCATAGAAGTTTAGGAAATACAGATTGCAGGGTTATTTATCTTCAGAGGTGGTATTTATGCATCATGGGATAGAACACCAATATTCGGTTCCCCCGACAGTGCATGGACAAAGAAATAGATTCTTGGATCAGGTCGTATCTTTAGAAAAATCCCTTTGAGCATTGGAAATCAGTTGCAACAGGATGAAATCATAAAGACTAGGGAAAATTTATTCTGGTCTTCTAACCATCAGGAGAAAAATCTCATTGATGGAAGCATCTCTTCCTGAACTCTCCTGTCTTGTCACTAATGTGGCCTTGGCAACTATTAATCTTTTTAATGGGACCAGTTCACTTGTTGCAAGGGAGATCTTTGAGGACAAATAACAACTGCTTTGAGGAGGATAAGAGCCAAGGAATCTAGGAAGCCTGAAGCTGTTGACTCATGAAGTTCAGGTGTGATCCCCCCCCTCCATTTGGTGATCATAGAATCATAGGGTCACTGGGTTGGAATGAGGTTTTTAGGCCACTGACTCCAATCCATTGCTCAATGCAGGAATCTAAATCAAACCAGATGGTTGTCTCTCTTGAATGCTTCCAGTGTTGGAGCGTTCACCACCTCTCAATGCAGTTGATTCCACTGTTGTACTGCTCTAACCATTAAGAGGTTTTTCCTGATATTCCACTTATATTTGGCTTCCATTAGTTTGAGCCCATTATTATGTGCTCTGCACTCTGGGATGATCAAGAACAGATCCTGCCCTTTCCTCTTTATGATCCATGATATTCACTGCAGTTCTCCTATCCAAATCTCAACCAGATCTGCCCCTCCTTAACTTCTGAAATAAAACAGGAAATCCAGATGGATTAAACCAGTGGTGGCAAACCTATGACACATGTGCCAGAGGTGACACTCGGAGCCTTCTCTGTGGGCACCCATGCAGTCACCCCAGCACAGAGTTTGCCCTGCCCCTTTGCCCAGCAGCCCAATGGGAGTGCTTCCTCCCTTCCCCAGCACAGAGTTTGCCCAGCCCCTCTGCCCAGCAGCCCAATGGGAATGTTTCCTTCCTCCCCTGTTGCTGTGTTGGGACTTTGAAATAAATAAGTGGGTTTTGGGTTGCAATTTGGGCACTTGGTCTCTAAAAGGTTCGCCATCACTGGATTAAACTAAAATTTGGCTTACTTTACCAGCTTGACTTCTGTACTGTCCACTCAAATGCTTTTAGACCAAAACTGAGAGCATGGAAGGGAAATACTTTTTAGCTTTTCTCTCACCCAGAAAATGTTCTTCAGATGCCTCCTGCCTCTCTGAACTGGTCAGTTCCATTTAGCCACTCATGGCATGATATTCCATTAGGGATATGTGAGGGAGGATTTATGTATTTTCGCTGTTGCTGTATGGAGTTGAGGCTTGGACATTGACCAAAGCATCTGAAAAGAGAATCAAAGCTTTTGAAATGTGGATCTACAGATGGCTGGTATGAATATCATGGGCTGACCATGTGACTAATGTAGAAATGTTGTGCCAGGTGGATAAAGAACAATAACTCTTTAAGAACATTAAGCAAAAAAAGCTCCAATATCTTGGCCATATCATGAGGAGCGACCCAAAGTATAGAATACTCCAAGTTGCTCTGCAAGGAAAGATCCCTGTGAAGAAAGAGGACGTGGAGGTAGAGGACTTCATGGCTGAAGAACCTGAAAGACTGGTGTGGCACGTCCTCGGAAGAACTGTTCCCTAGGAATTAAGAACAGGAAGACTATTGCCGTGATGATAGCCAATATGGAACCTGAAGAAGAAGAAAAAGAGGGAAGATTTGTTTTTAAAGTACATTTTTTAAAAAATTATAATTTCCCTTCTTTTCCTCTTTCTCCTCCTTTCCTTTTCCTGTTTATTCTGGGCAGTGTGTCCACATTCATCCTCCAAATCTTCTCCACCCGCCAAAAGATGAAGATTTAGTCCTATTAAGAGAGAAATGAACTCATGGTTGCTGCAGGGATGGATGAGAAAAATGTAAGTTGAAACAGAGTGAATAGATTTTTGTTTTTTTTAAAAAATCCAGTCTCAGAGTTTTGACTGTTTAAGTCTTAAGTGGCCAGAATTTTGTTGCAATTTTGGGCAATCATGAAAGAGGTGTGTGCTTTTGTGTAGGCTGCCCATAGGGTGTTTGATTTCCTCCTGTTGTGGAGTTGTCAATGGGGCTGGTCATGCTCTGAGTGATATGAGAGACAGACAGTATAACTGCTTGCACAATTGTTCTTAAGTGCAGCATTTTTCTCAATAGGACTTTTGGCCTCCCCCACAATCCCAAATTTCCTCACCTTTAACATCTAGATGGCAGACAAGGAAAACATGATTTCCTTCCAGCTTCAGAGGAGAATTTAGCTTTATTTCATTTTAGAAGAGTTTCCAATATGGGTAGGTATCATATAGAACCCACAATGGACTTGAGGTTTAGAATGAAAGAATGAATGAATGAATGAAAGAATGAATGAAAGAAAGAAAGAAAGAAAGAAAGAAAGAAAGAAAGAAAGAAAGAAAGAAAGAAAGAAAGAAAGAATGAATGAATGAATGAATGAATGAATGAAAATGAATGAGTGGGAGAAAGGGAAAGGAATGGATTTTTTAAACAACCTTTTCCTCTCTGACTTTGTCTACATTTATTTATTTATTTATTTATTTATTGACTCTGGGAGGCTTTTGAACTGCTAGGTTGGCACGAGCTGAGACAGAGACAGGAGGTCATTTTGTCCTGCAGTACTCTGGAATTGAACTGCTAACCTCTTACCTTTCAGTCAGTGTCTTAGCCACTTGAGCCATTGCAAAGGAGTCATTAAAAAGAGGCAAGATGGCACCTGCAATTCTCGCCAGACAAGGTCCCTAATAATCCTGGGGAGATTTTAAATTGATGGAACAGGTTGATGTGGGCAGCTTTCATTTACCCAGCCATTTGACAGTACAGTCAAACCTCTCATAAAGAGTGTTTCACTTAAAGAATAACTCGCTTAAAGAGCAGCATTTTCTCTGAATGTTCGCTTCGCTTAACAAATAAAACCAACCAAAAACTCGCTTAACAAATAAATTGGGGTTCGCAATCCCCTCCACAATTGGTCATTTACAATGGTGTTTCGCTTAAAGAGCAAACTCGCTTAAAGAGCAATCTCGTGGAACGCATTATGCTCTTTAAGCGAGGCACCACTGTATTCTGAACAATTAGCATCCATGAAACAAAACAAAGAGAAAAGAACAGAACAGTGTTCTCTTTTAAATAAAAATTCTTAGGAAGTGGCCAGTTGCCTGGCAGGAGATTGTAGGGTTGGTGTTTGGAAATCTTCTGCTCTTTTGTGGCATCACAAGTTTTCGTTTCAACCTTGGGGCTATATATAGAAGCCTGGTGCAGCGACTTTGAAATAATTGCCGGCACAGTGTGAGTCAGTTGGAACAACATGGACCAAAGGTTTCTGGAAGTAGATGGAAGAGAGTGAGGTTTTTCTTTTTGCATCCCCCCTCCCCATCTCCACTCTGCTTTGGTTATCTTGTTTGTGTAACACTCAGCTGGGTTGGACGCAGCCCATATGGTGTCAGGGTGGGGAAGTAGGATATCTCTCGCCAAGCAGGAAAGCATTGAAGCCATTAATTAAGAGTTTGGTAAAGTTATTGTTTTTAATTACAGTTTCTAGAAACCAGCACCAAGTGATTATGGGAGTTGTAGTCCAAATCAAGGGCTGTGGTGGCTTAGAGGTTAAGACGTTGAGCTTGATGACTGGAAGCTCAACAGATCCGCAATACAAGACCCGAGTGCTGAGTGATAGAATGAGTGCCTGTTGTCTGTCTCAGCTCCTGCCAACCTAGGAATTTGAAAGCAAGAAATTGCAAGTAGATAAATAGGTACTGATACTGCAAAGGGAAAGGTAATAGCATTATTTGAGCTCTGGCTTCTAGTCATGCCTGCCAAATGACCAGGGTAAAGTCTGCAGATGCAGACAGCACTGACAATTTGGCTGTAAATAGAGATGAGCACCAACCCCTAGTGTTGAACACGACTGACTTTTGAGCAAGGGACTATTTATCTTTACTTATTGTAGGTTAATTGGCCTCATATGAGGCAGGCATGACTAGACGCCGGAGTGCATGGAAAACTGTTAACTTTCCCACTGAAGCAGTACCTATTCATAAACTTGCAATTTCTTGCTAGGTTGGAAGGAGGGCGCTCACTCAGTTAGGCAGTACTCAGGTCTTGAACTACTGACTTGATGTACTACTGGTCGTCAAGCTCAGGGTCTTAACCACCAAGACAATGTGGCCCCTTGTTGCTAGAATTAACTTTGGGGAAATGTAATATTAAATAAAGCTTGAAAATTTGGATGCAGTCCTATATTTATGTTAATATTCAGCAGGCAGTGCAGAGAGGCACACAAAAAGTGTACAAGATGGAAAATGGTGTGTGTGCGTGTGTGCGTGCATGAGAGTGCATGTGCATGCACATGTGTGTGTGTGTGTGTTTGTAAAACAATGGAAACCTCTGCATGCTTGTTTATTAAATTCTAGAACAATGTGTTGTTATATTCTAGGGTAGTGATAGCGAACTCCAGGTGTTCTTGGACTTCAATTCCCAGAAGCCCTGATCAGCAGGAGAGTTGACTTGGGCTTCTGGTATTTGAAGTCCAAGAACAGCTGGAGTGCCAAGGTTCACCATCACTGTTCTAGGGAAATAGGATGTAGGATTTATCAGATTGGTTATGCGTTAATTTACAGTCTGCCTTGTCCATATGCATAGTGGTGTTTAGGAGGGAAAAATTCCAGGATATAAGAGATGCATGACTTGGTATAGCTTTGAAGCCAAGGCGGATCTAACCTTTCTGTTTCTTCAGTACAACAATCCTTCCAAGCAAGCCCTGTTGACCACTGGATGTCACTGTTAAGTCAGGCAGCCCCCTTCTCCCTCTTAGAAAGTGGTGAAGCATTCATGGCCGCGTTCTCTTCCAACCATTTCTGACGTTTGCACATTTATACCCATTTGGGGTTCATCAACACCATCGTCTGGTAGCAATGATGAAGGGCTGAGACTGGGGAGTTATCCAGTTAATCATGGAAAATAATGGATCTTGTTAATGTTGAAAACAGAAGTCTGAAACACCAAAGGATGGCAGAGTGAAAAATCTAAAGGCACAATGAGAAGATTTTTGAGTAGCCAGAGAATGTTATTTCAGTGTGTTATTCCCCTCTCAAGGGATGCTGAAATGAAGCCTCAATTAATGCACAGGTGATTTATGGCCATCGCTGCTCATGAGCAGCTTCACGGTGTATGTATATGTTTGCTTTGGCTGAAGTTCTACTATACATATTTGATTTCAAATACTTACAGGCTCGTGGGCAGAAGATCAGCTCTTTAATAGGTCTTAGGCTGCTGTCTGGCTGCTCATCAGACCTCAAAGAAACTAGATGACAAATCCCACCATCCCCAGTTCGTGCCTATGCTAGCTGGGGATGATAGGTATTAGGTACTGTAGTAATAACAATTTTGTGTCAGAAATTATTCTGAGTTTAAAGGATTTTTGCGGAAGAATCTCCACTCAGGGAATGCCCGAATGAGGCTCCATTCATGTCCCCAAGAGCTGGGGCAGAGACGGGCGCTCAGATCCATCGTGCAGGACCCGAGTCTCGAACTGCCAACTTGCCAGGCTTCCAGCTAATAAGGAGAGCTTCTGTAGTCTTGCATATCTAGAGGGCTGGTGTAGGATAGCTCATGGAAAGGAACAGCTATAGCAGCAGATATTGTTCTTCAAAATTAAATGAACCCTTCAATTTAGGAGGCCATAAGTCCGGGATGAGAGTTAGGTCTCCCTTCTTTGAAATCCAGTCCCATGTCTGACCTTGGGGTGGTGTTGCTCAACTACATCTATAGCCAAAGAGCCAGCACTGTCTGCATCTGTAGACATTTCCATGATCATGTGGCAAGCATGAGTAGAAGCCAGAGTGCACAGAACACTGTTACCTTTCCCGCAGAAGTGGTACCTATTCATCTACTTGCAATTTTTTGCTTTCTAACTGTTAAGTTGGCAGGAGCTGGGGCAGACAATAGGCACTCACTCTGTTGCACAGCACAAGATGACCTGCCAACCTTCCAGTTGTCAAGCTCAGCACTTTAACCACTAACCCACCATGGCCCACTGGGATGAGAGCAGGTAACAGGAAGTAAGGCTATTGTCTTTATGGCTTACTTCGGACCTTCTTGGGGGTGGGGAACTGAATAGCCATAAACCCAATTTCATGCCATGGTGTACTATGGCTTAGATCACTGGTTCTGAACCTTTAGACTTTTGATTGAACACCCACAATTCATCATACTTGGCCTTGTTAATTGAGGTTTATGTCATGAACTTGGAAAAGTTACTTTGTTTTAAGTTACTTGTCACCGTGTCTCAAGGTTGAGAAACAAAGCTTTTAAAAGTGCAGTGATTCAAAGAGATTCCTGGAAGCATTACGTCATCAGGATTAGTGCCTCTAGTGAACAGAGAAACACCTGAGGGGTTCTCAAAGTTCAATGAACGGGAGTGAACTTTCCAACTCAAGTTCATTGCCCTTTCAAACCATTGGTCAATGACCCGGCCAATGAGATGGGAGGGGGGACAAAATGAGAGCTTGGCACTTTGTCAGTGTGCCTTGACCTTGAAAGATTTTGAGGAGATAAGCATTATCTCAAGATCTTAGTCCAAGGCCACTTGAAAATTCCTAAGGAGGGAGTAAGAGGGGGAAATTGTGTATAAACCCCCCAGTATTTTGTTAAGCTAGAAGAGAGCTTCTTGAAAGGAGGTGAAGCCACGTCAGAGAAGATAAGATCAGCAGAAGTGGTGTGTTAGGTTAGATTTGGATTAGGAACCCAGGAATGGGGAATTTTATTTCTAGAGTGTGTTGTGAGTTTATTAGCTTAAAGTTTAGCTATGCTTTTCATTTGGACATTTCATTGGATTATTCTTTGCTTCTCATCACTTCTACGATAAAAAAGGAAGACAGGGCCAGGATTGGTTTCCTTTCCTACAAAAGACAAAAAGAAAATTTTGTTTTGTGAACTGGATACAAGCATTGAGATAATTTCACTACTGGAAGTGTGAATTCTTGTAGGACTCCCGTTGCAAGACCTTGAAACTTGCCCAGGCAAAAGGGAGATGAAAGGAAAGTGGCTCAGACTGCAGATTTCTTCACAGGCCTACCATGGGAGTAAAATTCTGTTGCCTGGCAGTCTGAAAGGAGGGCCTTGATAAACTGCCTAACAGTCCCAAAAGTACAAAATTGGGTGGATCTTGGTTCCTCGGCCTCTTCACCTGGCTGCCCTGCTGCTATCCTGAATAAAGGGAGCCCAGTTTGGGGTGAAGTTGAAGGCAGAACAAATGTGAGAGTTTATGCTTGCTAACATCTGGAAGGAAAAAAAATCAGAACCATTGCTTTAAATGATGTGTTGACCAGTATTCCAGATTGGAAGAGCTGCATTTTATAACCACGGAGAATTAGAAAATACTGACACTTGATGTTTCTGTGTAGGTGTGACAACCTATCAGGATATGGAAAATTTCCCACCTTCTCCTTCTGTTCCTTGTCCAGATTTTTGGCTTTCAAAGGATTTCAAGGCAGCAGAGCTGGTACATAAAGAGAAATTGCTAGTCACAAAGACAATACTGGCCTAATTGAACAAAGAGCTCAATGAATATAAAGCACCATGTTTTGTATCACAGAGTTTGTTCTCTTGTGCGTTGGTCAATTGATGAATTCATGTTCAATGAGTAAATTTGAGGGATAATGAAAGGATTGGAATACTTAGTATGATGTCCACATCTACCTAGTGCAGTTGACTCAGTAAGATTTTGTGATACCAATTCCACCCGTGGCAAAGACACCAATTTCCTCAGCCTGTGAAAGTCTATAGAACAGGGATTCTCAACCTATGGCCCGTGGGGCGTATGCGGCCTATGGCACCATTTCATGTGGCCCACCACCACCTCCGCCACACCCAGAAGTGCCACATGGTGGAGGAAGGGCAAAATGTCTGCCCAGCCCCTGAAGATGTGTGAGGGAGCGCGACCCGGTCCCCCACTCTAGAATGCCAAACATGTGTTGAAGATCCAGAGAGGTCAGTGTTTATCCATTGGCTCCAGAAATTTTCCCATTGTTTCCCACAGGTAAAGATACAGTAACATTAAAACAGAATTGGACGGGAGAACAGAAGAATTCTGGTTCCCAAAATGTTTCCATTACATCAAATATGTTGCAGAGAAAGCTTTAGTGTTCATTTGAAGCTACAGTTTCTAGGGAAAGTTATATATAAAGGCAGCCGTCCAATTAAGCTGTCTTCCTTACTTCTCAAACATCTCTTCCTCTTTCTTTTGGAATTATATTGGCTTGTGAGATCAACTCAGGTTACATTTGGGACAAAAAGAAAATATTTCTTCAAAGGATTCGGGGTGATGTACCTGGCTATTTCCGCCATTATTCTATCCATAGCTGTGCACTGGTGGCTGTTTGAAATCATCGCCTTATTTGGGGGAAGAGAAAATGGGGGCAGAACTCCATCCTATATCTCCGGGGAAGAGAGACATTTTCCAATGATTTGTCAGAGGTAGAGCTCTCTAAGATCAGTGGTTTCATTTCATTATAAAATATAATGATATTTTATATCAGCTTTGTTCTTCTTTGCCCAAAGAACCCTTTGATGTTTCTACTGCCACTGCAAATGGCAACGGTGAGGCTAGCCTGACCCTCTTTTTGATTCTCTTCACAAAACACCAGTAGTGTGTCATTTGTGGGTATCGTGATGGGAAGCCAGCCAGGAAAAAAATGGCAAATTAAAAAAAATAAAGGTTTGGAAATAATTCTGCAAACTGGCCTTCGCTTTTGAGCCGATTAAGAAAGCAAAATATCAAAATGCTTCTCAAAAAACAAATTTCTTCTGAGAAAGGTTGGCTTACCACACTTCCACATTCTAGAGCAGTGTGTTCCCAGCCTTTGGTTTTTAGACTTCTGTTCCCAGAAGCCTAAGTCAATTCCCCAAAACACTGATCAGCCAATGTACTGACTGAGGCTTCTGGGAGTGTGAGGATTCAGTATATCAGCCCCAGAACTTCCAAAATTCTGGATTACTTTAGATTAGGGACTCACAATCCTGGCCCGCAGTGGTAAACCAACCGGCCCGCAGTGGTAAACCAACCGCAGTGGACCTGGCCCGCAATGGTAAACCAACCGGCCTTGAGTGATGACCCCCAGAAGTAGAAAAGATGCATTTATGACAGTTGTAAATGCACCTCCACCTGCACAAATGCATGCACATTGGTTTGCAGCAGCATTTACACGGAGGGGACCTCATGTCCGGCTTGCTCAGCTGGCGGAAGGGGCATGGTGGGAAAACATTGAGACCCCCTGCTGTAGATGCTTTTTATCTTGACTACAAATGTTTACCACCCATCTCCTCCTATCTGTAGTTGATAGGAGAAACAGTCGTGTTAAATACACTTATGGAGGCAGGGAGAGATATACAGGTAGTTCTATGAAACATTTTGTCCTACATTTTTTTCTGAAAGTTTTATTTCCCCATGAAAGAAGCTCATTCATAGAGCAAGAGACCACCCCACTCAGTCTCTAAAAGGTTCACCACAACTGACAAATACAATGGCCGAGTCCATGAGAGAATGGCGGGTGAGGTAAGTCTGGCTTTAAAGAACAGCTGGAGTGGTGAGGGTTGAAAAGAATGTTCTACATTAATAACAGTTATATACAATAGTACTTTTCCTTCTCCTGAGTCAAATCCTGTTCCATACTGAATTCTCTAATTCTTTCTCCTCCTTCTCATTGTTCCATTAATCTTTTTTATCCCCTTCTAGTCAAAAGCAGGGACTGTGGTGGCTTAGTGGTTAAGACGCTGAACTTGACGACTGGAAAGTTGCCAGATCAGCAGTTTGAGACCCGAGCACTGAGCGACGGAGTGAGATCTGGTTTCTGTCCCAGTTCCTGCCAACCAAGCAGTTCAAAAGCAAGAAATTGAAAGTATATAAATAGGTACCACTTTGGTGGGAAGGTAAACAGTGTTCTGTGCACTCCAGTGTCTAGTCATGCCTGCCACATGTCAATGGAGACATCTGCAAATGCACAGTGCTGGTTCTTTGGCTATAAACAGAGATGAGAACTTAACCCTTGAGTCAGATACGACTGGTTTTCAAGTATGGACGACCTATTTCAAATACATTTGGCTTTCATCCTCCATTTCACAGTTTCCAATATGCTCCACAATTTGTTCCTTCTGTACCAGGACCAGAAGCCTAAATCCATGTCTTCAGCCCAATTAGAGCAGCCTTACTGAATGGATAAAACTTGATAAAACAGCACTTACGTGAATCCCTTTGATTCAGTAGGAGTGATGTCGTTGGAACCAATGACTGGATTTAGACCAACACATTTAATGTCTTAATATCACTTCTGCCCATTTCTCAGCCTGCCATCTGGCTTTCATTTATGCACTGCCAAAGGGCAACAGAACTCATGTAATGTCATTGTTGTTGTGCCAGAATGTGATTTACACAAACATTGACCACCAAGCCCCCTGCTTATTCCAGTGCCTATTTTATTATGCTGTTCTGGTTTCAACTTCATTTTCTCCTCTTCCATTTTAGTGTCCCATTTATGACTCCTAGATTGAACTTTGGTGGCTTTTCAGTAGAGAGATTCGATCATTTTTTGTGAACTGCTTTGGATACTGTAGAGGCTCAAGTGGCTAAGGTGGTGACTGGAAGGTGGCAGGTCAGCAGTTCGATACCCAAATACTGCAGGATGGAATGAGCTCCTATCTCTGTCCCAGCTCCTGACAACCTAGCAGTTCAAAAGCAAGAAATTGTATGTAGATCAATAGGGACCACTTCGATGGGAAGGTAAACAGCATTCTGTGCGCGCCGATGTCTAGTCATGCCTGCCACATGACCACGGAAACGTCTGCAGAACCTGACAGCCCTGGCTCCTCAGCTATGAAACAGAGATGATCACTGAACTCTAGAGTCGACTGGCTTTTGAGCAAGGGTGGCCTTTGTCTTACCTTGGATACTGTAGAGAAGGAATCTCTAACCATAACATGTGGCGACATTAAGGTCATGTATTTAACCCTGTCTTCAAAGTTCTACCAACCCTTTCACCCATGTTGTTGCTGTATCATATTGAGCATAATTCCTTCAGCAGGCATTCTTTTATATTCACCAAGGCTGCTAGTGAAATTTAAAATCTTGATGATAAGAACAGAATATGAATAATGCCAAATCAGACTGAACACCAGACCAATTCATCTGACCTCACTAGTCAAGTGAAGCATTACAGATGTCTTCTGGCTTCACACATTCTGTAAAACATGGAGAGGGAGGAGACAGGAGCAACATTGGCCTGGAGGCAGAAATAAGCATGTGTTCCTGAGGCTGCTTTCACCACCTATTCTTTGATGCAAATTAGAAAACTGTGTGATCTACTGTTGAAACAAAGTATTAGATTGAATAAGACATTTATTGCAGCACTAAAAGGTTTAAAAGTTAAAGAAGTTAGAACAGGGGTACCCAGTGGTGGGCAGCAACAGGTTCACACACATTGGGAGGGGGTAGTAAAATTGGGTGGTCTCTGGGCAGGGGGTGGCGAAATTGGGTGGCCTTCGGGCGGGTTTTTTTTAAATAGCAAAATCGGGTGGCCATGCCCACCTCCCTGCCCTGCCCCGTCAGGTTTTGTCCCTGCAAGTGGTTCAAGGTCTCTCTTGCTCAAAAGTGAGTCATATCCGACCCTAGGGTGCAGTGCTCATCTCTATTCACAGCCAAAGAGCTAGTGCTGCCTGTGTTTGCAGATGTATACATGGCCATATGGCAGGCATGACTAGATCTTCCATGATGTAGGCTCTGCCCATGATGTAGGCTCCGCCCATGACTTAGGCTCCACCTATTATGCAGACTCCACCTACGGTGTGGTAGCGAAATTTTTTGCTGCCCACCACTGGGGGTAGCTAACATTTTCAAGCCGGGTGCTGGTCATGCTCTCTCAGTCAGCTTCGAGGGCTGGATGACCATTTTCCCCTGTCTGGACGATGGGGGTGGCCATTTTGTCCCAACAGCTTCAAAGGGGTGGCAATTTTTTCTTGAAGTCCTTGGAGGGGGGACACACATGAAATGGCACCATGAACCAGATCCAGTCCATGAGCCTTAGGTTGGGAACGCCTAAATTAGTAGAAAGGATTTTTCAAGTTCTCCAGAACCCTTTATCAGACAAAAAGTGATCAGGTTAAGGCAAAGAATCCAAATATCCAGGCTTTGGGGGACTTCTCTGAACTTTTAAAAAGTCCATACCAGATTGTTTGAATCACCGCAGGGATGGGCTGTTTCTCTCCTAAAACTGATAATCAGACAATGTCTTTGCAGAAGCGAAGCAGCCTCCAGAGTATTTGTACTCACACCTTCTGTTTTATATATGTACCTTCTGTTCCTCCTGATGGTCATCTCTGGGATTCTCCAGACCAGATGATACAGTGGAAATATTTTTAGAAGAAGACCTTCTTCAGAATAATACACTGTTTATTCTAACACTAGACTTCCTGAACCTGCACGTGGCACTTTAATCTGTCTTTTCTGCTGCCTCCTCCTCCTCCTTCTAGTGCCATATCTCATTCCGATGGAACCATCAGGGAGCCCCTCCGGTCTGCTCTAGTGGGACAGGCACATTTCCTTGGGGTGATGCAGTCTCTTAAGTACAGTCAAACCTCGCATAAAGAGTGCCTCGCTTAAAGAGTAACTCGCTTAAAGAGCAGAATTTTCTCTGAACGTTCATTTCGCTTAACAAATAAAACCAACCAAAAACTCACTTAACAAATAAATCGGGGTTCGCAATCCCCCCACAACTGGTCACTTACAATGGTGTTTCACTTAAAGAGCAAACTCGCTTAAAGAGCAATCCTGTGGAATGCATTATGCTCTTTAAGCGAGGTACAACTGTACATTAGTCTACTACCATGTAGGGCTTTAAAACAGTCCTCAGGGTTGTCAGGTTAGTTAATTGCCACATGACAATCATTGCCCAGTCACTGATAGCGTGGTCTACTCCCATGATGGTGAACCTTGACACCCCAGGTGTTACTGGACTTCAATTCCCAGAAGCCCATGTCAGCACTTCTGGGAATTGAAGTTCAAGAACAGATGGAGTGCCAAGGTTCACCATCACTGGTCTACTCTATCACCATAGCAGGGTAACCTAGCCAGACAGTGGGATTTTTTTGCTTTTTGGTTGGTTATTTGGCAGATAGCACAACTCTGTTTCCATGCCTTTATTTTATTTATTTATGTATTTATTCAATTTGTATAGCTACCCCAATCGAGGTGCAACTCTGGGCGGTGTACATAAAATCCCCAACATTTGATCTCTTAGGCATGTAGCGCTAACATAATTGCATATGTGGAGGGACAGCGTGGCAAGAGTAGTAAATACTGATTCACTTTAATGCAAGATGCCTCGCTATTTGCCCATGGTCAGCACCAAGGACAGCTCTCTGTAAGGCCAAATTGCAAAAACAAGCTGGATTTGAAGTAAACCCAACAGCAAAGAGGTGGAGAAGTAGCTCTGAGGACCTGTTTGGAACCCTATCTGTGGTTATGATTTTTTTTTAATTTTAATTTTTAATTTAATGCTGGGAGAAACATCAACAACTTGAGATATGTAGATGATAGCACCCTAATGGCAGAAAGTGAGGAGGACTTAAAGAAGCTCCTGATTAGGTTGAAAGAAGAAAGTGCAAAAGCTGGCTTGAGACTTAATATCAAGAAAACCAAGATAATGGCAACAGGTCCTATCAGTCCTTGGAAAATAGATGGGGAAGAAGTAGAAGCAGTGGCAGATTTTACTTTCTTAGGATCAAAGCTCACTGCAGATGGTGATTGCAGCCATGAAATAAAAAGGCGACTGATTCTTGGAAGGCAAGCGATGAGAAACCTGGGGAACATAGTGAAAAGCAGAGACATCACATTGCAAACAAAAATTCACATAGTCAAAGCAATGGTATTCCTTGTGGCAATGTATGGTTGTGAGAGCTGGACCATTAGGAAAGCTGAGCGCAGAAGAATAGATGCCTTTGAGATTTGGTGCTGGAGGAGAGTTTTGAGAGTCCCCTGGACAGCGAGGAGAACAAATAGGTCAATCTTAGAAGAAATCAACCCTGACTGCTCCTTAGAGGGTCAAATAGTAAAGATGAAGCTAAAGTACTTTGGACATCAAATGAGAAGAGAGGATTCACTTGAGAAAGCCTTGATGCTGGGAAAGGTGGAGGGCAAAAGAAAAAGGGGCGGCCAAAAATGAGATGGCTGGATGGTATTGTAGAGACAATGGGCACAGAACTGAGCAAGTTGAGGAGGATGGTGGAGAACAGAAGTGCCTGGCGGACAGTGGTCCATGGGGTCGCAAAGGGTTGGAATCGACTGTGTGACTGAACAACAAAAATTTTATATTTATATTCCGCCCAATCAGAGGATATCTGATTCAGGGCGGCTCACAGTCATGCATATACATACACAATATAATCAGAATACAATCCATAAACAACACTCAGTGCAGAACATACAATAAAATCACAGTACTGTATAATCAATAGCTAACACCCAATACAAAAATAATCAAATAGACAATGTACAATATACAATACAGAATACCACTCCAATGCCAATCTACATCCTCTCTACCACAGATGCAATTAAGTCGTGGTTATGAAGTCCTAGAAGGGTAGTATAAAGAGTAAGAATGGCCCCAAAATATCAACAACAACAAAAAGAGATTGTGCTGGGGGCTGCATAGGAACTACACTGGGGTCTGAATTACCTTGGATCACAGGTTCATCAGACTAGGAGTATGGCTATCTACTAGGCCAGAGGTTCTCAACCTTTTCAAGTCGCGGGCCAGGTCACGATCCAAGACAGCTGAGCAGGCCAAACTGGTGGCTCCCCCACCATAAGCGCTGCTGTAAAATGCATCCGTGGCTGTTGTAAATATTTTTATGACAGCTGTAAATGCAGATGCGGCTGTTTCCGCCTCTTTTGGCAATGATGGGAGTGAGGGTGGAGGGACACATGAAGGTTTAGAACCCCTGTACTAGACTGTTTTCTGAACCTAGTCTTTCCAATTCTCCAGCTCTGGCCAGGATTCAGTGATTCTAAATGTATCAGCACCATAGTTATTTATAAGAGACACTAGGAATTTAGTATTTGCAGAACTTTTGATTACTAAACACACAAAACGATGGTGCCAGGCTCAGCAACGCGGATTCAAAGCTGTGTGAAAACACTTTTAAAAGAGAAGAGACATTAAGTTTATTTCAGAAAATAACAAAGCTTGATTAAAGACATTCCGCCTGGTTTTCGGGAACGGAGACTCTTTTCATGCCTCATTACCTTTACTATTCTGCTGAAACTTTATGGCCATTAAGATTATCAACTTTAAATTGATATCAGGAAGCTCTCTTTATTTCTCCTCAAATAATCAAAGCAAAGGCCTGATTCCTCACAATCATAAATAACATGAAAAAATTAGCCCAATCTTATTCCACGTTACAAGATGAATATTGCTTTGGGCTGTTGATATCTGTAGCCAGAGCTGAGATTCATCATATCTTGAAGGTGTCTTCAAAACCAGACATGCAATGGTATGCCTTTCACCACCTCAAATTCAAACAAATGTATGATTGTTTATATATTGAGACAGTGATTCCTAAGTTTAGGTCCTCAGCAGTTTTTGGGCTACAACTTCCTGAAATCTTGGCCAGCACAGCCAATGGTGAAGATTTCTGGGAGATTTAGTCCAAGAATATCTGAGGACCCAATGTTGGGGACCATTGATCTAAGCAGTCCTGAGAAAATAAGTTTATTGTCCTGACCTAAAAAAAGAAAGGAAGAAGAGCATGTTAAAGCATTCAAAAAAACCTTAGATATTTTGTAGGCCCCATGGAGCATAATTATGTACGTACAATGTCTGGGCAAAGACATTTAACTTCACATTAGGTCCGGGTCTAAGTGCAAAATTATATTATTATTATTTATTTATTTATTTAATTAATTTATATGCCACCCTACTCGGTGCAACCGTCTCAGGGCGGCTCACAAAAAGTCACAAAAATCAACAATATATTACATAATCATAACATATCACAATAATTTGAAATTAAATCTAATAGAAAATACAGTATAATACAACAAAACAAGGAAATAACAGCAAATACATCAAAGTTATCTGTATATATCATAAAACAGTTACAAACAATCACTTCCCTCCGGGCAATAATTACAATTACAAAGCAGCAGAATGGCAACAAATACATTAATATCATCTATACATCACATGGAACAAATTAGTTAAGATGGTGGAAGAAGGCACTTGAGCTCACTCATATGTTCAAAAATAATCTTATGTCAAAAAGTCAGCCAAATTTTCAAATGCTAATTCCAAACTTTGAATGATGAAATCTGAAATTCTTGGACATTCCCAAATATTTGCTTATTGTTATTTCAGATGAATTCTTGCCTTCAATAAGGAAGAGAAGGGAGTCCAGTGCTATTCGTCATGTCTATTGATCATAGTTCCCCAGTCATTTCACCAGATCGGTAATTTTTATCCAGATAAGAAGAACAAAACAAAGCAAAAGAAACTCTATCATTGAACACCATGAAGGCAATGCTCCTTCCATTTCTCTTTATGTGTCAATTAATGTTCCTTGGCCCTGTGCTCAAACCTCTTTGAAGAAAGAGCAGGTTTTTATGAGGCTTCTGCTCTCCCTCAGCTATAGGGAACGTGACTTTCAGAAGAGAAAGAATGGCACAGGGAGGGGAATCAGCAGAAACTAGGCTCACAGAGCAGCTATACAAATATGCAAAGATGCACAGGTATAATTTCAGAGCACAGTGAGAAGCTTTTAAAGGGATCTTAAATAAGTGCCGTATATATGTTTACTACCCCGACATCTAACATGTGTTTGTGAGTGCAGAACTCCACAGGGATAAAATGAAAAGCTGTGGAGGGCTATTGAACACTATAAATTTTCACAGCAAGCCAGAAGAAAATTATTTAGTGCTGGATGGAAGCTCTAATTTCAGCAGGCCCAGCAAATACAACGTTCTCTTGTCCAGCGCTGAGTTCCTTGTCTTTCCGGCAAATTTTCCCTTGGGTTAACTCCACTGATATCAGCTGACAGAAGGGAGGGGTAAAGCTCTAAAGTTTGGAGACCATTTTCTGGCCCTAGAACCATCTCCAAATAAAGCTGGAAATGATTGGAAGGGTGTTTAAAAAGCTATAGAGATTTTGCTTTGGAAGTGTTCAAAGTCACATTAAAAAGTTAAAAACAATTCCGACCAAAAAACACTTCTCCTGTTTTGATGGAAAATAGGTATGGGGAGACTCTACAGCAGGGATTCCCAACCTGTGGCTCATGGGCTGGATGTGGCCTGTGGTGCCATTTCATGCGGTCCCCCACCACCTCCACCAAACCAGGAAGTGCCATGTGGTGGAGGAAGAGTAAAATGACCATCCAGTCCCCAAAGCTGTATGAAGGAGTGTGATCCGGGCCCCAGCTTAAAAAGGTTGATTGCTCCTGCTCTACAGTCTACCTAACCTGCCTTGATGAGTCACTTGTTAGTTTCTTGTGCTACTTTACTAAGAGCAAGGACTTTTGGGTCTATGGTTAATAGCTGGAACACTGGCTGAAATCCTGTTGCATAGTGTAGAAAGCTGTATTAGAGCAAGCCCATTGTATCAGTGGTCAGTTCCTCGGAATCTCCATTGAGTTAGGCCCAATTGCATCTCTAGAACTTTGTGGAGGACTCAACTCATCAAATACCAGTGGGCCTAATATAGAATGTCTTAATACTCTAAGGAACAGGATTTTGGCCAACATCTTTTCTTGTGTTCTAGGTCTTATGTAGGTGTATCTACCTAGTCTTGATGGTTCAGCCAGTTTAAATAGCTTGTATTTTTTTTTACCTTTCTACTCCAAAGTATAGAACATATTTTAAACGATGTCTCTAGGAAACTGGCTGAATTAGTAGCAGCTGAAGAATATGGTTTTTCCCTTTATGAATTATGTTGACAACTGGTCAGAGAAAGGCAAATACCTTGACCCAATTATGTACTTTCAGTGAGAGAGATATACAACTGAAGTAGCCAACAAATGTTCATCTGTTAGAATATAAAAGTATAACGGATGTAAAAATGCTAATGTAACACCACATAGCGTGCAAATGCCATTAACGGCATGCTAGGTTTTACTGACATTAAGAGAGAGAGAGAGAGAGAGAGTTTTTAATGCTATTAAATGGATCATTCTTAATAGTGTGAACAGGAGTAAATATCTGACACTACTGGGTCTGGTAGGGGAGGGTTAACCCTTTACTACATTAATAGTCTGTTACATCCCTTGACATCTGAGGATTATTAACAACTCTAAGTTCTGAGCTCTGAAGAAGTAGCTTTAAACTAATCCTTGGCTAAATCCTCAATCCAAAGTAGAAACTTTGTTCTCCCTTTGATGTATTTCTCTTGCCCTACGTATGTTAATGGAGGTCGGGTATCCTGTTCAGAAAAAGGGCAGGGCCTCAGTTTTCAAAAAGCCTCATTGAACTTTTGTGGGAAACAAAACCACCTTCCCTTTATGCGCTGAAGAAAATTGTTCCATGGCATCCCACCTTCCATCAAAGCTTGTGAATTTTAGTAAGAACATGCTAACATCTGGGGTACTTTATCGTCAGTGGTGTACTGGAGGCAGCACCTCAGGATTTTTGTCCAATGGAGCAAAGACTGAAGAAGGCTACTGTAGTGACTAGAAGGGATAAAATCAGGAATGAGGCTGTAAGGGAAAAAATTGGAATAGAACCAATCTTGCAGTTACAAGGGAAAGGAGTTGAACGGAACCAATCTTTCACTACATACAGAGACAACACATAAAGTGGTTTGATCATTTGGAGAGAATGTCTTGGAATTCCATAGCTTACAAGACATATGTGGAAAGAGGAGAAGGACAAAGACCACGAGGCAGACCCAGAGGAAGGTGGAGAGAGAACTTCAAAGGAATATTACAAGAACACCAAATTACACTGGTGGAGGCTGCTAGATGTGCAAGAAGAGGAACCTTGCATCTCCCTCAGCATCAGATGGGGTAAAAGAAAAGCAAAGAAGGTGAGGAGAAGGGACAATGAAGATATCTGCCCTCCATCAGGACTTCCCTGTTTATCTTTCATATTAGTTGCAACACACACACAAAACTGGCTTTTCCCAGAAACCACATGCCAGGGTAGAAAGATCCCTTTTCTAGTCTGCAACTGCCAGACTTCCTAAGATGGCATCAACAGTGGTTGTCGTGACTGAAGAAGGGATTTGTTTGTGTCCAGAAATTGTAGCCCAAAGTTTAGTCTTTAGTAGACAATTAAGATCTGTTAATTCCAGAAAAGTCCAGTTCCAGAGCATGCTCCAAACTGTCAGATTTGGTTTGGTGACAAAGATCAATATAGAGGCCTTCAGGTTTGATCTCTCCTGCAAGATGTTGCTGTAATAATGTGTGCCTACATTCATGGTAGCTTCTCCATCCTGCAAAACATTTCTATGTGTTCTATGTGTTCAATTGCTACTCCGAGTGGCATATAAGGCAGATTGATCAACTAAGAGTTAGAAGACCTGGAGCCATTTGTAATGCTGCCTTCACATTCTGAAGCCACACCCTTTTATTTTGCAGCTGATGAGGAAATATTGCAATGTCCCTTGTCTCTTTCTGCATGTCTGTGGTTCTTCTCAAGGGAGATGAAAAGACACTGGAAGTGCCTTCGCAGGATGGCTGTGTAGGAGAGATGTACTGTGAGGTGGAATGTCGACAGAGTAGTTTGTCACACTGGCCCAGAGAGGTAGGGGAAAAAGTCTTACAAAAGCAACTTTAATGGTCTCATTAGCAGGGCCTGATTTACTCATGCAGACTTTTACCACTTTCCTGGAGCATTCCTTGCAAGGCTAATGAATTTGCTCTGATTCGCATGCTAATGAACTTCCCATAACAGCCTGGGATCTCGTCCTGTCGATTGAACTTTGCTCTCACTTGAGGCTTATTAGTAGATGTAAAAGGGGAAGAAATGGTAGTCAGCACCTTCAGTGTCACTGTCACCATCGCCTCTGTTTCCATAAAATCAGTGGAGGCAGCCATTTTGGAAACCACACTTTGCGTAGCAGAGGGGAGAAATAGCTCCCTCTCTGTTTCATCAGTCAGAGATGGTAATTCCAAAGAAGTCCCCTTGCGTTAATGGGCTGCCTACCTCTGGTGTGTCATGAACTTTGCAAGACAACACAACTCTGAATTACTGCAAACAACTCCCAGCTTCAAACCTGGCATCTCTAGGATAGGCAGAACTCTTCTTCTCAGACCAATAACCCCGAGGACTGTTGTCAATTAAAGATGAAATAACTTCACTGGATGAGCCAATGCTATGACACAATCCTAGCACGCTTTATCTGCTCAAATCAGAGTTTAGGAAAAAATCTTTGATATCCTCAGTGTTTTCTTCTTTTCTTCAGTTTGTATGTTTGCTTAGCACTGCACAGGACAGGGACTTTTTAAGCCGGGGGCTGGGTCACGCTCCCTCAGACAGCTTTTGGGGGCCGGATGGCCATTTTGCCCTTCCTCCACCACATGGCACTTCCAGGTGTGGTGGAGGCAGTGGGGGCCCACATGAAATGGCATTGGGGGCCACATCTGGTCCATTGGACCACAGATTGAGAATCCCTGGCATAGGATGTCTGCTATTGAAAGAGCTGCTAATTACAATTCTGTTGTTTAGCTTAATGATGATAAAACTGGAAGTGGGAGTGGTCATCTTTGAAAATAGTTGCCCTATATAACAAGCAACAAGGGCTACAGGAAATATAGACCATTTCAGAACATTTAGGGTATATTTCCCTTCTCACTAGATGAGTTATGAACAATGCAAGATCTCTCCTCCTCCTCCTCCTCTTCCTCCTCGTGTCATATCTGGTTCTGAATCACCATGGTGATCAGCCATAAATATTGTCCTGGCCACAATATAATGCAGCGGCCTTCCATTTACCCTTTGTGTCACAGCATGACACCAGTGTCATGGATCCAGTTCCGCGAGTCCATTTCTGGTCCTGAGCTCTTTTGGTACACAAAGTCCTCATCAGTCCCAGCCCAGTATTGACGAAGCTGCTGCCCTCCATCAATATGGCTTTAGGTGGACTATAATATAGAACATTCCTCTGACTAATGAATGGAATTCAGGTGCTGTACTAAAATCCCCAATTGAGGTTAGCCATTGGTTATCATCGGCAGGAAGACCTGCTGACTGTTCCACTTTGCCCCTCTAGGGAAACGAATAGCTGGTGACCTAAATATCTGGATAGATTTTCTTAGCTTGGAGTCTTGGTGAACACAACTGGTTTTGTTAATGAATTTTACTAATAGGATTCCAGCTGGAAAAAATGAGAAAAAATTGTATTCCCCAGTCACAGTTTGATAAAAATGTTGTTGGTTGTTGGTTGTTGTTGTTGTTTTTTTGGGGGGGGAGACGACATGCATTTTTATTACTTTTTACATTGTTTGTTTATTGCCACAATAGTCCAATAATAATAATAATAATAATAATAATAATAATAATAATAATAATAATAATAATAATAATAATAATAATAATAATAATAATAATAATAATAATCCTGTTCCAATTTTTTTTGTCCTTTCTTACATAGATATTGAAGATGTCCTTTGCGGCAGTTCACAAGGACTGGCAACATTGATAAAGCATTAACCAAGTGGGAAGCCTCTTAATATAACATGAAATCTTAGACATGCACCAGAATCTGATACAATAATAAACACATAAATATTGTCAGAATTCAAGACCATGACACCTTGAAACCAGAAGGCTTTCCAGTATAAGTGTGCTGTAAATATGTCAATGTCACAGATTTTTCTCCATTTCTTCAGCAAGGAGTTGTTTCCTATTTTTCATCTCTTCTCTCTCTCTTTGTCACCCATGAGATTTTGTAAACAACAACAACATTTTTAGGAGTGGTGGTGGAAATGAGTATAATCAGAATATGGAAAAAACAAAGGTCAAGAGGCTTGAATTTAAAAAGGATACTTTTGCCCCTCACGATCAATCTAATTTTTATTTTATTTTATTAAACAAAAAAAAAATAGAAAAAAAATTGATACAATTTAACTTCAATACATAGATATTCTTATCTACCTTCTTCTCCTTCAACAGAAAATACAACAGAAAAAATGAATATAGCAATAGTGCACCCATCACTGATTGGGGAACTGCTCTTCCTCAAATTTCACATATCTCTTTATAGTCTACTACCGTCTTCCCCAAATGCCATTAATTCTTGTAAAGGTTTATATCCTTGATTCTGTTTTAATATATATTCAATAAAGATCCTCCATATATCCCAGAACCAGTTAGTCTTAATCAAACCTTTCTTTCTATTTAAGTCCCAAGTTAACTTATCATTTAAAACAAGGGTCGGCAACCTTTTAAAGTCGGGGACCCAGTCTTGCTCCCTCAGGCAGTTGAGTGGGCTGGATTGGTGGTCCCTCCACTGTAAACACTGCCATAAAAGTGTCCGTGGCTGTCACAAATGCATTTACAGCAGCCGTAAATACATCTGTGGCTGTTGTGAATGCATTTACGACAGTTGTAAACATGCCCACAGCCACTGTAAATTTGTCTGTGGCCATTTCTGGTGGCAGTGGTGGCTGTTGTAGCATGGGCAGGGGCCTGATGATTTGACATCAGCCTGTGGGCCATAGGTTGCTGACTTGTGATTTAAACCAGTCCCAGATCTCCTTATACCATTTTGGCCTGTTTCTCACAGGATTCCCAACCCGCTGGACCAGTGGAAGCTCATCAAATAATGTTTCCAATCTTTGTTCCTCTGTAAATAGAGTTCAGCTTTGGATTAAATCAGTTGTGCTGCTAGATTCCCCACCCACCCCGAAATGCTCCTCAGGGAACTTGAAATAAGTGGCATGCTGTAAAACAACATTTTTGTACTGGAACGAGAACCCTTTTTTAAAAAATTCTCTAAGCTTCACTAGATAGTGATAAAATAATATCAGATTAATATATCATCTAATCAAAGCATCTGCTCCATGTGCAATTATTACCTTGCAAAGTGCTAGAGGTGTTGAATTGCAGGAATACCATTAAATGCAATGTTATTCTGAAGGCTGTGGGAGAAAATGCAATAATGACTAGCAAAGCAAATTAGTTTAAAACAATATTTTAGAATTGTAGACTTAAGACCTTTCTTTACAAAGAAAGAAGTTGATAGCAATATAAGCCATGTTCAGATTAATTTGCACATCATGCAGAAGAGCTGTGTCATTTGGTGGTCTGAGTGGAACAAATCTATGCAATATTTTCTCCCTTGCAACTCAGAGCAGGAGAACCTTATAATCTATTCCCCAACAGATGGACACAGTTATCAGTCAGCTTTGGAGGCCGGGCAGCCATTTTGCCCTGCCTGCACAATGGGGGAAGCCACTTTGCCCCAACAGCTTCAAAAGGCAGCCATTTTATTTCTTGAATGCCCTTGGAGGGGTGGGTGGCCACATGAAACGGTGATGTGGGCCAGATGTGGCCCATAGGTCTTAGGTTTGGGAACCCCCGCTTTTAAGGCAGAACTAGATAAGCTACTTGCTTTACAGATGAAAGATAAAAACATTTTCCCTCCAGGGATGCATTACTCCAAAGCTACTGTGCTCAAGCAATTGGACTTGCAGATGAAGTCCAATGTTTGTTTCCTAGTGGCAAACCACTAAAAGCAAGCAAGCTAATTAGCAATGTGTAGAGTTAAGGAATTGTGTTAGAATAAACACCATCGCTTAACTGTTAAGAGGGGTTCCCTTCTACTGACATGCTGTATTTTTTCTTTTGACCCAAGATCAAAGGCCAACACCACATCTTGTAGAACCACAAATTCCACATTGTTCAAAGGAACTATTGTGTGTCTCAGAGTCCTTGCTAATTTTCCTGACCTTCGGCATGAGGGTCAGCCCTGTCACTGGGCAGAGATAACTAGAGAAGAATAACTGTTCCTTCAGCTCTTCCAAGTTTTCTCCTTTTTTGAGCAACAGAGCAATCCATGCTATATGTCTGGTCTGAATTAAGACCCTTAAACTCTCTTGCTGACTGGTATACCATGCCATCTTAACATCTGGCAACACATTCAGTTTCTATACAAGGAATGCGGTGAAGGCTCTATTTTATCCTTTCCCTCAGGCAGCAGAATGTTTTGGACCACTCCACTTGGTATGCTGATGAAACAAACTTCTTGGTAGATTCCCCTTCAGCTTTTCAACTTCAGTTTTGACTACTGGATTGCTCAACAGCAGCTTGCTTTGGGCATGCCACTCACCAGCCATGACAAGTACTCTGAGTTGGAAGAGATTTATAGGGTCATATAAACGTCCTGAAATATGAGCTTCCAGAGACAGTGTTCCCAGGAGAAATAAAATGTGTTTTCCAGGCATCTCTCCATACCTATGAAGGAGAAAGTCACAACATGAAAATGCTAATTTTTTGAATTACTGTCTCCTGGGTCTCAAGCTAATCAAGGGTTTGTTTCTGCAGTGACAAATGGCCTGCCCACCTTGGTTGATCATGGGCCTGTATTGTATGGAATGAACCCTTGGGTGCAGTGGATTAAAATGTCCCCATGCTCAAAGAGCATTTTCCTCCTTTAGCCACCCTTGCTGCCATGATTATCCAGCTGCTCACCAGCTGCTGCACAATTGCCGCAAATTAAACAGTTCCTCTGATTGCCTGGGGATGGTCAGGGGAAATATAATATTTTTTCTTAAGTTCAGTTGACATTTGCTGCAATAAAACAGCAATCACATAGAGAGCTTTAAAAAAATGTTATTCTTTCCCTGGAAGTAGATACCCCTCAAGCATGCCTACACAACCTGCACTGTTCTCACAGTCTCTGACAGTGTGGAAACCCCCCCCCCCGTGAGAGAGTTGAAAAGAATTATAACAAGGAAATAGGCTTTCTTAGTGGTGGGTTTTTTAGTTATAGAATGACCTACATCTAGGGTTGCCAAACATCCTGAAAAGCCAGAATTGTCCCAGATTCAAGGTTGGAAAAATTGTCCTGGCCAGTTAAATAAAAATCATGTTAAAGTCCCAGAGTTTTAAAACTTACTGATTGTGTATTATAACAAACCATTAAAATAAATTCAAACTCTTGCCATCAAATGAGCGATTTCCTGCCACATCGGAGTTGGAGTATACCTGGAGACAAATCTTAACGTCCTCGCTTCACACCACCACCCGATAAGTGCGACCAGTGTGTTTTCTGGAACTGAGGATGTTAAGAGTTTTCCGCGACACAACCTCTCAGAAGTACAACAGATCATTTTACAGTTGGAATTAAATGTTGTAAATAAATTCATTTATGTATTGATATATTTAATGTGAAAGTGTTTTATAGCTGTCATTATATTATGTTTGTTTTAGAAAAAGGCTATTTTGTAGATAACCCACTCACTTTTGTCAAGTATACTTCTGTCCCGGTTTTGTGGGAGAGAATTATGGCAACTCTACCTATATCCTGAAATTAATTAAATTACCTCTCTCCAGCCATTTAAGAGGGCAATAAAACCAAAACTCTTCAAGGAAGCCTTTAAAAACATTCTCCATCCTGATAGGGTTACTGCTTAATACACATTTTAAATCATATTTTTTATTATCACCTGCTTGTTCACCATGTTTATAGTCAATGTTGTGGTCTATGCAGGGGTGGGCTCTAAAAAAAATTACTACCACACTGTGGGCATGGTATGGTGGGAATGGCTAGGGAAAAGCCCTGTGTTGTACCTGAATTAGAACTACTTTATTTCAAAACTTGGATGGGCGAGATCATCCTGAATTTCTGCTACCTGCTGATGCCCACCACTGGGTCTATGGATGGGTGAGTTTTTGTATATGAATTAGGTTAGTTAGTTGGGGTTTATTGTTTGTATGCCGCCATCCTGAGTATTAAAGGTAAAGGTCACTCATGCTCGAAAGCCAGTCGTAACTGACTCTAGGGTTCAGTGCTCATCTCTGTTTATAACCGAAGAGCCAGTGCTGTCTGTGTCTGCAGACATTTCCTTGGTCATGTGGCACTTTGTCACTAAATTAGATGACTGGCTGGCCGACCAACCAACCAACCAACCAACCAACCAACCTACCTACCTACCTACCTACCTACCTACCTACCTACCTACCTACCTACCTACCGACCGACCGACCGACCGACCGACCGACCGACCGACCGACCGACCGACCGACCGACCGACCGACCGACCGACCGACCGACCGACCGACCGACCGACCGACCGACCGACCGACCGACCGACCGACCGACCGACCGACCGACCGACCGACCGACCGACCGAACGAACGAACGAACGAACGAACGAACGAACGAACGAACGAACGAACGAACGAACGAACGAACGAACGAACGAACGAACGAACGAACGAACGAACGAACGAACGAACGAACGAACGAACGAACGAACGAACGAACGAACGAACGAACGAACGAACGAACGAACGAACGAACGAACGAACGAACGAACGAACGAACGAACGAACGAACGAACGAACAAACAAACAAACAAACAAACAAACAAACAAACAAACAAACAAACAAACAAACAAGATAAAAAGAACCCTAAAAAATATTAGAACCCTCTGGTGGGGGCTCAAAACAGGATACTTTGTAGAGAGTTGCTTCACTATTGATAGCCAACACATGTAGATGCCTGTAGCAAAAGCAGGCCAACTCCACTTGGCACCATCCTGCCCAGATGTTTTATACTCCAGTTCCCATCCATAGGAACTAGTATGACCAAAGGCTGAGAATGATGGAGTCTCTCGTTTAAAATGTCTGACCATCCAAGGTTGCTTTGGAATGCCAGAAGACACTCGTTTGTTGTGCTGGCATTAAAGCAAATGCAATAGGTTGTTTTCTTCACAACTTCTCTATGTGGGAATGGAGAGTGTGTGGAATCTTCATATGAATATAAAGCTTCAAGTATTCTAAATGTAATACTCTAAGGACAGGGTGTGCTCATAAAAGTGTAAGATATGTTTAATGAACAAAATTAATTGGTGTGGGGGAATGCAGCAGAATGTAATGGAAGACCAGAATATTAAACAATGAAATGTTACTGTAAATATTATTTTACACTTGGATAAACAAGAAATGGTTTCTCTCTCTCCTCCATCCCTTTCCCCCTCCTTCTCCTTTTTTGTTACTCAGAGAGAGGGAGGGAGGGAGAGGATTCTAAATTATAGTTTAATTGAGGGATTGTGGTGACTGGGTTTATTTTCTCTTTTTTTGTTTAGTCATTATAAAATGTGCTTGAATGCTGATGACTGTGCCCTGAAAAATAATTTTTAAAAAATCAAAACACAGTAATTTCTTGTCTTGAAAATATTGTTTTGCCTGTTTTTTTTTAAACTGCTTTCCTTGATTGAATTTTTCTCTTTCGGTTGAATAAAGATATTTTATTAGTAAGGAAAAGGGCAGTGCAGTGTGTTAAATCAACCAAAGGGTTGAGATGAGGCAGAGTGATTGGAACAGAAGTGAGGAATAGAGTTTTAAAAGTTTCTTTTAGATCTAATTAGTCGTTTTGTGGGTTCCTGGCTCTGAATAATTGCTGGGGGATTTTGATTATTTGTTTCAATTTAGCAAAGTGTGAGGTAAGAACAGCAATAACAGCACAAAGGAATGGAAGAGATTAGCTCAAGTTTCAGACCCACCCCCTTCCCAGTAACTAGCACTTTGCATAATAAACACACTCTAAAAGCATTTAAATAGGAAAAAAGGTACTCTCACCTTATAGTTGTGATCTGCAGTCAGAAAAATAAATGAATACCTTGGAGTCATTACTCAGGAAGAAGTCCGCACATTGGTAGATTTCTCCGCAATGACATTCCGCACAGGCAAATGGCTCTGAGAAATCAAGTCCATTTCCATGTGACTTTTTTAGCCATTTGGGTCATAGGGGCTGTGGTAGCTCAGTGGTTAAGATGCTCACCTTGTTAGATGGAAGGCCGACAAGTTGGCAGTTCAAGACCCGGGTACTGCATGGTGGATTGAGTGCCCATCTCTGTCCCAGCTCCTGCCAACCTAGCAGATCGAAAGAAAGAAATTGAAAATAGATAAATAGGGACTGCTTTGGTGGGAAAAGATCTTGGGGACATAAATGGAGCCTCATTCGGGTGTCCCCTGAGTGGAGTTTCTCCAGCAAAAAGTCCTTTCAACCCAGAATAATATCTGGCATGAAGTTGTGGTTGTGGTTGCTGCTGCTGCTGTTGTTTGATATCACTTCACCCACTGGGTGTGCAGACCATGATGTGTACCCTCTGCTTTCACCTTGCCCAAGAGATCCAATGGAGAATCCTTTGGTGAGTTTTAGTCCTGGTCTAACATCATTGACAAGAGATGGGCAACACTGCTTAGTTAGACCTCTCAAGCCCCCACACCCCAACAAGACTTTCACCTGGCGGGTGGGGGTGGGGATAAATGGAAAAAGGTAAAAATAAAGTCTCATCCATGTTCAAGAGACCCCTCTTTAGTGCACAGAATAGAAGAAGACCTAACTACAATAGAACCCCGGATAACGTTATGACTTGGTTCCACAAGTCCCGTTGTTATCCGGTTTTTAACGTTGTGCGATACATTGATCACACAATGTTTAAAAAAGCCCTGTTTCCCTGGAGGCTGCAGGAAGCCAGAATGTCGGGATTTGAATCCTGACATTTTGGCTTGCTGCAGCCTCCAGGGAGGTGGGGGAACTTTGGAAACAGCTTGGATCGGGTCTCCCCACCTCCCTGGACCCGGCGGGGGATCAGAGACCCCAAAATTGGTAAAAAAAAAAACCATCCAATTTTTTTTTACCAATTTTGGGGTCTCTGACCCCCCCCCCCACCGGGTCCAGGGAGGTGGGCAGACCCGATCCAAGCTGTTTCTGGGCTTTCCCAACATCTTCAGCCAGTGCAGCAAGCCAGAATGTCAGAGTTCGAATCCCGACATTCTGGCTTGCTGCACTGGCTCAGGACGTCGGGGAAGCCCAGAAACAGCTTGGATCGGGTCTGCCCACCTCCCTGGACCCAGCGGGGGGGGGGTGGTGGTCAGAGATCCCAAAATTGGTTAAAAAAAGGACATTTTTAAAACCAATTTTGGGGTTTCTGCCCCCCCCGCCGCTGGGTCCAGGGAGGTGGGCAGACCTGATCCAAGCTGTTTCTGGGCTTCCCCGACGTCCTCAACCAGTGCAGCAAGCCAGAATGTCGGGATTCAAACCCTGACATTCTGGCTTGCTGCACTGGCTCAGGACGTTGGGGAAGCCCAGAAACAGCTTGGAACGTGTCCCCTGCCTGCTCCAGAGAGATCAGAGGACCCGATCTACAGCTGCAGGGTGGCTGGGGAAGCTGACGGGGACTCCCTGTCGGCTTCCCTAGCCACCCGCCCTTGCCTCTGCAGCTGTGGGGTGGCTGGGGAAGCTGACAGGGAGCCCCCCGTCAGCTTTCCAGCCTCCCCACCCCTGCCTCCATAGCTGCAGGGTGGCTGGGAAGCTGAACGGAGAACCCCGTTCAGCTTTCCAGCCACCCTGTTGCTAAGAACGACGGTATTGGATAACGTTAAAATCGCGTTATTCGATACAAGATTTTTCTGAAAATCTTGTAACGTTATGCGGTTTTAGTGCTATCCGATACTCGCGTTATCCGGGGTATTACTGTATTAGTATCAGACAATGGAGACATAAGAGAACAAAAATGGAAATTGCCTCAAGTGATGGAGATGGGGAAAAGAACTTTAACATTGGATTAATGGTAAAGCACAATCATATTAGGTTGTAACAGCCCCCTTCTACTGATACCCAGTGTTAATGCACACAAGTCTGTAATTTTCACAACAATAGTAAGTGCCTATCATAGCTATAATTTTAATGTAGCTTTCTACATTACCATTTCTTGTAATAGTAATCAAACTGCTTCCTAATATCCTGATTTTTTTTCCATTTAGCACCATGCAACTTATAGAAACCCTAACAGAGCTAATGAGATACTTAAGGAGTGGTTTTATTAAGTCCTCTTCCCATTGAGATCCCACAGCTGAGTGAGGATTTGAACCTAGGTCTCCTGGGTCCTACTCCATTTCCAGTGGCTAGGACAACATTTAAAAAACCCTCCCTCACTATTTGACTGGGAGAAATAATTTAAGATTGCCGTCTTCCAGTCAGCATCTTAACCACGTGAGCCACTGCTCACGTGGTTAAGATGCTGACTGGAAGACGGCAAGTCAGCAATTCGATACCTGGGTACTACACGATGGAATGAGCTTCCATCTATGTCCCAGCTCCTGCCAACCTAATGGTGTCTAGGCATGCCTGGCACATGTCCACGAAAACATCTGCAGACGCAGACAGTGCTGGCTCTTCAGCTATGAAACAGAGATGAGCACTGAACCCTAGAGTCAGATACAACTGGTTTTTGAGCAAGGGTGACCTTTACCTTTTAAACCCTTCTTATTACCCAAACCCTTCCAACTTCCATGCCTTTCATGGTCCTGTTTCACTTTGGCAACTAGTGCAACCAGATTTGGAAGCCCGAAGCAATGTCATAACATATAGTTTAATACCAGTTTACAATTTGGTTGTCCCACCATCTGTGGTGATGAAAGCATAATCATACCCATTTAGCAATTTAACACCACTGTAGGAACAGACAATTTCATGGTGGCTTGATGTGCCAAAGAGACTCCTGAAACCAGTAAACAATGCATATTTAATTAGCTGCCCACTTAGACAATCGCAACTGGCAGCAATTAATCACGGCCTTTTCATGTCGCATATGCAGTCTTGTCGGCAGAGCAAATGCAGAACTGCAACCCACCCACCGGGCTCACCAGTGACCTTTAGTCAGACCGGATTGAGATGACATTGAGTTGAGTTGAGACTCTGATAGAAGCGTCTGACTGCCTCAATCTGAGCACAGAACTCTGTTCAAACACATTTGCTATGGCTGAAGCAGCAATCTGTGGATTAAAGGTGCACATTGGGATTTGATTTCACCATCATTTTCTAACAGCTTGTGCCCTGAGACCAACCTACAATGACCCAAACCCAAATGCTGGTCCCAAGAATACCTGAAGAATGATGCATCCACTCACTCATGGAGATGCTACCTAGAGGTGGGTTTTTTTAGATTTTATGGATTACAAATAGCACCATTCTCCAGTTTACCTATCTTATTGGACTGTTCAAAACACTTGATTGTGATGCACCTGGGGAGAAACACCTAAATTAGAAGTCTTTGAGGTTTTGCTAGGTAAAACTGTACCCAGGATTCATTCTTGGAAGAAAGCTCCGAAATAACACGGGAGCATCAACAGGGAACTGGCCTGGAGCTTGAACTAGCTCAGCCTCAAAATCTTCTAATTTACACCTTACTCCTTGGCAAATGAATAAATAAATTTCATGTCAGAAATTACTCTGGGGGACGCCCCAAATGAGGCTCCTTTCATGTCCCCAAGATCCGTCATGCAGCACTTGGGTATCAAACCCTTACCTTCTAGTCTTCAAGCTCAACATTTTAACCACTAAGCCACCTCAGTGCACTCTTTAGTGCATCATAATGAGGTTTTTGATGTTAACCAGAGCATGAATAGCAATAGGTCCCAATGGCTTAAATCCGGTTGTACAGTTATACAATTGGTATAAATATTAAATACAAATAGCCATAAGTTAAGAAATCTCTGTACACCATATCTGTTGTACACTTGGTCACACAGCTTCATAGTCAACAGATCATGGGTGCAATCCTGTTGAATAATATAATAATAATTTTGTGTCAGAAATTATTCTGGGTTGAAAGGATTTTTGTGGGAGAACCTCCGCTCAGGGAATGCCCAAATGAGGCTCCTTTCATGTCTCCAAGAGCTGGGACAGGGATGGGCGCTCAATCTGTCATATAGTACCTGGGTCTCGAACTGCCTACTTGCCAGCCTTACAGCTAACAAGGCGAGCTTCTTAACCACTGAGCCACCTTGTGCAATTTGATGTTACACAAGTGGTAGTGCTAATTTTGGGCAAAAGGGTTATCCACAAAGCACTTCTGCAGGTGCATTGTGCAACATATCAAAGCAGGAACCACACAACTAGCTGTGCAATGAATTGCACAATTCTCATTGCCTGGTGGAATGTCAGGTTCAGTACCTTAATGTTGTGTCCAGGCAAACAGTGTTTCAGCCAATATCTACTGAGATTTTTTAACTTACAGAAATTCACCTCCAGGAGTTACACCATTTACACAACAGTGCAACAGGATTTCAGCCAATGTCTTGCCCTTGTATACCACCAGGCCCACCCCCCACCCCCACTGTGGTCAGACTTGGTTGCAATAAAGTGTTTCAGCCATGCTGGGGAACTGATAAAATGCACAGAAGATTTTAAACATTGGAAAAATGCATAGTAAAGCTTAATTTAAAGCAAGACAGCTTAAAAGCTTTATGGTTTTGATTGATGAGCAACCTGAGTTGAATTAATGGCTGATGGCTTTTTCAAAATCTGATATTCCTGCTTTCTGTTGTTAACAGTGAAGTTTGGCAGGCTGAACTATTTTATAAAAGAGAAGAAGAGAGAGCTTTGTTATGATATCGCATAGCATGGATATTAAGTAATGATAATAGTCCAAGGACGATGTTTACGAGAAAAATGGGTTCTTCAGTTAAAATGAATGTGATCATTGACTGTTGTAGGACTTACACCCCACACCCACCCACCAATATTTGATGGGGAGTGAGGGGACAAAGTATGTTTAAAATGCAAGTGCATCAAATAGCATTCAAGTGTCATCATGCCGCTAAACATGCATACATTTCTCCTGGGTAGCTCTCAGAAAGAACAATAAAGTGAAAACAAATAGGATTATGACACAACATCTCAGAACAAACAGGAGGCAGAGCGAACCAGCATTCTAACTTTGTGTGGAAATTGTTGGGCATAAACAAGGAAAAGTTTAAACACAGGAAGGCAAGAAAAAGTATCACACAGTAAAAGATAAATGTATCCCCTCAAATGTTTCCCCTTGTGACCTTACAAGGTTGATAACTGGGTGACTGTTAGCTCTTGAGACTTCAATGTCCATGACTCTCTTTTGCTCAGTAGACCTTGGGAGACTGAAATGTTTGAAGTAATCCAACTGTCCTCATTGTCGTTGTCGTCGTCATTGGCATCGCTGGTGTTGTTGTTGGTGGTGGTGGTGGTGGCGGCGGCGGCAGTGGCAGTGTCGGCAGCGTCAAGTCACACAGTTGAATCTGATGGATCACAACACAACAGGCTCCTCTGTTATCTTCTATCATCTGCCATCCTCCATAGTCTGCCCACATCCACATCTGGCATGATCAACGCTAGAACCTAACCAAGAGGGTGAGATTTGCTAATTTACAATTCTGACGTTTTAGGTAGAATCAGACCAGATTTGGGTTTAGCGCACTTGATTTAGTATAGGACACATGGATTAGACCAAGTAGCAGATAATATTTATTTATTTATTGTGATCTAGTGTAATCTCTAAAAAAAGGTAACACTATGAACTAAGCTTTCTTGTTTGTGTCCCTTTTCTTCTGGAATAAGCTTGATACAGAGGTTCACCACATATTATGCCTCTCAGTTTTTAGGAAGATAATAAGGACAGAATTAGATAAAGCTGCCTTTTATTAGTGGTGAATAGTGCCCTGAGATGGCCAAATGGGTTTTAATCTCTGCAATTCTATTTAATGGTGTAGGTTCATTGTTTTTAGCTAGTGACAGGTTTTAATAGTACCTTTAAATTTTTATTGTATTTATTGCACAGTGTGTTTTATTGTATGGTTTTATAGTTTGTTGAGAACCGCCAGAGACTTGATAACACTATCGGAGTAGCATAAAAATGGAAATGAATGAATTAATAAATGAATTAGTGAATAAATAAATGAATGAATTGTGGGAATCATAGTGTTTTCTTCCAAGGCCATGGTAGAGATGGTGGGGTTCGCTATATAATAATTTCATATTCTGGGTTGAAAGGATTTTTGCGGAAGAAACTCCGCTTAGGAAATGCCCAAAAGATGCTCTTTTCATGTCCCCAAGAGCTGGGACAGAGATGGGCTCTCAATCTGTCATGCAATACCCGGGTCTCGAACTGACAGTTTGCCAGCCTTTCAGCTAACAAGGTGAGCTTCTTAACCACTGAGCCACCACAGTCCCTATTGTGGTTGATAAAATGCCACCTACCCTATAAAACCATGGGCAAGCTACACAGACCTAGAATGCCAAAATGGAATAGCTAACCATTTCCTGAATATCCTCTACCTAGAAAACTCTGGAAAGGGTCATCATAAGTTGGAATCAAGTTGATTGTTTATTATTATTATTATTATTATTATTATTATTATTATTATTATTATTATTATTATTATTATTATTATTATTATTATTATCAGTGGCGGCGGCAGCGGCGGTGGTGCCATCGTCGCCACTGCCGCCTTCGCCGTCATCATCGTCTCCATCGGCGGCGTCTTCATCGGCGGCGTCTTCATCGGCGGCATCTTCATCAGCGTCCTCGGCGACGTCAACATCGTCGTCATCCAAGAAAAGCATCATGAGATGCAATTCATCAACATTTTTAAATGGATTTTGATATTTAACAAGTATTTTCCCATTCATGAACCTCCAGATGATTCACAGCTTGCTGGATGATTCATTCATTCACAATTAAATGATGAATTGCAAATATGGGTATGACATGGGCTTTCAGTTTCTGCGTATTAATAGGAAAATTCCACAGAGCGTTAAGTGCCGCTTGAGACATCATGCCATGTAAATTAAAGTAGATGCTTTAATTCCTGTTTGCCCTCATGCATCTGGAGTTGGTTTATCATCAGCAAGGCTCAGAAAACAAGAGGGCACGAAGCTACCTCTTTTTAATGGTTTGCCCAAGTTTTTTGGCCATCAAGGCATATAGTGGAAATGGGTTTGCCATACTAGCACTAGGATTCAGACTAGGGCAGTGATGGTGGACATTGGCACTCCAGGTGTTCTTGGACTTCAATTACTAGAGGCCGAAGTCAGCATTCCAGTTGATCAGGGCTTCTGGGAATTGAAGTTCAAGAACACCTAGAGTGCCAAGATTCACCATCACTGGACTAGGGAGAGATGGGTTTGAAATCCCATTCAATCTCAATGTTAATTGGCTGGCTTTCCTCTGGAATAAGCTTCCTACAGACGTTCACCAGGCATCATCCCTCTCAGTTTTTAGGAAGCTAATAAGGACAGAGTTAGATAAAGCTGCCTTTTATTAGTGGCAAATATTTTGTGTGTGCTTGCTATCTGAACCATTCCCATCCCAGTGGCAAAGATGGTCAACACATGGCTGGGCAGATATTTGGGCTTTAGTTGGTCCCAGCCAAAGTGACCAATGGAGACATCGCTAGCGCCTATAAAATTTAAGCAAACAGAATAGCAATTCTGCTAGCAGTGGTTGATATCTCCTAAGGCTCATTTTGCATGGAAGGAGAAAGCAATCGCTGTGTAAATATGTAACTTCCATTAATTCTAAATCCAGATTAACAAATGGGTTTAGGCCAAGGAATTCGTCCTTGCTACTTATCCATTTAACCAAAGGTGGTGGGGATTTTCTGTATGCAACACATGTATTCTCTCATTGAGATATGATCCCTTGATTCTCTCTTCAATAGTTCAGCTCTGCCATTTAATTAATTAATAAATAAAAATAAATAAATAAATTTAAGCTATGCTGGGCAAACCTTCCTTGTGGTCCCAGACTGTCACGCAGTGGAGGGAATGGAAAGCCACTTCTGAACACTTTGTCCCTAGAAAACCCTGGAAAGGTGTTCCTGTATTTCAGAATGGTTTGGCAGCACATTATAAGAACCTCTCTTACTTGCTGGAAAACTCAGTCAACAGTTTGGGAATTGAGGTCATAATGATCATGTCACGGTCTTCTTTGCTCAAAAGCCATGTCTGACTGTAGGGAGAAGTTCTCATCTCTGTTTACAGCCAAAGAGCCAATGCTTTCTGTGTTTTTAGATGTTTCCGTGGTTATGTGGCAGGCATGACTAGACTCTGGAGCACACTGTTAACTTTCCTGGTGAAGTGGTCGCTATTTATCTACTTGCAATTTCTTGTTTTCAAACTGCTAGGATGGCAGGAGCTGGGACAGACAACAGGCTCCTCCATCGTGCAGGACTCAGATTTCAAACCTGCTGACCTGCTGACCTTCCAATTGTCAAGCTCAGCATCTTAAGCCATTATAAAGTACTGAACCATAACACTGAGAACCCTCTCTGGGCAGTTCATAAGGTAATTATGCATTTTGCCGCCAACATTTTGTGTACTCATTTTATTGACTTCGGAAGGATGGAAGGCTGAGTCAACCTTGAGCCCATTGGGATTGAACTTGGATTGTGAGTGGACGCTTGACTGCAGTACTGAAGCTTGATTGCTGAGCCTAGGGGCTCTTTTTAATTTATAATGAGAATTCTACCATCAGTCTACATAGCAGCTGCTCATTTTACTCTGTAGTCCTTTGAGCAATTTAATTGAATATTCAGATAAAAAAATTATAACTTGTTCAACCAGTATGGTCATTACTGGTTCTTTACTGCAGACCAGAGTACGGCTTCGACAACATGGAGTTACCTGAAAGGGCATGGTCAAGAGTCTAGGATTTAGACGAACAGGATTTTAATTTTAGACAAAAGTGCTGGTCAAATTACACTGCAGTGTGCGTCTTTCTTCCTCCTGTGGATGCTAAATATTTCAGTGCAGGTATTTCATCAATAATTTCTCATCCCTTCTAACAGATGAGCTGTTACTAGCCTCCGTGCTTAACAGCTACCAGCTTGGGCATTGCACAACTTAGTCTTGTCATCATGTTTCCACTTCCTACAATTAAATATATTTCCTACTCCCTCTTTGGGGGATGGGGGGGGTAGCCAGAGATAGGTATGACAGAATTTCAGCAGTAGGGAAAAAGAAGCATGCAGAAATCCATGTTACTTTGATGCCTGAGATGAATGACAAAATGGCGTTCCCACTTGCCTATCCCACTGCATCAAAGATGTACATCCAGTCTGATCTTCTAAGACTTTGTCACAGTTGCCCACTCCTAACACTGCCACCAGATGCAGCTGACTCACTCTGCCTTATGGTAGGACCAATTCTGTCAAATGTATGCCTACAGGGCGCATACTAAAGACAAGAGATGTCCCGCATCCTAGGTGCTTAACAGGAAAACAAATCAAGGAAGTCAGAATGAGGTTGGATGATGGAGTCTGATTTCAGTCTGAGGTTTACTGAGCTTGTCTTGGGCTTTCAGTTCTTGTATGATGCAAAAAAAAAAAAAATCATAGAATAACTGAGTTGGAAGGAGCCTTTTAGGCCATGACGATCAACCCCCTGCTCAATGTAGGAATCTGAATTAAAATAGATATGACAGATGGTTGTCCACTTTTCTCTTGAATGCTTCCAGTGTCTGGTTGCTCACCACCTCTTGAGGCAGCTGGTTCCACTATCATACTGCTCTAACCGTTAAGATGCTTTTCTTGATATTGAGCCTATATCTAGCTTCCTTTAGTTTGAGCCCATTATTACACGTCCTGCACTATGGGATGACTGAGAACAGTTCCTGCCCCTTCTCTTTATGAGCATCTTTCAGGTATTTGAAGAGTGCTATCATCATATCCTTTCTCAACCTTCTTTACTCAAGGATAAACACTCCCAGTTCCTTCAATCTTTCCCTATAGGGTTTGGTTTCCAGACCTCTGATCATCCTTGTTACCCTTCTCTGTACCTGCTCCAATTTGTTTGCATCTTTCTTAAAGTGTGATGCCCAGAATTGGACACAGGACTCTTGATGTGAGGGACTGCAGTGGATCAAGTGGCTATTATGCTGACTGGAAGGTGGCAGGTTAGCAGTTTAATACCTGGGTATTGTATGACAGAATGAGCACCTGTCTCTGTCCCAGATCCTGCCAACCAAGCAGTTCGAAAGCAAGAAATGCAAGTAAATAAATAGGGACCATTTCTGTGGGAAGGTAAACAGCATTCCATGCTGTTCAGGCATGCCTGCAACATGTCCATGGAAACGTCTGCAGATGCAGACAGTGATGGCTCTTAGGCTATGAAACAGAGAAGAGCACTGAACCCTAGAGTTGGATACGATTGGCTTTTGAGCAAGGCTGACCTTTACCTTTACTCTTGATGTGGTCTAACTAGTTCTGAATAAAGGTGGTCATGACTAGACATGGAATGCTGTTTACCTTCCCACCAAAGTGGTCCCTATTTATCTACTTGCAATTTCTTGCTTTCGAACTGCTAGGTTGGCAGGAGCTGGGACGAAGATGGTTGCTCATTCCGTCCTGCATTATTCTGGTATCGAACTGCTGACCTGCTGCCTTCCAGTCAGCATCTTAGCCATTTGAGGGCTAAAAGTGTATATATATTACATTTCTGAAATGCCTTGTAAGCCTTATAAAGTGAAACATTTCCCCTCTTACTCCGAATGCAAGGAGATGCACAAAGACTGCTTCCATTGAGGCAACCGAATCAGACAAAATCCTTTTCCACCCGGTCTCCACTCCTTTCTCTTATGAATGGAGGTTTCAGGCCGCTGCTGTATATTATCCTGCAGAAAAAGGCACTTGGATGAAAATGCATTTTCTAAATACATCATTATGGTGCACTGCTACTGCCGAGCAAGTAATTTCTCAGGTTGCGTGTGATAAATCTATCGGCAGCCCTCGATCATCTGGTGTCCCTAGACCCGGTGAAGCACACAACAAAAAGTTAATTAGAGTGGTGCTGCTGAGTACAAGAACACCTACAGAGGATGTTTCCGTAGCTCATGGCGGTTCAACCAAATGGTTACTCACAATGATTTTTATTATTAATAAATGTGCTGCATAGTAATTATAGACTTTTTACAAGCAGCTCAGGCTCATCAGCAGTATCGTTAAAATGCTACGCCGCTCAGAGAGTCCTGCTTTAGCAGAAGGTTTCGGTACCAATAATGAAATTTGTTATTCTTATAAATAATGATGCGGTAGATTTGGAATAGCCCAGCGACGCTCATCGTAATTGGCATGTGCTGTTACTGGCAATGCTTGATGAATTTTGCCGTTGCAGGCTTAAATTAAACTAGCCAACCCTCATTTAGTTTCAAGTGAAAGGCCAGACATTCTGTGCCCGCCCACCCTTCCTTCCTTCCTTCCTTCCTTCCTTCCTTCCTTCCTTCCTTCCTTCCTTCCTTCCTTCTTTCTGCTTCTTTTCTTCTGGCAACGGGACTCAAGGCAGCTCACACTTTATCACTGAAACCAGAAGATACAAAAAGCTCACCTGTACTTGTCTAGAGTAGAGGTGGCCAAACTTGGTACCCCAGGTGTTCTTGGATTTCAATTACCAGAAGCCCAAGTAAGCACACCTGCTGATCAGGCTTCTGGGAATTGAAGTCCAAGAACATGTGGGTCAACAAGGTTGGCGACTTCTGGTCTAGAGTTATACAGCAGTTTTATATTGCTTTAATGGATATGGCACTATCCTATGATAATCTGAGATTCAGTTGGGTGAGCTATTCAAATTCTCTGCTAGACAATTCTAGCAACTATGAACTGTAGCATACAATCTCTGAAGCAAAGAATTCAAATTTATCACTGACACAGGATCACATGAGATGGAATCGTGGTATCAATCTGATTTACCTGTCTAGGACATAAATTCTTATTCCTTAGTTTCTACTGTTATTTGACCTACTGTGTCTTGTTTCTGGCTCATAAGTCTTCTTAACCAACTGTCCATATCATCCTGGGATGAAAATATTGAAATACTACACCCAATGGAGAAAATGCGATCAATTGTCTGAATGGTTTGGATTCCAATCTATTTATCTAATATCATATTGTGCTCCTCTGTAATCTTTATCTTCACATCTGTGCCTTTGAAGCCCATCTCATCTACAACTGCTCCCCATGACTCTTTGCTCTAGCAATCAAGACCTTGGCCAACACAACAGACAATAACTCAACTATACCAAGTATAAATACAGAAAGAGGGGAAAGGAGAATTTTTCTCAGTTCAGATGACAAGGAGTGATACATCATCTGCTCTGACCCTCTCAGAGGGGGGCACGATGCAGTCTGGGAGATTTCCTCAAGACATAAAATAGATGGTCCTTTGGAAAGAAGGCTGGGGTTGAAAATAATAAAAATGAGAGCTCATTTCTGTACATTTTCAAATGAGAAAAACCCCATACTTTGGTGGGACAAACTATAAGACTTTAAAAATTAAAGTATGGGGAAATCCAAAACTGAGAGATTTATCCCTCTAGTTCTGAGGCCTTGAGTACTTAACTCTTCAAATTAATGCTGCTACAGGTTAGCTTCCCTCCTTCCCTCTCTCTTTTTTTCTGAGGAATAGTAAAGGCCTTAACGTTGACTTAGACTTCCATCCTTCTGAGGTTGGTAAAATGAGGGCCCAGCATGTTGGGAACAAAATGCTGATTAACTTGTGAACTGCCCAGAGAATGCACTTAGCACTATGGGGTGGTATATGAGTGTGATTGCTTGGCTCTGCTTCTACTAAAACTGTGCCAGAGCATTTATACAATAGAAACTAAGAAGAAAAGTGTTTGCTGAAGATGAGAGTTTAGTCCACAAAGTAACTTTTCTGAATACTGTTCCTGAGATGAGTCTTACTAGCTGTGCCACTGTCTAATGAAATGTGCTCTGCAAATCTATCCAGTGTTCAGAATTCAGTACACATCTGAACGAGATAATTTATTTCTGTCTAAGAGACATATGAACAACAAACTTGGAGTGTCAAGTAAAATCTGCTGAAAGTGTTATTTTTTCTTTAACCATAGTAATGTAAGTGATTGCTATGACCAGTGCGTTATCTTGGCAGAACTCTATCAGTCTTTGGCCTGCTTCATTCTGTGTTCCAAGACCAAACTTGCCTGTTATTCCATTTACTTTTTGATTTCCTACTTTGGCATTCCAGTCTCCTATGATAATGTGGACATCATTTCTTGGTGTCTGTTCTTTTTTTTTTTATTTTTTTTTCAATTTTTTTTTATTTTTTTTGCAATATTAAAAATAAACCAACAAAACAGTCTACAAAACATAAAAGAAACAATTACACACACACAAAAAAAGTAGTTCCCAAGTACATCCTACAACGTTAAAAAAAATGAGAAGAGGAAGAGAGAAGAAAAAAAAATACATGTCAATATAATATAATGTAATCAAACGTTATTTTTTATACATTTGCTATACTATATATTTTCATCCTTATATCCATTCTCCTCTTTAACCACCATATTACAACTTTAATATTTTGTACATGGTTCCTACCACCCAGTGCACTACAGTCCTTGAGTCTACCAGCCACTCCTTTTACAACTCATTCATTCTGCCAAAAATACATTGTATTCGGAGCAGGTTTTTCTCCTTTATTATCCATCAATGTGTGTTGCAAAAAAGGCTTCCAAATGTCCCAAAATCTATTTTGTTTTATTAACCCCCTTTTTATATTTAGTTCCCATGTAAGTTTTTCATTTAATGCCATATCCCAAACATCAACATACCATTTACCAATTTCTAAATTCATATCACCTTTCCAATTTCTGGCTACTTGTTGTCTCGCCAATGTCAAAAAAATAGACAATAACTCTTTTATATTTTCCTCTAAATTCAAATCCTCTAAATCCGTTAATAATACTATTTTTTCATTCAACTTTAAACGGATATTTAAAATTTTTTCTACTTCTTGTTCCATTTTATGCCAGAAATTGGAAATAATTTTGCAATCCCACCACATATGTTTGTATGTCCCAATTTCCTGATGACACCTCCAACATTTTTTCGAATTGCTACTATTTATTTGATTTAATCGAACTGGCGTCATATACCATCGCCACAACATCTTGTAGTTGTGTTCTTTAACTTTTGTAGACAGATTTCGCATCATCCTACTTTTCCATTTTTTCTTCCAGTTCTTATCTGTAATAGTAATACTCAAGTCCGATTCCCACATTCTTTTAAGGGTATCCTGGGATTCATCCATGTTGTTTATCATTTTATATAATTTACTTACTATTCCTTTTATCCCCATTGAACCTCTTCTTATTTTATATACCATCTCCTCGAAGTCTGTCAACTGCCTTATTGGCTGTAATTTCATTTTATATTGTTTATTCCACTTATCCAACGTTAGTATCTGAAGCCAGTTCAGTTTTAATTCCTTATAAATTTCTTTTTTTGTTTTTTCATTCTCAATTTGATCCAGCCAATCTTTTAATAAGATTATATCATATTTATACATAATATTTTTTATTAATTCTAAATTTTTAACTGGAAATGTTTTAAGATCTTGCAACTCTAATATTGGAGAGGTGTTTGGTGCCAATTTATCTTTCAACTTTATCCAAACATTTATCATAGATTTTAGGACATTATTTCTTGGTTTTAAATCAAAAACTGTATTTTCCAGAAATTCTCCCTTTGCACACACATTACTATCTTTCATTTCTATCTCCCTCCATATGAGGTCCTCTATCGTTAAAAGTTTTACCAAGCCTTTAATTTGGAACGCCCTGTAATACGATTTAATATTAGGTAATCCCAAACCACCCTCTTTCTGCGATTTATACCATAGGCTTTTAGGTATTCTTGCTCTTTTCCCTCCATTACAATAATCATTCAATAGATTTTGAAAAACTCCTAGTTCTTTTTCAGATTGTTTAATTGGAAGGACTTCAAATAAAAAGTTAATCTTGGGTAATAAACTCATTTTACAAATTGCTATTCTACCAAACCAGGAGGTCTTCAATACCCTATATCGAACAATTTTCTTCTTAATTTCCTCTTTCACTTTATCATAGTTTAGTTTCTTCAATTCCTCTACATTGTCAGCTATGTTAACTCCTAAATACTTTATACTTTTCCTAATTTGAATTTTAAATTTTTCCTTAATTCTCCCTATCTCTTCCTTATTTAATTTACTAAAGATTGCTTCTGATTTCCCCCAATTTATTCTCAGGCCTGTTATCTCTTCAAATTTTTGCAAATGATCTTGTATCTTTTCCATATTTTTTTATAGGATCTTTCATTATAATTAAAGTATCATCTGCATACAAACTTATTTTTGTTCCATTTATCCCTTCTATGTTCGTATCACTCCTTATAGCTCTAGCCAATAATTCCATAGCCATTATAAACAAAATGGGGGAAAGAGGACATCCTTGTCTCATTCCTGCTTTAATTTCAATATCTTCTGTAAATGAGTCATTTACTCTTACCTTGGCATAACTACTTTTATAAAGTTGATTGACTACATTTTTAAATTTTTCCCCAAATTCTACTTTTTTAATTATTTCCCTAATAGTGACCCATTGTAAAGAGTCAAAAGCTTTAAAAATGTCTAAAGATAATAATCCTATTTTACCTTCTTTTCTCTTGTTTATTTGTAACAAATTTAACACCCTTCTTATTAAATCAGACATATATCTTTCCTTTAAAAAACCTGCCTGATCTGTATGTATATATTCCCCCAGAAAACTATTTAACCTATTAGCCATAATTGCTGTGAAAATCTTTGCATCTTGATTAATTAAAGAAATTGGACGATATGAGTCAACCAGTTCTAAATTTTTTCCTGGTTTTGGTATTAATACTATGATAGATCTAAGCCATGAATTTGGAGATTCTCCCCCCTCCAAAATATAATTATATAGCCTGGTTAATTTAGGAATAATAATTTGTTTAAATTCTTTATAAAATTCAGCTGGTAATCCATCTTCTCCTGGAGTTTTCCCTATTTTCAATTTATTTATAACATCTAATATCTCTTTCTCTGTAATTTGTTCTTCCATTTTAGCCCTATGTTCTGCTTTTATACTCTCCCCCTTGTGTTCTTGTAGATATTTTTCTAACTTGCTTAAATTTATTTTCTTATCTGTGTACAAATTTTGATAAAAATTTTTAACTATGTTAAGTTTCTCTACTATTTTATTACACCTTTTCATATCCTCCCTTATTAAAGTTCCAATCTCCCCTTTTTCCTTCTTCTCTTTCACTGCTTTTGCTAACATTTTTGAACTTTTATCACTATACTCAAAATATTCCCTTTTCAGATAAATTAAATCTCTTTTAATTTTTTCAATATCCCTTCCTGCTATCTCCTTCTGTAATAGTTGTATCCTTTCTAAGGTCTTCTTCTCCTTTGTTTTGGCATGTTTAATTTGCAATAATTTAATCTCTTTTTCCAACTCCAGTTGTCTATCTTTATATTGTTTATTTTTTAAACTCTTAAATTTAATACACTCACCCCTGAATACTCCTTTCATTGCATCCCAAATTACATTAAAATTTGTTTCATTGTTATCGTTAATTTTCCAAATTTCTTCCCAATTTTTCATTATCTGATCTTTTATCCCCTTGTCTTTAAATAATTTCGGATCATACCTCCAAGTTCTTATATTACTTTTATTTATTTTAAATTGTAATTCCACCATTACTTTGGCATGATCCGATTCCTTAAAAATTCCTACTTCTACATCATTTAAATCCTTCAATATATTTTGTGTTACAAATACATAGTCAATCCTAGAATATGAATTATACACCTGGGAATAATATGTATAAATTCGTTCTTCCCCTTTCAATTCTCGCCAGGAATCTTTCAGTCCAAACTTTTTTATCCACTCATCCAACAATTTAGCTTTCCATCCTTTTCTATAATTAGTTATATTAGTGCAATCAATATTTGACCTTGTTAGGTTAAAATCTCCGGCAACTATCATTCTATCACAGTTTTCTTTTATCAAAATATGACTCAATTTAGTCAAGAATTGGTCTTGATTCTCATTTGGTGCATAAACATTGACCAACAATATTTCTTCTTCTTCTATACTTCCAGCTATAATCAAATATCTGCCTTCTGGGTCCCCTATCATTTTTGTTTTCGTAAATCCCAATCTTTTCGATATCATAATCGCCACCCCCCTTGCCTTGGAAGAACCAAAGGCCTTTTCATAGTACTGAGTCCAACCAAGATACAAATTATTTTTATCCGCCGCTTTTTGATGCGCTTCCTGTAAAAAAATGATGTCCGCTCTATCTTTTCTTAGGGCCATTTCCAATCGTTTACGTTTAGTAGGACACCCTGCCCCTTTCACATTCCATGACAATATCTTAATATTTTTCATGTTTTAACGTTATTTAACCTTTTAAGAAATAGCTGGCAGACTTCAAAGGACGTGTTACCCACTACCCACAATTTAACATATATTACACAAAAATACATATAAAAAACAAAAAATTGATAACCCCCTTCTTTTTTCAAAAAAAAAAAAGCACCTCTACTAATAAGAGAAGGGGGGAGGGGAGTCATGTGGTTACAAAACTTGATCATTCTTCAGTAGTACTTCAGCTGCAGATGTTACACTATCTTAATCGCCTCCAGTTGCTCCTTGAGCCTCTTCAGTTGTGGATTCTGATTTTTTTGCTGTGTTTGCTCCTGCCAGTGATAATGCTTCTTTGAGCTCCTTCCACTCTTGTGTTCCGTTTTCCAGAATCTTTGCTTCTACTAACACATCCAACACGTATGAATCTTCCTTTATATAAAAGGTTTTCCCCAGATGCACAAACCTCATCTGTTTTGAAAATTTCCAATTATATAAAATTCCTTTATCTCTCAATTTTTTTGTAACAGGCTTAATTTGATTTCTCCAAATTCTTTCCTCAAATGCTATATCATTGAAAATTTCAATATCCACTCCTTCCATTTTGAGAATATCCGGACCAGCATTTTTAATATAAGACATCAATCTTAATTTTGCACTCAAATCTGCAAATTTTAAAAGCACATTTCTAGAACCTGTTTTATATTTCTTTGGACCCAGTCTATACACACTCTCAATGTCCTCAGGTGCAAAATCCCTCCCCATTTTCAATTCATTCAGCCATGTCAACAGTCTTAATTTCAAACTGTCCGGTTTATTCTCAGGGATTTTTCTAATTATCACATTTTTCCTTCTTATCTGATCTTCCAGATATGCCATTCTTTTTTCATGGTCAATCAATTTATTTGCTTTTTCTTTCTCTCTTTCTCTCACCTCCACAACTTCTTGTTTTAGTTCCACCACCTCCTTTTTTACTGTATCCATTGATTCTTTCATTTCCCCCATCTGCTTCTGTAATTTATTCATTATTTCAGATGTGCCTTTTAACAAGTTTGTTGACGAGTCTTTTATTTCTTTTTGAAGGATCTCGATAAGTTCTTGTTGCTCCTTAACTCGTTGAGTTTCTGCAGCCTGTAGTCTATCAAACAATTGTTGTTTAAATTTGTCATAATTTTTCTCAACATTTTCTTCATGTTGTTTCATCCATGTTGACAAGACTTCACTTAAATCAGATTGAGGTTTGTCTTTTTCACTTATTTTCTTTTTTATGGCCCCCTGTTCAGCCTTTGACTCCATTTCTTGCTCTTGATGTGATTTTTGATTTCGTTGTATTGATTTGTCTCTGTGTTGTTGAAACTGGTCTCGTCGTTGTTGTTGATGATAAGCCTTCTCCCTTAATCTTTGCAATTCCTCCGCCTCATCAATTTCTTCCTTCAATGATTTCACCCTTCCTTGCTCTCTTCTTGTCAAACGTCCAATTCTTACCCAAGCAGGGTTATCTTGTCTATCTTCCAAAGATTTATCCCTTCTTTTACTCATCCAGATAACATTCACCAGAGCAGAAAACAATTATTAAAGTTCCATGAATATCCAGCAACAGGAGTCCAAAAATCACTAAGCCGAAGGGGAAGACCAAACAAAGATAACAACAGCAATCCTCAATTTCACTTTGTTATTCCAGTAAGCCGTATCCACAAGAGGGGGAAAAAAAACAATTCTTCTGCCAGCAATTATTCAAAGCAATACAAAGTCTAAACAGTTTAATTGGTTGCTATCGAAGTTTTGTAGTTAGTAAGTGAAGGGGTGAGGACTTTTGCTCCTCAAGCCAACAATCTTAAGGAAAAAAAGTATATCCAAACTTTCCCTTGACTTAAAATTGGCTTGGAATTGTCTTCACCCCACCCCCACTTCATTAAAATGCTTACAATTCAGCCAGCCAGCTTGAGTCCATTATCTCCGGTGAAACAGTCACAGCAATCTTTTAGTTAAAAACAACTTTTAAATATTCAAGGCAATACAGAATCTAAACAGTTTAATTGGCTGCTATCGAAGTTTTATGGTTGGTAAGTAAAGGGGTGAGGACTTTTTTTAAAAGTTAATTGCCAGGCAGCAGCCGGGAAGAAATAAAATAAATATCTTATCTTCCGTCTCGGCATTCGCATTCCCACACACTCAAGGCAACAATTTTAAGGAAAAAAGTATGTCCAAACTTTCCCTTGACTTAAAATTGGCTTGAAATTGTCTTCACCCCACCCCCACTTCGTTAAAATGCTTACAGTTCAGCCGGCCAGCTCGAATCCCTTATCTCCGTTATCTCCGGTGAAGCAGCCACAACAAACTTTTGGTTGAAAACAGCTTTTAAAAAGTTCCCCTTGACTCTATAATCCTTATGATCCTTTTATTACATTCTTAAAGAGACTGTAACTACTTTTATTCCACAAAATGTGGCTCCGTTTTTGCAGCTGAAGAAAAAACAAACTCTCAGGTCTCCATCTTGGCTCCTCCTCCTGGTGTCTGTTCTATGAAGTGTTCTAAGTCTTCATAGAACTGGTCAATTGTGGCTTCATCTGCACTAGTGGTTGGTGCATATATTTGGATTACAGTGATATTGAATGGCTTGCCTTGTATTCTGACTGACATCATTCTATCATTTTTGAGATTATATCCCATTACTGCTTTTCTCACCCTTTTATTGACAATTATGGCTACTCCGTTTTTTCTGAGGTTTTCTTGTCCACAGTAGTAGATATGATGGTTTCCAGAGCTGAATTCGCCCATCCCTGTCCATTTTAACTCGCTGATTCCCAAGATGTCAATATTTATTATTTCCATTTCCTTTTTTACCACTTCCAGTTTTCCCTGGTTCATAGACCTCACATTCCATGTCCCTGTACAGTATTGTTCCTTGCAACACTGTATTTTTCCTCCCCCTTTCCTGTCCCTCCCCTTCTTTTGATCTGCTGTGCTAAGCATCCTGTTTCATCTAAATTGCCCCATTTGTTTTGCCTTTTGTTTTGGTCCATAGGGTTCTCTTGGCAAAATTCCTGACGTTGGTTTGCCGGTTTCTACGTCAGTATCTTCTCATCATACATGTTATCACAGTTTAAACAAAGTATTATCATGCATATTATCACAGTTTAAACAATATCAGACTAAAATAGCTAGTTAGCATTGATTATATGAAGTTATGAAGTCCAATATATAAAGTCTCTACTGTAAGATCAGTATAAGTCTCTGCTGTAATTTCAGTATTGTTCGAGTCAGTTATTTGTAAAGTCTCTAAAGTCAACTAAATTCTTGTAACTGAATTACTTATCGTATGCCTGCAGCTACTTGTTTCTGGTTTTGCATCGCTGGATCGGTAGCGCGAGTCTTTTTTGCCACCCAACCTGTGGGTCTTTACCCTCCGGCTTTACCCTCCGGCCACAGGACACTGGCCTCTGGTGCGCTGGTCGGTGGCGCGCTCCTTCCCTCGCCCGACCCGACCCGACTCTTCACCTCCTCCTCGCTCTTCCCCTCCGGCCACAGGACAATGGCCCCTGGTGCGCTGGTCGGCGGTGCGCTCCTTCCCTCGCCCGACCCAACCCGACTCTTCACCTCCTCCTCCTCCTCGCTCTTTCCCTCCGGCCACAGGACAATGGCCCCTGGTGCGCTGGTCGGTGGCGCGCTCCTTCCCTCGCCCGACCCGACCCAACTCTTCACCTCCTCCTCGCTCTTCCCCTCTGGCCACAGGACAATGGCCCCTGGTGCGCTGGTTGGCGGCACGCTCCTTCCCTCGCCCGACCCGACCCTTCACCTCCTCCTCCTCCTCGCTCTTTCCCTCTGGCCACAGGACAATGGCCCCTGGTGCGCTGGTTGGCGGCACGCTCCTTCCCTCGCCCGACCCGACCCGACTCTTTACCTCCTCCTCGCTCTTCCCCTCCGGCCACAGGACAATGGCCCCTGGTGCACTCTCTTCCAGCAACACAAGAGGAGACTTTACACATGGACATCACCAGATGGCCAACATCGAAACCAGATTGATTACATACTCTGCAGTCAACGATGGAGAACTTCCATACAATCAGCAAAAACAAGACCAGGAGCAGATTGTGGCTCAGATCACAACCTACTGATTGCAAAATTCAGGCTTAGACTAAAGAAAATAGGAAAAACAATTAGGCCAGAAAGATATGACCTAGAAAACATTCCTTGGGAATACTCAGTGGAGGTGTGGAATAGATTTAATGGCTTGGACCAGATAGACAGAGTGCCAGAAGAATTATGGACAGAGATGCGGGACATCATGCAGGAGGCAGCAAGGAAAACCATACCAAAAGAAAAGAAGCGTAAGAAAGCTAAGTGGTTGACCGATGAGGCTCTTAAAATAGCAGAGGACAGAAGGAATGCAAAATGCCAAGGAGAAAAGGAAAAATACAATCACTTGAATACAGAATTTCAAAGGAAAGCAAGGAGAGATAAGGAAACCTACCTGAACAAACAGTGCAAAGAAATAGAGGAAAACAATAGCAGGGGTAGGACTAGAGATCTTTTCAAAAAAATTGGGGAACTCAAGGGAACATTTAAAGCAAAAATGACCATGATAAAAGACAAAGATGGCAGGGAGTTAGCTGATGCAGAAGAGATTAAGAAAAGATGGAAAGAGTACACAGAGGCACTCTACAAAAAGGACCTCAACACCCCTGATAATCACAATAATGAGAACATTGAACATGAGCCAGACATTCTAGAGAGTGAAGTCAGAAAGGCCCTAAAAAACACTGCAAACAACAAAGCCAGTGGAGTTGATGGTATCCAAGTCGAACTTTTCAAAGCCCTACAAGATGATGGAATCAAATTATTGCACTCTGTATGCCAGCAGATTTGGAAAACAAAACAATGGCCACAGGATTGGAAAAGATCTGTATACGTTCCACTCCCCAAAAAGGGTAATGCCAAAGAATGTTCAAATTATCGAACAATTGCGCTCATCCCTCACGCTAGCAAGGTGATGCTCAAGATAATACAGGATAGACTGCAACAGTATGTGGAGAGAGAATTACCAGAAGTGCAGGCAGGTTTCAGAAGAGGCAGGGGGACTAGAGATCACATCGCCAACATAAGATGGATCATGGAAAAAACAAAGGAATATCAGAAACAAGTCTACTTCTGTTTCATTGATTACACGAAGGCTTTTGATTGTGTCGACCACAACAAGATGTGGCAAGTAATTAAAGAGATGGGAATACCGGAACACCTTATAGGCCTCATGAGAAATCTGTACATGAATCAAGAGGCAACAGTTAGGACAGAAAGTGGAATGATGGAGTGGTTTGGAATAGGAAAAGGAGTAAGACAAGGCTGCATTTTGTCACCATGTTTATTCAATTTATACACAGAACACATAATGCGCAATGCAGGGATGGAGGAATCACAATTTGGGATCAAAATTGCTGGAAGAAATATCAACAATTTGAGATATGCAGATGATACCACCCTAATGGCAGAAAGTGAGGAGGACCTAAAGAGGCTCCTGATTAGGTTGAAAGAAGAAAGTGAAAAAGCTGGCTTGAGACTCAATATCAAAAAAACCAAGATAATGGCAACAGGCCCTATCAGTCCCTGGAAAATAGATGGGGAAGAAGTAGAAGCAGTGACAGACTTTACTTTCTTAGGATCAAAGCTCACTGCAGATGGTGATTGCAGCCATGAAATAAAAAGGCGACTGATTCTTGGGAGGCAAGCGATGAGAAACCTGGGGAACATAGTGAAAAGTAGAGACATCACATTGAAAACAAAAATTCGCATAGTCAAAGCAATGGTATTCCCTGTGGCAATGTATGGTTGTGAGAGCTGGACCATTAGGAAAGCTGAACGCAGAAGAATAGGCGCCTTTGAGATGTGGTGTTGGAGAAGAGTTTTGAGAGTCCCCTGGACAGCGAGGAGAACAAATAGGTCAATCTTAGAAGAAATCATCCCTGACTGCTCATTAGAAGGTCAAATAATAAAGATGAAGCTAAAGTACTTTGGACATCAAATGAGAAGAGAGGATTCACTTGAGAAAGCTTTGATGCTTGGAAGGGTCGAGGGTAAAAGAGGAAGGGGAAGGCCCAGGATGAGATGGCTAGATGGTGTTGTGGAGACGGTGGGTGCAGAGCTGAGCGAGTTGAGGGGGATGGTGGAGGACAGGAGTGCCTGGCGGACAGTGGTCCATGGGGTCGCAGAGGGTCGGAATCGACTGTGCAACTGAACAACAAAAAAAATGTAAGTGATCATAAAATGAAGAAATGTTTCTGCTACCAAGCTTCATCCATATAAACACAGGGGAGAAGAGGGTAAAGGCCAATTGAGCATAAGAACAACAGAAGGAGAGGGGAAGAAGAGAAAAGAAGGCAGACAAGAGTTATTACGGAGCTGCGATGAGAAAGATTAAAGGCAGCATTCACCCGGTGGAATTCTGCCAAACAACAGGCACCAAAGATCAAAGGGGATAGAGCCTGCAAGATGTGAGCTCCTGCCTATTAAATTAGTTGGAGGAGGGAGTTCCTGCCGAAAGGAGGGATTACATTGTTAGCAAAATTGATGTGATAATGTTTCTCTATGTTTCAAGAAGCACAAGCGTGATGGTCGAGGAGAAGGATTTGATGAGAGATTCTATCATACTTTTGCAGAAAAAGATAGCTGGGACACATGCACATTGTCAGAAAGGAGAACATTCATCAGGACACTGGTTTGCAGAAACATACAAGTGCTGACAAGTGCTGCTCACCATGGTTGATCATCTCCAAGTTTCCTGATCTTATTTCTTCTTCTTCTTCTTCTTCTTCTTCTTCTTCTTCTTCTTCTTCTTCTTCTTCTTCTTCTTCTTCTTCTTCTTCTTCTTCTTCTTCTTCTTCTTCTTCTTCTTCTTCTTCTTCTTCTTCTTCTTCTTCTTCTTCTTCTTCTTCTTCTTCTTCTTCTTCTTCTTCTTCTTCTTCTTCTTCTTCTTCTTCTTCTTCTTCTTCTTCTTCTTCTTCTTCTTCTTCTTCTTCTTCTTCTTCTTCTTCTTCTTCTTCTTCTTCTTCTTCTTCTTCTTCTTCTTCTTCTTCTTCTTCTTCTTCTTCTTCTTCTTCTTCTTCTTCTTCTTCTTCTTCTTCTTCTTCTTAGGGAGGAAAAGACGGAGAACCAGTTCTGGGTGAGGTTTGTCCCATGCCAAGTCCTTCCTCTCCACCGAGGAAGAAAAGGGGGAAAGACAGGAAAGGAACAGAAAGCAGACTGGCTAGCCATACTCTTGGCCATATAGATGTCACTGGAGAGGGAAGGGACAATGGAAATGAAACAGGGCAGGTAGAAGACTGTCAGGAGGGGGCTGGGGAGAAGGACAAATCAGGTACTGGTCCCCCTCTGGATTCATTTCAAATGAAAAGAACAGAGGCTAAGAGGAAAGAGGTGGATGAAACTAGACCAGACTCTGACAGACAAAAGACTGGACCTAAAAAAAAAACTGACCTGGACTAGGGGGAAGAAGACTTCTGAAACAGGCCTTGAGTTGGAAGCGGGTGGAGGGACGGGAGGACTGGAACTGGAGGAAGGCTTCCCTAATGTGGGGGGTGGAGGTGTTGTACAAAGAAAGGGGAAGACCCTCCACCCACCAGGCCTAACAGATCTTTCTGTGACACATGCTAGCCTGGGCAAAGGCACGAGTCTCCACGAGGATACGCTAATCACTGAGGAAAGGGGAAGGAATGAAGGAATTCAGACGGAAGCTAGGAATTTGGCTGGGGTTAGAGGGAGGCCTCCCAGGATGAGTTACGCTTCTGTGGCTACATCTGGAGTGGGAAGATGGGGTGGTGGTTTGGGTGGGAGGAGGGAGGATTTGGGAGATGTAATACAGGACGAAGAAATGTTAGATGCTTACTACCAGAGTCTGCCAGAGGAACGGGATGAAAGGCAGAGATATGTAATAAGATTGAGGTACCGAGGGGTGGAGGAGAAGAAGGCCACAAGGGAATATGTGGAGGAAACTATCATGCTGAGGTTGTTGAACTACCCACTTTCCGATGTGTTAGCCATTATTGTGCCACCTGGGATGAGGGAGATTGATATCTGTTTTCCTAGCGAAAGGAATTACCAAAGGTTCTGGGACCGATGTAGGCTGGCCCTGGTGAATGGCGATAACCCCTTGGTTGAATATGATGTGGTGCCCCTCTTCAGGGGGGAAACAAAAGTTGTGACGGTGGCTTTTAGGACAACGGTGATCCCAGAACAAGATGTGGCTCTGTGGTTGGGCCAATACAGGAAAGTTCTGATGGCCCCCCAGAAGAAAACAGATAGTAAGGGAGTTTGGACAGGAGAATTTAGAGCTGTGGTTGCTTTGGAGAGAACTGGAATAGGGGGAACCTTTAGGCACTTACCCAAATATTTCTTTCTGGGAGTAGATCGGGGCTGTACACGATATGCTGGCCAACCCATGGCATGTTTTCAATGTGGTGCCTTTGATCATATCCGAAGGGACTGTATCACTCCCTTATGTTCCAAGTGTGGGGTGAGGGGACACTCCACTCTACGTTGCATTAAGAGGGTGACTTGTAATCTGTGTCGGGAGGTGGGGCACCCATACGCTTGGTGTCCAAGCTCCTTCTACAATATAAAGGACCCAGGGAGATTGAGTGAGGCGTTAAAGAGGGCAGAAGAAGGATTGCGAAAAGACTCTGAGCATGAAGTGGGAGGGAGACCAGCAGGGAGGAAGGAGGCAGAGGAAGGTCTGCAAAAAGACTCTGTTTCTGAGATAGGGAGGAGATTGGGAATGAGGACAGAGCCAGGAGAGGCCTTGCAGGCTGTGCGACTTTCGGAGGTATCACCTGGCTCAGAGGAGGGAAAAGAGGAATGGCAGGTGGCAGGAAGGAAAAAGCGGAATAAAAATGTCCGAATAGCAGGAAGGAGAGGATCGGAAAGGGGGAATGTGAATCTCAGTAATTCTTTTGCTGTGTTAGCTGAAGAGGAAGGCCGAGAGGAACTGATGGAGGTAGGAAATGATAGAGAGGAAGTAATAGGAGAGGGAGGGGAAAGAGAAATCAGGAAAGAGTCGGCAGGTGTGAAAAAGTATAGTAAAATTCAGGCTACACAGGAGGAAAGATCAGAGGTTGAAGGTTGGAGTAAGGGATTACAGGAACTCACCTATGAGGAATTGAAGGTGGCAGAAGAGGATCTTTATAGGAAAAGAGAACTGGGTGTCAAAAGGATAATAGAAATAAAGGAAAGTTATAATATGGAGGAAAGGTTTATCCCTACAGAGAAAGATAGAGAAGAACTTCGAACAATACACCAGAAAGACAGATTGTATACAATTAAGTTGCAAGTGGTGGAGGAAGAAAAGGAGAAGGCTTTGGAGGAGGGGAGGAGAGTGGTGGGAACGGAGGAGATGGAAATAATGTTTGCAGGGTCTTTGGGGGATCCCGGGGGGAATGGTGCATCAGGGTGTCAGGAGGATGGGGGAGGGAATCAGGTTCCTCCCAGTGTGTCCTCTAACACCGACCCACCTACCCACCTTACGCCGGAGGTCAGTTTGCATTCTGACTCCAGAGAAGGGATGGGAACCTCACCTAGTAGGACTACACCTCACTCTGACAGTGAGGGGGTAGAATCAGAGACAGGAGTAGAATCAGGTTCAGAATTAGATTCTGAAATGGAATCTGCGGTGAATGAATTAAAGTGATGCATTGTGGATTTTTTAATGCAACAAAATGGATAGTAAGGACCAGAGCATGGGTGCAGCTTTTTCGCTCGCTACGTGGAACGTCCACGGTTTGAGGCAGGCGAAGAGATCTAGAGAACTATTGTCTTCTTTAGCCTCTTTAAATGTGGATGTGGTGGCAGTACAGGAGACCAATTTCATCTCTGAGCAAGACAGAAGCAGGGCACAAAAAGTGTGGACCTGGGGACCATCCTTGTGGTCGTATAATGAAACGGGCAGAGGAGGAGTAGGGGTGTTATTTCGACAGAGACATGATTTGAAGATCGTCAGGAAGGTGGAAGCAGCACCAGGGCATCTTCTTGTGGTGGATTTTGATTTGGAAGCATTTAGCCCTAAAGGAGTAAAACAAGCATTTTGTTGTCGCCTGTGCATATTGTATGCTCCAGTGAATGCTAAGTTAAGGAGAGAACTGTGGCAAACATTGAAGGACTATACAAGGACGGGGAGGAAAATGATAGTGATGGGTGATTTTAATAACAGAAGCCGGGTGGCTGACAGATTTGCAGTGGTTCGGACAAGGACAAAAGAAAGGTTGATAGGAGGAGAACACCCTTTAACAGCAGAAGAGAAAGAGTTAAACCAGATGTTGGCACAAGATCTCGGTTTGAGGGATGTTGGCTTGGAGAGAGAGAATGAACTGGAATATTTTCCAATATGGGAAAAGCGGGCATTTCACAAAAATTTCCCAAAAGTGGATGGGGTCTCCTATACGTTTTTTCATCCGCTGTTTGCCAGTCGCATAGACAGGGTGTGGGCCGTAGAGGAACTTTGCCCTGAGCGGGTAAAAGTGGTGCTCACCCCTTGGTCAGATCACGGACTTTTGGTGGTGCATTTGAGAAAAGGAGAAGCAGTCCCTCAAGGCAAGCCTGGCTGGAGGATGCCTGTGGTGCTGTTAAGGAACGTTTTCTGTAAGGAGGAGCTTGAAAAAGATTTGAAGACTATGTTGGCGATCAGAAAAGGGGAAACAATGGAGATAGGTTGGTGGGAAGGAGTGAAAAAAGAGCTCAGGAGACGAGCGACAGGGCACCAAATGGGGGCAGACAGGAGGGACCTGAGAAGGTACCATGAGGCCTTGTACAGATATCTGAGGGCCCATTCTTTGATGTCTCAAGGATTTCCCGTGGAAGCCAGGAGAGTGAGGGATTTGAAACAGGAACTTAGAGAGTTTCAGCAATTGCAAAGGAAGAAGAGGATGGAAGCAGAGCAGGCTAAGACCAGGGGCCCGGTGATAGAAAAAGGGGAATGGGAAAAAGACAGGATGCCAAGGGGGAAACGGGAATGCATGGCTGCGTTACGTGACCCCCAAACGGGCGAACTGAGTTCAGATCCACAAGCTATCTTGGAGGTGGTGGGACGTGCTTATGAAGATCTGTATCGAGGGAAAGTATTAAATGCGGAGGAGATGGAAGGATTCTTGAAGAAAGTAGACAAGCATAGGTACGGTGAACTTTCAGAGGAGGAAGTTCTAAACATGACTGCTCCCATCTCTCATGAGGAAGTGGCAGCTGCTGTGGCAGAAGGCAGGTCTAACTCTACTCCAGGACCCGATGGGGTGCCTTATGCGTATTACAAAGAATTTAAGGAGCCCGTGTCAGAAATCTTGGCGGCTTGTTTCAATCATGCTCTGCAGAAGGGAGAACTTGGAGATACCTTTTACAAAGGAACTCTGGTTCTGTTGCCTAAAGAAGGAGATCTGACTAATCTGGCTAACTGGCGACCTATAACCTTAACTAACGTAGATTATAGGTTGCTGGCAAAGGTGTTGAATAGAAGGTTGACTAAGGTAATGGGAAAATTGGTGGCGAAGGGTCAAACGTCATCTGTCCCCGGGAGAAAGATGACAGAATCCCTGGGGATCATTCGGGAATTTTTTGAAGGAGCAGGACAGTTCAGGGAAGAAAGAACTCTCCTGCAGATGGACCAGTCCAAGGCCTTTGATAAGGTGGACCAAACTTATCTATGGAGGGTGCTAGAGCTGAAGGGAGTTCCGATGCAATTTGTGGCATGGCTGAAAAATCTGTACAGTCGGGTCACGGTGCAGCCACAGGTGAATGGATGGAAAGGGGCAGAGATCCCCATTCGTTCTGGGTTGCGTCAGGGCTGTCCGCTGAGTGCAGCACTGTATGTGCTGGCATTGGATCCACTTTTGACACTGATAGAACAAGACAGCCGGATCGGGGGATTCCTACCTTTTAGGAGGGACCTCGATGGTAGGGAAGCAGATAGGAAAATCAAATTTGTTGCCCACGCTGATGACCTTTATGTTTTTACATCGGGAGAACAGGAGTTGGATCCAGTGGAGGAATTATTAGAGGGTTATGGGAAGGCTTCCGGAGCTCTCATCAATGCCACAAAAAGCAGAGTGTATATTTTGGGTGGAAAGACTGGAGAACTCAGGGGAAAGACACTAAAAGAAGCTTTGAATGGGGATGGAGACAATATAGGCAGCAGGCAAAGTTCAGTCAAGATCTTGGGCATCCTGTTCACTGTTGACCCCAATGGATGGGAAGAGAATTGGAAAAGGTGGGAAGAGGGGGTGGAGAACCGACTGGAGAGGTGGAAACCCTGGAGGCTGAGTCTCTACAAGAAAGTACAGTTCTTCAAAACTTATTGTATACCGGTGGCAAATCATGTGGCGGCTGTGTATCCCCCTCCTCAGAAACTTATGGATAGGGTGATGGGAAGAGTTTTTGTTTTCTTGTGGGGAATGAAGGTTTTCCCTCTCCCTAGGGCAGTGGCGTACCGCTCGGTAAAAGAAGGTGGGTTAGGGTTGCCGGCTCTCGGACCTCTTTTCCTAGGTGCCTTTTTGGCCAATAACTTGAAACAGAAGACTAATGAGGGAGAATCCCGACTGATCGGTGTGCAAGGTGACCTATGGCAAAGCAGAGGTTGGGGGAAACAGTGGTGGGAGGAGGAACTCCGTTCTCCCAGATTGACCAGTGCTTCGAAAATGGGAATGAGGCCGTACGTTAGAGATATGGCAGAGGGAGTCAATCGTTGGGCGGTGAGGGCAAACACACTTAAGATTGCAGATACAGTGAGGGAGTCAAAATGGGTTATTTACACTGAGGCCGTAGAGGAAAGAATCGCTAGGCCATTCAGGGAGAAGTGGGCTTCTAAAACTAATCTGCCGGAATATCTGCAGCCAGGGGAGGAGGACTTGTCTGTGTTTAAAGATGGGAATATACCCCTCTGTCTGTGGGAAACAAGGTGGAGGGCATATCATCAGGTACTTAATGTAGGAGCGACCTACCCATGGAAAAAGGAAGAGGAGCAGCAGTGCAGGAGGATAAGATGCCAGAATGTTAGAGGTGGGATAACAGACCAGAAACCCCCGAGAGAAACCTGTTCGCATTTTGCAAATGAATGTCCTTCATCGCAAGAAGTCTGGGGAGCTCTGGCAAGTAAATTGGACTGGCCTTATTTAAAGGAACAGAAAGCAGAGACGATTCTATCGGGGACAGAGCCAGGAAAGGGGTGGAAGGGGCCGAGAAAGAAAGGGAAACTGGAGAACTGGAAAGTGCCCTGGTCCTTGGTTCGATTAATCAATCTGTTTGCCTTAAGCGCTCTGATGTTCCAAAGGGGACAGGAAGGGAAGACGGGAAAGGTGGCAGATCCCAAACAAACGGTGGGCAGTTTGGTGGCAAGGCTCAGAGTATATGCTAAAAGAATGATGGTGAGACAGAAGGAACCCGACAGATACAAATGGTGGCAGTGGTTGACAGAAAGAAATTTGGGAATAACTTAGAATGTTAAAAGTTAAGTTTCATGTAAATGACAGTATAATTGTAAATATCGTTCTTTTGGTATTGTATATAATGTATATTTCCTTCCACAATCACTATGTATGTAACTATGTTTACTGAGCTAAGTATTTGAAAGTGATGACAAGTTTATGTAGTTCACCTCGACAGATGGCTCTGTAGTAAGAATTTTATCAATAAAAAATTTCCTTCTAAAAAAAAAAAAAATTTCCTTCTTCTTCTTCTCCTTCTCCTTCTCCTTCTCCTTCTCCTTCTCCTCCTCCTCTGAATTCTAATAGCACTGTGACACGAGATCTGAAGAAGGCCTTACTGCACATCTTGTGAAATCAAAAGGGATACAGGTGATACAAGAGGCCAGTCCAACCTTACTTGGCTCTCTAATGCCTCAGGATGCTGGTCAGGTTCCACCCGTTTGAGCAATTTGTCATTATAATGAGCCAACATGTCAGATGAATATGTCTGCTCATCCAATGGGGCCAGCAATCATTGCATCCCTGAATAATGCTAACTGTGATACTTCAGGGCTTAAAACTAGTCCACCTCATCTTTCCCTACAGTGGTGACAATCAAACTTTTTTTACTACCTACTCAGTGGGCATGGTATAGTGGGTGTGACCAGAGGGAAAGCCCTGTGCTGCACCCAAATTAGGACTATTTTATTTCAAAACTTGGATGAGCATGGCCAACCAGAATTTATGCTACTGGTTCTGGTGAACTGGGGTGAACCTGCTGAATTCCACCACTGGTTCCCAACTTTAATCTAGGAAAATAGAGTGCTCCTTAAAAGAAAAGGGCACAATTTTATTTATTTATTTATTTATTTATATTTCACACTTGCTAACCCGCCCCAATCGGGCAAGCCCGACTCTGGGCGGCTTACAACCCAAGTTAAAACACATCAATAAAAAATTTAAAAATTCATAGACTAAAACAGTATCTGGGGGTGTCGTCAGAAGGGTAAAATCCTTAGACTAACCACCCCACATGGGATCCCACATCCCTGGAACCCCACACATGTCCTGCCAGCCAGGTCTTTAAGCTCTTCCGGAAGGACAGGAGCTCTGTCTGCATGCGCAGCTCAGTTGGGAGGAGGTTCCAGAGGGCCGGGGCGAACACGGAGAAGGCCCTCTTCCTGGTGCTAGCGAGGTGAGCCTCCCTAGCCGATGGTACAACAAAAGAGCCCCTCCGATCCGCCCTGGTGGGACGGACAGATGTTCTTAGGGTGACGCGGTCTCTTAGGTATCCTGGCCCACTACCATATAGGGCTTTAAAGGTAATGACCAGCACCTTGAATTGCACCCGGAGACAAACTGGCAACCAATGCAGCTCCCTAAGCAGTGGAGAGGCCCGAGCATAACGCCCGCGCCCCATCACTACCCGGGCTGCCGCATTTTGGACCAGCTGCAGTCTCCGAATGGTCACCAAGGGCAGCCCCATGTAGAGCGCATTACAGTAGTCAAGTCTGGAGGTGACCAAAGCATGCGTGACCATAAGCAAGGCGTCCCGGTCGAGGAGCGGGCGTAACTGGCGTATTACACGAAGTTGTGCAAAAGCCCTCCTGGCCACGGCTGCCACCTGCTCATTGAACAGTAGCCGTGAGTCCAGGAGGACCCCCAGATTACGCACCGGGTCTGTTTGGGGGCAAAACTGCCTCATCCAGAACCAAAGCTGGTAACTCCCGTGTCAACGCGGGGCCCCTTACCCATAGCCACTCAGTCTTACCGGGATTCAGCTGTAGCCCGTTTTCCCCCATCCAGACCTCAACAGCCTCCAGGCACCTGGAAAGGACTTCCACTGCACCGCTTGGGTCCCCACGGGCTGAGATGTACAACTGGGTATCATCAGCATACTGATGATACCGTACCCCGTGGGAACGGATGATCTCACCCAGCGGCTTCATGTAGATGTTAAATAGGAGAGGAGAGAGTACCGAGCCCTGAGGCACCCCATACTGCAGGGGCCTAGGGCTGGACTCCTCCTTCTCCAGGCACACCGACTGGGTCCTGTCCCTCAAGAATGAGGAAAACCAGGACAACACTGTGCCCTGGATCCCCAAACCCCGGAGCCTTCCAAGCCTTAAGCTTGGAATGTATCAAAGTTTGGGTGGAACCATAGTAAGCACTCAATTTAGGTCTTTGAGATGTTTCAGGGAGCTCAGGCAAGTCGTTGGAAAGAAGTGCCTCGAGTCATTGCAAGCAACTCATTTTATAAGGGTGTAACATATGTCCGGCTAGTCAAAGCGATGGTATTCCCAGTAGTAATGTATGGTTGTGAAAGCTGGACCATCAGGAATACATCTTTGAAATGTGGTACTAGAGGAGACTTTTGAGAGTCCCCTGAACAGAAAGGAGATCAAATCAGTCGATCCTGAAGGAAATCAACCCTGATTGCTCCTTGGAAGGACAAATAGTGAAGCTGAAGCTCAAGTACTTTGGCCACCAAATGAGAAGAGAGGACTCACTGGAGAAGGCCCTGATGCTAGGAAAGATCAAAGGCAAAGGAGAAGAGGACAGCAGTGGGTGAGATGGCTAGATGGCATTGTTGATGTAATTGGCGCAGAGCTGAACAGGCTGCAGAGGATAGAGGAGCCTGGCATGTTGTGGTCCGTGGGGTCGCAAAGGGTTGTGTCCTGTTGTGAGTTGCCTGGAGTCATGTTTGTTGATTGGCCAGCATAAGAGTATAAATACGACAACGACAACGACAATGACAACAACCTAATTCACCCTAATTCCCTCCCCCCTTTAGGGGCCTAACACCTTTCAAATAGGGGTATGGAGATCTCTCATTGAGGATTTTACTAAATTTTTCTAAATCCCACTAAAATATTCTTCATATTTTCCTTTTGCACAAGGTTGTACAATGATGACTTCTCTTCCTGCCCTCAAATATGTGCCTATTTTTGAAACACCTGTTTCTTAATTGATGTCTTTATTGGCACATTTTGCCTGATTGACACACTTCCCCCCCCCCACTCAAACATTTTGTGCCTGTCTTTATTAATTTAGTGTCACTCCTGTCATTTACTTTTCAAAGTATGCTCATTGTTTTAGGTGTGAATTGTCTCTCAGAAGCACCCATTTGGTTTCCTAAATGTAAGAACTCTTAAAATGAGGAAGAAGATGAAGACCTGCTTTTTCCTTTGACACTGTTGAATTCAACAGAATTGTTTTCTAGCCCTACAGACTCTGTGGGCCTCTCCTGCTGTTCTACAACAAATGAAATTCGCTGGCATCTATCTCTCAGCATGATATTGCCGTCATGGAAAATGAACAGGTCTTGATAATCCTATCCTCTGTTGCACCTGTCTACAAGTCATCTAAGCTAGTTGGTGTCACCATATTTAGCAACAAAATATTTCTTCATTTTCTCTTTCTTGAACCAAAATGTCACTTAATTTCAGTGGGGGATGATTTCTAACAGCATGAGAGAAAGACACAAATGTTCTCTGCCTAGTTTCTCCAGAACATGATCAATACACTGTCTTCTGATGGACACTGTTGGAAATAGTGGGAGGACTCCAGCGTTAAGGTACACTATGATTTGAAAGTGTTGTCTCTTTAAGACTGCCAACTTTGTAGGAAGAGCTGAAGTTTCACAGTCACAATCAACATGAAGGTGAAAGAGTATTCCCATCTGTCAATCCACTGCCTCCCAAATTATAATCTTCTAAATATGTGGTTCGGTCCTCGAAAGTAAAGGTAAAGGTCACCCTTGCTCAAAAGCCAGTTATAAATCCAACTCTAGGGCTCAGCCCTCATCTCTGTTTCATAGCTGAAGAGCCAGCACTCTTTGCTTCTGCAAATGTTTCTGTGATCATGTGGTAGGCATGACTAGACACTAGAGCATACAGAAGGCTGTTTACCTTCCCACTGAAGTGGTCCTTATTTATCTACTTGCAATTTCTTGCTTTCAAAGTGCTAGGTTGATACGAGCTAGGTTGATACGAGCTAGGTTGATACAACAGGAGCTCATTCCACCCTGCAGTATTAGGGTATCGAACTACTGACCTGCCACCTTCCAGTCAGCATCTTTGTCACTTGAGTGAAGAAGAAGAAGAAGAAGAAGAAGAAGAGGAGGAGGAGGAGGAGGAAGAAGAAGAAGAAGAAGTCACACTAAATGAAAGATACTTAGATGAGGACAATCATGCTGTATGACAGACAAATCTCTTTCATGACAAGAGATCATCTCTGCAAAATGCATGGTAAATATCTGGTTTTTATTTACCTAAGAAGATGTTTGTTCTCTGACCATTCTTCATGTCTTCTACAAATAATAGAACATGGTCACTCTAACCATGGATCAGTATTAGAACACATCTCTATTGTTGGATAACTATTCATTATGTTGTGTGGAAAAGAAAAAAAAGTGACAGTTTTTATTACTTCAGAGCTAACAAATCTACAAACAGTCAAGGAAGCAAACTGGCAATACTATGGTGAGTGTATCATTTAGCTTAATCCTGAACAGAAGCTTCAGAACTTGGGTATAAATGCTTCAGTCTCATCTCAGACCCCCATAGGACCTACCCACTCAGCAATGAGGCCAGCTAGCATTTAATCTTAGTCATATTATTGCATATTCATGTTGCCTCTCCACTAAGAAAGAGCGCTGAAAGAAAGCTTACAAACACGACTGCAAAAGATTAAAAACAAGTTAAAAGCAAATTGTGCGTCAAAACACATTTAAATGTCATAAAAATCAAATTATTACATTCGATGCACTAGTCAAACAGTTTAAAAGGCCAGAGATGCATATTCACAAACTCCTAAATAGCAGTGGGAGTTTGCTTGGATTGCAACTCTGGGATGAGCAAATTCTACAACCTGGAACCTCTACAAGAAAAGGCCTCCCTTGCTCGAAAGCCAATCGTATCTGCCTCTAGGGGGTGGTGCTCATTTTCATTTACAAAGAACTAGCACTCTCTGCATCTGCAGACATTTCCATGGTCATGTGGCAAACATGGCTAGCCACTGAAGCACATGGGACGCTGTTACCTTTCCTGCTGAAGTGGTACCTGTTTATTGACTTGCAATTTCTTGGATTCTAACTGCTAAGTTGACAGTGGCTGGGACAGAGATGGGAACTCACTCGGGTCTCAAACTGCTGAACTGACGATCTTCCAGTCACCAAGCTCAGCATCTTAACCACTTAGCCACCATGGCTCTGAACCTCTACTATGGATCTTATAGACCTTGAGAACGTGAATACACAGTATGCTGTGCTAAGATTCTGTTCTTCTCTTGGAGACTCCAGAACAACTGAGCCTTTCTTTAAAAAATGAAGAATGGGGGGGGGGTGGCCTAATAGCTTTCCTTTGCCCTCATTGATGATGCAGGTGCAGAAGAGTGGGAATCATCCTCTATTTCTCCACACATTTCCAAAAAAAGCCCTGAAAGCCAGCTGTCAGTCTTACACATCATTAAGAAGCAAATTCTCAATGGGGGATGCACTTGGATAGCATCTCTCCTCCTCTCCCACCCTCTCTTCTTATAGTTTTGCTTCATTGAGACAGCAGCTATTCCCTGCACAGAGTTTATATTTGGAAAGTGACATGTTTGAATGATCCGCTATCCCAGCGCCAGGTTTGAAGGCAGAGTGTTGGGGAGGTCAAATGAAGAAGAGCTTTAATGAAGGAAGAAATTTGGGTGCTTTGTGGAAGAAGAACAAAGACTGACTGAACTGGATTAGTTCAATCCTAAAGAAATCATTTGGACATGATCTTTGCTGGAGTGAACCAGCCGACACCCAGGCAGTCCTATCTGCAATTTTCAGAGCCCCTGTCAAAACAGCAGGTAGGATCTCTCTGGGTTTGGTTGTTTCCAGCATATGTGATAACAGAAAATGGAATCAAAGTGAATTTTCTAGCTATTAAGACCCCCCTAGTTAGAATTTCCAGTATTGTGAAGAAGCTAAATAAAAGAGCCACTTCAGGATACAGTAAAACATCAACTTATGACCTAGGTCCATTCCAACAGCCTTTGTTGTAAACAAAATAATAATAATAGTAAACCAAAGCACATTTTCCCATAGGAATGCACTGAAAATTTTAAAAAAATTCCTGAATCTCCAAAAAATAATATAGAAAATAGAAAAATAATCAAAAAATTCCAGAAAAGAGTAAAAAACACAGTAAAATGGAATGGAAGAAGAAGCTAAGTTCCTTACCTTTTCCACCATTTGAGAAATCCAATGTTAGGACCACTTTCCTGGGCTCCGAGCAAGGCTGTCCATGACCAGGGCTATCTTCAGAGCTTACTTTTTTAAAAAAATTTCAAGGCATAGTCGTCACATTTCCATCAGCATCATCTATCGGCTAGCCCTGGTAATTGCAGGAAAAATCTCCAACCTAGAGCTGACTAGGGCCAGGGGAAATTCTAGCACATCCTGGTTGTGAGCAACAAAAAAATTCAAAAACAGAGTGGAAATGCTCCAAACACCATCTCACCACAGTGGTAAGTGATGAATCACAACTTCTGTTGGTGGGGGCAGGTGCCATTTTAAATTCTAAAATGGCTCTGATGGTCAAATTCCTGGTCATAAGGCGAAAAATAGTCGTACACCAGGATGTTATTTTAAAGGAATTTGCCATTGTAAACTACGGCAAACATAATCCAGGGCAGTTGTAAACCAGGGTTTTACTACATTAGTAAATTGACCACTTTCTCTGCTCCTTGTCCATAGGCAGTTTTTTGACTGGCTATTCAAAATAAGATATTTAAACTATTTTTTAAATCAGTGATTCAGCATATCAGCAACAGGCTACTAGAGTCTTTAAAAGGCATTAACCCACCCCTTCACTGCAAAGCAGATGAATTATTCAATTTGCCAAAATCCTGAAGTGGCTTACTTATTCACCACTTCATGATATCAGAAATTCCAACTAGTAGGTAATGAAAAAATAGGGTCACTTTTACATGACATTTGGATGAAGATGAAGAGATTGGATTTATTTTTAGTTCCACATTGTTCCATGGGAAGAGTTCAGTGCTACATTGGCCTCCATCAGATGCTTTCAATTAGCACTCTCATGAGCAAGTACATAGAAGACCTAGACAAGGATCTTCAACATAGAAATGAGGTTTTAATTTTTTTTAATTAAAGTTTTCCTAAGGAGAAACAAATGCTTAAAGGGAGGAGGCAACCTCACAAGGGAAAGAAGACGAAACATTTGGCCATCGGGAAGACTTGACATGCTGGGGTCTGAAAGTGTAGTCTTTGTAACACAAAGCATATCTCCATTGCTGAGCATGTTCTATCATTTGTTCATTCAGCACCTCCCTAACGTTCTGTCTGCCTCTTCCCTTCTTTCTTCTGGAGCCACAGAGAATAAGTCTTATCTCTCTTCTGCACAGTAAGCCTTCTGATATTTGAAGACCACTACAAAGTCTCTCTTTAATCTTCTCTGGATATACCCAGTTCTTTGAAATGTTCCTTTAGCCTAGTTACTACCTAGTCCATTTACTGTTCCTGATCTTACTTCTCTGGACACGCTCCAATTTGCAGATCGAGTTTGTTTCACTCATCTCAAATGAGGGACATCTTATAAATGGGAGGCAGCTGTCAAAGGGGACTTTATTAATGGGAGCTTTAATTTGAAAGCAGTTGTGATGACAGAAAACAATATAAATGTCAGGCCCTGTTGCTTTCCCTAAAGGTCAAAAGAAAATCACAGACGACTGCCTGAAAATGGCATCTCTTAAGGTGCTATTTCAGATATTTAGCCATTACACAGGGGAACCTATCAATTCCAATTATACGGCAGTCAGGGTAAGGATGGAGAAATCTGCCTATTTCATTTTTATTGTGTTTTTCTCAGAAGCTTCTTAGTATTCTCATCTCATTCAGGGTTTCATATCAGGATGTTTTTCTTTCCTCTTGTGTGGAAGTTTGTGCATTTTTTTGGTATGCGATTTTCTAAGTGTATTTTTCCCCTTCTTTACATTTCTCACACTGAGTAAAATGTGTTTGCATTCATTTCCTGATACAGGTTTTTCTAACAGAGATAAAAGAGGACTGTATCTGTGTCAAAAAAAGTGAGACAACCTGTTAAAGGATTTCCAAGACCCTCCCCTCTATGGGAAATTTGACTTCAGCATGATATTGAGGCAAGAAACAAATTTGGGAGTCTTAGTTTTGCAGTGGCTGTCACAAATTATATAAAATACCTCTAGCATCTTTATATTTTGTAAGCAAAGTGCATATGCACATAATCATATACAGTACAGTGGAATCTCGCATAACAAATGCTTGGTTAACATAACAATCGCGTGACAAAAGGAAATCCATAGAAAATAGTTAACAATTCCCCCCTCCCAAGAATTAATTAATTGGTTTTCTATGAATTCCTATGGGGAACCACATTTTGGTTATCAAATTTTGGTTTTCAATACATTCCTATGGGAAATTGCATTCAATGCATTCCTATGGGAAATTTGCTTTACAAATTTTTCATAGTACAAAAGGTCCCAGAGAATGCATTAAATTTGTTAAGCAAGATTCCACTGTATAGACACACACTGAATAAGTGCAAAATGATGAGTGGATTTTTCAGAAAGATGCAAGCAACCTATCCAGTGCCTTTTCTTTCAACAGTCCGTGTAAAAAGAAAGGAGTGGACATAGTTGTAACTGCTATATATTTGCATAAATATGCAACAGGCATTTTTAAAAATTGTCCTCTTCATCGTCATCATCATAATTTTGAGAAGGGTGCATGCGTGCATGTTTTCTTTTTCATTTAGCAAACAGGAACAGAGGCAGAACAGGCTTACCCCCTATTATTATTAATTTTCTTTATTATTATTAATTTCCTGTTATTAGGAATGTTCTCTAATTTTTGCACATGTACATTCCATAGGATAAGGGCCTGATCCTCCTCCGTGGGAACAGCGGCACTGGCTTCTTCATCTGTTCAGCCCCTTAACTAGGATTTCCTAACCCATTTGGCTGAACTAAAAAGGAACACTAGTAGTTAAAGAGAGATGGTCTGATTTCTAGTTCCCTAGGGTGGTGGAAATGAAAAACATGAGATTTGAAGAAATAGTTAGACAATTAAGGCAGGAAAATACTAATCAGAAAGGGTTAGTAATTAGATAATATAATCTATTTAATAAGGAAGGTATAACCGAGCATACATTAAGAGAAATATGGGAAACACATATTGGAGTCAAAATAGATGGATTAATGTGGAATAATAAATGGACAGGGAGAATTATGAGAAATTTATCAATTAGAATTAAAGAACATTGCCACAAATTACTATGGAGATGGTATATGACACCAATTTGGATCCATAAAATTGATAATACTTATTGAGAAAAATGTTGGAGATGTAAAGTTGAAGATGGGACCCATTTGTGTTTATGGTGGCATTGTAGAAAGATAAGCATTATTTGGAAAAAATATTTTTTAATGTAATCAATAGGATATTATCAACTAAAATTTGCATGAATCTAAAAATAGCATTACTAATGAATCTAGATGATATTAAAATTGATAGAAATAAAAAAATAGTAATAATAATGGTAACAGCAATGAGACTGGTGGTGTGGTGGTAAAACTGCTGTATTGCAGCCAAAACTACTGGTGTTGTGAGTTCAATCTTGATGAGGTTCAAGGTTGACTCAATCTACCATCCTTCCGAGGTTGGTAAACTGAGTACCCAGCATGTAAGGAGCAAAATACTAATTACTTTGTGAAGTATACTAACGCTATGGGGTGACATACGAGTGTAATTGCTATTGCTACATGCTAATGGTCTAACAATGATATCATCCACTTTTGTGTCAGATTGTGTACAAGGAGCATACAGTTTCTTCTGAGTTACTCTCATCCAGCCATGCATAATTTCAACCTACCTCTGCTATCTATGACATGCCTTCCACACTAGGTAAGGAGCACATCGATCTACAGCAGTTAAGGAGGACAGAAATGACAAGAGATAGCAAGAAGGTCAAAAGAGGGGAGGAGATGAATGGCCATAGCTGTGCTACCCCTCCTCCATGTGGTCATGAGGGCAAACATTCAAACAGAGGTCTGGTGGTTTTAGAATCACTTTAGAGAAGCAGAACCTTCATTCTCTTATAGAATTCCCCATCCCAGCTCAGTGTATGGATCCCCTCCCTGCGGAGAAAAGTAAAAATTAATATTGTCAATTCAGAAATATCATTTAATGCACAGAATTATGATTGTGGGTACATTTCTCTTTCCTAAGAGGATTGTGCTAATTAAACAAGGAGAGATTATCAAACTTTGTCTAGAGCTGATAAAATCCTGTGACAAATTAAAATGGCATGTAAAAAGCTAATCCACCAGAAATGGGGGGTAGGGATAGGGATTAAGCTAATGCACTTATAATGTGTGTGTGTTTTAAATCAATTGTTCTTTGTCCTTCACATAGCCTCCAAAATGTACCAGTGCTGCTATCAAATTGAACATTTTGTCATGATGTAGAAGGAAAGAACTATAGTCCAGTGGTAGTGAACCTATGGCATGTGTACCAGAGGTGGCACTCAGAGCCTTCTCTTTGGGCATGCATGCCGACACCACAGCACAGAGTTCACCCTGCCCAGCAACCCAATGGGAGTGCTTCCTCCCTCCCCCCCCCAGCACTGTGCTCCTCCCACCCCTCTGCAGTATGCATGGCACCCTGCTGAGTTTGGGCACTCAGTCTATAAACAGTTCACCATCACTGCTATAGCCCTTCTTCAGGCTATAAAGTTCATCCTTCACTGTCTTTGATTATATTAAGAAGAAATCCCTGAGTAATCTGCAGATAAATGGATGTGAATCTTCACCCAGGACATAGTTATACTGTGGAACATACTGCCACAAGATACAGTGAGATCTTTGAAAAGGATGTGATCAATTCCTGGCGGCTGGGGCATCAAAAGATGGATTGGCTTTATGTCAAATGAACAGTTAAAGAGAGTATAATTCTGTGTATCAGTTGCTGACAAATATTCGACAAAGGATTCTGCCTGTGAGCTTTTTCAGAAACATCTGATTTGTCATTGTTGGAGACTCTAAGCTAGCCCAGATAGGCCCGTGAACTGATTCAGTAGGGCTGAGTTCTCAGTTTTTGCTTCTTCTGTCCCAATCAAACCATGGACTGCCAAAATCAAGCCACTTTTTTGGCTTTGCCAGTGGTTAAACTTAAATCCTCATCATTGCATGTTTCTGGCAGTAATTGGCAGACCAGTAAATGGGCCGGATTCTGTTTTTCTCCACATCAATTGTTGTCTGCTAACTGCCCCCACTTGAGCATGTTGGTCTTGCATTTAGGGACTTCAACCCTCAGCCTATTAAGGGTCCTCCAAGTGATGTAAGGGAGGTTGAATTCCTCAGCTATAACCTCCTTTAATGTTTTTCCTTGTCTAGTGAGCTCCTTCCTCCATCTTCTAATGTTGTTTTGCTCTGGTGTACCTTCAAGAATGTTTGTTCTTGCCATAAAGCTCTTCCTAGATCAGTTTTTACTGCCTGCCTGCTAGGGAGAAGAGCTAGGGAGAAGAGGGAAGCCAGCATTTCTTCCTATTTGACTTCTGCTGTCACATGGAAGACAGGACTCCTTCTTCTTTCTACATCTTCCCATACATTCCCCTCCACACCAAGTAATGACAATAATCCCCCATGATACTTTCCTCTTTATCCCTCTTATCCATGAAAGCCCAGCTTTCTCCATCTGCTTCTCATTCAACAACCTCAGCTCACCCAGCTGTGTAAGAGACTCAGGCTGGCTTGGCACTTAGGAACACTGACCTCTCCTTTTTTTCTCAGGCTGTGGGCTGGGGTCAAATGGCCCATCAGACATGTGCATGGATGCTCATGTGTCTACACCTTCACAGTACATTATGAAATGCCCTGCTGTTCTAGAAGCCACACTGGCTAGAAGATTCTAGAAGCTGTAGTTAACAACAGCAACATTTCCAAACTCAGCTCTTTTAAGTGGCACATGCATTTGAGGTGTATTTGCTCCAAGTATGCAGATGTTGATAATGATGTTCAAAAGACTGCACTGCAAAATATTGGGAAATATGAGTAGCAAAAGATAACTCTAGCCTATTCTGCATATTTCTTGGGCACTACAGAATTGTAAAGTCCTTATCTAAGTGTGATAGGAGCAAAATACTTCCCTGTCCTTCCTGTCTACTGCTGCCCAGCAAAGTAGGATTTACCATTTGCTCAGAGCATACGATAAACTCCATAGTTTTTGTTCCATATTTTTTTTTTTAAAAAAAAAAACCCCTCTCTTTCAAAGCCTTTCCTAACTGTGCACATCACATCACAGTGGGTATCTTTAGATCTCACACAAGCCAGACAGACGGATTTGTTCATTATGCAAGTTCTGGAAAATGTGGCCCTGGATGCATTGCCAAATTGCTCTGCATGCGGGCACGATTCAGTTTGAGACATGAATTATTTATAGAATGGTGATAGCCGGAGCAGATACATAATGAACATTGCTATTCTATGTACTTTACACATGTTAAATTGTTCATGCAGCCATTCCTTTGCTGATACTGATTAAAGGTTATATAAAAAACATGCTTTTAAAAAAGTTGCATCACTGTACCTTGCTTCTCATCAACATCAATGAGATTGGACAACATGTGCCATGTGTTGAGGGTAGAGCTATGAATCCTTGCTCATTTCATTCTTGTGCACAAGAAAAATTAAGAGATCAGCTTAGTCAATTAGCATTCTACCATGTCTACAAACATTTCTCTCTCAAAAGTGCTCTACTTGACAGTGCAAAACTATAGTAGTTGCCTCCCTGTTGCATAATCTTCTGAAAATTAGAAGCACTGCATGGGTTACTTAAGTGTTTTTGATCAATCAGCCAGTCTGAGCCTGCTCTGTGTTTATGTGCTTCCACATGCGCCCTTTGCTTCACAAATGCAAGATAAATGGTTGGCTATTGAGATGTTTTGTACACATTACTGAAAATTTGACCAATATGTTCATAATTTGTTTCTTTACTGCACGAGAACTGAACAAACCAGGGTTCATATTCCTAATCAGGCGTGGTATTCCTACTGATTTCAAAATGGTAACTCAGTTCATTTGCTATCCCTATTTTAAGGAGAAGGGAAGTATTGCATGTACATTGCAGTTTACTGTAGTAATAGATAGGATCATTGTCCCTGCTTGTGTAGAACCTGGACACTTGTGGGTCCAGATGATTGAAAACCTAGAAAGAGTGGCTCTGAATGAATTGGAGAAGCATGGACAGTCTCCACGTTTCTGAGGATGTTGCAAAATAAGGTAAAGGTTGCCCTTACATGAAAGCCAGTTGTATTCGACTCTAGGGTTCAGTGCTCATCTCTGTTTATAGCCAAAGGGCCAGTACTGTCTGTGTCTGCAGACATCTCTGTGGACATGTGGAAGGCATGCCTAGACACCAGAGTGCATGGAAAGTGTCTACCTTCCCACTCAACTGGTCCCTATTTACCAACTTGCAATTCCTTGCTTTCAACCTGCAAGGTTGCCAGGAGCTGGGACAGAGACAGGGGCTCACTCGATCATGCAGTACCTGGGTCCCGAACTGCTGACCTGCTGACCTTCCAGTCATCAAGTTCTCTTTAGGAGAAGATGTCTCTTCAAGGATAAGGCATCTCCCTAAGGGGAAGCTCATCCACATAGGGAGAAGAACATGAAAAATCTTATGCTTTCCAAGCTGTGAAGAGGACAATTTCATCCTGTCCCTCCAGTGTGAAGATATGAGCTCCAGCTTTAATGTGTGTGCACAAAGTATCATCATTCTAGGTCATTGCTGAAGGTTTAGAAAGTGTCTTCTACATTATTTGGCCCAGAACACTTGCTGAATGGTATGAGCTGCTTTTGCCAAGTAAGTCTGTTAGGGCTCCATGAATTAAGAGGTGGTGCACTAGAGAACATTGTGCCAGAGGTGTGCTCCAACACTGAGCAGGCCCTATTTATAGTACAGCTGCTAAGCAATGGGTGCCTGGTCAAAACTGATGGATGAAAAGCAGATGTAAATTGCAGGAACGGAAGATAATTAATGCAATAGTAGAGAGAACAAAGAGACATACATTTCTCTGTTCATGTTCCACGTTAACCAGTTTCCCAATGGTATATGCACGATGGTTTTGTTTGTTTGTTTACTGGGCAAGCAGAATGGTCTTCGCTGTTCTAAGCCATCAAGGCTTTGGCAAGCGCTCACACTTTGATAAAGTAAGTATCCATTTGTTTGTCATTTACAGAAGCTTTAATGCACACGAAGAGTGTGTGGTTGAGGCCTCGATACATCACATTCTTGTTAAATTTGCACTTTTGCGAACCAACCTGCCAGGGGAAATGCACAAACAAAAAACTGCCCCCCCTTTTGGTAAATAGGGTATAATGTGAATGTTTATGGTAATTACAGCTTTGAGCACATGAGTGAAAGAATGACATTAACAAAAAAGAGGTCTCCCACAGCTTCATTTTTTGATATGCTTTGTACGTTGCACAATGTAGCAACACAACGTCTTACAGCAATTGCAGTGGAGAAACATTAACTTTTCCAATGCACTTACCTTAACTGATCCCATTGTTGTTGGATATTATAGCTTATGGAATCGGATATATTAGCCATACCGCCTGCTGTGACATGATCGACACCAACAATTTATCTGGTTTTACTTCCTTTTAAACCCTAGAGTTGGCAGATGTTCCTTAGGGTTCTGCCCCCTCCCCTTCAGGTACATCTATCATTATTTGTATTCTAGGGCTCTCCAGCCCTGTCAAACCCAAGCAGTGCCACTTATTTGTTTTCTGAAGCACGAATAAAAGAAAAAAGGGTTGGAGAAGAACTAAGAGGGGAAGGCAGTCAGGATACCTGATTCTAATCTCATGTTGAACTACAAAGCTTAGTGTGTGTTGTTGGACAAATTGGACTCTCCTCTTCACCTTCAACTGGGATTAGACCTAAACTTTAGCCCAGTCCTTTTTTGGGTGTAGGGTTCCAATGGATTCAACACTCAAAATGGGCTCAATCTACCAAGGAGTGTTGCAATCTCATAATGCTCCAAGGATGTTAAGTGCCATACATTTGATTTTGACACAAGATCATGGAGTGAACCCATTTGCATTCCAAGAAATCAACCCCAACTGCTCCTTGGAAGGTCAAATATTGAAGTTAAAGTACTTTGGTCATCAAATGAGAAGAGAGGATTCACTTGAGAAAGCTTTCATGCTGGGAAAATTTGGGGGTAAAAGAAGAAGGGGGTGGCAGAGAAAGAGATGGCTAGATGGCATTGTTGACACACAAAGCTGGATGGGCTGAGGAGGATGGTGGAGGATAGGGGTGACTGGCATTTGGTAGTCCATGGAGTCACAAAGAGTCAGAATTGATAGTGCAACTCAACAACAACAAGATCCTTGATAGCATGAATAGGGCCATGGGAATGCCAGTTTCAAATATTTCCAAACCCAGTTCTTTCCATCACAGAACATGGTGACCTCACAGCACAACCTATACTTCACTCTCATCAACTCAACAGCGGTATTTTGAGTTGAGTACGAACCATGATGGCTTTCTATTGAACCAGCACAGATCAAGAGAAACTGTTAAAAGAGGCATGGGGGCAGGGGATGGAGGTAGAAAGTAATGAACCTATTCCTGTCCACCTGCCATTATGTTCCCTACCCCCATTGGGGGTAGCTTGCATCTAAACTGTTCTGAGTAGCCAGAGTCAAAAAGACTTCGAAGGCATGTGCAGCTGGTGAGCCATGCAAAATGCATGTGTAGCAGCCCTGTGTTTTATTCATGAGGCTTTCTTTAAAATGGTGTCTGGGCTGTCAAAACTGTGCCCTACTGCTATGCTTGGCAAGTGCATATATTTATTCTTTCCCATTGTACCCAAATGCAACATCAAATTAGAATAGGGAGGAAGGAGCTCACAACATTATATGAACACAACTTCCCCTACATCACTTGGAGGACCCTGAATAGGCTGAGGGTTGGAGTGCCTATTTTTGAAAATAAAATAAAATACTTCCATCTTGCACCAAGGAAAATTCTTTTAGCTGTTTTTGTACAGGTTAAGAATAACATTAATTCTCCTTTGCTTGAAACCCAGTTGTGTCTGACTCTAGGGCAGGGGTGCCCAAACTATCACCTGGGGGCCAGATCCATCCCCTGATGCCAATTCATCCAGCCCACAAAGCCCTTGTCGCTCCCGGAAGTGGAAGTAAAAAGCACCCATGTGGGAGCATTTTACTTCCGCTTCTGGGAGTGACAAGGGGTTTGTGGGCTGGATGAATTGGTGCCGGGGGTGAATCCAGCCCCTGGTTATAATGAACATCCCCCTTCACCATGTGACCGGCCCAGGGCCCATAAAGTTTGGGCACCCCTTCTCTAGGGTGTGGTGCTTGCTCATATCTGCTTACAGCCAAAGAACCAGCACCATCTGCATCTGCAGACCTTTCTGTGGTCATGTAGCAGATATGACTAGAAATCACAGTGCATGGGATGCTGCTACCATATTTGTTTACTTATTTATTTACTTGCAATTTCTTGCTTTTGAACTGCTAAGTTAGCAGGAGCTGGGACAAACAATGGGACCTCTCCCCATCGGGTAGCACTTGGGTCTTGAACTGTTGATCTGCTGACCATCTAATCATCAAGCTCAACGTCTTAAACACTAAACCAACATGGCCCCTAGGATTGACATTGTTACTATTCTAAAGAAGTATGTGTTGCTCTGAATCCCATCCTGTATTACATAATCCTCACAGTCATTCCATGTAACTTTCTTCATTTACTCCAAAGCTTGTTTCTGTTTTAGCAATACTCTATATCTGCATTTGGGTGGGACACTTGGTTATTGTAAAGCTTGGCAGTTAGAAACTCTTGACAATCCAATGCAAATCAGCCAGAAGGATTAAGATCTGTCTTAAATTCACCCTTTCCTTGAGGGGTTTAAGGCTGCTTACCCCATATCTGAATTCCCAAGTAACCAAACAACAATCTAGGAGATGCAACAAATACTGTTTGTATTGCTTTTATTAATATTTGAAAACTGTCAAGATATCGCTCCTTAATCTTCTTTGCTCCAATCCAATGCATGCAGAATGTGTTTCCTCATATGACTTATCTTTCAGGCCTCTTATTATCATCATAGCTTTCCATAGAATCCTTTGAAACTTGTTGATATTTTTGGGGAACTGTGGTGCTTACTGAGAACAAAACAGAACCAGAGAAAGGCAATTTTCTTTGCTCCACATATAGTGAAGTCTTCACAGACAGGAGCTCAATGTCAACTCACCTTCCTTCATACAGGCTGTTTTCCTTCAAGAGTGTCTGCTTTGAGTTATTCCAGAAAATACAGCCTTTAATATATAGAAGAGTCCTTGATGCCTTCTGCTACAAATGCAAAGACATCCCAGTAAATTACTTATTTTTGAAGAGATGGCTTATCTTAGCACTTTGGAACAGTTCGTCCAGAATTATTAGACAAGATAAAAATCCTTACCTCCAGGAGAAAAAGTTGAACAGCTTTCCCCCCCTTTCCCTTTTCTTTTCTTTGGAGAAGTTCCTCTAATTTGGAAAATGTCTCTGAACAAAATGAGTGCCCTTCTCCTTTGTGCAGCAAAGCAAATGCACAGAGCAAACACAGAAGGACTTGATGAAAAAGACACAACAAACCCACCCAAGGCTCCTGACTTCAAAGTCTATACAACAAGGGAGGAATTGCTTTCTGGTTTAGATATGGAATTTGGACAATTTATGCTGTTCACAGAAGTGGCACAAAAAATACTCTTGCAAACTCATTTTGAAACTAAGAAAAATGCCTCTCCAGCTAAGGAGGATAAATGTTTTCTAATGTCATAATGCAACAGATCAGGACTTATATCATGAATATTCCTGCATTGAGCAGAGTGTTGGACTCAATGTCCTAAAAGGCTTCTTCCAGCTCATTAATTCTTTGAGTCTATGATTTTTAGTTCTTCAAAAAGCCTGACTTAAGTTTTATTTTTTTAAAAAGAAATTTTGCGGAAGTGTTTTTGCACAATATGATAATTTTGCACAAAGAGAAGAATTTTGTGCAATGGAAGCTTTTTATGGATACTGTACTACTATTCTAGCTATTAATTATGATATGTTGTAATCTCATGTGTATTTTCCTTGAGAAAAGACTAATGCAAGCCTAAGAAATATTCCAGTCCCTAAGCCAAACTGAACTTCATTCTATGCCTAGTTTTTGATATTGCACAATGCAAATTTTGATAGGGAAGACTTATGTGGCTCACTTACAATATGGATTTCCTCTCACTTCCTCAGTTCTTGTTCAAGATCTACTGTTCCCTCATTCATGAAAGGAAAAGGGAGATTTTTCACATGGAGGTGAAAGAAGCAGACAAACCTTTGGTTGTAAGCCTCTAGCAGTGGATAAATTGCCACAGGTCTGTGATTTGAACAAACTCTACTTGATTTAGGAGAAATGTGTTTAAGAAGCTCGACTGTGCTGCTATAACTCCTGAGCACTATCCATCAGCAGTTTTGCTAAAAACACATTACAGTCGTTTCTTTGCCTAATGGATGTTGCCTGCTTTAAACATTGTGCGCAACATTGCAGAGAAACATGGAATTCCTTCCTGACCTATTGCATGGAGGAGATGGGAAGGCAGGAATCATAAAAGGAAAAGAAACACTCCTGCCAAATTTATTGGATAGTTGTATGGTTCTGAACTGAGACAGATTCAGGTCTGTACATCTCCATCCCATTTGGCTGGATTGCTACCAGAAAACAGTATTTCACAGTGGGAAAAACTATCAGTAAATGGAATTAAAACACAGACAAGTATGCCAGGATAAAAGCAGAAGGCAACGCCTCACAAGCCAGATACAGAATGATGTGAGGTAAAAGATAAAGATTTCAAACTGTCTAGAGCAGTGGTTCCCAATGTGGGGCCCAGGCCCCACAGGGGTACTTCAATTCTCAGAAGTCTCAGTCAGTACATTGGCTGATCAGTGCTTTAGGGAATTGACTTACACTTCTGGGAAATGAAGTCCAAAAAACCAAGGTGGGGAAAACACTGGTCTAGAGATAGTACAGCAGAAATTTTTGTTTGTTTGTTGTTGTGTAATGGCCTTTTCTGAAACCTTTATAAGTTAATGCGTACAATCAAGTTCGCAGCCAACTCGTGCAGGAGGTCAGTGTTCTTCCGATGTGGGTAGCCATTTGGGTGACATCTTCCTTACTGCCGATAAAAAATGATGAACTGCAGTCTCTCAAGTTATTTTAAAAATAGTTTCCAAAGAACATTTTTACTACACTGTATAAAGCAGTTGTAGGGTCCCCCCTTTCTGAGATGTCAAGATTTTATGCAGCATCTCCTACAAACTCATAGATCCTTGGTGGGGAAATATTGCGTCTTTGGGTAAGTAGACAGAATGCCATTTGTCTCTCTCAAAGCAAGTAATTCAGAGCAAACAGAGCATATTTTGAGTTGGGTAAAGTTAGTTTTCAAACAATAGATTTCAAGCCACATTGATGCTATCCTTACCAATTGGGGTTCAAGCAGAGTCAGAATCTCATGTGCTTGCTGCAAAACAATTTGGAGATAAGGGATGCAGTGGCTCAGTGGTTAAGAAGCTTGCCTTGTTAGCTGGAAGGCTGGCAAGTCAGCAGTTCAAGACCCAGGAACTGCATGGTAGTTTGAGGGCCCATCTCTGTCCCAGCTCCTGCCAACCTAGCAGTTCAGAAGCAAGAAATTGCAAGTAGATAAATAGGGACCACTTCGGTGGAAAAATAACTTGGAGACATGAAAGGAGCTTCGTTCTGGCATTCCCTGAGTGGAGTTTCTCCGGCAAAAATCCTTTCAACCCAGAATAATTTCTGACACAAAATTATTATTATTAATTTGGAGACGGTACATGACTCCGGTCTGGCTAAACTGTTTACACTGACTTGGGAATTTATTGTTTAAGCTATGCCTCTTTTATTTTTGTTGTAAGCCGCCCAGAGTCAGGTTTACCTGATTGGGACGGGATAATAAATTTGAACAAATAAATAAATAATAAATTATGATTTTAAATACAAGAAGGATTGCTGAAGATGCCAGAAAGAGATTGGGACACATCTTCATTAATAGTGGGAATGTAAATTTGTCAGGAAAGTCTGGGAAATACATTTTGAAGAAATTAATCAAATATTGTCTGTAAAATTAGAGATTTGTTCTAGAATAGCATTATTAATGGATTTTGGACATATAAAATAAAGGTTATAAGTATAAAGGGCTGAAGATATATGTAGCCCCATGGTTGATAGGTGCATAATTAGGTTATATTTACTTTTTCTTTAGTTTAGTTGCCTTTATTGTTGTTACTTTTATGATTTGTATATTTATTTCATGTTTTGTATCTTATGTTATACACAAAATAAAAAATATTTATTTAAAAAGCAACTAATGTGTTTGCTTTACAGTGCATCACAAAAAATAAATATTATCTGCTACTTGGTCTAATTCCATGTGTCCTATACTAAATCAAGTGTGCTGAATCCAAATCTGAAGTCCCATTCTGCCTCGGATGTCAGGATCTTAAGTTAATTACACATATAGACACGATTGTCTGTTTTATTAACATAGATGCACCTACTCATTTTTAGCTCAAAACAGACTCAATATGGCCTAGCTCTACTATCCAATAAGATGGTTTCGCACGAGAGACAAGCCCTTGGTCCATCTTGCCTCATATACATATTTCTGACGTCAGCTCACTGACTTGCCCAGACATGCCCAGCCACTGCTGGAACATGCATGCCACCAGGGGATGTGATTCAGCTGAGGCAGGCTCAGTGGTAGCTGCAACTGTTATAATGTTCCCATGTAAAAATACATTACTCAATTACTGACCACTTGAACAGCTATAGCACACCTGCAACTTAAAATCTGTATGTGATAGGCAAATTCTGAGTTCAGATTTGGAATCAGCACACTCAATCTCATGTAAATCACACGTGTTATTCCCAGTAGCAAAATCGTTGTTGTGCGGTGTTATTAATTCTTACTGATCTAAATTAAGGTCTTCACATAAGGAGGATCAGATCAGCATTACTTGCACCCTGGGAAACAGTGGAGTCCTGTGATAGAAAATGGAAATCTCAAGAGCATCCCTCCTGAGTGATTATTTATAAAAGAAGGGAAATTGGAAGAAGACCTGTTGATTCCCAGCTATTGACATTTTATTTTTATTTTTAAAATTAGGAGCGCTTCTTCTAAAAAGCCGCAGACTAAGATCAAGGGACATCATTTCTATTCAGATGCCGACCCTCCAGCAAGGAGGAAATGAATGCAAAAATTTCCAGCCTTGCAGTGACCAAGCCCATTTAATCCTCCCCCTACCTGGGACAAACAATACCATCCGGCAATTTGCATCTAATTTCTGAAAGTGGAGGGATATACAAAGCAGCAGCAATAAGGAGTGAATGTGGGAAATTGTCAATGTGGAAGAAAGAGATAGTATGATTGATGCTTGCTGGGGTTAAATGCAGAACTGATATGTGGCCACAAAGCAGGGGTAAATGGATTTATGCAGAAATGTCTCTGCCACTGAAAGAGCTGTTGGCATGTGCTATTCTGTATTTTAGCAGCACACCTGCAGACAATAAGTGCCATTTGGAAGTATAGACCTTTGGGGGTTGTGCACACTGCACAAGAAGTATTAACAAACCCTAAGAACATTTGTTATGCCGTCTATTGCTTTATCAGTGGTTTATGGATAAGCAAAACAAAATAATGGCTGCAAATGGACCTGCTACTGTTTTAGGCTGCATTAACTAAAGTATAGCCTCCAAAACCCACAAGGTACTAGGTAAAGGTAAAGGTCACGCTTGCTCAAAAGCCAGTCATATCTGACTCTAGGGTTCAGTGCTCATCTCTGTTTCAAAGCCAAAGAGCCAGCGCAGTCTGCTTCTGCAGACATTTCTGTGGTCATGTGGCAGGCATGACTAGACACCGGAGTGCATGGAACGCTGTTTACCTTCCCACCCAAGTGGTCCCTATTCATTTACTTGCAATTTCTTGCTTTTGAACTGCTAGGCTGACAGGAGCGGAGCCCTGTCGATTCAGGACTGGTTAGACCACATCTTGTGTACAGAGTCCAATTTTGGGTACCGCACTTTAAGAAAGATGCACATAAATTAGAGCAGGTACAGAGAAGGGCAACAAGGATGATGAGAGGACTGGAAACCAAACCATATGAAGAAAAGAATGAAGGAACGGAGTGTGTTTATGCTTGAGAAAAAGGGACTGAGAAAGGATGTGATAGCACTAGATACCTGAAATATAATCATAAAGAGGAAAGGCAGGGTCTGTTCTTGATCACCCCAGAATGATATCCAAAGTGAGTTGTTATTCCTGCTTGTAAGAGTGTCTTCTCTCTCTGGGAAATGCTGAAGTCATAGCAGTCAAGCTTTCATTGAGATGGCCCATACGGAAAAGAGAAATACAAAATGTGACAGCACATGTATAACGCAAACGCTGGCACTCTGCCACATAAAGTAACAAGGAATCTTTTCTCTATTTTTGACAGTAAAATGTTGGCTTTTTCCTCTCACAATTCTGTGCAAAGTTCTAACAGTTCAGCTGTCGACTAGGACAGACAGCTTTGCTTCCCGTAATGACAGTGATGTTGACATGTCAACTTGCTTTTCCCATCTTGCGAAATAAACATACATCCAGGTACATACATCACTCTGTTCAGCAAATCTATCCCATTGCAGTCCAAAAAAAGGGACTTTTATCAAATCTGGAATATCCTAATATTTTGTTTTATAGTTCTTATTTTAAAAATACTTCCTAATAAACATAATCAATAATAATCAATAAAAAACAGAAACAGAATACAATACAAAATATATAAAGAAACCTCACACCAAATCTAAAAAAGGGACACTTAGTGGGACACTGTATATATTAGTGTAAATATTTTCTATATGACACTTCATTTATATATTTGTTCCCTTCTTCCAAAACACTAAGTATTCTTATTTAATTTAAATATTATGCTTTTCCCTTCACTATATCATATTCAGTAAATTCTCCCCATAGATCTCTAAGATTTATTTATTTATTTCTTAGATTTGTATCATGTAAAATCAGACTTTTTAAAGCATCCCCTTTTTAATTTGAGTTCACAATCTATCATTATAGCCATATTCGATAACTCTTTAAACCAGTCATCCAATTCAAATTCACAGTCCATTTCTCATTTTTAACAATAACCAATCTCAAAGCTGTTACCATTATAATGCTAATTTCTTTCTAATTTCTTTATTATTTCCTCTGTTCCAACTGTATTATCAATTCTTCAAGTTTTGTAAATTTCCTACAATTTCTATTTTGCTTTAGCCTGGCTCTTCGGCTTGGAAACAGAGATGAGCACTGACCCCTAGAGTCGGCTACAACTGTCTTTCGAGCAAGGGAAACCTTTACCTTTACCTAATAATCAGAATTTACCCAAATAATGACAGTGAGCTACACTGCTCAAAGAATGCCTGCTCTATTCTGATTTTACAAGCTACAGGTATGACCACGCAAAAGTTTGTCTTGGATTGATATGAATTTCTCCACACTGCAATCTGCCATTTAAATGCTTTGTCATTGAGACAGAAATGTTTAATTACATCAGGGAAGTGCATTTTGAGTGTCAACACAACCCAATTTCTCCCTCGCCTTTCTTACTCACTCCTTTGACAAATGTTTAAATCCATTCCTTCTTTCTTTTAAAAATATGTTTTCAACATGAAATAGCACTGAACTGAGAAGGCATGGGAAGTACAGTATTTAAATTAGTGCTGTATCAGCTTAGCGCAAAAGTTATAAGTCACTGTTGCTTGTAAGCCAGTTGTATCCAACTCTAGGTTTCAGTGCTCATCATGTTTATAGCCAAAGAGCAAGCACTGTATGTGTCTGCAGACATTTCTGTGGACATGTGGCAGGCATCACTAGACACCGGAGTACACAGAATGCTGTTTACCTTCCTACCGAAGTGGTCCCTATTTATTTCCTTGCAATTTCCTTGCAAACTGTACTCACGCCGTCATCCAGCACTCAGGTCTCAAACTGCTGATGTGCCGACCAAACAGTCATCAAGTTCAGTATCTTAACCAATAAGCCACTGCAGTCCCTTGCAAAAGCTATAGTGCTAAACTAAGAGAAGACTTTGAATTTAAACAATGCAATTTACAACTTGTGTTGAAGTTGAAGCCTTCCCAGTATGAACAGAAGAAAGGGAAAAGGAGTATTCTAAGACAGTGTGTTGTATTTAGGGGGCAAAAAGCGGTGTGGGAGCATATTATTTATTTATTTATTTATTTAGATTTATTATCCCGCCCCAATCAGGCGAACCTGACTCTAGGCGGCTTACAGAAAATTCATAAATTAAAACCTTGAGGTTCAAAATTACTTAAAAGTCAATTAAAAAAGAATTAAACCATGAATTTACAAAAATCTAAAAGATTTAAAAAGGTTAAAAGGTTTAAAAAGATTTAAAAAGTTTAAAAGAGTGAGTGAGGGGTAGCTGTCCTGTCAGATCAGCCACCCAACATGGGACCCCATGTTCCTGGAGCCCCACAGCTGCCCTGCCAGCCAGGTTTTTAGGCCCTTCTGAAAGGGCAGGAGCTCTGTCTGTAGACGCAACTCAGTTGGCATAACATGGTTGATGATATCAGAAGCTAATGGAAGGCTTTATCTAAATGAACAGATATACCTTACCTCCTGTTTAGGCCTTCAGAAAGAAGGACTGCTTTGGATAAGACCAAATCAGAAATTGCCCTTCTGTCTGCCTCCTTGCCAAGTACACCGTAGCGCTTCTTTCATCTCAACCATTTTGACTGCTCCCTCAGACAAGATATGGATTCTCCCCCCACTCTTTAGAAAAGATTATCTTTTTAATTTGATTTTTTGGGGGGTTGGGGAGTCGTGGGGGAGAATGGCACATTCACATTTGCTATAGATAGTGGAACATATTTTGCTTGATAACATATTGACTTTTAAGAATTGGCATGCAAAGCTTCAAGCAAGTTCGACAGATCAGCCAGGGATGCTTGTGTACAAAATAACAACAACTGTTATCTCAAGGAAACGGTAGATCATCTCTACCGAATTCTGAATAACTGGGAAGTATTTCCTTTCCAAACGATAGCAAGAACTACATGTAGAATGTGTAAATGTTCACACACCAAATACCACTTTGTTTCTTGAATGTCCTTGGAAGGCTGGGAGGGTGCACAAAATGGTGCCATGGGCCAGATCTGGCCTATGGGCATTAGGTAGGAAACCCCGGTATAGAGGTTTAGTGTACTAATTTCCATGTTATTGCTCTTCTCCACTGGGCAATGGGTGGTTTCCAGAAGCCTGGGACCTGGGTCTCTATTCCTAGGACATGAGAATTTACTCTACAATTCCATCCCGTGGCCATTTAAAGAAACAAACCCCCACAAATAGACACTGCCCCCTTCCAGAGATAAGATTGGTAATTTCAGGCTAATTTAAGGCTCTAACAACCTGTTTCAGGGCACTCTTAGTGCACTAAAACCTTAGTGCATAATTTATTTATTTATTTTTATTTATTTACTTATATTTGTTTATCACCCTCCTCCCTGAAGGGACCCAGGGTGATTTCCAACATATTTAAAAACACTTTTAAAAAATTAAAAACTTTAAAAAGCTTAAAAACTTAATTAAAAGCTAGCCATTATAACTTGGATATACTGGGGGTCAAACCATCCAACTGGCTGGGGAAATTGAACCATCCACTCCCCAGACTAGACCTGCCAGCCAGGTTTTCACTCCTTTCCTAAAGGACAGCAACTCTGTCTGAAGGCATAGCTCTATCGAGAGGAGGTTCCACAGGGCCGGAGCGGACACCAAGAAGGCCCTCCTAGTGCCAGAGAGATGGCACAACCAGAGAGCCTCTCCGGTCTGCTCTGGTGGGCCAGGTAGATGTCCTTGGGACGATGCAGTCTATCAAGTAACCTGGACCACTACTATAAAGGGCTTTAAAGGTAATAACCAGCACCTTGAATAACCAGGTAATTTGGGATTATCGTGTTTCAACCCTCCCCGTCTCCCTCTTCCCTGCACTCTGCCTTTTTTGTTGTTCATCTCACTTGGTTAAAAGCTATTCCTGTCCAGTTCCAGGGGGCAATGCTTATCTCAATTTACAGCCAAAAAGCCAACAGTGTATTTGTCTGCGGTAGTCATGTGGAATGTGTGACTAGAGGCCGGAGCACATTGAACACTGTTACCGTCCCTGCCAAAATGGTACCTATTTATCTATTTGCAATTTCTTGCTTTTGAACTGGTAGGGTGTCAGGAACTGGGACAGAGATGGGAGCTCACTCCATTGTGTAGCACTTGGGTTTTGAACTGCTGACTGGCTGATCATCAAGCTCAGAATCTTAACCACTAAGCCACCACAGACCCTACCCTCTGCAAATGGCCAATTGGGCAGAAAAAAAGAATCAAAACACACATTTGATATCAGTATTAGAAAGAATGAGGACCCACTGTTGGCCCAAAAACCACTATTCGCTCACATCTCTCTGTACATTTGTTCACAGACTTTAGAAGTCTAGGAACGAGTGAACATTTTGTTTCATTTCATTAATGTGGAATTCCCAAATCTACATATTTTTCCATTCATGTAATGGAAAGGGATCCCTCTCATTTTAAAAAAAAGTGTGGAAGAAGCAAAACTGGAAGATTCACCCAAGAAGACTCTAGGATGGTGATGACCAATCTTGGTATTCCAGGTGTTCATGGACTTCAATTCCCAGAAGCCCAAGTCAACACACCTGCTGGTCAGGGCTTGTGGGAATTGAAGTTCAGGAGCATCTAGAGTGCCAAGGTTCAGCACCACTGGTCTAGAATTTGAATGGTTAGTTTTTCAAAAGCTATATTTAAATCCGTTGGTATTTCACCATCTTTGTGGTACCGTCTTTGGCTTCCCACTTCCCTCCTCCCCCAACAAGCTGTCTATGCTAGAAATAGCTCAAGCTCTTCAATTTGACCAGTGCAGATGGCTGGGAAAGTTGCTCAGTTGATTTTTTGATAAGAACCTGCCAACATTTGCAAACACAAACAAGATGGGAAGAACTTGAAGTTAAACAAATCTAAAAGTGGAAGAAATCTGGTCCAGCAGATGTGTCAATCTCTGGACCACAAGTCCACATCATAAAGAAGGACGTCAAAGAATTATTGTGTCTCATTTCCCCAAAAGTTTGGAATTGTGGGTCTAAAACCTTCATTGATGCCTACTTACTTTATTTCAATAAAGCTAAATCAGGGTGTACAGTATTATAGCTAACAACTTGAGTGTCAACCTTCTTAAAAATACAGTCTCAGGCAATAACTAGAGTGAGCAGTTGACTCCAAGTCATGCTATGGTACTGAAGTATATTTGCTTTCACCCAGTGCTGGGCTTATTATTTTTTTACTACCACACTGTGGGTGTGGCCAACTCTGTAGGCATGGCCAACCCTGTGGGCATGGCCAGGTGACTGGGTGGGTGTGGTTAAACTGCTATCTTTTAATGTGATCTTTTGTGGATTGAGTCCACTTTGTCAGACCATCAGTTAGCAATTAGACTTTGATGCTCTAATTTTCCTTTAAAGAGTAACCGCAGTAGAGTAACTGCTGGCTCAGCTTCACCCCAGTCCGGATGCCTGGATCCAGCAGCAAGGATGTTGCAGTTGCGTCCAGAGTGGGGTGAGAGGAGGAGGTGGGTAGGGCAGGGCAGTGGATGGGGCCAGTCAGTTTTACTACCGTTTCTCCCGAACCTGTCTGAAACTGCTGGAGCCCACCACTGCTTTCACCTGTATATAGCTTACTATTTAAACTCATGAGAGCTTTTCCCCTTTGGCAGATGCTCCATTTGTCTGAACCACGTTGTACAGTTGCTCCATCCCATGTTCTCAGTGGAGCTGAGGGCTATTTTCCAGATTTTTTGTCATCCTAAAGGCCACAGTCCCAAGCAGCTTTTTAATTTAAAATACTTTAAAAAGTTTGTTTAAAGTAGTGATCATGTACTATTATGATTCTTCTTCTTTGCTTCCTCTTTTATCCCATTGGGTGTTGAGGGAGATGCAAGGTTCTTGTTCCGGCATTTCTAGAGGTCTCTACTGGTGTTATTTGGTGTTCTTTGAATATTTCTATTTATGTTATGTAAGGTGTTGTTGTAGTTCCTTAGCTATACTTGCTATCAATGCCTGATCATCCGCAAGAAGTAATTTATTGAATTATGGTTGCTACCATAAATTTTAGCTGGCTGAATAGCTCAGTGACTTTAAGTATCTGGTTGTAGAGGCAAGGGTTGGATATCTGATTCCCCTCTGTGCCTCCTGGGAGAAGGGCCATCCTGTTTCACTTTGGGCAAACTGTAACTTCTGAGACCATCCCACGGAACAAGGTTGACAAAGGAAAAGGATTAAAGCCCTCCCGTTTCAGTCCAGATCGCGAATTCCCTCACATTTTGGCAGCTTCTCTATTTTAGCAATCTCTGACTTAGGATCACTTTTGTTTAAGCCTTCCATTTCTGACTTTAATTAAAGACATCTATCTTTGATGAGGTGTGACCCACTGGAGGAGACCCAGAGGGTCTGAGCCAGATTGGTACAGTAATTATTCTTCATACCTAGAGCTGAAACACAGATAGCCTCATGTATGCATTTATTCTTATCAGCATGGAAAAGGCCGTGATGGATGGTGCCATGTGCAGACAGTGTTGATGATAGAATTATCTGCCTTTGTTGGTACATTTCAGCCTGAAAATGTTTCATCTCATGTGAACTACTCAAGAAGCAGCTTTGTGTGAGAAGACTGTATTGGGGCTAAAGGAAGTTGTGTGTGATGGGGAACAAAGACACCAGTGATGTCCTGTTTGGCGGAAAAAGAAGAGAAAGAGGATGATTCTTTGGCAGGCTAGAGAGCAAGATAGGGCAGTAAGTTTCAAGATTCAGATTTCCCTCCAACTGAATATAAAAAGTAAAAGTTGCCCTTGCTTGAAAGCCAGTTGTACCTGACTCTAGGATTCAGTGCACATCTCCGTTTATAACCAAAGACGTTTCTGTGGACATGTGGCAGACATGCCTCAACATGGAACGCTGTTTACCTTCCCATCGAAGTAGTCCCTATTTATCTACTTGTAATTTCTTGCTTTCTAGGTTGGCTGGAGCTGGGACAAAGAGAGGACCTCACGCCATCATGCAGTACCCGGAAATAGAACTCCGACCTTCCAGTCAGCGAGTTCAGCGTCTTAACTACTTGAGCCACCACAGTCCTCCTACTGAATGTAGGACCTTGCGATTGAAGGAGGTGGAACCACAACCAACAGAGATGTGAAGAACGTTTGTAAATGCTTAGTAAATTCTTGCTGATTTCAGCTGCATGAAGACAATGAAATATCTTCCCAGCCCTGCAGGTTTCCTCACTTTTAAGGCAAGAGTGTGACAGGGATACAGTAATACCCCGGGTAACGCGAGTACCATATAGCGTGAAAAACGCATAACGTGACAAGATTTTCGGGAAAATCTTGTATCGAATAACGCGAGTTTTACGTTATTTGGAACAAGCGTATGCGTGGGGGGAGTTAGATTGGGTAGAACATCTACCCAATCCAACCCCCCCAGCGCCCGCCCCCACGATGTTTGGAAAGGGTACGGGGATCCTTACCCTTTCGAAACTTCGAGTTGCGAAAGGGTAAAGATCCTTGCACTTTTGCAACTTCGGGCAGCTTGCAGGCTTGCGCACGCCGGCGGCAGTTACGGCAGGAGAAGGGGGTCTTTCCCGTATCCTGCCCTAACCCCGAACGACACGCGCGCGCATGCTTGAAGTTGCAAAAGTGTAAGGATCTTTACCCTTTCACAACTTCAGGCGGCTTGGAGGCTTGTGCGCGCCGGCGGCGGTTAGGGCAGGAGACGGGGGTCTTTCTCGTACCTTGCCCTAACCCTGAACGACACACGATAGCGTGCCTACCTGGGGGGGGGGGTATTTCGGACAAGCCAAGCCTTGCCTCGGCGTGGTTTGTCCCTGACGTCAGGGCTTTTTTTTTTAGCATTGTTCGATCAATGTATCGAACAACGTTAAAAACCGGACGTCATGACTCGTGGAACCATGTCATAACGTTGTCCGGGGTTCTATTGTATTAGCTTTTGCTCATTATAGTTCCTGCAAATCATACAGACTCTGTCGAAAACTAGTGTCCTTTACCTTTTCTTGTAATTGCACAAAACCACCAACAAACATGGAGGATTGAATCAGAGGTCTGTCCCAGCTCCTGCAAACCTAGCAGTTCAAAAGCAAGAAATTGCAAGTAGATAAATAGGGACCACATTGGTGGGAAAGGTAACAGCGTTCCGTGCACTCCAGCATCTAGTCATGCCTGCCGCATGACTATGGAAACATTTGCAGAATTCAGCAGTGCTGGCTCTTTGGCCGTAAATGTACACAATGGGCTTTCGAGCAAGGAAAACCTTTACTGTACCTTATGAAATATAGGCTGTGTTAGGACATTTTTCATTTGGGGGTATTGTACAAAGATTGCTGCCCAATGAAACAGTATAACTTTAAGGCCCTCCATGTGTTCTGAACACAGGTGTACATAATAGAGCCTAAAACTGATGGCCAAGCTGTGCATGCCTTGTCCACGTGCTCATGTAACAGTCCAGCTGTGGCTGATTAGAGAATCTGCCCAGCAACAGTAGGGTATAACTGTGGCCCTCTGGGAAGGGTCTATGGAGGAGGCTACTATTCAGAGGAGATTATCTATGAGGAGGTTGCTATTCTGAAGGAGTCTATATACTGAGAAGGACTGAGACACTGAAGGAGGTGATGGTGTTGAGAGCTTTTCTTCAACTGAGAAGAAAGAACTGCTAAAGGATCACCAGGACTCTTTTGAGTGCTCCTGGAGTTGGAGCCAACAGAAAAATCCAAGCTGTCTGCCTACTGTGGGGCTTGGAGAGAGAGAGAGACTGTTGTATATAGTCCTGTGTATGTCTGTCTTCCCCTCACTGTAAGTAAAGCGCACCTTTCCACTGAAGGCATATGTGTGTGTGTTATTGCACTAAGGCTTTCGCTGCGTAAGAGCTTAAAAGTGCTACTCTGCTATCCAGCCACACATATTGCTAAGGGAATCCCTGATAGGCTGAAATCCTATTGCTTAAAGTAGCAAGTAACACAAGAGTAAGCTTATTGAATCAATGGGGATTTGGAGAGTCAATTCCTTCAAAAGTTTCTTTGACTGGCCTACTCTACTTCTGACTTGTTACACTAAAGCAAATATCAACTACCTTAGGCCCATTTGGATCAATGGTGCTTAAAGAGAGAGAGAGATATCTCCATTGATCCAAATGGACCTACGGCATATATAGAGAATGATTTTTTTGGGGGTGGTGGTGGTGGTGGTAAAATTGAATTCAAACAAGTTCCAGAATTAAGAAACCTGAGTATTAGTTTATGGATTATTATTAATTATGTAGCAATAAACTCTCCAAACTCCCTCTCCCTCATGTTAATGTCACCATGGCTTTTCGAAAGTGATCCATCCCCTTTACCTCTATCACCCTTTATTGCAGAGCTCTGATCCCGGGTGGAGCTAAAGCTAGAGAAAGTGCAAGTGTGCACAAAGATACACGTTTATGTTCAATGGATCTGCAATGGCCTTTGCGAATGGTTTTGATGGCCTATTTGGAGATGGCATGCAGCTTTCACAGTGTGCAGCACGTATCTACAGCACGGCCATCTCAAATTGCACCCTCAGTGCCAAAGGGTTTCCTGGGGCCAAATAGGCTCACCTATTTATACCCAGCAGTAATTTGAGGCACTCATAGCAGGATGTTTCCTCAGTGATGTGGAAGCCACATTGCAGCAGCAGACAGGACCTAAAGCTTCAAATGCAATATTCAATTACTTAATACATTCCCTCTCTCCCTCCTCCTGATCGTGTTCTGGGAGGGTACAAACCCACACTCATATCTACCCTTTCGGAGCTTGTTCCACACGTCGAGCTGGGATCCCTTGTATTGTACTCTCAGCAATGTGAGTAGATTTGCCAAATGGGGATTGTTTTACTCTCTCTCTCTCATTCTGGTGTTGATTCACAATTTCTATATATATTGTAGGTAGATATGAATGTAGGATAGCTAGCTAGTTAAATAGATAGATAGATAGATAGATAGATAGATAGATAGATTGATACCTCGGATAACGTTTACCTCGGATAACGCTAAAATCGCATAATGTTAAGTAATCTAGGGAGGAGAATTGGATCGAATAACATTAAGTTCCTATGGGATGGATCGAATAACAACCGCTAAAGCCTGTGCAGTTACAATGTATCTCTATGGACCTTTAACGTTATCCGATCCATCCCATAGGATTTTAACATGCATCGGATGACACTGAAAATCGGATAACACCAAGACTTGTGGAACCAAGTCTTAGCGTTATCCGAGGTATTACTGTAGATAGATAGATAGATAGTATCTATTGAAGTAATCATCCTCATTTGCTGTTACTCCTTTTCCTGGGTATGCTGGATCAGTACATGGAGGTCTGGCCAGATATCCCACTACGGGAATGGAGTAGAACGTACAGCCAGAGACTCAATGCTTGGTGTTGGGTGGTGGTAAATAACCTGACTCCCTAAAGGAGCCAAAGGATATGGACGGATGAGCCCCTTTAGGTGGGGTGAGGGTCCCCTCAGTGGAGGAAATGACACTGGAAACTACCATATTTTGTCCCAATGGCCAAATGAGCAGAGGAGGAACTCTGATTCCCAATGGTCATGGAGTTGGAAGAGGTCATGCCAGATGGGCTGGATGTGAAGGAGCACCTTGTCCATATCCTCAAGGCTGTGGCAGTCCATTGCAGTCCCGGTGTCAAATCCTGCATGTCTCATTCATACCTGCCACAGGAGATGGCTCCATCACCACAGCGTGTGGGTCACTTCATGGCAAGCTGGGGTCCACCTTAAACAAATTCATGCCAATGGCATTTTCCTGGTAAAAATGATTCCCAGGAAAAATAAACTCAGATACAAGTAGCAGCTAACAACAGTGATGGCATGAAGGTCCTATATGCCCAAGAATGTGCCACATAGTAACACAGTACTTTTGTAAGTAAGATTTAAATAATTGAACTAGCTATATGTGGAACCTGTGAAAATGAAAGGCTGCTTTGAACAGAGGAAGGAGACATTTGCCTTCTGAGAAGTGTGATAAATGGAATCAATCAGAACAGAGTTGTTGGATAGAAGGATTAAATGAGTAATAAAAAGGATACACGGCTGACCTCCAAGGGAGGAGGGAGTTGATAATGAGATAAGTAAATCTTATGATGATAATAAGGATATAATTATAGTTGAGTTCAAACTACTAAGTATGTAGTTTGAAGCTCTTCAGATATATGCAGATATAAAATGTCAGCATAGTTTAATAGCAAATGAGGACTTTTCATGCCCTTGTGTAAGAAGCTCGATTATTGCAAAAGCATGGCTATCTTAAACGTCACTTGTCATTTATAATCTCAATTACCAAAGATGTCTCTCAATGTATTGCTTCAAATCATCAGCGTATCAAGACCAGAATGAAAGTGCAAGAAATCTGGAAATTATGGATACTTTATGAATGTTTATGGACTGTTGTGGCTGAAGTGGTTAAGAGACTGAACTTGACAACTGCAAGGTTGGCAGGTCAGCAGTTTGAGACCCGAGTACTGTGCATCATCTGTCCCAGCTCCTGACAAGGTAGCAGTTTGCAAGCAAGAAATTGCAAATAGATAAATAGGTATTGCTTCGGTGGGAAAGGTAACAGCATTCGTGGGCCACATGTCCATGGAAACATCTGCAGACACAGACAGCACTGGCTCTTTGGCTATAAACAGAGATGAGCATTCAACTCTAGAGTTGGAGACAACTGGCTTTCAAGCAAGGGTGACCTTTACCTTTACCTATGAGAAAATTAGTACAAAGAGATAAACACTTACCTGTTAATGAACTCTTGTGCAGACAGATATTAAACTCATTAAGCGTGAGTAACCACTTTTAAATGCATAGAGTCATAGAGAGTACAAACCTAAGAGAAAGATACACTGTGTGGAATTGATTTAGAATGGGAGGAAGCTTCTTCTGTTGTCACAACTGTTTTTGTGATGAAAGTATCTCCTTGTGTTCGCAGTGCTCAGAAGGATCAGAAAGTATAATTGCTTTGCCAATGGATACTTAATGCTTTTCCTAATCTATATGGAAAAGCTTGGCCATTGAGAATGTCAGGAAGTGGTAGCAAAGTTTAGTGGCAGTGATGGCATACAGTGAGGGCAGGGAGAAATCTCTCAGATTTTAGGACAAGACACTTCAATCCATGAAGTGCCTGTGGTAGAACACCTTATCTGCATGAAAAATGACTGTGATTCATCCCCTGCTATCTCCAGGTACAGCTCAGAAAGACTCTTCTCTCAAATCCTGGGCTAACCATTTACAATGCTCCATAGACTAATATTCTCCAAGTGTACTTCAAGTGTTTTGGATAATAGCTCCAATCAGACCAGCAATCATGGTCAATTATAGTAATAGCAGGAATTTTAATTGAACATTGATGAGCATAAAGCTGTGTTAGATTGTATGATAGTATAAGATAAGTTCCTGTGTTCTTATATTCAATACTGAGGGTCTCATCCAGGTCCATCTCCATTTTTGGAGCTCACCATACAGTCACCAGTGGAATAGACAGTCACCAGTGGCATAGCATGAAGATAGGAGAACCTGTCCCTTTTCTCCAATATAAGCCAAGAGGGGCATGCTTAACCCTAACTGTAACCCTATGTCAATGTTCTCTCACTTTTTTTCCCACCAGGAAGCCACAGCTGTGAAATGTAAAGGAGTGAATTTCTGAGGACCTTTCAAACACAGTTTTCATACTGTAATCTTGCAATCAGTTGATGGCATCAATATGAGAACTGATTTCTTACCACCCACCTCTCTCAGCACAAAGAACAAGCCTGATCTTTAGTAGTTATGAGCACTTAAGAAATCCCTTTGACTTTACTCATCCCTGCAATTTGTGCTTCCAAAATGAGGAGTGGGGTGGAGTTCTGCTCAATGTTTTAGCTTCCATAATTTCCAGCCACGATCGGTTGCAGCTGAAGCAAAATTGCTCCTGAAGTTGATGTTGATTGCAGACACAGATTTAAAGGGTGTCTTTTTTTTTGGGGGGGGGGGCTGACTTGGGTATTAAGGAAGGCTAATATTCAAAAGATGATAAGGATGCGTAGGAAGAGGGAAAACAGTGCATAAAGAATGGGAGTCATGCTTCATCAGAAGTGACAGATACATGATGGAATAAAATGAAAACAAATGTGACAGACAACACAAGGTCTTAGTAGGTACATTAGACTTTTCAGTCACTTTTTTCTTTTTCTTTTTAATAACATGGAGAGACAGTCCAGAGAAACATCTGCCTGAGTAGCTGTCAATCAATCAGAACTTTGAAAAGGTAAAAACAAAGATAAGTGGAAGCTTTTCCTCTGAACCAAATCACTATGTAGGAGATTTCCTTGCCAATCTGCACCAGCACCTCCTGCTTATGTAAAATTATGCAGATAAGCTGTACACATCATTACAGATAGTGGGATGTGGGTCAGGCTGTCATGTGGACAAATTAATACTCGGAGGAATAATGTGCCTTGAGACTCTTTGATTGGCGCGCCCAATCAGCCAAAACAAGTGCCAGCAATTTAGGCTCACCATTTCCTCCATTCGTTACAGCTAGGAGAGGATTGTCCGCTCTATGGAGGATTGCTAATGTTCTGAGTTCTATTTCAAATTGCAAAGGTGCAAACAAGACAATGCAAGGGGGCCAGAGGGTGCCCAGTCACTGATTTATCCATTCTCTAACGATGGGTCACAATGACCCAACGTTCATGACATTTATGTTCAACAGAAACGAAGGTTTCACTTTGTATCTCAGGTAGGCTGGGAAATACTTCTTTCCTGAAAAAAACTGAACGGGTGTCAGTCACATAAGTCAATGGCTAAACATTAATGCAGCTTCCTATGACGCTCCCGCTTCTCCCCGGGTCTCTCCATCTCGCCCGGGGATGGACAAGCAGGCACAGCTGTGACCGGTGAGGCGTTCCCCCCCGCCCTCCCTCCGGGACCTCTTTCCATCTCGGCCCGGAGGCCGATAAAAGACGGGCGGCGGCGGCGGCGGCAACAAGAGGACGCTCCCACTTCTCCCCGGGTCTCTCCATCTCGCCCGGGGATGGACAAGCAGGCACAGCTGTGACCGGTGAGGCGTTCCCCCCCCGCCCTCCCTCCGGGACCTCTTTCCATCTCGGCCCGGAGGCCGATAAAAGACGGGCGGCGGTAGCGACGAGATGACAGCTGATTAAGAACAGCTATTGGCAGGCGTACGTTATACTTACGAAAGTTGACGATATTTGTATTTGTGATTTGATATTTGTATTTATGACACTGAATTTATATTTGTAATGCTGGATGGAATGTTATCTTGTTCTATTGTTACATTTTTTTATATTGTATGTTTCTGCTTTATTGTGAACTCTATTGATCGACTGTTATATTAATTATGTTGTACACCGCCCTGAGTTGGTCACACCAAGTAGGGCGGTATAGAAATCCAATAAATAAATAAATAAATAAATAAATAAATTTACAACATCAGCAGGAGGATCTTTCTTTATTCGTGCCAGATGCACCACCAGCATATAAGAAGGAGGATGAGAATAATAGAATTGGAAGGTGCCTTTTTGGCCACCCAGTCCAACTTTCCTGGTCAATGCAGGAATCAGAATCAAATCAGATCTGAAAGATGGTTGTCCAATTTTCTCTTGAATGCTTCCACTGTTGGAGTACTCATCACCACTCAAGGCAGTTCGGTCCATTGTTGTACTGCTCTAACTGTTAAAAAGTTTTTTCTCTTAATATTCAGCCTATATTTGACGTCCTGTAGTTTCAGCCCATTATTACATGTCCTGCACTCTGGGCTGATGGAGAACAGATCTTTCCCTTCCTCTTTATGGTTATCTTTCAGGTCTTTGAAGAGTGCTATCATATCACCTTCTCAGTCTCCTTTCTTCAAGGCTAAACATGCCCAGTTCCTTCAAATAGCCTAATTGTAGTTGCAACCTGCTTTAGCTTAGTATGTCACAGCTAGAGTTGGCCCATTGGATCAATGGAACTTGCCGAGGAGTTAAGACAACCCACCAAATCCCCACTGATTCAGTGGGCCTAGTGTAAGTTCATTCCCCAGCATTTCCAAGTGAGGTGGGAAACAACTTTATTGAAACTTCCATAATGTCACTGCATAGCAGGAACAATATTACTCTGTCTTGTTCAGAGGCAAGCAATTTTGTGAGCCTTTCAGAGCCCTTCTCAATTTGTGTCATTGAGTCAAGGCAGCCAAAATTAACAAGAACTTCCATAAGTAGCACCCACCTGCTGATTCATCCACCCACATCCTGTGTATGTTTCTTTCCTCCCAGAAACCTGAGCAGAATTATTCCCCTGGGAGACAATCACACAAGTCTAATAGAGTTCTCTTTGTCAGAAAGATTTCCCTGATGGAACAAACCCAGACCTTCATCTATGAATACTCTCATCTTACTTCTAATTTTTTTTTGCCCCTATTGTCATGCCACCGCACAGACGTCTCCAAAGAGACAATGTGCTAAGCTGCCAGATGACAGAGATGCCTTGAAAAAGAGGACGAGACAAAAAATAATAATCCTTCTGCTTAACTTATTTCCGCAGAGTGTCACAAAAGAAGTTGTGGAGAGAGGAAATGAGGCACAGCCTCCTCCTCCTCCCCCCCCCCCCGGCTTCGACTCTGGAGAGAAAAATGTTTTCAAAGAGAAAAGGTTCTGGTCTATATGTCAATTGCCACTGTGAAACATTCTCTGGGGAAAAGTCAGATGTAGATCTTAATGTGTGCTTTTCTTGGGCACAATCAACAAGGATGTTCTCTTGTACATCCCCTCTTTACTTCAGCAGTGATGGCACAGAAAGCTTTCCAACAAATTCCTCAAATAATTTGATTTCTGGTCCTCTGATCATTCTTCTTATCTCCATCAGAACGTGTTCCAGTTAGTCTGGATTCTTAAATTACAGCAAGAGTTGTCACCCTTTTAAAGCTGGGGGCCAGGTCACGCTCCCTCAGACAGCTTTGGGGGCTGGATGGCCTCCACCACATGGCACTTCCTGGTGTAGTGGAGGCCATGGGCCACAGGTTGAGAATCCCTGAATTACAGTGTCCAGAACTTGACATAATCCTGAAGATGAGGCTTAAGCAGTGCTGAATTCAGGTGTACTGTACTAGTACTTCACATTATTTTGAAACTATATTTCTGTTAATACAGCCTAAAACAGTATTTGCTATTTAGCTTGTAGTTTATGAGATGGAAACACCCCTGTGGCCTTTTGTGAGCTTGCCTTGGCCACTTCAGGCCTCCACATAATTCTGATGAAAATAAAATTTGAGTGACAGTTGGACAAAAACCATTTCAGAAGCATAATTTTTTGCTGACCTCTCTAATCCTGAAATACCTCTCCTGAAAAGAAATTAGAATTCTGGAAGATAGAACTTTCTTCTGTGTGTGCTTTTTAAAAAATGATAAAAAATCAATTTTGCATAAATTTTGTGCACAGATGGTACTAAATTCCCTACACCTACTGTATGGAAAAATCAGAAGACATTTTTGGATGTAGCTCTCATATTGTTCCCTGTTCAGTATAAGAGCTTCTTTTTCTTTTTCTGGCTGGTGTATTGGCTGATTATTATATTTTTGTTTCTTTCTAACTCTGGAGAGAGAAAGGAAGGTTGATTTTACCACTTAGCTCTGATGTGTGGCATGCCTGGTAAGTCATGTTCTTGTCTTGAACTCAGAGGGGAAGCAGACTGCAGAGGGGCAATTCCGAGTAGGGCAGAAATGATGGACGGTGCCCATGGAAGGAAAGACTAGGCAGAATAATGTTCTGTAGAAGCAGGTCACCACAAGTGTGAAGGAGCCACGTTAACTAAGGCACGTAAGTGGTTGGTTAAGCAAGGTCTGTCAGGACCTTGGATAGCGCACTATGAGAGGGATGACTGGAAGGTGCTCAGTCTCAACCACAGACAGTAAGCTGTTATTTCAGCAATATGGAAAACGTCTCACAACTAAGAGTGCTGTGAACCTCAGAGTACCCTAAGAATAATCTTCCATATCTGAAAATTTTGAAACAGTAGCCGTGTTAGTCTGTGTTTCAAGCATATCAGTGGGTATTTATAACAAAGCAAAAAGAAAACGTTGTGGCATTTTGAAGACTAACTGCTCTACAGTTGTACCTCGCTTAACGAGCATGATGCGTTCCACAGGATTGCTCTTTAAGCAAGTTTGCTCTTTAAGTGAAACACCATTGTAAGTAACCAATTGTGGGGAGGGGGATTGCAAACCCCAATTTATTTGTTAAGCGAGTTTTTTGTTGGTTTTATTTGTTAAGCAAAGCGAACATTCAGAGAAAATTCTGCTCTTTAAGCGAGTTACTCTTTAAGCGAAGTGCTCTTTATGCGAGGTTTGACTGTATTTTAATGTGAGCTTTCATGGATCATGTCCACTTCATCAGACAGAAGGGTGAGACTTCATGGCATCAATTCATACACATCCGGTACAGAGGTACAGAGTGGATGGTTCGCATAGCAGATAAATATACAGATCAATATGGATTTTTACAACTGGTAATAGCAGAAACTCTCTTGTTGTTATTCAGAGCAGTTGTGAAGTTTTGCCATGTTGAATTGCAAATGGATGCAAGAAAAACACTTGGCATTAATAATTTGCTAATGAGTTTAATCTTCATCATCTATTGACAATCGTGTGAGTTCATCCTTTCTTCTGTGAGGTAGCCTAAGCTGGGTTGAGAATTCTACTGAAGTTGTTTCTGTGAAGGGGGTATAATAAAACAACTTATAGCATACAACATATATAGCAGCATATAACAACCTGTTAGTTGTGATGTATCAAATTGGGTAGAAACCCTTGATATTCAAACGTCCAGCATACGGAGGTACTTTATTTCTGCTAGATCCTTGTCTTATAATGTTTCTGTTCCAGAATAGCAACTTTCATGTCTTGGGTAGAATGTCCAGGTAGGCTGAAATGGTTTGAAACGGGTTTCTGTATATTGCCATTTCTGATGTATGATTGATGTCCATTGACTCTTTTGCCAAGAGATTGTCCTGATTTTCCACATCTGAGGAGCATAGCAGGGCTTTCAGGACTTGGAGGAGGGAACAATCACTCTTCAGAAAGCACTTTCTTACCATTCTTCTCCTTCTTTGAGTTTGTGTGATAACCCTCCAGATTTAGTGCCAACAGCTGTTTCAACCATATCATCCTTTCTGAAATATACTTCCTGCTCCCTCCGCCATGTGTTTCAGTCTGAATTCAATTAACAGCTCGACCTGTTTTTTTTTAAGAAAGAAGAAATAAAATATACACAAGTGTGCAAACCTTCAGATTCTTCCTTGTACTTTGCTGTTTTGTTTTATGTGTCAGTTCATATCTGCAGGGGAAAGAGAGAGAGGTAACTATTATGAGCAATGAAATATTCATTGCCACACGAGTGCGCTAGCTTGGACTTACCTCTTCAAAGGGAATGCTTTTCTGGCTTGACTCTCTCTCTCTCTCTCTCTCTTGAGACCCATTTGTGAAGAAGGCTAGCTTGTGATTAACTTATTGTGTCATTAATATATTGGTCATGTCATCTTCTCAACTGGAGATCGTTTGCATTAAACAATCTCTGAAGTCCATGACAAGTCTGTGAAACAGCCCAGTTTCAGATAATATGTAGGTTTTATCTCCATTTGTTTCCCTTCCTCTCTCCTCACCCCTCCAATCTTCAATATGAGAATGGAGTAATCTTTTGGGGTTAAAAATGGGGTGGGGGAGAAGGAATTAGGAAGTATATTACACAGATGCTTAAGAAATCTATTCTGATCTTTCAACAATGAGATTTAGGGGACAAGTAATTTGTCATCTGAGAGTTGGTGCTGAATGTCAGGGTATTGACTGTACCCTGAGCTGTACCTCAAAATGGAGATTTCTGAAGGGGGGAGGAAGTTAGAGTGTATTCCTGAGAGGGTTTGGCATTCAAAACATGCTAGCTTTGTGGTTTGGAACAAAACCTAATTTGTGAAAGACATGTGATTATGGTCATTGGCTGGATTCCCTTAGGGCAGGGATTATCAACCTGTGGCCTGTGGGCCGGATGCAGTCCACAGCACCATTTTATGTGCTCCACCACCACCCCACCCCACCAGGAAGTGCCATTGGGTGGAGGAGGGGCAAAGTGACCATCCAGCCCCCAAAGCTGTCTGAGGGAGCATGACCCAGCCGCCAGATTTAAAAGGTGTGAAACTCCAGCTTTAAGGGAATGGCAAGAGGGTGGAACATGTGTGAGGAGATAAAATCCAGAGGGAGGAGCAGAACACTCTCTTGATCTGGTGTTCAACACTGAGTAAGTCATGTAGGGGCTTCTGAGCTAAGAGGAGACCCCAGGCCTTCCCCCATTAGATAAGCTTTCATTCTTTTAATATGCTTTCTGAACATCGGACATCAGCCCTGCGGGATGGGAGGAGATCTTTGGCCAGGAACGCAAGAACTGCTCCCACCTGCAGGCGCTGCCGGGCCCCACCTCCACGCCGGGCTCAAAAGCCGCCGTCCGCACCCGTTACTGCCACCTCGGACACCAGCCCTGCGGGATGGGGGGGAGAGCTTTGGCCGGGAGCGCAAGAACTGCTCCCACCTGCTGGCGCTGCAGGGCCCTGCCTCCACACCGGGCTCAAAAGCCGCCGGCCACACCTGTTACTGCCACCTTGGACATCAGCCCTGCGGGATGGGAGGAGAGCTTTGGTTGGGAGCGAAAGAACTGCTCCCACCTGCTGGTGCTGCTAGCCCCCGCCTCCACGCCAGGCTCAAAAGCCGCCGGCCGCACCCGTTACTGCCACCTCAGACTGGACGGGAGGAGATTCGGACAGTAGCAGGAAATGGACTTAGTGGACTTAGGGAGTGGGGTAGAGTTCGGGATTTTTGTGAATTGTTCAAAGTGTTTTGATGTGTTTTTTAAATGTTTATGAATTCTTGGTTTTGTGATCAGGATGGGGTATTTCTTGTAATGTTCTTGATGTTTAATGCTTTGATGTGCTTTTGATATGTGATTTTTGTGATGTAATATTTGCACTTAATGAAACATTGTTTTGCTGTAAGCCGCCCAGAGTCGCTATAGGCGAGTGGGGTGGCATAAAAGTCGAACAACAACAACAACAACAACAACAACTAAGAAGTCTTTGCTTCCTAAAACTTTATTCTGTAACTTGTTTTGATTACAATATACTTTTAAAAGACGAGAAGATGTCTGGAGTGTTTACTTGGCTATGCACTACCTTATTTTCTGCAAGCTAAAATCCTGAGTTGCTTGTCTAGGAGAGCGGCAGCTCAGAAAGAGGAATCTCAACTACTTTGTGGGCCAAAGTCCTCCTCATGTGTAATGACATTCCTGACTATTGGATAGTTTTGTGGACAGCATGAGAGCAGGTAAAGAAGTGCTCAAAATCTTGATTGTAGTCCAATGATGTTTCTTCGACTAGAAACTGGCAGGTTGAGACACAAATCCAGGCGTGGGTGACCCTACATGGCATAGCCCATAGCCTCATGGAACCACACAAGCCCCCTCACCATGACAAGGCAATGATCCTTGGAGGGTGGTACCTATACTGTACATGGGATATTTATTTGTGAAGTGAACTATACCAGTGGTAGCGAACCTATGGCATGCATGCCAGAGGTGGCACTCGAAGCCATCTCTGTGGGCACCCATGTAGTTACCCAAGCACAGAGTTCGCCCCTCCCCTCTGCCCAGCAGCACAATGAGAGTGCTTACCTCAGCACAGAGTTCACCCCACCCCTATGCCCAGGAGCCCAATGGGAGTGGTTCCTCCATCCCCCCAGCACAGAGTTCACCCCACCCCAGTGTCCAACAACCCAATGGGAGCATTTTGTTCCTCCATTTTGCTGTGTTTGCACTTGGTGACAAATAAGTGGATTTTAGGCTGCAATTTGGGCACTCTGTGATTCACCATCACTGAACTATACTGGATCAGGCAAGGTCCTGCTTCTGTAGAATCTTTGAAAGTGACTGCCAGCTTAAAAATTAGAGCTACAATCAATGCAAAATAAAGCATTAGAATAAATCACTTTAAAAAAAAAACACCCTAAGTTGTAAAAAAGTCAGAATAAAAGAGTAATATAACAGGATATATTGAGGTTATGGCTTTAGAGCCTATCAAAAATTGGTGATTAAAAACTTGAATAATTAAACTGAAGGACAGTGGAGGCCTTTGTGTAGAATACTAGTTAAAATAATAGAGCACATTATCCATATTAAGTAGTAAGCACCTTTTGAATTTAAAAGAAAATGGGTTCTTGGTAATCAATATCAGATTTTAAGAAAAGAAACAGTATAGCAAACCAACAAAAACTTTGAAGACAAAGTACTGTAGTTTATTTAGCACACATTTTCGTCAACCATAGCCTCATTCTTCAGATGCTAAATTATTATTCACTGATTGTGCTGTATCATTCAATAGATAAGCCTTCTGGAAGTAGGGGAACAGCTTTTGGAGTCAACATGTTGTGCCAGATTTACTCTAAGTTTGTGTTAGAAACCTAATTACATCAATCACCAACTTCAAGTGTTAATCAAAAGTTTCTAGCTTGAGAAGGTAGGAATGGTTGTTCTTGTTCAGTTGCACAGTTGATTCCGACCCTTTGTGACCCCATGGACCATTGCCTGCCAGGCACCTCTGTCTTCCACCATCTTCCTTAACCCGCCCAGCTCTGTGCCCATTGCATCTACAATATCATCTAGCCATTTCATTCTCTTCCGTCTTCTTCTTCTTTTTTTTTGTCCTCCACCTTTCCTAGCATCAAGGCTTTCTCAAGTGAATCCTCTCTTCTCATTTGATGTCCAAAGTATTTTAGCCTTATCTTCAATATTTGACAATCCAAGAAGCAGTCAGGGTTGATTTCTTCTAAGATCGACCTATTTGTTCTCCTCGTTGTCCACAGTACTTTCAGAACTCTCCTCCAACACCAAATTTTAAAGGCATCTATTCTTCTACACTCAGCTTTCCTTATGGTCACAACCATACATTACCACCAGGAATACCATTGTTTTAACTATGTGAATTTTAGTTTGTAAGGTGATGTCTAAACCTGGTGATGAACCTAAACCTGGGGATGTTATGACAGGAACTTCCTGACAGTAGCTAATGGTAGCAGAGGTAACTGAGGTAGCTGGATCCAGAAATGCTCCTTTGACATAAATGGGCCTGATCCAGGACCATCATTGATGCCTGCCCAAGTGACATAGTTAATTCACTCCTTACACCAAGGGTTCCCAACCTAAGGCCCACTGGCTGGATCCAGGCCCTGGAACCATTTCATGTGCCCCCCACCCATCCAAGGGCATTTGAAATCCAAAATGGCTGCTCCTTTGAAGCTGTTAGAACAAAATGGCCACCCCATCATATAGGGGGGAGGGGCAAAATGGCCATCTGGCCCTCAAAGCTAACTGAGAGAGCGTGACCTGTCCCCTGGCTTCTAAAGGTTAGGAACTCCTACCCCAATGCTATCAATAGGGAAGAGGAAAGAACTGAACATTCATGATAAGGAGACAATGAATATCTGCTAAATTCTTGTTGATGATGATTTATACTGTTGTGGCACAATGAGACACTTTAATTCATTGATTGCTTTTAGAAGTGTAGCTGTCTCATCAAATGCTTCTACTTTCCAATATTGCTGGAGGCACAATAGCAAGGATGTTAGCCTAAACCTATGTGCATTTGCAGAAATGGGCTAAATTCAGCTTCACAATTATGCAATTTGGGGTTCTGGGACTGACAAAAACAAGTAAAAGAAATCTTGCTACATAATGTCTGCTTTAACTCATGAAGCTAAGCCATTTTATTAGTTTATTCCACTCTTAATCTGATAAAAGCAACATATACATGATGCTTCCTCCACAGATATTTGCTACAAATGGAGCACCATTCTCTTCAAAGCCACTTTTCACAAGTATCTGTGACCATGTTTACTTAAAAACAAGAAAAAATATACTTAGTGCAGTACTTCCTGGTATAATTCATTCATTCATTCATTCATTCACATTTGTATGTCGCCCTACTCGTCGAGTGACTCAGGGCGGCTAACAGGATATCATAAAACATACAAGTATTAATAAAAGTGGGTCAACTCATGCTGGCTGAATTCAATGGGCTTCCTTCTACCCATATCCATATCATTTATTAACTGATTAGTCATTTAAACATAGGTTAAAATGGGGTAAAATACATTAGATAAAATATGATTACATAGAATAGTAAAGGTAAAAGTTGCCCTTGCTCGAAAGCCAGTCATATCTGACTCTAGGGTTCAGTGCTCATCGCTGCTTATAGTCAAAGGGCCAGCACTGTCACAGAATAAAAACAGGTTAAAAGTAGAATGATACACTATCAATAAATGAGATATAAAATTTACTCAATAAAATTATCAATAAAATTCATCACCTTGGCGTGTAACTCCTATCCATTCAATAAAGCATCTTCTCTTTTGAATAGCCCCAACTATAAACTTGACACTTCTAATATTTACATATTTATTTGTGCCCTGAAGGAAGTTAGTTTTTTATTAGTATCAAAGTATTTTGTTCTGTTTAATAATGTCTGTAGATACTGGGCTCTTATTGTGGCATATAATTGACAACTAAACCGAACATGCACAATGTTTTCTATTTCTGGTGTTCCAACCTTGCAACCCCATGGACTACCACACGCCTTGGTCTTCTGTCCTCTGCCATCCTCCTCAGCCCACACAGATCTACACCCATCACATCAACAATTCCATCCATCCACCTCATCCTCTGCTGCTCCTTCTCCTTTTGCCTCCAATCTTTCCAAGCATCAAGGCTTACTCAAGTGAGTCCTCTCTTCTCATTTGGTATCCAAACTTCTTGAACTTCAGCTTCAGTATTTGTCCTTCCAAGGAGCAGTCAGGGTTGATTTCCTTCAGGATTGACTGATTTGATCTCCTTGCAGTCCAGGAGACTCTCAAGAGTCTTCTCCAACACCACAGTTAAAAGGCATCTATTTTTCTGCACTCAGCCTTCCTTATGGTCCAGCTCTCACAGCCCTACATTACTACTGGGAAGACCATGGCTATGGCTAGATGAACTTTTTTTTGGCAGGATGATGTCTCTACTTTTTATTATGCTGCCTAGGTTTCTCATAGCTTTCCTCCCAAGAAGTAAGTGTCTTTTTTATTTCATGACTTCAGTTACCATCTGCAAGGATCTTAGATCCCAAGAAGGTAAAGTCTGTCACTGCTCCCATTTCTTCCCCTTCTATTTGCCAGGGAGTGATGAGGCCAGATGCCATGATCTTGGGGTTTTTTATGTTGAGTTTGGAGTATGGGACGTCGTTAAATCACCCGTATTTAAACATAGAGTCTAACTGCTCAAAACTTGCTCTGGTAACTGCTATTCTAGGATACTGAGTCAGACCCTCTTTCAAATATTTCTCAGCTTGAAAATACTTTTGATTTCTTCATTGATAGGAACTGAAAACCACAGCTGGTCCATTAACAAACAACAGTTTGACTGCAAGTATTTCAACTGACCATCACTCACAATCTGGAAGTAAGGGAAATGAAAGCATATGTTTAGACAGGTCAACTTGGAAGACACATGGACCCTGATAGATGAGTCAGATTCTGTCAGGTGATGAGCCCCATCAGCTATTTGAGGGAACTTTCCAGTACAATCCAGCTCATTGTTCTCCTTAATGCAGGATTCTAAGAATAGGCCTAATTAGCTCTCTGACACACCACAGTGAGGAAGGTTGCTGTTCATTTTTATTAGCATTGACCTGATCTCATCTCCAAATCCGCATTGTTATAATTGTTAACGATGCACTGGAGAGATATGGAGATTAGCATGATGAAAAGGCATGAGGGCAGCTTGTTTAGAATGTAAGGTTTGTTAATCCATCAAGGAAAAGAGAACTATTTTGTTTTTTAGCCCAGTATGTGAACTGCTTTAGAATTTCATTGATGTCTCTGGTGCTATTGCCATCCAGGTTCTTCCTTCCTTCCTTCCATCTATCTATCCATCTGTCTGTCCTTCCTTCCTTCCATCCATCTGTCCGTCTGTCCTTCCTTCCTTCCTTCCTTTAGCTTTTGTTCTTATTTAGGATAATATGGCGGTAGAAATGGAAGTGCAGATGCAAAAATAACACAACAGTTCTCCCAAAAAAGGATCTATATCTATTTGCATATGCTTATTTGCACACATAGGCACAAAGTCTTAAACAACCGGAGTAATTTTAAAGAAATACAGTATATCACTACAGTATATCACTACAGTGAGGATGACTGTGATCAAAAGACCTTTAACACATTGCCTGGTTGGCAAAGGTTTAAATTGATTCTAGACATGTTATATTATTTTCCCTTTTACCCTTTCTATTAGTTCTTTCATTTAAGCGCTCCTGGTTGAAAGGATTCCTTGGAGAGAGGATGCCTGCATGTAGACAATTATGCAGTATATAAATCGAATAAATGAAATGAAATGAATGAAATGCCCTGCAAAGAAAGGTGGTGTATGTCTGGCTTAGTGGTTATGACACTGAGCATGATGATCACAAAGTCAGCAGTTCAAAACCTGAGTGCTGTGTGATGGAGTGAGCTCCCATCATCTGTCCCAGCTCCTGCCAACCTAGCAGTAGAAAAGCAAGGAATTTCAAGTAGATAAATAGGTACCATTTCAGCAGGAAAGGTAACATTGTGCCATGTGCTTTGATGTCTAGTCATGACCATGGAGATGTCAGCAGATGCAGATAGCACTGGCTCTTTGGTTATGAACAGAGATGAGCACCACCCCTAGAGTCAGACACGACTGGCTTTCTAGCAAGAGAGACATTGGGCTTTACCTATACTTGGGTTCACCATCTTGAACCCTCACTGAATTTTAAAAACATAGCCCTGTAAGGGTTGAAAGAACTGTTCCTCCTTTTCCCCTGGTCTTCACAATTATTATGAATGGACCCCATCCCAAATAGTTCTTGACTGTTCTCTCACATGACACTTGTTGGAATCTGCTTTCTTCTTCCTTTCTTATGTCTTTTCTTCCTCAGGCACATAGACACACATGCACAAGCAATCTTCTGTTCTGATGCTCAGGCCCTTTGCTCATGTACTTTTTCTCCATTCTGGCTAGTAGACACTGCAGGATAAGTTGGGAATTCAAATCTCCACTATGCCTCCTGAAATAGTCTGGACTCAGTGAACTGTAGGGTTCCTTCAAGTCCTGCAGTTCTAAGGTGACAATGGTTGTGGCGATGGTGGCAGTGATTTCTGATACCTGGTATTCACACTCCATGGAGAAGCATTTCTTGATTGACAGGTCAGGAGAACTAGGGAGGTGACTAGAAATATTTCTTCTCTCTTAGACATTGCATTCTCCTGCCAACCTAGCAGCTTGAAAGCAAGAAATTGCAAGTAGATAAATAGGGACCACTTCGGTTGGAAGGAAACAGCATTCCATGCGCTCTGGTGTCTAGTCATGCCTGCTACATGACCATGGAAACGTCTGCAGAAGCAGACAGTGCTGGCTCTTCGGCTTAGAAACAGAGATGAGCACTGACCCCTAGAGTTGGATATGACTGGCTTTCGAGCAAGGGAAACCTTTACCTTTAGTAGTCATTGCATTAAAGGTAATCAATTGAGTTTATAGAAAATCAATGGGATATTAGGTTCCTCTCCAGATGTCTCTCTAAAGATGCAACTGTTCAACTTCTCCCAATTCCATCTCCACAGTTATACAGCCATGTAAGGCTTCCCTTTCCATTTCCCCAATCCTGGACATGTCTTAATCTCCAACATTTAATCTTCAACTTGCAGGCAGAGGCAACAAAACAAAACACACAAAATAACTGGAAACAACATGAACTCAGATGACATGCTTACAAGAACTGACAAGTGACATCGGCACCCATTTTTCAAGTCATAAATCAGGGCTTTGCGGAGTTTGTTCCCTTTTGTCAATAATTTGACAGGTAATAGCATTAGGCCAACTCCAATCAGTTGGCTGTTTGCTGTCTGATCATAATTATGAGGGATAGCAACAACATAGTTTGGCAGAAGCTAACAGAACAGGATTTCTTGGAAAAAGATTTATATACGTTATTATTATTGTTTTCCCTCCACAAGATATGCGAATGTACGCATTTGTCCATTTATCGAGTTTGGTCCCTAATTGGGCCAAGACGAAAAGGCTACTGCATATTAAATGTGATTTTTTCATCCCACTCGACATAACTAATCATTAATCAAGGGAGCTTATCCAAAGTATGATTGGCTTGCTCAAACATCCCGTTTCTCTGGAAACAGCATTGCAAAGACTTAACTCCCCCCCATCCTTAATGTACATATTAATTAGTACTATGAAAAATGTTCATCCATTTCTATTTCAGAGGCAAAAAATAGTGTTTCCATGGAGGGGAGAAATATTTCCTAAAAACCTCTTTTAATTGTCTTTCTTAATAATAGCCTTTTATCTGAGATGGTGTGTCTCTTCTTGCTGCTAGTCTTTCTCTCTTCTATAATTACTTTTATCCCTGTTTCCTCAGTCAGGAATCCTTTCTCCATTCCAGAGTAATCCTAGCAAGTTAAAAATCATATCAAGAAGAAGATGACTCACAGTTTGACATAACCAATCAGATGGTGACTTTTTTATGTTGCTTCTGTGAAGCTTGTTAAGAAGCAGTGTGGTGAAGTGGCAAGAGTTTTGGGTTAGGCTTCAGGAGACATGAGTTAAAATCCCAACTCAAACATGACCCTCACCATGTGACCTTGTAACTCTGACTAAAATCCTGTTGCTTATCTTACTTGAGCGACTAGAGCAGGGATTCTCAACCCACGGCCCACAGGCCAGATGTGGCCCATGAAAGCATTTCATGTGACCCACCACCACTTCCACCACACCAGGAAGTGCCATGTGGTAGAGGAAGGGCAAAATGGCCATTTGGCCCCCGAAGCTGTTTGAGGGAGCATGACCCAGTCCTCAGCTTTAAAAGGTTGAGAACTCCTGGACTAAAGTATCCCCACTGAGCCAATGGGGTTTATGGAGGCACTGAATCATCAAAATCCCAATTGATTTGATGGGCATGCTACCCAAAGAGATAGGAGTTCAGCTTCTTTCTCTCTCTCTTTCTTAGCCAGTCCTACAGGGTACACAGAAAGAGCCTCCTCAAAGATTGTGGTATTTTTGAACCATAATCAGGCATACCCTGGTAACACCAACCTTGTGTTGCCTGATAATCTTTCTCACACTAGTGTATATACTAGATTATTGTTTCCTTTGCCTGGAGGAGGTGGCTGCTATGAATACATAATTCAGGACACCAAAAGCATATGCCTGTCCTTCTGTTGAATATCTATCACAGCTGACTGAATACATCTAATATTTTGGTAAGTGTCTGCTTTGCCTCTTCCATGCATTTGAGAAACATTAACTGATCAATAATTAAATTAATAAATGTGACATATTACATAAAGTGATAAGGATAGCATTTATTCACCCAGGAAGAATATTTTCATTTGCCTTCTCGAACCAGGTAACTCAATTGCCCCCAGAGTCAATGAAAACCATGCAGTGGAACGCCCCAATAATATTATTTATTTATCCTCCTTGGAAAATGGTAATAAATACTAATAGGGACTTGAGTTTAAGAATTTTCTTTCATTTTAATCATGAACTGCATGCTCTCATGAGGAAACATTTGACGGCATTAAACGGCAATGTTGGTGCATAAGCTATAATTTCTTGAATGTCTTCGGGAGTTGTGTCAGTATAGCTTAGTGCAGTGATGGGAAACCTTGGCACTCCAGCTGTTCCTGAATTTCATTTCCCAGAAGCCCTGATCATCAGGAGTGCTGACTTGGACTTCTGGGAAATGAAGTCCAAGAACATCTGGAGTGCCAAGGCTCACCATCACAGGCTTAGTGGACAGGAGTGCATGGCTACAGAGCCAGAAGATTGAGGATCAAAATGCCATTGTGCTGACAGTAGCAGCCCCAAAGAAGGACGATGGACCTGGAGCAGGTTTGCCCAAACTTGTGGGCCAGTCTTGTGGTTCAGGGGGCTGGTCACTATGGATCTGACCCACAAAGTCTTTGTCATTCCTGGGAGCGGAAGTAAAATGTGCCCATATGTGTTTTACTTCCCCTGTTCTAGAGCATATCTACCATTGTCCATTCCTATAAAATTATCCATAGTGTTTCATCTGTTTTGGCTATTTTACAGGTGCAGTCATCACTTGATAGGTTTATCCTTTCAGAGCGATGAATATGCAGGTTTAATAAGCTCATCCTGTGTCCTAGAATGCATTTTAAAGCAAAGCACCATTCTCTTTAGAGCTATGGATTTAAAATTATCTGTAGATCTCTCTTTCTGTCTCTCTCCCTGATAAACATTGCACAGATAAATCTACAGTGTCATTTCCAGTTGCTTCTGTTTCGCCAAAATGCAATCAGACTAATACATAGAAGAGGGTGGTGTAAGAGGAGGGATCTTAAGCCAAAATACATCCAAAACAAATTACAAGAGAAAGAGAAATTGAATGAGAAATCCATGCTCATTGAGTCAAAAGCTACCCTATTTTAAATTCTAATTCTAATTAAAAAAAATTCTTTCTCAACAAGTGAAATGAATTTAGTCATTCATGCCTAGTGAGGGCATCAAATTGCCTGTGAATTAAATAAAAATAAAAAATAGGTGGGATGACAAGAAAGAAAGAAAGAAAGAAAGAAAATGTAAACCATATTTGGCAGTGTTTGGTGGTAAAGAATCCATCATTTAAAGTTGTCATTCTTCAGATGTGTAATAGACAATTATAGCTGTTTTTTTAAATTGCTAGGTTGTTCAACTTCTACAGTGTAGAAATAATTTTAACTTTTTGCTGTTTTAAAATAAACACAGCTGCAAGGCCTGTCCATATTGACCCTTCTGGTGCAGGTCAGTTGGGTACAAACAGGGTCACAGTGACGGGGATGGAGGATTGATACATCATTTAGTGCGATCCTAGTGTGAAAATGACATATTGAGCTCATGTGATCCTTCAGCTCCTTCCACTGTAAACTGAACACTTCCCTGGCTTTTCAATAGAAATTGATGTGATATTTTTGCATCTGTTAGATCAGCATTTCTCAAACTATGTTCTGCACAACACTGGTGGACCTCAATTCACAGAAGCCTAAGTTAGTACATTGGCTGATTAGTGCTTTGGGGATTTGACTTAGACTTCTGGGAATTGAAGACTAAAAACCAAAGGTTGAGAAACACTGGGTTAGATCACTGGCGATGTACTTACTTACTTACTTACTTACTTACGTACTACTCTGCCTATCTATCTATCTATCTATCTATCTATCTATCTATCTATCTATCTATCTATCTATCTATCTATCTATCTATCTATCTATCTATCTACCTACCTACCTACCTACCTACCTACCTACCTACCTATCTATCTATCTATCTATCTATCTATCTATCTATCTGTCTGTCTGTCTGTCTGTCTGTCTGTCTGTCTGTCTGTCTGTCTGTCTGACTGACTGACTGACTGACTGACTGACTGTCTGTCTGTCTGTCTGTCTGTCTGTCGACCAAAATGTCATTCAAGACAGTGTACATACAATATAAATACTATAATAAATAAAACCCCATATTTTCTGACACCACAAACTACATGAACAATAATTTAAAAACTAATAAAACAGAGTGGAAGTAAGATTAGTTTATCTCTGCAGCACCAAAAAAATAAACTAAGACCAAAGAATCGAATAAAATTACATAGACCATATATTTGAGTTAGGAATATAAATGATATGTGTTTAATCCTTCGTTCCTATTGATTTCAGCTGTCTTGCCTTGACAAGACAGTGCAGCAAGGAATTTTAAAGCTCTTCAATAGTTTTCACTTCTTATCACCCCAAATGGAGGACAGGTGTGGAAGATGTTTCACTCGGATATGCCATATGGAGAGCCTTTTTGGCAGGTAATTACAAAATATTTAATGAAGACCCCTTTTCTTTCTATGAAAGAGCTTAATGCTCCAGATTTGGTAGCAATTGGCAAGCAATTTGAATAAAGGGTGTATTTAAAGAAAACACACGAACACTTTCGGTAGCAAGCATTGTTCTTCATGACTAGCGTTTTCCTTTTGTCCCCAATTTGACTTAAATTCTCCTGCAAACAACATGCATCTGGTGTTTGCCAGTCTGGAAGAAAAACTATTTCTTTTTTTTTTATTCAAACAAATTGTGTTGGGAGGCAGTCTCTGTTATTTTTGACAGGTTTGACTCCCTGCCATCTGTTTGGCAGGCACTCGCTAGATTTCCGAGTCCATGAGGAAGAAAGCACCCCAGAAGCCAAACAGATGACATTTAAACATGACTTACAATTAAGAGAAACCTCAAAGACCTTTTTTTTTGTTATTGTAGTGGTCAACAGGATTAGAGTGTGATCGGAGGGACTCAGGGTGGTACAAACATTTCACATTTGCAAAGGGCTTCAAGCGTTGTCATGAAGGTTGCTGGCTGTGAAGCCGAACAAGATTGTCACCTCAAGCGTTGCCAATTAAACAGGGATTTGTTGGAACCGGTGTTTGTTGCTCTTTACCAAGATTGCCCGGCATATGTGCTCTTTAAAAACAGAATGTGTAAACATGAGGCACTAACATCCACCTACTGCGTGACACAAAGTAGGTAAGCATTGTGTTCACTTGAGAGAGCTCTCTTTCTCTATTGCCATGCTGTGATCTTCTTAATCTCCATTCCCGTCCATGTGGTGAACCCAGTGTTTCGCCCATAAGATGAGCGACAGGTTTAAGATCTGTAGAAATGGCAAAGATGCCAGAGAGTGATTTAGCAAAGGATAAAGTCATACACACCACAACCACCACACATGCAAAATAAGAAGTAAAGGTCATCCTTGCTTGAAAGCCAGTCCTATCCAACTCTAGGGTTCAGTGCTCATCTCTGTTTATAGCCCAAGAGCCAGCGCTCTCTGCATTTGCAGACATTTCCGTGGACACTGTTTATCTTCCCACCAAAGTGGTCCCTATTTACCTATTTGTAATTTCTTGCTTTTGAACTGCTAAGTTGGCAGGAGCTGGGACAGAGATGGGAGCTCATTCCATTGTACAGTACTCAGGCATCAAACTGCTGCCTTCCAGTTAGTATCTTAACCACTTGAGCCACAGCAGTACCCATAAAAATAAGAAGTACTCCGTTTTGGGCATCAGCAGGTTCTCACCAGTTTGCCAGAACTGGTAGCAGAAATTCTGGCTGGCTGAGTCCATCCAAGTTTTGAAATAAAGTAGTCCTAATTTGAGTGCAACATAGGGCTTTCCCTCTGACCATGCCCACATACCACGCCCACAGTGTGGTAGTCATTTTTTTAGCCCACCACTGGAAGTACTGTCACTATAAATGGATAATGGCGGATATTATTATTAGCCCCAAAATTCCATGCAGCCTCACTCCTCCTGCCAACCAAGAAATTGGAAGTAGATAAATAGGTACTGCTTTGGTAGGAAAGGTAACAACTTTCCATGCTCTCTGGTGTCTAGTCATGCCTGTCATATGACCACAGAAACATCTGTAGACACAGACAGCACTGGCTCTTTGGCTGTAATTGGAGATGAGCACTGGAACCTATAGTCAGATACGACTGACTTTTGAGCAAGGGAGACCTTTACCTCCCCTGGAACAAATGCTCCTGGCATCCCCCAGAGCTCCCTGACCCATCCCAAAATTTCTATAACTAATTGGGGGTAGTTGGGTTAGAAAGTTATCTTGTGTCCTTTAGAGGTTATGAGGGCAGTTTTGTCATCTAACAAAGTATCGCATCAAGGGACTAGCATCAGTTTTTCAGCATTTCAAGTGGGAATTTTTAAAGCCCTACTAGGAAATTCCAGGGCTCAAATCTGGACACTTCTTCTATACACAATGTATAGGTTCCTCCTTCAAGCAGCGCAAACAACAACTTGTGCACTCTGAATTGTGGGGAAGGAGAAAGCTTTAACATTTGTCACTGAAATGTTAAAACAGTTCATGTGATTCTGGCCTAAACGAAAAACTGCCATCGATTCCCAAAGGAAGACAGGAAAGAGTTCTGACAACGTTAAAGAAAATTTCAGGGCAAAGAGCAAGAATGTGTTGCTTCTGTACTAATTCACAGTTAACGTATCCTAGTTAATTTGGCTTTCCCTCTTGAAAGAACCATACAAAGGCAATGTGGAATAATATATAATTTGCTGAGCTTTGGTTTGGAATCTAATCGGAATACAGGAGAATATCAGGAGAATATTGGGGTGAGCTCAGGGTAAAACAAGACAAGATGCCAACTTTATGATTAGAAGACTTGCTTTTCCTGCAGCAACTTTCCTAAACCTTTGTGCCTCAGCAAAGTGATATGCAAACGATGCCTGTGTTTACTCCTTGGAGGCCAATTACAATCACATAGAAGACAGAGAGACACTCAAAGCAGGGTAGAGATGACTTTTACCTCTTAAGAAAGTCTCTAATTATATCCCAACTTCTACAGTTTGACCCTCAAATAGCTCTTTTCAGGCAGCCAAATTAGTGGATTCTGATCACCATGGATGGAGGTAGGATTGTGACTTCTGTTCTAACCTTTGTAGCATAATTGCTATTGAACATTCTGACCATTTCTTTGTGAGCTAAGCTTACACAATTCATGCAGGCATGACTGATCTAACAGCCTAACAGTTCTGAAATATTTATCACAGCTTAGAAACATATTTGAGTATATGTCTATAAGAACTTCAAAAAGTTAATTTTTTCATAGTTTGTATGCTCATCGTGAATGCATGGAGAAGTCAGGGGCAACAAGTATAACCTTAATATCCATATGACTACCTCACAAGCAAAATGAGCAGAGGAGGAACTCTGATTCCCAATGGTCACGGAAGCAGAAGAGGCCATGCCAGATGGACATACTGTAAAGGTCCACCTTGTCCATATCTTCAAGGCTGTGGTGGTCCATTGCAGTTAAATCCTGCATTTCATACTTCATGTGTGCCATGTACGATGGGTCTGAGATCATAGTGTGTTGGTTACTTTATGGCAAGATGGGATCCACCTTAAGCAAATTCACACCAATGACATTTTTCCTGTTTCAGGGGAAAATGCATTCTCGGATACCAGTTACAGTCGACGACCCCAGAAGCTGTCCTTAATGTCTTTTAGTCTGATCCATTTAAATAGGCTTATTTTCTTCTCTTTCCCTCTTATTCAGTGGGGACAATGATCTATGTCACTAGTTGTGGTGTGAACGCAAGATGAAAGCATGGCTCACAGAAACAAGCAGGGGAAAAGATCCATTTTAACTGGACTCTGTTTCTCTCCTAGCAATCACTGATGTTCCAACGTGTTCTCTTAAAACCCTCATTTATGGGACCTGTTTTGTATTAATTTTAATTGTTGCTGATTTGGAACTCATGAATATTCATTACACCTAATTTGCTCGCTGCTTATTAGAATTACAGCTCCCTTTTTGTGTGTGCTATTTTGTTTCGTTCTGTTTTATGCCTTTCTTTATGGCACACACTTTTTCTTCCTGCGTGCTACAACTGCTGACTGCTCCTATTTCAAGAACCTTTTAGCATCACTCTGCTATGCAATCTAAAATGGTTGCTTCTCATGTTTGTAAATGCGTTGTTCATTTCGCAGGCAATTTGTTTGTCCCACCACCACATCTTCTGATAAAAACAGACCACTTTTCCCAGGGACTAACAGATGCTACCTGGGAACTGCTGTTCATTCCCTACAATGTTAACATGGATGCCAACCCTACTGAGTTTAAGGGTGTTCTTGAAACATCTGCTTTGCCCATAAATAGGAGAGGTTACTTTGCTTTACTAACACTGTTTTCTTTTTACTTAAAAATACCAATAAGGGTGTGAAGACCTGGCTGGCAGGGCAGGTGTGGGGATTCAGGCCAGTTGGTTATCCTGGCCGGCTGGCTAATCTGTCCTTGTAATTTTAATTGGTGAATTTTAACTTTTAATCTTTTTTTAATTTTTATCTTTTAAAAGTTTAAATTTCTGAGATGGGTAGGTATCTTATCATGGTTTTATTGCGTTTTTAACTGTTGTTTGCTGCCATGAGTCATTTGTGAGGAGGGCGGCATAGAAGTGTGACTAAATAAATAAAGAAAGAAAGAAAGAAAGAAAGGTTTTCCCCCTTCATTGTGTGTCTCCTGTATTTTGTAGATCTCTAAATACTAAGAGCATGGCATTATTTTAAAAATCTATCATTTTAATAGATTATTCATATCATACTTTTCTTGCATTTACTTTCCAACAGAAAAGAAGATACAGTGGAACCCTGCTCTATGGATGACTCACTTAATGGAAAACTTGCAATATGGAAGGAAATCCCAAGAAAATGGTCCCCCTGCTTATCAGAGAAAAATAGCTATACAGAAAGTTTTTTTGGATGTTCCAGTGCTTCCCACGGTGTTTGGAGAGCGTTTGGAGCATTCCCGCTCCATTTTTGAAAATTTTCATCACTTTTTGGCACCCACAGAAGCTCTCCCCATAACCTGGAAGTGCTGAAATTCCCCATTCCCTTTATCTATCTATCTATCTATCTATCTATCTATCTATCTATCTATCTATCTATCTATCTATCTATCTATCTATCTATCTATCTATCTATCTATCTATCTATCTATCTATCTATCTATCTATCTATGCCACACTATTGACCAAAACTTCACTCAGGGCAGTGTACATACAATATAAATAGTATAACAAATAAAAACCTGTATTTTCTGACACCCCAGCCTATGTGAACAATAATTTATGAACTAATAAAACACAGAGGAAGTAAGATTAGTTTATTTATGCAACAACAAAACAACAACAACCCCTAAGACCATATAATCAAATAAAATCACAGTAGAGGAATTCCACCACCTATTTCCTTTCATTAATTTCATTTATTCGATTTGTATGCCACCCTATTCCGTAAAAACCAACATCAACAATATAATACAATATGATACAATAAAATATAACGATAGAATACAACACTGCAACCTGTGTTCCTAAGCACTCAACACTTTGATGAAGGTGTGTGGGTGAGTTATTTAACATTGTTCCAGTGTCAAGGTGATATCTAGATAGACAGCCCTGGGCAGGCTGTTGTCAGCTGCTGAGATTAGCAACGGAAACAATGTTACTAATAATCATGTGTTAGCAAAACACAAAAACTTGGTATTCACATCAAATGATGCTCATTTAGATGTGGCATTTGTACTCCATGTGAATATATGAACTTATGCAGATGAAGGCAGAGGGTCAAGAAGCAAGCAGGGGATGACAGCAAGACAATTGCACAGTTCATGGTGTCCGACTGAGGGCCGAGACAACGAAGCCTCTCTTTCTGCTTTTAAAAATGAATCTGACGCAGAGACAGTGTTGAAGTCTTTTGAAGCTTTGGTATGGCAAACTATTTATACAAGGGCTTAAGTTCCAGCACTAGGCTGCCTTGGAATTGCTTAACATATTAACATTTTATCATTCGAAATCCCTTGAGATCTGGATGAAAGCAGCCATGCAAACCAACCTTCTTCTCCTCCATAATGTCCTTCTGAATGATCGGGTTTTGATTAATGCCCAATAACAGCAAAACTCCTCAGAGAGACAATTTGGAAATGTTGATGCTTGAATTAAATAATGTATAAATTCAGCACCAACTTGAATCAAATCCTCTGCTTCTTTATTACAGAAGCCTAGGAGATTCCATCACGCATCTCTCTCTCTCTCATTTTCCTCTCAAACTCTCTTTCTGTAAGTCTACTTTCTATATTATTACAGGGACAATGAAATCAGCTGAAGAAATGCTTGCCAACAAGATGGGATATCTGAACTCTTGAGTGTTGCTTGAGTCTGAATAATGCATGATATCTGCCTTTTGAGTTTGGTTTCAAATATAAGCAAGATGTCGAAGGGAACATGAAAGCTTTTGATGGGTCTCTGAACAGAGGTCTCTTGGCCACCGAGAAATCAAATGGCCTCATTCAAGGAGATTTATTTTCTTACCCACACAAGTTGTACATAATTGGATGAAGGAGCAAGAGTGATCAATAGGATGCAGGCAATAGTAGGAAAACAGCCGGGGGGGGGGGGGAGAAACAAGGAGCTTCAGCTTCCCTGGAAGAAAGGCATATTTTTGTTCTAATGAAAGATGATCTGGTCATTGGGCAGTGATTTCCTTCCTGTACAAGCTGCTTGAACATCTGTTGAAACATCATCATCAAGCTAATTCGAGAAGAAAATCTTTGCAAAAAAAAATCTGCAGGCATCAATCTAAGAACTTGACCAGGTGGGATTCAGCAAATGTTGCCTAAACCAAGACTCCCCCATAGCACATTACACCAGACTGTATCATACCCTATTGCAGGGGTTCCCAACTTAAGGCCTGTGGGTCATATCAGGCCACAATGCCATTTCATGTGGCCCCCCACACCTCCAAGGGCATTTGAGAAACAAAATGGCTGTCCTTTTGAAGCTGTTGGGACAAAATTCCCGCCCCCATCATGGAGGCAGGGCAAAATGGCCATCCAGCCCTTGAAGCTTACTGAGAGAGTATGACACAGGCTCTGGCTTGAAAAGGTTGGGAACCCTGCCCTATATTATATTATATTATATTATATTATATTATATTATATTATATTATATTATATTATATTATATTATATTATATTATATTATATTATATTATATTATATTATATTATATTATATTATATTATAGTATTATAACAAGCTGACTTTTTATTCCTGACCAGCCCATTGGCTTGGTCTACTAGGATAGACCTGCCCTTTAATGTGTAGACCTGGCCTACTGGCATTATATAGATTTTATTTATTTATTTATTTTACAGACTTATATGTCTCAAAGAGACTCACAAAAGTGGCTAACAAAAGCTTAAAAACATACATAAAAACACAATATAAAATCCGATTTAAAAATTATTAAAATATTAAAACATTAAAACTAAACAAGTTAAAAGATTAAAAAATTCATACAATGAGAGAGAGGGAGGGGTCAAATGAGCCAACAAGCCAATGCAACTATCTGACCCAGACCCCATACCTGTACCACCAGCCAGGTCTTAACCCCCTTCCTAAAGGGCAGCAACTCTTACTGGAGACATAGCTCAATTGGCAGGAGGTTCCATAGGGCCAGGGTGGACACAGAGAAGGCCCTCCTCCTAGTGCTGGAGAGGTGCGCCTCTCTAGCCGATGGTATAATCAGAGCACCTCTCCGGTCCGTCCTGGTGAGATGGACAGATGTTCTTAGAGCGATGTGGTCTCTTAGCAGAAGCATAGCATGCCTTAACGGGGCCCCGTATAAAAATTTGTTTGGGGGGCCCTTGTGAAATTTAAAAAAATGGGAAGTTTTAATTAATTTTTGCTGTAGGGGGCCCCCGTGGCCCGGGGCCCCCGTATAATTGATACGGCAGATACGGCGGTAGCTACGCCCCTGTCTCTTAGGTATAGGAGGTGTTAGGTATGGATGCACAGCCTTCCATCTTGATGTCTTCACAAACTCCATCTCACAGGTTTGGGCCTGGTATACTGAGCTTTGGATAGATTTGCCCTCCACTATGCTGGGAGCCTAGTCTTCTACTACTGGAAAGGAAAAGACAATGCCTTCCAAATATGGCACCCTTTTGCAAAGCCCTGATTGCCCGACTCCAGAATCCTGCAAAGTCAATCCAGGTCAGCAAGAACCAAAATGGTTTAAGTCTATCTTGTCAAACAGAGGCAAGAAGGGGGTGGGGGGAACTCTACTGTCTCTTATTTACTTCATAAAGATGGAATATGTTGGGCTTTACCTAGTTAAATATGAAAGCTCATAATTAAAATCCTAGAATCCTCTGGGAACCATCTATGCCAGAAAATGCTGAAATTTGGAGTTTTGCCCTCCCTCCTACCTCTATTACAAGACTGTCTGAAAAGAAACAACTAAGTACTGTATCCAAATTCAGGTTGAGCGTCCAAGAAAATAAGCAAATTAGAAATGGTTTCTTTGTCTTCCCTCTGTTCTGGGGTATGAAAATCCATTAAGTGGGTCTAAAATCCAGAGCTGGCATTAATATGCACACCTTTCCACTCAAAAGCTCTTTAACCTCTTCCTTATGTTTACACACCATGGGGGAATGGCTAATTACCTTAAAGTACAATCAGATTCAATAAAATGCAGTAAAATTACAGAATAACTGCAAAATAGTAGGAATAAACAGTGTGAACACTATAAAATGTAAGAAGTTCAAAATAATGTTGGTGGGAGGTTTTCCTTTGGCAATAATCTTTGGGGGGGGGGGGACCAAAATCTGAACTCTGAAAATTATAATCTGCTCTCTTCCATTTCTCCCTGTTTCAGAAAATAAAATAAAACAGGATGCTAGGATAGACATCTTTTAGAATGTGGCATGTGGCATTTGATTTAGGGAAGGGGCTCCTCAGTCTTTTTACTTTCTCCATCCCAATATTAAATTTCAGGAGCTTCTCTTCAGATTTTCTTTAAAAGATGAAAAAAGCTAAAACAGTTGGGGGAGCAGAAGAGGACATGTTCTGAAGCCGGTCCCTTTTGCACATCTAAAATGATGACAGGAATACAAATCAGTCACTGAGTTTCAACCGTAATTTATTGCAAAGGCCTAGAAGAAGTCACACCATGGGAGAAAAAATACTGATATAAGGATCCAGAAGCCATGGATCAAAAACAGAATTACAAAGAAGCCAAAAGAAGTCTAATAGCAGAACAGATCACAATGAAGATATGAGATACCTTATCTATCTATCTATCTATCTATCTATCTATCTATCTATCTATCTATCTATCTATCTATCTATCTATCTATCTATCTATCTATCTGTCTGTCTGTCTGTCTCTCTGTCTCTCTGTCTGTCTCTCTGTCTGTCTACTTACCTACCTAACAATCATATCATATCACATCATATCACATCATATCATATCGTATCACATCATGTCATGTCATGTATTTTAACAAGCTGACTTTCCATTTCTGACCACCCCAGGGGGACTTCACTTCCCAGAAGCCTAACACAGTACATTGGCTGATCAGTGCTTTGGAGAATTGACTTAGGCTTCTGGAAACTGAAGTCCAAAAACCAAAGGCTGTGAAATGCCTGGTTTTTTACTACTGGAAAGAAAAGGAGACAGACAGACCATGCCTTCTAAATATGGCACCTTTTGGCAAAGCCCTGATTGTCCAAATCTCGGTATGTGACTGAGTATTACCAGCTATCAAGCCAGGAAGCTGAGAACAAGCAAAATGGCCTGGAAGAGTAGCAAATTTCCTAACTGAAAAGCCAGGCCATCAGTAAAGTTTCTGTAACCATTTCTGTGCAAATTCATTTCCCTTTCCCTTTGAAAAACAAAGTGTTCTTACACAGCTGGTCAAAATTGAGCAACTGGTGGTGTAATAAAGTATAAATGGTTCATCTGACATTTCTAAGCCTTCAAAGTCTGTATAACATAAGAACAGCCCTTGCCTTTTTGCATGGTTTGGGTTAATAGCATTAAAGCGTCACTTGTGCTACTTACATGAAGACTTTATGTGCCAAAAACACACACCTTGTTCTCTTCACTTGCTAAGGATGAAATAAAATACTTTGCCCTCCTGCAAAACAAGAGGAATAATTATACAGTTCTCCAGCCTTGTATGTGAAGATAAGGCAAGTGATTATTCATAATCCTAGAGGGGAAAAAATACATTTATTGGTTCCTGTTACTCAGTGCCAAAAACCCCAACCAGTTGTATGTCTTGTTATTTTCCCATTACTTCTTGTTTCTCTTTTGAGAGTTTGTATGTGTTATCTTTAAGAATGAAAAGCAAATAGACATAAAATAGCCTCCCAGAAAGGCTTGGTAAATTCCAGTAAAGCTGACTTTAAAAATAAATGTTAAAATTCTTCGCAGCAACAAAGTGAATTTGTGACTGCTTTTTTTGGTGATTTTTAGGATGTAACTTCACTGTGCCCTTGGTAAGGTAACATAATACTCTGTTGCTTTGTGGGTCATAACTTTCCAGCCAAAATGTTGGAAAACTTACTCAACCCTTACTCAACCCCCTTTGGTACTGAGCATATGGTCAGAGCAAAAAATACCAGAAGGTGTTTCCATAGTCTATGCTTTTCTTGTGACAATCCCCCATCATGTGAATTCAGCTGCGAACAAGGGTCCCAAATGGCAGTTACTACCCATGGCTGGTTCTGCCTGCCAGAACAATTTTCAGTGTTTCTATAACAAGAAGGTTACTTTTTAATATAAGCCTGAAGGAAGTCTTTTCCCTCCCCCAGTTTAACTGGGTCCCAGTTTAAAACTAGATCTGAGTAGAAATGATGTACAAATGTCTGTGGTTAAGCTTCAGACAGATGAAATGGAGAACTTGAAAGATTACTGTCAATCAGTCTAAAGCTAACTGGACAAGGCAGAAGGCTCTGAACTTTGTCCCCCAATCCAAATTCATCACATTAGACCTAGGGTGCCCAAAGTATGGCCTATAGGCCAGACTTGGCTCCTGATGGCAAGTCATCCAGCCCACACTTCCCTCGTTGCTCCCGGAAGTGGAAGTAACATGTGCCTGAGTGGGCACATGTTACTTCCACTTCTGGGAGTGATGAGGGTGGTGTGGGCCAGATGACTTGGCATCAGGCCGGATCCAGCCTGCGGGCTGCAATTTGGGCACCCCTGGTTTAAGCAGAGAAAATGATAGCCTAAAAATCTATCTCATCCTATCGCAAAACATATCTGTTGCAAAACAGATGTTTTGCGATAGGATAAGATAGATTTTTAGGCAGGTTTTTAGGCAGATTGCAAGGTGTGTTTTACTTCCACTTCCAGTGGGAGGAACCATGTAACCAGACCGCTGAACCACATGACAGGCCTGTGTTAGACCAAGGCTTCTCAAACTTAGTGCCCCAGATGTTTATGGACTTCAATTCCCAGAAGCCTTGATCAACAGTTGTGCTGACTTGGCCTTCTGGGAATCTAAGTTAAAGATCACCTGGAGCATCAAGGTTGAGAAACCCTGCATTAGACCAACATTTCCCAACCTTTGGTTTTTGAACTTTAATTCCCAGAAGCTTAAGTCAATTCCCCAAAGCACTGATCAGCCACTGTTCTAACTTAGGCTACTGGGAATTGAAGTCACATTGGGAAACAATGCATTAGACCTTTGGAGGGTCAGGATATTCTAGCAACCTTCTTTATGTATGTTCACTGCCCCAGTGAAGGCATGGAAATATTAATTTTGTGCTTAGGTCTCAGATACCTCCAGTGACTATGCTGGCTAGGGAATTCTGTTCATCTGGAAAAGTAACTCTTGCTAAGTTTTCTACACAGTTGCTCTCTGGACTTGTGGCTGAAGTTGCAAACACAAACAGGAGTTCTTCAACACATGAGAGAACATCTAATGGATGGCTCCTGTGCTTTGTTTGATCTGATGGATCAGAGATTGGATAGCCCCATCATAATCATTTGAGGTGTACATTTATTTTAATTTAATGCTTCTTTGATTTCTGCTCCCTTATTGGGATGTTGCTGCTTTAATTGCCTTTGAATTTAATTGGCTTATATTTGTAAGACTTTGCTAACAATGCTTTGTTGGCGATTTCTCTCCTACGTTTGGGTTAGTTAATGAGGAATTTATGAGCCAAACAGGTCTACTTTAATGTTAACTACGGTTCACAAAATAAATGTGATTTCATACATTTAGGAAAATTTACTTTGCAATGTCTTTGTTGACTTACTAATGTAAATATATAGGATTATGAAATGTGTTTGCTGCATTTATGATTTCATTTTGTTGTTGTTATACCTATACATTGATGATTAATTGTGTGAACTGCTTTGAGAATTATTTGGAAATGGGGAAATATAAATACATAGTGGCGATGAAGTGAAATTGGAATGAACAGGCTATGCTCATTTCATTCATTTTAATTATAGAAACACAAGGGAATTCAAGCAAATGCATTCTAAATGAAAATCTATTATTTTCATTCTTTTTTGTTTAGAGCCCAGCTACAGTGTGACTATATGCGTTTTAGTGTGACTATATGTGTTTCAAAATTACAGTATAAGCAAACTAGAGGGCCTGTCTGAAACATACCTGAAATATGCACCACCAACGTATTATGGTAATATGTGTATAAGGTGGAATCATACAATCATGGAATAACTGAGTAAGAAGGAGCCATGTTGTAACTTTATTGTAAATAACATATAAACAGGAAGTGAGCAGCTGATTCCACCACTCAAAACAACTAATGTTAGTATCTGATGGGGTTTCCCCCTTTTTCTTTTATTCTTTGTTTCTCACTTGGAGCAACTCAAGTTAAAATTCTGGAACATACGAGGCCAGAAAGGACTTGAACCTGTTTAATGGCCATGAAACAGCATTTGTTTTCAAATGAAATTTGGCAATTCTGCGATTTCAAAAGGGTATTAAAGGTAAAGGTTTCCCTTGCTCGAAAGCCAGTCATATCTGACTCTAGGGTTCAGTGCTCATCTCTGTTTCAAAGCCAAAAAGCCAGCGCTGTCTGCTTCTGCATACAAAGCATATGTGAAAAAGAGAAGGACAAAGACTGTGAGGCAGACCCAGAGGAAGGTGGAGAGATAACATCAAAGATGTACTACAAGATCATCAAATAATGCAGGTGGAGGCCACTAGTAGTGCCAATACAAGGACCTTGCAGCTCCCTCAACACCCGATGGAGTAAAAGAGAAAGTAAAGAAGAAGACTTCTACTGATTATTATAGTGGAGTAAGGAAACCTTGGTCTTTCAGATGTTATCTGGTAATAGCTCCTACCATATGTCGACACTTCTTATTCTGGCGATCACTTATGGTCACTGCAATACAACAGCATCAGAAAACTGGTAGGCTGCCCACCCGTGCACTAGCTAGAAAATTCTAAATAAACACCTTGCTTACTTCAACATTTAGCAACAGAAACATTGCTGTTTCACCCAAAGGCATGGCAGAGGTCTTTTCGTCATGCCAGGGTAGACACAAGTCAATTTCTGTTTGCTACACTGCTGCCTTGGGTTTAATCAACAGTTTCAAGAGCTGAAGGATCGGTTGGGGATTAACTTTGTTTTCCTGCATATTTTGCATGGTTGTTTTCAGATACAGTGTAATGTATTTTGCTTGTGTTCTGTCGCATTTCATCAGTGAGGATGTTATGGTTTTCTATAATCTTAGAGTGGTAGTTTTTAAGATAGATGTACGAAAAGATCTGTCACATTTAATTATCTCCTCCATCAAATTCACTAAGTGGCCTATTAAGAAAGAAATGACTGGTTCATATAGTCATTAGAAAGGGAAGATTTCATGCTACAGTGAAAAAAAGAAGATTTTTTTTAAAAAAAATTCTGACTCAGCCTGGAAGGGAAAGAGAAGGAGGGGGGAACTTTCCCCAAATCTTAAATAAGAATGTGATAATGAAATAATAGGATTGGATGGTTGTAGAAGCCACCTATTCACTACTGTGCTTTTATGCTCACACAGAGAGAAGATGGATAGGAAAAAAAAATACTCCGTTGGAAAGCCAACAATTAAAACCTGTTAGGCAACATGTTTAAATAAACTGAAGGAATAATGACTCACATAACCAATCCATGGAGCCAATGGCTACATGCAGTTATACTTCATCTTAAGATGGTTAGCCATAAGTGAGTCTTACTGAAAATTAAGTGAAGATGAGAAGACATGTTCAGGTGGTCTTTATCAGCCTCGAAAGGCTGGTTCCATTTTTGTAGGCAAGATGTCACCATCTGAATGTCTCAAGCCAACTACTCTGCTCATGTGGCTCAAGCATTCTCTTCCATGCACACTGGTCAAGCAAGAGGACTTCTATTTGTAGTAAGGATGTTGAAGCTAGGGAGGAGCTGTCCAGCAAAACCAGGTGCTGAAGTATCACATCAGGAAAACCTAGGAACCTTGGGGAGGGTTTGCACAGGTATCCATGCTGCATTTTCTAAAGCTGTAGTTGTGTTATGATCCAGAGCATTTGTTGGTTTGTGGCAGAGCCAGAACTGCTAATTTTAATGCCAAACATGTGGCTGTCCAGTTGGTTAAGAATGGACCGTGTGAGGCTAAGAATGCAGCAAGGTAGAAGAATGGGCTTCTGTATTGGTTCTGTGTCAAGTTCTGCTGTTTTGTGTTCCCTTTTGTCTTGGGATGAGTAACTGGAAGTGCTTGTGGTGGGCAAGTCTCCATCCTTCCAGCTGCATATACCCATAAGTGGAGTCTTTGTCTAGCCCAGAGGTTTTCAACCTATGGCCTGTGGGCTGAATCCAGCCTGTGACATCATTTTATGTGGCCCATGTCACTGCTGCCACCACTGAAAGTGGAAGCAGAAGCCGTAAATACACCCATGGCTGTCATAAATGTGCTTATGACAGCCACAGATTCATTTTACAGCAGTGTTTATAGTGGAGGTAACCACTACTAGCCTACTCAGCTGTCTGAGGCAGTGTGGTCCGGCCAAATAGCTTTAAAAAGTTGAGAATCCCTGGTCTAGTCAGCAGCAAATTGTTGTGCCTTCTGAATTTCAGTGTTCTGGGTGAAAGCCTCAATTGACACATAAGAGTTAGGGCTCTACCTTCTAAGTAAGTTCTACCTTCTAAGTAAGATTTTAAAAAAACCACACAAAACAATCACAAAAGTAGTGTGCTATGTTTGAAAATAGCGGGTTTGTTTAAGAGTGAGTTTTCATGAATTAGTGTCATTTATTGCTTGTGTTTCATAGTTTTATTGCCTCTGGTTTGTTGTTTAATGTGTTTGTTTATTGTATTATCTCTGATTTTATATTGTATTGGAAATTTCCTACTTGTTGTACATCACACAGAGTGGGTGAAGATCCCAGATGGGACAGAGAGAGAGAGAGAGAGAGAGACAGACAGACAGACAGACAGACAGACAGACAGACAGACAGACAGACAGATAGATAGATGAATGGATAAATACTTCTTCAAACATAAATGATTTTGTTTTCTTTTTAATTTTTCTTTTTATTTCCTGATTTCCCCCTTTTCTTTAAATACATTACCCATGGCAACAGAGTAATACAACTATATCTTTGAAAATTCTTTTTGTGTGTGGAAGACATACTGAGTCTAATACTAAATCTCCAGGGCATCCATCAAGCCAGGGATTCTCCCTCCCTTCCAAAATGTTTAACTTCCTTTTAGAAAGTGCCACCAGAGGGCACAAGGGGCTTTTTCAGTTTTAAATAAACATTTTTGGAAGGAGAAAAGGAGTTAAGAATCCTGGACGAGAGTTGGCCTTCCAAGATCAAGAAACGGGGTGTGCCATCCACAGATTTCTGGAGCTTGACTGCCTCTAGTCTTCAGAGTTACTGGGAATCAAATTAGACAAAGGCCTGGAATCAGAAATAATCAGTCCATTGGGATAAGACAGTACGTCTGAACCTAAGAATTTTGTTCTGTGCTTCCTTTTCAATCAGCCTCACAAAATTTCTGCCTCAACACTAACCACAACTTTAAAGAATAAGACTTATGTTTCTTTTACATAAGCAGCAACATTAAAGCAATTGCCTGTGGTTCTCTCTCCATATTGCTTCTCATAATACTGTTCAAATTATAAAAAATAAGGTTGAGGGATAAAGTGTCCCAGACTACCAAGGGAAACAAAAAAGGTGTGGAGTTGAAACAAAATTGCCAAAATGGGACAAAACCCTATAGAAGTCTATTAGAGATGAACTTCAAACACAACTCCATTGCTGCCTGGACATTATTTTCCCTTATAAATAATGCTCAAAGAGCTTCTGGTGTGCCGTTAGCTGTTGGAAGCTTCCCAGCATGTTAAAAGGGAGCATTAGCACACATTCCACGGATATAACCCGAATATATGTTCAAGACAGTGGGAGCAAATGAATTACACCCCTACTTTGTTGGTTTGTACAGCCCTGCTTTCAAATCAGCCAGTGAGCAGGGAGGGGAGATTACTTGCAAACAGATGAACAGAAGATGAGATCAGAAAACATCACACAGTTCATGCCAAGGAAGGTGTGAATGGTTGGAAAGAAAGAAAGAATGGGATGTGAGAAAACTTCAATGTACCGTCAGTCTAACTGAAGAACGGAGCCAGGGAGTGGGTGGGAATGTAACACAAAACCAAGAATGTGACTGTTGAATATAGTAAAGCTAAAGGTCTCCCTTTCTTGAAAGCCAGTTGTATCTAACTCTAGGAGTTGGTGCTCATCTCCATTCACAGCTCAAGAGCCAGCACTGTCCACGTTTGCAGGCATTTCCATGGTCATTTAGCAGTCATGACTAGGTGCCAGAGCACATGGAACACTGTTACCTTTCCTGCCAAAATGGCACCTATTTATCTACAGTGGAACCTTGTACAATGAATGTCCCCTATAGTGAAAAAATTGCATAACAAAAAGAATTGGGGGAAATGGTGCTTCGTATAATGAAAATTTTTGCTATGCAAAAATAGTGCTTCCTGTGGGGAAAACTCATATAATGAAAATTTTCTCTGTGGGGAAAAATCGTATCATGAAATTTTCTATAGGAAAACCTGCTTTTCAGTCCCCATTTGTACAGGTTACTCCCTAAATGGCATTTTAATATAACAGTTCACCTTCCTATGGCACACAATAAATTTATTCATTTCTTATTGAAGCAAATAACAGTAACAATATGCTTGCTGCAGTATTTCAGTGACAAAATCAGTTCAGCTATGTAGATTGTACTTTTGTCTAATAAATTAAACATTTTGACCACCTGATTTCTGCAATGCAGAGTTATGAAGGACATCTGAAGGAATGTAGGAGAACAGGATATGTCCAGAACACGCTAACTAATTGGGCTATCATTTATTTCTTTTCAAAGGATCATGTTGTAATGAATGCAATGTAGTGGAGATCACCTCATGAGTAAATATATGCAAATGTTTCCACAATTGACACAAGCTGCAAACATTCAGCTTCTCTTGACTTATATTTTGCCTTGATCTATACAGTTGGAAGGAACATTTGGTTTGAGATCACATAGTAAATTTAGCTAAGTGTGAAGTCTGATAAATAACTCATTGTGAAAGATGATTCTGCTTTCTCAAGCTTGCCTCGCAGGTAGAGGCAGAATGTAAACCTTAAGGAACAGATGGGCCTCTTTTCAGAAACAAAATTTCCTTCCAGTAATATTGATCACATTTTATTTTATGCTTCCCAAAGTCATGCTTTGTGTGTGTCCTGCCCAGAGTAGATGTGGACTGGTGATAGGAGAATCCTACGTGCATATTAAGGGCTGTAGTGACTTAGTGGTCAAGTTGCTGAGCTTAACAACTGAAAGGTTGGCAGGTCAGCAGTTCGAGACCCAACTGCTGCACAATGGATGGAGCAACCATCATCTGTCCCAGCTCTTGCCAACCTAGCAGAAAGCAAGAAATTGCAAGTAGAGAAATAGGTACCACTTCAATGGGACAGTAAACAGCATTCCGTGTTTAGTCCATCCTGCCACATGTCCACGGAAATGTCATCAGATGCAGACAGTGCTGGCTTTTTGGCTATAAACAGAGATGAGCACTGAACCCTAGAGTCAGATACAACTGGCTTTTGAGCAAGGGTGGCCTTTACCTTTTACTGATATGATATGATATGATATGATATTATTATCTCTTCAAAGATTTGTGGATACATTTTACATTTTTGAACCATAATACTTCAGGTCATGAAAACCTGGTTTTGCTGGTTAATCTTTATTATTATTATTATTATTATTATTATTATTATTATTATTATTATTATTATTATTATTATTATTATTATTATTATTATTGTCATCATCATTAAACTTATATGCCACCCCACTCGCACAGTGTGACTCTGGGCAGCTTACATGTTATCAGCACAATATAAGAGCATTAAGTCTACATTAAGATCATCATCATTATTATTTTTAATCTGAACATGAGAGAAGATATATTATGGAACAGATCTGTACATCTGCCACACCCCTAAGCCCCTTTTTAATTTGTATTTGTTAGTAATGCCATATAAGCAGTGAGTGAAAGAACAAGTGCCATGACTGGAATCTCTACTACCTATGGAGCGTTGATATTCAGAAAGACCGAACTGCATAAATTAGGAAATCATGTGGGTGGCAGCAATTACATACATTGTAGAGCATGCATTCAACCAACCATGAAAACGGCCTGTAATAAAGTGTGAAGTCATTGGGCTTCAGTGAAAGGATTTTATTTTATTTTATTGGTATTGTGGCAGTCTGTGCTCAACAATTTGCCTTCAGGCATGGAATGACCAGATCCTCTAACAAACCAGCCGAGTCCTTGGTTACACGACTGTATGCTGCCCTAGCATTTTGGGAGCACTGTACTTCAAGGATTGTGGGTGACATTTCAGAAGCTGTCAGATTTCATGTGGCAGCTCTCAGCTTCACACCCCACAAAATTTTAAATATTAAAGGCAGTTTGCTGGCATGTTTGTACCCATTTGGAGTGGATGCGCTTGCTCTTTAGCTGACAGTTTGAAGCCAACATGATTAACAATTAAGAACAGACATGATGGTCTGTTGCAGTCTGTTGTTTGTTTCCAGGCTTCAGGCTCACATGGTCCCTACACAAGTCTCTTTATTGTGAGATTGTGAGAGATCATAGCAATTGGTACAACATCAGCTTCCTTGGTGCCAGAATACCTAGAGCAGGGATTCTCAACCTGTGGCCCAGGGGCCGGATGCAGCGCACGACACCATTTCATGTGGGGCGCCCACCACCTCCATCACACCAGGAAGTGCCATGTGGTGGAGGAAGGGCAAAATGGCCATCTGACCCCCTGATGCTGTCTGAGGGAGTGTGACCCGTCCCCTGGCTTAAAAAGGGTGAGAACTCCTCACCTAAAGTTAGGAAGAGATTGGGGAAAACAGAGAAAGGTTTTGATGTTCCATAAGCTCATTTCTTTTCAAAGGGTGTGTGTGCATATATCTTTCTAATCACATTTATAGACACATTTCATCCACTGGCCTTAAACTGGCATAGGTACCTCTCCTCCCCACCATCTTAATTTTCACACAATTAAGGCATGAGAGCAGTTTCGTAGTTCAGTGGAGACTTGAACCTGGATCTTGCATCTCTCAGCCTGGCAGTCTATCCACTACACAACACTAGTCCTTAAAGCCAAATGACTTCCAACTGTAAAGGCACAGTGGTTAAGCTGCTGCAATGCTGACAAAACAGCTGATGTTGTGAGGTCGATACTGATGGGGATCAAGGTTGACTCAACCTTCCATCCTTCTGAGGTTGGTAAAAATGAGTACCCAGCACGTGCGCCCCAGCATGTTGGGAGCAAAAATGCTAATTACCTGGTGAACCACCCAGAGAGTTTACTAAGTACTATGGGGTAGTATGTAAGGGTTATTGTTCTTTCTTTGTAGTCATTTCTGCTACTGGTGCTTCTGGGCTGAAAGGATTATCCGGTGAAAAATCTCTGTTGCCGGTGATAAATCTCCATTCTCAGGGGGACACCCAATCGCTAGCTTTATGTTACTCTGAAGGAGAGTATGCTAGTCAAGTGTGGTGCAGATCAAAGCATGCAAAACAGGTAGATGTGGCCCTAAATGAAACAGTAAGATTGGTTACAAGATGTTTAAAACCAACCCCAATACAAAAATTGCATTACAATAGAACCCCGGACATCTTTATGACATGGCTCCACAAGTCATGACGTTGTCCGGTTTTTCACGTTGTTCAATACATTGATCGAACAATGCTTTAAAAAAAGCCCTGACGTCAGGGACAAACCACACCGAGACAAGGCTCGGCTTGTCCGAAATCCCCCCCCCCGGGTAGGCACTCAATCACGTGTCGTTCGGGGCTAGGGCAAGGTACGGGAAAGACCCCCGTATCCTGCCCTAACCGCTGCCGAGGCACGCAAGCCTCCAAGCCGCCCGAAGTTGTGAAAGGGTAAAGATTCTTACACTTTCGCAACTTCAAGCGCGCGTGCGTGTGTCATTCGGGGTTAGGGCAGGATGTGGGGGTCTTTCCCGTATCCTCGCCTAACCCCAGCCGAGGCTTGCGCGCACACTCGAAGTTGTGAAAGTGTAAGGATCTTTACTCTTTTGCAACTTTGGGCGGCTTGGAGGCTTGCGCGCCTCGGCGGTGGTTAGGCGAGGATGCGGGGGTCTTTCCCGTATCCTTGCCTAATCCCAGCCGAGGCTTGCGCGCACGCTTAAAGTTGAGAAAGTGTAAGGATCTTTACCCTTTCGCAACTTCGGGCGGCTTGGAGGCTCTCGCGCCTCAGCGACAGTTAGGGCAGGATGCGGGGGTCTTTCCCGTATCCTCGCCTAACCCCAGCCGAGGCTTGCGCGCACGCTCAAAGTTGCAAAAGTGTAAGGATCTTTACCCTTTCGCAACTTCAGGCGGCTTGGAGGCTTGCGCGCCTCGGCGGCAGTTAGGCGAGGATGCGGGGGTCTTTCCCATATCCTCGCCTAATCCCAGCTGAGGCTTGCGCGCACGCTCGAAGTTGCGAAAGTGCAAGGATCTTTACCCTTTCGCAACTCGAAGTTTCGAAAGGGTAAGGATCCCCGTACCCTTTCCAAACATCATGGGGGTGGGCGCTGTGGGGGGGTTGGATTGGGTAGATGTTCTACCCAATCCAACTCCCCCCCACGCATACGCTTGTTCCGAATAACGTGAAAATCGTGTTATTTGATACAAGATTTTTCCGAAAATCTTGTCACGTTATGCGTTTTTCGCGCTATATGGTACTTGCGTTACCCGGGGTATTACTGTACTTAGCTGGCATCCCTCCACCAAATTCCCATCGAGAAAGTGCTGCTCAAAAAGAGTGGGTTCCTCAGAAGTTCCTCAGAGACACACCTGCTATTTGGTCACCACCACCAAAGCAGAGACTGAAATCAAGGCATAGCTTCCTCACAACATCTGCCCTTCCTCACAACCAGTCCCCACTGACCTCCTTAGAACTATGGAAGGCAAGCAACGAACGACCAGATAACTGGGTAGAACCACATGATTCGCTATCGCCTGGCCACGAACAATCATGGCCTGTGTGGAAAGCTTTGAATAGAATGCATGCAGGGATAGGAAATCATCTCATGAGTAAACTGGGAAAGTGGGGTTTTTCCTGTAAATGACAGCCTGTGTGAACCCAGAGAAGTACAAATTATCTCCCATAGGATGCAATGCACATAATGCCCCTCAATATGCACCTTATGTTGGCAAGAGGAAATACTGTTGATGTGGCCCGATATTGGGCAGATGTCATCTAGCCCTTTGTAATCCTACTTTGTTTTTAGATGTGTTAATTTTAGCTATGTATGTTATTACATACCGGGACTCCTTGCTCATGGTCACACATGCCTTGGTCACCTCCAGACTTGATTACTGTAATGCGCTCTACATGGGGCTGCCCCTGATGATCATCCGGAGACTCCAGCTGGTGCAAAATGCGGCGGCCCGGGTAGTGGCGGGGTGTGGGCGTTATGCTCGTGCTTCGCCGCTACTCCGGGAGCTGCACTGGTTGCCAGTATGTCTCCGGGTGCAATTCAAGGTGCTGGTTATTACCTTTAAAGCCCTATATGGTAGTGGGCCAGGATACCTAAGAGACTGCGTCACCCCAAGAACATCTGTCCGGCCCACCAGGGCGGATCGGAGAGGCTCCCTCGTTGTTCCATCAGCTAGAGAGGCACGCCTCTCTAGCACTAGGAGGAGGGCCTTCTCCGTGTCCGCCCCAACCCTCTGGAACCTCCTGCCCATCGAACTGCGCCTGCAGACAGAGCTCTTGCCCTTCCGGAAGGGCTTGAAAACCTGGCTGGCAGGACATATTTGGGGACCAGGGAACACGGGTTCCCATACTAAGTGGCTTACTTAGGGAGTGCCACTTTGGATCTGGACCAGGGGGATACTGGCGTGTAGTTTGCACTGTTTTTACTTCAAATAATTTTAGATAATCTTTTAAACTTCATGATTTTATATGTTTTTATCTTTTACCTCTGTTTTATGACGATGTAAGCCGCCCAGAGTCGGGTTCTCCCGAGTGGGGCGGGGTAATAAATTCAATAAATAAATAAATAATAAAATAAATAAAATAAAATATTATATGCTGGTGGCACATCTAACATGAATAAAGAAAAGAAATTGCTCTTTCTATTTCTACTGTATTTCTATTATTACACAGATTGTTCAGATACTCAGTTCCTAAAGTCTTTGTGAGGACACTTTCAATTATATACAGATCTTTTCTTCCTTCTTTTCCCTCCAGTCCTTCTCCATTTTGTCTCTAGTAACCAAATCAAGTAAGTATTAGTAAGTATTAATCACTATAATCATGTTTGCCTCCAATTATGATCAGGGAAAGTGCTGAACTAATGTAGGATTCCCTCACCACACTTTTCAGATTTATTCTTTCTGCCCTAAGAAGAGAGTGATATTATTAATGGATATTCAGCTGATTGGCAAGTTTTCTATTTGTTCGGCCCTTTTTAATGCCTCTTGCATTTGGTTATAGAATATCCTAATTAAACTTATGTAAGAGGATGTAGGAGAATGTTGTTAAAGCTAATGAGCCAGCTCTTTAAAACTCAAGGCACCTTTAGAATCAGAAGTGAAATTTTGTCACTTTAATATATAGAAGCAAGCAAGGTTCACCGAGTGATTGTTGACGTAGGCAAGCTTTGATGAGAAAATCTTTCCATAGCAAGAGCACAGAGTGCACCGCATACAGCACAAGTCCTATGGTATAAAATTGTCTTTGGTAATCCTGCTTTAATTCCAAGAGGCGATTGCCTATAATTCTAGCTATCTGTAGCTCCCCCCAAGTGATAGTTCTATAATTAAGAACCATTAAAATTTAATACTTGGGCTTTAATGGCTGCTTTCTTGAATTGCTACCTCATAACCCTAATGATGTGGGAGGGCGTGACACTAAATAAACTATTATTAACTCCCCGGTTCAGAAAGTAACTCACCAACTATCTCTATAATTCTGTTGTTAAGGGAATAATTATACCAAGAAAGTGAGAGCCAGATATTGGAAGGAACTGTTCTTTCTCTCCCCGCTTGTTCTCATCTTCTTAGCCTCATACGGTTATAGAGTAGAAGGGATTTCAAAGGGCATAGAGCCGAGCCTCCTACTGAAGATAGATACCAAACTTCTTTTTCTCCTCCTCATCCTCCCCTCCCTTCTATCACCAAAGTAGGAAAACCTGTTATTGGATGGGAGAGGTTGCTATATAAAGGCAGCTGCCAAGCATAAGAAAACACTTCTTCTAAAGACTTCCTTTATTTTATCTGAAAAAACAAGACAATAAAATAAACCCATTAAAATAGAAATAAAAGTAATTGCAGATGGCATGTGGTAACTAAATATATTTATATATTCTCTTTGTGATACATTATCTTAAAACATAGGCATAGAAAATATGGCTTTTGCTTCAGAATTACGGCTTTCTCCTCAATGCAAATGCAATCAATTCTTGAGAGGAAATGTATAGAATTTAACAACCAAGAATTATCTGCTTGGATGAATGCTGTATGATGTTAAAAGAACCAAGGAGATGCCATCTTAGGTAAAAGAAAGGCCAAGGGATAGAAGAATGCATGCAACAGAGGCCACCTGTGGACAAGTTGAAGGCAAAGACTCATGAGAAATGGAGAACTGTTGGTGGTAGACCTTGGAGAATACCTGAAAGTTGAAAAAGAATGGAGTAAAGACAGGTCCATGATGGCTAACTTTGGCACTCCAGGTGTTCTTGAACTTCAATTCCCAGAAGCCCTCCCTGATCAGCAGGAGTGCTGACTTGGGCTTCTGGTAATTGAAGTCCAAGAACACATGGAGTGCCAAGGTTAGCCATCAGTGACATAGTTGTTATCTATAAATATAGGTAGAAAGGTATGTTGCTCCTCATTTCTTGGCTATATCTGTACCAAATATGATCTGCCATTCTTGTGACCTGTTATTTAATAAATACATCCTTGGAGGAGCATTTTCTGTTTGCTGTGAAGAAATTTTTATTCATAGACAGCAGATGGGTTATAGATACCAATGTGGATGCAGAAGAACCTGGGTCACAAACAGGATCTTCCAGATTTTGATCCATGTACCTGGAGTGTTCTAGCTATTTTCTAACCCTGTACATGCCCACAGAGATATAAGCCCACTCAATTTACATAAATGTGTACAGATGTGCAGTAGTTAGAGCATCATTCTGGCACAGTGGGGCTCAGATCCAGGTTTACTGAGGCATGAAATTCATTGGGTGACTTTGAGTCAGATTATTTTCTCTCTTTCCCTGACTACTTCACAAGGGTGTTGTAGGAATAAAGTTAAAAAGAGGAGAGACATGTACTTGTAATTTGTCAAATGGTATTCACTGGTCATGGCCCCAGTGGCTAAGTTGGTGAAGGCACTTAGCTTGAAGACAGGAAGGTTGGCAAGTCAGCAGTTTGAGATCTGAGTGTTGCATTTCAGAGTGAGCTCCCATCTCTGTTCCAGCGCCTACCAACCTAGCAATTCGAAAGTGAGAAATTGCAAGCAGATCAATAGGTACCACTTGAGCAGGAAAGGTAACAGTGTTCTTTGTGCTCCAGATTCTTGCCATGCCTGACACATGGCTTTAAAATGTCTGCAAGGTAACAGCATTCTGTGCACTCTGGTGTATAGTCATGCCTAACACATGAAGATGGAAATGTCTGCAGACACAGACAGTACTGGCTCTTTGGCTTTAAATGGACATTAACACCACCCGCTATAGTTGGACATGACTAGATGCTTCTGCTGCTGCTGATGATGATGACCATGATCATCATCATCAAGCTTATTAGGAGGAAGTTGGAATGTAAGAAGCAAGTATATTTTTTTCATTAGGTTCCTTAAGGGCTGTGATGGCTCAGTGGTTAAGAAGCTTGCTTTGTTAGCTGGAAGGCTGGCAAGTCAGCAGCTCAAGACCTGGTTACTGCATGATAGTCTGAGCCCCTGTCTCTGTTCCAGCTCCTGCCAACCTAGCAGTTCGAAAGCAAGAAATTGCAAGTAGATAAATAAGGACCACTTGGGTGGAAAAAGATCTTGGGGACATGAAAGGAGCCTCATTCAGACATCCTCTGAGCAGAGTTTCTCCAGCAAACAATCCTTTCAACCAAGAATAATTTCTGAAACAAAATTATTATATTATTAGGTTCCTTATGTTCAGCTTGGCAAGCAACAGAATACAGATTGAGAAACAGATTTCAGAAACAAACAAGATGCAGAATAGAGCACTGAACCGAAGCCAAACGAACTACAGTACTCTAACACAGCAAAAGATCTATGGGAAAATGTATTGAGAAAAGAAGAAGTTACCTTATAGTAACTCAGAACATTGGTTCACATAGCCCTGTATTGTTGCAGTGTTCCTACCATGTTCTCAGGCACAATTCTCTCCTCACCCTTTTCAGAGATCCCTGGTATTACCTAACGGTCGGTCACCCATCCAAAGAAGAACTAAACCTAACCTCCTTATCTTCTGAAATCAGACAAGATGGCCCATGTTTACAATAAAATGCTATTTTACGTTCCCCCCCTCCCCAAATTAGGGGGGGTTAGCTCAGAGGGAGTGTTATTCTGCTCCACATACCATGGCCTTCCATACAGCTTCTTAATTAACTGAATTCAGGTGAGGATAGTGGCACGCTAATGTTTACTATGAAAATATGCAGTTCCTGATGCTGTCTGCTTTCTAACAGCTAGGATACTTGGGTTTTATTTATTTATTTTGCAAGAAAAGTCTATCTTGTCAGGCTGTCTGTGTGCTCTCTGTCGCTATGAACCATTTAAGCAGAGGCTAGGTCACCATCGGTCAGTGAAGCCGCTTGTTGTGTCATGAAGGGATTAAGACGGTAGGAAGCAGTCTTATAACATAATTGATCCATCTAGCCCAGTAGAGTCAACAGATACTGCACAGGCTGTTTAGAATGCTTTCCTAGCCCTACCTGTGGGGAATTGAACATGGGCCTCTCTGAATGCAAAGTGTGAGCCATACCACTGAGTCATGCTGATTTGATTAGATGACCTATCTGAGCCCTTCCCATTATAAAACTCTATGATTCTATCATATCCTCCGGGTCCCTATGAGAACTTTTCATTTATTATTTAGTGTTCTGCAGGTTGTTCCATAAATCTTCATCTCCTTCCACCCAGACATTTTCTGAGACTTGCCTCATTCCTATTCTGTCATTAAGATGCTTTGTTTCCGAAGGGAAAACACTGTCGTAAGCTTGCGTGGTTCGTCTCTGCCGTGGGATAGGAAATATCAATCAATATGAAGAATAGGAGGCTGGGATGCTAAGCTGATGCAGCTTCTTAGCATATGCTTATAGGCATGTCATTGTTGCTTAAACAGTGCAACAGTTTCAGCGAACATATATGAGACATCTTTCCAGTGACTAACGCTGTGTACAAATTCAAGGCAGAACGAACAGATGATGGTGACGGAACCTCAGCTTCAGAGCGCTATGCGGGCCCAACTCGAACATGTTGCAGATCTGGAACAAAGCCAGTCTACAATGAAAAATATAATATTATCCCCAGAAACACATAGCAAAGAGTTCTTCAGAGAGCCAACTGTTATGTTAGAACGCTCTGTCATGTTAGAAGCATGTCATGTTAGAAGTCTGTCATGTTTAGAACAATCTGTCATGTTAGAAGCATAGGATTTGGAATCTCACATTCCTAGAATTTTTTAACTTTTAAAATCTTTTATAGTATTTGTAAATTACAGTTTAATTTCTTTTTTAAATTAATTTTTAACCAAATTGCTGAATTTGTAGGGGTATAGTGGGATGGTTTTGTTTGTTTTGCACTCTTGTGGGATCTTGCATTGTTTAGTTGTTTTGCACTCATGTTGTAAGCCGCCTAGAGTCGGGTTCACCTGATTGGGGTGGGATAATAAATCTAAATAAAATAAAATAAAATAAATAAATAAATAAATAGAATTAAAAATTACATACTCTCCTCTTAACCATAATTAGATTTTCAAACCTTATTGAATTGCAGCCCCCCAGCAACCCAATCTATTAGAAGTTTTGGTAAGGCAATAGAGGGTTATGGCCCTGCGTTAAGAGAATCTAGGACTCATACTTTTAATATTCCACTGAAATATAAGTTGTTTGCTGTCCATGTACCTTATTTTGCAACTCAATCGCTTTTGTAGTAGGGTAAGAAAGCTTCTCCTTCCTCCAGCACACAAAAGCAGCAGTAAAAGTAAAGGTCTTCCTTGCTCAAAAGCTAGTAGTGTCTGACTCTAGAGGGCAGTGCTCATCTCCACTTACAGCCAAAGTGCCAACATTGTCTGTGTCTGCAGACATTTCCATGGTCATATGGCAGACATGACTTGACACCAGAATGCATGGAACACTGTTACCTTTCCTGACAAAGCAGTACTGTACCTGTTTATCTACTTGCAATTTTCTTGCTAGGTTGGCAGGAGCTGGGACAGATGACAGGTACTCACTGCATCGTGTGGCAGCACTCAGTCAAACTGTTGACCTGCCGACTTTCCAGTCATCAAGTTTAACATCTTGACCACTAATCCACCACAGCCTCTGTGTTTGTGGTAAGGTAAAGGTCATCCTTGTTTAAAAGACACGCGTATCTGACTCCAGGGTTCAGTGCTCATCTCCATTTACAACCAAAGAACTAGCACTGTCTACTTGTGCAGACATTTCCACGGACATGCATGGAATGCTGCTTATCTTCCCACTGAAGTGGTACCTATTTATCTCCTTGCAATTTCTTGCTTTTGAACTGCTAGGTTGGCAGGAGCTGGGACAGAGACCGGAGCTCATTCTGTCCTGCAGTACTCAGTGTTAGGAGATGTAAGAGGCCCTTTAAGGAGCATGCATTAATTCAACGACCCACAAGGCAAAGCAGGTGATGCCAATATTATACAAATAGCACAAGCTAACACCCAGGAAAGTTAATTATCAAAAATATTGTTTGTGGGTGGAGGGGGAAGGGAAAAAAGATACTCATTTTCAGTCACAAGCCTTTTAACAAAAGAGGAAGATAAGGTGGGCCTCCATTTCAACTCACCAAGAAGTGAACAAGAGCGGAAAACTTTTCATTTTTTGTGTGAGGTAACTTTGGATTTTATTGTTTGGCCCTGAAGAGGCACAGAGTTTCTTTGTTTCTCTGTGTTTTGTTTTGAAAGCCGGGTAACAGGGAGAGAGATTTAGTATTGAACGAAGGTATATTTGGAAATGGAAAAAAGGAACAGGAAATGGGATGGAGCAAAGCCAAGTTTGTATTTTTTTTTAAACACACACACACTTTGAAGAGATTAATTAGGTGGCTTATCTGCAGGCTAGCATCTAATGTGCTTTTGCAGAAGTAAGTGTATAGCAAATGTTTCTGGAGATAATAATAATAATGGGGCTATATATACTCTTAAGAGACGTGAGCTTGGGGTAGACGTTTGAAGATGATCAGACGGTCTATAAAGGCATTATTGATTGTGGAAAAATAACAACTATTGAAGAGAGAAAAACAATAGCCTCTTTTTATTACCAGTTTGTCTTGCTCTTCCTCCAAAGAGCTCAGGGTGGTGTATAAGCTATTTGTTTTCTATTTAAATCTCACAGCTGTTGAGAACCCAGGCGGAGAGACTGTGACTAGGCTCAAGACCTCAATGAGTTCAGTAGGGCCTACTTCTGAGTAGACACAGCGCTTGAACCTGTAGATCAGGGATTCTCAACCTATGGCCCATAGGCCGGACCTGGCCTATGGAACCATTCCACGTGGGCCACATCATCGTATCAGCCACTGGACGTGGACATGCTTTATGGCAGCATTTACGGCTCAGTTGTCTGAGGGGTTGTTGTCTGGCCTGCAGCTTGAAAAGGTTGAGAACCCCATTGTAGAGTCCTGATATCTGTCTACACTGTACAGTTATAGCTGTTTAATACCACTTTATTTTTTTATGGCTCTATCCTAAGGAACATGGGGTTTGTTGTTTGTTGAGATGGTTGTTGTTGTTGTTGTTGAGTTGCACAGTTGATTCTGACCCTTCACAATCCCATGGACCACATTCAAGAATTCTTCTGTGCAAAGACCGATGTTCTACTTGTCTTTAGATATCTCTTGAGCTTGCCTGCCTAGACCCTGATTTCTCTGCCAACCCTGATGATCCCCCTGGATATATTTTGTACTAGACCTCGGCTTGCTCTTTGGACTTTGCTCTTTGGACTCTCCTTGAATAGAATTTCTGTGTAGCACCACTGCGCAGCAACCATGCCCGCTGGGGTGGGTCAGCACAATGGGAAAGCATCATTTTCCAACAGAAAGCTAGGCTTACCCATTACATGAAGTCTACCAACTGGGTTTTCTCTCCAGATCAGTGGTTCCCTACCTTTTCAAGCCAGGGGCCGGGTCACACACTCTCAGTCAACTTTGAGGGCCAGATGGGCATTTTACCCTGCCTGCACAATGTCCAAAAAGCTTCAAAGAGGTGGCCATTTTGTTTCTCAAATGTCCTTGGAGGAGTTGGGGTGGTGTCACATGAAATGGCACTGTGGGCTGGATTTGGCCCAGATTTGGCTTGGGAACCCCTGCTCCAGGTGAATGAAAGTTAAGTGTTTCTAAGGTCTGATGAGCCCTGCATATGGCAGCCCACGATAGGAGAATGATGGGACTGGTAGTTCCCAAAATCCAAGATGTTCTTTCCTTAACACCGAATACCTAGTTAAGTATCAGTTCGCTGAATGTGTTTTGTGTGGAAGACATTCACCACACTTCAGGGTGCACTTTATGAGGTCTAAGCAAGTCTTGTACTTTTATGGATAGCCTCAAGAGGCAGAAAGACTGTTCAAGTACTTTGGGGACCAGGATGAAGTGGTATCTTGCATTTACCCCCTCAATGCCTTGCACTTTTTCCGTTCAATAAATTGCTTTCTACATTCTGAAAGACCCTTTGGGAGCTTTAAGGAAGAAACCAAGGGCTCACCAGAGGAAAATATAAAGGAGCAAGACCTTGTTTTTCCCTCTCTGTAGATATCTTCTCCCATCTGTGCAAGACCTGCTATTCTGTTTTTCAGAAAAAGGAACGAAATGACATTTTATCTAAAGGCAAGAGCCTTGGGTCTCTTGGGAGTGAGTCACATTGAAAAGGTTTCCTTGTCAGCAGTGGGTTGTTGTTATTGTTCAGTCACACAGTCGATTCCAACCCTTTGTGACCCCACGGACTATCCCACACCAGGCACCCCATCCCCCACCATCCTCCTCAACCCACCCAGACTCACTATGGCCTAGACCTGTACTATACAATAAGATGGTTTTGCAATAGAGACAAGCCCTTGATCCATCTCGCCTTGTATACCAATTTCTGATGTTAGCTCACCTACTTGTCCAGCTGCTGCCAGAACATGCATGCCTCCAAGGGACATGATTCAGCTGAGGCAGCAGTAGTGGTAGCTGCAACAGTTCTAATGTTCCCATGTAAAAATACATTACCCAACTACTGGCCATTTGAACAGCTATAGCATGCCTTAAAATCTGTACATGATGGGTGAATTCTGAGTTCAGATTTGGAATCACATGGCACTTCTTGGTGTGGTGGAGGCAGTGGGGGGCCACATGAAATGGTGTCGTGGGCTGTATCCGGCCCACAGAGTGCAGGTTGAGCATCCTTGGCTTAGAGCATCCAGGTATCTTTAAGTGAGAAGGTTGCTTTTCCTAATAAAGGCTAGGGTCCTTTTTCTTTTTGTTTTATATCCTGATACTATATATATTCCTGATCAGTTCATTATAAAATATGGGGGAGCTTCATGGGCACACTGATTGGAAACAAAGGAATGGATAGCTATTAAGACCAAAGGTCAGCAGAAAAGAAGGATTAATGATGTCTCCATGGATAAAAGGGAGATGCTGTGACAGTGACCCCAGACAAATGACTCTAATGTTACTGTGTGACCTTTGCTATGTTTGTTTTGTGGCAACTCTGATTCCAGATGGCTTTAATAGAACATTCTAGATTTTGGACTTGGGGGAGACTAAACTGAAACAGACAAAAACTGGAGGGATCATAGCATTTGGGCCTTGGTTGCTCAGTGGTTAAGAAGCTCACCTTGTTAGCTGGAAGACCGGCAAGTCAGCAGTTCAAGACCCAGGCACTGCATGACGGTTCGACGGCCCTTCTCTGTCCCAGCTCCTGCCAACCTCATGGTTTGAAAGCAAGAAATTGCAAGTAGATAAATAGAGACCACTTCGGTGGGAAGAGACAAGAAAGGAGCCTCATTTGGGCGTCCCCTGAGCAGAGTTTCTCCAGCAAAAATCCTTTCAACTCAGAATAATTTCTGACATCAACAGGGCCATAGCTAGGATTCTAGATGGGAGGGGATAATTTTTCAGTAGGTGCAACAATGTCACATACACATATATATCTTAGGCATCACATGGTGAGTGGGAGGGTGGGCTGTTAGCTCTGGAGGGTTTTCACACACACCCTGAGCCTCCTGGCTACAACCCTGGACATGAAATTATGATATTATTTGGGCTACACTTTCCCCGTCTCAATACTAAAATGGTCATCTTATATGAAACAGTGACTTGTTGGTTACAAGATTCTCCTGTGCATTTGCAGGATGGAATGCAACCACTTCTGTGAAGGGCATGAAAGGAGATACACAGGAAGGGATGTTGTAACTCTTTGAATACCACTTCTGTCTGTCTGTCTTTGGCAGACAACCATTCTTCTTCTACTTCTTTACTTCCTCTTTCACTCCTTAGGCCATCAAGAGACATACAAGGTTCTTGTTCTGTCATGTCTAGTGGCCTCCACCAGTATTACATGGTGTTCTTCTAATAGCTCTCTGATGTTATCTCCACCATCTTCTGGTCTGCATCATGATCTTTGTCCTTCTCCTCTTTTTGCATATGTCTTGTATGGTATGGACTTCCATGGCAATCTCTCCAAATGGGCAGAACCATTTTTATTCACCCAAATTGTCCTACCGTGTGTTGTTCTCCCAGCAGCTCTTTAAAATATGGTAGTTCATCAGGGAAATTGCTAATCCTTCCCAGATTTGTGGCTGAATTGATGTGTTCCCAATTACATCTGGAAATGCTAGCTGCTTCCCTTTGTGGAGAAGCTGCTGAGTATTCCCCACCTGCAGTGGATGAAACTTTAGCCAGTGGTAAGTGGGGACAGTTCCCAATGTGGACACATCCACATTTCACATCTTTCCCCCTCTCTTTCTGCACCTGTTCTGTGTTGCAGTCCACTGAAGCAATTGAGACATCCGTGTTGCTGCTATTTCTATCACACAAATGTGCCCATCAGTTTCACTTGAACAATGAAATCATTTTCTGGTTTGGATCATACATCTATGTTGTGTCCATACTGTGTGAACAATTCCCTAGCCTATTGTGTATTCATTGTAGACATTGATTCAATTGTAATCTTTTTCTCATGGATTTGAAAACCCCGAGATTGCCTTCATTTTCTTTCACTGCCATGTCTTCATACTGTGTCTCTGTCATTCTGCCCAACAATTTGGGAGCTGCTTCATTAGATCTTTGATCAGTGTTCTTTTTTCCCTTCTGTTTTCCCTAATAGATCTTATTCTAGAAACTGCAAAGACTTAAGTTCTCCAATCCTTAATCTACCCAGGTCTGAACTGTAATTGTCTTGTTTTGTGCTGCTTTGTTCTGCTTTGTAGCTGAACAGTTCACAAATGGTCTAATATTAATTCTGCTAAGGTACATTGGGACTACGGTGGCTCAAGAGGTTAAGACACTGAACTCGCAGACTGGAAGGTCAGAGTTCGATTCCTGGGTACTGCATGATGAAGTTTGCTCCCATCTCTGTCCCAGCTCCTGCCAACCTAGCAGTTCCAAAGCAAGAAATTGCAAGTAGATAAATAGGGACCACTTTGGTGGGAAGGTAAACAGTGTTCTGTGCACTCTGGTGTTGAGCCATGCCTGCCACATGTCCCAGGAAAAGTCTGTGGACACAGACAGCGCTGGCTCTTTAGCTATAAACAGAAATGAGCACTGAACCCTAGAGTTGGATATGACTGGCTTTTGAGCAAGAGCGACCTTCACTTAAGGTGTGTACGTATATTTAATATTTTTGAGTTTTAAAAAATACAACTGATTTTACCTACATTTTATGCCTCTGAAATGCCCTGTCGTCTTTACAAATGAGTGTGTGGCTGACCATAGATACTTTTTGCCTTGTGATGCATTTGGAACATCTGGAATGGATACTTTTCAGCTAGTAATGGGGTTCGAGCAAAATTCATTTCATCAAATGAAAATTCATTCATTTCATCCGAATTTATTCCTTCAAATCTGTCACTAGCAGTGCTGTTGCAAAAATGAGGAGAAAGAACGAATGAGGAGATTCCCTCCAGTGAATTGTGTCACAAGGAGAACACTTTTTTTAACCTAACAATAAAACAAAAATTACTGATAAAATCACTGGAGAACATTGACTAAGGAAACATGGACCAGATAAGCCTGCTGTGTCTGGAAAACATTGCAAATATGTGAGGGTTTATTTTTGCTGAATTTGTTGTGAGAGTAGGATTTTGTCAAGGCCATAGAGTTGGCCTTCAGTTCTAGGTTTTGGCTTTGGCACAATCCAATTCTCACATTACTTTGAGTTCATCATTGCTGGGACAACTGCCTTCTCTTTTTGGCCAGAAGACTCAGCTGCAATTAGTTGGCTCAAGGTACCATACCTCAACATTTTAATGTGTGAAATCCAGGCTCACAGGGGAGCTAATTGGGAAAACTGTGTTCTTAGAGCTAAGCCAGCTCTTCTAGACCCCAAATGATCTTTTGAGCTAATGTAGAATCACAGCTGTGTTCCCTCCCCTCATATTGGCTGAGACTTTGCTGTTTTATTGTATGTGAAGTATCTTGCAAGGTCATCCAAAAGGGTAGAGGCTGCAGTGGCTCAGTGGTTAAGAAACTCTCCTTGTTAGCTAGAAGGCCGGCAAGTTGGTAGTTTGAGACCCAGGTATTACATGATGGTTTGAGCACCCGCCTCTGTACCAGTTCCTTCCAACTTAGCAGTTCAAAAGCAAGAAAATGCAAGTAGATAAACAGGGACCACTTGGGTGGGAAAAGATCTTGGGGACATGAAAGGAGCCTCACTCAGTCATCCCCCAAGCAGGGTTTCTCCAGCAAAAATCCAGAATAATTTCTGACATGAAATTATTATTATCCAAAATGGTGGGGGAAAGATTTCCATGGCAAAAAGCAAGCATTGAATGATCTGAAATTAGGAGATAGTGAGAAACAGCTGTTCCATGCTCTTGAAGTAGAAACTAGAGTGACAAAGGACCATTTTCTTGTTGCTCATCTTTTATGACAATTTCCCCAATCTCTCAGATACCTTCATAATTGAAAAGGGAGGGATCTGAGCTTGAAATACGGAAGGAGTGAGAAACTGACAAATTACTCCATTAGGGCCCATCGCTTTCAATGCTGAACTCTTCCAGACCTGGTCTAAGATCTCTAATATTTATCAGTGTTTCTGCTAATTGTTTTCCTTCTTGCAAGCACTTCATCTACAACATATATAGCAGGCAGTTACATCTTGCTGGAAATAAGCTGTACCAATGGGATTTGACCAGTACAGGTAAAGAAGAGTACCATTTCAGTTTAAGTATTGAAGAATGGCAGAATTAACAAATAAGATATTTTGAGACAGAAGGAACTTGAGATTTAAAAAAAAAATACAAAGGTACTTCAAGGTGAAAGTGACACATTTTCACATTAGCAGCTAGGAAAGGGTGAATAAGGACAGAGAGCAGTGGTCACTGGTCGGAGGTGGAGTCAATGGTGGCTGAATGTATGGAAGCAAACCTTGGGGACAGGAGAAGAGGAAGGATTTGAGAGCTTGAATGAACAGCCCAGAGGAAGTGTGTGAAATCTGTCACTAGCAATGCTTTTGCCAAGAGCAGAAGGTGAAAACAGAGAGAAAGGAAATCATGTCATGAGTGCATATGTGTTGATATAGCTCAGTGGGTTGGACAGCTTAGCTGCAAATCAAGGAGTTTGAGGATCTTCTGTGTCTTCTAGGCTGTGGCCAACTGAGATCAGTCAGAGCCCCTTCTATTTCTTGCCAAACTGTGTCACTTTGGGCCAAGCCACATTGTTCCAGAGCATTGTTCCAGAGTTGATAATGTCTTGATGGGTTTGTCATAATTATTGTGTCTGGAATGAGAAAAGTGAGAGGAGATAGAGCAGTTGTGGTGAATCTATGGCATGTGTGCCAGAGGTGGCACTCAGAGTCCTTTCTGTGGACACATGTGCCATTGCCCCAGCACAGAGTTCACCCCATCCCTCTGCCCAGCAGCCCAATGGAAGCACTCCCTCCCCCCAGCACAGAATCCATCCCACCCCACTGCCCAGCAGCCCAATGGAAGTGCTTCCTCCCTGGCCCCAGCATAGAGTTCACCCCACCCCTATGTGGCATGGATGGCAGCCTGTTGAATTTGGTCACTCAGTCTCTAAAAGGTTTGCCATCATTGAGATAGAGAGTGGAAAGTGCTACCTGGAGGAGCCTAAAAGTGGCTGAGATAAAGGCAGCATTCAGAGTCACAGTGGAAGCTCACTGATGGTGCAGGACAGGATGTCATCTGGACATCACCCTACTTAACAGCCAATAAAAAGCAAAGCCCTTCAAGAAGCAAACACACCAGCCCAGCTACCTGTTCAGTTAAATACTTAGGTTATGATCAAGGCTTTCAAGAGCACATATAGGGTCAAATGAGATGTTAGCTGGGATATACTCTCCCTGTGATTAACCATTTCCACACCCCAAAACTACAGGAGACTTCAGAAGCCATGTTTGTTAAGTCTACACTTACCTTCCAGATATCAGTTACAAAACAAAGCAGACTAAACACATAGGTAAAAGGTAAAGGGTGCCTTGGCTTGAAAGCTAGTCGTATCTGACTATAGGCTATAAATGGACATGGCCAGGGCTCAAGGATGGCTGAGCCTTCCATTTATTTATTTATTTATTTATTTATTTGTATTTCTTCACCGCCCTTCTCACCGAAGTAACTCAGGGTGGTTTACAAGTAATTTAAAAAACAAACAAACATGACAATAAAACACAAACACTGCCTAAAAACCTCAAAACTATTAAGATTAAAATTTAAAATTTAAATCTAAAAAATCCATCCTTCCGAGATCTGTAAAATGAGTACCCAGCATGTTGGGAGCAAAATGGTAACTAACTTGTGAACTACCCAGGGAGTGCACTACATGCTATGGGGTGGTATATAAGTGTGATTGCTTTGCTTTTTGCTGTACTGTTATAATAACAAACTGTTGTTATTTTAAGATAAGGTCAGCTCTTAAAAGTGCTTTGGCCAATGTCGTTTGGAAAGAAGATGGACTGAGACTCCTGGTGGCATTTTTCGTTCTAAGATACCCCAAAACATCCATGAGCAAATCTGTTAGCATGGTGAAAAGGAAATAATGTTTGTGGCTCCATAGATAACTCAATGGCGTGTACGACATGAAAACAGTAAATATTCCCCAGGGTGGAATTAAGCCTTCTTGCATGTCTTTCTAGGGTAATTGAATTTCCTTCTGAGAAGCCAGACCAAAGATTGGTTTCATCATTCCGTGAGGAGCTAAAGTTTTCTCTAATTACAAAGAGAGAGTCAAAGTGAACAATTGCTATATAATGTTTCCAGAGCTGCTAGAAATGATATGCAGCAATGTTGGCTGTCAAGATATCTCTGCTTACATGTCTGGCTTCCTTTTGCAGACTGAAATGTGGCCAGGTATGTACGGGTGAGAGAAGGGAAAAGCATGTTTATGAAGAAAAAAGTCACTTTGTAAGGAACATTCTCTATTAAAGTGACCTTTCTGTTGGTCAGCTAATTGGTCCTGCTCAGGGCCAAAATTAATAACCCTACAGCTGGACCAAACAGGCTGGAGTTTGGTTCCCCATATGTTGTATGGTCACCAAGAAACAGACTATACTGGCCATCTCCACAAGCAGTCCAGACATTGATCTATAACCCCTTGTGAACACTTCTTCTTTGCTTCCTTCTCTACCCCATTGGGTGTAGAGGGAGATGTGAGGTTCTTGTTCTGGTACTTCTAGCGGCCTCCACTAGTGTTGTTTGGTGTTCTTGTAATATTTCTCTGATGTTATCTCTCCACCTTCCTCTGGGTCTTCCTTTTGGTCTTTGTCCTTCTCCTCTTTCCACATATGCTTTGTAATGTAAGGAATTCCAAGACATTCTCTCCAGACCACTTTATTTATTGTCTCTGGATGTACTAAAAGATTGGTTCTGATCCAATTATTTCCCTTATAACCACAGTCTTGATTGTATCTCTTCTAGTCAGTCCCACAGCCCTCCTCAGACATCTCATTTCTGTGGTGACCAACTTTTGTTTATGTTTTGTTGTAAGTGTCCATGTTTGGCACTGACAACATCATGTGGGGATCAATATGCTTTGTATGAGGTGTTTCTTTGTGCTGGTCAGTATGGCCTTGTGTTGTAAGAGTGAAGCTAACTGTTCCAATAGTTTACCACAAGATCTTCTCTTCAGTAGGAGGCCATCTGTCCTACTTTACAGAGGACAGTCCTGTATTTTCCAAAGTAGTGTGTTTGAAGAACTACCCAACTTAAAGGTCAAGAAATAGGATAATTAATATTGCAAGTCAATTCGGAACTTATGTGGTCCCTGGAAACAAAGTGTTTAGATATGTTTTAATCAGTCTGTCTTCATGGTGGCACTCTGGAACCATTTCCTGGTCTGAAAAGTCCCTTGGAAAGAATTTCCTTGTGGCAACCATTTTGAAGTCATAGGCCTGTTAGTCTGTGCAAGCATATCAGAAAGTAAACCAAACCAAACAATAAAAAAGACAAAAAAACATTATGGCACATTAAAGAATAACTCCTGTACTGAAATATGAGCTTTTGTGGATCAAGTCTGTTCCAATAGCCACTTCCTAAAGCACATGTAAAAGAGATACATAAAGGAAGAATCCCGAAACCCCACCATGAACATGTCTTTGAAATGTCTCCTATATTTTTTGACATTTGTTTTTAAGAGTCTTTCCTTTCTTCTCTTTCTTATAATATGACTAAAATAAAATGGTCCAAATTTTGCCACGACACTATGAAGGATCCAAATAAGTGAAGCTGTAAAGAACCCTGGTGCCTTCAAGTTGTCTATGAACAGTTTGCACTTGAAAAGGAGGTTGAATAGATTTACCAAGCTTCCCCGGTGGCTTAGTGGTTAAGGTACTAGGCTTGGGGACTGGAAAGATGGGCTTGATTCCCGAGAGCTGCACAATGGGGAACATGAAAGGAGCCTGCAAAAATCCTTTCAATCCAGAGTAATTTCTGACATGGAAATGAATGAACAAACAGATTTACCAGCCAGCTGGTTATAGTCTTCCCCATTTTGTGGAGAGGTAGTCCATTTCTATATGACAATGCATTATAATCTCCAAAGGTGCAGCTCTGCATCTACATTTATACAGATGTCTTTTACATAAAATGGTGTCATCTTCTAGCAGCCTATAATTAGCTACCCGATGTGATTCAAACTCTGGAACATTTACATGTTCCATGCTTAACCTCCTTTTTTTCCTATTGCTTATCTCCCTCTACCTCCTGATGGCCTTCCCTACGCCTGTCTCTTTGCTGTCTCACTAGACCAGTGGTCAGCAAATGTGGCTCTCCAGATGTTCTTGGACTTGAATTACCAGGAGCCCAAGTCAGCACTCCTGCTGATTGGGGCTTCTGGGAATTGAAGTCCAAGAACATCTGGAGAGCCACATTTGCAGACCAAGGCACTAGACCAACTGCTGATCCATCTAATGCTTTTGTAGGCCAGCTGCCTACACAACCACAGACCAGGTAGAGGCAACATGGAGACAACAAAGTTGTGCTAATGTTTCAGATGATGCATGGAGATGAAAATTCATGTAAAAGTCAATCTCTAGATAGAACCCAATCAAGAGCTAAACTCAGCTACATTTCCCTCTGTGTTTTTGCCAGCTAAGTCAATTTACCATGATCTTGCATTGGCAACGCAAAACAGTCTTATATCCTCCTGCTGACTTCCTACCTTTATTCTGGTGGGTACTTACAACATTTGGAGATATTCCTTGGGTATAATAAAGTGGTTGTTTTCATTGTATGGTGAATAAATGAATTATCAGTGGTAATCATGACCAAGAGATTATCTCATCTTTTTCTACTTTGTTAACATCTCAGAATTAGCAACCACACAACAAGGAGTTGCTCTAGTGCTAGTTTAGGTGAAATTTTGTAAAGTCTGACCATTCTTGAAGGATTATTTCAATGGTGAAGGTTAATGGTACTTATAATAAGTTTTCTCCACAGATACCTACTTGCCTGGATGAAATCTGTATACTTGGCTGATTTAAAATTATTAATGACATGCTTTAAACTAGCTACTTGGGGAGAAATGTCAAAATATGCTGTGAAAAATAACTGATGTGATGGGTTTCACAACAAGATTCTGGAGCTAGACATTGGCTACCAACACATAGAACCACTTATAGTACTGAATGGAGGCCAGTTTTAATGTGTCTTCCTTCCCTTCCTTTGAAGAAATGAAGCCAAAGAGAGAAACCAAGAAGGAACATCTATCATACTTTCATGGGATTCTGCAAAGCATGTCTTACAAATGAAGAATGAAACAAGATGTATTATATCTCGGAAGTGCTCTTTTTTGGAACGCAACTGAGGATGATAGCTCTCCATGCTGATTGGAAGATCTGGAAGTCTGTAGTCTGAGAAGCAATTTTTTTTCTAGGTCTGGTAGTAGTAGGTGTCATGACTGAGATGGATCTGGCCACAGTAGAAACATTTAACATTCTGGGGGTCAACAGGGGATAATCGACACACCAGAAGACAATGGCACTGACAAGGAGTGAGCTTACAGCAAGTTCAGTGGCCAAGTGAAGGCCATATTTCTACCATATAATAGGTCAATCTTAATAGCAAGCCAGGGTAGTTAATCAGAGTCGAAGAAAAAGAGAACAAAGGAAATTGTAAGCAGGGGAAGTTTCTTTGTTCTCTCCTAGACCATCCCGTCAATGAAAAAAGAAAGGAATTGAAAGAAACAGAATAGCACCCTTGAAGATTCCACATGTGATTATTCTCCATGAAAGAAATATGGGCAACTTTGTTTTGGTGAAAAATAGCTTTCAAACTTTTAAAAAATTGAGTAGATATCTGACCTCTTCCATCAAAGAAACCACTGGAGCAGATGTGGTTTATAAAAGGGCCTCAGGTGAGATTTCGAAGTGATTGAAATTGCTTACCCTTTCTGTAAATGGATCACTCTCACCAAAAACTTACTTTAGTTTCTCTTAAAATTACTGCCAGATAATTTCCCCAAGGTCTCTTGAAGGTCACTAATAAGCGACTTGATGGCACATAATATCAACAGTTCTTCAAGATTTCTGTTGGCATGTTATACCAGGAAATTGAAATGACAATATAGAATTGAATGGATCCATCATCCATTGGGTAAAACTAGGGGACCTCTCTTTTATCCCCTCCAAATTCTTCAGCCATTTCATCTGAACAGAGAATTTTCAGATTTGCCTCTTGGTGGCCAACCTCATTTTAACCGTCTCCTTGTTAAAAAGATAAAATGCAACATTCTGGTAGCCATTTTGCCTTCCAAAGATGATTATTTTCTATACTAAAAATCATACTTATGTTAACTTCCCAAGTCACGTGCACTTATAAATATTGGTTCTGACAACCCTCTCCTCCTCCTCCTGTGCATATTTTTATTGCATAAAAATTACTTTCCTCCCAAATCCCCAGGAATTTTATGGAATTAGAAAACCCTGAAATGAGAGGCAAATTATTTAATTTGCTTCACACGTAATTCGTAATTTCTAGGTATTTGGGAAATCTGATTGCTGAGGAAAGCATAATTAATCAGAACAGCCTCTGAGGATGAAGTGTTATGTCCATTAAATTAAGTTTCCTCCAAGTATCATGCCCTATGAGTGACATGTTGTAGCAATTTTCATTCCCTGGAAAGAATCAACACATTCTGCCTTGGGCGTTTCCTTAGTGAAGGCTTCGTTTATCATCAACAGCTTTGAAGTAACAGATATACTGCTGAAGTCCAGGAGTTGGCCTTATCCCAGAAATACAGATGACACATTATTCCACTGGGCTTAATTTCCGGCTAGAGTTGTTTTGCTGGTGCAGGCAACTATCTAAATCCTTCCTAATGTCTGATCATGTTACTTTACTTCCTGTTAAAGTAGTGGTGGAGGAATAACCACTCTCTGGATGTCTCACCTCTTACATAGATTAGGAAGGTTCAGAATTATCAATACCAAGCTTGTTTGTTTGATTATAATTTCTGAACAAACACTGTCTGAATACCAAACTTAAAGTTAGCACAAGAAACAACATTATCAGGAAACTCACAAACTATAAATGGGGAACTCAACCATCCACACTGCGCATGTTAGCTTTGGCCTTGAGCATCTCCTTAGCAAAGTATGCTGCTCCAGTATGGAATGCATAACACACACGCAAAAGAAGTTGACATTGCTGTCAATGAAGCCATGCAGATAGTGACAGGATGCCTTAAACCTACAAAAGTCGAGAAGATAGACCCCCTTGTTGGTATTGCTCCACCTAAGATCAGGAGAGAAGTAGCAGCAGATGCTGAGAGAACTAAGCAAAGAGAATGATCCTGGACACCCTTTGAATGGATATGAGCCTCAAGTCTGCCGGCTGAGGTCCAGGAAGAGCTTTATGGCAAGAACAAACATTCTTGAGGATACACAAGAGCAAAACCAAATTAGAAAATGGAGGAAGGAGCTCACTGGAAAAGGAACATTATTAAATGTGGATATAGCTGAAGATCTCAATCTCCCCAATGTCACCTGGAGTACCCTGAATAGGCTGAGGGTTGGAGTCTCTAAATGCAAGACCAACATTCTCAAGTGAGGACTGCTGGTGGACAACAACACACAGTGTGAATATGGAGAGACACAGAGTCCAGCCCATTTGCTGGTCTGCTGATTAATGCCAGAAACATGCAGCAGTGAGGACTTGCATTTGGGCAATGACAAAGTGAAGAAAGTGGCTTTGTTTTGGCAGTCTGGGGTCTGTTCAGGATGTGAATGGAAAAAAATTCTGAACAGTGTTTATCTTCTTCTTTTTCTTTCCTACCTACCTGCTCTTTATGGAAATTTTTCTTCTCCATGGATCTGTTTCTGTAGGCAGCTGGACTTTTTTTAAGCTCATGGAAGGACGAACCAACTACCTCCGTATGAAAATGCAAAACTCCATTCATTCAAATGGACAAAACCCTGGCTTCAGTAGTAGCAAACTGGAGATGATGTGGAGAGTGCTTTCACAACAGACCATTATGCCCCAGACCTCAAACATGGTACTAGACAACATATTTTTTAAAAAACAAAATAACAAATTAAAAGCAGTTTTATAAGCCAACTTTGGAAGCTGAAGAGAAGAAAGAAAAGTACCATTCTGGCTGCCCACCAGCTTCTTGACAAAGGATGGAGCCTTCTAAAGATGGGATGGAACCAGTTTGACTTCTCCTGGGAGCAAGTTTCATAACTTTGATGCTGCTATAAAGAAACATGTCTTTCCTGCATCCATCATTCTAGGGACATGTAACAAGGTCCTCTCTTGAACATCTCAAATATTATTGTGGAAGGAGGGTCTCCCCCTCCTTCCAGATATCCTGGCCCCAGGCCATTGAAAGTTTTATGGATTCTAAAAATACCAACTAAGTATTTATTTATCGGTCACAACTGTTTCCATTTCCATGGGAGCAATATTCTTATACCTATTTGAATGAAAGCAATACACCCACAATCTGGGAATGAAATAAAAGGAATACATCTACAAGCAACTATGGAGCCATCACTTGCAAATTTCTGATGAGGCTCCATGGAAATATCAGCTTAAGGGTGAGTGAAACTGTTTGGCAAGGGAAATAGAGTAAGAAGAGGCCAAAAGAACTGGGTAGCTCTACCTTCATGGTCACACCATGTGGAAAGAGGCATGTGGGGAGCAAGTTCTTCTTCCTCTGCAATATGCAAATCCGAAAATTGGTAATCAGCCATGAAGATTTTACTGGGAAAAATATAATGCTGTGGCCTTTCATCTGCCTTCCACATTGCAACATGACCACCATACCACTGATTCAGTTCTCAGAATCACTTTAAGGTCCTGAGCCCTTTTGGCATGCAAAGTCCTGCTCAAACTTATGCCAGGATGGATGAAGCTGCTGCACTCCATCAAGATGGATTCAAGTGGAATTTAATCCACTTGGAGACCATCACCTTTCACTGTAGATTTCAGCACCCAGGGCCGATAGTCCTCAGGGTTTTTAGGTTATTAAGCACCACCTAACATTCGGCATTGAGTCTCTGGCAGTAGGATCTACTCTAGTACCATAGCAGGATAACCTGGCCAGACTGATTTTCAAACAACAACAACCCACCAAAATTAGGATTGTTTCAGAAAGGCCCACCCATGCTTTGTTAACATATTTTAAGCCTTCTGCCAGTAGGGAATTCAGTGGGGCACCATGAATCAAATAGGTCATCATGCATCTAATTCATCATTTACTCAGGCCCCACATGCAATATGGGTATGATTTGTTGTTGTTGTTCAGTCGCACAGTCGATTCTGACCCTTTGCGACCCTATGGACCACTGTCCGCCAGGCACTTCTGTCCTCCACCATCCTCCTCAACTCGCTCAGCTCTGTGCCCATTGTCTCTACAATACCATATAGCCATCTCATTTTGGGCCGCTCCCTTCTTCTTTTGCCCTCCACCCTTCCCAGCATCAAGGCTTTCTCAATCGAATCCTCTCTTCTCATTTGATGTCCAAAGTACTTTAGCTTCATCTTTACTATTTGACCTTCTAAGGAGCAGTCAGGGTTAATTTCTTCTAATATTGACCTATTTGTTCTCCTCGCTGTCCAGGGGACTCTCAAAACTCTCCTCTAGCACCACATCTCAAAGGCGTCTATTCTTCTGCGCTCAGCTTTCCTAATGGTCCAGCTCTCACAACCATACATTGCCACCAGAAATACCATTGCTTTGACTATACGGATTTTTGTTTGCAATGTTTTTTTGGAAAAGGGGTAAAATTGAACAGTGTATTAATACACAGGGGCCATAAGAATTTAATTTCAGATAATTTTAAAATTATTTATTATTTATTTAGATTTATTATCCCGCCCCAATCAGGTAAACCTGACTCTAGGAGGCTTACAGAAAATTCATAAATTAAAACCTTGAGGTTCAAAATTACTTAAAAATCAATTTAAAAAGAATTAAACCATGAATTTACAAAGATCTAAAAGATTTAAAAAGGTTAAAAAGTTTAAAAAGATTTAAAAAGTTTAAAAGAGTGAGGGAGGGGTGGCTGTCCCATCAGATCAGCCACCCAACATGGGACCCCATATTCCTGGAGCCCACACCTGCCCTGCCAGCCAGGTTTTTAGTCCCTTCCAAAAGGGCAGGAGCTCTGTCTGTAGACGTAACTCAGTTGGCAGGAGGTTCCAAAATGGCAACAATAGAAACAAAGCAAAATCAGTACTTTTTGAACATTGGGAAAATGTGGGTATGGGGGAGGATGAAACTGATAGGCTTGACCACTCCTTGTTTGTTTTGCTTTATTATTTACATTTAGAATGAACTTCTGGTACTGAGGTCAAGGTAGGGCCCAAGAGTCTCTTGCCTTCCCACTTTATCATTACAATGGTCTTGTGACATTGGCTAGCTGGAGATATTTATAGTTGAGCTTTATGTGTTAATGAAGACTGGGTTGGGGTGGGTTTCTATTGTTGCCATTTTTAATTTCTGTGTGTTCACCACTTGCAGTGACAGTTAGAAGGGTGGTATAAAAAGTGACTGCAGTGGCTCAAGAGGTTAAAAGCTTGAACTTGAAGACTGGAAGGTCGGAGTTTGATACCCAAGTACTTCATGACAGAGTGAGCTCCCATCTCTGTCCCAGCTCCTGCCAACCTAGCAGTTTGAAAGCAAGAAATAGCAAGGAGATAAATAGGGACCACTTCAGTGGGAAGGTAAACAGCTTTCCATGCAGTGTCTAGACATGCCTGCCACATGTCCAAGGAAAATGTTGGCAAACACAGACAGCACTGGCTCTTAGGCTATAAACAGAGATGAGCACTGAACCCTAGAGTTGGATACGACTGGCTTTCAAGCAAGGCTCAACTTTAACTTTACCTATAAAAACAAAATAAAGCAAAACAAGGATGGACAGGTAGATACCTGATGGGATAAAAGAGGAATCAAAGAAGAAGACAGGTAGACATTATACAGATACTGTGACTTCCCTAATGACACTCAGTAAGTTTCATGACTCACTGGAGACTAGAACCCAGTTCTCCTAAGATTCAGACCAATCCCATAACCACAACACAAGACTGATCCTCTCATGGTGTTGTATGCAAGTGCCATATAGTATCACCCATGTGCCATAGAGTTATTATTCAATACCAATGGGATTTGGATGCTTTTTCTTTGATGATGTAAGAGTCAAAGGACATGGACTTTGACAAACTTTAGCCTTATGTTAAGGTTCAGTGCCTTCGAACTCCAGCGTCTCACCATCACTTGAGCACTTAATAACATCTATTGGCCTATAATGGATTTTTTCCTTTCTTTTTTCTGGAACACTGAATTGATCTGTCTTCCTTCTGATTTGTGAGCTGGAGTGAAAAGAAGAAAATGTAATTGTGATTTCTGTTGCTCCTGAATGAAGTTCCCTCGGTTGGTCTTTTCCCCCCTCCCAGCTTTGTGAGTTACCCAAGGCTGTCTGAACAGTCCCATTGATTTCCTGAAAAGAAAGCATCATTGAGTCCCATCTTAATAAGGAGAGCTTTTGACACTCCTGGTCTGAGGAGCGATTATTTCCCCCTGCACAAAAGTATGCCTTTTTGTAGAGGGAGGTGGCAGTTCCCCTTTCCAGAAATCCATAATAAAGAGAAAAGTGCTGCTACTTCCATACACTAAAGCAAAAGCTTTAGGGTACTGTATTTGGCCCTGGGTACCAGCCCAGGATATGTGGTGCAAAAAACGGAGATGATTTGTGAAGGAACCATCCTTGGAAAGCTATTGGTTCTGGTCATCAGACTTTACCCAATGCTTCTGTGGTGATGCTGTTGCTCTATTTGGGAAGTTGGCTGGTTCTCAAGGCAGCCTCTCTCTCTCTTTCTCTCTCCCGTTCTGCCTCTCTCTCTCTCTCTCTCTCTCCTCTCAAAGGCTGTTCCACAGTGAAAATATGCTCAGTACAGCTGAGTGCATGGAATGAAAAAGCCTCCAGTGTCTTCTAGTCAAGCAAAATGCAGCACAAAGCTCAACTTACCCTGGCTTTTCTTCTGTCCCAGGTAAGGCGCTGGGTTCTTTGATTTGGTCTTGACAGTGTCTGTGTGTGGTTTTGAAAGGAATGCAAAATAATTTTTTTAAAAAAATCTGCCACAATCTTCCTTTCTCTCCATGTCTTTTGGACTGGGCTATCTTGAAGTGTCAGATTTTCTAAGCGATCGCACATTAGACCCAAACAGTGCTTGGTGGATGTTAATAGAATATCTCTTTGATTGGGAAAATGATGCTGTGTCTTCTAGTGAGAAATTAGCTACATAGCGTCATGTGCGCCTGCAGATTCCTCCACACCAGAGGGGAATAGAAATCTCAAGTGTGCTTTGGAAGCAGCAGTAAGATTTTTTTTTAATTCCTGCCACCTTTTCAAATGCTTCAACTTTGATTCGGCTCCTCTTCGCCGCGGCTGATACAAGTCATTCATTGTGTTTATGGCACTTCTGGCTTCAAATTGGGGGTGGGGAGAGGAAGACTATTTTACAAACAGAGCATGGACAGATCAGTGAGGGGAGAAAAAGGGTTTTCTCATGCCTCCCCTTCTCCACCCTGCCGAAGCCAAGGAGGATTTGGCAAAAATTGAGCATTGGTGACTTATGCGTGGTTGCTTCGCCTCCTTTCAACTGTAATAGATCCCCCCGCCTCCTTCCAAAAAGGCAGTCCGGAGGGGAGGGAGACTCCCAGCATTTCAAAAAATAAATAAATCCCAAAGCCCTGCTGTTGCTGTCAGTCAAAACCCAGGGTTTCCAACTTTTGCTTTCCCTCTCATCTCCCCCACTGAGAAGGGGATGCAGATTTCATTTTAGAAGGTGGTGTCGGTGTATTTATTAAGGTTCCCTTGATTTCATTTGACAGGATACTTCCCTATCTCTGATTGTGCTTTGGATTGTTTTAAGACAGTGGTTCCCAATCTTTTTTTGACCCACCTAAACATCTCTAAAAATCCTGATGCCACCCTCTCCCCCTGTGACATATAATTCTCATTATTCAAAAAGTGAACTCCTATTCACACTGAGGAAGCCTAACAGGTCATTCACTTGGTCTAACTCATTCTTGAATTGCTCCCCATTTAAAAAATAACCCCCATGGGGGGTGTGCCCCTCATTGGGAACCACAGTTTTAAGAGTTTAATCTACTGTCATATAAGAGTCTTGCTTGGTTTATGGGAAGGTGTCGGTCCTTATCAGATATGAAAGTTAATTACTTTTTGGAGCAGTGAATTGAGGGTGGGGTGTGTGTGTGTGTCTTGACTTTGGTTTGGCTTTAAACCTAATGGTTGTGGCATGGTTGAAGGATGGGGAGACACTTTGGACAAAGCAGCCTTTTCACAGGGCTATGTTTGCCTATGGACTCTACCAAAGACCTAAGAGCTAGACCAGTGATGGTGAACTTTGGCACTCCAGCTGCTCTTGGACTTCAGTTCCCAGAAGCCCAGGTCTCACACAGTAATCCCATTCATGGATTCACAGAGACTTAGGCTTCTGGGAAGTGAAGTCCAAGAATAGCTGGAGTGTCAAGGTTCACCATCACGAAGCTAGACATACAATAGTCTGTCTTGGTAGCAGGACACAGAGACTCTTTGCCTGGCTAGTTTGTTGTTGTCTACACTGATAAGAAATCTCTCTCTTAAGTTTTTAGGCAGAGTGAGATTTTCCCCCATTATCTACCACCTGACCCTTAAAAAAAACCAAGAGATACTAACCTGAGGCTGTCTACTTGCAAAAAAAAAAAAAGGTGCCCTACAACCAACCTTTGATTCCTCTCCAGCTTTTAGCATTGATAACATGTGGAAGAGGATGCAAAGATTTTGCTTTCCTGAGACTTTAAATCCCTTATGTTACACCTGCTAAAAACCAAGGGATTTAATTCCTATACATAGCCTGGAGACCAAACACAGAAGGACCTGCACTGAGAGTGGAAAGGAGTAATAAAGCAGAACTCCTTTTTTTATTTGCCCAGAAGGACAAAGGACTGATGTTATGGATCAGGTATAATGTGAAGTCAGGGTGAATTGTCTTGCTTTGATATGGTGATGGATTTTGTGTTTTGGGTTTATTTGTTTTTTGGTACTGTGATGATGCTCAAGGTCTATCTTCTTCAGCTTAATTCATCTTCTGAACATTGTGTGCTGACTTTTTGATTAGATGTGGTTTCATGTCTTTGAAGAGCTGAAGACTCCTAGTTCAAATTTCTTGAGTTGTGTGAGTCGGCTGTTATACCCATCCACTGATGTCAGGATAGCAAGGGCTATGGAGTGCTAACAAGGATGGGTTCAGAGATAATCTATGGACTGTGGAACCCCAATGTTCATCTGAAAATCTTGGATTCCTAGCGTGACTTGAAATGGCCCTAAAAGGCAATGAAAGCTGAGGGAGTCATGATGTGGATTTCAGTTGTATGACACTTGGATGTAGACACAATAACCACATTTGCATTCTGCAGTTGTTCTATAGAAGAGTGAAACTACAAAAATATAATGGAGATAAATGAGTGGAATGCATAGGAAAATCAGCTACTTTACTATTTAGATTCTATGCAACCACCTATGTACATATCTGTATTTCAGCCCATGAAACAAATGATTCCTTTCGGCATTGCTATTTGTGTTCTTTTTTTCTTTTTGAAGGAGTGGATGTCAGATTTGTCTTTTTCATCACATACAGCTTGGGTCACTTGCCAGAGTTATCTGCTTTGAAGTCAACTTGGTTATAGCTTCTGTTCTTGTGGTGATTCATGGTTTTGGCTTGGCTTGTAGACTCTGATTTTATAGGTTGTCCATTAAGGTCCCTGAAGTTTTCTCCATGTTTCTCCATACACTTGGAAGGAATTAGGAAGAGATTTGGGAAGAGAGAGAAAGAATAAGGAAAACCATCAAATGTTGTAGAAAAAATGCTTAGATCAAGACTTTGTGTTTGAGATTCTGCTTATTGTGGCCTTGCCAGGGGTCAAATACAAAACTCAGACTTCAATTTCTGCTCATCTGTCTAAAAATCTAGAGCAACAGAGCATTTATTGACTTTTTGTTATAAAACACTAGACCAAAATGTCAAACGATCAAGATATTTTTGATTAATATGGATGACGCTGTTACCTACCACCTTAGCATTATGTTGCCATTATGTTTCCCCTGTTATAATACAAGCTATTTGGAAGAGTGTTGATCTTGAATTAGGAGACTTCATGCATTTAGCTATACAAACGAACTATTCCCAATAGGCATGAGAACTGGTAGAACTGATTTATTGAATTGGATGGATGTAGCTGTTTCCATTTTTGGTGCCTCCATTAGGCTATGACCATGGGGACTATTGGTATGATAAATTTCATAATTTGCTACTATCTCGTTGCTTTGGTGATTCTATTATTATTATTATTATTATTATTATTATTATTATTATTATTATTATTATTATTATTATTATTATTATTATTATTATTATTATTATTATTATTATTATTATTATTATTATTGCATGTGTAGAGGAATAATTGTCTGATTTTCCCAGTCTTTCGTACTTCATAGATCCTTCAAATTAGAATCCACATTATACCATGTCTGAAATGTCATTTTTAAAGGAACACCAGTGTACAGAAGCAACTGCTTGGATTCAGGATCCAAACCTTGTTGTATCAGGGGGAGGACTCAGTGCTGAAAGGCAGGAAGCCACTGGAAAACATACTTACTCTGAGAATGTACAAATTGATATTCGTTGCCAGAGTACCTCAAAAGGACAGGCAAAGGTTACAACTAGGGTGGCTAAACTTTGGTCCATTAGATGTCTCAGAATTCAAGTCCCAGAAGACACAGCCATCACAGTCAATGGCTAATAGGCCATTTTAATTTCAATTCAACACATCTGGAGAGCTAGAAGTATCCTGGTCTTAATTGATGTAATTGAGCAGAAAGTTGTTCTCCTTTTGCAAAACACTGACTGGTTGACCTTAATATTAAAAGGCAAGGCTCTCCCTTTGCTCTAAAGTGATTCATGTCCAACTCTAGTAGACAGTGCTCATCTCCATTTACAGCCAAAGACCCAGCACTGTCTGCATCTGCAGACATTTCTGTGGTCATGTGGCAGGCATGACTAGATGCTGGATTGCATGGAACACTATTACATTTCCCTCCAAAGTGGTATTGATCTACTTGCCATTTCTTGCTTTCGAACTGCCAGGTTGACACGAGTTGGGACAGAGCAGGAGCTCACTCGGTCATGAAGCACTTGGCTCTCAAATGGCTGACCTGTCAACCACCTGGTCCTCAAGCCGCCACGGCCCTTGGTCCAGATATTACATTTAAAATGATCCTCATTATATCATGGAGCTACAAAGAGAAAGAAATATCGATGAAGCGATTTGCCACAGGTGGTAAGATGATGAGAAAAGGGTGGTTCTCAAACAGGCTATTCAGACAGATTGACTCACTTGGGTTTCAAGAACTGTCTGTGAATCAGGAGAAACAAGTGGGAGATCAGGAGATGATGTTTGCAAGGTTCACAGTTTCCAACCCAACATGAAGGCGTTATTCGTTTCTTTCTCAGCAGCCACGACAATTCATTCCTTGATACCTGGCAAGTGGCAATGGCAAACATTGATCTTGATTAACTGATTTACAAGCTGCACAAATCGGTTTGCTGCCATGCCTTCCGGGCAGGAGTATAATTCAAGTTTGAGTTTAACGACCTACGTTTCTGGCCACAGTGCCTTTTGTGCAGGGGTTCCAAGCCCACAGGAAATCTAAAATGCAGGAACAACTCATGAGCCGTAAACTTTTCCTCCCTCAAAATCTGCCAACCAGACTGGGCGAGATGATTTCTGACTCTTCTAGGGGAAGTTACTTTTTTGGGTGGGAGCTCAGCTCCTGAAATACCTTCACCAGCTTGGACTATGCTAAAGTGGTAGCCAAGGATTTGTAATCCAGGAAAGCAGCTTTGCCAAGTTCAAGGCAGAACAAAGGGTTCCAACAAGGCGGTCTTAATACATTGTGCAAAAAACAATAGTAGGGTGGGGAAGGCATGTGCATAAGGGTGCGTTAATGGCTGAACTCAGTGTCCTTTTTCTGTATTTTTTGGCTTGGGCTCAGAAGAGAGTAGCCTTGATTACGTCTGGCATGAACAAATATTGCTGGAGGAATACCTTGTCTAATGTTACACAAATATTGCACAAACACCTTGTATAATATTACCCTCTGATTCAGAGAAAGATGTCTGTGTCAGCTCCTATTAAGTTGTGTATTGTGTTTCTGTGCATATAGCCAGCTCCCTGCAGAGTAGAAGATAACCCATGTGCATTTTAAACAGCAAGTCTAAATGGGAAGGCCGGCTCTGCCATGAGGCAAAAGGGGACAGCCACCTGGGATGACAGACGCTGGCAAATAGAATCCATCCCTTCCGCTCTTCCTAAATTATCCCTCCCCTTTTTGAAGCATAAGGAGGATCTTCTTCTTCAAGTGCCATATCCAATTCCAAATATTGGCTATCCTCATGACTATCAGCCATGAATATTGTCATGGAAACAATATAATGCGTGGTCTTCCATTTGCCTTCCAAATCCCAGTATGACCCCCCCATAGCACCACTGATCCAGTTCTACATGTCGTTTTCTGGTCCTGAGTGCTTTTGGCACACAAAGTCCTCCTCAGCCCCAGGCCAGGATGGATGAAGCTGCTGCCCTCCATCAAGATGGATTCAAGTGGGATCCTGTGGACTTTGCCACCCAAGGCCATTGGTCCTTAGGCTTGATAGGTCAGGTCACTGTCGCCTGACAATCGGTGTTGAGTCACAGGCAGTATGGTCTACTCTATTACGATAGCAGGATAACCTGGCCAGACGTTAATAAAGAGAATCAGGCTATACATTTATTTATTTATTTATTTATTTATTTATTTATTTATTTATTAGTTCAAATTTATATTGCCACCCACTTGCTGTAGTGACTCAGTTCCTCATTTAGACAATTAGTTCCTCATAGGTAAATGAAGCAGGAACAGGTTGTTGGGCGGATTCATTTTTTGCTGTAGACCTTTTGAACCAAGGTGAATTACGCATTACAGGAGCGTTATGTTTACTTTCACTGCTGATCTAAAGTGAAATGCAACAAGGGGATTATGGAATGTTACACTGAAAGATTTTCCATAGGGTGCATGCTAGAAATGCTTGTCTTTGCCACTGCCTGTTTTTAAAGAAAAGGAACTGTCTTGGATTGTCCAGAACAGACACGATAATGAAGTCTTTGTTCTAATAAAATAGCTAATGTCACGGTGAATCCAGACGCCGTCTTCACTTGATGGCATTTCTTTAATTCTGCACATCACGACAGAATTGCAAGGAACAAAACCGTCTTTGTTACGTAAGAGCGAGTATAATTATTTAGCCAAAACATTATCTGATGAACAAGGCCTTTGAGAAGTCCAGTTGAAGCAGGCTTTAAGTGAAAGGGAAATGATCATAAGGACGATAAGCAGTGAAAGCTTTTTTTCTCTCCTAGCAGAAGAGATGTGGTGAATTCTAGCAAATAAACACAAGAACAACTTTTTTATAATTCCTCCAGAAGAGGGCTCTCTGTACAGTGTTAAAACTCATGTTCAGATCCAAATAAACCTGGCAAGAAGGGTCACAGCTGCATGGGAAAGAGAGAGAGAGAGAAAGAGGAAGGGTCAAACACTGCTCCATAGAAGCTGAACTCAAAGAATCTGCAGGCTTGAATTCAAAATCCTTCCCTCCAGTATCAGTCCCAGCTGAATGCAACACCCGAATGTTAATGGCTGGCACGTTGCAGTGTCTGCTGTGAGCCAACCCCAAAATGTTAATAGTGTGGAAGAAACTTACAATTATGTCTGTCTGTTTAAATTTTGAAAAAGGACCAGGGAGAGGGAGAGAGCCATCAAAATAACAGGAACCTGTGCATATCTGAGGAATTTTAATTTGCAATGGGAAGACAAAAGAACATATTTCTGTGTTGTGAATAAACCTTCTAAATAATCACTGGGTTATTTTGAAAGTATTGATGTTGGATCATTGCAGGAGCAACATATAAGGATACACAAGGTGATACCCAATTAAAGCAGCTGTGTGTGTGATGAGCAACATTGGGGTATACACAAAGCTGGCAATCTCATTGTTACTGAGTTTTTTCAGATTCCCGTGGCAGTTGTCTTCCATCTCAGTTTGCTCTATTCAGTTGTAGGACTGTTAATGCTTTCCGCATTAAAATATTTTTCTCCATAGATGAAAGCAAGTTAGAGTGTATTTCTCAATGCAGTTTTAGCTGTACAAGTATTTTTAAAGCACACATTCATTTTTGCACACATTTCTTCCCTATGAAATGTACTATGGGTTTTGAAAATGCTCAGGTTTCTATATGTTCTATTCTGTTGGAAGTCTTGGAAGGCTTGCAGTGGTTATTTCCACATACAAAATGATAAACCACTGATTTTGTGTAGGTGTACATTGTCCCCCCGCCCAATCAGAAATGATTCAGATGCCAATTAGGGTCCTTATAAAGAGATCTGCACATCTGTATATGGAATACCTAGAACATCTTCTTCATGCTTGGCTCTCCAGGCGTTCTTGGACTTCAATTACCAGAAGCCCAAGTCAGAACACCTGCTGATCAGGGCTTCTGGGAATTGAAGTCCAGGAACATATAGTCACTGTGCTGTAATTCTAATTTTCATTGTGGAAATTTTGGTTTGCATCTTTTCGTAGCCTTTTAGACTCCCAATGTATTCTAATTAATCTGCTCTAACAGTGTTACAGTTGCAAACTTCCACACACTATGATTAAAAATTACAATCAAATACATATTTATTACTAGCAAGTGCAGTGGCTTAGTGGTTAAGACACTGAACTTGACAACTGGAAGGTTGCCAGTTTGAGACCTGAGTTCTGCATGGCAGAGTGAGCTCCCAGCTTCTGCCAACCTAAGCAGTATGAAAGCAAGACATTGCAAGCCAAAAAATAGGTACCACTTTGGTGGGAATGTAAACAGTGTTCTGTGTCTAGTCATGCCTGCCACTTGTCCATAGAAACATCTGCAGACACAAAGTGTTGGCTCTTTGGCTGTAAACAGAGATGAACACAGAACCCTATAGTCAGATATGACTGGTTTTTGAACAAGGGCAACCTTTTTTTTAACTCAAAGTATTGATACCTTGAATGACAGTTTTTTCCTTGTCTAGAATTAGCAAAAACACAGTCATTAGATGTACAAACAGCAGTCTGTAGGCCATGGCCTTGATCTAGATTTTGCCCTAATGTATCCTTCTCTTACTTCAACTGTAGGTTTCCCCCTTTGAATTTTACAGAACTAAAATTCATGTTCATTAGCTGTATGCAAATATGGCATACAACATTAATCTACACTGCTGCTTCTTGACACCCTCCAAAGCTGTCAGGGCCCTTTTCCTTTCATATATTGCTTATCATCAGCTTATTGGAACAAGAATATCTGGCCACAGGCTTTCATGGCTGATTTTGGTCCGAGTTGGCTTCACACTGCTTTTTCTTAGGCCAAGTTCATCAAACAGTTCTTTTATGGGTTGGCAGTTCTCACTTGACCTTGCCCGCTGCTGTTTTCAGGAAGGCAAAGTGTAAAAGCAGACTTTCATCTTGCAAAACACCAACATAACCCTGAGCAAAACAGGTAGGCGGCAGAGGAACGTGGGGGCAGGATAACATTTAGGGTTCGTCTGTAGTCAGAGCGTTCAGTTCAACCTATAACTACTAGGGGTGTAATCAGAAATGACACTTCAGAGAAAAATAAACTGGCCAGAGGAGGAGACAGGCAATTAAAACTGTCAAGAAATGCTTGCAAAAATGTTGGGTGTTTTCTTGCTTTGGGGAACAAACCTGCATAAATGGGGAAAGGGGTTAGAGTCTTGAATATGAAGACAGTCAGCGTGTGAGGAAGGATCTATTTTCTTGGTCAGACAGTGGGTCTGTTCAGGCTGTCAATCATGTTTTATAAGGTTCAAGTTCATTCACTCCTAAATATGTGAGTTGTGCATTTATATGTTGCTTAATACATGCTGAAACAATTTTTGAGACATCTGTGCGGGTCAAGTTGAAGAAGTACAGCTGATACCAGCCTGGAGAGAACCACATTGTACCTGTCTGCCATTTTTGTGTCCAAGCATAAGAGCCTTCACAATGAATGAATGAATGAATTGTGGCAGTCCTCATTCAGCCCCACCAAGACTTGAATACATGGGGATTTGGACACAGGTTTTTAAAACACAAAGTGCTACAGATCTGGAGCAGATAAATGTCAGTTCTGAGGTCTGTCTGTTTATTTTGAATATGAAAAAGCTTGCAAAATTTGGGAAATGTTCATGCAAAAGCAACTGAAATGGATTTCTGCTGCTTCTCCTTGCAATTCAGTATTGCTTTCTTTCAGACATTTTAAAGATATATACACCAGAAATTTACCCTTGAAACCTTTGTAGGCAAAGCATGTACTCCATCATGAGTGAGTGAGCCTATGCATATAATATACATACTATGTGCGTACAGTACAGTATGTGTGTGATAGCTGCTGGCACTCTCTACTGTTGTTCAAGGAAATGTTAGGCGGCAGACAGGTTGGGATATTAGAAGTATAGATCTATTTATACATCTCATGTGCAGAACAGACAATTCTATTGACTATCTAAGAGTGTATTCAATTAACATGGAACAGGTCAGCCTAAATGTGAAATGTTCATTTTATTTCATTACCACAGATAAGAATGAAGTGCTTCAAAAAGTTTCTCAATCATGGGCAAGATGAGGAGAGTTTTTGTGCATTTTCTGCATGCATAACTTTTTTGGTCAATATTTTGTGAAAAAACGGGGATTTTTTTTTTTTTGCAGGGAGAACAGATTTGGAAGTACTTAGAAGAAAAATGATGGATTTTGCATTGAAAATATTTATTTTACACAAAATGCTTGTTTTGTGTTTAAAAGTAATATGTTCTGCAAAATAACATTTTCAATGCAAAATCAGGTGATGGCTCAGTGGTTAAGAAGCTTGCCTTGTTAGCTGGAAGGCTGGCAAGTGGGCAGTTCGAGACCTGGGTACTGCATCAAGGATTGTTCACCTCTGTCTATCCCAGCTCCTGCCAACCTAGTAGACTGAAAGCAAGAAATTGCAAGAAGATAAAGAGGGACCGCTTTGGTGGGAAAATATATTGGGGACATAAAAGGAACCACATTTGGGGTGTCACCTGAGCAGAGTTTCTCTAGCAAAAATCCTTTCAACCCAGAATAAGTTCTGACATGAAATTATTATTAATGAAAACTCCATCATTTTTCCTCAAACTACTGTACTTCCAAATCTGTTCATTGTCTTCTTTTTCGCCACAGCAACTACTGTTGCTGTTGTCAGATTGCACAATTTGTTCTCACAGATTTGTTTTTTTAAAGAGTCTGTTCAGCTGTCCTTCCAAATTATAGTTGAGAGAATGTCTGATTGAGGCTGACAGGATTAGTTGAAGCATTCACCTGCCCTAAAATCTGTATTTAAAACTGGTGTGAGGAAAAAAGATTAAATCTGAAACACCTTCTTCAGCCCCTCCAACATTCCTGCAGTGTAAAAGACATGGTTGACAAGAGAAACCTAGGTATAGATGATGATGATCTGGAAAGCTCTGTGGTGCCCATATGAACCTCCAAGCCAGCTGTGAGAGCTATATGAGTCTCACGGGTAGTGTTCTTCCTACATGAAGATCTAATCTGGAGGCATTCCCTTGATTAGCTCATAGAAAAGGTTCCCAAACTTTTCAAGCCAGAGACCGGGTCATACTCTGTCAGTCAGCTTTGAGGGCCAGATGGCCATTTTGCCCTGCCTGCACTATAGAGGTGTCCATTTCCCCAACAGCTTCAAAAGGGTGTCCATTTTGTTTCTCGGATACCCTTGGAGGGATGGGGGCCACATGAAATGGTGCTGCAGGCTGGATCTGGCCCATGGATCTTAGGCTGGGAACCCCTGTCATAGACAGAGACAATTACATTGCAGAATCTCTTTGAAGAAGGTGGACTTGGGTTTTTGATGGCTGGTCCTTCTGTCTCCTTTAAGCGATTTACCATTGTTGGCTGCCAAGCCTTCCACCTTCTGAACTGAAGTCACCTTGCCTTGTTCCCCCCAAGGAGCCTTCGGGTTTTCATTCTCTCAGCGTAATGACAAACTTCTGAAAAACAATACTCTCTTTTCTTTTCCCACTGTAACAGGTTCCCAGGGGAGAGCAAAGCTCTAGGAAACAGCTTTGCTAAACCTGTTTGAAGTATATCTGGCCTCAAGGCATCTAGGCAGGCAGGTTTCCTAAGTCCTTCTCCACTCTTTCCTTGAAAGCTTTGCTTTACTAATTTCCCCAGGGAGAGCACCGTGGTTTTCCCTTTGTAGACCAAATTTGACTAAGGCGATCCTTCAAAAATCAGAGCATTAGCTTTCTTCAGAACCAGACACAAGCATATCATAGATGTAAGAAAGCTGAAGCTACGCTGCTTTGTTAGGGAATAAAAGAAGTAAGAATGCCATGTTCTACACTTGGGATCTCAGTACAATAGAATTGGCCTGGAGAAATAATATTCTTGCAAAATTATTACTTTTGGGGGCTGGGTATAGTATGTGTCCCAACTGTCCCCTGCTTTTTGATGTCCATGTCTAACAAAAGGCCCTCCATAGGGTTCAGACCAGTACATCATCATGCGCTGAAAGAACAAGTGAGATAGAGAAGGACATTTTCCTTCTGTGCAGGAAGAGAAGAATCACATGGATCTATTCTTAACAATTCTTGCTTGAAATGTGTCATCATCTTTAGACAGGTTCCATCAATGATGTTTAACAAGGATATCAGAGACTAAACAAAACAACAACAACAACAACAAAATGGCACCTTAAAGACTAACTCCTGTATTTAAATACAGTAAAACACCGGATAACGATTGGATCGGATAATGCTAAAATCACATAACGTTAAGTAATCTGGGGAGGAGAATTGGATCGAATAACGTTAAGGTCCTATGGGATGGATCGGATAACAACCGCTAAAGCCTGTGCGGTTACAGTGTATCTCTATGGAGCTTTAATGTTATCCGATCCATCTCATAGGATTTTAACATGGATCAGATAACACTAAAAATCGGATAACACCAAGACTTGTGGAACCAAGTCTTAGCGTTATCCAGTGTTTTACTGTATGACCTTTTGTGGATCAAGTCCACTTCATCAGATATGGCTGCCACTTCAAGGTTTTAACAAGCATGAGAGGGGATTGTGTACATTTCATGGCTTCAGATCTGAATCCTTCCTAACCCAATCAAGGAATCAAGGACTGAACCAGGCATCATCTGCACGTAATATATGATAGCTATTATGGAACCTGTGGAACCTGCATCATTCTTGCTACAGGAGTCCATCTCAATGCAATGTCTGTGGGTTCATTTCCTTCACAGCAGGAACAATTTGGTCTCCTTCCTGTTGTAGACAATGTGTTATCTCCTGTCCTGAAATTATGGTGCTGGTGGGAAAATAGGTCTTTTGGAGAAGCAGAAGCAAATGTGAAGCTATGAGCAAAATATCAGGCTGAGAGGAAAAGGCAAGATTGGAATGTGAATGAGAAACAGTTGCTGAGGCTGACATTTATATCCCTGCAGTCCTTGACAGCTGGATACAGTGTTTAGACCAGGTGGCATGCCTGTCTGGAAGAAGCATAGACCATAATTGATGGACTGATCTGAACTGGTTGGTGACACTTTGAACTCCATAAATTGCATCTTCTGCATATGAAGCACCTGATTAACCTACAACGGACAGGCCTAACATCCTGAATGCAAACGTGTCCTACTCTGGACTTTTAAGCACTTGCTTTACTTTATGGGAGAAATAGATAAACTGTGACAAAAAGGGAGCTTTTGCAACAACTTCTTGTTGTGCTGTATCTGATTCCAAATGTTGGTGATCCTCAGCCATGAAGATTGTTCTGAGAATATAATGCAGTGGCTTTCCATTAATTAACCTGACAACCCTGAAGACTAGCATCCTTGGGTGGTAATGTCCACAGGGAGGAGTAATGGTCCCCAAGTGGATTAAACCCCACTTGAATCCATTGTGATGGAGGGCAGCAGCTTCATCCATACTGGCCTGGGGCTGATGAAGACTTTGTGTGCCAAAAGGGCTCAGGACCAGAAAGTGACTCGTGGAGCTGGATCAGTGGCATGGGTGTCATGCTGTGATGCAGAATGCAAACAGAGGCTACAGGATTATATTGTTCCAAGAACAATCTTCATGGCTCATTGCCATGATGATTGCCAATATTTGGAATTGGATAAGGCACAAGTAGAAGAAGAAGATATATCCCATAGGAATCACTTGCCTCCCATCGCTTTGCATCTAGTGCAGGGGTTCTCGAACTTTTCAAGCCATGGGCCAGGTCACACTCCCTCAGACAGCTGAGTCAGCTGGACTGGTGGTCTCTCCCCCCTCTAAACACTGTCATGAAACATGTCTGTGGCTGTCATAAACACGTTTATGACAACTATGGGTGCATTTATGATGGCCATGGGAGCGAGAGCAGTGGGCTGCATGAAATGGTGCCATGGGCTGGGTCTGGCCCATAGATGATAGGTTGAGAAGCCCTGATCTAGAGTCTGGAAGTACCTAATTACAAGTAGCCAACTGGATAGATCAGTGGTTTGTGAGGGAGTTCGATTCTGTCCATTCCAGGATGCCTCCAGAAGAAGGGAATGGCAAACTACCTCTGTGTACTTTCTGACTAGAAAACCCTCAAAAGAGCAGTGATGGGATGTCCCCGGTTCCAGACGGTTCCCTGGAACCGGTAGGACCAATTCCGGAGGGTTCTCCGTGAGAGGAGTCCACTTTTGGGGCGTCCGTTTCCGGATGCCTCACCGAAAGAATTTTTTTTTTTAAATCGGAGCTAAAATGGCTCCAATTGACTGCGCATGTGCAGAAACTCAATCTGACACATTGCGCATGCGTCAGATTGAGTTTCTGCACATGCGCAGTCGATTGGAGCCATTTTAGCTCCGATTTAAAAAAAAATTGTTTAGAGCTTTCAGGACGGCGGTGGCGGAGGCGGCACCAGCCCTCTGAGAAGGGCACCTCCCCCGTGGCACGTTGAGGGCTGCCTGGACCGTCCGCTGCCGACAAGCCCCATGCCCTGGGGATACGCGGCTCACCGCTGACGCCTCCTCCTCCGCCGGGCCCCGGCCTGTGGGCTGGGTGCCTGCAACCGCCGCCCGCCGCTGGCGGAGCTGCCGTTGGCTACATTCCTGTGGCCTCCTCCTTGGGCCGGTCCCTTTTTATCCCGGCTGCGGCGCCTGGCGGAGGAGGAATGCAGGCGGCGGTGGTGCGGCATGGGGACGGCCCAGGGAGGCTCGGCAGCCGCGGCTGGAGCCGCAGCTGGAGCCGCGGCTGGAGCCGCTGCTGCCCGCCGCCCCTGGCCATGGCCGGAGCCGGGCTAAAAAGGAGGAGGAGGCCACAGGGGTGCAGGCAGCTCTGGCGGCGGTGGCAGTCGGGGTGCCGGGTTCCAAGAAAGGTAAGCGAGGGGTAATTTATTTGTGTTTTGGGTGGGTGGTTGTTTTTATTTTATTTATTTATTTATTTATTTGTGTCTGGGTGGGTGGGCTGAGAGGGAGGGGTGTGTGTGTGTATGTTTATTTTTATTTTTTATTTATTTTTATTTTTGGCCCCGCCCACAACGTCATGACGTCATGACGTCGACTTCGGCCATGACGTCATGACGTCATGACATTGGCCACGCCCATGACGTCCGTGACGTCATGGCGTGGTAGTAGATTTTTTGTCATCCCATCACTGCAAAAGAGTTAGCATAAATCAACTTCAGGGCACACAATTACTATTCTTATCCCACACAAATCCTTTACCTTTGAGACTTTAAAATGCATATCCTTTCCTAAGCTTATCCTTACCCCTTCACTCCTACCTAGTATTTAACATCTTATGCTTCCTACCCAGACTTCTCTTCTAGACAGAGCTTTAAACATAGTCAATAGTAAGAAGAAAGATGAAAAACCAAGAGGGGAAGCTTGCTGACATGGCTTGTTGTATATAGAGAGTCAAAAATATCAAGGTTATTCCCATATTTTGTGCTGAAAGTATTGATTCTTGCAAAGAGCAGAAAAAGTATGCTTGGGGATAAATTGTGTACGTTTGTGAGCATGTTTCAGTGTGTGCATGCCTGTGTGCATGAATGACCCCCCACACACATATACACATACCAATTCACAGTCAACAGAGCTGTTATTTATTTTATTTTATTTATTGGAATTCTATACTGCCCATCTGGGTGTTAACTCACTCTGGCCAGTGAACAAGCAGAGAAACCAATAACAGAAAAATCCACAACAAATTAAAACCCACCACCATCAAATACCTCACAAACTAAACTAAACTAAACTAAACTAAACTAAACTAAACTAAACTAAACTAAACTAAACTAAACTAAACTAAACTAAACTAAACTAAACTAAACTAAACTAAATGGTGTCTGATGGCATAAGGACTGAACTTAACTGGCTAATATAGATAAGAGGACAATGCCCTGAAATGCCTCCTTAAAAAAGAGCATTTTTGGTTGCCTTTTAAAAATAGCCAGTGATGGGGCCTGGCGCAGCTGCACTGGTAGTGTATTCCAGAGTATTGGTGCCGCCACCAAGAAGGCTCTCTTTCTAGTTAAAGACTTTCGAGCCATCCTCACTGTTGGCACCTGGAGCTACACCTACTGTGATGGGTGATGTGGGAGGTTGTTCTGAGGGGAAAACGCTCTGACAGACACTCTGAACAAGGTTCCAAATCATATAGGATCTTGTATGATAACATTAACACTTTGTATCTGACATGGTAGGCAACAGGTAATGATGTCACATGAGTGCATTTTTGTGATATCACAGAGAAAGGGCAGGCAGTATTTGAGAGGGGTACAGAAGTGTTTCTGGGCTATCTGGTTCTGGAAGCAGGCACATTGCCCTCCCCTCCTTGCTTTCTTTAAATTGGCATTTATTTATTTTACTCATTTAAAACATTTCTGTCCTGCTCCATGTCACATCATCTTAGAGTGGGTCGCAAAGCTGTGTAAAACAATTTGAAACAGTGTTGGTACCAAATGGATGCACTGGCTTTCTCCCAATCTAGCACTCGTTCTCTTGGCTTTTGGGTGTCTCAGCATACCAACACCTTGATTTTAAGCAAGTGATCCTTAGGGCCAGGTAGAAAATGTGTCCAGTTTAGTACTGAGAAATGAAACAATCTTCTTTCTAGGATTGTTGATCTTATTGTTTCTATGCTTCAAGACCCAGAGAGAGGCAGAACAGTTCCCAGATTTCAGTAGGCAATCATGTTTATTACCTAGGCTTTACTAGAGAAGCTAGAAGATTTTTTTTACTATTCTAATGCAAATAGAAATGATTTACTGGTCTTATTCACAGATGAGATCTATAGAATAATTTGATATATATCATTTGAGAAATATGTCCTGCTGAGCTCAATGGGGTGTCCTCTAGGTATATGGTGTACAACTCCATCTTTAGTTTTCCACTGGGCTTTACATTTCCTGCATGCCCCAACATAGTTTTTCATCTGCTGCTGCTATTAACTGTTAGAAATCCATATTTTAGAGCGAAATTTGTGTTAAAAACCATATAAGATATATAGTTGAGTATAGGCTTTTAATTTTTTTTAAAAAAAAAATCTCATATAAATGCAGAAACCCAACAGCATGGTTTTACACGTGAACACATGGAACAATAATGCAGAGTAGAAATACATTGACTCTCTATCTTCTTAAAGTAATATTTTGGATTTAAATCATTTTGTGTTGAAAGGAAAACATTCCCACACCCTTATCAACCTGAGTAAATCAGCGTTATAGATTCACCCATCCACTCCCTTTTAAGGTGTGGTGTTAAAATGTTATGGAAATAAATTATTTAAAAAGAGAAAACGGCACAATTAGGTTACATTCTGTTTTGTCTAGGCCTTCTCTTTCTATAATTTCCCCAAGGAATTTACTTAACTACACAGCATGACGTGATCTTGTGGTACCACATTAATTAGTGAAAACCTTGCTCAGTTCATTGGGTTCACATTTCTCTGGTTGTGGTTTGAGTGTCTCTCTCTCTCCCCCACCCCCCATGGATTCACAGCAGCTTCGTTACACCCAAGTACTTTTGGCTGAAGTCAGGTTTATTCCCAAAGGAATGAAGAGAACTAATTAGATTTGAATTTGCTCCTGTATTACTGGGTTATATTTTTTCGTGGGACATTGGCAAGAATCAGATCCAAGCCATCAGTAGAGCTAGGTTTTAGGCCCTATGGGTCTGGAAGACAGATGTGTTCCATAAGGTCAAAGGCAATGTATGGTCATCTCCAAAGAGGGTCAGGATTTTGGATGGTTAGCTGATGATGTGTTATCAGAGATCCATGAGGGTCAAAACAGAAGACAATCATTAAAGTATGAGACAGAATATTGTCAGAATTTCTAAACTAGAAACAATCTGCTTAGTTGGAGGAGCAAGCTCCACATAGGTAATGGACCAGATGGGATCAGGTGGCAGAACACTAAGACACTATGTCCCAAATCAGGGGTCCCCAATCTTGGGGCCATGGGCTGGTACTGGGCCAAAGGCTCTTCTGAACTGGGGTGAGTGGCACTGAAAACCCCGATGGCAGCCTTCTACCCTCAACGTCTGTCTGGTGAACGGAGGGAGAGCACAGGCTTCAGACACAGCAGATAGGCAGGTAACTGGGCCCCTCCTCTACGTTGCTTAATTATGGTGTGGCTCCACTTCCCACCTGTGCACAGTGTGATACAACACTGACTGAGTAGAACGGTGTGGCTAGCAGACAGCTGGACCCCCTCCTCCTTGTTTATGAGCTACAGCAGGGTTTCTCCCAGTGCCTGTGAGCAGTGAGGTATCACACTGCCCATATTCAAGCTGTAGCTGGCAGATGGGAGAGATTAAAAATCCCGCCACCCCAACTTGTTTAGCAAAAAATTGTTTAGCATGAACCTGGTCCGTGGTGTAAGAAAGGTTGGGGACCCCTATCCTAGATGGTGATACTCAGAACTGCTTCTAATTGGAAATGATGTGCACACATAAGGGAACTTTGAACCTTCTTTCCCCTTGGAACCACATTGCTAAATGACATCAAGTGGTTGTTTTGAGTCATGGTGAATCAAAGCATCGGAGTAGTCCTTGTTTGAAGGCCTACAGAATGACTTTTAACATAAGTAAGATTTTAAACATCCACACCTTCTAGTCTTGACTCAGGCCAGGCTTATGTTAGAACAATTTCTTTTAAATGGAGGGCCAAATACCATTTCAAAGAAGATATCAGAGGCCCCAATTCAGCAATATGTGGAGCAAAGTCAAGGGCTATAGTGAAACATAACAATATATATTAGCTCACTATCCATAATTTCAACCTTTCAGAATGACAGCTAATCTTTTCAGAAGTTGGGAACCCACCAAATAATGGCATCAGGGTAGGAAATGGGGATCTGGAGGATTCCCATAATGCTTAACTGGGCTCCAAAAGATAGCTTGAATATGAGACTCCTCATTCCTACTTGAGAGTAAAATAATAATAAATAAAAGGATGACAATAGGCTATATACCACGAGCATCATGTAGCGAGGAGTCTAACCTGCCAGAATTATCAGGGTCACTATGGAAACAGAATAGTAGTAAGGTAAAAGGTCACCCTTGCTTGAAAGCCAGTCATATCCAACTCTAGGGTTCAGTGCTCATCTCTATTTACAGCCAAACAGCCAGTGCTGTCTGTGTTTGCAGATGTTTCCATGGACATGTGCCAGGCATGCCTAGACACCAGAGTGCACGGAACACTGTTTACCTTCCCACCAAAGTGATACTTATTTATCTACTTGCAATGTCTTGCTTTCAATCTGCTAGGTTGGCAGGAGCTGGGACAGAGACAGGAGCTCACTCCGTTGTGCAGACTCGGGTCTTGAACTCTGACCTTCCAGTCTTCAAGTTCAGCATCTTAGCCACTAAGCCACCACAGTCTGTGGAAATTTGACCATCAATCTTGGACTCTCCAATTCAAAGCAACTCCCACCAGTGCTTCAAACATGGAAAGTGATGTCAGAGAACAATGACATCACATTCTATCTTTGTTAATCTGCAGATGTTTGAACTAGTGCAAAGAAGTACCATATTGCCTTTTTTTGGTGGGGGACAGACGGGCTCTCTTTTCACCCATCTTTTTCAGCCTAAGAAATGTATTTTATTTTAGCCTGGATTTCAGCCAATCTGAATTAATCTCTGGGAGTGAATGAATGACAAGTTTTTGCTTTTGGATTAACAGCCAGCTGTTCTGGAAAGCTACAGCTACACACCAAACAAACCTTCTCACCAGCATAATTTGTCAACTTAATAAAAGCAAAGCTGTGTTAGTGGCAACAGACAGATGTTGGAGCCCATATCTCCCACTCTACAATAAAGGGGTTTGTCTGCTCCTAGAATTTATTGAGCAGAAGGAGAAACCTGGATTGCTTATGAAACTCTCCGATAATAAGGAAGAAAAGTGGCATCTGGTTCACATTCTTTCCAATGTCCTGGGGTGACTCATATACCTACTGCACCATCCCTTCGCCAACACGAGCCAGGCTGAATGTTGAAAACATCATCAAAGAAGAAATTATATATATTTAGGAGGGGAACATTTTCCCCCTGCAATTAATTTGTTCTCACTCCCACAAGGGGCTTTCCTCAAAGAGACATTCTTCAGCAATAAAGTTTGCAAATCCCACTCATGTTTACTTTCCAGTAGCTGGATGAACAGTTCAATGAATTGGGTTGGTAGCTGCTGAGTCAGGAGTTTGGTTCTCTGCTGTGCCTAGCATAAGATGAAATTACCTGTGTAGTCTTGGACAAGCTACACAACCCCAAAGCACCTGTGAAAGGAGGCAATGGCAAACCATTTCTGAATACATTCTACCTAAAAAATACCTAGAAAGGGTTATTGTAGTTGTACTAGACATGATGGAATGTTAGGATTATTATTAGTGATGGAATGTTGTGGATTAAATTAATAGAATCATACACTTCTAGTAACTGAAATGGAAGGGGCCTTTTAGGTCATCGAATCCAACCCCCCCTAGTCAATTCAGGAATCTGAATCAAAGCATATCTGATAGTGGGTGGTCCAATTCTGTCTTGAAGGCTTCCAGTATTGGATATCTCAACACTTCTTGATGCAGTTGGTTCCACTTCTGTACTACTCTAACCATTAAGATGTTTTTCCTGGTATTCACCCCATACTGTCTTCCTGTAGTTTCAGCCCATAATTCTTTATTCTAGGAGTGCCTAGACACCTAAATACAAATAGATGCCTTTAACCACATGAGGGAGAACCATCTCTAAAAGCATCCTAAAGGTATAATGTCATTTTATACAACAACAGTCCTATATATTTTCCTTGCTTTCTCAAGGCCATGTCCAGAGATGGGACTTTATCAGTCGAAGTGTTTCATATTTAGATCACTCATAATGGTGAGACTTACTTGTAAATGAAACTTCTGTTATTGTGGGACAAGCTGAAACCCTAGGTTTGGCTGTTCTTAGACTTCAATTCACAGAAGCCCTGATCAGCAGGTGTGCTGATTTGGGCTTCTGTTAATTGAAGTCCAAGAACACCTGGAGCACCAAGGTTGTCCACCTTTGCCCTAGGTTCATGGTGGCAAACCTTGGCACTTCAAGTGTTCTGGAATTTCAATTCCCAGAAGCCCTGATCAGCAGGAGTGCTGACATTGGCTTCTGGTAATTGAAGTCCAAGAACACTTGGAGTGCCAAGGTTTGCCATCACAGACATAGGACAAAGGCCACGCTAGGTCATCTGGCATGTTACCTAAGATAGCTTTATTGTTCCCAATAAAGGTATGCATTAGTTTATATTTAAGTTGTTTTAACTGATACACTGCTACATCACGTTTACTTGACCTTCCTTGGAGAATTGCTCAGATATGCTTTGGACCATCTGACATGAAGCATAGTCAAGGTTTTAAATACTGGACCGTGCATCCCATATGGTAGTTTCCTTCATAGAACAGACCTACAAAGATCCTTACCAAGTTGACACGGTGGAAATGTATTCGTATGGAGGGCTCTTGTGGCTTACAGTCCACACATGGGATATTTTGTAGCCTGTCTGTCTTGGGCTTCCACTCTAATGTATTGGGGATGGGTCTAACAAAACAACTACCAGAAGCCCAAGTCAGCACTCCTGCTGATCAGGGCTTCTGGGAATTGAAGTTCAAGAACAGCTGGAGTGCCAAGATTGGCCCTCACTGATCTAACCTATCATTCCTAGAATTTTGTCTTTTATTTTCTGTAGCCAGCTTGTGGTAACTGCTTCTTGTTTTGTGTTGTGGGAAGCTCTGTGGCCCTTGGAAAGTTATAGGGAATAAAAATTGCCCCCTTTTGATCTTAATAGTGTCTCAATCTCTGCAAAATAATTAAATTTGAATGATTTAGCAATATATTTATATAACAGTTATTCATAATTTCTGACTTTCTTCTCCTTTAACTTTGTACATTTTATAAAGTATGGCTCAATTTTTTTTGTTGTCTCCAAGATTTTACATTCTCTGATAAAACAAAATTCATGTTGCTCAAGTCACTAAGACACTGACTGGGAAGCGGAAGGTCAGCAGTTCGATTCCTGAGTACTGCAGGATGGAATGAGCTCCCATCTCTGTCCCAGCTCCTGCCAACCTAGCAGTTCGAAAGCAAGAAATTGCAAGTAGATAAATAGGAACCACTTAGGTGGAAAGGTAACAGGGTTCCATGCGCTCCGATGTCTAGTCATGCCTGCCACATGACCATAGAAACCTCTGCAGAAGCAGACAACGCTGGCTCTTCGGCTTAGAAACAGAGATGAGCACTGACCCCTAGAGTCGGATACGACTGGCTTTCGAGCAAGGAAAACCTTTACCTTTATTATGTTCACCTATCTCTTCTTGCAAATGTGTGGGGTTTCATTGCCCCCAACCAACTGTTCTGAACTGTATCTGTTATATATCTGTCCTTGTCCTGTTAAAATCTTAAATTCCAACTAAATCCATGACTGGACTTTTCTCGTTTCTCTGTAATATTTGCATCATGGAGGTTTTTTTTTTAATATGCCGAAAAGCCAACCTATCAGTGAAGTGATATATAGTATGTGTTTCCTGCTGATGTAGCTACTGAACTTAGTATCTCTTCTCATGTGCTGACAGAGGAGTCTGAGTAAGTAGATAAAAATTGAATATATTGAAAAGTGCAAAACAAATTGAAGAATGAAAGCAAGAAATTCAGTTCGCTCGACTTATCTTTTCTTGTTGTTGACTTACTGCTTAGAGGTGGAAAAATGTCATCTTGTAGCCGGTAATGTAGAGAGGACAACAAGAGGTGTACTTAACTCTCTAAGAAGGCTTGAGTAAGTCTAAATAGGGGGTGGAAGAGGTGGGATGCTAAAATGGTCAGCTTCTTGGTCCCTTATTTTATTTATCTGAGTTCAAAGCACTAAAATTTCTTGGTCCCTGCAAGTTTATGAATCGTCTGTGATCTTGTCCTAGAAATTCCATCATCTGTCAATCAGATCTATGAAACAAGCACAGGTGTAGCAGTCTAGGAGAACCATCTGGTAACTATTAGCTGCAGCAGTACAGCAATCCCCATGGAGGCACAGGGTGCAAATGAAAAAGTCAAGTGAAGAAAAGGCATAAAAATAAGATCTTTAGGATTCAGATGGCTCTGTGAGCAAGAGTATCTTTAGAAATAATTTGGTGAACAGTGAAGTCTTTAGAAATACCTATTAACTGTTGACCTTACTGTGGTTTTTAACTGTGCACATTTAAAGAAACACAAAGTTTAGGATTCCAGGAGGAGGGTGGACACCGTCCATAAAAATAATACTGGGGAAGTGCAACTATATAGTCAACTGGAGGATGGAGACAAGAGCAGTCTGAGTTGATTGGTAGGGATATAACATACAGAGACCATTTCTCACTGTGAGAGCATGCCCCTTCCTGTGACAGTGTGTACATGAAAACTCAACACTAGGTAGTTCACAGAGAAGGAAAGGAAGATTGAAAGGGAGTATAAACCAGCATGGAACATTGTTTTCAAAACAAACTTTTTATATTACTTGTCGCCCAATGCAATGGATAACTTGTTACACTACTGTTAACTTCTGTTGGCATCATATTATTTCTAAATGATATTGTTATTTTTGATATCAGTTGAGGTGGATGGGATGCATATGTATTCAATGTTTTTTAAAACATTTTAAAACAACTCTGAGTAACATGAGCCCCCCTTTATTTTCTGTCCAACAAGTACTATATTCAAAAAGCAAAGGAGCCAGTTATGACCATTGTATGAAATGCCTAGGGCAGGATTTCTCAACCTTGAGTCCCTATATGTTCCTGGACTTCAGTTCCCAGAAGCCCCAATCAGCAGATGTACTGACTTGGCTTTCTGGGAATTGAAGTCTAATAACACCAGGGCAGTGGTGGCAAACTTTGGCACTCTAGGTGTTTTTGGACTTCAATTAACAGAAGCCCAAGTCAGCATTCCTACTGATCAGGGCTTCTGGGAACTGAAGTCCAGGAACATATAGGGAATTTAAGTTTCAGATTGCCTGGAGTGCCAATGTTCACCATCATTGGTCTAGGAATAGGGCATTGCCCTGGCAAAGTGAACATTGCCTTCCACATATCTGAGGACTTGATAGAATAGAAAGAGACAGCATATTATGCTGTTCTGGGTAGTGGAGAACCTTTACTCTCAATTTAAAAAATGGAACAGAAAATATGCACAAACACATACTGTTCACCTTAAATAATTAAAGGCAAGTCATATTTACAATTGAGCAAGTAATGAAACAATAGAAATAAGAAACTTCAGAATGTTGTACTAATTAAAGGTTACTAATTGTGGTAATGCAGCCATAGCATTATTCCTTGTACTAGAAGGCAGGGGGGAGGGTAATGATCCAGTATGCTATTCTTACAAAGTGATGCCATTATCCCTCACCACTGAGAAAAAACAACACTTAACAGTAATAGTAATGTTTGTGATGTTTGATCTCCCAAAGGTGGTATATACAGGAGAAAAATGTAGGCATTTGAGAAGAGAACTGGGGGTTGTACTCTATATATAATGGGAGGAAAAAGGGATAGCAATGAAGTGATAGAGCAGTGGCACATATGCCGTTGCCCCAGCATAGAGTTTGCCCACCCCTTTGCTCAGCAGCCCAATGGGAGCACTTCCTCCCTTCCCCAGCACAGAGTTTGCCCCACCCCTCTGTGACATGGATGGCAGCCTGCCGAGTTTGGGAACTGGGTCTCTAAAATGTTTGCCACCACTGTGATAAAGGTATGGTAAGATTATGTAGTGTGCAGATTCAGCAGAAAAATAAACTGCCAAAGCACCTCCTGATTCGTAATTGGGTCACGATATTGAATCTTTAAAATATGGTGGAGACACCTCTGTTGGAAGACATTAAGTCTCTTGTTGATACTTACTGATGCTTTCCAAGTCATACAGAGAAAGCTGGCTGTTGGGATCACTGTGGAGTCTAATTTTCAGCAATATAGATAGCAAGGACCAGATCTTATTCATTCTCTGGAAATTAATTAACACTAATCATTTTAATCATATGGATGGTCCTTACCAGTGGACTATAGTGCAATGGTTCAGAGGGGATGAAGATGACGATGACGATGACGATGACGATGACGATGACGATGACGATGACGATGACGATGACGATGACGATGACGATTAAATGTCACCTGCAGGATTGTAATCACAGATTATTATTTTTTCCTTGTTTCGAGTCTACAGAGATATAATTTGTCTTCATGGGCATTCATCCTACTACAGTGTTACTTTGGCGCTCAGAAGTAGGAAGAACCCTGTTGCAGATGCTTGGGTTGGAGCCAAGCATGGGAGATTGGGAGAGAAAATAGTTCTTCCAGTTGACGTAGGAGAGATGGAAGTGAGGGATGATCAGCTGAGGATGATGGAAATTATTTGGCATTGTCCCTCTGCCCTTGCCAGGCCTTTGAAGCTGCTCTTCCATCTGTTGGCAGTTTTCTTTGGTGGCCTCTCACCTAGCCAGCTGCAGAGCTGAGGTGCTTTGGAAGAGTGCCATGTATCGACACTAAACAGCTGCCGGCAGTTGCCTTTCCTGTGCATGGCAACAGAAGAGGGAAATGGGAATAATTCTGTTGTCATTGAGACTGCTTGCAAGGCAGGAGTCTGTTCTAAGGCTCTGTGGCTGGTTTTGGGAAATGAGTAAAAGAGCTGTAGTCCTGAAATATAACCCTCCCTGGAGGACTGATGTACTCATTGCCAAAAAGGAAGGAAATCTATCCACAGGGGAAAAAATGAGAAAAGTACAAATTTAGAAAGATAAAGATCTTCCTTGCTCAAAAGCCAGTTGTGTAGAACTCTAGAGGACCGTGCTTATCTCCAGCCAAAGAGATGGCAATGGTCATGCATCAGGCATTACTAGATGCTGGAGCACATGGAACGCTGTTACCTTTCCTACCAAAGTGGTACCTATTTCAGACTCCCTCTAAAGGGGCCAATGACTACAGGTAGATGAGGACCTATAGATGGGGTGAATATCCCCTCAGTGGAGGAAATGCCACTGGAAACCATCATAGTGGAGCCAAGGGCAAAATGAGAGGAAGAACTCTGATTCCTAACAGTCATGGAGGCGGAAGAGGCCATCCCAGATGGACTGGCTGTGAAGGCGCACCTTGTCTATATCCTCAAGGCTGCGGCAGTCCATTGCAGTCCCGGTGTTAAATTCTTGATATCTCGTTTCATATGTGCTGCAGGAGATGGCCCCTGGTCAGGATCAAACTCACGACATTCAGGCTGCAGTACAACAGCTTAACCACCAGGGCTCTTCTAAGTATCATTCTCTTGTCGAAACTTTTCTGCTATTGCTCCTCTCAGCTGGAGGGTTCCAGGAATCATCTGGACTGAGTTAAATCATTGTTCACCATCACAGCCTGTGACTCACAAATAAATTAATTTAAGTTTTGGAGCATCACGGGGAGGTATTTACAGCATTTACTTGTGACTCATGATTCATCCAGCACTGCTGGAGTCTTAAGTGCCAGCAAAGAAACAAGAGTGCAGAAGAGTCGAGAGATATTTAACCTTCCAGTACTTCCAAGAAGTATTGAAATATTGTTTAGCTATACTAATTGATTCTATTTTACATGCAGATTGAACTCAAAGTAAGCAAGGCAAGGAATTAGAATTGCTATTCCAGAAAGCTGACTTGATTTGTTTTTTTAAGATAGTCGGTGGGGCTAATACAACCCCCAGTGTTTCCTTTAAGCAGAAAATTGTCTTTCTTAAAGCAACGGACAATGTGGTATTCCTACTATGTACAGATAAATCGTATCAAGATACCTAGATCTTTGGGTCAAATTAAACACTGCAGAAAGTACCATGTTACAATCAGGAATTCTTTAAGCTGCGGCAAATGTCTGATTGCAATAGTACGAACTGTTCTCAACTCCTGTATCTCCCTTTGTGTTGTGATTAGGTGTTAATATTGAATTTATGTGCAAGTGTAATTGATCAGGCAGGAAGCTCAAAGGTCACTGTGTTATTGGTACTTAGTGGTTAAGATGCTGGGCTTGTTGACCAGAAGGTCAGCAGTCCAAGATCTGAATGCTGTGTGAGTGATACCCACACACAGAAAGTGTCTCCTCAAAGATTGTGGTATTTTTGAACCACAATTGGGCATACCCTTTTAACAGCTATTTTGTGTTGCTGGCTAATCTTTCCCACACTCACATTTTGGCAGTTTCGCATCTGGCCTAGACATGGAAGAAGAAGAAGAAGCAGTTCTAAAGCAAGAAATTTAAATTAGATAAATAGGTACCGCTTCAGTGGGAAAGGTAACAGTGTTCTGTGCGTTCCAGCATCTACTCATGCCACATGACCACGGAAACATCTGTCAGCACAGACAGTGCTGGCTGTTAGGTTGTAAACAGAGATGATTGACATCCCTAGACTTGGACATAGCTGACTTTCTAACAAAGGAGACCTTTATCTTACTGAAAAGGAGAGTATCAGAGGTAAATGTAAAGGTCATCCTTGGTTCAAAGCTAGTCGTATCTGACTTTAGAGTTCAGTGCTCATCACTTTTTATAGTCAAAGAGCCAGTGCTGTTTGTGTCTGCAGACATTTCTGTGGACACGTGGCAGGCATGCCTCGACAGCACACTGTTTCACCTTCCCACTGAACTGTGGCATAGCACAAGTTTCAGCTGCCCAGGGCACAGGCCAAACTTGCCCCCTCCACTAGGGTTGCCAGCCCCGATCTAGGCTCACAGCCCATCTAGGCTCGCCCCCCTGGCGCCCATCCCTATTCCACCCAGTCTGCGCTTTCTCTTGAAGTGCACCCCACCCTTCCCACAGTTCTGCCGCAGCTGCAGGAAACTAAACCCCACCTTCCCCACCCCGTGTGTGATTGGCTGGCTGGCTGGGGAGCCGAAGCCTGGGCGCTCTCCAGACTGGCCCATTGTCTGCATCTGAGGCGCGGGCAGGAAGTGCCTGAGGAGCGAAGGTGCTAGGTCCTGATTTTGTCCTATACCCCATCTCCAGAGGTCGGGCTGTTCCACCCACCTGCAAGGCAATGCCAGGCAACGCAGCCGGCTGGACCACCTGCACCACCTCCCACTGGAACATTTTGCCGCACTCAGCAAAGTGCCACCTGGGGCAGCCGCCCCCTGCACCTCACACTACACCACTGCCACAAAGTGGTCCCTGTTTATTTACTTGCAATGTCTTGCTTTCGAAATGCTAGGTTGGAGTTTAGGGGTAATGGGACTAATTCATAATTTCCTTCATAATTCTAATCGAACACTCTGGGAAGGCTGTAATTGTAAGAAAAGCATTAGTGATTGCTTTTTACTGCCTTCAAAATACTCCACGTTTTTATGCCAGCCACAGAGGTACTAAATTGTTGTTAGCCCTTTGTACAGAAATGCCCAAGAAAGGGTTTATGTGCTTTGATGGGGGCCTAGGGTTTGCTCACCCATCCTCTCCCACCCCACCCTTCCAGCCACAGCTATTTTGAGGCCATCGACTCTTGCCTGCTCTGCTTTCCTATGTGCTAGCTAAACATCATTGTGAAAGTATTTACGGTCCACTTAACAGCCTTTTCACAACAGCAGCGGTACGGAAAGTTCTTTCCTCCCATTTCAATGGACTGCATTGTGGTGCCAACAGAGAAGCACCAGCCCTGCATTAAAATGGTTCTTTTCATTAAAACCAGGGTGTTCCTCGTTGCTTGCCAGAAATCATGTGCAATCCATCCATGTACTGAAACTAAATAGAGACTTAGTTAGGGTGTGGTAGTTGGATTCCTCTGGCTGTTGTCCTTTGCTTACTGTTACTTCTAGTTCCCTCTCACTCTCTCTCACATACTCTCCCCTCTAGACACCACACCCCATTTCCCCCCACAACAACTCATTTTCCAGGACGGGACGTGCTGTGTTGTAAAGTGCCTGCCAAGACTTGAGCTGGACTCACCAGCTTCATTTCAGTCGAACGCAGCTGGGAAATTGAGATTTTGCATGGAAGGCATTGCTCAGTGCTTTTCACTGAATTCCTGTACATAAAGTGACCACATGTCCTTCTTTTAGGGAAGGCAATTCTCCCCCTGACAGACTGCCTCAGGACAGTTTCCCTTTGGAAAGGGTCCTCCATTTAAAGCACTGATTTTAAGGTGAAGAACAGAACGAGAAAAAGAGATAAGTTGCCCTCATCCTGCCACCCTAAAAGGCATCATGGTCACTGACCACCTGGCTACTGTGTTTCCTACTGTAATGAGAATCACTCCAATTCTGTTTAGATTTCTGACTTTGCATTTGTATATACTGTATAAATTAATAATAACAACCATGTGCTGTTCAGCCAAATGTGACTTACGAGGATTTTTTTCAGGGATTTTCCACTTAGAGCAGGGGTTCCCAACCTAAGGCCTGTGGGCCAGATGTGGCCTGGAGAGCCATTTCATGTGGCCTCCTAATCCTCCAAGGACATTTTTGAAACTAAATGGTTACCACTTTGAAGCTCTTGGGACAAAATGGCCACCCCATTGTGCAGGCAGGACAAAATGGCCATCCGGCCCTTGAAGCTGACTGAGAGAGTGTGACCCAACCCCTGGCTTGAAAAGGGTTGGGAACCCCTGACTTAGAGTATACATTGGTCTCCTTTGCTCAAAAGCCAGTTGTGTCTGACTCTAGGGCCAGGGTTCTCAATCTTTTGAAGCCAAGGGCCAGGTCACACTCCCTCAGGCAGTTTCGGGGACCAGGTGGCCATTTTGCCCTGCCTGCCACCCATGGCACTTCTGGGTGTGGCGGAGGCGGTGGGGGCCCATATGAAATGATGCTTTGGGCTGTATCCGGCCCCCAAGCTGTAGCTTGGGAACCCCTGTTCTAGGGGTTGGTACTCATCTCCTTTTACAGCTAAAGAGCCAGTACTGTCCATGTCTGCAGACCTTTCCATTGTCATGTGGAATGCATGACTAGATGCCAGAGTGCACAGAATGCTGTTACCTTTCTTGCCAAAGTGGTACCTATTCATCTACTTGCAATTTCTTGCTTTATACAACTAGCTTGGCAGGAACTGGGACAGAGACAGAGGAGTTCATTCCAGCATGCAACGTTCAGGTCTCAAAGTGAAGCTCAGTGTCTTAACCATTAACCATTAAGCCTTAACCATTAAGCCAGCTATCTATCAGTAATTTTGTTTAAATCAGTGTTGTGTGGTTCCCACTTTTATGGCAATAGCTAAGTCCTCTCCCCCAAGCTGTGCAGGACAGTTGCCCTGTGCAAAAACATGTCAAGGAAGGAAGAAAAGATATTGCAGTGATCAGTATCATTTCTGGCTGTCTGTGTTGCTTTTTGGTCCATTTGCTTCCCCCACTTCATCAGCTGTTTTATCTTGCAGCATCTGGACCTGGCAGGGTTGCAAGGCTTTGGACCTATGCCCCAAAGACTGACGACTGGCATGTGCCACTTAGAAACTGAGCTTCTAGAGATAGCAAAGGGGACGCTGAATGCTACAGAACAAATCTATTCCCTTCTGTTAAACCTTTCAGCAAAGCAATTCCGCCTGTCTCCATATAGAGAAATAACAGAGGTAGCATTTTACCAGTGGCATTTACCAAATACAGGGGCTGTTGTCAGTGAACAATGATGGATGGAGTTTATTAGCCTGGCAGTGCTGAAGTCTGCACTTGGTAAACTTTTAAAAGGGAAGGCTGGGATATAATTGCTTCAAATAAGTGAATGAATTAAATAAATAAACCCCAGGCTTCAAGCCCTATGTTCCTACTGTACCTCATTACATCTCAATATGTTTGGGGGTTTAGAGCAGTGGTTCACAATGTAGGGTACATGCACCACAGGGAGGGCAATTTGAGCTTTTCTAGACCAAGTTAATGGCCTTTTAGGCTTCCTCCACATGAATAGGAGTTCAGTTTTTTGAATAATAAGAATTATATGTCACATGGGATGGGAGCATCAAGATTTTAGAGATGCTAAGGTGGTGCATGGCTCAAAAAAGTTTGGGAAACACTGCTTTAGAGGGAAAGGAAATAGTAAGAATTACTGCAGGATAGAGATCAAACAAAACAATACAGTTAGCACATCATAAAAAGTACAATTGCTTTAAAGCAGGGGTTCCCGTCGCGGGCTGGATGGCCATTTTGAACTGCCTGCACGATGGGGGTGGCTATTTTGTCCCAACAGCTTCAAAGGGGTGGTCATTTTGTTTCTCAAATGCCTTTGGGGGGGGGCACATGAAATGGCACCATGGACCAGATCTGGCCTTAGGTTTGGAAACCCCTGCTTTAAAACATGAAAGAAATCTGCTTATCGTAGGATGAACCTGATGTAACTTACAGAAGCGTAGCTTACCTTGGCGGGGCCCCGTATAAAAATTGTTTGGGGGCCCTTTATATGTGGGGCAGAGCTAACGTCATGACATCATGACGTCGTGGGGGGAGCCAACGTCATGACGTCATGGGCGGGGCCAAAATAAAAATAAAATAAATAAAAATAAAATAAATAAAATAGAATTAAAATGTAAAAAAAAAAAAACACACACACACCTCAACCCACCCACCCACCCACCCGAAACACAAAAACCTCACTTACCTTAATCCTGGGGCCTCTTCTTCCTCCGCCTCTGCTGTCACCGCCGAGCCGCCGCTGCTGCCATCGCACGATCGCTCCCTCGCCGCGCACGGCGAAGGCAAGGGGCAGCTGTGGAAGGGGAGCGGGCGCAGCGAGGCAGCCCCGAGGCCCTCCCCCCGGTCACCGCGGGGGCTCCCTGGCAGGCTGCGCCAGCCCGGGCGGCGCTCTCCACCTCGACGCTGGGGTGGGAGTCCAGCTGTAGGACCAGCTCGCGCGCGAAGGCGAGCGGGCGCAGCGAGGCAGCCCCGAGCAAGGCCCTCCCCCCGGTCGCCGCGGCGCGGGGGCTCCCTGGCTGCGCCAGCCCGGGCGGCGCTCTCCACCTCGACGCTGGGGTGGGAGTCCAGCGCTGCAGGACCAGCTCGCGCGCCCCGTCCCGCACGCGGCAGGTGACAGGTCAGCTCCAGGCGCGCTGGACTCCCACCCCAGCGTCGAGGTGGAGAGCGCCGCCCGGGCTGGCGCAGCCAGGCAGGGAGCCCCCGCGGCAACCGGGGGGAGGGCCTCGGGCTCGGAGTCGGGACTGCCTCGCTGCGCCCGCTCGCCTCGCCTTCCACAGCCGAGCCGCCCCTTGCCTTCGCCAGCTCAGCTACGGCTCCGCGCGCTGCATCTCAGCCCTCTGATGGCCGCCATCGGAGCCGCGCTTAAAAGCTGCGGCTACGACTCCGGCTTTTTTTTTTAAATTGGAGCCAAAAATGGCTCCAATAAAGTGTGCATGCGCAGAAACTCAATCTGACGCATGCGCAATACATCAGATTGAGTTTCTGCACATGCACAGTAAATTTTTGCTCTTTTTTATTTTTAATTTTATTTTTTGCCGTTGGGGGCCCCCGTAGCCCGGGGCCCCCGTATAATTGATACGGCTGATACGGCGGTAGCTACGCCTCTGGTAACTTAGTATGCTGCAAATTAGCTTGACTTTGTTTTGTGATAAGCCCTCAAGAGGTAAACATGGGCTTCCTTAGCATGCACATGATCGTACGCACAGTTTTAAAAGAACTGCATCCCTGGAGTGAAAAATACACTACCAGATTTCAGCTTCAAAGCTAGCATCTTGTATGGTTTTACCTTGAGTTGGATCATGTTAACGTTCAACAACGGAACCCCACCCAACAAGACATTGTCTGTCCCAATCTAGTTGCCATTTCTTTTACACCTTCTCTTCATATTTCATTCTCTGGGAACCGACAGCCAACATACAATGGAAAGTAGGTACTGTACCTGCTCCGTTTCGTTTGCTTTCAGTCCTGCAGTCCTATTCTCATACACTTTAATTCCAGGGACTTCATCAAAGCACTATAAACACTCTCTCTTCAAAGTAAGATTATTTGGTTCCAGGCAGTTGACAGGTGCTTTTGAAACAGAGAATGATTAATTGGTTTGTTTTCTCTCCTGTTTTCACCCCATCACATAATTTAATAAAAAATGGGTCTCCCCCCCCCTTCCCCAAAGGGCTTCCTCTCCTTCCAGCTAGCACGGAGGGTTATTTCTGAGGCCTCTTGAGTCGTGTCTATGGAATGTCCTGAGACTGGTCCTTTTCCATTGCACAGAAAACCCTCACAGTTTGCCAGTTCAATAGTGCTATGGTTCCAAGGGAGGGAAGGTGCCCTGTACAGAGATATGAGCTAATAATAGCTGGCAGTGGGCACAGCACTCTCCCAATATATATACTTTGTTTTGTTTTTGAAAGGCTTACTGAAAAAAGCAAACCTCTCCTGAACCAGAGGAAACAGCTGACCACTTAAAACCTTTATGTGTTTTAATGAGTAGGGGCACTAATGCATCTGAAGTGAGGAGAACTGTTTGCAAGATTTATGTAGGGCATGGCTGTAGAAGTAGATGATGGCCCTCCAAGTTACTCCACTACAAGTCTCATCATTTCTCCCCCCGGCCCCCTGGATCGGCTGAACAGTGCTGATGGAAATTATATTTTATCTACATCTGGGGCACTCTATGTTCGACATACACATAACTGCTGTCCAAGACTTCCACACAATAGTCCTCCCAGGTTAGTGTGCAGTAGCAAAGACCTGTGGAGATGTCCTCTCTGCTTCTTCTTCCATGTCTAGGCCAGAGGTGAAACTGCCAAAATGAAGGCACTTTTGGGGGGGAGTTCATTCTGGAGTTCCTTTCGCCTGACCTAGTGTGAGAAAGCTTTGCTGGCAGCACAAGTTTGCCATTAACAGGACACGCCAAATTGTGGTTCATAAATGCCACAATCTTCAAGGAGCCTCTTTCTCTGTACCCCTATGAACATTGCAATCAGGCCCATGGTGGCTATTTTTGACACTAGGGCAAGTCCCCAGTGAACCACAGGGTCTGCCCCCCCCCCCCCAGAAGCAGGAAGAAATATGACACCAGGCAGCTATAAAATGGTGCAAGTTGATTTCTGCCCAAGCCGGAACCTTTGAGGCAGCAGGGTGCTGTTTCCGCAGGGCAGGTATCACAGTGCACCAACCAGCCGCTCCCCACCCCCACCATGGCTGGTTGGTGCATGGCCTCTCATGTTGACAAGTGCCCGCTGCCCTTTCCAAGCTGGCACCAGAGGTCAATCCCCCAAAGTACTGCTCAGCCAACATAATGATTTAAGCTTCTGGGAATTGAAGTCCAAATGCCAAAGATTGGGGAACACTGCTTTAAAGTGCAGAAGATTTCATACTGAATCTGTAGCATTGACAGTTGAAGCATTTTAGCCAGAGATCCTAATAGCTCCTGTCAGCCAGAACAGACAGTGCCAAGCTGGATGGATGAATTGGCACAAGGTAAACTTTATAGGTACATAAGAGTATACGATACCCAATTCAGAAGCATGCCTTGGTAACCATTATGTTGGTTTCTTACAGTGCTCCCATTATAAAGCTCATCTGAATTCTATGAAAAGTCATTCCCATGGATTTTATTTTCCCAGCATCCATTTGTCACCTAGCCTAACTTTCTTCCACCTTCACTTACCTCCTATTGAAGGTGTGTCTACTGTCTCCAGCCGGCAATACCACAGCTTCAGTACATTTGGGGAATAGTAGTTAGTAGAATATCATCACATGTAGAGGTATTAACATTTGGTTCTTGCTCAATAAACTTGGGTGTATATTCGCAGCATTAGCACATTAATAATTGTAAAATAGAAAGGGAGCAGATGGAATTGAAGTGTCTCTTTAAACCTCCTCCTCATGCTTGATTTACATCAGATTATGGTCATTAAACCCTGTGATTCTTACTGTGAGAATGTGATGGAAAGCATATCCATATATGACAGGGCTGAGAAACTTGAACCAGCCGGAGAGGGATTATAGGCTGCTGGCGCCTACTATGGGTAGTATCACTTCCAATTATGTTTGCAAACACTCCTAAACAATTGGGGGAAAGTAACAGTTCAGTTCCATTTTCCCCTCAATGTTTAAAATGCTCTTTTCCTTTCAAATAATGCAAAGCTGAAAGCATTTCTTTGGATAAGAACTGCCCCTCCCAGAGACTTTTAGTAACAACAATGCTTCTTTTTTAACTAAGTTTTTTGGGAGTAGGTTGAGATGGGGATAAGGGATGTTGCGGCTTAGTGGTTAAGACAATAAACTTGATGACCGGAAGGTCGGCAAATCACCGGTTCGAGACCTAAGTGCTGTGCACATTGTATGGCCCAGCTCTTGCCAACCTAGCAGTTCGAAAGCCAGAAATTGCAAGTAGATAAATAGGTACACTTCATCAGGAAAGGTTACAGTGTTCTGTGCCATTCAGCATCCACTAATGAGAATAATATTTATTTATTTATTTATTTATTATTTATATCGCCGCCCACTCACCATGGCGACTCAGGGTGGCTTACAATGAGCAAAACAACAAAATATAGGGTGCCTGCCACACAGAAATGTCATACCAGACAGCACTGACTCTTTGACTGTAAACTGAGATGAGCATTGCACCCTCGAGTTGGATATGACTGGCTTCCCTGTGATGGAGACATTTCCTGTTCTTTACTGGTCTGTTCTCTGAGGTGGCCTTCTTGCTTTGAATCCTGGTACAGCGAGTGTGCCAGACAATTTGAAAACAAAGCAAAATACTACCACCACCACTCCATGAGGTCTCTGCTATTCAGTTAAAGTGGAATTTATACTACTTGGTCATATAAATAGGGTGCACATGATCCAGCATCATTATCCATCCATGCCTTTGGGTTTTTTCTGTTGGTTGGTTGGTTTGGCAAGATGATAAACTCAAGGTGTCAAGTTTTGTTGCCTTCCTCCTTTCTTTATGCTTCCAACAAGCCTGCAACATGTGAAAATTCTTCATGGATGTGTCTCATCCATTGGGGAGACCCTAAATATGGAAAGATCAAAGGATTTTGCAAGTAGTCTTTACATTCTTAAAAGGAATACGTGGATCTCTTTTGTGGACAGGTATAAACTGCCTCCTCAACTAGTGAAGGAAGAGGCGAGTAACACATTGAATGGGTTAAAACTGAGCCACATTCACCTTGCACTACACACTGAATTACTCCAAATTGTGACCTATTTAATGTTTCTTCCATCATGCCCTGTTGTCCCAAGTTTCCTTTCTTCAATTCTGCCAGCCAGAAGAATTTGAAACCAACATTCCTATCCAGTCCCCCTCTTCTCCTTTCCTCTCCTTTATTTCTTCTTTTATCCTTTTGGGAGTTGAGAGAGATGCCAGGTTCTTGATCTGGCACTTCTATCTGCCATCGGCATTATGTTGGTGTTCTTTTAATGTTTCTTTGATGTTATCTCTCCACCCTCCTATGGGCCTGCCTCCTGCTTTTTGTCTTTCACCTCTTTCCACATAAGCCTTATATGGTATGGAATCCCAAGACATTCTCTCTAAATGGGCAAACCACTTTATTTTTGTCTTTGTATATAGTTTAAAATTGGTTCTTTTCCAATTCTTCCCTAATAATTTCGTTCCAAATTTTCTTCCCTTTAGTCACTCAAGCAGCCTTCTTCAGACATCTCATTTCCATGGCGACCAACTTTCATTTATGTTTTGTTGTAAGTGTCCATGTTTGGCACTGGTAACATAAGGTGAGAATGAATATGTTTTGTAAGAGGTGTTTCTTTGTGTTGTTTGATATTGCCTTGTGTTGCAAGAGCATAGCCAACTGTCCCAGTATTTGGTTCGCCTTACTGCACCGTATGTTAATCTCTTCATCTATTTTGCCATTTTCAGTAAATTGTGTTCCTTTGTATTTGAACTCTGCTTCTAGTTTTATGCCTGTTCCCTCTGTTTCAATAATGCTGTTTCCTTCCAACTGCTGTTAACTCAGTCTTCTCCTTATTGAATCTCATATTATTTATCTTGCATTCTTGGCTCATGGACGTAAGGTGTTGCTGTAGATCCTTAACTGTACTTGCTAGCAATGCCTGCCCATCTGCAAAAAGTAATTCGTTGATATTGTTTTCATTCATGCATTTAGTTTTTTTGCTTATGCTATCTATTTAGGGGATAAATAATAATGATGATAGTGTGTATCCCGGCCTCATTCCATCCCTCTTAAAGATCCAAAGACCGTCTGGCCAAGTTATCCTGCTATGGTAATAGAGTAGTCCCTACTGCCAGTGACTCAACACTGAGTGTCAGGTGGTGGTTAACTAACCTGACAACCCTGAGGACTAATGACTTGGGTGGCAAAGTCCCCAGGAAAGGGTGATGGTCTACTTGAATCCATCTTGTTGAAGGGCAGCAGTTTCATCAATACTAGCCTGGGGCTAAGGAGGCCTTTGCGTGTCAAAAGGGCTCAGGACCAGAAAGTGACTCATGGAACTGGATCAGTGGTACCGGTGTCATGTGGAAGGCAGGTGAAAGGCCACTGCAGTATATCTTTAGGACAGTTTTCATGGTATGGGTACACGGAAAGATCGTCCTTGAAGATTGTGTTATTTTTGAACCACAATCAGGTGTACCTTGGTAACGGTAACCTTGTGTTGCTGGCTAATCTTTCTCATACTTGTTTTGTTGTTGTTCAGTCTCACCCTAGGTCAGGCAAAAGGAACTATAGAATGAATTCATCAAAAGGTGGCTTCATTTTGGCAGTTCCACGTCTGGCCTAGACACGGAAGAAGACAGGGAAGAAAAAGGATTTGAAATAGTATTCTGCCCCCCCCCCCGAAACACTGCAGAACAAAGCAACCAGAAGAATTACAGAGCAGAATTATAAAGCCTCCTGTCCCTCAAAGCCATCTTGTGACAAGGTCTGTGAGTCACCAACATTTCTACCTCTTCTTTACCGGGAAGAGGAAAATTATCTCTTTCCAGCCGAATGGCTGTGGAATTATGGAAGCAGCCTTCTTACAAGTCCCTCTTGCCTTCTTTCTACATGTCTCAGGTCTTTTATCTTTGGGAGAGTTTAACATTCGTTTTGAATCTCACTTTGGTGCTGTTTATTTATTTTTACAATCCTCTTCTTTTCAACTTTGCCTTTCCCCCCAAAAAGGGCATCAAAAAGGCAAATGGAAAAAAAATTCAAATAAACAAGATCCAAAAGGGGAGGGAAAAAAAGAAATATAATATGAATATAGACAGAGAACAAACAACAAATGCCTTAAAGCACAACACTAAGAAGACTAAAATGTTGATTTAAAACATGTCCCTGCCCTAAACCATGCACTTGGCTTTTTAACAATTATAGGCAAATAAAATGGAGCTTGGAAATGCTACTATTTTGGGACTAGTACTCTCAGAATGGAAGGGTGGAGGATTCTAAGAAGTCCAGTTGTGAAAAGAAATTTTTCCCCAGCTAGCCTTTTATACCTGGCCCTGAGTGATCACGTTTCACCTGGCAGACTTTGAGATACTAGTAAAGGGATAAAGTAGATCCCAGAAGCAGAACCACTGGGTATTCTTGCGTTGGAAAGATTGTAAGGATACTGTTCAAAGAATGGGCATAAAGAACTTCATTTCTTGATTTCATCCAACTCCTGACAATTTCCACCCCACCTTTATTTTTACTCTTTTCTAAGACGCCATTTTTCTTTCTCCATCGAAAGATCACGTATCTGCACATTTTCCACTTGTGTTTTTCACATTGCAATCTTTGCACATTTCCCCCATTGACTAAATTTCGTGTATGCATATTTTCCCACGCCATGCATCATAGTGATGATAATAATTCTGTGTCAGAAATTATTCTGGATTGAAAGGATTTTTGCTGGAGAAACTCCAGTCAGACAATGCCCGAATGAGTCTCCTTTCATGTCCCCAAGATCTTTTCCCCACCGAAGTGGTCCTTATTTATCTACTTGCAGTTTCTTGCTTTCAAACTCCTAAGTTGTCAGGATGATGTAAAGGTAAAGGTAGACCTCGGTCGAAGGTCAGTCATATCCAACTCTAGGGTTCAGTGCTCATCTCTTTTTGTAGCCAGGGAGCCAGTGCTGCAGATATTTCCATGGACATGTGGCAGGCATGCCTCAACACCAGAGTGCATGGAATGCTATTTACCTTCCCAACAAAGAGGTCCCTAGTAATCTACTTGCAATTTCTTGATTTCGAACTGCTAGGCTGGCAGGAGCTGGGACAGAGATGGGAGCTCACTCTCCCATGCAGTACCCGGAAATTGAACTCCGACCTTCCAATCAACAAGTTCAGCATCTTAACCACTTGAGCCACCAAAGCCCCTTGATGATGATGATGATGATGATGATGATGATGATGATGATGATGATGATGATGATGATGATGATGATGATGATGATGCATATTTAGCCTCTCACAAGTTTCAACAATAGAGCAATACTTAGAAGAGCCCTGGTGTTTAAACTTCTGTACTGCAACCAAATGTTGGTGAGTTTGATCCTGACCAGGTTGACTCAGCCTTCCATCCTTTTGAGGTTGTTAAAATGAGTACCCAGCATGTTTGGGGGACAAATGTCAATTAAATTGTGAACCACCCAGAGAGTGCACTAGATGTTATGGGGAGGTATAGAAGTGTGATTGCTTTTCTTTTGCTTTATACAGATTCTATGTACTGTATGAGAAATCCACTTCAAGCTTCACAAATATGCAGATTTCTGAGGCATGTGATATTTGTAATTTTAGCAAGAATCTCAGACCCTTCAAAAATTGCTGCAGAAAGTGTCCCTGGGGAAGCCAGTACTATTACGAGCATTTCCTAGTCTTCCTACAGCTGTACTAGACTTTGTAAATCAACCACATTAGGTTCTTACTTCACGGTTAGAGTTGTTATGCGGCTCTGATGAGCTGTCGGTTCTTTTAAAAAAACAACCCATCCTAATTTAAGCTTAATTTTAATTCCTGTAACACTACTTATAATAATGTCTAAAGTCCTCAGTATTAATTTGACTGGAAAAAAAATTCCAGAAGGAGTTTCAATTTTTCTCATTAAAAGCATTATAGATGTCTTAATTAAGCTGTGTTATTAATGGTAATATTACTCTATTTAAACCTACACACTTTACCTCCAGCATGATTAGTGCGACGAACACTGCCATGCAAGGGTGCACACTACTATTTTGAGTGCTACTGGATTCTCAGTCATCCTAAATCCATGTAGGTCTGGAAGCCCTTCCAGGCATTACAATTATTTAACTCATCCACAGCTATGGTGGAGAGACTTCTAGCTATTTATAGCCCTGGCTGTAATTTCATTCTTTGCTCCATAATCCCGTCTCCCAAATGTCCATCGCAGCACCCAATACAGTAGAATAATTCCTTTTAACAAAACATTTCCATTGCCCCATCCCTTCCTTAGCTCCTCTTTTTTTAAAAGGCAAAGGTCTCTCTGGAGTGGTTCAATTGGTTAAGATGGCGAACTCACTGACTGGAAGGTCAGAGTTCGATTCTCGAGTACAGCATGATGGACTGAGCTCCCGTCTCTGTCCCAGCTCTTGCCAACCTAGCAGTTCGAAAGCAAGAAATTGCAAGTAGATAAACAGGGACCACTTTGGTGGGATGGTAAACAGTGTTCCGTGCACTCCAGTGTTGAGGCATCCCTGCCACATGTCCACAGAAATGCCTGCAGATGCAGACAGCGCTGGCTCTTTGGCCATAAACAGAGATGAGTACTGAACCCTACAGTTGAATATGGCTGACTTTTGAGCAACGGTGATCTTTAGCTTTAACTATAGGTCTCCCTTGCTTAAAAAACCAGTCATGTCTGACTCTAGGGCAGTGGTGGCAAACCTGTGGCACACATGCCACAGAAGGCACTCACCGCCCTCTCTGTTGGCACTTGCGCTGTTGCCCCAGCACAGAGTTTGCCCCATCTCTCTACCCAGCAGCCCAATGAGAGCAATTTCTCCCTTCCCCCAGCACAGAGTTCGTCCCACCCCTCTGCCCAGCAGGCCAATGGGAATGCTTCCTCCTCCCTCCCCCCAGCACAAAGTTCACCCTGCCCCTCTATTTGGGCACTCAGCCTCTAAAAGGTTCACCATCAGTGCTCTAAGGGGTGGCGCTCATCACTGTTTACAGCCAAAGAGCCAGCACTGTCTGAATCTGCTGACTTTTCTATGGTCAAGTGGCAAGCATGACAAGATGCTGGAGCACCTGGAATATTGTTACCTTTCCTGCTGAAGTGGTACCTATTTATCTACTTGCAATTTCAAACTTTCAAACTGCTAGGTTGGCAGGAGCTAGGGCAGACAATGGGAGCTCGCTCCATTGTGCAGCACTCAGGTCCCAAAGTGCTGACCTTCCATGGTCACTTTTGCACTAGGATGATCACCATTTCTATCAAGTTGCTCATTCTCTTGGCAGCATTTCCTGATTCAGAACTTGGACAGGGGTGGGGGTGGGGGACTTCCTTAGGTCTTGATGGGGATGAGAGACAGATTTGGGTATAATCAACATTGTGTTGGGACTGAGCATGAAAACTTCAGTGGTTTTTATAATTGTTAAATAGTTTGGGGATGAGAAAACACCCCTGAAGAACACTAGAGAGTAACTGTTGTGGCATTGGACAGGAGTCAATCTAACACCATCTTCTCAAATTTCCCCTCCAGTACTGTATTCACACTGCATGGCTTTGGGGTAGATTGATACTGATTTAAATTGGTATAGCTCTCTTTTGGGCTGAGATTTGTACAAGGTCTTTAGAAATCTCTACTAGAAAGCTGTAGCATATGCCTCAGAATAATAATGGTAGAGTTTTGTAGCAAAAAAAAAAAAAAAAAAGTTACATCCTCCACCATATTTCAGATCTCAGATTATTGTATAATAGAGCCATGCCAGTTCAAGACCACTGTAATTCTGCAGTGTAGATACACAGGGAAGAACTGGATCCATCATGATGCAGTTTCTTCAAATCCTAAGTCATACGGTCAATAGGATCTGAAAATACAGAGAAATCCATCAAAATTGGGTCACATTTCTGAATTCTGGCATAGGTTGTCTGCTCAAGTTCACAGACCAGTCTGTTCAAGCCATAAATAGGTCTAAATCCACTGGAAATGGGTCTAGGCAATTGCCTAGTGCAGTTCTCAATCTTTTAAAGCCAGCAGCCAGGTCACGATCCCTCAGCAGCTTTGGGGGCCAGACAGCCATTTTGCCTTTCCTCCACTGCATGGCACTTCCAGGTGTGGTGGAGGTGGTGGTGGGCTGGAGGTTGAGAATCACTGGCTTTATAGAGAAGGAATAGAATGTCTCCCATTACACTGCCTAGATGTATGATCTTGCAACTCCAGGAAGCAAATTTTCTCACTGGATACTCCTTGAGCTGGCTGTAAATTTATTTCTGCTACTTTGTGACTCATTTTCACTCAGCTCTTCAAATATAACAAAAAAACAAAAAAAACCACACCTGCCTACACCTTGATTACTAGATTTTAGTCCCATTTTGAGCTGACCGTTCATGCAACCAGCGCACAGGCAAAGCTGTGTGCGGTGATGACTGCATATTTGTTGCTCAGAAGCGCTAACTGGGAAGCACAAATGGCTTTAAAATGTGTAGTTTATGGTTTGCCACTGGCACATCATGACTTCATTTGGAACAGCAAGTGCTTCAACATTTTAAAATGGTTAGGGAAAAGCCTAGAGGCCTAAGTGGCTCTGAATGAAACACAGGGACATATTTTAATGTTCTTTCTCATTTTTTACATTTAAATTCAAGGTACTTACTCCATGAGAATGAAAGATGAGGTGTCTTTGTAGCAATGTGAAAATTAGTTGGATTGACAGGAATGAGAAGACTTGGATTGCACCTTTAAAAAAATCAGTGTGACAGAAGATCCAGATTGTGTAGCCTTGGGCAAGGTGTACAGTCCTGGGATGCCCCCAAAAGAAGAGAATAGTAAATCACATCTCTGTATTCTCTACTTAGAATCCCCTGGAAAGGGTGTCTATGAATCAGAATTGACTGAATGGGACATAATTATTATTAAACGAAAAGTCAATCTCAGCTTGGGTTAAAAATTGTGGACACGTAGAAACTTGTTTCCATGGGCAAAAGACCTTTGGGTATACAAATGTCTGATAACAAGACATTATTGGGATGGTACCAGCATTTGTCTCTGTTTGCTGGTGTGCATAAAAGCGTGTTATGGAGGGTAGTAGAGTGTGAAACTTAATAGAAACAAAATAGCTTTCACTTTGCCGAGTCATTGATTTAGATGCAGTGGATTGGATCTCTGTATTTGCATGCAATTTAGGGATGGGTGGGGCAGAGAATGCTTTTTAAAAATACAATGTAATGTTGCATATCCTTCTGGAACATCTGGCTGCAATATCTAGAGGCATCTGTTTAGTGTCTGAAAATATATCACTTGCTTGTATGTATTGGTGTGAGTTTTAATCCTCCTTCAAAAATTACATAATTGTCGTAATCAGTCAGCTGTTGAGAAGTGTAGGAGAGTGTCTCTGAGTGTGTACCTATCTGTGTAAGAGCCATAGTTTCACTGTCAGCTGTTAACACTTCTCTTTGGGGTTCATAGCCACTGTGCCTAGTTCAGCATCCAAATTCTTAATGAACTTAGTTGGGCGGGTTCCCAGACATCCACCCCATTGATGGTGCTATGCTTCAAGACTTTGCTGACTTAGTTGAACCCACCACTGCTCATCATTCTTTTGGCATAGTCTACAAGAAAAATGGGTCACCTGGATGATATGTAAATAGGTACAGTATGTCTGTGCATGGACTGTGTCCAAATCTGGACACTGCACTTTAAGAAAGATGCAATTGAAGCAGGTACAGAGAAAGGTGTTAGGGGATGTAAGTCTTTGCTGCTCTCCCTAACTAGTTGCAAAGCATATTATGCCTGTTATACTTTAAACACTATACTGCTGGGGCCCACTTTTAACCCTGTTGTGCTGCAAGAAACCAGTGTATATAGGAAAGAGAAAGCTTGCATATCTTCAGCTACAATGCTTACCTTGCTATGCCAACATGCTGGTAGACTGGATGAAGATTCCTGTATTTTCTGAAACCTGGCATATGGACTGAACCTTTGCCATTGTTCCTGCTGATGGCTTTTTGGTGAATATTCCATCCTCGGTTACTGAACTAACTAACTAACTAACTAACTAACTAACTAACTAACTAACTAACTAACTAACTAACTAACTAACTAACTAACTATGGTAAGCCTCCACTAGGAGAACAAATGCTGTAGAACTTCTTTTGCCTTGCCTTTGGCTACAGCTTGCCTTTACTCTATTGAACTGAACTGTTGCTGTTAAAGGACTTGTATATAGCACAATTGTACTACCTCAGTGAAGTTAATTGGGCAGCTTGAGATACTATATTTATTTTGTGTTCCAGTTGTTTCACCTGTAAATACTTGCCGCCCTTCCACCTTTTAAGTAAACTTGCTTTGAGTTTCGTGCACCTAATTCTGGAGGGCTTGCATTTCTTACGAGAGAACACCTGGCCAGGTGTGAACCTCTGGCCACTTGACTACTCTGCTATCCAATACATTTACAAAGGATAACAAGGATGGTCAGAGGACTGGAAACCAAGCCTTAGGAGGAAAGACTGAAGGAACTGGGCATGTCTAGCCTTGAGAAAAGGAGGCTGAGAGGGGATAGGATGGCACTCTTCAAATACCTGGAAGATGGTCATACAAAGGAAGGTCAAGATCTGTTCTCCATCATCCTAGAGTGCAGGGTGTGTAATAATGTGCTGAAACTACAGGCAGTCAGATATAAGCTGAATATTAGGAAGGATGGCAGGGGAAGCAACTGACTCAAGATGTGGTGAATGCTCCAACACTGGAAGCATTCAAGAGACAATTGGACAATCATCTGTCAGATCTGCTTTGATTCAGATTCCTGCATTGAACAGGAGTTTGGACTCGATGGTCTAAAAGGCCCTTCCAACTCAGTGATTCTATGATTTTATGAATGTTTGCAGTTTCATCTATACAAAGATGTACAATGCAATAGATATGTATGTTCTGCTATTGATTCATCAGAATTATATCAGAACAGCAAAGAATAACAAAACAGACATATGAAACAATGACTTGATGTGCCTGTAGTTAGCAAATGGCTGGATTAAATGACTTCCATGCTACTTTTTACTAAAGCAGCTCCCTTGGTGGCTTAGTTGTTAAGACACTGAGCTTGGAGACTGGAAGGTCGGGCTTTGATACCCAAGGGCTCCATGGGGACATGAAAGGAGCCTCATTCGGACATCCCCTGAGTGGAGTATCTCCAGCAAAAATCCTTTCAACCCAGAGTAATCTCTGGCACAAAATTATTATTATTTTACTAAAAATGCACATACAAACCCAACTGTTTATATAGTGCCCCATAGTGCTATATAATCTTTCTGTGCAGTTTAGAAAGTGATTATGTAAACTACAATTTGCCCCCGCAAGCTGGATGTTCATTTTACTGACCTCAGAAGGATGGAAGGCCGAGTTAATTTTGAGTCTGTCAGGACCAAAATGAGAGTGTGAGCAAAGTTTTGACTGTTGCCCCAAAGTCTCATACGACTCTTGTTAGAATGAGAAGGATAAAGACAGACCATTGTCTAGGATGAATCGCATGGCTTATATAGCCCTCTGCTGGTGTTCCAAAAAGGATTAAATGGAAAGTGTGAGTAGGGGGAAAGTTCTAAACATGTCCCCTGTCTCCGCAGGGAGACAGATTATCTAAAGTGAACAGAGTAGACCTTTCCTTATGCAGTTGGTGAGGTTGAAAAACTGGTTGTTTAACTTGCTTGGAGAGGTTATATGTGTAACAAAATGTTTCTTCTCCATGTGGGATCAGAGGCACCCACGGGGGAGATTTGAAAGAGGCTATTTGTGCACCCTTTCAAATTAGCTCTTTTTTTAAATACAGTGATAGGGCTCCTTACAATCATCTTCTTTAACTTACACTCCTGGAAACCATTGCATTTTACTCCACTCTTTTCTTTCCTCCATTGTAGCCAGAAGGTGCAGAGTGAGGCCAAGCAGTTTCAGCAGGAAATCAACTCACAATTCCTTCCCAGAGATCACATATAGATCAGGAAATAAATGGAGGCATTATAGACTAAAGCTGTACTGAATCTCTATTTTATTTTACTAGGCATTGGCCATGTTGGCTGGGGGTATTGGGGACTGCTGTCCAACATCTGGATTTTTATTAGTTCCTCACCCTGGTTTATGGGGCTGCTACCATGTTATTTAACTTATATGCAGAGTACATCATGTGTAGTGCAGGGCTGGATGAAGCACAAGAAGGAATTAAAATTGCTGGGAGAAACATCAACAACCTGAGATATGCAGATGATAGTATCCTAATGGCAGAAAGAGAAAAAGACCTAAAGAGCCTCTTGGTGAGAGTGAAAGAGGAGAGTGCAAAAGCTGGCCTGAAACTCAACAGCTGCCTTCCACATCACAACATGACCCCCATATCACTGATCCAGTTTCATGAGTCACTTTTTGGTTCTGAGCACCTTTTGGCACACAAAATCCTCCTTATCCCCAAGCCAGTATTGATGAAGCTGCTGCCCTGCATAAAGATGGAGTTAATTGTGATTTAACCCACTTGGGGATTATCTCCCATCTATAGAGATGATGGCTGGTTATAGCATTTATATGAATGACAAGCAAATTGGTAATGTTAGGGACCCCCGGTTCTTTTCCTGAACACCTTTGAACACTGAAGTAGGTGACAGGAAAAAAAATGAAAAGAAAAACAGTGTGTTATAGTCCTTTCATCTGTTGTATCCCATCCTTTAACATCTGCTCATCTGCTTTTTCCTATGGTTTCCTTTGGATTCATCTGTTGTCATTCCTCATTTATATATATATTTTTCCTTTCTCCTTACAGAAAGGAGAGTAAGATGTACATCTCCCCTTCACCTTTGGCTTGCCACTGATTTCAGAATTTAATCTCAGTTGCCTTCTGGCATCGATTTGCAAAATGCTTGTTAAAAGTGCCAAAACAAGGATATCCTTGCAAGTTTGGCTTTGTTTATCTTGTGTCTGCAAAAACTGGTGATCTATCAGGACTCCTGAGTGTCTACAAGGTGCAATGTGTGTGTGTGAACAAATTTGCCCATGTAGGACTGTAAATTTGCGGTCACACCACAGATCTAATTTTACTTGCCACCGGTGGAAAATAAAGGTGAAGGAGAATTACAGCGACTAAAACCTAAATCACTGCCTTTCCTGGCTTGCTCTCTTTTTCTGAAATGAAGTTAAAGAGAGATGGCTTCATAGGCACCAGCAGGCAATTGCTGCGTCTTCCCAGCTGGATGGGAGAAGCAGCTTTCAGACTTTAGATTAGATTGGTGAACTAATGCAAGCAGTGACAGTGAAACCTCTGGTAGTGATTGAGGTATAATTCTTGTTGCTCATCATGATAAAGAAGAGTACTCTGAAAGAGTCTAGACTGAATTAGAGGAGTCTTTTTTTCCTGAAGAAAGTTGAAAGATCCTTGAACTTATGGGAAGGAAGACAGGACCTGATGGCATCAAGAAATGTCCTGGAGATTCTTCTTCACTCATATCCAGGTCAAACTTTAATCCGCCAAAATGATGCCACCTTCTTGGCTTGGTTGTTGGCCAACATTAAATCCTCATTGGTACATGTTTCCAGTAGTAATCAGCAGACCTGGAAATGAGCCATATTTTGTACCTCTCCCAATTCACACAGGCGTCGTTGTCTACCAGCAGCACCCCCTTGAGCATGCTGGTCTTACATTTTGGGACTCTGAACCTCAAACTGTTCAGGATCCTATAGGTGAGGAAAGGGTAGGTCGAGTTCCTCAGCCATATCTTCCTCTAATGTAATTTCTTGTTCAATGAGCTCATTCCGCCATCTTCTATTTTGATTTTGCTCTTGTGAACCCTCATGAAAGCTTGTTCTTTTCATAAAGCTATCCCTGGAAATGAGAGTGTTGAACATGCTTGTCTTTAGTGTTCTAGAAGATAAAGTCCAGAGAGAGAGGCTGAAGTTTCCCATATCTGAGGAGATTTCTTTCCTTGAGAAATGGAAAACCCAGAATAAAGCCATAAGATGAGGTCACTACACTGCTATTTCTGAGTGTCCACAACTGAAACCAAGGACAAAGTGGATAGCTATTTGATGGCTTATCCCTCACATGATAACAATCTCCTCATGAAAAAAAAGGCCCCCAAATTGTCTGTTTTTAAAAATAAATAAATAGAAAAGCACCTGCAGCTAAGACCGTGGTGAGGCTTATAGGAGTTTGGCTTTATAAACCTCAATTCATGGCAAGGGAGGTTTTTTAATTCGTTGCTATGGGGTGTGATGGCTCAGTGATTAAGTAGCTCGCCTTGTTAGCTGGAAGGCCAGCAAGTCAGCAGTTCGAGACCCGGTTACTGCATAATGGTTTGAGCACCCATCTCTGTCCCAGGTCCTGCCAACCTAGCAGTTCAAAGGCAAGAAATTGCATGTAGATAAATAGGGACTACTTGGGGACATGAAAGGAGCCTCATTCGGGTGTCCCTTAAGCAGAGTTTCTCCAGTAAAATATCCTTTCAATTTCTGACTTGTTGTCGTTGCCGTTGTGTTGTTATCTGTTGCTCATCTCTTCCTTGATACTTGCTTTGAAGGACCTCCTTCTTACTTGGCTTGACTTGATTATGCCTCTTGATTGCTCTAATTTGCCTTATCTGTTCCCTGATAGAATTCTTTGTTCTTGAATTTATGGCACAGATAGGCTAATTAGCAGTGTATTCACTGCAATTAATGCATTTTGTCTCTGCAGTTGGATTTCCTCAGAGGTATATGCTCAACATCACAGGTGAAAATTAAACAATGACCAATTACAACACAGCATGTAGTAATTTCAAGATACGTTGGCAAACAAAACCTGGTCTGTGACAAAGAGGCACGTTTCAGCACATGGGTAGCACCTCTTCGACATGGCATACATTCAGGGCAAAATCCTATTTTGAAAAGGAACACACAGAGAAGGAAAATCACACAGCAGTTTTTCTACTGGCTGGCTGACCTAGTACAACATTGTGCTTGCTGTTTCACAGCCTGTAAACCATCATGCCAAGAAAGCCTGATAAAGGGGAAAGAAGTACACAACTATTCTCTGCTATTATGAAAGTGAGCAGGGGTCTACTCATAGTTTAGACCAGTGTTTCCCAAACGTTGGTTTTTGGACTTCAATTCCCAGAAGCCTACATCAATTCTCCAAAGCACTGATCAGCCAATGTACTGACTTAGGCTTCTGGGAATTGAAGTACCCCTGTTGGGTGTGGGCCCCATGTTGGGAACTACTGGTTTAGACTAACTCTCAGGTTGCCTTAATGTTACTCTTCAGTTGTCCTTGACTAAATTGCTTGGATGCCTCTGGTTTGAAGTTTAGACTTCTTGAAACTCTCCCTGAAGCTGCTGTACACGTGTGTGTTTTTGTGTCAGAGGTTACTCTTGGTTGAAAGGATTTTTGTGGGGAACGCCCAAATGAGGCTCCTTTCATATCCCCTATCGTGCAACTCTCGGGGAATTGAACCCCATCCTTCCAGTCTCCAAGGAATTTCTCCACATTCTTGATAGTATAGTATCCTAGCACAGGCAAGAATGAAATGAGCAAAAATGTGTCTGTGTTTGTGGACATAGCTGTTCAAGTCATACAAACTGCTGACCCTAGGATGACAGTTGTTTCATTCAAGAATTTAAAGCATTAAATGTGTTGTTTGCATCTTTTCTAGCAAATGTCCTCCTGCAATCAGTTCATCTGTGTTTGCATGGTGTATATGTGCCACTGTTCTTTGCTTCTCAAATGGCCTCAGGAGATATTTTATGCAAATTACAGAGACTAGGGAGTGGGAGAGAGCTCTTATGTCTGGAGGCAAAGGATCCCATGGGACATCAAAATTTCTCATTATAATATCTCATTGTGCTGAAATAATCTAAAGAATAAGTGGTTTAGCATGTACTCTTTCCATCTCTGTTGTATAAATCACTTCATTCTGCCCAATGGTGGAGTCAGCTGTGCCTCTTCAGAAGAACCTAGGACACCCACACTTGTTTAATACTGGCTTCAGGAATCAGCAGTTCAATAAAATGAACCCTGCCTCTGTTGTTGAAAAGCTTCCCAGATATGAAAAGCCTCCCAGGTGTGCTTTGAAATCCAGGGACAAGAAAATGAAACCAAATATATATGTTTGTGTTTGAATCACTTGTGTGTTAGGGCCTGCAGTGACTCAGTGGTTAAGAAGCAAACCTTGATAGCTGGAAGGACAGCAAGTTGGCAGTTCGAGACCCGGCTACTACATGACGGATTGAGAACCCGTCTCTGTCCCAGCTCTTGCCAACCTAGCAGATCGAAAGCAAGAAATTGCAAGTAGGTAAATAGGGACCACTTCGGTGGGAAAAGATCTTGGGGACATGAAAGGAGCCTTATTCAGGCATCAGCTGAGCGGAATTTCTCCAGCAAAAATATTTTCAACCCAGAATAATTTCTGGTGCGAAATTATTATCACTTGTTTGCTTTGGCAGTCATGCCAGATGGTCAATGAAAACACATCATAGAGCTCTGAATCTGTACAATCTTTAAAGATCTCCTGCTTATTAAATCAATTTATTGGAGGGATGCGTGCCTTTACAAATGTGTATGCATTTATTCACGCGGAAAGCTGTCCCACCTTAGTCTGCCTTAGATGACACCTCTTAAATGTTTTATTAGTGGCAGATTAATTTCCTATGCGACGCACGCAGGGGGAGCAGCTAGGTTGTGATTCAGGCAAGCTGAACAAGCATATGAAAATACATGCAACTTGCTAAAGGGTTATGTAATAAATAATTTAAATACTAAATATAAGCCAAGTAAAGAAACAGGCCAGCAAAGGGAGTCCTTTACTGGCGAGGCCTTTGGAGACAAATAGAACCTGAAAAGCAAAATCTTCAAGGATTGCATGGTAAATCAGAAGCAGCAGAATGTCAAAGACAAAAGCAAGTCGTAAGTTTTTTTCTTGAATGATCTCTCTTCCCATAGTTGGGAAAAGTAGATAATAATTCTTTCACCTGATTCAGAACTTTGAGTGTAGAGATTAGGATGGCTCTAGAGTTCCCAATGTGGGGCCCAGGCCCCACAGGGGGACTTCAATTACCAGAAGCCTAGGTAAATTCATTGGCTGACCAGTGCTTTGGAGAATTAATTGACTTAGGCTTCCAAGAACCAAATTTTGGGAAACACTGTCTTTTTTGTTGTTCAGTCGCACAGTCGATTCCGACCCTTTGCGACACCATGGACCACTGTCCGCCAGGCACCTCTGGCCTCCACCATCCTCCTCAACTCGCTCAGCTCTGTGCCCACTGTGTCCACAATATCATCTAGCCATCTCATTTTTGGCCGCCCCCTTCTTCTTTTGCCCTCCACCCTTCCCAGCATCAAGGCCTTCTCAAGCGAATCCTCTCTTCTCATTTGATGTCCAAAGTACTTTAGCTTCATCTTTATTATTTGACCTTCTAAGGAGCAGTCAGGGTTAATTTCTTCTAAGATTGACCTATTTGTTCTCCTCGCTGCCCAGGGGACTCTCAAAACTCTCCTCCAACACCACATCTCAAAGGCATCTATTTTTCTGTCTAGACTCAGCCAAACCTACATCCCATTTTCTCATGTGTAAGGCTGATAAAATGCAAACCTGGGCTAGTGAGGAACTTCACTACTTTCTTGATCGGATGCTCATCCTAGCAAGAACGAAATGTTTTGCAAAAACTGTCTATTTTTGTGGTTAGGTGTATGAGATGGTCAATAAAAACTTACCAGGGGAGCTTTGAATTTGTAAAGTCTTCGAAGATGTCATGCTTACTAATATAGTTATTGAACTGATGAAAATGTATATGCATATATCATGAGGAAGGCTGTTCCTAGTGAAATATATTATGCAAATTACAGAGACCTGGTGGCAAAGTGGTTAAATTGCTGTATTGCAGGCCAAACTGTTGACATTGTAACTTCGATCCTGACTGGGCTCAATATTGACTCGGCCTTTTATCCTTCCATGGTGGGTAAAATGAGTACCCAGACTGTTGGGGACAAAATCATAATTACCTTGTGAACCATCCAAAGAGTGCACTAAGTGCTATGGGGCAGTATGTTGTTGTTGTTCAGTTGCACAGTCGATTCCGACCCTCCGCGACCCCATGGACCACTGTCCATCAGGCACTTCTGTCCTCCACCCTCCTCCTCAACCTGCCCAGCTCTGTGCCCATTGCATCAACAATACCATCTAGCCATCTCATTTTTGGCTGCCCCCTTCTTCTTTTGCCCTCGACCTTTCCCAGCATCAAGGCTTTCTCAAGTGAATCCTCTCTTCTCATTTGATGTCCAAAGTACTTTAGCTTCATCTTTACTATTTGCCCTTCTAAGGAGCAGTCAGGCTTGATTTCTTCTAAGATCAATCTATTTGTTCTCCTTGCTGTCCAGGGGACTCTCAAATCTCTCCTCCAACACCACATTTCAAAGACATATATTCTTTTATGCTCAGCTTTCCTTATGGTCCAGCTTCTATAGCCATACATTACTACTGGAAGTATAGAAGTGTAATTGCTATTGCTAAACCCAAATGAGAGCAGATCATTTGCACAAAAGTTGGTTTACCATGCCAGGAGTAGATTCCATGGGTCTTTTTCTCATTGTGATTAACATTTTTATTTAGGGTAAATTCATATCCCAAAAGGACTCGATTTTGGCCCCAGAGCTTAAGATAGTCAAAGGAAAGCTTTCCAGGTGATTCCTGTTCTTTCTGTGGTGCTGAAGCTGTAAGCCATGGTCTGTTAAATATCAAATATAAAAGACACTTTTCATTCTTTGATGCAGTGCAGGAATAAATCACTAGGAATTTTGAGAAAAGACCGCCTCTGGCATTTCCTGAAATAAATGGTCTCTACTTTAAGATATAACCTCATTGCATAACTTTGTGTTTGTGCATTTGTTGTCATACCCACTGGGAACTCTCACTTGTGGGCTTTGTCAAAAACATTGCTTTTTGTTGTGTCTGCACTTTCCCCCTCCTTTTCAAAACCTTATTAGTTGTGTATTCATGAATTCTTTGGCTGGATTTCATAGAAGTTGGAAAGATCTAGCGTTTGCTGTAATTCTGAGCTGGGGAACTGACATTCTCTGCTCTTGATTTAATTAGAAGGACAGTCAGATGGAATTAATTAATTGTTTCCCTCCCACTCCCCTATCCTCTAGACTCCACAAGGCACTCTTCTATGCAGTGCTTTGATCTTAAAAGGGATGGAAGTTTCTGAAGGACTTAATTTGGAAAAGGGTTCACCACTGGTCAGCCACAGAATAGATTTTGTAAGCCACAGTGGACTCCCAAAGAATGTGAATTGCTAATTAAGGAGGGGTATATAGGCTGAGTCTTTTTCATGCACAATTAAAGGAACAGTGCCTTTCCAAACTAATCAAGCATATAGTTACTGCTCTGTATTTCCAGAGGATATCCTATAGGCAGGCATAAACCCAACCATATCTCCCTTCTAATTACTCATTCTGGCAGAGCGTAGTTTTTGCAAGACTGGACTTACACAGTTGATTCTCATCCATACCACAAACTCAGTAGTGTCTACAAGCAATCCATTCCAAAGTCCAGCTCCAACCTTCCAGTTCACAGGCTCAGTGTCTTCAAAGTTTTCCACCACAGTGGTTAAGACACCTTGGTTAAGACTTGGAGAGGAGGGGGTATATGAAATGGCATTGGGGCCTGGATACGGCCCACAAGCCTTAGGTTGGGAACCCCTGCCCTAGAGTCTGAGACAACTGGTTTTGAAGTAGAATGCAGCTGCTCAAGTTGTGATGGGGTGCAGACATTATGCTCATGCCTCACCACTTCTCCAGGAGCTGCATTTGCTCCCAGTGTGCCTCCGGGTGCAATTCAAGGTGCTGGTTATTACCTTTAAAGCCCTACATAGCAGTGGGCAAGGATACTTAAGAGACTGCATCACCCTGAGAACATCTGTCTGTCCCACTAGAGTGGACCGGAGAAGCTCTCTGGTCATATCTTTAGCTAGAGAGGCTCATCTCTCTAGCACGAGAAGGAGGGCCTTTTCTGTGTCTGCTCTGGCCCTATGGAACCTCCTGCCAATAGGGTTGCATTTCCAGAGGAAGTTGCTATCCTTTAGGAAAGGAGTAAAGACCTGGCAGGTGGGGCATGTGTGGGGAGTGGGCCAGATGGCCAACTCGGTTGCCTGGCTCTTTTAAATATTCCACCTTTCTCCTCGGTGTTTATAACTTGAATTTTAATTTTTAATTCTAATTTAATTTTATGCTAATTCTTTAACTTGATTGTATGTACAGTCAAGCCTCGCATAAAGAGTGTTTCGCTTAAAGAGTAACTCGCTTAAAGAGCAGAATTTTCTCTGAATGTTTGTTTCACTGAACAAATAAAACCAACCAAAATAAATCGGGGTTCCCAATCCCCTCCACAATTGGTCACTTACGATAGTGTTTCACTTAAAGAGCAAACTCGCTGAAAGAGCAATCCTGTGGAACGCATTATGCTCTTTAAGCGAGGTACAACTGTATGTGTTTTAATAGTTTTTAGTTGTAAAGCTGCCCTGAGTCTTCGGAGGAGGGCAGGGTACAAATAAAATAAAATAAATAAAATAAGAGAGGCCTTTATCTTTACTGAAACCTGCTCTTGGCATGAATATTAGAAGAACTATCCAAGGTGCTGAACTTAATCTTCCGAAAAGGTTCAGCCCTTTGGGTGGCTTCTGTGAAATGCAGGCTAGGACCCAGAGTTGATCCACCATTCAGATAAAATCAAAATCCATCCACAGTTCCAAACATAGACATCCAGTTTGTCAAAATGGAGACTGGGTCAGAGGAACTGCCAACTGTATGTAGATTTAGACATGAAGGAATTGCAGTATCCTGGATAATATGCAGCCAGAGATGATGTGCAGAAGTGTGGCATCACCATAAGAACCCGACCTGTTATACTTTGGTTGCTTTCAGAACTTGGAAATAACTCCACTTCCATTGCAATTTCCCTACAGCTAACATCTCAGTTACCCCTGGGCAGGACTTTAGAGGATGGACCCTTTTTTGTAGCACTTGCAAAATACTGAGGCAAGCTGAAAATGTTTTAATAACATTAGTAACATTTACTCAGACAGTTTTTGATCTAGACCTGAAAATACCCATTAATCACTAAGGCCGTTATCCTCACAAACGTCGATTTATTTCTGTTCCACTATTTGGACATTTTCTTGCTATAGCCAGGATATTTGTTTTCCTCCTTGTACTTAACAACGCCAGCAAAATCAAATGGCTGCACTGAAAGCCCCAAAGAAACATTCTTGTGTGCAGTCTTCCCCAATAATTCAACAAGTATTGCTTTTTTGTATTTGCTGTCCTTTTATACTTTTTTTTCCTACCAGAAAGCTATTGCCAGTCTTTATAGGCCTAGATATATTTTGTGTGTGTTTCACTAGATGTGGCGTTAAAGCAATTGTAAGTCTGCTGGTGTAATTGTTTCTGTTGCTCGAACGATGGCTAGCGGGAAGATCAGACAGGTGTAACACCCTCCATTTCTTATCTGCGCAACAAGGGTGAAGGCTCACTGTTTCTGCACTTGAGGTGGCAGATGATGAAACAGATTTTGGAAACTTGGGAGGCTGTGATGGCTTGGTGAACTCCTTTACTCTTTCTCTAAAGGAATCTTTCCTTTAGTTCTGGGATTCTCAACCTGTGGCCCATGGCACCATTTTATGTGCCCCAACGCTGCCTCCACCACACCAGGAAGTGCCATGTGGTGGAGGAAGGGCAAAATGGTTGTCCGGACCCTGAAGCTGTCTGGGGGAGCATGACCCGGCCCCCGGCTTTAAAAAGTTGAACTTCTGCTTTAGCTTTTCACTTCATCTTCTTTCTCTTTTATTGTGCCTCCCAGTGAAAACAGATACACACAGAAACAGATATACACAAAGAGAGGTACCGTACACACACACAATGAGGCAGTCTTGGAAAATAAGGTCCTGTGTGCATCCCTGAAGTAAGACCATTAGAGAGGGAAGCTCCTCTGCTGTAACAAGATGGATTTACCCCTTCCAGTGCCCATGGAAGAGAGTTTAAGGGCACCAGCTTCCATCTCAGGGATATTTTATTATTCTTTTCTGGGTCTCCATGCAGGATAGTAAAGCTGTTGACAAGCAATGCAGGAGGAAGCAGATTGATTTCTACGAGTGAGGTGGCTTCAAAGCCTAGAGGATTATGCTTTTGGGTTGTTGCTTTTCTGCCTTGCAGTTGCTAGGTTCATTATGCTCTTTGTAGCAAAGGGAAGAATGAAGCACCACAAGCCCTTTTCTTCCAAAAGACTTGGCAGTAAGAGTGGTGGCATAAACTGTGGGGAAAGATCCAGCTTTCATCCCTGTTGATACCATAAAACACTTCCTCTGGTTTCAAAAAGTCTCATCCCTTGGTTTCAGAAGCTACTGGTCTTGCATCTCTCTTTTGCTCTCAAAAGAAATGAGAAGTCTTGCAACACCTTTAAGATTTTCTACCTCTTTATTTTTCTTTTCATTTTTCATATGCTTGTGTGTCCAAGTACACTTTATCTGAAGAATTCTACTTGCAGAGGCAAAACCTTATGAAAAATAATTAAAACATAGTCTAAAGGTGTTATGGATTTTATGGTTTCATTCTCTTGCTCTCTCTTGCTCTCTCTCTTCCTCCCTCTCTCAAACACACTCACACACTGATTGATATCACACACACTATATTCATTCATTCGTTTGTTTGTTTGTTTGTTTATTATGTTTATACCCTGCCCATCAAGGGACTGCAGTGGCTCAAGTCACTAAGATGCTGACTGGGAGATGGAAGGTCAGCAGTTCGATTCCCGAGTACTGCAGGACAGAATGAGCTCCCATCTCTGTCCCAGCTCCTGCCAACCTAGCAGTTTGAAAGCAAGAAATTGCAAGTAGATAAATAGACACCACATCGGTGGGAAAGTAACAGCGTTCCATGTGCTCCGGTGTCTAGTCATGCCTGCCACATGACCATGGAAACGTCTGCAGAAGCAGGCAGTGCTGGCTCTTCGGCTTAGAAACAGAGATGAGCACTGACCCCTAGAGTCGGATACAACTGGCTTTCTAGCAAGGGAAACCTTTACCTTTACTACCCGGCCCATCTAGAAGATTTTCCTACTCTGGATTGCTAACATAACCCTTTAACAAGATTTCCCCCAATAATAATAATAATAATAATAATAATAATAATAATAATAATAATAATAATAATAATAATAATAATAATAATAATAATAATAATAATAATATTTGAATAAAGTTCCTTTGTATAAACTGTTTGTTTCTGACAAAATGTCATTACCTGCTGATTGACTAAACAGATGATAGAATGATTCATATAATTCACTAGGAATTTCTCATTTGATTAGAGCTGGAGTTTTCAGCCTTTCTAAGTTGGGGTCCAGGTTTCTCTCCCTCAGACAACTTCAGGGGCCAGACATCCCTTTTAACCTTCCTCCACCACATGAAACTTCCAGGTGTGGTGGTGGGCCACATGAAATAGTGCTGTGGGCCACATCCAGCTGATGGGCCACAGGTTGAGTATCCCTGGATTAGAGCATGTAGAGGCAACTGCATGGCACTTAAGTCTCCTATTGAATTCTTTCAAAACCTAACTCCATAGTTATTCCCTCAAAAGCTGTCCCTGACATAACATTGGGTCAAACAAGACATTAGAGTCATTTTCAATCAGATGATAACTAGATACATGCACCATTATAAAGTATAATTTATTGGAACTTTTCCATTGCTTCAATTCCAAGTTGCTTACTGTTTGTATAAGAGTAACAGTTATTTTTAAAATGACTCTTCTATATTTCTGGCTCAGTTTGAGGTTTGTGTGTGAGTATGTGCATGTTGTGTGTATATATATATGCATTGTGTTTTGTGTTTTCAGTGCAGGAAATGAGCTTTCAAATCACACTGCAATCCTGTAGATCATCATGACCCAGTTGTGTAGTGTGGGTTTCAACCGCCCAAGGTGGACTTCCCTGAAGGGGAAACCCCTGGGACTAATGATGACGCTGTTCCACGCAGGCACCCTGTCGGGGCTGGGCTGGGACTCCCCACTGCCTGCCTTCTATCTGCCTCCCTGGCTGCCGCCACTTCACCATCAGCCCACCAAGCTTGCTCTACGTGGCACCGGGCAGTGGCGATTTCCTCCCAGAAGTTTTGCTGCCCCCCAAAAGCACCACCCCGCTACACCACTGTCACGACCTATTCATTCATTTAAGGACACAGTAGAAATCACCATTTTTGGGGGCGGCCCTATCATTTAATTTGAAATAGAAACAGCAAGTCCTTGAGGACTGGATAATGTCATTGTTATGCTAGAAATTCAGGGAGGTGTTGTGTATTGCATGACCTCCTGCTGCATAGCCTTTCTTTGCCACCGGACACTCATTCTAGTGGTCTCCAGAGTGACTTGTTGTGCTGGGGAGTATCCCAGCCTCATAGTCATTGGAACAAAACCCATCTCGTGTGGATTCCTCAGTCCACATCTCAGAGAACTCAGTGTTCTCCTCTGCACCATTCAATCTGTGTCTGTTGATCTTCTCCGAGGAAGATGGCCCCTCTAGCATGGGTAATAACAACTACTGCAGTGGAACCACCTGAGAACACAGAATAAGGAAACTTCTGAAGAGCGCTTGAACTATTCTTGTAAATATTCTTGGTGACAGAGCAGAAACAAGAAAGCAGAGGTTTGTTTGTTTGATTGCCCATTATCTTGATGGCTTTAAAAGTCTGTAATAAAGCAATTACCTCAAGAGTGCACAGAGTGTGGCTGCAAATTGACTTATTTAGATACTTGAGTCCCCGCAAAGAAGGAAAAACCTTGGCCATTTTGCTGAGATGCCATCCATTTATTTTACTGTCAGTCCATCAGACCTACTGTCCTTGAATTGTGTTTTTGTGTGTGTCGATAATATTTAGATATTGTAAACAGATACCCTGTCTGAAGATAGTTTTCTTTTCAACGAAATGTCGCTATCCATGTGTTCTTCAGAACAGTAAAAACAATAAATATTAGCTGGAAAAGTCCAAAATTCATTGGCTGTCTAGCCCTATGGTGATTCTTGTGCCCCCCCTTTCGTTCTCAAGATTTGCACAAGCATAAGGCAATCTTTTGGATTCTACATTTTAGCAATGAATAGATCCAGATCCATAAGTGGAGTAGGGTAATTTTTTAAATAACTGCAAGTTAATTCTTTCCTTTAACAGCCAGCCTCAAGTGGAGAAAAAACATGATTTTTAATATCACCTGCTCCAAGACTAGGATACATTTGGCAGAGCTGTCATTTCAGTGAAAAGGTTGTTTGGCGTAGGGGCAATTAGAAACCTGTAGAGGAGCAGTTCCCAACCTAAGGCCCGTGAGCCAGATATGGCCCATGGCACCATTTCATGTGCCCCTTCCACCCATCCAAGGGTGTTCAAGAAACAAAAATGGCTATACCATTGAAGTTGTCAGGACAAAATGGCCACCCCATTGTGCAGGCAGGGCAAAATGGCCATCCGGCCCTCAAAGCTGACTGAGAGAGCATGGCATGGCTCCTGGCTTGAAAAGGTTGGAACCGCTGCTGTAGAGAAAAATGTCCTGTAATGCTGACTTGTTATCTATTACCAAAAAAAAAAAAAAGTTTAACTGTCATTTTGAGAGAGAAGGAATTAAAATTGGGGCGCTAAGAGCTGCCTGTTAAGAAAAATCTGACAGCAAAGCTTAACTCATGAGGAAAGTTATGCTGAAGTTTGTTTAAAAAGTCACCATAATAAAGATAACTCATCCCTGAGGAAAGGGATAAAATTGGATTATATTCCAGAATGCCTGCTTCATCTCAAAGGCACACAATAGGAATTCTATACTTGTATGTGGGTGATGCACTTTTTGTGTGTGGGATGCTCACAAAACAACAATTATATACATTGGGTGTAGTCAGTGCCAGGCGAGAAGTTATGTGAAATTCACAAATATAATCCTCTTAGTCAACCTAATCAGGCATTAAGGCTGTTGCATTTGTATTTAGAATAAAGCCCATTTGATTGATTGTTTTCCTGAGCTGGGGCAGATTTTTAATACAGTATGAATATATAGTTTGGATTTCTTTGCTGAAAATAAGCATTTTTTCTGGCACATTTCTGGAGCGCTACCTAATTACAAGTGCCATTGATTCCCATATCATCAGGCAACCACATCCTAAACGACTAAAAATCAAATTGTCCCCCTGTGATGTGTGGGTTCTCATTGAGAGGCCCACATGTCACAGGGGGGAAATTTGATTTTTATGGGGGGCAATTTAAGAATGAGTTTAGACTAAGTTGGTGGCCTTTTAGGCTTCTTCTATGTGAAGAGGAGTCTACTTTTCGAATAAGAATTATTTGTGTACAAACTTGTACACCATTTGTGTAGTGGGGGGGGGATCAGGATTTTAGTGATCCTTAGGATGGGTTTGGCTGAAATAAATCTGGGAACTACTTGCTGGGGGGATCTGTAAGTGTATCATTGACAGATACTATCTGTGTTCTGGGTTTCATTTGTTACTGCTCTCTGATTCCATAAGTCTCTAGTTTTGGAATGATCTAGTACATTGAAGGGACTGCAGTGGCTCAAGTCACTAAGACGCTGACTAGGAGGCGGAAGGTCAGCAGTTCGATTCCCGAGTACTGCAGGACGGAATGAGCTCCCGTCTCTGTCCCAGCTCCTGCCAACCTAGCAGTTCGAAAGCAAGATAGGGACAGCATTCCGTGTGTTCCGGTGACTAGTCATGCCTGCCACATGACCATGGAAACATCTGCAGAAGCAGACAGTGCTGGCTCTTCGGTTTAGAAACAGAGATGAGCACTGACCCCTAGAGTTGGATACGACTGGTTTTCGAGCAAGGGAAACCTTTACCTTTACCTAGTACATTGAATCATTCTTCCTTCTTTCCTATTCTTCCTTCTCTCTCTCTCTTCTCTCCCAGTCTCTCTCTTTCTGTTTTGACCCACTTCTTCATTTCATGGGGGCTGATCTCTCTTTGGCAAGAAGGCTGACTCTTATTAATGTTAATGGGAGCTAGCATGTAAATTCAATTAGCATTAATGAGAGTTACTCCTATAAACTTTACATGGATCAGTGGGGCTCTTAGGGTAGCCTCCAACAACAAACCATTATATACTGAGTTCATTTCCCCCCCTTTTTAAATGTGTTTTCTGGTGTCTTCGAGCATCTATATTCTTATATTAGAATATAAGCCATGTTTCTAATTGTAATTGTTACAAATTGTTTTTTCACCAGCTATGAACTGGTAAAGAGCATCACCACCCTCAAACTGTAAATAAAGAGATAAGACACACAGACAAAATAGATTAAAACTTAGGCCACAACTTTATTAACTTTTTAATTCCCTGAAAGAGTGAGATCTTGGAATAGTTTCTGGCTGTCTTATGCCAGGGATGGTCAACACTGGCACCCCAGATGTTCTGGAATTTCAAATCCCAGAAGTTGAGATCAGCAGATCTGCTGACTTGGGCTTCTGGTAATTGAAGTCCAAGAATACCTGGAGCACCAAGTTTGGTGAAGGCGCTGCAGTGGCTCGGTGGTTAAGAAGCTCACCTTGCTAGTTGGAAGGCCGGCAAGTTGGCAGTTTGAGACTCAGGTACTGCATGATGGATTGAGTACCCATCTCTGTCCCAGCTCCTGCCAACCTAACAATTCGAAAGCAAGAAATTGCAAGTAGATAAATAGGGACCACTTCAGTGGAAAAAGATCTTGAGACATGAAAGGAGCCTTATTCAGGCATCCCTTGAGTGGAATTCCTTCAGCAAAAGTCATTTCAACCCAGAATAATTTCTGACATGAAATTATTATTACCAAGGTTGACCATCCCTGTCTTATGCTATAACACCATTTGGTTCTCCTCTTATATGAGGACAAGGAACTACCGAATCATCTTTCTTGCCCTGTGACAGGATAACATATTCTCTACTAATCTTACTAAATAAAACATACTTCTTAATAGTAATAGCAGGTTTTGTGCTTCGATCAAACAAAAATATACAGAACTGTTGAAAAGGGACATTTTAACACAAATATCAGGAATTGTGCAAATTGAGGGTAGCTACTGTTTTGTCCCATGATCTTTGAAAGACCAAGAATATTGCAGTGGATGTTTGCATGTATTTTGATGATCACCTGCTTATGATATACTTGCCATGTTTGTGTGTGCACATTTATTTCTCAAAGGAAAGGGAACTGATTTTGCCCAGCTGGTTTGCATAAATTATAAAGACCTTGTTGAGAGAGAAAAAATAGCCCTCATTACTCTGCTCTTTCCTAGGAATGAGAAATCCTGTGAGGTTTGAAAAGTCCTTGCAAAAGTCTCTCATTGAGTTGAAACAGCCCACATCAAGGAGAAGAAATAATTTCATGGGTAGATTTTAGATTCCTACCCAGTGATATGCAAAATAGAAAGTACAGTAGCTCTTTTCCTTGCTAGATTTCAGTCATGTGTCAGACTTCAATAAAACCAAATTAACCAAAGTGGCCTGATTTGGGCAGATTTTTATAAGACTAAGGTTGGAGAACAAATCATACATAGTGGGGCACAAACTGATTCCATTTCTGTAATTAAAACAAAACAAAATAAGTACCTAGGATGCTAAGCAAAGTGAAGGTCTCTCTTGCTTGAAAGGCATTGATCAATCAAATCCATATATATACTGATTGTGGCATGGTGAATGGTGAGTTAAATTAGGCAGTGGGTTCTTTGTTCCAGTCAACCCTTTAACCTTAACTCAGGACCTCCACTTCATCTGGGAAGTAGTTTTGGGAAGGAGTGAACAGATTGTAAATATTTTTTGAGCCTGATTTGACTGATCTTCTGCACATACCCTGGAGAAGTCCACAAAGCTTCATCCTAGAGCAGCCAGTCTCAGAAGTGCTCAGCAGTGGGTCCTTGAATAGTCCAATAGAGCTTCTGTTCTGTAGCAGAGACAAAATCATGGCTATTAGCAATTAGAACAGTGCTGTGTTTTCACAGTAGTTATATGATTCCATTGTATGGTAGATAAGTCTCCTCGTTCTATTCCTTTTCTTATTGAAATGTTTATCGGCAGGTGCTCTTTGCTTTTCTTCTTGTTGTTCTTCCAAAAATCTTTTTGAAATGAGTTTCTGCACAAAATGTGATTTGCCTTCTATACTGTTTTCAACAATAAAAATCCGAATGTCTTCTCAGAATCACACAAATAAGATGGGATAGTGACTAGAAGTAAATATTGCAGTGGGAGGGAAGAATTTCTATTCAGCCCCTGTAATACATAGGGCAAGGGTAGACATAGGTAAAGGAAAAGGTCTTCCTTGCTCAAAAGCCAGTCATGTCTGACTCTAGGGGGCAGTGGTCATCTCTGTTTACAGCCAGGGAGCCAGTGCTATCTGTAGCCACAGATGTTTCTGTGGTTATGTGGCAAGCATGCCTAAATGCTGGGGTCCGTGGGATGCTGTTACCTTTCCTGCTTGCAATTTCTTGCTTTTGAACTGCCAGGTTGGCAGGAGCTAGAGCAGATGATGGGAACTCACTCCATCATGCAGCACTGAGGTCTTAAACTACTGACTTGCCAACCTTTCGGTTGACAAACTCAGTATCTTAACCACTACGCCACAGTGTTCCTATGGGTAGACATGGCTACTCTTTAAGTGTTATTGAACTGTAGTTCCCATTGGCTGCAGTGGATGTTAGTGACTCTGTTTACACAGATATAGTGAACAGGGTTGTTCAGTTCTGTCCTAGAATGCTACCATAATTTCCTTGGAAGAATTCTGGAAATCCCAGCCTGCAAACCCACACCATTAGACACCTGTATTTTCCTCACCATACCAGAGGTTTCCAACCTAAGGCACATGGGCCATATTTGGCCCACAGCACCATTTCATGTGGTCCCCACCTCTCCAAGGGCATTTGACTGCCCCCTTTGAAGCTGTTAGGACAAAATGGCCAACCCATCATGCAGACAAAGCAAAATGGCCATCTGGCCCTCAAAGATGACTGAGAGAGCATGACCCAGCCCCTGGCTTGAAAAGTTTGGGAACCTCTGTGCTAGACTTTCATTGCCTGATACAATGCTTCTTAGGCTCCATGGAGTATGTCCTCTAAAGCAGTGGTCCCCAACCTTTGGTTTTGGACTTCAGTTCCAAGAAGCCTAAATCAATTCCTCAAAGTACTTGATCAGCCAATGTATTGATTTAGGCTTCTTGGAATTGAAGTACAAAAGGTTGGGGTCCCTTACTTTAAGGGACTACATCTTGGATAATCCTACAAACTGGAGTCCAAATAATAATAAAATAAATCCAAATTACATATCTTTTCCAGGAGCTATCCCTATCCTCAAAAGAAATCCATAAAGTTATTGTACAAAAATTTAAAATGCGTCTTGGAAGAAAACCAGAAATATTTCTTTTGAACTTGATAAAGCACAAAACACAACAGGAAATTAAAATTAGATCATTCATGGTAACAGCAGCATGGATTCAAACAACAGAACACTGGAAAAAGAAAGAAGAGTTGCTGTTGGACAATTTTTTTGTTTAAATTACAAGAATATATTTTCTTGGATAAACTGTCATTATTATTAAGAGGGGAACTTTTGCAAGGCTATAGAAAACAGTGGAATATTCTAGAGAGAGATATGGAAGAAAGGTGGAAATTAAAAATAAGGTTATAAATTTGTAATGAGATAGAAAATTGCTCAGAGGAAGACTAGTTAGATAGTTTCTTGCAATAATGGTCCAACAATATAAGATCATTAATTGAAGAACAGATGGAGGGGTGATCTTGTAAAGTGAAGTATGATGAATTTGATCAGAGAATGGAAGTGAATGACAATTTCTTTCTTTTTTATTCTGTTAATAACAAATAAAAATGGATAAAGAAATAAGTTTATCCTTCACATAGCTCCTTTGCAGTTCAGAATAACAGTCGACTCATGATTCCCATGACATCAGAGACACCAGTTTCCACCAAGGAGTGCTATAAATTCCAATCTAGCAACATCTGGCAAACTTTCTTCTGTCTATCCGAAAATGTGGTTTTACAGATATCTGGTTTTCAAATTTGACTTGGTTTTTCTTTCTTTCTAACAGAGAAACCTAGAGTTTTGAAACCAGCAACAAAAGACAGAAGGTTGGGCCAAGGTCCCATCATTCCTATAGTAGATCTACTGAAGTAAATGAGATGTTGTTTGACATAGTAGTAACACCACCACCCTGCAAGACACCAGCTTGTTGCTTCAGGCAATAGTAGGCCTTTAACTGACAAATGGGTGTGGGGAGAATATACCTGTTATGTGTTACGGAGTTCTTGGCTTATCTTGGGCTTTTACTGACAAGGCTAATGAAGTATCTCAATGGTTCATCAAATTTTGATTAACATATTTTTAATAGCCTTTTACCTGAATAGACCTGCTTGTCCATGTTTCTTGTCAAGCAAGGGTAGCTATAGCAACCTCTGCAATTAATTGTTCTCCTGTGGGTGATGCATTTAGGTACCCTTGAAATCTGGAATTAAAGAACAGGCGTGTGTATGTGCGAGAGAGAGAGCTGTGCATTTCCCTTCCTTGGTATAAGGAGAATCTGAATTATCAGTTTCGAAGAGTGTGTGTCTTTGATTTGAATGAATGAATAGCCTTGATGGTTCTCCTTTTCTCTCAGAAAAAGCTATAGCAAACCTTCGTTTCCTCTCCAGGGATCTAGTGAAGAGGCCAGAATCTTAAAGCTCTTTTTACTTTTCTGAATGTAGACCCAGGAGAGAAGAACACTCGAACATTGTCCAGCAATATAATCTGTCCTGTGTCCTTGCCCTCTCAAAAGCTCTTCCTCTATCATCAACTTCCCAGAGAAGAGGGTTATGAAGACAAGTGTCAAGGATTTTATTTTCTTTTTAAGAAGGGCCTCAAGATCCCTCTGGGAATTTTGGTTGAAAAGTAAGCTCTGCTGGCAAATTAAGGGCAAATAAACAGAGGGCAAGTGTACACTGCAATAATGCTATGTGTTGTCATTAAGAACAATATAGATCTATTTATGTAAATTTCAACAACACTTGTACAATACAGAAAGGGTGATGGTTCAGAGGAGAATCTGTCTGTTTCTTTTCCAGTTATAATTCACAGCTAAAGTAGACCCATTCAATCAACTAATTTTATTTATTTATTTATTTATTGGATTTCTGTAGCACCCATTTGGGTGTTATCCCACTCTGGGTTGTGAACAAACAGAAAATAAATAACAACAATACCCACAACAAATAAAAAAACACCACCAACAAATACATTATAGATTAACCTGACCTGACCTGACCTGACCTGACCTAAACTAACCTAACCTAACCTAACTAAACTAAACTAAACTAAACTAAACTAAACTAAACTAAACTAAACTAAACTATTATTAAACCTACATTTCTGAGCTAGGTTTTATATAATGGGTAGTTGCTTCACTACATGCAAGAAATAACCACAGAAGGAAATTTCAGCTCACCTCTAGCTAGTAATGCAGAGAAGGAGATGGATATGGAAATAGACATAAAAATACTCCTGCCAAACCAAATTTCAGAAGGTGATAGATGTGCCACTAGCAAATCCATAGAATAATAAGGAAAGACACTTAGCCTCTGCTCAAATCAAATGAATGTGCCTCCTTTGTTACTTGAATTTCTCCCTCTCTGGAGACAACCAAAGCTTATGCAGCAGTGTACCATTCCACCTAGCTAAGCAAAGTTCTCTTTTTCTGCTCTACTCATGCTGTGAAATGAGACATCTGAAATACTAATATGTTATATACAAGAACTACAGGAGGAGTATTTGAGGAGAGATTAACAAACGGAGAAGGCCACAGCATTCTACTAAGTTGTCAACAGTTTAAAGAGGAAAAGCTACCTTATGCACCTCTACATGGAAATTGCTATCCTAAATGGAGTCATTTTTATTTTCTGATAGAAAAAAAAGTGTGTTTGGCAACCTTCTCTTACTCATGGTTGGCAAACCAAAAAGGCCAGGACACAGCGTTCTTTTTGGAGTTGTGTTTTCTGATCAGCAAATACTGAGGCCACATGACTCATATAAATATGTGCATTGCACTTCGTTGAGCTCTAAGCTGTCCAAGTCAGAATTAACTGGTCAATGTGCTGCTCTACCAGCTTACTTTGAAACTTCATATAACTGTAGAAAATCCCCATTCCTTGGAAACTGGAAATATGAAGCCAGCAGAGTACATGAGCCATTGAAGTGTTACTTGTACAGCCCCACCTTATTCCATCATTACTTCCCTTGTACAGAAAATAGCACTTCTTTTTCACATGGAGTTTCCCCACACAAACAAGAGCCCTGATTTTCCAGTATTCTTGCTGTTGTGGAGAGTTTTCACACAATCTCCTTGCTTCTCCTGCCAGGAAAATGGTGACAGAGCAGGGTGGGGTTGGACTTTTCATTATTTGTTTATGTAATCTAGTTGGAAGGTCCTTGGAAGACCTGTTCTGAGGAATTAAGAACAAGAAGACTATTGCCATGTTGATAGCCAATATCTGGAATGAATACGGCACTAGAAGCTGGGTCATGTTCTCTCAGTCAGCTTTGAGGGCCAGACGGCCATGTTGCTCTGCTTCCATGATGAGGGTAGCCATTTTGTCCTAACAGCTTCAATGGGGCAGCCATTTTGTTTCTCAAATGCCCTTGGAGGGGCTGGGAGCCACATTAAATGGCACTAGGGACCAGAACTGGCCCATGGGCCTTTGGTTGGGAACTCCTGTTTTAGAGGATGCAACGGTGATGTCAACATGTCTTCCACCTACACTTGATCCTAGAAAGACTATTCTGCAAGTAAAAACTGAGAAGGTGATAAAAAGTGCAAAAAAAGCCTGTTTACTCCAGGTACAACCTCAGGTTTCCAATACCCATGAGAGATTAAACTCCATATCTGTAATCACTGAAAATCAGATTAGATAACCACAGTGCACCATGAAAATGGGCATAATTTAAAGTGTTTGATCTCTTCCTGTATTATTGTTTTTCTCTATGGGGGCTAGTGCTGCTTATGCTCTTTTAACTTGTTCACAACAATCCATTTTTGTAATTACAATTTAGTACAATCCCCCGCCCCTTCAAGACTCATGTCTTTCTGAGCAGCACTTCAAGAGCAGCTGAAGAAATGATCTCTGCCGCTATGTTTTCCCTTTATTACCACCGTCATCCCTCCCTAACAAAATCTTGTAAGAGCCAAGATCTGTCTCTGTTAATTAGATGTCACTGACATCCGCTCTTACAAATATGCATTGAATGGATTCTGAATATTAAAATATTTTGGCAAGGCGGGGTGAGGAGAAAGTGTGACAGATGACGCAGAGGTAGAAGCTCAGAACATCTAAGCAGCTCTGACAAGACTGTTGGAAAATCTGCCTCTCTGCTGCAAAAGTGAGAAATCTATTGGAGTAAAGCAGATGATACCTCTAATTAGATAATTTTAAAACCAGATTGTCACCTAAGTAGTTTGAATCTTTAAGTATGAAACCAAGAAGCAGATAATGATTCTTAAAGTCAGGCACTTCAAGATAATATGAAGATATCAATGATGTGGTTAATGTCATCCTTCCCCACTCCAAACATAAGCTTTAATAGATCTGGTTACTATCTAATACAATAATAATGGTGATTAGGATTTTGGGAGGTTTTTTAGAACGTGGGATGGAGATTTTGCTGTGGAATGTCATCTCCTGTATTACTAGATTTTTACATGCTCAAATATCAAGGGTGGAAGAATTAATTGTTAAAACTGTATTAGTTACACCTGGCAGAGTTAACACATTTGGTATAAAACCAGTGATGGTGAACTGCTGCAAATTAAGAAGGTAGATTAGTGGTTAAGACGCTGGGCTTGATGACTAGAAATATGCCAGATCAGCAGTTTGAGACCCATCTGCTGAGAGACAGACTGTGCTCCCGTCACTTGCCCCAGCCTCTGCCAACCTAGCAGTTTGAAAGCAAGAAATTGTAAGTAGATAAACAGGTACCACTTTGATGAGAAAGGTAACAGTGTTCTGTGTGTTTCAGTCATGTCTGCCACATGAACATGGAAATGCAGAAACAGACAGTGCTGGTTCTTTGGCTGTAAATGGAAAAGAGCACTCTCCCTAGAATTGGACATGACTGGCTTTTGAGCAAGGGAGCCCTTTACCTTTACTACAGATACATTTGGTATATTTGCTGTTCTGAACTGAATTGTGAGACTCAGTGCCCTGCAACATCTTGCACATGCTAGCTTTTTAGCTTGCAGTAATTGGTCAGCAAGATATATATCAGGTACATTACACTGATGTAATAGGATTTTGGCCAATTTAGACTAGATGTTTCAATGTTTCCCCTAAGAAGTGAAACATGCAAGCCATTTTACTGAACACACTTGGAAAGGGAGTCCAGTTATAGCAAACAGTTGTTTATGAGAAACCAAAAAGGCACTCCTCCAAGCTTCTGAAAGGAGATAGTTACTAATACCTTCATATAATAATCCGCATCACCAGTGGCCATGCTGGATGGAGAATTCAAGAAGATGTGCTTCAAACCGTACATTTCCAAGGCCCTGCTTTAGATTCGTCTTTGAACTTTTCAAACCCAAAAAAATTGCGTCTCACCCACATCCACTGGTACATGCCCTTACAGCCTCAATTCTCAGTAGTCTACTCCAACTGTGCACAAGGTGTTACAGTTCCTCTCTTTGCAGAATGATGGAGTGCAAAGTTTGCTTTGTGAAGCCTTTACCAACAGCATATAGTATTGACCTCCTTGGTCTATTCTTTTTCTTTTTTTTAATCTTCCTGTAGAATCATAGGTGACCCCAACTTGTAAGAAGTTTCCTGGGAAGGAAAAAAATCCATTTGGTGAAAAAGAGGTTTTAAAATACACCTGGCCTCTTCATCACTAGCATAGAAAAATTAGAATATATTTTTTTCTGTGAAGATGTGGTCATTAATCACATTTCAAACATTTATCAAAACTAGGATGCTTCCTCTATTTATTTTTTTTTGACAAATATAGTAGAATCCTTTTAAACTCTGACTTTCAAAATATGTTTGCATTTGACAAAACGGCAAGCTATATTGCAAAAAAGAACAATTTAGAGGAAAATATTATATGGTCTTACACAGTAAGTGCTGTAAACGTACTTCAATGTTATTCCTTTATCTAATGCTTGGAAAGATTTCCCAGCCTATTATGTGCTACTTATTTCCAAGCAGTCCCAGCTGAGCGATAAGTGCGTGAAAGAGTTTTCAAGCTAAATTGAAAAGTTTTATATGGTTTTAGGCATGCTTCGGCCTTCAGGTATATTTCAGTCTTGCAGGTCATTTTCTAATTTGAATACATCAAGCGAAGATGATGGTCTTATAGATAGAGATTGTATGGGATAGAAAGTTACAGACGTTTCATGTCTTGTAAAGCAGTGAATCTGAACCAGTAGGCATACCCTCTATCAACTGAAATATTTCATGATTACAGAGGATGCTATGTAGTTTGTGCTGAAGGGGATATCAATATTGTATATGCAGAGAAGACCTAATTATAACTGTGGCTATTTTTGAGCAACCAATTGTAGCATTCTATTATGCACAGTAAAACATCTGTTATGAACAGCATGGTGTTATGATGAAACCACTCTGCACCAACATATTACAGATGTTAACTGTTTCATGTCATGTAAGGACATAAGGAGCCACAAAATTATTTTCTTTAGTCTGTGATGAAAACAGGCTGTGAAACACTGTTGGAAAAACATGGTTAGTTAGTTACATGCCCTCAAGTCCAAATTAACCTAGGTAAAAGTATAGGTCACCCTTGTTCAAAAGCCATTTGTATCCAACTCTAGGGTTCAGTGCTCATCTCTGTTTCTAGTCAAAGAGCCAGTGCTGTCTGCATTTGTAGACTTTTCTGTGGACATGTGGCCGGCATACCTAGACACCAAAATGCACGGAACACTGCTTACCTTCCCACCGAAGTGGTACCTATTTATCTACATGCAGTTTGTTGCTTTCAAACTGCTAGGTTGGCAGGAGGGCTTTCAAGGTAAGTGAGATAGCTAAGGAGTGACCTTACCTCTTCCATACTTCCAGTGAGCTTCCCTGGTCAAGTGGGGATTTGAACCCTTATCTGCTGAGACCCATCCCATCAGTCTGCCCTCTGTGCCTTCATCACTAGTGTCCTGTGATGAAGGCCTTATAACAAGCCAAGTACCCATAGATGTAGATGGAAAGTGCTATATAGATGGAAAGTGCTATATAGCTCAGTCATCTTTTGTTGTTGTTCAGTTGCACAGTCAATTCTGAAGGATATTTGTTGTTGTTCAGTCGCACAGTCGATTCCTACCCTTTGCGACTCCATGGACCACTCTCCGCCAGGCACTTCTGTCCTCCACCATCCTCCTCAACTCGCTCAGCTTTGTGCCCATTGTGTCTACCTTTACCTAGCCATCTCATTTTGGGCCGCCCCCTTCTTTTTTTGCCCTCCACCCTTCCCAGCATCAAGGCTTTCTCAAGTCATTTGGTCGCCCCCTTTTAGGGTATAAAAATATTCCTTTGAGACTTCTGGAACCAATCTCTCTCTCTCTCTCTCTCTCTCTCTCTCTCTCTCTCTCTCTCTCTCTCTCACACACACACACACACACACACACACACACACACACACACACACACACACACACACACACACACACACACACACACACACACACACACACCCCTACCTACCTACCTTTCTTCACATAAAATAAACTCTTGTATGATTATATATAATGAACTAGAATTACAGCAATTTGCCCATAAATATACTGTCATAAATCAGGCGGGTGTGCCTTTGGGTGAGTGCATATATTTGGAAAGTTTCTCCCGCTCACTTAATTACAAAGTCCTTTTTAAAAAACTTGTGTTTGGTGCTCGTTTCTGCTGATTATCTTGGGCATTAATATAAATTTAGCAAACAGGATTGTACTTAATATAAATAGCAACTTGTCAGACGCCGTTCCCTCCCTCTCCTTCCGTAATGGTACCCGAATTGAATGTTAACTGTAACTTGAGTTATAAAAAGAGATAAAAGAGCAACATAATGTACAATTTCCGACCATGTAATGGTAACTCTGAATAACACATGCTCCAGCAAGAAAAGTAATTTAAACTATTTTACAACAAATGCCATATTTCAAAATGGAAACTATCCATCATAGGCAAGAAAGAAGTGTCATTGTACCTCAATAAGTCTTAAGGAATGTGCTTAGAAATTCTCATAAGGAGTCCATTAAAAATGAATTGATTGACTTAATTTTTGAGCAAATTGTAAGTAACATGCTCGTATCATTCACTTCCCCCCTCCTTTCAGTGTAAAGGAATCATAATTACAGACAGCAGAGAGGCATGATGCAAGATAATAAGGGTAGCTACTATTTATAACCAATATCTCTTTAAAAATGTGCTATCAAACATATCAGTTCTATAATGGCAGTAGAAAAGAAACACTTTAAATTAGTCACCTCCTGAGTTGATTTTCAGGCCCATTGCAAATGATGCTGTTGAAAACTGAAAGCAGAAAGCGGCAGTAAAGAATAATAGGGGGGAAAGTCCATTTATACCGGAGGTTCCTGCTGGTACTAGGAAATGGGAAATCTACTACGACAGTTATTAAACTCTTTTTTCCCCCAATTTCTCTTGCCCCCTTATGGATAATTCAAATATGTGCATGTATATTTCATGCTTTCAAATGAAGACTTGCTGAAAGGTGAAGTTGTAGTTCACTCCCCCGCCTTGTCTTCATTTTATTTTTAATAGGAAAGATGCAAAATGGGTGACATTTATCATGCTGATTTTAAAGTCTGGAAGCACTTTTCTACCTGTGAGCCAGGAGAGGTAGTAGAACTCAGTGGGTTGGAGGATCTGGCCATAAAGCCAAGGTCTAGGGGTTCAAATCCCCAGTTTACCTCCCAAGTGAAAGGGCCAGGTCCAGACAATGACTACTCAGTACTCCTTGTCTATCAAACTTTAGATTTCATTTCTCCAAGAACACAAGGGTTAGAATGTTTAGTCTAGCAAGCACTTCCTGCCCAGTGACAACCCATAATGCAACACTGCCAACTCCCTCCGGTGAACAGCACACAGAAATCCACGTCACTTATTCTGAAAAACCCACAGGCCCCATTTCTGTCCCATGACAGTCCCAAAGTAGAGCTCATGATGGGCTCTAGGACCCGGTCCTAAGGGTTCAGCATTGGTCATTAATTCCAGTGGAGGAAACCAAACTGCACATCCAGATGAAACACAGGTGGCCTTGCCAAGACATGACTTCAGCTTCTGCCCTTAAGAGATGCTTTATCCAGGCAGGGGGACATCTTCTCATGTGCGTAGTTCCATCTATAGTTATATAAGTGTAATTGCTGTTGCTAGGACCTTGACGTTAGATGTATGTCAGTGGCACTGTGATGTGCAGCTGAGCCCCAGGTTTAATTGTGCACTGGACTAGACACAAAAAGAAAAAGCAGCCAAACTCTAATGCTGCCATTCCCTGTGGCAAACATCACAGCGCCCCCGATACCATTTCCTATCCTAACAGGTGGCCTATGAATGAGGAGTTAGCAAAGATCAGTCCTAGTGTCACATCAGCCCACCTAGGTTCATGCTCCACTTAACCCTCTTATACCTTCCTGTGGATTTAACCCATTTAACAAGGCAAATTATCACTGCAAGAAGCCCCCAGGACAGGGAGTGAAATAGGTCACAGGGTCTCCCGTGATGTTTAAAGTTCCCAGATGCCCCCTTTTAATTGCAAATAAATGAGAAACTAGGCTGCAAAATGTCTAGCAGCTTGTTTTCATGCATAATTATTTAGATTGAGAGAAGGGGGATTGGAGTGAATAACAGCCACAACATAGAAATTATTATTCTTCTCCTCCTCCTCTTCCTCCTCAAGTTGAAAGTACCTGGGCAGTTTGGGTTGACATTTAGTTTCAACTCACCCAACCTATGTGTTAGATCTTCAGAGGCCTTTTTCTAGAAATGAAAAGTGGTTTTAAGGGATGTCAAATAGTTGAGATATGTTTTAGACTTATTGGAGGACAATTTATCCCTCCTAGGTTGAAGGGAAGAAGAGTGCTCCCTAGATCAGGAAATCAAGAAATAGCATTTCCTGCCTTGGGAAGGAGTAAGATGCTTCACTTAGGAAAAATATTGCAATTAGAGCAAAATCAACAGGGATTTATTTCTGAGTAAACACGTGTAGGATTTGACTGTAACTTTGCAAACTGGCTCTTTCTCTTCCTTGCTCCTTATTTGCATTCATGGAATCATAAGGAACCTTGACGTCAAGTGGCAATTAGGACCATATGTGTAAATGGGGCAATTGTGCAAACAGCTGGTCAGCTGTTCATGTGCAATTATCCCAAATCACACATTGTGAAGTTTTCTGTAATAAGGCCTCCATCTGCATTCCTTCAGTTCAGAAATATCCACTCCTCATTAAAAACAGCAAAGTGACATTCAGGAGGATAATGGAATGTGATGGGCTCCTTATCGCTTGCCATTTGGGGACTTTGTGTTAAGTTTGAGAAGTTCTACATCGCAGAATGTTCTGTGTGGATCTTGATGAAGTTTGTTGGCCTAGAAGCAGCCCAACTACTATGACATCTAGTGAAAACAGTTGTTGGTACTTGTTTGCAAGTTAGAGAGTATAGTAAAAAAAAAATATGGGTAAAAAGTGGACAGGGGTGGATGAAAGATGATCTAGGAGTACTATTTAATAGTTTTACCTTAAGGATTTGTCAGCAGAAATATCAGTTCTCCTTCAATATTTTTTGCATGAAAGTAACTTGCATTTTGCTCAAAAATCTCTTTTTTAGTAAAAGGTAATGTTTGCCCTTCCTCGAAAGCCAGTCTTATCCAACTCTAGGTTTCAGTGCTCATCTCTGTTTATAGCCAAAGAGCCAGTGCTATCTGCATTTGCAGACATTTCTGTGGACATGTGGCAGGCATGCCTAGAGTGCACAGAACACTGTTTACCTTCCCACCAAAATGGTACCTATTTATCTACTTGCAATTTTTTGCTTTCAAACTGCTAGGTTGGCAGGAGTTGGGACATATGACGGATGCTCATTGAATCATGCACCACTTGGGTCTTGAACTGCTGATATGCTCCAGGTCTATATAATTGTAAACTGTATAGAGCTACATTCAATTCAATTTCAATTCAATTCCATTATTCGACTTGTATGCTGCACCACTCGCAATGCAACTCTGGGGGGCTAACAAAGAAGCAAAACATCACAGTTACAAAGAAGCAAAATATCACAGTTACAATAAATACAATTACAGTTACAATAGATACAATTACAGTTACCACAATTACAATATCACAACTACAATTATAAAGTAATTACCAAAACATTTCAAAAGCAAAACTCAGAAATACATTACAAACTCAGCACTGGTTCCTTTTTTTGTATAGAACCATTGAACACAATGAGTGAAATGTAAGCTTTAGGTAAGAACCTACCTATGATAGAGTGATATTATCTTTTTCCCCACCACTCATTGTTACAGAAACAGATGCTCTGAGTTTAGTGGTTTGATATATATCCACTTCAGTAACTGTTGGTTCTCTTCTTTTCCCATGATGGATAGAGAGGTTATGTTGAAGGTGGTTGGCTTTTGAAGTTGTAAGCGAGCCATTCTATTCCTGTTGAAGGGGAGGAGAGAATCTCTCAAAAAAGACTTCTTCAAAAAATCAAGTCTTAGACTTGAGGCAGAAAGATAGGAGTCTAAAATAGGATAAAGTGAGACAAACAAAGGGGAAGGAAATGCCTAGTATCTGAAAAGATTAGATAATACTTGAGAAGATTGCTTTGGAACCTGTCAGGTTTTTCAGCAGTGGGGCATTTCTTATCCTAACCAGTGCTGAGCTGAATTGAGATTTAGGAAGACCCTGCAGAGACAAAATCAATTGTTTTAAGTCACTATCTTCTATTAATAAGCACAGAATTGGTAATACTCATGGGTTTCTTTCTCCTGGTGTCACAGTTGACCTTGCACTACTATAAAAATAACTTTTTTAATTTCAAAAACTTTTAAAACTCTTGCATTAAAGCCATGAAAATGAGACAAGCATTCACCAACACAGTAAGATTCCCTAAGAAACTGCCACAGTACATTTTACAAATACCCCAGTCGGTGTCAGATTTAAAGTACCGGGTATGTCCCAATGTGTCCATCAAATTGCAGGGCAGATGTCTAAATGGTGTTTAGTGTGTTGGAGTTTTATAATAATTTTGAATGGATTTTTCTGCACTGGGATGACTCTCTCTCTGTCTGGCACTAACCAATTATCCCTTCTTGCCTTTGAACCCAAAGATTGCCGAGACTCATTCTACTCTGTCTCTTTTGTTGGTCATTATTAGTTGTTTAAGGGCAACTGCAGTATCTCAAATAGCTAAGACGCTGACTGGCAGATCAGCAGTTCGATATCCAAATACCGTCTTTGTCCCAATTCCTGCCAACCTAGCAGTTTTAAAGCAAAAAAAAAATGCAAGTAGATAAATAGGGGCCACTTTGGTGGGAAGGTAAACACCATTCTGTGCACTCCAGTGTCTAGTCATGCCTGCTACATGACCATGGAAACGGCTGCAGAAGCAGACAACACTGGCTCTTCGGCTATGAAACAGAGATGAGCACAGAACCCAAGAGTCGGATACAACTGGCTTTCGAGCAATGGCGACATTTACCTTAATCAGTTGTTTATTATCTGTTTGGCTGGTTGCTAGCAAAAATTAAAATTAATTAATTAAATTACATTAAACTTTTGCTAGAAGGTGTGCAGTAAACAAAGTAGCATCTGTAATTTTTTCTTGTTTCTCCTCCAAATATCCCAGCGACAGTTCCTGAAATGTTGAGTGCTAGTTAATGAGAAGGGGGTGGACTCTGGGAGACTTGTAGCTGTTCTTCTCTGCAGATCTCTGCACAGGTAAAGAGGATTTTACCAGAAAATCAAAAGTCTTCAAGCAACAGTCTGTACCCAGCCCTCACATTTGCTATATAAGTTGAACAATGTATGAGCATTACATGGATCTGAATACAGGGATTGTTTCTATCTCCCCTTTACTTTTGTCGTTGCTTCCAGTTTCTCTGGGTCATATGGGCTGCAGTGGCTCAGTGGTTGAGAAGCTCACCTTGTTAGCTGGAAGGTGGGCAAGTTGGCAGTTTGAAACTCAGGTACTGCATGACGGATTGAGTGCCTGTCTCTGTCCCAGCTCTTGGGGACAACAAAGGAGCCTCATTTTGGCATTTCCTGAGCAGAGATTCTCCCGCAAAAATCCTTTCAAACCAGAATAATTTCTGACACAACATTATTATCTTCTTCCTCTTCCTGCCTGTTTTCTTCCTTCTCCATCTTATGCTCGCTGGGAAAGCAGGCATAATGTCATATACGCAGTGGCTGCCAAGGCATTAAATTGGATTTGAGTCAAATGGTCCCTCTGAGACCTCTGCCCACCTTGTATGAAGTGGGAAGAAATCTGTACACTCAGTAGAAATATAGCTTGGGAAAGCAGCTAGACTTGCTCTCGCAGCTACAAAATCTGTGTGAAAGACCTCAAAAGTAGATCTGTCAGGCTAACGCTGCAAGGAGGTACAACTATAGCCTAATGGTTTATCACGTTGTCACAGGGAGCGTTTCAAACTAACAACAGGTATGCAGTAATATTGATATTTCTCCTTCTCAAATCCTCACTATCCAAACCCCAGTAGAGTGCATACTTTTACAGTCATATAAAACTCCATTTAATGGATTTTTTCTTCATCCTCCTCCTCCTCATCTCCCTCTGGGTTTAGTGTTTTAGATTAGCTCCACTTGGCACTTTTTCTGTTTCTTAGATCCAAGAAAGTCCCTTAACAAATCTAGCACTTCCAAAAGGCTATGGATGGCAGAACTATCAACTTAGGCACTTATGCTTCCTAAATTGTATCGCTTCCTGCATACGCATAGAAAGATGAAGGGATAATTGTAATTACATTATGTCATTTGTATAGATTCCTGTCTCTCTAACATGTGCATGGTCAAAAGGAAGTGGAGGATATTTTTATGCAAAATAGTTATAAGATTATCCCCATGGCTTTAAACTTCAATAGGGGAGCCCAAACCTTTTGGACCATGGGCCAGTTATGTGGTTGAGCATGGCGGTCACATGGTTCCTTCCACCCAGAAGTGGAAGTAAAAGACTCATGCACGGACACACAACACACCTGCACCTGCACATAACACTGCCGTAAATGACCCATGTTTACAACAGCTGTGGGTCATTTACAGCAGCATTATGTGCATGTGTGGGTGCATTATGCGCAAGTTCATGCATGTTTTACTTCCATTTCTGGAAAGACAAGGGCAGCACAGACCAGATTAATTGGTCCCAAGGGCCATAGTTTGGGTGCCCCTGGACTAGAACATGTTGTTTCTTGTTTGGTTTTTTTTTAACAGCAATAGTTTCCCCTCAGATAGCTTTGGGGGCCAGGGCCATTTTGCTCTTCTTGCACTACATGGCACTTCCCAGTGTGGTGCAGTGAGGACCCACATGAAATGGTGTCATGTTCTACGTCCAGCTCATAAGCTGCCAGTTGAGAAGCCCTGGAATAGAAGAGAGTTCTCATGTGGGATGGCAATACTTTCTTAGTGCAATTCACATAAAATTATGCACGAACCTTTAAGTACCAGAAAGCTAGAATAGTCTGTTGAATGGCTAGTTAGTCCTCCCTTGCTTACTGTTTCTCTGTGTGTACTTGATGTACACACAAAGAACAGAATGAAATTTTAAAAGGAGAAGTGCAAAGTTCTAACCAAGAGAAAAATGAAATGTACAGTTACAAGATGGGGAATAATTGGTTTAATAATACGATGAGCAAAAAGAAGATCTTGGATTTGTTGCTGATCACAAGCTCAATATGAGTCAACAGTGCAATGTGGCTGCAATAAAAAGGCAAATGCTATTTTAGGCTACATTGACAGAAACATTGTCTCCAAACCCCCTTGAGGTATTACTTCTCCTCTATTTGGCACTAGTTAGCTCTCATCTGGAGTACTGTGACACTACATTTTTAAGAAAGATGCTAACAAACTGGAAAAGTGCTATCGAATCCACCTCAGTTTTCATTTCTCGAGGCTAAACATACCCAGTTCTTTTAGTCTTTTCCCATAGGCCTTGCTTTCCAGTCCTCTGATCATCCCTGTTGCCCTTCTCTGAACTTGTTCCAGTTTGTTCGCATCCTTCTTAAAATGTGGTGTCCAGAATTGGATACAGAACTCCAGATAAGCCCTAACTAGTGCCAGTTAGATGAGGACTAGTAAGGTAAAGGTAAAGGTCACTCTTGCTTGAAAGCTAGTCATATCTGACTCTAGGGTTCAGTGCTCATCTCTGGCTATAGCCAAAGAGCCAGTGCTCTCTGCACCTGCAGATGTGTCCAGGAACATGTGGCAAGCATGCCTAGGCAATGGAGTGCACAGAATGCACTTTACCTTCCCACTGAAGTGGTCCCTATTTATATACTTGCAATTTCTTGCTTTCAAACTGCTAGGATGGCATGAACTGGGGCAGAGACGAGAGCTCACTCTGTCGTGCTCACTCAGGTCTCAAACTGCTGACCTGCTGACTTTCCAATGTTTTACTCTGTGAGTGATACATATTAGGAAAAATTGTTCTGATTTTGGTGATTTTTGGGTTTCACCATACAAACCCTCTATGGAGACATCTTCATACAACAGCAAGTTTTCCCAGCATCCATAAAAAAAACAAGACACTGTTTTTAGTTTTCCCATTGTTCCTTCAGACAGTTTCTTTATTGTGGTCAGTAACTAACAATCTCCCTATATATTTTTGCCTGTTTTTCTACACGGGAGACTAAAGTATATGGTGCAGCTTCATATTCTTTCCAATGAACTCTATAAAACAAAGCTATGTAGAAATTGTAATAGCCTTGTGCAGTTTGACCTCAAAACTTCTGAGAAATCCCATGAGAGTTCCTGAGGAAAATACTGGCACAAAGGAGAGATCTCTCCCATTTTCTTCTTGCTCAGAGTGAAATAATGTATGTTTCACTTCCCTAGTTTCAATGATTGATTAGCTGCCCTCTTTTCTAGTACCAAATTATCCATTCAGTTGCCTTCTTCCAGTTCTTGAATTCGGGGAAAGTTACTATGTATCTCATGTCTTATCTGAGCTCTCTTAGACCCATCCCTGCCTTAACATTTCTATTTTTCCCCTCCCCTTCTTTTCTTTCAATCTGTCATCCTTTTACATCATCAAAGCCCCAAAAGCTTTTGAAAGACACATATGCATTTCTCGGCAAGTGGATAATGATCCATCCATCACTAAAATGGCCTGTGCTTGATCAGGAAGAAGTACAGGCAGGTAAAATCAGGTGTCGATGGTCTGGACTTCATTTGGCTTCTGTCTGGGTTTTCAGTTGATTTTCACAGTGACAATGTGCTGTGCTGTATTGTACATTGGGTGTCTTCAGACAGCTACATCCCACCATTTCAGAGTGAACAATAGGTAATTTTCAGAAAGGTTATTGCACATAGTTCTGATGGTAATAAGCTTCTCCCTTCTACAAGAAAATTAATATAACATAACCATTTTGAAATGGCATTGGGGGGGGGGGGGGGATGAGCCTGGGTTATCATAACCTGAAAGAAATGATTAAAAGTTCCTGTCACATTTTCTGCTTTTATGGAGAGGAGGTGGGGGTGGGGGAGTTGAGAAGGACTCATTTCATAATAGATTTTGAGTAATACTTCCCTTAATTTGGGAAGAGCTAGAGCTCAATTGCTGATGTAATCTTGTTAAGCTGCTGACCTGTACTTCATTTCAGAGATAAAGGGCAGTTCTTCCCCTCCTCCTCCTCCTTTCTTTGTCACTCGATTACTTGACTTAAGAAATGACCTCTGAACCCCTTTGGCCCAAAATGATTTCCTAACATTTCGGCTTTGCCTCTTGCTAGGAAAAAGCAACTGGACTGCCAGTGGTTCTGATATAATATTAATTTATTAATGACATGCAAATGAGGCCATGTGGAAAAAGACAGAGACAGATGGCTTCTCTCCTTATCTCTCCTCTTGAGTCAGGAAATGCAGTCAGAAGGCAGGACATGAAATGCCCTTTAAGTGGTGGCAAGTTTGAAACTAGCTTAAAGGATGTTGAAGTTGTCTGAGGCATTCGGTCACTGACAGACTTAATGATGGAGAAAGACCAGGTGTGCAGAATTGGAGTGAAAGGTAACTCCCCCTATTGTCATCTAAAAAAAAAAAACCCCTTCAAAAACATGCAGCTATTTTAATTTCTTTTCTTCTCCAAGCAAGGAAAACAAGAATGAGAAGTGTTTCCTCTGATTCCAGGGTTAAGCCAACATTGCACACATTTTTAGCTCAATGTGGAGCAGATCTAAAGATCTGTTCATCAGTATGTATAGAAACACTTGATTTCAGTGGATCTTTTCCATTTTGAGCCAAAATTGGATTTAACCCCTAGAAGCACAAGCGTATTCTTGAGTGAACTCTATAGCAGAGTGGATGAACCTTCGGCACTGGTTCCCATCAATCAGGCCATATTTGAGATGCATTTGCAGCAGAAGTCAGTCAACATCTGGAAAATTAAGAGTGATACTAAGAATTGGAAACAAAACAATGGACTATTTGTCTGGCTAGAATGATTCAGCTTGGATTGTATGCACATTATGTTTCAAGTTTGTCCAGTCAATTTGGATCTCATATCCACTGTTCTCTGGATTAAATAAAGTTGCCATTCCCAATTATAATTGATGTCTTGAATCAGTGGGTCTCCCCTAAGTATTAACTTACTAGTGTTTCATTGATTCAATGGCCAGAATCCTATTGCTTAATGTGTTCATGTCAGAGCCATCAAGCAAATGTGGGAAGTATTTCTTGGAATGTCTGCTGTGTGTTAAATTCTCCCCTCATCGTACAATCAATTGTGTAACCTGTTGGTTGGTTGGTTGGTTGGTTGGTTGGTTGGTTGGTTGGTTGGTTGGTTGGTTGGTTGGTTGGTTGGTTGGTTGGTTGGTTGGTTGGTTGGTTGGTTGGTTGGTTAGTTAGTTAGTTAGTTAGTTAGTTAGTTAGTTAGTTAGTTAGTTAGTTAGTTAGTTGGTTGGTTGGTTGGTTGGTTGGTTGGTTGGTTGGTTGGTTGGTTGGTTGGTTGGTTGGTTGATTTGGTCTGTCAGTTAGTCAGTCTCATTTGTGGGTCACCTCCGACCTGGTGAGAGGACTCAAGGCGGCTCACAATGTTAAAGCAAGAAAATTAAAAACACAAGAAATAACACATTGAAAACAATTAATATATAAGAGCTCAGTGGCTCAGGTTGGGAGTTCAAATCCCCGCTGTGCCTCCCATGACAAGAAACAAATGTGCTGTCACAGGGTGCCCCCGATAGGAAGGAAATGGTAAACCACTTCTGAGTATTTTCTACCTAGAAAACCCTGGAAAGGGCTGCCATAAGTCAGGTATGTCTTGAGGGCATGCAGTTATTACCATTTGTAATAATTCAAAATACATCAAATGATTAAAAACATGAAAGCTTTTTAAACAACTAAGCAACCTCAAGAAGCTAAAATGCAGCATGGGGGGGATATGTTTAAAAGTTAAAAGCCTGTGATTAAGGTTTTTCCCAAAAGGATTTTGGTAAATGGCTTCCATCTCCATAATGGGGCAATCATGGCTAAGTGTGTTCCTGGAGTTGCTAACTTACTGTTGAGAGGAGAGAAAGCAAAGGCTGGTGGAACAACAGAAATGAAGTAAAACAGTTGGAACCTCTAAGAGAAGTAGAAAATTTATCCCAGGAGAATTTGGACCATTCTCACCCAGAGAGAAGAGCAATTCCATATGAAAAGAATCTCAAAGGGGAAGAAATTTGGGATAAATTCCCATTGAGAGATTCTTGTCCCTACCCTTCTAATGAGTTGGCTGAGGAAGGTGTCTGCATAACTCCTCTTTCATGGTACAGTCATCACTAAGGTAAATTGAACCCTCCACTCAGTGGTTAATAAGCTCACCTTGTTAGCTGGAATGCCAGCAAGTCAGCAGTTTGAGACCCGGGTATTGCATGACGGATTGAGTGCCTGTCTCTGTCCCAGCTCCTGCCAACCTAGCAAATCGAAAGCAAGAAATTGCAAGGAGATAAATAGGGACCACTTCATGTCTTGGGGACATGAAAGGAGCCTCATTCAGGTGTCCTCTGAGCAGAGTTTCTCCAGCAAAAATCCTCTTCAGTTCTGTAAAATTTAATTTAATTTAATTTAATTTAATTTAATTTAATTTAATTTAATTTAATTCTTGCATTTGTATGCCGCCCATTCAAATGGCGGCATAGTTTGGAAATAATGTTTCTGTGGATATACTGTGTTCTTCCTTCCTGCTTTAATCATTGTCATTTTAGACACACATGAAGGTCTGCAATTCCTGCTTGGAGGACAGGTAGCAGCAGGCATAAATCTGTTTTACGGACAGACCACTGTTTCTAATCTAGGTGTGATCAACAAGAATTGAATGGTACTATTTTCAACCTGTCAGGACTCCACACAGGTAGAGTGATCCTTAAGTGCTTGAAATAAGTCCTCAAGGATTTGGCAAGGAGGTTATAGGGGTTTTTAGAGAACAAAAATACTGTATAATTTGTAGATATATACCTAATGGTGTGTAGTGGACTGATAGACTAGGATGAGAGAGATTTGGGTTGAATCCCTGCTCAGTCAAAGAATCTCGTGCATTGGGGTGGGATTAAAGTGGTAAAACCACTGCTTAAATATTGTTTTAAAAGCCCAATTAAGGTCTTTGTAAGTCAGTTCTGACTTGATAGCATGTAACACACACCTAGTTTTCAGCACTGAATGGGTCGGCAATCAATATATTTAGACCCAGGGCCCTCAACCTTTTAAGGGGCTGGATTATGCCCCCTCAGATTGTTGGTGGGCCAGATAGGTTCTACCACCACAACCTTTGGTGGTGGTGGCAGGACCACCCCTGAGCCACCCACCACTCCACCCACACCACTTCCCTGCTTACCGACCTGGAGGAGCTGCATGGCACCAAATCATCCAGCCTGTGACCTCGCTCCAGCTGCCACTTCTGCCACCACCTCTGCCGCCTCAATCCTTGTCTCCTCCACTTGGCTTGGCATGTCCCTAATGACACTCCATTTCCATAGCAGGGTGGATATTGTAAGCCTTATAACATCCGCCCTGCTATGGAGAATTGTTAGGGACACAACAAGTGGAGGAGACAAGGACTGAGGCAGCGACAGAAGTGGCAGCTGGAGCGAGGTCACAAGCTGGGGGGTTTGATGCTGTGGGCCAGATCCAGCCCATGGGCCATAGGTTAAGAACCCCTGATTTCGACAATGCAACTCACTTCCTTTGAATGCTCATCAGTTCTCTCCTTTACATCCTAAGTATTGTCTGTAGTTACAACCCATGAGATGCCTGGGTCTTTTTCATCCCTACCTGGCTGAACTCATAGCCCTCTGTGAATCAAGTGCTCAAAAGTATTAAGCTTGAGCTTGTCATGAAATAGATACTTGAAACATGCCGCAATCCTTATACAGACAGAGAAAGCATCATCCCCCTTTAATGAAGCACATGCCTTCAGCTGCCGTGGATCAAAACTGTTGTGTACAATCAAGGTATGAGATAAACAGCTGTAGCATGAGATAAAGACAGGACTAGAAGTTATTTTTTTCACCATAATTTATCCTGTGAGCAGAAAGCTTTAGGTACAGTTCAGATTGCAGTTTCTGAATCATAGAATCACAGAACTATGGAGTTTGGAGAGGTTCTTGTGGTCATCTACTCTAACTAAAGGGCTTAGTGGTTAAGGTTAGGTGCTGAGCTTGATGACTGGGCCCACAACAGCAGCCTAAGGGAGAAGTTACCATGGCCTAGCAGGTGGTTGAGAACATCACCCCCTCCTCTGGGCCCACAACAATGGCCTGAGGGAGAAGATCCCATGGCCAGCCAGGCAGCTGTGGACCTTGCCCCCTCTGGGCCTACAACAACGACCTGAGGGAGTTAGTCTGTGTTCTGCTTTGGTTGTTTTGTGAGGTTGTATTTTATAATTTTTACTGTACGGTTGCTGTTTTGACTGTAAGCCGCCCTGAGTTGCCTCGGCGAGTGGGTGGCAATATAAATCTAAATAAATAAATAAATAAATAAATAAGGTTGGCAGGTCAGTAGTTTGAGTCCCAAGTGCTGAATAATGGAGCGAATGCCTGCCATCTATCACAGCTTCTGCCAACCTAGCAGTTTGTAAGCAAAACATTGCAAGTAGATAAATGAGTACCACTTTGGTGGGAAAGGCACCAATAGCATTCCATGCACTCTGGCATCTGGTTGTACCTGCCATGTGACCACAGAAGCATCAGCAGTTGTAGACAATGCTGGCTCTTTGGCTATAAACAGAAATGAGCAATAACACACACACACACCGCCCCCGAGCAGGGGTTCTCAAGCTACAGGCAATGGACTCAGTGTGGCTAACAACAATATCAATCCAAATGAGTCATCGTAAATGCATTTACTACAGCCACAGATGCCTTTTACGGCAGCGTTTACAGCAGAGGGAACCATCAGTCTCTCCCGCTCAGCTGTGTGAGGGGACGTGGTCCAGCCCATGGCTGAAAAAGGTTGAGAACCCCTACCTTAGGGTCAGACACAACTGGCTTTCGAGGGAGACCTTTACCATTACTCTAACTGAGCAACAGTGCAGGAAATCTATAGCTGATTCATGTTGATCCAATTGACTATGCAACGAAGGACAGCAGATCATTTACTGGGTTAACCTATTCCACTCTTGAACAACTGTCATGATTAGAAAGTTCAACTTGTTTTCTTGTGCTGTGAATCCAGTGGTTCAGATCGTACTCCTTCATGTAGCAGAAAATGAGCCTGCTTGATCTTCCAACATAAGAAACTTGTTTGAATGACAACTTATTTCTGTATTTTAAAGCACCATAGGATATATATTGAGGGTCACCCTTGTTCCACAGTCGCCTGCTTGATGTATCTTCCCTAGAGAGAGCCCTTAACCTCCACTTCGTTTTCCATTCAGTGCAAGGAAAGACGTTATTGTCACAGACTTCCTAATTCTCTGCATATTTTTTGCAGCTATGTGGTGTTTTTAAATAGTTTTGGTCCGTGTTGTATTTTTAGATGAATGCTTAATATATTTTAGTACCTGGTGTTTTAAGCTGATCACCTTTTTGTGTTGTTTTCTGGATCCGTCCATTAGGACATCAGGATTTTATCTGCTTTATGGTAGGATGCTCTAAAAATAATTTACTACGAGTGGCTAATACTTTCTAGAAATAATTTAATAAATATTCTGTTCTTGCCAAGGGAAAGCAAGTGTGTAAATCCTTGCTTCTGCTGCTATTGCATATGGGAAAAAGAAATGCCAGTTTTTTTCCTCTTTGTAAGCAAGATGGTAATTGCTTTGATCAGTCTTGAGGTTAATGTATACATTTTTATGAATGATTTCCTGGGGTCTTGCTTTTATACGGGATGTGAGAAATCTCATGGGACCTAATGAATTTTCAACACATTGCCTTGACATAACTTCTTTTCCCCAACTTCAGAAAAACTGTGTCTCCCATCTTTAAAAATCCTCTTGATTGATCAATTGATTAATTAATTAATTATATTTATACCCCACCCATCTAGGAGATTTCCCTACTCTTAAAACCAATTGGCCAGATTAAACTCAGTTCTTCTTTTTCTTCTTTCATGTCCCAATCATACCCTGGATGGCCAAAATGAAGCCACTTTCTTGGTTTTGCCGTTGCCCAAACCCAAGTCCTCATTGGTGCATACCTCTGGCAGCCAACAAGAGACCAGTAAATGCTCAAGTGTTATTTTCATTCCTGCATTGATTGAGGTTAGATGTGCAATGAAATTGTATAAACTTATTTAAAAAGACAAGAAGAACCCATCCAATGCTTGTAAGTTTTTCAATTCACACAAAAGGACACCACTTAACTGGAGTTTGTACAATGATATTTTGCAGAAATGTTAGAAAAAAACACCTCCAAACGAAGGTAATATCACTATCTCACAGTCAGAGGGTTGGGTTTTTTTTCACTTTCCCATATACTGTGCACAAATAATAATTCAAGAGTTACATCCTTATATTAATGCAAAAATTGATTTTGTAGTGGGAGGCTTCAATTCTTCACTCCTTCACACCCGTTCCTGTAGTACAGTTCAAGGGTGTGTGGAACTATCAGAGGGATTTACTTGAAGACATCACAAAACACAGGCTCAGATCTTGAAATTGGTTGCCTTTCATTTCTGCGACTGAATTTCCTTGTGACTTTTAAATGACCATCCTGTGTTTGTTTTGATTGACAAATATGAATAGAAAGTCAACAAAAGAAAGAATTATAGGTACCCTATATGTCACAGTTACTCATAAAGGAAGGTAATGAAGAGAAAAAGAAGGAATGTCTTGTGAAGTCTTCTTTCTTCCCTCTTTTCTCTCTATAAAGTGAGAGGTGAAGTTGTTAGAAGGAGAGTAACAGCAGTACAAGTCTACGTGAAAGAAATAAATTATAATGAGATGCTTCCATTGCACATGCTTGGCAGCTACAACACAATGAGCTGACTCTTAAATTAGCAATGTTAGTTTCTCTGTACTGCCAATCCTCTTGATTTGTCTCTTGGTGATTTGAAACTAGAGAAAACCTCTCCAATTTATAAGGAGGCGTGTATGTGAGAGAGGGGAAGCTGTTTTTAAACATTGTTCACAATGGGAACGAAGCCAACCTCTACTCAGCATCCAGAGGTAATATCAATATTTCTTGCATAAAGCAAGTCAATTGGGAACACAAGGGGACACAAGTAGAGAAGAAGTACGCACTGTTTCTTTTGTGGTTTCAGAAACTGAAAAAGATGCTAGGCAGCACCCATTGCAAACAAGATGTAAAAGTACTTCTCTAACAAAGTAATCCTTGATTAAAAGCAAGAAAGAAAAGGAAAAAAGCAATCCGGTGTATAATCCAAAAAGCTACGGTAGATGAAATCTTTATTAGCCACTAAAACCTAAGTAGGGGAGGAAACCTTAGAGGGGAGGAAACATCTCCTTGAAATCATGACCCTTAAAAATTCCTGGCCCTGATATGGAGATTTCATTCTGCATTCCCCATCCCAGTTCTCTAATGCCCAGCCAGGTAAACATGCCTGCATGATATGAAAGGTAAACGTAAAGGTCTCCCTTGCTTAAAAGCCAGTCATATCCGACTCTAGAGTGTGGTGCTCATCTCTGTTTACACCCAAAGCACCAGAGCTGTCTGCATCTGCAGATGTTTCCGTGGTCACGTCGCAAGAAGTCTAGATGCCAGAGTGCATGGGACACTGTTACCTTTCATGCCAAAGTGGTACCTATTTATCCACCTGCAACTCCTTGCTTTCAAACTGCTGGGTTGGCAGGAGCTGGGGCAGATGATGGGGGCTCACTCTGTCATACAGCACTCAGGTCTCGACATATTGATCAGCTGACCTTCCGGTCATCAAGCTCAGAGTCTTAATGTAGCTTACACCCTATGAAAACAGTGAGGAAGGAGGAAACCTAGGTTTCACACCACCGATGCCTCTGTTTCCCTTGTCTTGCAAATCTTTTTTTTTCATTCCACAATGATCCTTGGAGAAAAAGTACACTAGGAGAGGGTCAAAAATTGCAATGGGCCTTCCCCTCACTTGCTCTTAGTGAAGATCTGGGGCCAAATGTAGAATTGTCAAGTAGCATAGGAAGGTAAGGTCATTTTTTTCAATTTAATGCAAGAGGACACAATAAGGTTGTGTTGAGGTGGCATTGCAAGAGATCGCTGGTTGAGCGTGCATGGAATAATTGCTGAATGCATGGCTGACCAATTGTATGTGGTGAAGAAGTAGTAGGAGGAATCCAATCCTCTTTCTTTGCTTCTTGGGAAACACTCTGTTCTGTGTTCAGGGGATGGAGGAGGTCTGTTGTGGCCCTCACTCTTCTTCTTACAACTTTCCAATCTACAAATAATGAAAGAAAGTGTAGATTGCACACGGTCTTCTTTTTTTAGCCAGAAGATTTACAATTTTTTAAGCAGTAAAATACAGCAACACTCACCTGCAGAGCTGTGGTGGGGATGGCTTTCAGATACAATTCTTCATCCATTCTCTTACTTGAACCCAAGCATACTGAACCCTGCTAGTTTCTCAACCATTACAAAGACTACACAGTTTACACCATGTACTCTTTATTTTGTGCCTGAGGCTGTGTGTGAGCCGGAGTTGGCTTAAAATAAGTGGCTCTTCTGCTTATTTTTCATCTGTTGTTTCCACTTCTGCTTTTTCTGGAAGGAAAGAACATTTTAGGGGAGAGGAGACTCCACATATATTCCACAGTATGCAGCCTCCAATGAATGACTCATTGGCATCTCACGGCAGGTTCACATACATGTGCGTTAATCAAAAATGTGTGCCAATCGCATGCCTATTGGGTGTCTTGTGAGATTTAATGCTCTATTAGGCTACAGGTGGGTGGTGTCAGCCTCCTGATGCTTCAAGAAAAAGGATAAGGGTCTGTGCTGGTTCAGTGGTTAAGAAGCTCACCTTGCTAGCTGGAAGGCTGGCAAGCCAGCACTTTGAGACCCAGGTACTGCATGATGGATTGAGTGCCCATCTCTGTCCTAGTTCATACCAACCTAGCAGAGGGGGTGAACAGAAGACTATATGGGGCCAAGAGCATCTTTATATGAGGCTGTGGAATACTTCTTCTTCATTGCTGTATCTGATTCTGAATATTGGCTACCATCATGGCAATCAGCCATGAAGATTCTCCTGGGAACAATATAATGCAACGGCCTTCCATTTGCCTTTTGCATTGCAGTGTGACACATGTACCACTGATCCAGTTCTGGTCCGGAGCCCTTTTGGCACACAAAGTCCTCCTCAGCCCCAAGCCAGTATTGGTGAAGCTGCTGCCCTACATCAAGATGGATTCAAGTGGGATTTAATCCAATTGGGGACCATCACCCTTCCCTGTGGATTTTGGCACCCAAGGGCATTAGTTCTTAGTGTTGTCAGGTTAGTAACCACCGCCTGATGGTCAGTGTTTAGTTACTGGAAGTAGGGCCTATTCTATTACCATAACATGATAACCTGGCCAGAATAGTGTGGAATACTGGAGAGTAGCAAGTAAGTGTCTGTGTGATTTTTGATTGCCATGACATATTTATTTATTTATTTATTTTATTAAATTTATATTCCGCCCTAGTCACACAGGTGACTCAGGGCGGATCACAACCAACATACAATAAACAGTTAAAAACTCGGGAAAAGAAACACAAATTAAGAGATTAAAAACCATTTAAAACAACCTCTCATTCCTTTAACTAAAGGAATAAGTGGGATAAGAGGGATAAGAGGGTAAGTGTAAGATGTTAAATAAGTCAGTGGGGAGGGGTCAATGAACCATCATAACCCCACACCAGCCAAGTTTTCAGACCCTTCCTGAAAGCCAATAGCTCCGTCTGGAGGCGCAACTCCGAAGGCAGGTGGTTCCACAGAGTCGGGGCAAACAAGGAGAAGGCACTCTTTTTAGATGCAGTCTCTCAAGTATCCTGGCCCACTACCATGTAGGGCTTTAAAGGTAATGACCAGCACCTTGAATTGCACCCGGAGGCAAACTGGTAACCAGTTCAGCTCCCAAAGCAGTGGGGATGCATGAGAGTAACGCCCACATCCCAACACCACCCAGAGAGAGACAGAAGCATCCCTAGCACCACCAGAAGAGGTAGAAAATTATATCTCATACACTCTATTGCAGGAAAGGGGGTATGTTTGGAACTGGATGATAAAGCACAGGGCAGCTTTGCTACAGCTGATGCCTCACTTCCTCTGTTGCTCATTTTTCCAGCCCATTGGAAAAGGTATTGGTCCCCTTTGGTTGCCTAGCAACAGAGGGACATGCTTCAGGACTGCTGTTGCATGTACACTTTTGAGGAAAGAGACCTTAAGCATCCAAGTGGACTGCTACATGAGAATAGAAGTCTATCGTGTCTCAGGGGCAAGGAAGGTGCTTCGTAAAAACCTTACAGGCCAACCATTGGACTGGTGGCCTTCCCTGCTGTGGCCTCCTTGTTGTGATAACCAATCTCTGAACGTGTCACAAAATACTTTTCAAGACTTATGACAGCCTATGAAGGTACCTTGTTTGTTGTTGTTGTTGTCGTGGTGGTGGTATGTGCTTGAAAGCCACTCGCATCTGACTCTAGGGTTCAGTGCTCATCTCTGTTTATAGCCAAAGCGCCAGTTCTGTCTTCATCTGCAAACTTTTCCATGGACATGCGGCAGGCATGTGTAGTGTTCACAGAACACTGTTTACCTTCCCACCAAAGTGGTCCCTATTTATCTACTTGCAATTTCTTGCTTTCAAACTGCTAGGTTGGCAGGAGCTGGGACAAAGACAGGAGCTCATTCTATCATACAGTTCCGAGGAATCAAACTCCGACCTTCCAGTCAGCAAGTTCAGCATCTTAACCACATGAGCCACTGCAGTCACTGCAGTTTCCATTGTTGAGTGGCAATTTGAACCCAGTTCCCCTGAGTCTGCCCATCTTTTAGAGGCAGCATACAGGGGGTGTAACTGATATGTGGGTAATGAGGATTAAAAGGACAGCCAAGTCTAGTGCAAGTGGAAATGTTGTGCAAGACTACTATTTGATGTTGGACCATTATCAGATTTTGAAACAAACTTTAATATCTTAAAGTTTTCCAAGAACTGGATTGCACTATTCAGAGAAATGCAGAATCCAGAAGAAAAGCTAAGTCCATGATTTCTCATCAGTTTAAGAAGAGCCACTCATGTCAGTATATGCTGGAATGAACAAGGATTTCATTTCTGAAGGATTTATAGGATGTAAGTTAATATATTTCCCTGTGGGAAGTAAGGAATCTAAGAAAATGGACACCAAAATATGACATCAAAATTTGAAATGGGGTGGGGTGGGATCTGATTCCAAGGGGATAGTCCAGTTCTCATATCTAATTCACTTTGAGACTAAGATTTTCCATATATAATTCCAAGCATTCTAGCAACTGGAAGGGTCTGTGTGTCATATTTCTTCATCTTGGAGACTTTTCCATGGCTAGAAATTGATGAACATGTTATAACATCGCTCTCATTGCATTATTAATCAAAACGCAAAAACCTAGACATGTTAGTGATTCTTAAATATACAAAGTTCCAAATGTAAGCCAGCTTTCTTTCAAGCTGCTCATTAAGTATCGTTTTGCAGCAAAATCAGACTTCATCAACATGCTGTAAATAAACTTCATTTCTACCAGGCTTTCTTCAATGTGTAATGAGTCTTTAGCTTAGGGACCAAAGACCCCAGACACAGCAAAATTAGCAGTATTGTCTGTGATGATGTGAAACATCTTCTCAAATTGCCCAATACTAAGACGGCAACTTAGAACTTTCATTAAAAGTATCCTAAATCAGAGAGATTGGGTCTCCAATTATTTCTATTTTGGTGAGAGTCTGGGTCCTGAAAGGTTTTGTTAATGTGGCAAAGAACAGATATGAGTGACACTTCCTTGCTTAAAATGAGTGGCTTAGCAATTTGACTGAACCAGGAATGGTTCCCAGTTTACTTGTACCCTATGTTTTACAGGGTGAGTAATAATTGTTAAGAGACTGCGGTGGCTCAAATAGTTAAGCTGCTGAACTTGACTTTGGCAGGTCAGCAGTTCAAGACCTGAGTACTCCTCGATGGAATGAGCTTCTCTCTCTCTCATAGCTCCTGCCTACCTACCAGTTCGAAAGCAAGAAATTACAAGTAGATAAATAGGAACCACTTCGGAAGTTAATTTTGGGAAGGTAAACAGCGTTCTGTGTACTCCAGTGTCTAGTGAAGCCCACCACATGTCCATGGTAATGCCTACACACAGAGACAGTGCTGGCTCTTTGGCTGTAAACAGAGATGAGCACTGAACCCTAGAGTTGGATACGACTGGCTTTTGAGCAATGACAAACTTTATCTTTACCTAATAATTGTTAAAGTGATGGAATCAAAGTAAGCCAACTAGTAATGTTTAATCTTTAATGGAGTCCTTTTAATCAAGTATCTCCTTGATGAAGTCATTTCCAGGTGCATTTTGGTAGTCGCCATAGCTGAACCAATAGCATTTGTGTAAAATCTGTTGGGTGAATTTGCTAAGTTTGCAACATTTTCATAATTTCTTTTAAAAATGTGACAGATAGAAATGAAAAAAATAATAATTAGATGTGCAAGAAAGCAATACTGACAAATTCATCTGTGCCAGTGAACAGTTCCTCCCTCCTTATTTGTTATTCCTATTTCACATATTTATAAAAGCTCTATAACCAGATGTGTATGTCATTTTTTAAAATCACCCTTCCGTTGAAAATGGGTTCTCCACCCACAGCTTCTATGCACTGCTTAAAAACTTGCACAGGGAGCATCTGTTTCTGAATCTTTTACACTGAAAATCAATTTGAATGTGAGAAGCCTTCTTTTCAATTCCCATAGCTGGGAGGTCACCCTTTTCTACCTTTTGGTCTTCTAGCTCCTTCCTCTGGGATGACTCACAAGATTTGCATGATTCTGACATTTGGGGAAAAGATGTCTTTAGGCAAGAGCTTCAAAAAGATGGACTCCTCTTTCATTTTTGCAGTGAAGTGATTTCTTGATGCATTTTACAGACTTTCAAGCTCCCCTGAGTGGGTCTTGGAGTCAACCTTTTAAAGCATGTATTGTTTCTGGTCCCTGTTTAGAAACGCACAAAACCTGATGTCCACAGCAGGCAATGCTAACACCAGTGGAGAAGGGAACAAAGGAAATCTCTTGAAATAAGTGGCTAATTAATTGTATTCTTGATTTTAATAGCATACTGCCTCTCTTGGCAGATGTGTATGTCTTCAACCCCCTGTGGTTTGCAGATTGACTTTATGGAGGAGAAAGGGTGGAAAAATAACTTGCCATAGTCTTAGGAGTGATTATGGAGACTATAATGATTATGGGGGTAATTATCACCATTGTTCTAATAGGTCAAACTTGGATCAATGTTTCCCACTGGGAGTAGGTAAGATTGTCACCGCTACCCTCTTCTCTCTCCAAAAGTGTGGTTGTGTCTTAGAGAGTAATGAGAAAGTTCTCTGCTTGCCAATCCAGTTAATCCTTTTTTCCATACTATGATCTCCTAACTGTTATGGCTTCAAGCTTCAAGCCTTTCTGGAAATAAACAGCTGGAGCCCCTCTTCAAATAAGAAACTGAAGTTCAAACTGAAGAAGAGATGGCTTCTCATCTAACTTTTATCTGATATTCTTTCATACCCAGGTCAAACTTTAAGCTCCCAAAATGAAGCCACCTTTTTGGCTTTGTCATTGGCCAAAATTAACTCTTCCCCAGTACATGTTTCCAGCAGTAATCAGCAGATTAGCAGATCAGTAGATGATTTGGATTCTGTATCTCTCCACATTTGCACAGTATGTTGTTCTCCATCAGTAGCTTGAGCATGTTGGTCTTATGTTTGTCGAGTGAATTCCTTTCTCCACCTTCTAATTTGATTTTGCTCTTGTGAGCCCTCAAGAATGTTTGTTCTTGCCATAAAACTCTTTCTGGATCTAAGCCAGCGGATTTGAGGCACATCTCCATTCAGAGGATGTTGAGGGTATTTCTCTTGCTTAGTTCATTTGATGTCTGCTCCTGCTTCTCTCCTTATATTAGGTATAGAAATACCAACAAGAAGTACCTCAGATCAAACCAAAGGCAACATCTTCTGCTTCTTGTCTTTGACAAATTAACTCTTGTCATGCTCATTTTAAGGCTCTCCACTCAAAATCATCATGGTGAGTTGTGCTAGTAAGGAGGAGAAATATAATAACCATCCCTTCTATTTCTGTTTTGCAGAGTCTGACTGGCTGTAATTGTTGGACACTGTCGACAAAGCACAGTGTCCAACAATTACACTGTTAATGGAGTAATATAACACACACTCTCTTTGAAAAAGGTCACCACGTTATTAACATAATTTGGTGTCTGCTGCTAATTCTCTCCTTATCTTAGGTGGAGCAAAACCAACAAGGGGGTATATCTTCTCAACTGGTGTAGGTTTGAGGCATCCTGTCACTATGTACATTGTTTCATTAACAGCAATATCAACTCGGCTCACACGTTTGGAAGCACTCCATACTGTAGCAGCATACTCTGCTGCAGAGATGTTCAGGGCCAAAGCTGATGTACAGAGTGTGAGTGGTTCAGTTCCTCATGTAGAGTTTCTCCATTTTTACCTAATCAGTGGCTCAAGTGGCTAAGATTCTGACTGGAAGGTGGGAGGTCAGCAGTTTGATTCCCGAGTGCTACATGACAGTTTGAGTGCCCATCTCTGTCCCAGCTCCTGCCAACCTAGCAGTTTGAATGCAAGAAATTGGAAGTAGATAAATAGGGACCACTTTGGTATGAATGTAAACCTAGTTCCGTGCACTCCTGTGTCTAGCCACGTCAGCCACATGATCACGGAAATGTCTGCAGAAGCAGACACTGCTGGCTCTTCAGCTTTGAAACAGAGATGAGCACTGAACCCTATAATTGGATATGACTGGCTTTTGAGCAAGGAAAACCCTTTACCTTTACTTCTACAAACAAGAAGGATATTTAAGTTGAGCAGCAGGACAGTAGAAATTGGCCAGTGTTCTATTGCCCCAGTATTTCATTTGCAACCACTGCAACTATCAAATTTGCAACTGTCAAACCATGTTTATGGCTGTGTTTCTGCCCATGAAGAAGTCATTTTTCAAAAGCAGTGTTTCATATGATCCCAAATATCTCTTTCTCTCTCTCATCTCCCTCTTTTATTATTTTATGCTATTCAACAGCAGTTGGGGTAAACTGGAGTGAATAAGCACTAGAGATCATTGATAGATTTTGAGCTCCCATGTATTTTGACATCCCAGAAGAAATGACCTAGAGATGGCAGAAGAAACAATTGGAATAAAAGCAGAGAGAAGCCATGCACATTCATTTTATTTTAAGGAGAATTACCTCAAACCAATCTATTCCCCCAGGACTTCCGGTTGTGTACAAATCCATTCAAGAGACTGAAAATATGTCCTGAAGGTACCTTAGTTTTTTGATCAAGTCTCACTCTCTTCAGTCATGGCAGATTGCTTTGAAGGTTCTGATTATGGGAAGTCTTGTAAATAAAGCTTTTTAAGCACCTCTTGAATGAAAGCAGGGTGGAGAGTAGCTCAAGTCCTGATTCTGCCCAGCTGCTCACTTTACTTAAATTAGGGGAAAGGATGTGATCTGTTCTTTGCTTTCCACCATAAGCAATTAACTGTAATACCAAGGAGTAAAAAAGAAGTTAAGTAAATGGCACTCCTGGTTAAACTCATAACTTTACAATTAACATTCACATCTAAAGCAAAGAACTGCAGAGCACTCTGGCTTAATATACTCCCCCCCCTCCCCTTTAAGTGATGCTTAAGGTCGCTTTTCACAGAGGGGAGGAGAAGAAGGAGAGGGTTAAAAATGACTAACACGGCCATTCCAGAAACCCTTACATACAATAAGTGGTAATTAGTTCTCCATACTATGAACCAGAAGGAACAATTTGAGGGTTTCTTTTTTTGACATACCTAATCTCTGTGCCTGGGGAACAGTGAGGAACATTTGCATTAAATTACTCTCTCATTTCCTATGCTCTCTCTGTCCCCTTCGCACAGATTTTGCTGCCAGCACTCTCAAGGTGGCACAAACCTCCACATCTTGCTGGTAATATAGCCATCTCCTGCTAGGCATGATGGTGGAGGCTGCCGTCAACTGTTGCATTTATTAATTTGCTTAAGAAGAATTGCCCTAGTGTAGTTGCTAGAAAGATGGGGGTATTCTTCTTCTCTAAGTGCTTTACCCAGTTCTGAATATTGGCTATCGTCATGGCGATCAGCCATGAATGTTGTCCTGGGAACAATATCATACAATGCTCTTCTATTTGCCTTCTACATCACAGCGTTATAGCAGTACCACTGATCCAGTTCTGGGAGTCACTTTTTGGTCCTGAGCCTTTTTGGCATACAAAGTCCTCCTCAGCCCCAGGCCAGTATTGATGTAGCTGCTGCCCTCCACCAAGATGGATCCAAATGGGGTTTAATCCACTTGGGGACCATCACCCTTCCCTATGGACTTTGCCACTCGAGGCCATTAGTCCTCAGGGTTAACCATCACCTGAGGATTGGTGCTGAGTCACTGGGAGTATGTCTATTATCATAGCAGGATAACCTGATTATAGTGAATTAACCACATAATTTTAATAGTGAAGCATACTGACTGATGTGTACTTCATGTTTTGACTCTTTCTCTGTGTGGCTCTCCTGTTGTAACTGTCAATTCTGGTATGGCACCAGGAGGGCATTTTCTAGTAGGTGGCTCAGCTGATCGGATTTCAGCCCTTGGTATATTTCTCACCGGAATGCTTAGCATGGAAGAGAGAGGATTTGACAACTCCATCGTGTTTGCAGAAATAATAACGGCTTAGAAAGTCAAGCTGACTTCACATATGAGGCCTAAAAAGGCATGCCTAGAGGGACTTACCTCTGTAAAATGACTTCCTCCTCCATGTCTAGGCCAGATGCGAAACTGCCAGAATGAAGGCACCTTTTGGTGAGTTCATTCTGCAGTTCTTTTCACCTGACCTAGTGTGAGAAAGATCAGCAGGCAACACAAAGCTGCTGTTACTAGGGTATGCCCGATTGGGGTTCAAAAATACCTACAGTTTCGAGGAGACTCTGTGTAACCCAGGAAATGACTTGAAAAGGATGAAGAATCAACAGAGGCCATTGTGAACTTAACATCTGAACACCTCTAGTAGCCAATAAGTACCAACGAAATATTGATGCTTCATAACTGTATACAGGTATCAAGGGAGAAAATGACAGTGAAGTGTTTTGATGTTGGTTGGAAGAGTTATGTCATTTTACATAATTGAAACCCTTTGTCCCTGCCTGAATACAACCTTTTAAAAATAAATTTACATCTCATCCAAGAGCCCTTTTTTGTTCTTCATGAGTCTGGCTTGAGAAGCTCTTCTTATCCTCATTACTTTAGATTGACCAACAGAGTTCCAAAGAGCTTCTGCTTTTCAACCCAACATTCTTCCAACATCTGGTGGATTAAAATGGCCAAAAAGCACAGTCTCTGCTCGAGTTCTTTAGAGCTTGCAAACTAAACACTTACTTACCCTTGGCTGTCTATAAGAAGTGTTCTGTGTATGCAAAGGATATTGTAAAGCACATAACCTTTCCAGCAAGAGTCAGTGCAGTTCTCAGCATATGATTCACTCTACAGTACTTCACCTCTGAAATCATCCAGCACATTAATATTCAACCCCCAGAGCTTCCTATCCTTGATCCTTTAAGCTCATTAATCCTCCTGGCCCATTCCACATTCCTACAAAGCATTGAACAGAAAATCCACATAAAGATGCCCACGGATGCAGGGATGGAATGTATGCAGTTCATTTATATCAAGTAAATCAGACAGTTTGGATTTGGCAATGCCTTATCTCTTTATCTGTTAGCTCCAATATTTCAGCAGTAGAGCAGATACTTTGCATGCTGAAAATCCAAAGTTTGGAAAAGTTACTCTTTTGGACTGTTGTTGCTGCCACTGCTGCCACTGTTGTGGAGCACTACACGCCTGGCTCCTCTGCAGCCCACACAAATCTACGCCCATTGTGTCAACAATTCCATCCATCCACCTCATCTTCTGACGCCCCCTTCTCCTTTTGCCTTCAATATTTCCCAGCATCCAGGCCTTCTCCATTGAGTCTTCTCTTCTCATTTGGTGGTCAAAGTACTTGAGCTTCAGCTTCAGTATTTTTCCCTCCTATGAGCAGTCAGGGTTGATTTCCTTCAGGATTGATTGATTTGATCTCCTTGCAGTCCAGGGGACTCTCAAGAGTCTCCTCCAGCACCACAGTTCAAAAGTGTCTATTCTTCTGCGCTTGGCCTTCCTTATGGTTGTCATTATCTTGGGGTTTTTTTTAATGTTGAGTTTCAGGGCAGCTTTTGCACTTTTGCTGGCTAGCATATTCTAAGAGTCATGGTCCCAATATTCTAGTTTTTATTTCCAACGTTCAGTATCTTCTGAACATGCTTAGTGCTCACCATACTGTTCCAAATGTTTGGTATGCCCAATTTTTAAGATACAGTTTGAGTGGACTGGTGTCTGTCTCACTTCTCTCACAACTACTCACAACTTGCAATTAGAGAAGTAAGGCAGCAGATGGTGATGCTAATGAAATCGCTACTACTCCACCAAAGAAAAGTGTGCAGAAGCCACATGCTTTTATGAAAGTGTGCTAGACATAACCTGTCCATCAACACACTGAAAAGGGGAAGGCAGCTATAGCAAAGTAGCTTCTCCATAGGTGTCAGAACAACATTTCCAGACCTCCTATGCTTCAGACAGCTGGGTTTCCATTTTCAATCTAATGATAAGGGAGTTTAGGCTAGCATGCTCATGCTGATAACCCATAGACTCCTTAAGAGGGTGGGGTTTAAAAATTCTTCTGTAATCTGTGCAGTGAAGCTTAAGGTCTTCTGCTTCATTCATGTCAGAAGCAATCTGTTACATGCTTATGGAGTGGAGGGATCAGCTAATGCTGTGCTATCATTGCCCAGGGAATGCCCAAATGTGTTCACAGTCTTTACATTCTTCCTTGGATGCCTAATATGCATGGTCACTGCTAACTTGCTACTTACACCTGCTGTGAATTAAATGGCTATGACAGCTTTTCCTCCAAATACTCTGCCAAATACTCTCTCACCATTTCATTTCCAATGTAGAGTAGCTAGAATATTGAATCCAATAGAGGACTGCAGTGGATCAGTGGTTAAGAAGCTTGCCTTGTTAGCTGGAAGGCTGGTAAGTTGGCAGTTCAAGACCCGAGTACTGCATAATGGATTGAGTGCCCGTCTCTGTTCCAGCTCTTGGGGACATGAAAGGAGCCTCATTTAGCTGCTTCCTGAGTGGAGTTTCATCTGTAAAAATCTTTTCAACCCAGAATAATTTCTGACACAAATTTATTATTATTGAATCCAATAATTAAGGGAATCTTGAACCAGGCTTGTTAAACCTGTATCTTACTGTATATCAGTCCTGTATTTTTACAGAAGCATGAAAAGAGAGAGAGAGAGAGAATGACTTCTTATTATGAAGTAATATCATTTTATTTTGATATCATACCAAAGTGAAATTATCAGTTCTGCAAAAAATTAAGGGTAAGCTTTTTCGAGAATATTATTGATTAGACATCACATTTATAATTTTCTCTCTCTATGTCCCCTTGTCCAGTTCCACTTTCTTGTCTGGAGGACACACTGTGAAAACCTCGGACTTAGCTGTCTGGTAATTTGTCTAGGTGGCATTGTGTTGGCACATTGTGTTTAAAGGGCTGATATGTTCATGCCTCTAAAAGGCTTTGCTTTGGAATGAACTTGTTGAACTTGACAAGAGCTGCGATTACACAGCTTTGGAAAGTACCGTACTGTACTATATGCTAATATCTTCTAACCTTTTAAAGATATTTAGGGCAAGTAGCTGACATTGCATTTTTATGGTAGTAAATTCCATGGGTGAAGAAGTACCTTTTTTTTGGTCTTGTATCAACTACTGCTCAGTTTAATCTAAAGGTGGTGAATTGCACTTAGAAGGAGCATCATTATCATCATCATGATTAAATAAAAAAATTCTTAATCCAGCTTTCCTGGAAAAACCCAGACAAAGTCACTAACAAATATAAAATTACATTGCTCTAGATATTATGTATAATAATAATAATAGAATGCACTGTGCACGTGTGGTGTGATCCATTTTCCCCAGCCCATTTATCAGTGACTTGAATATGAATTTAATGGTTATGTAAGAAAGCTGGTGCTGGCTGGAAAGCTGAGTGTATTTGGGAGTTCAATTCCCTACTGTGTCTTCTAAGAGTAAAACCAGTTTGTTAAGTCTCAGAGTGCCACAGAAGAAGAAAATAGGAAATCACATTTGAATATTTACTACTTAGAAAACTCTGGAAAGGGTCATCACAAGTCAGAACTGACTTGTGACATACAATTATTGAGAAAGATGGGGGGAGTTCTCTCTCTAATTGCTTTATTGTGAGTGATTTGAATATAACCTTGAATGTACCGTATATGCTGGGGTATAAGACAACTTTTTACCCCTGAAAAACATGCCTCCAAGTGTGTGTGTGGGGGTGTCTTGTACGCCGGGTGCACTTCAGTTGAATAAAACACAGTAATACCTCTGATAACGTTTACCTCGGATGATGTTTACCTTAGATAACGTTTACCTCACATAACGTTAAGGTTAAGCAATCTGGGGAGGAGAATTGAATCGAATAATGTTAAGGTCCTATGGGATGGATCGGATAACAACTTTTAATATCAGATGACAAACAGGAGTTTGAAGGCTTTTAAAGGGAAACTGTCACACCAGCAAACTTGCTAGGGACTTGCCTGGCACTTGCTCTCTCCCTCTATTTGTTATCTTCCTTCTGTCATTGACAGTTCCAGTTTGGTTAACAGATTAGAAAACAAACAGCATGGCAGCTCCCATAGGTTTATTGTTCCATTCAGCTTTAGTGAATTGTCTTTGGTGAATTACGTTTAATAAACTTGCACTGTTTTATGTTTACTGTACATGTTTGATAACATACAGCCTTGTGACAGTTTTTCTGCATGTCATAAGCATTTGAATATAAATTAACATGTTGAAATCAAATCTGATGTTCTTTTACGTTTTATTTGGTGTGTGGAAGGTGTGCGGAAGAGGGGGTAGTCTTATACAGCGAGTATATAACAAACTCTATATTTTGAGTGGAAATGTTGGGGGGTCGTCTTATATGCCCAGTCATATTGTACCCCAGCATATACGGTACATGTAATTGTTAGGGAACCAAGATAAGGGAGGGAAAGAGTTTGCTATCCATTCTTTCCCCTCTCTTCAGGGAATGAAGCAGCAGATACAACTGAACAAATATTCTTTCATAAAGAGACAGTCGGTTTTCATGGTTTGACTGTTGGATAATCAACTCCCAGTGTTTCTGAGTATATAAGCATTTTCTAGACAGGAAAAAAATCATGTAAAACTATTGCTTAACTATTGGTGACAAGAAGCTGTGATGGAGACTTCACACTTTGCAGGACTTTCTTTGTGGAAATGTATGTTGACTTGAACAATTGTTCTTGATTTACTCACTGTTCTTCCATGAAGATCATCTTTTTCTTCTCCTTTCATCACTACTCCGCTATTGCCTTACTTAAGGTTATTGCCTTGACTGTTTATTCCCTGGGTCCTGCTGAGATGATGAGTTTCATATCAATTATTCACCTGGAAGAACTTTCATGCTGACAAAGTTTTCCCTCAACATGTAACAGAAGCACAGAAAGAATCAACCTGACATTGATTCTATCTTTCTTCAGTGTGGTTTGCATTTTAGTCATTTTAGTCACCACAAGAACATCTGTCCATCCCACCAGAGCGGACTGGAGAGGCTCCCTAGTTATTCCATCGGCCAGGGAGACACATCTCTCTGGCACTAGAAGGAGGGCCTTCTCTGTGTCCGTTCCAGGCCTCCTACCAACTGAGCTACGTCTTCAGATGGATTTGCTGTCTTTTAGGAAGAACTTAAAAACATGGCTGGCGGGACAGGTATGGGGTCCTGGCGGTACCATGACCCCAGCTCGCTGGCTTGTTTGAGCTCCCTCTCCCCCCTGGTCTTTTAATCTTTTTAATCTTGTGTCTTTGAATTTTTAACTTTTAAATGATTATTGGGACCTGTGGATGTTTATAAATTTTAAAAACTTTTTAAATTTTATAACTGTAATCTTGAAGTTTTTTAACAATGGGTTTGGGTTGGGTTTTATTATGCTTTTATAATGTTGTACACCACCCTGGGTCGCCCCGGCAAGAAGGGCGGTATAGAAATGTAAATAAATAAATAAATAAATAAAGACCTAACTAATATTCTAACTACATTACTATAAATTCTAATTCCTTTGAAGGATGCAGTCTCTTGTAACCCTAAGGTAAACATACCTTGCAATAAAGAATAAAATGCCTAAATAGTTCATTAGAAAAAATCATTGTTGGTAAGCACTTTCTTTTGTGCTTTACTCCTCATTATGTCCATTTTATTCTCTTTGGTCCTTTACTTTTCTCTCCTGTGCCTTCAGAGTTAGGCCTAAATTCTAATGAATGAACAATGTTAAGAAATTTTGCAAACTTAGGTAGACTAAGGTGTCTGGCCAGGTTATCCTGCTATGGTAATGGAGTAGACCATACTGCCAGTGACTCAACATCAACTGTTGGGCAGTGGTTAACTAACCTGACTACCCTGAGGACTAATGGCCTTGGGTGGTGAAGTCCAAAGGGAAGGGTGATGGTCCCCAAGTGGATTAAATCCCACTTGAACCCATCTTGAGGGAGGGCAACAACTTCATCCATACTGGCCTGGACCTGATGAAGACTTTGTGTGCCAAATGGGCTCAGGACCAGAAAGTGACTCACAGAACTGGATCAGTGGTACAGGTGTGATGCTGTGATATAGAAGGCGGATGAAAGGCCACAGCATTATATTCTCAGGACAGTCTTCATGGCTGATCACCATGAGGATCACCAATATTGGGATTCGGATACAGCAGCACAACAACAAGAAGAAAGTAGACTAACATACACTGCACCCTGGTTTTCTTCTAAAAGTTTATGTTGTGTTGTCCTATTGTGGGTTGAGTGAAACCCTTTGGTGTTTGCTGCCTTAAGTCAGGTTTTAAAAGAGTTAGCTGCACAACTCAGTATCCTGCCCAAAAGAAAGCAAGTCAAAGAAACAGATTGTGCTACATCAAAGTTAGAGGCATTTTTTTCTTAGTCAGCAAGTTGGTTCCAAATGGAGAGTTCCATAAGCTCCATCAAACAATATGAGTCTCAAGGACTCAAGACAAACAAAAAATGGATAAAGAGAAGAATGTGGACTGCCAAAATGCAAAGAAGTCCCTCATGGCACAGTACCAAAGGCCAGGAAAGCAGACTGTTACAAGTCAAAGATGATGTTTACCACAGCTTCTCTGTCATTGGTAGATGAGGCTGAAACCTATCCAAAGCTCAGCTATAGAACTTTTAGCAAATCTACCCAAGAGAAGGATCACTTTCTTAAGGAAACCTCATACTTTTGAGGAGTACTTAATTCCAAGGAGGTCTCCTTTGTGGAAGGCAGCATTTTGAGGTTGCATTTATCCTCGCTGTGCCTTCATATGTGGTTCCACAGTCTTTGATTGGAAGTCACTTGCCTCTTCCTCTCCCCATCAGATCTGGGCCGTCTGACTCATGAAAGAATGTTTCAGACCGCTACGTGGTCCAAGATCTTCAAAGGCAGTCACTTTCTCTGCACCATCTGGCCCTCATTGCAAGACAGCCATGAGGTCTAGCAATGCCATATCAGGTTTTCTAAACTAATAACCATGCCGTTAATTACCATCAAATGTGCACCAAAAGGACTTTCGCTGTTGTTTTCTCACATTTACGGTGAGAAAAGAAGAGTAAGAGTATTTTCATATTCATCAGCACCAAGGTATAAACCAGATATGTGCAATTTAACAAATGCATCGCCTCTCTCTTCTATCTTCTTCACATTTTGCTGAAAGCACACTTGATAAATTATAGCTTTCTGTTTTGAAATCCATTTTTTCCTGCAGCACAGCTAACGAGTCTGTGATTTACCATGTCATTTACAAAAAATAATTCTTTTTTTGGCCAGAAGTAGAGATTTGGATTAATGCAATTTACCGCTTCATCTTTTTTTAAAACACACACAACTGTATAAGGTAGGAGGCATAGATTTTTGATTTACTTGAACTACTGACTATCTTTTAAGCTGCTTCTGCCTATTCCCTAGAATTAGAACTATCAAACTTTTCTTTTCCATTCTTCAAAGCGGTAAACTTTGTAAGAAGCCTCATATTTCCTGGCTTTCAAAATAGGAATTGCTTTGTGGAAGTGGCGGTTTAGGGAGATATTTAACATTTCCTCTTTCAAACTTAAAAAAAAAGTAAATCAAGCACACCTTGGGCAAATTTGAAAACTGTAGAGATGAGGGTAAAGGGCAGCGGTTGGGCATAAGCTATGTATCACAGAACAGTATCAAAATTCCCTTATTGACCAGCTCCATATATTTATTTATTTGATGTATTTTAATATCACCCATCTGTGAGGAAATATCTACTCTGGGTATTGTACAATATAAAAGAAAGGACAGTCGTTAAAAAGATGTACAATATAACATGCACACACCCTCCCTGGCAACAGCAGACAAAAAAGTATCAAGAACTTTGAAAAGTCTTTTTGTTGTTGTTCAGTCGCACAGTCGATTCTGACCCTTTGCGACCCCATGGACCACTGTATGCCAGGCACTTCCGCCCTCCACCATCCTCCTCAACTTGCTCAGCTTTGTGCCCATTGTGTCTTCAATACCATCTAGCCATCTCATTCTGGGCTGCCCCCTTCTTCTTTTGGCCTCCACCCCAGCATCAAGGTTTTCTCAAGCAAATCCTCTCTTCTCATTTGATGTCCAAAGTATTTTAGCTTCATCTTTACTATTTGGCCTTCTAAGGAGCAGTCAGGGTTGATTTCTTCTAAGATTGACCTATTTGTTCTCCTCGCTGTCCAGGGGACTCTCAAAACTCTCCTCCAGCACCTCATCTCAAAGGCATCTATTCTTCTGCGCTCAGCTTTCCTAATGGTCCAGCTCTCACAACCATACATTGCCACAGGGAATACCATTGCTTTGACTAGATGAATTTTTGTTTGCAATGTGATGTCTCTACTTTTCACTATGTTCCCCAGGTTTCTCATCGCTTATCCAACAGGAAATACTGTCCAAACACTAATAAGAATCACAATTACTGTATATACTGAGTATCAGCTGAGATTTTTAGCCCCAAAAATGGGCCCCAAAAAGGGGACACAGCTTATACTTGGGCCAATGACCACGAGGGTCCAAAGACCACACTGGATTGAGATACACAATTAAACAATTTAATTAATTGTACCATATTTTCATGTATTTTGATTATTGAAACTCACTAGCAACTGCTGCATTTCACACCCTCGGCTTACACTCGGGTCAATCTATTTTCCTGGGTTTTCAGGTCAAAATTAGGTACCTCGGTTTATGTTCAAGTCAGATTATAATCTAGTATATACAGTAAGTGGCTGTAAGGAGGAGTTAATGTATGGTAATGTATGACGGTGAGAGCTAAGCCATAAGGAAGGTTGAGTGCAGAAGAATAGACACCTTTGAACTGGAGAAGACTCTTTAGAGTCTCCTGGACTGCAAGATCAAATCAGTCATTCCTAAAGAAAGCAACACTGACTTGTAATAAAAATTCAGAAGGACAAGCATGATGATCGTCTAAACAGCACTTGTTAAAGGTCATTTGATAGTCATTGGGATGTCAGAAAGAGATATCTTAATGGTGGTCATTAAGAGTCATTCAAAAGTTATTAATGGCGCATCCTCCAAGCAGAAGAAAGCAAATTAACATATTCATGGAGAGGAAAGTTTTTGTGTAAGTCAAGTACAAGAAATGAGTTTTAGCATATTAGACAGATAAAACACTTCTCTTATTTCGATGTGCACTTATCTCACAAATAATAAGTATATATTCTTACATATCATACATGCGGTGAACTTGAAGACTGGAAGGTCAGCAGGTGAGCAGTTCCAGACCTGAGTGGTGTGTGACAGATTGAGCTCCCATCATCTGTCCCAGATCCTGCCAACCTAGCAGTTCAAAAGTAAGCAATTGCAAGTAGATAAATAGGTACTGCTACAGCAGGAAAGGTAACAGCATTCCCTCAAAAAGTAATGACTTTCCACTTTGTATTATGCTCAGGGCCATAGCCAGGCAGTGGCCAGGGTGGGCATAAAATATTTGCCCACCCACATCTAGAATCCTGGCTATGGTCCTGAATATGCTGAGCTCTATGTATGGGTGGTGTAACAGAGTTCAGTCTCTTTCAGCCTCAAAATGTGTTATGCTTACAATGTTAGTAACTAAATACCTGTGTCTAGTCATGCCTGCCACATGTCCACAGAAAGAGTGCTGGTTCTTTGACTATGAAACAGAGATGAGCACTGAACCCTAGAGTTGGAACTGACTGGCTTTCAAGCAAGGGTGACCTTTACCTTTTTACCCTCCTGTAACTATCATTTGCTTGAGACATTTTCCTACTTTTTTTGCAAACATGATGAAGTGAATTGCTGTGTTTTATTTTTGCCATCTACCTGACAACTTTATTTGAACAAAAACCTTGTAAGTAAACATTATTTTTCCTTCTGCTAAAGCATTATCTGAGTATTTGTTCAATAGGAACTAAGAGAGAGGGAGATAATTGATGAGTGTTTGCATGGCAAAGTATTTAGCCTTAATCCTTAGTTAGGTGTGCCAATCTTCAAGATTATCCAAGAGTTTTCTGCCATTTTAAACTTCTTTCTTTCTTTCTTGTTGGACACCTTTGGGTTTGTAATAACAGACTATTCCTTTCCTGATTTATATTAGTCAGACTCTTGGTCCAATGGAGGTCCTTTGCAGCTTCTTTGAAAAGCAGTTAGTCTTTAAAGTGCTACAGTGTTTTTATTTTATTTTGTTTTCTAATAATACAGCTTAAGCAAAGCTGTATTATTGCTTAAACTATGTGCAATGATGCCTCTCAACCCAAATTCCATCTGGCAAGGATGGCATATGACTCTAGGGAAGACAAGAGTACACTCCTTCCTGAGCTCAAAGCATGTGTTTTTAAATGATAAGCCATGTTCATACATTTGTTTCTGGACCAAACATTAGATTTTGAAGGGGCAAAGAAGAGAAAAGGGATTTGCAGCAACCAAAAATTCTAACACCTTGATCCCAGGGAGTGACTACAGTGAGCACAATTAACTTTGGTTAAAGGGTAGCTTTATGCGGCACATCTCACATGTTAATATATTTTTTCATAATTGAAATTGGAAAAGGGAGACTTTTATAGCTCTTTATAGGAAGACATGGCAGTAAGAACAAGACACTATTGTTTCAATTTATTGTACTTAGCAAATGACTTATTTGACTTTGTTATATGCAAATGTTACACTCATTTACCGTGTGCCCCAAATGCTACAGTTTCCTTAAACACTACTTGTTCTCAGTGACAAACAACTAAGTTGGGCGGGCCTTAGACAACCCAAATATAGGAAGAGGTGATCCCCTTCATCAGAATTATACAATCAAGAAGCAACCATTCATGGTTGAAACACCACTTCTTTGGGCTATGTACTGATACCTTATATGCCATGCAGGAAAACTGGAGAGACATATCCCAAAAATTCATGACAGGAGTTTGCTAGACCTACTTCTTCAGCTGAGCTCACAGCTGGTTACATCTGGGCTCTGGTGGTGCTTGGGATTTCTCAACCCAGCTGTGCAGACAGAGGCAGGGGGTTCAGTTTGAATACCACTGCCACCCCACACATTGCTTTTTTAAAAAACACACATTTCCTGTTGGAGTGGGCTGTGTGTGGAGAAACAGAAGCACAGAAATATCCATCAGACAGCTGGGATAACATTTGGGTTATTCATCAGGTAGAGATAGTCGATCAAGGTCAGTTTTTGGCCACTTTGATGATGTTACTGTTCTCTGTGGAAATCTATTCAGAACATCAATATATTCTCATTGGACATTGCCAAATCATTTCCAGGTTATGGTAGCACTGCGTATTGATTTGGAAAGGTCTGAGAATTAACAGCTCTATTTAAGCCAGGTTGTCCTGCTATGGTAATAGAGTAGACCCTAATGCCAGCGACTCAACGCCAAGTGACAGGTGGTGGTTAACTAACATGACAACTCTGAGGAGTAGCAGTCTTGCTGAAGGCTATGGAAAGGGTGATGGTCTCCAAGTGGATTAAATCCCACTTGAATCTATCTTGATAGAGGGCAACAGCTTCATCAATCCTGGACTGGGGCTGATGAGGATTTTGCATACCAAAAGGGCTCAGGACCAGAAAGTGACTCACGGAACTAGATCAGTGGTGCAGGGGTCACGCTGCAATGTGGAAGGCAGACAAAAGATCGCTGCATTATATCCGCAGGGCAGTCTTCATAGCTGATCACCATGATGGTTGTCAATGTTTGGAATTGGGTATGGCACTAGAATAATAATAATTTTGGTTCTGCAAACTGAACATCATAGGATTTTATTTTTTTTAAAAATTGTCTATTAAGGAAACAAGACAGGGTTATGTAAAGTATGTGGAACCATTATAGCTGATCCATAGTAGCTAATGTAGTAGTCAATTATTATCTAATTTCCTTCTGTGTCTGTCCCTGGATGACCTGTATCTCAGCCTATCCTACTTTTCAGGCTTCTTGGAAACACTAAATGGGGCAACTGGAGAGAGATAGAGAATTTTGTTGCACTAAATTCTTTGGAAGAAATCTCAAATAAGATATTTTAAAATTCCAGTTTATTAGGGAATCAAGTATAATGGTTTCATATCTTTTAAATACCTCTGTTACAGAAGGAACTTTTGGCATACTGAAATGCTTAACATTTCTTCCACTACAGGTCGTTGGAGGCAGAGTCCCTGTAGGTTTCAACACCTTAATAATCTGTAACAGCTGTAGTAGGAATTAAGCAAATCCTCAGGGTAGTTAAATTCAGCTGTGGCTTGGCTCCCTTGTTTGGAGAAGCCTTCCAGAAAGCCTTCATTAGAGGAGAAGTTCTTCTTTACCCTTGGGTATTGTTAATCTCAGTCTACTTGACTTGATCTTTGAAATTTATTCCACCATTTCAATGCTTTGCTTTTGAATGTCTTTTTTCTTCCTTTAGCTGATGAATTAGGAGCTGCTTGTCTAACCAATTAGAGATCTTCTTTTCCATGTCTTGATCAAACCTTGGACTACCAAATTAATGCCACCTTCTTGGCTTTGTTGTTGGGCTAGACTTAAGTCCTAATCGGTGGTGACATGACTGACTTCCTTTCCCGATGTGATCTGGATTCTATTTGGGCTCAATAATTACATGATGTTGGTGCTGCAAGCCTTATGAAAGCTATTGGATTCATTTTCTAGCTCTTCCTGATATGTGAGTAATTAAGAAGTACTTTTTTGTTATTAAAGAAAAGAGTTTCAGAAGTAAGAAAGGAGCTAGATTTACTTGTCCACCTAGTAGCATCCAGAATTGTGATCAAAACAACAAATTCATGAACTGGCATTCCTGGTTTAGAGGACTATAGTAAGAATCAGGTAAATGGTGGGGTGGAAAAAACACTGTTGAGGTTAATGGTTCAGCTCTGTGACTTAAATCATCTTTGACTGCAACATGTATCCAAGAATGCATTTCCCCCCCTGAAGCAGGTAAGCATGTCATTGGTGTGAATTTGTTTAAGGTGGATCCTATCTTGCCATGAAGTGACCCACACACTATGATCACAAAGCCATCTCCTGTGGCATATATGAAATGAGACAGACAGGATTTAACCCCAGGAGTCCAATGGTTTCCACAGCCTTGAGGATATTATCAAAGTTTGCCTTCACAGCCAGTCCATCTGGCATGGCCTCTTCTGCCTCCATGACCATTGGGGATCAGAATTCCTCCTCCGCTCATTTTGCCTTTGGGCCCAATATGATGGTTTCTAGTGGCATTTCCTCCACTGCGGTGGTCCATGGGTCTACAAAGGGTCAGAATCGACTGTGCAACTGAACAAAAAAAAAAGGTATCTTCCATTATCACTAAACATTTATTGTGCTAGATTGGAGCTTACAATGTTTGGAAGACTACTGGAATTTTGGAGAGTGCTCTCTCACATCCAAGGGAATTGCCCAGTATTGCTGCAGATTTATGTTCATCCTGTGCATTTTCAAACCTGATTCCCTAAAGGACAGCAAATGTCTTTGGTGGTGATTGCTATAACATTTTGCAATCAGCTTGCATAATTTTTTAAAAAAGGAGAGAAACCTATTATGAAGTTAATACTAAAAATAATTTAGTTGCTGATTTTGAAAAAAGAATGCTGTGTGTGTTTTTATGTCAGAAATTACTCTGGGTTAAAAGGATTTTTGCCAGGGACACCCGAATGAGTCTCGTTTCATGTCCCCCATCATTAAAAAAAGTGCTAAAATTGGAGAAATGTCATCCTCTCCTCTATTTAACTTTTTATTTTCTATGACTTGCCCTTAGCTACTGAGTATAGAGGATCCCGAGAGGCCAACTTTGTTAATATCATTAACCTCCTCTCTTATTTATTGTATACTGATGTTAGGATCTGGTGTTTCGCCTCCTTATTCAAATGCATGCATACCCCCTTTTTTAACATGGCTTATTAATTGCTATGGTCAATAGTCTTTAAAACAATATAATAATTTTGTGTCAGAAATTATACTGGGTTGAAAGGATTTTTTGCTGGAGGATCTCAGCCCAGGAGATGCCTGAATGAGGCTCCTTTCATGTCTCCAAGATCTTCTCCCACCGAAGTATTCCCTATTTAGCTACTTGCAATTTCTTGCTCTCGAACTGCTAGGTTGGCAGGAGCTGGGATAGAGACAGGCTCTCAAACCCTCATGCAGTAATCACATCTCAAACTGCTGACTTGTCAGCCTACCAGATAACAAGGCAAGCTTCTTAACCACTGAGAACAATACAATTAAAAGTAGTGGTTTCTTTTTTTTTTTTACTTAAAGAGGCAGGAAACAGTGATCAAAATAATAATGTTTTCTTCTTCCGTGTCTAGGCCAGACATGAAACTGGCAAAATGAAGGCACCTTTTGGTGAGTTCATTCTGCAGTTCCTTTCACCTGACCTAGTGTGAGAATGATTAGTGAGCAACACAAAGTTGCCCTTACCAGGATATACCTGATTGTGGTTAAAAAAATACTACCATCTTTAAGGAGGCTCTTTCTGGGTACCCCAGAATAATAACTGAATGCATTACAGAATCACACACAACTTTTTGCAAGGCATTTTCAAGCGGATGCTGTTAGGAAGCAGGAAAAGACACTTGAAATCTCTAAAATTGTTTCACACTCTACCAAAACAGGCTGCTTCCTCCTCACCAATTGCTTCTTTCCTGCAACAGAAAGAGTAAAAATGAAAACAGTGGTTTGGTAATTTTAAATTGCTCTATATTTTCTAAAACTGTCTTCATGTTCTAAGATGCCAACACATACCCTGTGTGGTTTTTTTCTTGTTTACGATTAAGATGAACAGATTTTCTGTATTGCATAGTGTGAAAAACATTAAACTCACCCACTTATGGGCCAAGAAAATGTTGATTTATCCAACAGTATTTTACTCCATTTAAATATTGCCAGGAGAACATATAATAAAAGTGGTTTCCTTCATAAACTCCTTCCTTATTTCCTTTTGTACACTACAAAGCTAGGCTGAGGTTTTTTTTTCTGGGGTTCTAATCAGTTTTAGGATTATAACATCCAGAATTCCCCATATACAGTATTCATTCAAGCTCCCTGGTGGCTCAGTGGGTAAAAGCACTGTGCTTAGAGACCGGAAGGATGGGGTTCAATTCCCTGAAAGCTGCAGGATGGGGGACAAGAAAGGAGCCTCATTCAGACACCCACTGCAAAAATCCTTTCAACCTTGAGTAATCTCTGACATGAAAACACACACACAGTATTCATTCTCAGAAACTGCCAATGTATCCTCTCTGAAAATGCAACAAGGATCATTTTCTTGCTTATATCAGCAGGCATAGCATTATTGGGTTGGTTGGTTGTGTCTTTTTGATCAGTCACTCTGCTTCTTTTTCTTTTTTTGCTTCTTTCTCCGTGTGCACTGATAGATGTTGAGCAAAATGTAGAAAATGCAGTAAAATTGTATTAGAATATAAATCTGCATAAGGATATAACTTGATCTATAACTAGATCCTGTTTCTTAGCTTCTTTAACTAAGCAACTACATTGTCCTCTTTGTTCTTCTGTGTCAGAACAAAGCAACTGGGAATGAAAAGGATGCAGAAGCTTAAGTTGTTCTTAGGTAAAGGTAAAGGTTGCCCTTGCTCCAAATCTAGGGTTCAGTGCTCATCTCTGTTGTGCAGTACCTGGCAATCGAACTCCGACCTTCCAGTCAGTGAGTCCAGCGTCTTAACCACTTGAGCCACCGCACAAACAGAAATCAAAGAATTGGATAGCTTGTCAGAATGTACTGTAATCATGCATTATTTGGAATTGTCAGGTCCCTACAATGTCATGATTAATGTAAACTGTGTGTCTGAAGCCTTGTAAGCAAGACAGTTTGATTTGTGAGTAAGACAAGGTGTCTCCATTCTGCAGAATTATCTGTGACTTTATTGTTTGCCTTGCCATATTTCCAGGCACATTGGAAAGGGTCCTGCCAGAGGCGATTAAATACTGTAAATTATTTTGCCACACAATATGACATCACACACAAAAAAGTATTAATTGTCTTATTCTTCTACTGGCAGTGAGAATTCTCACAGGTTTTGAAAACTCGTTCACTGTCTTAACTATAATAAAAATTGGAAGAACTTCTTTCACACTCCTACTTAAGGTAGCAACTTGGTATGTGTAATGGAAGAAACCATAACTTTTACTTTCTTTGTAAAAAAAATTGAATGGAACAGCATGTAGGTACAAGAGCTCTAACTCAGGCTTCCTCAAATTTGGTTCTCTATATGTTCTTGGACTTCAATTCCCAGAAGCCCTGATCAGCAGGTGTGTTGACTTGGGCTTCTGGTAATTGAAGTCCAAGAACATCTGGAGAGCCAATTTAATTAGTATGTTCTGGTTAACACAAAAGGAGCACTACCAGAACAAGAATACACATATTTCTGGAAAGAAGGGGACAAATATATAAAGCTAATGTTATATATTGATAGGTAAAAGGCATATAACGTCCCATTGATGTTGGGGGCATATGTTAGTTATGCAATTGTTTATGATTTTCTTATGTTGTCATTGTAGTTAGTTTTATTATTAGTATTAGTATTTTTATTTTATATTTTGTATTTATGTTGAAATTTTTTTTTAAAAAAGAAAGAAACACAACCTAATGTTGTAGACCTGACACTTGATTTTTCAGGGTCAAGAACTGAGAGCTCAGTCAGATGGTTGGAAAGGTGTGTTCCAGATTGCAGCAAAAAGTGTTGCATTAATGGGAGTGATCTTCCTTAAAACGACCATTCTGTCTTCTAGAGAATCACTTTGAATCACTTGGACCAAAAAAGCACACGAAAAATCTTCCAGTGGAACCAAAAGTCCCATTTTAGAGCAGATTAGGATTGAGTTGAAGCACATTTCTCAGAATGTCCTTTGATCACCGGGGGAAATTTTCACTGGATCACTCTACAAACTGTCCAAATTGAGATTTATTTTCCTACATAAACTTCTTGTTGTTCAGTCACACAGTCGAGTCCGATCCTTTGTGACCCCATGGACCTCTGCACACCTTTTCCCCACCACCTTCCACAGCCCGTTCAGTTCTATGTCCACTGCATCAATAATTCCATTTAGCCACCTGATCCTCTGCCACCACCTTCTTCTTTTGCCTTTGAACTTTCCCAGCATCAAGGCCTTCTCGAGTGAGTCCTCTCTTCTCATTTGTTGTCCAAAGTATTTTAGCTCCATCTTCAATATTTGCCCTCAGGGTTGATTTCCTTCAGGATCGACTTATTTGTACTCTTTGCTGTCCAGGGGACTCTCAAAATTCTCCTCCACATACCCTGAGTTAATATATCAAAACTGAGTATACAAACATATTGAATCTTTCTATAGTTTAGGAATTCTCAATCTTGAGTCCTCCAATGTTCTTGGAATTTAGCTCTCAGAAACCTTCACAACTGACTGTGTCAGCCAAGATTTCTGGGATATGAAATCCAAGAATATCTTGGGATCCAAGACTGGGACTCACTAATCTAAAGGGATGAAGAAAGTCAACTGTGGGGTTTTTAAATTATTATTATTTATTTCAGTTACTATTTGAGAGATGTTTATGTTCTTGACCTATGTAAACTGCCCAGAGTAGCCATTGTATAAAAGCTCAATAAATAAGTAACTGAACCTGCATTACCTGCAGTAAACAGTTGAAGCTGATTCAAAAGAGTCCTGCTGTGCTCAGAACTTTGCCGTCTAATATTTTATTTGTTCCATAAAGACCTTAGCAAGCCTTGTTTTTAGAAAAGATTGCCATAAGTCAGAAATAGTCTTGATCACATGCAATTATGCTATCATTTTAGTAAGCAAGGTGTGAAACTGTGGTAATCTAAAAAAAAAAATCCTACCAATTATGAGCTGCAAATCACAATAACTTTCAGAAGCATTTTTCCTCCTGGTAATTTCAACTGTTGATTCTGGGGGAATGTATTTCAGATTTTTATTGCTTTAATACCATTCTGAGCTATTTTCAGATGTAATAGGGATCATGGAACAGTAACTCTTGCCTTGAGAATCCATTTGGCAAGTGGAATAAAAAGCTGGGGGGAAATGTCCCAGCCTGTTGGTTTCCTACAACTGATATATATATATAGGTGACTTTTAAGGGGTTGGCTGTTTTCTTCAGAGGGACATATTTTATTTGGTAATAAGCACATTTGTAGAGGGGAGAAAAGCAATCTTCATTGCTAGCCAAACAGGTATTTATAGAAAGCAACATAATTGCAGCTAAATCCATACCGAGGGTCTGTAGAGCATTAGAAAACTGTTCATCATTTCTGAAGCACTCTAGCAAAGGGAGAAAACTACCTTGGAAAGAAATGTGACTTTCTTTTTATTGGAGGAATTTTTTTTTAAAAAAAGTTGACTTGGTGTATGTTAATGATAATTAAGGGCTTGTTTGCATGTTGTGTGGAAATCATCTGTGTCAAAGGAATATGCTGTTGTTCTTGTGCAACAAAACTCAGTGTGAATGATCCATACACATTCCTGCATCCTAGTCCTATTGCCTTGAAAGCAACTCTTGTCATACAGAAGTAGGCATATGTAGGGTTGCAGCTCTGGTATCTTGGTAATGAAGCAGTACCGTGTTTTCCTGAAAATAAGACATACCCATAAAATAAGCCGTAGCAGGATTTCACAGCAGTTGCACAATATAAGCCATACCCTGAAAATAAGACAAAGTGATAGGGGTGACTATGCAGCGTCCTGGCACAGAGTGGTAAAGAAGACGGCCAGCCAGTGACACAATAAAAATAAGACATCCCCTGAAAATAAGCCATAGTGTGTCTTCTTGAGGAATAATAAATATAAGATAGTGTCTTATTTTTGGGGAAACACGGTACTTATTGGAAACCCTTCTTCTCCTGATAAAGTGTTCTACTGATGATCCATGGTAAACAGTGGAGGTGGCCCACAGAAGTTGTCTCAGAAGCAATAAATGGCTGGAGGGACGTTGTCTTCGTTTTCCAAACCACATCACAAACTGGTGTTTTCTTGAGACCATTGTGAGACAATAAAAAGGAAGCTATCTTCAATCACCTAGTGTTGCTCAGACCACTGGAGTGGATTTGTTTTTGAGGAAGAAACAGTGGTGATCCCTGGCAGCTATTCAGTGGTGAACTGTCCTCTCCTTCAATATCCTGAATAAGCATATTTCTGTACAACAAAGGTTGCTTTCAAGTCAACAGATCTAGGACTATGATGCAAGAATGTGTGTGGATCATTCACATATTGTTTTGTTGCAAGAGGTTTACCTGGCCTGGTACCAAATTCAGTTGATCTGTTGTCATTCAGACAATACATTACAATCTTGTCACACCACACTTCTAGTATGGACATTTGAATTTCTCCAAGCTTTTCTTCCACCACTCTCCAGGAAAGCTCACTTAAACTTTTCTCTGCCATCCTGTTCTTGCAAGAGCCAGTGTGGTTTCATATCTTCATTTGACCATAGAAGCTCACTGGAGGATGATAGTAACTCACACCTTGGTCATCTCACATACCTTGAAAATCTTCAGTCAGAAGCAACTTAATAGCATATAAGAGCAACAATCTCATTCTTGCTCATTATAATGTTCTGATGACATTGCATGATTCTTATTCCAAGTTTAATAGATCTTTACTTTGGGCCACTTGTTGATGAGACAGAAACAATGATTTTAGAAATAAACTGCAGTTAGAAGTGAGATACAGGCCAATACTGGCTCACTTTAATTATTTTGTTAACACTTCTGTGATCTTCAAAATGCTCCTCAACTGACCTGATGCCATGTGTATTTTTGTTGATTCTTCTGTGGGGGAAACAGACAACTATTCTATTAATGTCAAGTATTGGCAAGTCCTTACACAACATCTAAAGCAATTACAATGAGCCTGGCTATTTTTTTTCCATTAGAGTGTCCCCAACACACTTTCAAGATCAGAAACTTTCAATTTCCACACAGACAAACTTCATTGGTGACACTTAATGCATTTCGGGTCAACGGTGAAGCCTTTATACATTAAAAAGAAAGAAAGAAAGAAAAAGGAAGGTTGCATTCAGCCTTTCTTGCTTGTTGCTTCCCTCTCTCCCAAGGAAAGATAAATAATTATAAGAAAGGGGTTATGATTGAAGGTCTTGGCTGCACATTACTTGAGATCCAATTAATTGTGGTGCATATGAGGGACTTTGCCGCCCTCTTCCTTGTTGATTTTTAATGGTTTCTAACTTCTAGATCTAATGGGCTTCCTTCCTTCAAAAAGGTCATTCTTGATGGAATGTCATTGCTTCCTCTGGGAGACAGGAAATGGAAATGAGGTTCAGTGTTTGTACAGCAAGCAAAAGTGGGGTGGAAACAGAGATGAGCCAAGGCTAGGCCCAGGTGCAATAAATGTGGACAATTTTTAGTTACAGCACAGGTACAGGAAATACAGCTTATGAGATGAAGGCCGTCACTAGGAATTGGAGAAAAATCAACACATGTATTGCAGTTACTACAGGAACAAGTGTGGTGTGGAAAGAGATGGGTTGAAACAGATGTTGGGGAAATAGCCTTTCAGTCATTTTGGAGTGCAGTTCCCATCGGCTCCAACAAGCATTGTCAATGGTGATGGGTTTTGTAGTCTAGCTACTATTTTAAGGAAATATTATTCTAACCCCACATTAAAGTGTAAGTCAAGGTTACTTCTTCATCCAAATTAGTCTGTGTTTCAAGCATATCAGAGAGTAAACAAAACAAAAATGATGTAAAGACTTTCTCCTGTATTTGAATCTTAGCTTTCATGGATCAAGTCCATACCCCACTGTGGGCAAACCCTGCTGATGCCAGGGGCAAGCTCCCCTTGCCCCATCCCATGCGGCCAAGGACAAGCGCAGGCCAGGACAAGCCCCCCACCTCTTTATTATTATTATTATTATTATTATTATTATTATTATTATTATTATTATTATTATTATTATTATTATTATTATTATTATTATTATTATTATTATTATTATTTATTTATTTATTTATTTATTAGTTCAAATTTATATTGCCGCCCACTCGCCGTGGCGACTCAGGGCGGCTTACAGACAATACATTACATTACAATACGTTGGGGTGGACACAGGGGTAGGGGCGGCAAGGTCCTCATCCTGCCCTGGCTTCTTCCTCCCCTGGCAGTTGGTGTAGGCACAGGGGTAGGGGCGGCAAGGTCCTCACCCTGCCCTGGCTTATTCTTCCCCTGGCAGTTGGTGTAGGCACAGGGATAGGGGCGGCAAGGTCCTCATCCTGCCCTGGCTTCTTCCTCCCCTGGCAGCTGGTATAGGCACAGGTGTGGAAAAGTGCCACTCAGGGCAAGCCTGCCCTCATCCCATGTGGCTTTGGACAAGCATCACTCAGGGCAAGCCCCCCATTCCTTCCCATGTGTCTGTGGACAAGCACCACTCATGACAAACTACATTGCTGGCAAGCTGCACATACACACACTGGTGCCGGCTGTGTGGGGTGGTGGAGGGTGGAGCTTGCCTGCAATGGTGTGCATGCCCACAGGGAAGCTTCTGCATGCCACCTCTGGCACATGTACCATAGGTTCACCTACACTGCTCTAGGTTGTGAACTTCCTGACTCTTCCTGAGGCTGCAATTATATAGAAAGTAATAAAATGCATTTAATGTCTCTCTGTGTCATAAAAGCCCAAAGAGAGTGGTTAGAGAAAGTTCGTAAAAAGTATGTGTGTGTTAAATGCATCGTGTCGAAGGAATGTGTGGATAAATTTCCTTCTTGCAGTTAAGACAGGGTAATATTAAACAATTAAAACACTTTAGCTGGCCATTAGTACCTTAGTCTATTTTTATCAGTCCAAATAAGTTTTTAATGGTAATAGACACCTACAGTATTTCTTCATTATGATTTTTTTTTCACCAGCAAGGTAATGCCGGTAATTTCCATCTAATCATTTTGTGATGAATTGCAAATTAACTTCAGAGCCAACATAGTTATTTTCAAAGATTATGCACCTGATTACGCTGTAGATTTTGAAAGGCCGGTTAGTGGGATTTAAGTTGGAGACATCTTCGTTCTAGGATCCTAGCAAGAGCTGACACCTTGAAGGGTTATTTTATTATTCCAGACTTGGGCTAATGCTTGCTAGAAGATTGATACAGGACTGTGAATATGGAGATTTATCCAGAAAGCAAACCTATGTTCTTAAATTAAACACAGGAGTCTCATAAGTCTACAAGCTTGAGGTTTCTTTTACAGTAGCCCCTACAAATGTTTAACCATCTGGCATGCCAGAAAGGAGGCTGAATGAAGTGTTTTCCATTGCAATTTTGTGGTTATTATTGGTTTACAGAGTTTAGAGGTTGAGATGCCTCAATTACCATACAGTAATTTTTATCAGGACATTAAGAGTGAAACAATTAGACCTGCAATTATCTAAGTTTCCCTGGTACAGACAATATGTTCTGTGCGTAGCATTGTTCGACTGACATCAGTGTAATTACTGAAAAGGTTACAGCATTCTTTTGTGTTGTGGTTAAGTGGAAAACCGGTTGATATGCCATTGATTTGTCTCATGCTGATTTATTTAGAATGGCAAACTACTCAGGATGTATGTGTTTATTCTAAATTGGTCATGCACAACAAGAACAGAAATCAAGAACACTATTGACTTGTTAAGTAGCCTTACAACAACAACGCTCTATCTGTGTATGTAGCACAGGGTGTGATGGATACGGGTATGTCTGTCTGAAGAACATCTATGTTCAATATAATGAATATTCTTACACATCAAACTTATTCTCTTTGTATCTATTATTTTTAATTTAAAACAAACTCGTTATTTCTCTATTACAATACAACAAAAGAAAAGAAACCTGTTCGATTCTGTGTTCATATCCAGTTGTGACTTAATACATGGCTTTCTAAGGGTCATTTTAGTTCAACTTCCATGCTTTCTTCTGCACAACTAGCTGACAGTCTCCACCTCAGTGGTAGAATCCATGATTCGTTTGCAAAAGGCCCTATCTGTAGGTGGCAGGTCTAGTAGGGTACCCCCTTGCAAAGTATTTGAGAATTTTTAAAACATCCTAGATATGCAAGCAGAAGGTAAAATTGTGGTTGATGAGTAAGGGATACTTCAGACTCCCTCATTAACAACAGTTGCAAAAAGTAACATATTTTGGCATGAAAAAATTAAATAAAGTTCAAACCAAGATTCAAGATTTCCTATGCAAAGTACATGACTCCTTTCAACACACACAAGAGAATGTGTTCTTAAACTAGGATTTGCAGTCCTGGTACTCATTGGAGCAAGTTAAATGTCTGATTGACATTTAAGGATTTTTTACTTTTAATTGCAGTCAGTTTAAACATAGAATTAGATTTATTTCTATTTTAACTTGTGTTATTGTATTGTATTTTAACTTGCAGTTGTTTGAAATTAAATTGTCCTGGAGGTAGCCTAAAGTCCCAGCTGAGGGAGAAAGGCAGTATCCACATTAACCTGGCTGGTTGATCCCTAACATTTCCAGGGGAAAAAAAAACATTTAATTGATGGTGAAAGGAATGGCTTTTTCTGTGTCTGAAGCCCAGAAGAGCCCCTAGCGGGTAGAGTGATAATACACAGCTGAACAGGCTGATGATTTAATTCATTTTCCGTGTTCTTATTTTCTTTATTATTGTGTTTCATCAATTTAGTTCGGATTGATAGTGAGACTTTCAAAGGTTTCTTAGGTAGAAGATACAAACGCTTCATCACTCCTTTCTTCTAGGACAGGGTTCCTCAAACTTGGCTCTCCAGGTGTTCTAGAACTTCCATTACCAGAAGCCTAAGTCAATACACCTGCTGATCAGGGTTTCTGGGAATTGTAGTCCAAGAACATCTGGAGAGCCAAGTTTGAGGAAACCTGCTTTAGGGACATCCTGTGACTGTGCAGCTTTCCCAAGACTACACAAGTTGGTTCTTCTGGGATGCAGAGTGAAGAACTGAACTCCCAATCTCTAGCTCCACAGATACATAACTCATTGAGGAATCCAGTTTCCATTCTATGTACAGAATATTACATTTTCTTCATTCTGCGTGGTCTCTACGAGGTGTTCCAGTAAAAAATTAAACAAAGAGGAAGTCTTTCCTATGCTCAGGCTGTGTTATATTAATTATGCTCAAAATCAAAAACCCACGTTGGCAGACGTCTCTGTGCTTGGTTAGAGTGCTTCTTAAAACAATTTCGAGGCCTGAACTGGTGCTTAAGTTATGGTCTCAAATCTAATTGCCACTCCTGCATGATGTGAAACTTGCAACTTCAAAATGAAATTAGCAGTCCAGAGCTGATGGCTTTATGATCTAATGGCCCCAAAGGTGATGAAATAGTTGAGGAGACTTACAGTAGAACAAGTTGAGAAAATGATTTCCCAACGAGAAATTGCACAATCTGTTTTGATGACATTGAGGCCAGCTAGTTTGGAATTAATTTTATGTTCTGTATAGCCTAGGAAGTCACGTAAGAGTTTCTTCTCTTTGCTGTTAAGAAAGGCTCTGGCAATTCTTTGTATAGAGCAAAAGCTGTTCCTGGGGAATAATATAGTTCCTTTTGTTTTTGATCACTAGCTTCTGTTCAGCAAAGATGTGAGTTGTTGTTTTTAAAGTAGGGTTGATAGAGCAGGGAAAATTTTGCTCTCACGAAATGCTAGAGCTCAGTACCCAGAAAATGCAGTGGCCATGACCGCTGACAGAGGATTATATGATTGCAGTAGCAATAACACTTATACTGCGGTGGCTCATGTGGTTAAGATGCTGAACTCGACAACTGGATGGTCGGAGTTCAGTTCCTGAGTCCTGCGCGATGGGGTGAGCTCCCGATATCCGTCCTGGTTCGAAAGCAAGAAATTGCAAGTAGAGAAATAGGTGACACTTTGGTGGGAAGGTAAACAGCATTCCGTGCACTCCGTGTCTAGTCATGCCTGCCACATGTCCACAGAAACGTCTGTTGACACAGACAGCGCTGGCACTTTGGCAATAAACAGAGATGAGCACTGAACTTTAGAGTCAGATACGACCTGGCTTTCAAGCAAGGGCAACCTTACTGCTCCATAGTGCTTAGTGCACTCTTTGGGTGTTCAAAAGTTAATTGACAATTTGGCATTGCTGAGTACTCAGTTTACAGACCTCAGAAGGATGGAAGGCTGACTCAACTTTGACCCCAGGTCAGGACTGAACGCACAACATTTTGGCTGCAGTACAGCAGTTTAACCGCTGTGCCACCAGGGCTTCTCTCTGATTGGTGCTCCAAAACATCTGGGAAACTAAATAGGAAAGAGGACATGCTTCAGCCTGGTTTGATTGCAGGAGGACAGGGATAAGGCACAAGATAAATACAACGTAAGCCTGAAGACCATTGCAGAAAATGGTCTTTCTGGCACAGTCGTGTCCACTCGCACTCTTATTTTCTGCCAGTTTATCACTTGAGCAAAGGGGCAGATTTGGTGCCTGCTTTTAAGGATGAGAAATGTGTCCATCTGCTGTAGTTAAGCTGTGCCAAATTGTCTTTTCAAGCTCTTTGCCTCCTGTGTGTTATTTGTGCTCCCACTTAGCTGGCCTCGCAATATTTTCAGCATGAAGTGGTGGCTGGTCTGCCACTGGGGTGAAACAGATGGACACAGAACAGGTTTCAGGCAAAAGAATGGAAAGAACACCATGCAGGCTGGCTGGCTATTTCTCTGGGTGGCTGAAAATGATTTTCAAACACAGAATATGTTTCTTAATATACAATTAATTAATTAATTAATATTATACTAAAGGTAAAGGTCTCAATTGCTCAAAAGCCATCCGTATCCGACTCTAGCGTACGGTGCTCATCTCCATTTACAGCCAAAGAGCACTGTATCCACATATGTTTCTGCAGTCATGTGGCAGGCATGGCTGGACACTGGAGTGCACGGAACACTGTTACCTTTCCCACAGAAGCCAAACTTGTTTATCTACTTGCAAGTTTTTGCTTTTGAACTGCTAAGTTGGTACATGCAATAGCATTTGTGCAGCACCCAGGTCTTGATCTGCTAACTCCTTCCAACTTTCCATTTGTGAAGCTCAGCATCTTAACCACAAAGCTACCATTTAATTACTACTCTGGGTGGCTTACAACAGGAAATAGCCAAACAACAAAGCAACATGTTGACAAGCTTCAGAATGGAAAATATTCCAGATGGGTGATATAAAATGAAATAAACAAAAAACATGAATAAAATACCTACTCAGATAGCACCCAACAAATTCAAAGTTTTACAGTGACTAATGACCTTCATTCTCTATTTGCAGCTGCAATATAACTTTAATCAACAAATCAGATGTTGTGGTATCTTAACATGAAATGAGACCATTCCATGATGTTGGCATATAGGTGTGATTGCTTTGCTTTGATGGCTAGGGATGGGAATTCTGGATGTTCTCAATTGCAAATTTTCTGTTTGTCCATTTAGAAGTGATAATTAGAAGACTCCAAGGTTCAGCTGGAGATAGCTTCTTCCAGGTTCCTTCTCAGATGGAAGGTTCCCAGCTGTCAAGGCTTGGTCTCAACTAAGCCTTAAAACCTTTTAATTTAGGCCTTTCTTTTAGGTGACTGCAAGATATAGAACTTATAGTTCTCTTCTTTGCTTCCTCTTTTACCCCTTTGGGTGTCGTTGGATAAAGTACTCATAGACCAGAAAAATCCAGAAGTCTTCTTCCTAGAAATGGCTGCCAAGTGTTGTTGTTGTTGTTGTGGTGGTGGTGGTGGTGGTGATGATGCACAATTGAGCTCGACCCTTTGTGATCCCATGGATAACTGCACACCAGGCTCCTCTGACATCTGACATCCTCCATAGCCTGCTCAGATCTATACCCACTGCATCAATGATGCCACCTAGCCATCTCATCCTCTGCCACCCCCTTCAACTTTTTTCATTGATCTTTCCCAGGATCAGGGCCTTCTCCAGCAAGTCCTCTCTTCTCATTTCATGGCCAAAGTGCTTCAGTATTTGTCCTTCCAAGGAGCAGTCAAGGGTTGATTTCCTTTAGGACTGACTGATTTGATCACCTTGCAGTCCAGGGGACTCTCAAGAGTCTTCTCTAGCACCACAGTTCAAAGGCATCTATTCTTCTGCATTCAGCCTTCCTTATGGTTCAACTCTCACAGTCATACTGTACATTACTACTGGGAAGACCATTGCTTTAACAATGCAGACTGTTGTTGGTAGGGAGATGTCTCCACTTTTTATTATAACAGCTATGATTTTATTCTAGTAGTCTAGCTACTAGAAAGCTATGTGTGACCTAATATACACTAAATAATAGCTGGCTCTCCTTTTAGCACAGACATCCTGATATTTCTAGCTTTCTGTTTTATTTCATTTCTTCAAATCAATGCTATTGTCAGATGATCCTGATTTGCTGCTGCTTTGGCTTCCTGTCACTTGCTCTTTATTTGAAATTTCCCAAGAAAATAGACTCACAGAAATTTTGTCCACACATGGAGCACCCCACTGGCCTTTGGGTAGTTGACACTGAGCCACACCACATTTTCAACAAGTTCCAGTTTTTTTGCTTTTCTACTTCATTTATTCTGCCCGACACTCCTACGATCACCGACACAAACTGTACTTAACTTTCACCTTCAGATTCACCTCCAGCACGATGCAAACATTTCATTTTTCAGTCTTCCTCTAGGTAAACAACTTTTGAAGGATGGCAGAAACTGGGCAAATTGTGACTTAAGCTGAAAAGGGAAAGTGGTATATTTCCCCCCATTCCCCACTCAACTGCCGTGGTGTGTTTTCTTTTGAAGTCAAGGCAATGAAAGTAATTGTGATAGAAAACCTTGCTGTCCTCGGGGCTAGATTAACCATTTTTCACAGTGCTCTGTAGAATGAGGGGCTCAGCCATGTTTAGAATTCCTGTGGTGATGCATTACTTGAGAGCACTGTTGTGTGGAACATATTGGTGTCCTACTTCCTGTGAAGAGGAGCTGAATAATATTTTGTTGTCTTATTACCTGGCAAAGGAGAAGACACAGTTCTGGACTGTTCCTATATCAGTTCCTCCCTGTGTTGAGACCTTTAGTCAATGCCATCCTTCAGGTAGCTTTTAATTAAAGATAATTTATTTAACAAAGGGGGGAAATGTCCTTTTCTTTGATGCAATAGCAATTACACATATACTGCCCATAGCACTTAAACCTATGGCTGGTTCACAGGGCAATTAGCATTTTTGCTCCCAACACACTGGGTACTCATTTTATCAACCTCAAAAGGATGGAAGACTGAGCCAACCTTCTGTCCTTCAAGATCAAACTCAGATCATGAGCAGAGTTTGGGCTGCAGTACTGCAACTTAACCACTACATCATGAGGGGCAACCAGCTTTGGAAACAAGCTCCCTAGAGAGGTGTTAGAAGTAGTATGATGAAAAGCATTGGATAGGTTGTTTGTATCTTTTGGATCCGTCACATTTCCCTTTGTGTCTGCTGCATATAATCAATTTGACAAAGGGAAAATTGCATGAATTCCTGCCCAGAAGCATGGGTTTTAAATATAGATTATGTTCACTATAAATTACAAATTAATGTTGATGGTATTGACCTTGTTCTGGAGTTCCAATGATTCTGGGAGGTAGTTGTTATTGCTGTTGTTTTTTGAGTTGGTATCATGCTGTTACAAAACAGCCAGCCTCAACCAGAAACTTGGCAAAGACAGGACTGCTTTATATTCTTTCTTGAGGGCACAGAGAATGAATGCGGGACTTGCTACAATCCAAGGTTTATCATGCCCTCTGGTCCCCAATCTATTTGGTCAATTGCTGTTTTGGGAATGACAGGGGAGGGAAGCTGCTGAGCTAAATAACATGAAGGTTGGTGGTAACCCATAAAATCTCCTATAATGGCTATTTTAGACCTTGGTTAAATGATATGCACCATTTATAATTAGCCCCGTGTATTTTGCTTGGCTTTTTCAGAAATGTCTTTTTTCATGGCTGTGATGTTTGAAATTTTAAACAGGTCTTTCTTCTTGGCATATTTATTCCATGAACCAAAATTTCATGCCCTGGGAGAGGGGGGAGCTGTCTTGCAAGCTCTTCCAACACTGTGCAGCAAATAGGACATTTCTTCTGAACATAGTTGGAGAAGATTAAAGTCATCCTATTCTTTGATGTCTGTTGTTCTCTGCATTCAATTTGGTTGTACAGTGGAACCTCAGTTAACACAATTAATGCATTCTCTGGAATGTTTCTTACAGTGAAAATAACTTTTAACTGAATTTCCCATAGGAATGCATTGGGTACAATTTCCCATAAGAATGCATTGAAAGCCAAAATACATTAACCAAAATGCAGTTTCCCATAGGAATGCATTGAGTACAATTTCCCATAAGAATGCATTGAAAGCCAAAATACATTAACCAAAATGCAGTTTCCCATAGGAATGCATTGAGTACAATTTCCCATAAGAATGCATTGAAAACCAAAATACATTAACCAAAATGCAGTTTCCCATAGGAATGCATTGAAAACCAATTAATCCATTCTGGAAAAAAAAATCCATAAACCAAGTCACTTTTTCCTACGAGTTCCAATCTATGGGGAAATGTCTCTATCATTCTCTCGCATATTCAACTTGTGCAGATTAGAAATGTATGCCCCAGTGTTGAGGATGGCAAATTTGAAAGGGAAGGTATGATGTAAGGGACCATTGTTTAATCTCTTGAAGGTTGAATCCCAGCCTGCTATTGTTTGCACAAGCTGGTGTGAGCGTTGAGCAAGCAGATATGAAAAAAAGTTCTCTCCTTTTGTTTTCTCAGGTGCTGCTCCTCGCGTTCACGGACGATTTAGAATGCATCCCTGGATTCCAACAAAAGGTTTTTCATATTGAACATCCGCCTGCATTCACGGCAGACAAGCCAATTCTGAATTGTAAGAAAACTTATTTTCCCCATGTGATTTTTGCACAATAATATTACCCAGAGCCTGGGTGTCCCTATCACTTTTGGAATAAATCAGATCATGTTCTGTCCTTATTATGGCCTTTCCTCCGGGATTTTCTATTTCATTTCTACACTAGTGTTTTCTTTTTAATTTCTTTTTAAAAGCTTTCCCTCTCCCCTAAATGGAGATTTATGCAGGCGTTGACCTTTTTCGGTCTATTACAACTTTCTGTGTGCATTGAAAAGGTCCTGTACTTTAATCAGGGGGTGGCTTGAATATTTACATGAGCATTGGGAATACTCTGGTGCCCTTTCTCCTAAATTATTTGGCACTTGAATTCAACCCCCCCCCCTTGCTTTGGTATGGCAGTGTCTGTCCGTGACAGAAGAGCTTATCTTGTTGTTGAGTATTAACTGAATATTATAAAGATGGTGTTTCTGTTGTGTACTGAACCATGGAATCCAGTCCTAGACTTTTTATTGAAAAGAGGGCTCTCTCTCTCCTACCCCAGAGACCCTGTTGCAGTAATATTATCTCCTCTGGGGAGAATGAATGAACAGAACAACCAGATGCCATTTCCATAAAACAAGAGTCAAATTGAAATCTTAGCACCAATGTAAGAAGTTCCATGAGCTCAGGAAGCCGAGGAGATAAAGCCCAATAGACTATATAATGTTTAAACGTTGCTTTCTGTTTTTGAGTTGTTTGAAATGTTGGATAGCTCAGCGGATTACACATTGGGTTGGAAATTCAATTCTCCACTATGGCTCATTGGCAGCAGCTTTTCTTATTTTTATAATTATCCAGGTAGTAATGCAGGGGATTGATAAGAACATGGTGTTACTATATTCACAAGTCTAAAGGGAATTAGCTATGGATAAAAGACTGAAATTCACAAAAGTCTGAGATTCAACATTGGGTCATTCTTCTATAACAGTGTTTCTCAACCTTTGGTTTTTGGACTTTAAACCCTAGAAGTCAATTCCCCAAAGCACTGATCAGCTAATGTACTGTTGTCACTCTGTGGGGCCTAGGCCCCACTTTGTTCTCTATAGCATGCTTGAGACCAGTTCTACAAGAATATTTCAGAGCAGAAAGGATATGATTTGTCATCAACTGCAGAAGACTCAAGTGTGGTTTTTGGAGAGGCTGCAGTTTGATTTGTCTTTGTTGTGGTGATCCATCTTTGGGTTATTTTTCTAATTGGTCACTCTTCTCCAAAACTTGGAAACAAGCTTTCTGCAGTTGCTAGGTGATGATTGGCAACCTTGCTTTTGAGCTAAATATGTCATGTTTCCAGCTGGAGAAACACTGTAAAATAAATACACTGAAATGCACTACAGTGGTACCTCGCTTAAAGAGCATAATGCTTTCCACAAGATTGCTCTTTAAGTGAGTTTGCTCTTTAAGTGAAACACCATTGTAAATGACCAATTCTGGGGGAGATTGCGAACCGCGATTTATTTGTTAAGCGAGTTTTTGGTTGGTTTTATTTGTTAAGTGAACCAAACATTCAGAGAAAATTTTGCTCTTTAAGCGAGTTACTCTTTAAGTGAGTCTCTCTTTATGCGAGGTTTGACTGTACTTTGTATAGTGTAGAAGATATATTCTTCTTTGATTAAAAGAGCTATTGTCTATGCGTTGTAGATGGGCTGTCCTTCAAACATGAACATAAGCCCAAACATTATCTTATTTCCACTAATAATAATAGTTTCGTGTCAGAAATTATTATGGGTTGATAGGATTTTTGCTGGAGAAACTCTGCTCAGAGGACACCCGAATGAGGCTCCTTTCATGTCCTCAAGAGTTGGGACAGAGACAAGTGCTCAATCCATCATGCAGTACCCAGGTCCCGAACTGCCGACTTGCCAGCACAAGGCAAGCTTCTTAACCACTGAGCCACCTCAGCCCCTTATTTCCACTAATATGCAGTGATCTTTTCTTTAGTAGGAGATGCAGCTCTGGCTACCAATTATTCTGCCCATAGCAGACTTCTTGTCTGAGTTTGTCTTGATGTTGAGGGTCATTGCTGAATGTCTGGTCCATCCCAGCTCATGAAAACAAGAGGCTTCTGTTTATGTTATACTGAACATAATACCAGAGGAGCCCAGGGGGTGAAGGGGTTAAACTGCTGTACTGCAACCAGAAGGTTGTGAGTTTGATCCTGATGAGATATCAAGGTGGACTCAGCCTTCCATCCTTGTAAGGTTGGTCAATTTACTACCCAGCATTCCCACATCTGTACTCAACACTGTTAATCACAACAAGGTATATCCAGTTTTCACGGTCATTTTACCATTCCTGGTGGGATAATTCGTGAAATAGATGTGGTATGCAGGGCATGTTGTCCTTAATAGCCAGTGTTGACAGAGACAGAGTTTATTCCCTAATGCAGGATGACTTAGTCCATTTCAGTGTCTATGTTTTGTAACAGCTGTCTTCTTTCCCCATTCTGAATGTTTCCCACCCATCACCCACAAAACTGTGCCTCCAATCTTAATAGACTTTCACCTGACAAAGAAAAATGGGACACAGCAGGCAGACCTGTGTTTGGGCAGCAGACATATTGATGTACAGTATGTGTTTCTGAATCTTCATTGCAGCGTTTCTTTCTTTCTTTCTTATATTTGATTATGGAATGAAATTAGCACTCTTGTACCCTTCAATGTGCACTGAGGAGGGATGTTGGCAAGAGGAAATGATGTTGAGGTGGCCCTATATTGAGTGGATGTCATCTTTCTTTTTAATTCCTTTTTGGTTTAGATATGTTAATTTTAGCTTTGTATGTTATTATATGCTGGTGGTGTCTCTGACACGAATAAAGAAAGAACCAATTGAAAATAGTGACTATGGTGGCTTAGTGGTTAAAACGCTGCACTTGGTGACTGACAGGTTGGCAGGTCAGCAGTTCGAGTGCTATTTGATGGAATGAGTATCTGTCATATGTCCCAACTCCTGCCAACCTAGCAGTTTGAAAGCAAGAAATTGCAAGTGCATTAATAGGGACCACTTTGGTTGGAAAGTAAGCATCATTCTGTCCACTCCAATGTCTAGTCATTCCTGGCACATGTTCATAGAAATGTCTGGAGATGCAGACAGTGCTGGGTCTTTCTCTATAAACAAAGATGAGCACTGAACCCTAGATTCAGATGTGACTGGCATTTGAGCAAGGGCAATCTTTACCACTTGAAGGCATTTCCTCACCATGGGATTAGATTTCTGTGAGATCCCAAGATGGATATCTAGTCACAAAGAAAATACAGATGAAAGCAGAGATTGCAAACATCTGGTAACCTTCTCCTCTTCTGGCTAAACATAACCATTTCTTTCACCTGCTTCACATAGCTAGGTTTCAGAGTCATTCACTGTTGTTGTACTTAGTTGTCAATCATGTGTTTGAAATGTGGTCTGAAGGCATGAATGTACCCCTTGTTAATCACTAAGGTGTCTCTATGATCACTGTTTTCAGGCTTCTGTATACAAAAGAACAAGAACAACAAAAGAAAACCACTCCATGGTTTTCTTCTTTAAAAAAAACAACAACATTTTCTTTAGTATTTTCCAATAAAAATATTGAATATGAAATGCATGTTCACAAGGAATCCATCTGGCATAGAAAATGGGTGTCAAATAAAATGTACTACCAGAAGTGAGGAACAGATACAACATAAGGACTGTCTTCTGCCCCATGAAGTCCATTTATCATATGTTAAAGTTAGTAAAATAGACCACTGTGTATCAGACTGTTTTTGTCAAAGCAAAAGTATATAGCAGCTTTATTGAGATGATAAATCGTGAGTAGGTGTGTGGCATCCATGCACTGAAAATACATTTAAATCTTTCTTGGCAGTTGCCTGCAATTCTCCTAGACTATTGCCCTCTAGCTCTGTGTTTTTGAATGGCTGGTGCTGCTATACATCCAACAATATTTCTTGTACTGAGCGTAGTAAAGCTGTTTTGTACATGGAGCTGGGAAGCAACAAGTAATGAGTAACCAGTTATCTCCCCTCCCTCTTCCTAATAGCTTAACTTCAGTAGTAGAAGGGCAAGTTATAGTCAAGTCATTTCATTATCCAACATCACACAAAGATTGGAAGTAATAATAACTGGTTGTTTGGAAATAGCAAGTTACAAATAAGCAGTTACTTTCCATTCCTTTCCCCAATAACTTCACTTTAATCAAAGAATAAGCAGTCACCATGTATATTTAGTTATGCTTTTTAATTGCAACTGTAATTTAAGGGATACATTAATTATTGGTCTGGTTAGGGGAGCAGACTCACTAACAGCAAAGGAGGAATCTTGTAACTCAACTACTGTTTGTTTTGTCTTTTGTACCACTGCCATGGGCACTTTTGATGTGTTGTTGTTGTTGTTGTTGTTGTTGTTGTTGTTGTTGTTGTTGTTGTTGTTGTTGTTGATGATGATGATGATGATGATGATGATGATGATGATGATGATGATGATGATGATGATGATGATGGTGATGATGAGTCGCACAGTTGAGTCTGACCCTTTGCAACCCCATGGAAGTGTAAAGACATAATTCAGGGTGAACAAATGTATTAGACTTATAGTGTTAGGTTTGTAAAAATAACTTACAGGTATTAAATTTAGTTACTTCAGAGCAATGGAAAAGTAAAATGCTATTGTTTTTCAGGAAGATGAGTATATTGGCAACTAAACTAATTCTTTGGTCTTAGGTAAAGGTAAAGGTTACCCTTGCTCAAAAGCCAGTCATATCCAACTCTAGGGTTCGGTGCTCATCTCTGTTTATAGCCAAAGAGCCAGTACTGTCTGTGTCTGCAGACTTTTCCATGGACATGTGGTAGGCATGCCTCAACACCTGAGTGCATAGAAAGCTGTTTACGTTCCTATTGAAGTGGTCCCTATTTATCTACTTGCAACTTCTTGCTTTCAAACTGCTAGATTGGCAGGAGCTAGGACAAAGATGGGAGCTCACTCCCATCATGCAGTACCCTGATCTTCCAGTCAGCAAGTTCAGTGTCTTAACCACTTGAGCCAACGCAGTCCAGATTTGGACCACTGGGCAAAAACAGAATTAGACCCTGGAATGAATCAGGCTTGAAAAGTTTTTTATTTAGTAAGTTCCTTTTATTCAGTGGTTTAAACTTCTTTTTTAGACCGACAGTTAGCTTTCAACCTGTAACTGCAACAAATTATTTTCTTGAAAAACATCATGCCCAGTTCTGCAGCATCTTTTAGATTCAGTGTGTGCTTGGGAAATTTCTACAAGCACAGCCCTTAGTCATGCTGGGGTGATATTAAACAACTGAGCAACCACATTGTACATGGAAACAGAATCGTGTGACATTAATCACATTTTAATTTTAAAACACATGGGTTCTGGCTTGCAGGAGGGGTGATGAAAAAAAATGGAATAAATCAAACTGTACACTCACAAAAGGAAGGCAACAAATGAAAGCTGTGAAATGGTATCTCACATAGTAAGCCAGAAGGTTTGCTGCCAATGATTTAAATGTCAAAACAAAGGCAGCTGTGACCCTTACTTGAATAGCTTTAATTTGGATGTTAATTAATGGCTGATCTCTTTTGTGGCTTCTGTGATGGATTGCATTTTTTCTACATTTGCCACCCTTCAGACTTGAGATAAAATGGGGATTTTTCCCCCCCACTTGTCCATTTGTGGCTTCTGATGCTTGTTTGATTAAAAAAGAGGGAAGGAAGACTGTTCATTTAAATCCTACACATTCAATTTACTTCCACTATAGAAGATTTATTAATTGATTAATTACAGGGACTTAAAGGCATCTCTGTTCTTCAATAAAGTTGCACTTTCAATGAGGTTGAAGAACATCCTTTACTACAGTGGTTCCAACCATTTTTGGTCATGCCCTACCTTAGCAACTATAAAATCATGATGCCCTTCCCCCATGACATAGAATTCTTATTACTGTATTTACATGGAGGAAGCCTAAAAGGCCATTAACTCAGTCTAAACAAGCTTCTAATTGCCCACTTGCGGGGCATGTGCTCCACTTTGGAAACCATGGCTTTACTAGAACAACACATGGTAGGAGATGTAGATTTGTGTATGTAGAACACAAAAAGTTGACACAGCAAAGCACATTTTCCAGTAGCTTCCCAGTAGTACATGAAAAATAGTCATTGACACATGAAAAATAATGTAAAGGTATAATCTGGATTCATTCCTCATGTTATGAGCCATCTACTTGCCTTCTCTTGTTCTTCTAACATCCTAAAAGTTAGCTTTGCAAATATTTGATGCCAACTACAGGACAGAATACTAGAACTCTATCTTTGTTTAAAGCACCCCTTCAATGCAGTGACCTTCCATTTGGCTTCTGCATTACAGTGTGACACCCATATCACTGATCCAGTTCCGAGAGTCACTTTCTGGTCCTGAGTCCTTTGGGCATGAAAAGTCATCAGCCCCAGGCCAGTATTGATGAAGCTTCTGTCCTCCATCAAGATGGATTCAAGTGAGATCTAATCCACTTGGCAACCATCACCTTCCCCTGTGGACTCTGCCACTCAAGGCCATTAGTCCTCAGGCTTGTCAGGTTAATTAACAGCTGGCTGTCAATTGCCAATCAGTCATTAGCAGTATGATCTACTCTATTAGCATAGCAGGATAACCTGGCCAGACAGCTCATTGTATCTTACAAGGAACTAACTTCATGGCATAATCTACCCTAAACCCAGTTTAGGGCTAGGAACAGTAGATGTAGGTCCATTCGGATTAATGTGACTCTATCTTCCTGCTGGCAATTATGAGGAGAGGTAGAGGCTTCCCATTTCCCCCTAATGGAGGATCAAATATGATAGTTTGGACACCTATTACATCAGTTCTCAACCTTTTTAAGCTGGGAGCTGGGTCATGCTTCCCCAGACAGCTTCCAGGCCTGGATGGCTGTTTTGCCCTTCTTCCACCACATGGCACTTCCTGGTGTAGTGGAGGCAGTGGGGGGACACATGAAATGGTGCCACAGGCTGCATCTGGCCCGCAGGTTGAGAATCCCTTTACTAGATAAACATAACAGATTTCTTTCAGGTCACTTAGAAGTTTTACTGCAGTGTCATTGAATGAGAGGAGGAGGTGGGAGAAAACAGAATTAAGTGTCATGGCCTCCTGTTGATCTTGGCTTTCTTTCACCTGACTGTCTGAACCTTACATATCCTCATGGGAACCAGTTATCACAGCACACAAGAGCCATTTTTCAGACCTCAGAGTGATCTCTGATCACTGCCAGATTTGAAACAAACTACGCTCAAGCTTCCACTGTGCATCGCAGAGATTCAGAGGAATGTGGCCAATGACCTACACACCTTCTTTCAATTGCTCTATCTCAGAGGAACAAAAGCCATTTTTAAATTCATGGGTAGTATGGCCAGAAGGCACGCAATATGGTTGTTTCCCTATGGGGATTTTGTACTTCCAAAGACCGTGGAAGTTGCCAGGCATGGCTTTAAAGCAAGATGGAAATTTCTAAGAAAAAGAATTCTTCAAACGGTAGAGTGGGGGATTGACTGGAAAAGACATTTTTTGAGACTTATGTCAAGTGATTGTACTTGAGGTCATCAAAATGACTAGCACTGTCAGCCCAGAAATAAATAGCCAGTTTTTAGTTTGTTAACATCTTCTCTTGACAAAATAAATTATGCAATTAAAAGAGCATAAGCAGAGTCATTTTGAAATGATGAAATCCACTCTAGCTAAAAATTTGTTTACAACTAATTTGCTGAGAACAGTCCACATCAGTTTGGGTGGAGTAGTCCTCAGGTAGCTTCTTACATTTCAAAACTGTCACCAATTTGAAGAATGGAAGAAGTGCAAAACCTTATACAGATATTGTACTTGTGTACATGCCTGCCTTCTTTGAGTGTCACATAGTCTATTAAATCATTTTTACCCATGATCAAAGCTCGAGAAACTCACAGGAGAAAGATGCTAGGTGGCCTTTCCAAATGCTGTTTAACAGGAACTAAAGTGGGGTGGATGGGAATGGATTCTAAAACAAGCTCTGATCTTTATGCATGCACTTTTAATTTTAACTTTTAAAACATGTTTTGGATCAGAGGAAGGCTATTATAAGGAACAGCATGCCATGGAATTAATTGGAAGCCAGGGCCCTAATCCAAATGGGAGACAGGTGTGGCTGCCGATATTTGCCTTTCATTATTCCAGGAAATTGTGGAGGGTGGGGGAATCCTGCACTGTTAATTCCAAATGTGCCAAAAGCTTGCGGTTGGGTGTATAACTTCCCTTTATGCCAAGCATATATAAAACCTGGACAAAATTTTCAATAAAGCACCAAGGTAGATTAGAGACTACTTTCCCATCCTTCTATCTGTTAATGCAACACACTCTCAATTCTTGCTGTCATTTCCATGAAAATGCTTCATGTTGAATGGGCTTAAGGAACATGTTTCAATACTTTTTTGGTAACAAGCTACGATTCTAACAAATGCTGTCCACAGAACACACATTCATGACTTATTTTGGGGTTTGGATGGATGGATAGACAGACAGACAGACAGATAGATCTGAAAGCTGTTCCCACTCTGGGCAGCTCAAATACTTAAAATAGCAACATCAGAACATAAAACAATTGCATTAGAACATAAAACAATTACAATCACAATTCCTCCTCATCTGATGGTGCTGTCTAAAAATAAAATAATAATTTAACCAAGATCTGGCACCAGAGATCATAAATCTATCTGTCTTGTACCAAGGCTGATTTCCCCCCTGTGTTTTCATGATTGATGAAAGAAAACTAATCAGTTCAGGATTTGCATCTCTAGGTACATGTTGTTGTTGTTTAGTCGCACAGTTGATTCTGACCCTCTGCAACCCCATGGACCACTGTCCGCCAGGCACTTCTGTCCTCCACCATCCTCCTCAACTTGCTCAGCTCTGTGCCCATTGTGTCTACAATACCATCTAGCCATCTCAGAATCATTGCCCAGCAACATCTAGAATGGAAAATGTTCTCCAACTTGCCTCCACCAACCAAATATTCCCTAATAATAAAAATAATTAAAGATCCTTTGTATTATGGCTGACTTGTAAAAAGTAGAAGCAGAGGCAATGTGAGAATGTTTCCAAGTTGATTGGTGGTGGGGAGCTTTTACAGTTAGTGCATTAGCACAGTATACATCAGCAAAGCATGGAGGTGGTTTGGGGTTAGCATAGAAAGCTGAGCTTTGGTACACGAACAATCTCTGATATTTTCTCTTTGCCTGTGAATTCTGAGAGTAGACTTTTCATCAGGTTTCCAGGTTTCCATATGCTTTTCTCTCAGGTCAGCACTTGGCAGAGAAAAGAAGGTCTAGGAAGAGTTTATTTTTATTAGGAGGAACACACGGCAAAGCAGAGCTGCCCATACATTCCGATGTGCTTCCCAATGTCTGAGCATACACAGTGAGCATCAAAAGTTGCATGCTGTGGGACTGAACCACTCCATGCTCAGAGGAGAAACTGGGGTTTTCAACTATGGGTTTATCGACACTGGCCCTCCCAGGCTGGTATACAATGGTTTTGTAAAAAAACAAAAAAAAACCCAACTCATTGAGCGTATAGTTCTTTCTTTCCACATTACAGTCTTGGGATTTTCTGTGGTTCTTTTGAGATGCCAACTTGTTCTGAAGAAAAAATAATCTCCTTGATTTTAATCTGAGAGGGACAGGTTGGTAGGCAAAGGGTAGATGAACATTTGATTTATATGTTTTGAATGTTTCGGTTTAAGCTGTTGGCTCTCTCCTTCTGTCATTGAGTGCAATACTTGCTAGCCTGTGCTGCTTCTTCTTTCATGGATCAGATCCTGGACTGCCAAAATGAAGCCACTTTCTTCACTTTGTCATTGCCCACACACAAGTCCTCATCGGTACATGTCTCTGGCAGCAATAACAGACCAGCAAATGGGCCGGTCTCTGTGTCTCTCCACTTTCACACCGTGGGTTGTTGTTCACTAGCAGTCCCCTCTTGAGCATGTTGGTCTTGTATTTAGGGACTACAACCCTCAGCCTATTCAGGGACCTCCAGGTGATGTAGGGGAGATTGAGATCTTCAGGTATATCCACCTTTAATGGTGTTCCTTTCCTGGTGAACACCTTCCTCCATCTTCTAATTTGGTTTTGCTCTTGTGTACCCTCAAGAATTTTTGTCTTGTCATAAAGCTTTTCCTGGATCTGAGCCTGTGCTGACCTCATAGGGCTGCTGCATATATGAGTTATGTGTGTGAGTATAAAACTCATCTTCCTCTACTTTTTTGTCACACATGCTGATAAACTAGATGGGCAGAATTGCCTCTCTGGTTGTAACTACAGTAGATTGGGCAAAAGGAACTGTAGAATGAACTCACCAAAATATGGATTTCCTTTTGGCAGTTTCATGTCTGGTCTAGACATGGAAGAGGAAGAAGATTGTAACCACCATGATTTGAAGAAGTGACACTTTGCTTCATGAGGCCGTAGAATTAAGGCCACCCCAGCTTGCAGTTCTTTATGCTTTTATCTGTTGGTGTTGGAGAACATACAGTTTCAGGCTTTGCATCCCTGAACTAAGGCTAAGGTTAAGGTAAAGGTCTTCCTTGATCGAAAGCCAGTCATATCTGACTCTAGGGCAGTGATGGCCAACCTCCAGATGCTCTTGAACTTCAATTCCCAAAAGCCGTGGTCAGCAGGAGTGCTGACTTGGGCTTCTGAAGTCCAAGAACACCTGAAATGCCAAGGTTCACCATCACTGGGTTAGTGACTCTTGAAATATTCTGCCTTATTTGCAAGCAGAAAAATCCTTGCTCAAAAGCCAGTTGTACCTGACTCTAGGGTTCAGTGCTCTTCTCTGTTTATAGGCAAAGAGCCAGGGCTGTCTGCACCTGCACACATTTCCATGGTCGTGTAGCAGGCATGACTAGAGGCCAGAGCATGAGGAATGCTCTTATCTTTCATGCCAAAGTGGTACCTCTTTATCTACTTGCAATTTCTTGCTTTTGAATTTATAGGTTGGCAGGAGCTGGGAAAGACGGCGGGCACCCACTCCACTGTTTAGCACTTGGGTCTTGAACTCCTGGCCTGCCAATCTTCTGGTCATCAAGCTCAGTGTCTTATCCACTAAGCCACCGCAGCTCTCAAACAATTCTCTTTATTCCCAGTTTGTATTGTAGCACCACATTTTAATGTTTTAAGAAAAACTGCTCTATACATTTTTTGATGCACAGTTCAATGTGATTTTTCTCTTGGAGCAGTGATGTCTACTTTGATGCCTCTCAGTTGTGGAGAGCTGTAAAGCAGCTTTTGGGGAAATGTGGATTCTATAGGGAGGCAAAATTCTGGGGTACATATTTCATAGAGATGGGCTGTTGCATCTATTGAGTTCATTTTGATTAGCATTCACATAGATCCAGATTTCCAGTTATCCCTGCATTGACTGTATGGAGTTTTGTGCATAATTGAGCTTGCCTACTGGGCCATGCTTTTGCACCATGATCTCATAGGCAGTTTGCAGTGCTTTAAGTTTCAATAAATCTGTCCACCACTGCAATAGAAAACTGCAAAGCAGCAATCCTGGTTCAAAGCAGGTGGATATAAACAATGTAATGTTTGCTCCTTGGTACTACTTTCCAACATGATTTCTCTTCCCTCCTCTTGGCAAGTGTTAATTACTCAGTGCATATGCATAGGAAGAGTTGGCTATAAAGGAATGAAATATTGCATTAAAAATGCAGTGGCAAATGGTCCCCTAGTGAGAAAATGTTAGGTATAAATATAATGTTGCTTCCCTCCTCATCAGGTTTTATCTTTGTTCAGTGGCAAGGGAAAATGAACTACAAAGCAAACTTGTCCACATCATCTGTCACCGTTTTCATTCTAATAGCATGATTTAAATGAAACACTTCCTTTCGAAAGTAACCTGAGCTTAAATGAAGGGGATATGATGGATACAACATGGCCCATTAACCTCTTGGTTATGGATTTAGTTAATTCAACTGTGGACAAATAGCACAAGTTGATGTTAGATTTGTTCCTGGAGTTGAGCCAGGGAACAGCCCAGTTTACAAATCACACTTCCTTGAAATATGTCAGAGATTTGGTTGGCTGAAGCCAGCCAGCTGTTCTTCTAATAGCCTAAATCAATGGCCAACTGCTCACAATTAGTAGGTGTACTGGTTCCTTGGTGCCATGAGGGAAGCTTATATTAATTAGCTTTTCAGAAACTATTCTTGGTACTGGGGGGGGGGGGGACAAAATGGCTTCCCCCCTTTTCAAACCCAGTGGAGAGATCCGAACACAACATGCAATTAAATTATAGATGGATTAGTCATTTAAGTCTTTTGTGTGCTCATCAGTTATGTCTCTTCTCTTGCATTTTGTCTTATATATATGAGAAACCTGAGTATTATTATTATTATTATTATTATTATTATTATTATTATTATTATTATTATTATTATTATTATTATTATTATTATTATTATTATTATTATTATTATTATTATTATTATTATTATTATTATTATTATTATTATTACATTTGTATGCCACCCACTCGACAACGTGACTCAGGGCAGCTCACAACAGTACCTATCTAATACACTATACATCATGAAACATTTAAAAAGTCTAAAAAATTCACAGAGGAGTCCAAGGCCTAGACTGGCCAGGGAGCAATGCCCACCTACCACCCACCCCAATGCCCATGTCCCCGGAAACAAACAGCCTGACCCCTGCCCATGGATGGAACCCTGGGCCGGTGGCAGCGTCCTCTGCCGTCCGCAGCCACAGCATCTCTTCAACCCCAGCTGTGGGTGGAGCCCAGGGTCGTTGCCCTCTGCCGCCCGCATAGTCAAAGCAATAGTATTCTCAGTAGTATTGTATGGCTGTGAAAGCTGGACCATAAGTGGTGTTGGAGGAGGACGCACTTGAGAAGGCCTTGATGCTGAGAAAGATTGAAGGCAAAAAGAGAAGGGGACAACTGAGGAATAGTTGTGCCTACACAACTTGATGGGTAAAAATGGCAGAAGATGCCACTCCAATAATTCTTTTTGAATATATAATCCAGCATAATTCATTACTTTCCTTGCAATTTTAAAAAAAGCTAATTTCTGATAGGTATCGTGCAGACAGTTTTATTATTCTACAGTTGCTATTTCACAACTGCATTTAAGTGGAAGAATGGTCAGCATTTTATTTCCTCCCATTCTATAAATGAAGCAGTGAAGAGCAGAATTTTTCCATTAATTTTTTGAAAAGCGAGGTAGTGACTTAGCAAGAATGAATAGGTTCTTTTTTTTTCAAAGCTAAATCTCCTTGTAAATACAGAAGCTTGGTTTAGGCTCCTCTAAAGTTAACAATATTCTAGAGAACATTTGTACTGTCTGTAAAAATGCAAATCATCAAATCATCCTATTTTCTAATATTTATCTCTGCCTTCGGCCCAAACCTGATGTAAGAGCTGGAGAACTATGAATGGATCACCCATGATGTATGTGTGTATTCAGTGAATAGTGAATCTTTGGTGCATTGACTTTGGCATTAAAGGATTGTGGTCTATTGCTTTTCCTGTGCACTGGCTTCAAAATTAATATTTGAAAGATCACTTTCCAGGTTTGTGGGGAGTATTAATTTTCCCCCAGCAAAAGAATAATCTTACACCACCATAAGATTAATAATTCAAGTTGCCTTATTTTTTATGAAGACTGCAGCCAGTTTTATCAGACACATGGAGCATCACCTGATTTTGCAGTTCCTTTGATGTAATCTATGGCTATGCAGAAATTTTAATAATTTTTTTTTAAAAAAAACACCATTTTGCCAACAGGAAGATCAATACGACAATGGAAAATTAACTATGTGTTGTTGTGATTTGATTTGCTGGAAATCATTGAGTAGAACTTGGACTCCCAACTGCTGGACATGTTCTAACTCTGCCCTCCCTGCATTCTATAATTGTATTTCTCCCATGCCATACAGATATTTATAAATTTTATTCCAGGGAGCATATCACAGTTTTGTGGAGAGATGGGGGAGATTTGGACACCATTTGGGAAAATGACTTAGTCCTATTTAGAACATGTCTTCTTCAACATGCAAAGAGGAGAGCACCTTGCTTCCTCTTTCCATCACTATCTGAAGGGCAAGAAACCCATGTAGAGTCTTGCTACTTTGAGCAATAATACTGGAAAATCTTGGTTCTTGCTCTTCCAAGAAGCCTATGACAAAAGAAAGTCATCAGCCTTCCAGACATATCATTAAACAAGCAAAGAAGGTGGGCAGGGCCAACAGAGAATAGAGTTGTGTGATTAGAGTTGCCATAATCCTCTCCCATGAAACCAGGACAGAAGTATACAGTACTTGACAAAAATGGGCGGGTTATCTACAAAATTGCCTTTTTGTAAACAATGTAATATAATGACAATTATAAAATATTTTTTACATTAAATATGTCAATAAATAAATGAATTTATTTATAACAGTTAATTCTTACTGTAAGATGATCTGTTGTACTTCTGAGAAGCTGCATCATGGTCAACTCTTAACATCCTCAGTTCCAGGAAACACACTGCTGGTCACACTTATCGGGTGGTGGTGTGAGGTGAGGAAGGTATTGTCCAACTCCAATGTGGCAGGAAATCGCTCTTTTAATGGTGAGAGTTTGAATTTATTTTAATGGTGGGTTATAATACACAATCAGTAAGTTTAAAAACCCGGGACTTAAACATGATTTTTATTGAACTGTGCGGGACAATTTTTCTGACCTTGAATGTTGGAGAGTCCCGGTTTTCTGGGACGTATGGCAACCCTATCTGTGGTCCTACCTTTATACAATGAAACCAACCATTTGTTTGTTTGTTTGTTAGACTTATACTCTGCCCAGCTGGGATACACTCCCACTCTGGGTGGCTCAGAATGTTAAAAAAAAAGCTGACAGCATAAAACCATAGAACAACACATACATACACCTGGTTCAATCAGAACTGAAAACCACTAGCTGGAGTGGCAAAAAAAAATAATGATAGGAGAGCCTCCTATTTGGTCTTCAACAAGCTGCTAAAGGTCTCATCAAAAAGAAAAGTTTTCAGTTGCTTCTTAAAGGTCCCTAAAGAGTCAATCAAACACAGGTGGAGCATCCCAGTTAGCTGGAGCCACCACCAAGAAAGCCCTCCAATGAGTAAAGGACTTTCTAGTCAGCCTGGAAGTTGGTACTTGGAGTTGAGTTGTCAGACAAGAGCAGGTGAAGTAGGCCTGATTTCTGAGGGGTAGATGCTCCACCACCTTGGATAGTCAAGGCATTCCCTAAGCAATTTTCTCTTGACAAATGCATGGCATTAATGAACCATTAATGTCACCCTGCTTATTCAACTTATATACAGAGCACATGATGCACAATGCAAGGATGAAGGAATCACAATTTGAGATCAAAATTGCTGGGAGAAACATCAACAATTTGAGATATGCAGATGATACCACCCTAATGGCAGAAAGTGAGGAGGACTTTAAAAAGCTCCTGATTAGGTTGAAAGAAAAAAGTGAAAAAGCTGGCTTGAGACTCAATATAAAGAAAACCAAGATCATGGCAACAGGTCCTATCAATCCCTGGAAAATAGATGGGGAAGAAGTAGAAGCAGTGACAGATTTTACTTTCTTAGGATCAAAGCTCACTGCAGATGGAGATTGCAGCCATGAAATAAAAAGGAGACCGATTCTTGGGAAGCAAGCGATGAGAAACCTGGGGAACATAGTGAAAAGTAGACACATCACATTGCAAACAAAAATTCATCTAGTCAAAGCAATGGTATTCCCGGTGGCAAAGTATGGTTGTGAGAGCTGGACCATTAGGAAAGCTGAGCGCAGAAGAATAGATGCCTTTGAGATGTGGTGTTGGAGGAGAGTTTTGAAAGTCCCCTGGACAGTGAGGAGAACAAATAGGTCAATCTTAGAAGAAATCAACCCTGACTGCTCCTTAGAAGGTCAAATAGTGAAGATAAAGTTGAACCTGGAAGTTGGTACTTGGTGTTGAGTTGTCAGAGAAGAGCAGGTGAAGCGGGCCTGATTTCTGAGGGGTAGATGCTCCACCAAGTAGGAAGGTCCCAAACCGTTTAGGGCTCTGGAGGTTAGCACAGGACATTGTTGAGGTGGGAAACCGTCCAGTTGCAAAGGCTTTTGAAGTTGGCTTGAAAGCCACATCATGGCCTTCAGCCACAGGTTGTCTAAAGCTGGCTTATGTAAAGAAACACAGCAAAGAACACTATGCTAAGGATCAGCCTGGTTCTCTGTTAACACCCCTTTTCATTCCCCCAGGGGAGTAAGCTCTTAAGAGTTGTTAACACACAAGAGGATAATCAATTTGAGTTATGGATTTTGTGTGTGTGTATGAAAATAAATTAAAGTTGTAAACAAATGGCTATCCTGAGGGAAATAATTTTTAGGTTTTTATACCTGCCATAAAAACACAATTTGAATGAGACATTTTCTGTATGATAAGATGGTGATAAAAGGTCCCAGAAGGTGAGTATTTATTATCCAATTTGAAGATAAAGGTCACAATCCAGTCCAGAGTTGCATGTTTTTGAATGTATTGATTTCAGTGGGATTAACTGCAGTATCATAACTCTGTGTTGAATTTTGACGCAAATCACATGTTTGAACCCCGCTCCCTTCATACAAGGTGCAGCAGATTTAATTTTGATTGATTCATCTGCCATACGTATCAAGCCACAGATTTATTACTGTTGGATAAGTACATAAATACAAATAAATCTAAAATTTAAAACATGCCTTCCCCCCCCTCTCTTATTGATGTTACAGAAAAAGAAATAGGAACTTCACTCTGACATGAGAGAAACATTGTTGTCTCCAAATATTTTCTTGTACTGTATCTGACAATGGTTTTAATCTGATCTGTGCATAAAACTGGTGACATAATGAAACATGTATCCTCTCCAATCTTACAATAGAAAATCATGTACTAAAGAAAATATTCTGGATTCCCCCCCCCCCCAAGCAGTGTTCAAGTTTTCGTTTTCATGTCACAGATTATTTTGGGTTGAAAGGATTTTTAGGGGACACCCGAATGAGGCTCCTTTCATATCCACAAGTGCAGCTATCAGGTATCGAAACCCGACCTTCCAGTCTCCAGCTCAGCACCTTAACCACTAAGCCACTGGGGGAGCTGCAGTGTTCAAGTAAAACAGAAATTCTGGTTTGTGATCGATGTTATATTTCAGTTAATATGTTTCTTAGAAGTTCATTATATCTGACCAGGAAAAATGAAGAAACAGTGACAACAGTATACTGAAGAACTGTATTGTTGTTATTGTGCGTCACTAAGTTATTTCCCACCTATGGTGACCCTGTGAATGAGTAGATTTCAAAATGTTCTGAGCCCTGTTCAGCTCGCAAGCCTATGGTTCTTTATGGGATTCAATCCATCTTCCATTTCATCTTTCTCTTTTCCTGGAAGAACTACACATTTGATCTTAGCCAAAAGGCCTGGAGGAACTATACATAAGAGACATAAGAATGACAGATGGCTTTGAAGAGGAATCCTCTGATTAAACACCTGCATTTCTAGAAAGTGAAGTGATACCTCCTCTGAAAGCAGTGGGAAGAAATAAATTGTTAAATGAGACACTAATAGACTTTACAAGGAGAGAGTCACTATCTCCATGGACACAAAGAAGTCCCATTGCTTTCACTGGTGTGCATTGTTTTAATTGTGTAACTGCAGGACAGATATCTCCTGGGGTGCATGGAAAGATACAACTGTAGGATGCTTATGCTTTGCGTTACCTAACAGGATTCTAGCCAGTAAATATATTGTTTGATTAGCTTCCTCCAGCTGTAGATATTTGTGTCTTTTTGATCAGGAACCTTGTCCTTTTAGACCGGGGTGCCCAATCTTTTTCTGTCATGTGCCTGACCAGACAGCTGAGCGGGCCGGACCACACACCCCAGAAGTGGAAGTGGGTGCATTTATGGTTGTCGTAAATGCACCCACTTCCACATTTATGACAGCTGCTGGCATGTTTGTGCACATGTGGGCATATAAACACACCCACTTCCACTTCCGGATGTGGTGGAGGCAGTGACGAGCTGGATGGAATGGTGTCGGGGGCTAAGTCTGTCCCACAGGCCATAGCTTGGGAGCCCCTGCTTTAGACTTTATTCTCTTTGTGTCTTTCATGTTTTGCTTCACAGAAGAAAACATTAGTTTTCCCATAGATGCAAAAATTATGTGCAATGCACAAATTGTGTAAAATGTAAAAAATTTGTGTACTGGTTGCTCTTCTTGGGAGAGCAGAGAATCCTAGAGATGTTCTCTGGGTATGTTGAGAATTCCAGTCTTTCCTACAGTTTCACTATTGCCAATTTTTTCCTATTAGGCTAATAAGTAAGACAATAGATTTTGCCTCAGACAAATCCTGCTACAGAATGAGGAAACAGGGACAAAAGAAAGGAAACAAGGATATTGTGCTACCATGTATTACACCTTGTTACATGGGAATGGGCTAACTGCAATGGTACATCCAACCAGTGTATACCATTGAAATGTTTGAGACTCTTAATTAGAACCTACCCCAGTCCCATTGATTTCAGGGGCCTCTCCCTAGTGAAAAATCACTTCAGATATTGTTCAAGTGACTGATATTGCTATAGATTTCTGGCAAAAATTCACTATTTTGCCCATTGTGTTGCCTTATCATTTATATTGTTCCTGAACAACTAGGTCAAGAGCAGCCTGGTAAGCTAGATTTAATCAATATATGCTTTTTTGAAGACAATTCTTTTTCCCACATTTTAGTTCTGTGGTTTTGTATGGCTTGTTGAATGATGCTAGTGGTTGTTTTCCCCATTATGAGATAAATAACTCTGTTAATCTTTTGTAACAAAAAGACAATGAGGAGGATTGTTGTGCTATCAATAAGGTCTGGCAGGTTTTATTTAACATAAGCTTTTCTGTGGCCCAATTCTGTATCTGAGGAAGTGGACAGCAGTCCGTGAAAACTTATGCCAAACAAAGTTTGTTAGTTGTTCAAGTTCCAGAAAAATGTTTTGTTGCTTTCTTTATGAATGTAAGCTGCATCATCTTTTCCAAATACTATTAGAAGGCACCTTTCTTTATAAATGTCTGTCTATCTCAAAAAATAATGGAGTGTAAAATTGTTTCCCAGGAAGGAGATATATATATATCCTGGGGACAATTAAAGATCTGAAGAGAATACCAAATCAGCAACGAATTTAAGTCATCAACTTCAGATGAAGTCTATGAATTCAGGTGATGTTGGCTCAAATGCTATTACTTAATGTGGTGAATCATGCTAGAGTTAGTCACCCGAATCAAAAAGGATCAGTGAGTAAATTCCTCATAATTGATTCATATGAACCTATTCTAAATGCAACTTATGTTGACTTAGTCAATATATTGGAAATTAAGGTTACTTCTATATGAAACTGCACTTGGTTGGTTATAGTGCCACATTGATTAGGTTGTCATGGAAATTTAGTGGGTGGGGGTTGTGAGGTTCTTCTTTTATCTTTTATAAATATTGTTTTATCGTGGACACTGCCCAGAGTAGTATGTATTCACTAATTGAATGAATGAATAGCTGCAATTAGAATAGGCCCATTACAATCCATGGAACAAACAGAGCAGTTGACTTACCAGATCTGTCCTGACTCAATGTGCCTCTTCTAGTGTGATTTGCTCCATTAATCAACAGGATTGTCAGTATCACATGTTGAACAACCATCTGCATCCTTCCTAGAGAGCATTCATATAGAACAGGGTTCCTCAAACTTGGCTTTCCAGATGTTCTTGGACTTCAATTCCCAGAAGTCCTGATCAGCAGGTGTACTGACTTGTGCTTCTGGTAATTGAAATCCAAGAACACTTGGAGAATCAAGTTTGGGGAACCCTGATATAGAGTGATCACAAGGCATTAAACATGTGGTCCTTAAAGTTTTGGGTTGCAGTTCCATCATCCTGCATTGTGTAAATGAGGGCTGATTGGAGTTACAGATCAATCATATCAGAAGGACCACAGGTACCCAGCTTTGTCTGAAACTGGCAAGCTATAGTTTTTTTTTTTTTTAAAAAAGTGGGGAACAAATAGCATGAAAAGTGTGGAGAAGAATATTGAATTTAAGCAGACATTAAGATGATAGCTATCTGTTTCAGTGAGTCATTTTCCAATCAACTCCCACTGGATCTGCTAGGAGAACAAAATGCATACAAATAGTATTGTGCATTTTTGAAATCTCCAGAGGCTGCACTGTAGCACAACAAATAAGCAAGTTACTAAGTTCTGTTACATTAAAAAAAATTATATCATGGCAACCGTTTGTGTAAACTGTGGGTATATTTTCTGTGAGTGGTAACCACTGGTGAAACAACTAAGCAACTGTATAATTTAAAATTATGTTGTTTTAGTATACTATTTATTTATTTATTTTATTATTTATTTATTTATTTATTTATTTATTTATTTATTTATTTATTTATTTATTTATTTATTTATTTATTTATTTACTTATTTATTTATTTATTTATTTCAATCAATCAATCATCTGGGTAACGTTCCCACACTGGACAGTGTACTTTTTAAAAATAAATAAATAAATACAAGTTACAATAATAAACAGAACCATAAAAACAATCCCAAATGATAGATATGGTTAAACTGCTATACTACAGCTAAAACTGCTGAGGTTGTAAGTCAAAGCCTTTACAATTTCATCACTCAAAGTTCCTCTGTGAATCATGGGAATGGCCAAGCTTTGTGGAAGAGAGGGAGTTTAGGAGCAATCATATCAACTGCCCTTGAATACCATCTGACAACCTGGGCTTCAACAGGAGCACTGAACAAGCCAACCAAAAATCCACCCAAAGTTGCTTGGAAATCAATTGGATCCAGCAGTCTCCATGGGTGGACCATCTTAATTAGTCCTAGCTTCCCATGAAGGAGGGGTTGGTATCATGTTTTAAACTTCAGCAGGATGTGATCCAACCAGCTCCTGCCAACCTAGCAGTTGGGAAGCAAGAAATTGCAAGTAGGTAAATTTTCTTGTCACTCCTACAAGATCTATCACCTCCAGATCTTGATCTCCAGGTCCTTTTGAAAAAATCAGGTTGAGGATATGGCCGACCACGTGGAGAGGGGGCGTTGACATGAAAGAAGAAACATTTGCATTTTTCTTAATGAGCATGCCTGCTGTTGGATCTCTTTTCACAGATAGCCAATGTTTTCAAAATAATAATAATAGTACACACTTGAATATATATTGGAAACATTTCTCTAGTATGGACCACAGGCCTTATTTCATAGTCATTTAAACTTCTGAAATGTAAGCAAAGCAAGCTTACTACTTTTGCCCCGATACACCTCGCAATCCACTTTAGAAGGGTCATCATTTTCTAGGCTGCTTTTGGAGCTAGCAATAATGATAAAATTGTCAAATGACTGAACAGTTACATTCTCATTATTATTTACTTGACAGAAAAATTGGAGCATGGGTTGCGTGAGTTGGTGTAATGGTGTTTATTATCTTTCCCTTCTTTAGAAAGTATTCCTTCCAACTTAATTACACTCCTGTTCACTGCCTCCTCATTATTTATATTGCAAAGAGAGAGAGAAAGAGAAGTTAAATATGAGGGAAGGGAAGGCTTTTTCCTCTAAAGCATGAATAAAAATCAATTTCTCCACTGTTAATATTATAATCAATTTAAAAAAAAAACTTGATAAAAATGTTAAATAAAAAAAGGCCTCAGAAAGAACCAGGATTGTCTTAGTAATAAAATATTACATTGTTTTATCCAGATGCCAGGCCCTTTAACCTCTTGTAATTCTCAGTCCAATTCCTTTTTCCGGTAGGATGTGTTTACTAATTGGCATGGGATCTATTTATCTATTTATTAGAACTACAGAGAGGGTCACACTCTCTCAGTTGGCTTTGAGGGCTGGATGGCCATTTTGTCCGGCCTGCACAGTGGGGGTGGCCATTTTGTCCCAACAGCTTCAAATGGGGTGGTCATTTTGTTTCTCAAATGCCCTTGGAGGGGTAGGGGCCCCCATGAGATGGCACCATGGTCCAGATCCAGCCCATGGGTCTTAGGTTGAAACCCCTGCCGTAGATCATCAAGCCCACTGAACAATCCAACAGCAGGAGCAGGAGCAGTAGTAAAATTTCTAATCAGAAAAAATTCCCTTGGTTTTCTGATGAAATCCTATGTTTTTAAGCAGAGAAGGATTTTTCCCCAAATTAACCTAAGGAAGATGACCTAGTAGTTATGCCAGGAATCCTCAACCTTTTTAAGCCAGGGGCCAGGTCATATTTCCTCAGACAGCTTTGGGGGCCGGTTGCCCATTTTGCCCTTCGTCCACCACATGGTACTTCCGGGTGCTGTGGAGGCAGTGGGGGGGGGGACATGAAATGGAGCTGCTCGCTGAATCCACCCCACAGGCCACAGGTTGAGAATCCCTGAGTTATACAATAGCCACTTTTTACTACTAAAGGTTTTTTCCTCCACCCCAGTCTGGAGTTTCAAAGGCTTCCATGAAGCAAAAAAAGGATGCTTTTGAACCTAAAACAGGGGGATATTAAGCTTTTAATTAGTTTAAGTTAATGTTTTCCCACTGATTGATAAAGCACAAAGCATGCTAGTTTTGTAAGTTTTTTCAACTATTAAAACATACTTTTTAAAAGTTCAAAGAAGTCTAGTGTGTGTTTTTCTGGATATACTAACTGTGCTTTATAATCTGTATACTTTTATTACGTGGTTTTACTATTGCTATAAGATTTGTCTTTATTTCCTATTCTATCTTTAATGGATTTCCTCCTTCTGTGTAAATTGCTTGAAGCAACTTTTTCCTTTATTTATTTGGTTAAAAGGCCTCTCTTCTAATAAAAACCAAACCAAACTTTTATGGCAGTAGTGTCTGCATCAAAGGGAGGTCACTTTGACTCTTCAGAACACTAACCCTGATTATAACAATTACCTTTGTATTTCTTTCTCGTCACTCCTACAAATGATGTTTGGATTGAAGCACGAAATAACGAGCTCACATGATAATCTGTTCTAACCCAGTTGTTTGGAAAAAGAAACGAATGAAACAAGAAAGAAAACACCAAGGAAAAAGTAAAATGTTGGTCCCTGTTCCTCTTTTGCTTGTGATAAATATAGAGTCAGAACATTTCAGTATGCAACAGTGGGGCTGCAGTGGCTCAATGGTTAAGAAGCTTGCCCTGTTAGCTGGAAAGCTGGCAAGTCAGCAGTTCAAGACCCGGGTACTACATGACAGGTTGAGCACCCATCTTTGTTCCAGCTCTTGGGGACATGAAAGGAGCCTCATTTGGGTGTTCCCTGAGCAGAGTTTCTTCCACAAAAATCCTTTCAACCCAGAATCCATCACACAGTACCTGGGTCTTGAACTGTCAACTTGCCAGCCTTCCAGCTAACAAGGTGAGCTTCTTAACCACTGAGCCACCATGGCCCCCATTGCCAAAATGAAGCCACCTTTTGGTGATTTCATCTCATAGTTCCTTTCATCAGACATAGTGTGAGAAAAATTAACTAGCACAACAAGGTTCCCCTTGCCTGGGATATGCCCAATTGTGGTTCAGACATACCACATCCTTCAGTGAGTCTCTTTCTGTGTGCCAAGGACTCCTTGATCTGACATCTCTAAACTACATGGTCCACTGAATAGCAGTTGTGAGCTGTTGAGTTCCTCTTTCTGTTATCATCATCACTGCCTTTTCAACTTTTGATCTACTGTTGAAGAAACTGCATGCTTCAGATTTTCCTTGAGACTTGAAAATGAACTTTGGCTGTCTTCAAAGAATTTCTGGCTGTTTCGTCAGTCACATCACCCCTTGTTTGGTTTTGCTAATTATTTTCACAACTATTTTGTAGATGTTGATGTCTGGCCTTGTCTAGCTTTCCCGCATATTTCATGGGCTCTTTTTATTCCAGTCTGGTGGGAGTCCCCTCTCGAACCAGGGGTGAAAGGTTGTTTGTGACCACTTTCTTCCTTATGTTATGTGGGTACATGATCTGAAACATAAACAAAAACATATCTATGGTATTTAAGAGCTTCTTGTTATTCAGTCGCACAGTCAATTCCTTTGCATTTTATCTCCTCCCCTCCTTTCCTTTTTCATGAGCTAATCTCATTTTCATTTGACAGACTAGAGTTTTCAATAAATCAGTGGTGAGTGGCACCAAGGCATCCTTAGCTACCACTGTTCATTTTCCCAGGCTAATCAAAGAGCCACCTTGAATCATTTTGCTTGCAAATTCAGTCGCAGAAGACAGTCTCTCTTTCATCTCGGCTTCAAGTTTGCAGCAGCATTTTAAGCTGCATGTCAGACTGTTTCCTTCTCTCTGCGTCTTTGCTCTACAAAACCTTCTCGACATGTGGCAGCTTGTACCACCAGCCCTTTTTATGACTTTGTAAGTTCAGTTCAAGGGCAGTGGGGAGAAAAAAAGCGATGTTTGCAGACTTTGTAAGTCCTGATTTCCCCACCCCTTTGTAATTTCCAGCTTTATTTCAAAATATATGTATGGAAGAACTGCTGACGCTAGCAACCAAAGCATGTGTTATAGAATCAAAGTCTTCCAGAATTTTTTTCCATATATAATTTTTTTCCTCCACAGTAATATGATTGTTCTGCATCTGGTTGAAGGCAATATTAATGTGGTTAGCCCACCGTCAATAGAAAAGAAAAACTTGGGAGATGCACCTTCCTTCCTTCCTTCCTTCCTTCCTTCCTTCCTTCCTTCCATCCATCCATCCATCCATCCATCCATCCATCCATCCATCCATCCATCCATCCATCCTTCCATCCTTCCATCCATCCATCCATCCATCCATCCATCCATCCATCCATCCTTCCTTCCTTCCTTCCTTCCTTCCTTCTAAAGTAAGTACATCTTCCACTTTTTCTTCTTAACACTGAAATAGAATTTTTTTTTATTCAAGTGCTCAGTATTAGAACTACCATTGCCCTGCATTTTACCAAAAACCAAAGACAAATCAAAATATTGATTTCCCCCCCACACACACACACTTAAGGTCAGTATTTTTAAAGAGTTGCTAGGGTTACCAAAAAAATTTTCTGGTATCTGTGGGATCTCTTTTACATTCACATAAAAAAAAGATACATGAAAAAATAAAATAACCCAGGGATGATGAATGTTCCATTGAGTTTCTTAAGAAAGCTTCACTCAGCTTGCAGTTCTTGAACAGCAAACCTGGAAGAAGAGTAAATCCATTCTGTTCATAGCTTCAGATGCCTATGAAAAAATGGGCTATGGAATTGGCATGATTAAAGAGACCTTCCCTTTAGCCTTTGAATAAGTTTGTTAGCTTTGCATGGCAAAGAAGTTGACCAATATTTTAGTACATACATTTGTTTTCCAAAACATGAGAGAATTACTCCATAAAAATCCTATACCATTGTCTTGCAAGTAATAAGCCGCAGCTTCCTTCATTGAAATGAATCAAGTTTCTCTTATTTCCTGCTACCTTCAACTGTTCCTAACACTATTAAATTTCCGAGTGTTTTGTTTTTCTTCTGGCAATAAGCCCAAGGTATTTTTTTTTTTGCCTCAGTTTAGTTTCTAGAAATAATTCAAGCTTGACTTGATCTACAACACAGTAATTTGTCTTTCTGGCAGTCCATTGTACCTGTAAAACTCTCATGGAACACTACATTTCAAATGATTTTCTTTTTATTGACTTTTTTCATTGTCCAGCTTTGACATCTGTATATAGTAATCAAAGGAATACTACTGACTGAATGATCTTGGACATAGATTCTGGTGACATATTCTTGCTTCAAGTTTTTTTTTTCAAGTTCTTGCATAGTTGCCGTCTGAAATCTTAATCTTCTTTTCATTTATTGACAATCTGCTTTTTGATTGACAAATTGAACCAAGGTGTCAAAAACCTTCAACAAATTCAATGTCTGAGGTTTTTCATTGTCAGGCCATATTACAATATAATGCTTACATCTATCCTTGAGTTATGTTGTTCAAAGAAGTCAGCTCCCTGCGTCACAAATGCATAGTCAAAGACAGAGATTAAATAATGGCTTGATAATTGTTGGTTTCAAAGGTTCTTTCTTTCTTTCTTTTTGGAGTAAGGAATGTCTTTTCTCCACTTTACTGAAGGTCCTCACTTTTCATTTAATTTTGTTAATCAAAAGCAACACAGAAGAGGGTATTTAAAGCAAGCACTTGCAAATACATGCTAATTAACTTAGACCCAGCATGCCTATGAAATGTCTTTATATAATAATTGTAAGGTATTACACTGAGGCTATAACATGCTTTTTTGCCAAATTTGAGCTTCAAGTTGTTTCTACAGTTCCATGATGGTGAACCTTGGCAATCCAGGTGTTCTTGGACTTCAATTATTAAGAGTAAATAAAAACAGTTACTGAGAGTAAATAAAACAGAACAGCAAAAAAATGACAAAAAACATTGTGGCACCTTAAAGACTACCTCCTGTATTTATCTCTGAGCTTTCATGGACCAAGTCCACTTCACAAAAGTTCACAGTTGAATACAGGAGTTAGTCTTTAAGGTGCCACAATGTTTTTTTGTCTTTTTCCCCCTTTTTTTCTGTTCTGTTTTATTTATCCTCAGATATGCTTGCACAGACTAACACAGGTACCACTTCAAACACTTCAATTCTTACCAGAAGCCCATATCAGGACTCCTGCTGATCAAGGCTTCTGAGAGTTGAAGTTCAGGAACAGTTGGAGTGCTAAGGTTTACCATCACTCCATACGTGGTTGAACAAGAGTTGTGTGCATGGTTTTTTAAAAGGCATATATATCATCCTCTAAATGTTTTCTCTGAAATAAGTTGCCATACTGGATGTAAAACTTGTAGAATTATCCATGTTTGAAAAGGAAAATATTCTGTAGCAATCTGAATTTGCAAAATGGAAGTCAGGCTGGTGTTGGTAGTAGAATAGCTACTAAGTGAAGGACTGACTGACTTTTCCCTCTCACTGTTCTTCTATGGATAATATTTATCTTAATCATGCAGCTGTAACCATCAGACTTCAGCTTCCTCTAGTCATCAGATGTCACTTCCTGCATAAACTTCTGTACTGAATTTGCTCTTCGCTATTGATTCCAAACAGCCAGACTCTGCTCAAATCCAGCAGATACATGTGGCATCTTACCATTGTTCATGATGGTTAGCGTAGCAATTTCAGTGTTTGTGGCTATTCCAACCACATAAATCCCCTCGTGGAAGATAATAGAAGAACTGGAGAATCCTCTTCTAGAAGGTTTCACACCTTCCTTATGGTGAAACACTATTTAGGTGTTCAAAAGCAACAGAATTCTTACTTCCCTCATCTGTCTCTGTGTGAAGAAGGGCAGTCTGAAGAGAAGACAGTCTGCTAGATGTGGAACCTCTCCACGGGGTCAGGAATACTAGTTTTGCAGAATGGAGAAAAGTTGCCTTTTGGGACTCATCTCCTGGAATTCTCCAAAGCGAATCTATTCAGACCATGTAGATGATGGGATACTGAAAATTGTAGTAAAAACAAACTCTCTGTCTTTGAGTTGGCTGTCATGATCTACGTCAGGGGTTGGCCAACCGTTTTATGCCACGGGCCTGACCACACTCCTGGACAGCTGAGTTTTACGTCTGACATAAATGTGCCTGCTTCCATTTCTGGCTGCAGTGGAGGCAGCAACAGGCCGGATGGAATGGCATCATGGGTTTAGTCTGGCCTACGGACCGTAGGTTGGAAACCACTGATCTACATTGTTCTTGTCAGAAATGTTCAGCTGTTGGCACAGAACAAGGTAATTGTGAGTGTGGCATGAATCAAATGAACATCCATCTGCCCTCTTTTACTGACTCACTTTCATAGTGGCTTTCTTGCCTGTTCACTGTCAAACAGATTGAACATTGGCATGGGAATGGAAATGTGTCTCAGCATCAAAATGAAAAATAGAAACTAAGGCCCAGCATGCAAGTGGAAAACCATCTACAGATACTAGTCACCCTTTTCATTTCCTCCTAAAGAGACAAAATCTCAAAGAGGTGTGGAATGGAGTATCATACTAGCAGTTTGCCTGATGTACATCTGGAAACGTAGTTCAGTAAAAGGGGCGGGGGGATTTTGTTTTAGCTCATGGTAAATTTTCCATAGCTCACTTTTTTCTTCTATCTCTTGAATGGGAAAAAAATTGAACATAAAAAAGGTTTTAAAAAAGTAATGTGAGAGAAATGGAGATATTATTTGTCTATGTAATGGTTTTCTCCATGGGATTGGTTTTGAATCCTGTGCTTTCAAACCTGTTAGTGCTAACTAAAATTGCCAGCTATTCTTTCCCTTCCCCCAAAAAAAGGAAGGAAGGAAGAAAGGAAGGGAGTGAGGAGGAAATTGTTTGTTTGTTTATTCACATTGGCAGCAAGTGCAGCCCCCACAAGAAGGGTAAGGCATGGACATAATGGCCACAGCTCATTACCACAGGGGCAGCCACATATCGCACCAGTTGCAGCCTCTGAATGGTCATCAAGGGCAGCACCATGTAGAGTGCATTACAATAATCTAGTCTGGAGGTGACCAGAGCATGTGTGACCATAAGCAAGGAGTCCAGGTACTGGAATGTGAATAATTGGTGAATCTCTTGCAATTGAGCTAAAGCCCTCTGAGCCACAACTGCCACCTGCTCTTCAAGCAGGGGTCATAAGTTCAGGAGGACCCCAAATCATGCACTGGGTCTGTCTGAGGCAAAAGAGTCCCATCCAATACCAAAGATGGTAACTCCTGGGATAATGTGGGGGCTAGGGCTGGACCTCTCGTCTCCCAACAACACCGACTGGGGCTGGCCCCTCAGAAATGAGGAAAACCAGGACCACACAGTACTTGTCAGCTTATAAAAGTAGCTCTTTGAATTGACAGTTTGTTAAGGTAGAACTGATGTAGCAAGGCCTCCTGCAGATCTGAATGGCCACAGTGGAGTTAGCTTAACAAGCTGCAAACAAGACTGATTACCAATTTCTCTCTCTCTCTCTGCCGACTTCTTTATGTTCAGTTAAAGCAAACTAACTTCTTGGGTATGACTTCACAAAGGACCTATTTGGATTTCCCCCACTCTGTAGTCACACTCTCAATCAGAGATAATACCTGAATTTTTTTTAAAAATATTTTAAGATGAATTTTGAAATTGTGGCCTTCTCCTACGTGGTGAACTAGTTTTTTCTTTAAATCAAAGCATTTATATTTCATCTGCATAGCAAATACAAGTGTGAACTCTCTCTCTCTCTCTCTCTCTCTCTCTCTCTCTCTCTTTCAGTCTCATTTTGATGGCATTCAATTTTTGTGTCTTCCTTCAAGTGCTTAATTTGGTTTTGATCTTCGTTTATTTTTATATTCCAAAATATTTTTATGGAGTATGTCTCCTCGCTCTTTCTAAAAAATATGCCTATATTTTTTCTTGCCTGCCTAAGCTGCCCTTTTCTGTGGAGTTCAAAGCAGATTTACATGTTTTAAATTGACTGCAAGTTTGTGCAGTAATTATAACTACCATTTCTGGATGTCATGGTTATTTTCTTCCCCCTTGCAATAATTTTAAAGCAATATGTTTCTTCAAAGCTATAAATGAAAGCTAGCTGATAATTATTTCCTAGCAAACATGATAGGAGGTCCTAAAGCCCTTCAGGGGAAATATGTTATTTTCCCCAAGTTGTTAAATGCCTTGAAGCAACTACTGAGAAAGTGGGAGGACTTCTTACCCCGCTCCCAGAAAGCTGATATGAGTAGATGAATCAATGCTGAAAATCAGATTTCATCACTGTCAGTGAGGTGACCCTCTATGATGGCCCTGAGTTAGACAAGTGGCTTGCATAACATCATCTTCATCTTCATCTTCTCCTCCTCCTCCTTCTCGTCCTCCAATGGTGGTGGTGATTAATCAGTTGTTCTGACATTCCATTTACCAAAAGCCTTGTTTTGAATTTTTTTTAGTAATGAGAGAAACCTGATCATACATGTATGTGCTTGTCACTCTGTTGATAATGGCATGTATCAATTTCAACATCCATTGTTTAAACTCAGAAAATTAAATAAAGCAATGAAATGAAAGTAGCAAGGTTGATGGAGGGAACCTGATCGTTATTGATCACTTGTAATCCATAAATTGATTTTTCTAGACGTTTGGCACTCCCAGTGGTTTGGAGGCCTTGCACAAAGGCTGGAGGCTATAGATTTTCTTTAAACCTCCCGACGATCTCTTGATGAGAACAACTGTGTTGTATATTAATTAGAATGAACTAAGCTCCTTAACATCAATGTGTAGGGAAATAGCCCAGCATTTAATAGACAACTTATACTTGACATACACAGTACATATTACACATGATTCCATCTTTTCCATGACAAATTGACATAGGAATTCACTACCGGAATTCCTGAATAGGAATTCACTACTCTTCACCTGGTTCTTTGTATACCAGAGCAACTTATGTGAACAAGGGCTCATGTTTTTAGGAAACTGGTCAAGGTTAAGGCTGAAACAAATAGGGCCATAATTATATGACAGGCAATGACATGAGAATGAGAATGTTACTGGTTTTTTGGGACCGAAGTTCCCAGACTCTTCAGTATGATCACTGGGAGACTGTTAATTCTACAAGGAAGAAATTTCCCAGGGATCAGCAAATGTGGCTCTCTAGATGTTCTTGAACTTCAATTACCAGAAGCCCTGATGATCAGGTCTATTGACTTGGGCTTCTGGGAATTGAAGTCCAAGAACACCTGGAGAGCCAAGTTTGCTGATCCTGGCTCTATGCACATATACTCAATTTCTTCCTCATCTCTCAGTCAAAAAGGTAAAGGTCTCCTTTGCTCAAAAGCCAGTCATGTCTGACTCTAGGGAACAGTGCTCAGCTCCGTTTTGAGCTAAAGAACCAGGATTGCCTGCCTCTGAAACCAATCCTCCCTCTCTTTGTATGGACAGCAACAAGAAAATGATAGGAGGAGATTGTCTCCCATCCCTTGGTGTGAATTTAACTCTTTTTTGAACTCTTGAATAGAGCTAGCTGGAATCTTCTTTCCAATATGCCATGACCCACATATGAAAGATCTCAGTTTTTCTGTGCAGTGACTTGTAAAAATCTATACCAGTCTATGAAGCGACTTGTTCAATGAGCAAATTGAATAGTCCACAGTGAACTCTCTTTTATTTTGTTGCTTTTCTGCCTCTAAAAAACATTATCCTGATGATGGAAAGAGTGTTTACCACAAGCACGTTGGACTATTTGTAGAATGAAAAGAGAGAAGCCGTCACAATTGAAAATCAAGAAGGACATGAGACAATGGAGATTTAAGCCTCTGGAACCTATGTGCATGAATGGGTGCCACTTCTTTCTTTTGTGCACACACAGTGTTTGGAGATGTTTTGAAACCAAGTGCTATAACTGTACAGAAAAAGAGACTTTTTTAAAAAAAAAAACCTTCATATTCTGCTCCCCCTTTTCCTTTCCTTTCCTGTTATTTGAAAAGAGGCATTCTCCAAAAGGCGATTAAGCTCTTTTGTTTTATTTTCTGCTTAATAGGGTCATATCAAGTGGGTTTGTCAGACTAGATGTTAATATAAAGAAGATTGGTAGTGTGCTGATGTGTTTATTCAAATTTAATTTTATCTTGTGAGTTCATTCGCAGGCACTTCATCCTTCTAAAGTACTATCCAGTTTTTCTTCTCTTTAGTCTCATAACTCCCCAGCAGGACAGTTTGCAATGAGAAATGACTTGTCCAAAATTTAGCTCAAAATATGGTGGGTTAGGGACAAACAAAACTATTTCTCCATATTGTTTGATTTAAAAACAACACAAATAAATTGGTTCTATTCGCTTTCCATTTATGAAGAAATGTGTGAATTGTGATTAGGTTCTCATAAACAAAAAGGACTTAAATGTCTCCATCATCTGAACTGCCTCTATGCTTTGTAGAATGCAGAGGGGCATTGTTGGCACAAGATGGCATAAATCACATTGGCAGAAGAATAAGTAAAACTGCCCTTAATGTTGTGTGTGATGTTGTTGGATTCAGAAATATAGCCAGAGTAAATATGGGGGCAAAGTTGACATCTGGGGTTGCAGCACAGTTTAGTCAAACCTTGGCACTCCAGCTGTTCTTGGACTTTAATTCCCAGAAGTCCAAGTCTCTGTGGATTCACATGAATGGGTTTACTGCGCGTGGATTCACAGAGACTTGGGCTTCTGGGAATTAAAGTCCAAGAACAGCTGGAGTACCAAGGTTTGCCATCACAGCTCTAGGGGAACAGTGCTCATCTCCATTTACAGTCAAAGAGCTAGTATTGTCTGCATATGCAGACATTTCTGTAGTCACATGGTAAGCATGACTAGATGCCAGAGTGCACTGAATGTTGCTACCTTTACCACCAAAGTGGTACCTATTTATCTACTTTCAACTTCTTCTTTTTGAGCTGCTAGGTTGGCTGGATCTGGGACAGATGACGGGCACTCACTTGGGTCTCAAACTGCTGACCTGACAACCTTCCGGTCATCAATTTCAGTGTCTTAATCAGTAAACCACCGCATGCCTTTTCAATAAGAGTACCTCCCCCATATGACAAGTTGATTCTATTTATTCCCTTTAAAACTGGCATTAAACCTTGCCAGAGCTAGAATAGTATTCTTTAGTGGTATTATTGAGATAGGATATATTGGTTAGACAGTTTTGACTATATGAGAATTTTTCTTTTTTAGATGGTTAAAATATGCTCTATCGTACAATCCAACTTTTTTTTTTGAAGGTCCTTTAGACCCTGTCTATCCAGTCTTCTCTGCAGTGCATGCAATACTTCATTAAATTTCTGTGCTGGCACTTTGCAAATGCCTGTCTGTGAGATTCAGATCCAAGGATCCAAATTAAATCCAGCTCTCTAGAAACTCCATCCCTTTCTGTCTCTCCCTCTCCTTTCTCTCTTTCTTTTATCATACAATCTTTTTTGCTAGCTGGGATAAGATAAAAAGCTATCTTTAATTTAAAATGTAGTCACAGATCTTCCCCTCTCTTTGCATTATCTAAAAACATTGAAATTAAATACATCAGAAATACATGGCTGGGTTTCTTTTCACCATGGTGACCATCTTATAACTCACTTTTTGAAACAAACAAATAAACAAAGGATTTCATTAAACCCTTTGATAACCTTGATCATGGGAGATTCATTAATAGCTCATGCTACCAAGGCAGATGTTTTCATCCTGTCTCATGGTGAGATCTTATGATACTGGTTTTTTTTTAAAATTCTAGCGTTTTCTCCTGGCTTGTGGCGAATCGTAACTTTGTTTAGCATTTTTGTTTTTAATGTCTCATATTTGTAGAATTCATTTCCTCCTTTGTCACTATGTTGAGCAGCAGGAGCTGGATCCAATTGTTAGTTGTAACTGGAGTAGTCCTGTTGAAAGGCTAGGACATGTAACACATCATAAGTCCTTTTGATTCATCGTCTGCTCCATGTTTAGTCATGGCTGCCACATGACCACAGAAATGTCTGCAGAAGCAGACAGCGCTGGCTCTTCGGCTTTGAAACAGAGATGAGCACTGAACCCTAGAGTTCGATATGACTGGCTTTTGAGCAAGGCTGACCTTTATCTTCAGCTGCTATAGCTGGCATAAGTAATGGGGTTTAGCCCAAGATTTCTCAAACTTTTTGAGCCGGGGGCCGGGTCACACTCCCTCAGATAACTTTGGGGGTTCACCTCCATTTACATCAGATGTTTCTATGGCCATGTGACAGGCATGATTAGATGTCAGAGTGTGCAGAACACTGTTTACCTTCCCTGCTGAAGTGTTTCCTATTTGTCTACTTGCATTTTCTTGCTTTTAAACTGCCAGGTTGACAGGAGCTGGGACAGAGGATGGGAGCTCACTCTGTCATGCAGCACTCAGCTCTTGAACTGGTGACCTGCCGACCTTCCAGTCATCAGGCTCAGCATCTTAACCACTAAGCCACCATGGCCCCTTCTGTTCATTTTTTAACCAGTCTTTACTTTATGGCTATCAGAAAGGAGGATCTTGTGCTTAACCTGTTTTCCTGCCCTTCCCATACAAAGCAATAGCTCACTGTCTAGTTGTGTTATTCCTCTATAGTTGTACAATACTGGGCTTTTCTTGTTTCATCGCACATCCTTCAGTGTAGCTTTGCGGTGATAAATAATGGATTACTGTACAGCTCGCAGCCTGGGCACTTTGTTCCACTCTGTTTTTCTAAAGCCTTCCCCTCCTTTCTTGGCTTGCTCCCATCCTGCAAATGTAGAAACAAAAATAATCACCTATTCAGCTATATACAGTCTGCAGGTAATTTTGAGATAAAAGCCTGACTCAGCTTAGCTCCAGGCTTGCAGCTCAACTTGCCCACAAAGCTCGTCTCCACTTACATTTTTCTCACACATCAATGCAAAACGATTATTTCGCCTTCTTCCTCATTAATTAATTGCTGATGGCAAGGGAGTCCAGGCAGTTAGAAAGCAGTAAGCACTCCCTCCAGTTAGTGGAAATCCATGGGGGGAAAATACACCCTTCCTTCCTTCCTTTCAATTCCATCTTGTTATGAGATGATGATACTTTCACGTAGCTGCGAGGCACAAGTTGAAGAAGGGATTCCATGCATTTATAAGGTATGGGTCAGGCAAACGTCTTGAGGGTCATTCAGTTTTCTGTGGTCACTCAGTGGAACTGATTAGCAATAGGTTCTGGCCTGAAGGTGGGGAAAAGGAAGTATAAGTTCATGTAACACATAGAAAACACATTGGTTTCCCCCTCTATTTTACTGAAAAAGTTGGCAATCATGAATTATTTAAAGAAGATGATAAAGCAGGGGTGACCAAAATTTTTGGGCCATGGGCTGGACATGTGGTTGAGCATGCCAGTCATATGGTTCCTCCAACCAGAAGTGGAAATAAAACGTGAATGTGTGAGCGCATTATGCACCCATGCATGTACATTTTACTTCTGCTTCTGGGAGTGGTGTGGTCAGATGATGAATTGGCATCAGGGGTTGGATACGACCCATGGGCCGATGTTTAGGCAACCCTGCTATAATGTAATGATTAGAAGAAGCAAAAAGAGCAGGGTTTGGTTATTTCCTCTGTGGCTTCTTCAGGAAAAAAGATCTCTGGACTGGCGCATCTGTTTTGTTGACAAAATTGGGCTGATCTGAACTATGTTTGGCTGTCCCAATATGTGTTCATTTTTATCCTAGCAGTGGGGACTGCAGTAGCTCAAGTGGTTAAGACTCTGACTTTGACAACTGGAAGGTCGGCAGGTCAGCAGTTCAAGACCCAAGTACTGCACAATGAAATGAGCTCCTGTCTCTGTCCCAGCTCCTGCCAACCTAGCAGTACAAAAGCAAGAAATTAATAGATAAATAGGTACCACTTCAGTGGGAATATAAACAGCATTCCATGCACTCTAGTGTCTAGTGATACCTGTCGCATGCCCACAGAAACATCTGAAAACTCAGTCAGTGTTGGCTCTTTAGCTATAAACAGAGATGAGCACTGAACCCTAGAGTCGGATACAACTGGCTTTCGAGCAAGGGCGACCATTACCTAAAGTAGAACCTGAAAAGATTCAGTGTAGCTCTCTGCCTTATTTTTGGTCAGTGCAAATACCAAGCCTATCTGCTTTGTATTTAGAGGATTAGTTGACTGTATTTTCACATGCCAATGGATAGCAATTTCGTCAAGCCTTTTATTAAAACATTGGCACAGGATAGCAGGTTTGTTGCTGAATCACGTTAGAAAGAATAAGCCTGCAGAATTCACTGAGCATTTGAAAGAAAAATAAAATAAAATAGGCAGCTTCTTCTGAAGAAGGATCGAGTTTGCTTTGCTAGTATTCTCTTAAAAGCCTTCTCTTGGTACTTAATTAAAGCACCAATACTTTGTTCTTTTCCAAGCAAGACCACAAAGGACCAACTTCATTATAGAAAAATATTTTTTTCACAAGCAGAGGAAAGAGGAGACCTTTACCATTACTACAGAAAAGACGTGTATGAAAATGTAGATCCTAGAAGAAAACGTTGGTGGAACAGTGGGAGTTGAGGAGGAAAAGGAACTTCTTAAGTTTCAGGAGGGAAAAAAGGGACCTTCTTCAATTTTGGAAGACTTTCATTTTTCATTTCATTTTTCAACTTTAAAAGAAAGCTGTGGAACTCAAAATGCAACAGTGATGTCTACAGAGATTTCTTTGCTTACAACGATCTATATAACATTTTACACTAGTTTCACCATTTAGGTAACCGTACAACTAGATTAAGCCCTGTCGTCTCTGACCTAGAAGGTGTTGTATAATCATGACTAAAATAAATCAATTTCATGTCAGGAATTACTCTGGGTTGAATGGATTTTTGCTGGAGAAACTCTGCTCAGGGAACAAATCATGACTAATAGCAACTAGCCATGATTCATCATGATTAATCATGAGGAATCATGACTAATAGCAACCAATAGTTTTATTGCTGGTGAATTGTTCAGTCCCTTTTCCAAACAATGCAATTAACTGCCAACACCAGAGCTTCTGGTATCAAATTCCTGAATTTTCCCATGTAAAACTGTGTGGTGGCACACAAGAGGAGAGAAATATGTCATACTGACACCCATCATTTGTTGAACTAATTGGCCCAGCAGTTGGCAGGGGGTCAGGAAGAATGTTTTCTTCACCTGTCTTGGAGGTCCGTTCTGGTCTTCCATACAAGTACTAACCAAGTTTGATTATACTTCCTACCCAGAATCAAAAGAAATTGGTTGAGTTCAAGGAAACATGTTGGTGCATCTGTTCTGTATTTCCAGCTGGCTGTATAGTTCAGTGGTTTGCATATCTGGCTGAAAAAGGATTTGATCCTCTACTGTGCCTCGTTAAGGAAGAATGGAATGGGGGGGGGGGAATCAATGTATTCACTACCTAGAAAACCATACAAAGAGTTGCCGTAAGTTAGAGTTGATGTGACGGAATGCAGTTCTGTTGTTTTCCAGGAATAAGATTCTTTGCCAGGAACTGTAGTGGCCCGACAACTGAGAGGACCAGACCACATACCCCGGAAGTGGGCAAATTTACGGCTGATATAAATGCACCTACTTGCATGTTTGCACATACGTTGGTATATTTTATGGATGACATAAATGCATCTGCTTCCACTTCCAGGTGCGTCAGAGGCAGTGATGAGCCGGATGGGATGGTGTCATGGGCCAGTTCTGGCCAGGGGTGCTTAGGTTGGGAATCCCTGCTCTAGCAGATGTAAGGCTAGCTTTAAGGGACATTGATCCTAATGGAAACTTGGTCAATTCCATGATTTGTCTTCTCTGGCTGGGCAGGGAAAACTTTAAACATTTCTCCCTTCCACAAGAGTCACTGTGAGAAAATAAGCCCTTTTTCACAGGAAACTATTCACTCATATTTGAAATTGGGTTTGGCTTGTTTTTCTAAACTCTAGTATTGAAAAATTTGAAACCAGTATTTGAAACAAGTATTTTCTTGCTGCATAGATTAGTGAAAATAGTATAAATGGCTGGGATGTTTGTTTTGAAAACTATTTTTTTTATCATAAATTGAAAATATTACAGAAAAACTGAAATTCTTTATGAGAGGAAAAGATGTGCTTGACTTGCTTCTGCCTGAAGGCAAGGAATCTTGTAAGGCTTGAAAAATCCTCATGGAAGGATCTTGTCAAGGCAGCGTTTGTGAAAATGAAGATGTTAGCAAGCATTGTTTATATCCTAATTTAAAGTCATCCTCTGTTCGAATGGTTCTCGTTCCTTGCCCAAGTCTATTTTTTAAAATGAGGAAGACAGGGATTTAGAAATGTTCACATATCTTGTCCTTGTGCTCAAGATTAAGGAATTACAACATTTGTCTATGTTACCTGAAAAATTGTTACCTTTTAAATTTGGGGGATCATCTCACAGGCAGGGTTGAATCAGGAACCAAAGACCACATTAGATTGTGGGTTAAAATAAAAAGGAGTTTATTAAATTGAAGGTACCATTCAATTAAACAAAGTCCACCCACAAAATGAGCCCCTAACTAACTTGATGTAGAAGAGAGCTGAAGTCTGAAGTGAATGAAGTAGTTTTTATACAGTTCCTACACATACAGTCCAAACCTAGAAGCTATCTACCTAAAAATTGAGTTTACAAAATAAAATAAAAGAACCATCAGGGTGGTCAATTACAGGTTACAAATGCAAACATTTATGAAAATAAGGTTAAATGGTAAAAGATTACAGTTCCCAGGAAAGATAGGAGAAGGAGATTATGGGATTAGGAAAAACAGATGCCGATACAGTGGCCAATGCCAGGGCTCAGCTTTCAGACAAGCCACCAATGAGCAGGTAAGTTTCCAAGATGAGGTCCAATCTGGATGATAAGATGTCATAGGCGGGAGATTTGAAAAACCAATCAGTGAGCAAAGTGATCCTCCCTCCCTCCTGACCTAATCTCCCCTGTGAAGCAGGCAAACCCATCATTACAATATACACATATGTCAATTTCCATAACATCTGCTACCCCACAAACAGAAGTAAGCTTCAGGGTGTACAGAGCTTCAGGGATGTATGTGGAAGCTTCAGGAAGTACAGAGCTTCCTTGATTAAGATAAGATTTGCCCAGCATATCCTGGGCACATGAAAGTAATCTGAGAGATTCCTGCTTGAATAGACAAAGATTAGACAGTTTAATACACATAGGAACATTTTAGATTAATTTTAGGGCAACCTAGGCATAGCCGCTATGAAATTTACAGAACCAGGGGTGAAAGGGCCAAACCACCATAATTGCAGGCAGCCGCGATTTGCCTGGGCTGAAGAAAATCATTTAAAAATTGATCCCTGCAGTTATCTACCTGCAAGTGATGTGAATGGATGGGTGGACAGTGTAGTGCTTATGGACACGTATGCCTAGTGGATAGAGTCATGGAAAATAAAAATAAAAATACTTTCTTGAAAATAAAATATTTTTAAAAATGAAATAAAAGGTTTTTCCCCCCCTGGATTTGGGGTAACATCTCCTTGCTGGTATGTGTGATTATGGATTTCCTTTCTTCCAGTCTAATTATCTCTCTGACAAGAATAATGACTTCCAAGAAAAAAAAATAGAAATTGTGTGAAGTATCTTAGACTGGAATGAAAGCAGTTTGAAGCACAAGTTGGGTTGTTTGCTTCTTCCTTAACAATCATTCCAGTCCTTCTGTACGTTCTTTATAAGTGTGTTTTTATCCCTTTCGATGATACATAAGTGGGCAACTGCATTATATGTTATTTATTTACGATTTTAAAAAAAAATCCATGTTGGGTATACTTCAGCCCAAACATTGGCTGTATCTATTGCTGATGACTTTTAAATATTTTGCAATATAACAAAATATAGCTTAACGAATTTATATAGTTTTCCATAATGGATGTGAGGTTTGAAATCTAAATTATATATTTCAAACCTCACCTCCATTATAGAAAACTGTACACAGTAAATTTATTAAACTATACAGTATATCATTATACAGCAGTATTGAAAATATTTAAAAGTCATGAGCAATGGATACAGCCAATGTTTGGGCTGAAATATTATTAGTTGCCTACAGATATTACTGTAGGACACTGGCAATGCAACTGTACCAGGATAACTATTTTAGTCAGCATTTTTTTGCCAAAATGTTGGTTGGTTGGTTGGTTGATACATACCCCACCCATTTAACATGAGTTAGTCAGGCACCCATTTATGGAGGCCTTGTGTCACCTCATCAATTGAACTGTAGTATTCAATAAAAAGGGTTCACTTTTGTTCTTTTGTGAGCCACATTATCACAAAAGCAGCACTACTAAATCTCTTTATGAATGTATCACGGCCTATATCAGTATGTGTGCCATGCTCATAAACACTGCTGGGGAAATTCCAAGAGAATAAATTTGTTGGGTGCCAAAATGATGGGAGTACCAGGTGTAAAATCAGCCTTCAGGCAGAATGTGCAATCAAAAAATATATATCACTGGTTCTCGTGCAAAAAGTTATCATGAATTAATCAGTTGATTCCAATTGTAGAAGAATTCCTCATTTTAGGGACCAGATTATCTGTCCCACTGTTCACTACAGCCTTTCATAATAAAAAGGAAAAAAGGTTGTAGAAGTCATAGTATTAGATGGGATGGGAGTTAGGATGTGGTTGGCTTGAAAAGTTGGACTGGCATAAAAAAATAAACTCCATAGGATCTTGAGAAGAAATATCTGAGTTCAAACCCCAAGATGGTGGAATATGATCCAAGACAAGTCACCTACAATGACTTCTCTTCAATGTTTCTATCTGATCATTCACCACAAAGAAGGTTGTTAGAGTTTCTGGCCAGAGAGTAGGCCAGAAAAAACCCAAAATGAGGGGACCGATTTTAAAATTGCTATACCCTCCAAAATGTGTGCATAGATCTTTTTCTGAATGCTTAAAGGGTGGCTTTTGAATTGTGGTGCATCTGTCTATCTGATAAGCATGTTAAAACTTTGATCAAATTCTCTTTGGTCAATTGGAAGACTAAGGTCCGTGGCGTATTTCCCTCCTTCAGCATTTTATCGATTTACTTTTCTTTTAAGAAATACTGGTTCCATTTGCTGAAACATTGAAGGCTTCACATCAGGTTTCACTTCAATCCCCAAGTTCCATTCCTGGAGGGCTTTCAGGTCAACTGTAGAGGCGGGGTTTTTACTGGGAAATAAAATCTGATACAGATTAAATGTTTGCATTGGTTATATCTCATTTTCTCTGAAATGTCTGTTCACAGTTCAGTGATTTTTCTTAGCGATAAATCCTTTGAGACAGAATAGGTATTACTCTTATCCAGTTCAATGAAATATGAGATTGTATTTCTCGCCTTCAGCTGGGGCTACGTTAAGAAAACATAGATGCTTGATAGCACTTACTCAAGCAAGGGAATGTGTACCATGTTTAGTTTTTGCTCAGCCACTAAATCCATGTTGGAAGACAAGATCACATGATCTATTTTTGATAACAGGAATCTTACTCTTATTGTTTGGTATGAAGTGTTATCTTTAATTCTCCAGTTTGAAGAGCTAAGGCAAAGAATGCTCTGATTTCTGGAGTTGTGACCAGTGATTTTGGATGTGAGAGATAATAAAAGCATATAGAAACTTTTGAAACTTACGTTTGTCAAAGCATGCCAACTATAGCACACTCTGTATTGGACCAGCTTTTATTTCTTTCATTATCACAATGCTTTAAAAGCACGCCCGGCCATCTAAAGCAAGATGAGGCTTTCTAGTCTGGCTTCCAAACACAAAACATAGCAGTGGAATGAATGATTTAATGTATATTTTAGTGGGAAAGTTTGGTTTAAAGAGTGCACTTGGAGTTCTGCTATACTTGGTAGTGATTTCTAGTAATGGGAAATAAAACCCAATAAATAGGATTCTCTTATGCCTGTCAAAAAAGACTTCTTCAATTGTGCATCATAAGTGGATGGGGGTAGATAATCATTCAGTAAAGCAACTGTCAACAGCTGCATCTCCCCCACCCCAATTCAAAAGCCTATTTTACAAAAATAGAATATTTCTTCCAGTGCATCCTAATTTTTTAAAAATAAGAAATTTGGCAATTTTCCAATGTTATTATCAAAACTGGACTGAACAAAATCCTCACAGTCAAATTTATCAACTATACAATTATTCCTGTCAGGCATTTGTCTGCCTCTTAGCTGCTAAAGTTGACCGTCTGGTTTATTTTAATTTTTAAATTAAGTTTGTGCAATATACACTTGTGAAATTTTGGGGCTTTCCCCCCTTTGTAAAGCTTACAAACAAGACCAGCAGGACACGTTGATTGATTACAAGGACACAAATAACCCATTCAGTGCTACTAAATGTACTAAAAGGTTACACTTATCCTTTTTTTTCTACATGGTAGATTTTGCATAAAAGTACACAAGAACGTTAATGAAAGTACAGAAATTCTCCTTGAGACCAAAAAACCCAGCAATCAATAGGTCTGCTGTTTCACCACAACTGTCAATGAGATGCTGTTGCTGTGGTTCTGTTTACAATCTAAAGTCAAAATAAATCTGATTCTTTATCTCTATCAACTCAAGATGGCTCAATTTCTTCAAAATGTTTCTACAGATGGCATTTGGGCTTTGAGCTACAGAAGAGGAGGAATTGTTAGGAAATCTTTGTCTTCATCCTAATTTACTTTATCAAAACTTTCAGAAAATCAGTAAGGGAACTTTAATAGTGGACTCTAAAATTCTGATTTTTCAGGTGCTCTTCCTGCAATTTCTTCATGTCTAGACAAAACTACTGCTTTCAGAAAACAACCTATGATGATTTCCCACCCCTTTTCTTTTCTGAATTGTCTGGGTCAGTTAAATGTCACCTAGGAGTGGGCTGTGTAGCTGCATTATCATTCTAATATTCAAATTACATTGTCATATTGATTTATGAATGCAATTTTTGCAGGTTGTATATACAAGCTGTTGCACATGTAATTGATGAAGATACATTGAATCAACAGAATTTTTTAAAAAGAAATAGAGCTGTATTCCTAGTTATAATTGTGTAGGTTCTTGCAGCTTCTTGCTTTAATGTTGCATAGCCATATTGTGTATTATCTCTGTGTATAGAAAAACAAGCAGACTATCTTCACATTATTAACATTCTTTGATGTGAAGAGTGGACAATGTATGATTCTAAAAAAGGTGTGGAACTCCCATCTGCCTTATCCAGCATGCTCAATGGTTGTGCATTTTGGAAGATAGAACCTCATCATATCCAGAGGTTCCTATGTTTCCACATCACTTGCCATGGTCATGCTTCCTTAACCATCAAGATTAAGGGAACCTAACTGTGGTCCCACAGGTAGACGTCAATTCCCAGATGCCTAAGTCCGTACATTGGTTGATCAGTGCTTTGGGGCTTAGGTTTCTGGGAGTTGAAGTCCAAAAAACAAAGGTTCGGAAACACTGGTCTATAGGCAAAGGTCTCCCTTGCTTGAAAGCTAGTCATGTCCTACACTAGGGTGTGATGCTCATCTTTGTTAACACCCAAAAAGCCAGCGTTGTGTAGAAAGAACCAGCCTGTGTAGCTTTGGGCAAGCTACACAGTCCCAGGGCAACCCCAGAAGAAGGGAAAGATAAAACACTTCTGGGTATTCTCTACCTAGAAAACGCTGAGAAGATTCACCATAAGTATGAATTGACTTGATAGCATACAATTATTATAATGGGTAATTTAGAGTTAAAATAGGAATATTTTAAGGGGGAAGAAGCTTCCCAATCTTAGCTTATGGGCTATGGTTCTTCCAAAGAATGTGGGGACATTAACAATGTTTCTGAATGTGCTTTCTAAAGGGTGCAGTTTCAGGGCAGCTTAGGGGACAGAGAGAAATTTGGGTTTAGCAGGCATACACATCTTTGTTTGGGGGGATGATCCAATTAATGAATGAAATGAAAGTAAAGTTGGAAAAATAAGACACCCCAGATTCATCAATTTCCTTAGGTCATTTTTAGAATGTGCGTGTATTTATAGAATGGTTGGATTAAGCCAGGGGTTCTCAACTCCTGCCGCCGCCACCATAAGCATTGGAAGTAGCAAAAACATCTGTATCCATGCCTGCAGCTGTTGTAAACATATTTAATGGCAGCATTTACAGTTGGCAGGGGAACCACCAGTCCAGCCCGCTCAACTGTCTGAGGGGGCGTGACCGGTCCTGTGGCTTTAAAAGGTTGAGTACCCATGGACTAAGCCTTTTCCCCAAGAAAATGCTGCATTTTTTCCATTATTCCTTTGAGTTACTTTAAAGTAGATGTGCCTTTGTTGGAAGAACTCTCAAATTGCAATTTCTCTCTGTGTGGCATTTCATTGGCAGCAAGGGGGAGGGGGAAGTAATGTATTTCACCTCCCAGACCCACATTTGTCTTTTGTTTGCTCCTTAAATGCGTGCAGATGTGAAAATGGGGAGATTGGCCTGTAGTGTAGAGCCTTTTAATTTACATGCTCTCTAGCATAAATCTTGTTTTACATAACAGCCCCATCTGGACCTTGCCAAATTGATGTGCTCCTTCCCAAATAATTCAGCATGTAATTCAGTTTAACATAAACTTTATTTTCTACATGGCCTCCTTCTAGCTGAAAACACTTAACTGAATTAAAAATGGTTCAAACCAGCCTGTGATGAATGAAGAGAAGTGGAGCTTTAGAAGATCAGAAATGGTGGACAAATTAAAGCATTTCTCACTGCAGGGGTTGGGGAGGGGAATCATACTGAGACACCAAGAGAGAGAGAAAGGAATTATGAAAATAAGGAATAGAACAGCAAGATACCAAGTCAACAGTTAAAAAAATTGAATGGAGATGGAGCAAGAACTTCAGTATCCACCAAGAATCCCTTCAACTATTGGCCATTATAAGAGTCCAGAAAAGTAACTTTCCCAAGTAATGCTATAGTTTTGGTATACGTAATTTCTTTCACATGGTCAATGAACTTCAAGCTTAAATCTGCTTTATATACTCCAAGACTGCACATTAAGATTTATGTAGAAAGCTTAGACTTTGACACTATTGAAGTCTACTTAGACAAAGGGTTAATATGACCCCATGATCAGAGGAAGTAATCTATCCCTGCCCTACTCTGTCCTATCTTTAATGCACGGAGAAATAATTTGAAGAGGGAAGCATCTCTACCTGCAGGTGTTCTCCACATGGATGGAAGCCCTGTAGAGTCACATAGAGATGTTCCAGTGTGTAGCTGCTTCTTCAGAGCTTTCTCTCTACAATTGAATCACAAAAAGAAGAGGACCCAGTTTCATTTTCAGAGCCAATACACCTGAATTTTGTTCAGACCTTCACATAAACTCTGAGAACCTGAAAATGTGGCTTCCACCCATTCCTTCCACCCACTTCATACATGGGGTCACAGAGCACATGAAAAGGGTTCTAGAGTAAGATAATGCCTTAGAACTAGTAATGGATTACTCCCTCCATACATACTCGTCATTTCTTTTAAAAAGTGGGCTAATTTTTAAAAGGGGAAGAGAATTCATGGTATTATGTGACCGCTGTAACTGTGGAAAGCAATTTCAGAAGGGAACTGACAAAAAATAATACAATACCACCTAATTAATTTCAATTTATGCATCTATTTCCAGAGTTTCCTGGTTATAGAAGTCTCAGCTGGAGTTGTACAGCTTATTGTATGCTGCCTAGGCTGATTCTTCAAATATCCTTGGGAGGAACTATGCTTCTCAGCAAAATCTGACACTTTTATAGGTTGACCATATTTTTCATGAGGGAGATGAAATTGAACCCACAGTTGCAGCTCATTGAACTTAATTGCAGTTTGGTAGAGGGGTTGTTTAGCATTGTAAAGGTATTTGTATTGTACATTGTTGAATGGATTATTGCATAATTTTTGTATTGTGTATTGATTATTGTTGCTGTTATGGGTCACTTTTGTAGGATGTGTATTGTGTAATTTTTTGTGCATACTGTAGTATTATATATTGGATAGTGTATCATTGTTAAGCGCTGGTTTTCCCCTTTTTCTCTCTGTTCTTTGGATGTGTATTGTATATATTGTATTGCTGTATATTCTGTAAGCCGCCTAGAGTCACTTTCGCAAATGAGGCGGCATAGAAATCTAAAAATTAAATTAAATTAAATTAAATTAAAACCCTTTTATCTTGGCTAGACCATTGCTGCTACTCTGTTTGCCTAAAAGAACAAGGCACCTTTGGAGTTGGGGGGGGGGGGGACTATCGAGAAGTTGGCTGTGTTAGCTGAGACAAACTGGGCAATATAGTTTTTTCTCCCTAGTTCTCTGTAGTTGGGAGTATGGCTTTCATCTGGTCTGCATGCCCACATCTTCAGTGATCTATGGCATTTTTTTCCGGTGTATTTGAGTTCTTAAAAAATAGAGAAGGCAGTAGCCAGAAAATGGCTCAGAAGTCAGATATTTGGAAGGACCCAGAGTGCCTGGATCCTTGAAAACTACTACTGTATGATTGCCTGGGATGGGAAGATCTGTTCATTTGTGCTTCTGGTTTGGAAATATCAGCCAGAAGAGTCATTGGTCAGGGAACATCCAAATATGCTCACATACTCTGGAGAGGCTGCTTCTATGTCTTCTCCTCACCAGAGGTGTTTTCCTACATCCCTCATAGCTGTGCAGGAGTGACATATCTGATATTTCTGGGTATGTACAACATTTGTAGAGAAAGCCAATTGCTAAATTGAAATCCCAAGCATCTGACAATCCTAGCAGCTGTCCACGGTAAGCCTACACTTAACTTTACAACAAAATCTTTTCCCCATGAGCTCGCCAATTTTGCATGCACAGAAGCATGAAAATTAGCTTGGGAGATGTAGGCGATACAGTTCAAAGTAAGGGGAAAAAATCACATTTGCGGCAGAGTTGAGTCACGGTAACTCATGATTCATGGAAAGCTGTATGTCATTCTCTCCATTTGCCTCCCCAAAGACATCATATGATGATTGTTGTCAAGAAACATTTAGGTGTATTTCACTGGATGGACTCCTAGTAGATAGCGCTATTTAGGTATTGCTCCCTAGAACCTTCCCAACCTTTACTGGCAGTATGATCAATTTCGAGTACCTTATTTTCTCACTCTCCTCCTCACAGTTTGCAAAATTGCAAAGACTTGTGTTATTTCCTCACCAGTAAGCCAGGACTGCTTAGTGATTAAGACACAGAACTTGATGACTAGAAGGTTGACAGGTCAACAATTCAAGACCCAAATCCTGCACCACAGTGTAAGCTTGTCTCTGTCCTGCCAACCTAGCAGTTTGAAAGCAAGAAATTGCAAGTAGATAAATAGGTACCACTTCAGTGGGAAGGTAAAAAAAACCATTCCATTCACTCCTGTGTCTAGGCATTCCTAGCACATGTCCATGGAAACATCTGCAGACACAGATAGCACTGGCTCTTTGGCTATAAATAGAGATGAGCACCACCTCCCTTGAGTTGCACATGTCTGGCTTTTGAGCAAAGGCAACCTAAACTGTGGCTTGACTCATTGAGATGCACTCCAATGTCAATAAATCCACTCTAGAATGGGGTCAGTAATCTTGTGATGTCAGCCACTAAATGACTTGCTTTAATATGCTTTTATTTCTTCTTTTAATCTTCACTCACATCGTTGCACTCATCCTATTTAGGGATGTGAAGAATAGTCATTAAATGCTAGAGCTGTGCAGATGAATCCTAAATGAAAATTAAAAACCTACTGTACTTTAAATAATATTGTGATGTTCCAATGAGATTCTTCTTCTTCTTCTTCTTCTTCTTCTTCTTCTTCTTCTTCTTCTTCTTCTTCTTCTTCTTCTTCTTCTTCTTCTTCTTCTTCTTCTTCTTCTTCTTCTTCTTCTTCTTCTTCTTCTTCTTCTTCTTCTTCTTCTTCTTCTTCTTCTTCTTCTTCATGACATTTTGTGTAACAGAGGTATGTGGTGTCATTATTCCCCCTTCTCCCACCTTTAACTCTAATGTTGGCAATCTTTGTGTGTGTTGAGCGCATCAATCAATTCCAGACCAGGCTGGTTTTTGTGTGGCTTTCGTTCAGTTTAATGTTCTGCTGGCAGTTATTTGAAAAGTGCTTTGTGAGTATTGCTTGACATCCTTCCAGGTAAACTGTAGTCCACAAAAAGCATGCATTTTCCTTTTGAGAAAAGGGCGTGCCTCATAAGTGTGAATGCTTTCAGAGACCATTTTCTACCATGGAGGGTAGGGTGAACCCTTCACCCATTTTTTTTTAAATGTCATGCAATTTTTCATTCTTTTTTTAAAAATTGAAATCATGTCATTTTGTTGTTCAACTGGCAGCGCTCTATGAGGGGGTGAAAATAGCAACAATTATCGAACAAACAGCCAAGCAACTGAGAGATCACTCTCCTGATAAAATGAAATCTTGTTAGCTTCATGAAACCAAGATTGGGGTAAATAGCTGTTTCCTCTCTTTTCCATGAAAAATGGTTTTATGTCACAGGAAAACAAGAGAACAAAGATTTCTTCCTGTAGTTTTATGAATGTGAAATGTTCTATTCCTTCCTGAAGGATTTCCTCCTTTTTTGACCTTCATTTTTATTTAATTTAACCAGTGAGAATATGTGGTAACTCAGTGGTTAAGAAACTTGCCTTGTTAGCTGGAAGACCAGCAAGTTGACAGTTTAAAATCTGGGTACTGCATGAAAGATTGAGCACCTGTTTCTGTCCCAGCTCTTGGGGACATGAAAGGAGCCTCATTCAGGCGTTCCCTAAGTGGAGTTTCTCCCACAAAAATCCTTTCAACCCAGAATAATTTCTGACATGAAATATTATTAACCAGTGAGAACGTGAGAAAGGAAATGTTCAGAGACTGATGAGCTGTGCCAGACGGCTGGAATGAAATAATGGGAACTTCAAAAATGTGGAAAGAAACTCAGATAGTAAAAAATCCAGAGGTATTTTTGATGGCTAGCATCACAGCTGTGGAACCTCTTGATTCTTGAAGCCCATCAAGCATCAAATCCAAACTCTGTTTCACCAACATTTTCAAATGTTGTTTCTGTTCCCATTTTAGGTGAATGTTGGTGGCCAGAGAGAGCCTCTTGTTGACCTCTTATTAGAAACACTGGGGTTTGGGTGGTTTGGACTATTGTCTCCCCAACTTCCATAGCCAGCCATGGTTGCTGTAGTTTGGAAAAAAGTGTGCAAAACTTATATTCTGAATTTTTGTGCAATGGAGATGAGACAGTGAGGTTTAGAGGTAGAATCAGTTTCCTTGGATCAGACAGCCTCAGTGAAAGTAGACTTTTCAGCCAAGTGTGCTTGTGAGAAGCAATGCAACTTGCCTTGAGAATCTGGGCATTTGTAAGATGCATGGAATGTATGTGGAGAAACTATGTTCTCCACACAATCAGCTATTCTCATGGGCCTCAAAAATGCTTAAATCTGGTTTGGAGTGTTTACAAAGCAGAGAAAACCATATGTGGATTGGAAGGACAGCATTCCAGTTTCTTCCATGATTAAGCAGATGCAAAATTTTATTTAAAACTCTTGATTGTTGGTGGCTCATATTTGATAGTGACATGAGGGGGGAATGAATGGCTTGTTGGAGGATTTGATGGATGACCTTCTCATAAAGGCAAAGAGGAGAAGAAGAAAAATATTCCGCTGATTAAATGGGAGCCAAACAGGGACCATTATCTGTTGATAGCTTTCTTTGAAAGGTGAGTTGGTCTCTAAGGCCCTTGTTTTCCAAAGCTAATAACCAACCTTTCTGTACTAAAAAGTGAATAAGAATGGTCCTTTTATGTTGCCTGACATTCTCTTTTGTGTTCTACAGCATCTCTCTTTCCAATCAATGCTCTTAAAAATTAAGCATCAGCACTTTAAAAAAGGGAGATAAACATTTCTGGGCTTTTGAGAGGGGAAAGGAGTGGGTGGGAAGACAACAGAGCATCCATAGTGGGTCATGGATTGTTTATGGGTATTTGGTATCATTGTCTCCATCTTTACAAGACCATGCTGACATTTTACACTTTGTAATAGGCTATATCTTTTATGGGATAATTGCTGTAGGCAAAATGTAATCAACTGCTTATCTTTTTTTTAAAAAAATGTGGTTATTCCCCTTTCACTCTGTAGGGTAAAATTCCCTTAAAACAGGGTTTCTCAACCTAAGGCATGTGGGCCAGATCTGTCCCATGGCACCATTTCATGTGGCCCCCCACCCCTCCAATGGCTTTCATGAAACAAAATGGCCACCTCTTTAAAGCCGTTGGGACAAAATGGCCACCCCATCATGCAGGCCGGGCAAAATATCTGTCTGCCCCTTTGAAGCTGATGAGAGAGTGTGACTTGGCCCCCGGCTTTAAAAGCTTATCCCCCCCCCCCCATACAAAGATCAAAGGCACAGGCAAAGTGTCAGGTTTATTTTGAGCCCCAAAACTTTTATTTTGCTGAGGGAGAAAGAGGAGGAGGAAGAGAATGAAGCTTGCAGGAATTAATTTAAAATATGTTTACTTGTACCTCAGAAAAACATCACTAGAGAGTTTCAACCCTGCATTCTTGATTGGCTTAAAGAAGAAGAGTACGGTCTGAGCACAGACTAGCCCAAAGCTTTTACTCTGGCAATAAAAGTTTATTTTATTTCCTATTCTCCTTTCTAATGGTTGCTATTACTCTGAGAGTATTCCTGCTATTTTTGTAGTCAATAAAAAGGCCAGAGAGGCCTTCTCTCCCCTGCAATTTGTGTAAAAACTGAAGCCTTTGCTAATACTCTTCCTGAAAGAGAGTTTTAAGGGCCCCCTCCCTGGGTGCACTTTTTGACCCCAAGAATGCAAATCCTGTGGGAAGATTGTCAAAAGGACAAGTAGTATCTGAACTTGAAGCAAAATTGGTTCCCTCGTTTGCCTCTTCAAAGCATCTGGGATTGAGAAATGTAAATCCTTCTTTATCTGGTCAATGCAATAACTTCAATATTTTTCTCCTTGGATATTACTCTCCTCAGCCCACCAGAGGGTGGTGTATTTTGTAGTTTTCTTGACACGACGAGAAGACAACAATTTGCAAATTAGGTAAATTGTGAAAATAACTGTTGTAACATTGTGAGGGCTTCTCTGTTGCATAGAATTTTTAGCATCACAGGGGTTGTTTGTGTTGTTTTAAATAGGCTATCAGTTTCTGCTCTGGGTGTGTGTGTATGTGGTTTGTTTTTCAGTGGGAAGGCTGACTTGTTTTGGACAGCAACAGTTATCATAAATTATGGAGACTGTGGCAATTATTAATAGTGCTCAGTGACGTGCTAGCTACACTAAAAGGGTGCTGGACAGGGAGGGAGGTGGTGGCACCTATGGGGGGGTAATGCATGACATAATGGATTGTAGCCACCAGGTGACATACTTTGCCCACCTCTGGGAGGTATCAGTCACTGGGGTGCACTGGGACTTGTCCCTGTTTCCCAAATGTCCAGCATGGGCCTGATAGTGCTACTTGACTTGCCTTTCCCAGAAGCCAAGAATGTGGTAGATTCAACATCAAGATATCTTACCAAATCAAGGCAGCTTGAATCAAAGAAGAGGGAATTAGTGAACTTTGATTACATCATCATGGGATCTAGGAAAATAGAATAACTGCAGAACTATGAAAGTAATTTGTGAACCTTCATATCTCCAAAGTTTGCAAACAATACAGGGAGGTTCAAATTATTCCTGGGAGTATGAAGAAGAGATGGATTGTCATTCTTGGTTCTACCAATAAATGCCCTTTTATAGGGGTGGGGGGCAATGGCACCATGGGCTAGATCTGGCCCATGGGCCTTAGGTGGGAACCCCTGATCTAAAGGAACGCACAGCCTTGAATTGGCAAGAATCGAGCAATGCTGTTGAGGACAGGATATTTTGGAAGTCACTCAGTCATAGGGTCGCCATACACAACAAATCTTCAGTAAAATATTTAGTATGTTATGGGTGGCTCTGGCAATGATTTCATTTCAAATATCATTGGAGGGACTTTGTTTATGAATGTGCATTTGTGTGCCCACATATGTGCTCCAAATTCAACATGTTGCACTTTTAACCTTTCTTAAGATAGAAATCAACACAGTTGTTTGTTCCTTTCAGTTGACATTAATAAACTGGATTTATGGATCATTTTGGGGTATGCTGAGAAATTATCTCTTTTTCCTTCTAGCTTAACCCCACTGTTGTTGATAGAATTATGTACAGGGAGAAATATGCCATTGCCAACCATTTCCCTCAATTTTCTGCTAATTAACACTGAGGAATGATATTGCCACAACCTGCAGTGTCCTTGGGTTGTACTACTTAGGCATTCTGATATGTGCAACACCAAAAGAGTACATTTGCAATGAAAAAAAAATCTCATCACTTTCTCTCTATCTTCAATTTTATATTGACTTTATTTGCTTGTGGAGAGAGAATTACCAGAAGTGCAGGCGGGTTTCAGAAGAGGCAGGGGGACTAGAGACCACATCGCCAACATAAGATGGATCATGGAAAAAGCAAAGGAATATCAGAAACAAGTCTACTTCTGTTTCATTGATTACACTAAGGCTTTTGACTGTGTTGACCACAACAAAATGTGGCAAATAATTAAAGAGATGGGAATACCGGAACACCTTATAGGCCTCATGAGAAATCTGTACATGAATCAAGAAGCAACAGTTAGGAAAGAAAATGGAATGACGGAGTGGTTTGGAATAGGAAAAGGAGTAAGACAAGGATGCATTTTGTCACCCTGCTTATTCAGCTTATACACAGAACACATAATGCGCAATGCAGGAATGGAGGAATCACAGTTTGGGATCAAAATTGCTGGAAGAAACATCAACAATTTACGATATACAGATGATACCACCCTAATGGCAGAAAGTGAGGAGGACCTAAAGAGGCTCCTGATTAGGTTGAAAGAAGAAAGTGAAAAAGCTGGCTTGAGACACAATATCAAAAAAACCAAGATAATGGCAACAGGTCCTATCAGTCCCTGGAAAATAGATGGGGAAGAAATAGAAGCAGTGACAGATTTTACTTTCTTAGGATCAAAGCTCACTCCAGATGGCGATTGCAGCCATGAAATAAAAAGGCGACTGATTCTTGGGAGGCAAGCGATGAGAAACCTGGGGAGCATAGTGAAAAGTAGAGACATCACATTGCAAACAAAAATTTGCATAGTCAAAGCAGTGGTATTCCCTGTGGCAATGTATGGTTGTGAGAGCTGGACCATTAGGAAAGCTGAGCGCAGAAGAATAGAGGCCTTTGAGATGTGGTGTTGGAGAAGGGTTTTGAGAGTCCCCTGGACAGCGAGGAGAACAAATAGGTCAATCTTAGAAGAAATCAACCCTGACTGCTCATTAGAAGGTCAAATAATAAAGATGAAGCTAAAGTACTTTGGACATCAGATGAGAAGAGAGGATTCACTTGAGAAAGCCTTGATTCTTGGAAAGGTGGAGGGCAAAAGAGGAAGGGGCTGGCCCAAGATGAGATGGCTAGATGGTATTGTGGAGACAATGGGCACAGAGCTGAGCGAGTTGAGGGGGATGGTGGAGGACAGGAGTGCCTGGCGGACAGTGGTCCATGGGGTCGCAGAGGGTCGGAATCGACTGTGTGACTGAACAACAAAATCTTGTGGACTGCTGTGACTCAAGTGGTTAAGATACTGAACTTGATGACTGGAAGGTCAGAGTTTGATTCCCGGTTACTGCATGACGGAGTGAACTCCTGTCTCTGTCCCAGCTCCTGCCAACCTAGCAGTTCAAAAGCAAGAAATTGCAAGGAGAGAAATAGGTGCCACGTTGGTGGGAAAGGTATAAACAGCGTTGTACTCCGGTGTTGAGGCGTGCCTGCCATATGTCAGCAGAAACATTTGCAAACACAGACAGTGCTGGCTCTTTGGCTATAAACAGAGATGAGCACTTAACCCTTGAGTCTGATATGACTGGCTTTTGATCAAGGGCAACCTTTACTTTTACCTGTCTTGCAAGATCATTGCAAACTATCTTAAGGGACTATCAAAGAAACCTTTGGACATTAGGATTCAAAGCTGGTGATAAACTGGTGATAAACACCACCTGGAAATTGAAAATGTGCAAATTTGGTAACTATTGATACCATGATGAATTGCTATATAAAATGATATCATTATATAAATGAACCCTGAAACATTTCAATAATGGGGGAAGCATTTTCCCCCAAGAGAAGGATTCAGCACAATAATGTATTTCAGGGGCTTTTTTCCTGCTGTTAAAAATGTTGACCCAGGAGATGGCCTCACAGGCATGGTACCATATGGAAATGGGTCTCCAGAAAATTTTGTAGGTTACATTGGTATCCTTTTGGTTTATTTCCCTTCAGAAGAACAAATATTACAATTTTGCTTCTTTATTTCTTGAAAGATGCACAAACATTTAATGGAATATGACCAACTGTATGTCAGGGAAGGGTAAAATTTGCTACTACATTCCCCATTACTTGTCATTGTCGGCTGCTACTCATATCCGAGTATCATTGTTCCTGGAAATCATTTTCACAGTTGATGGATGTGTCTCCAGGAAAAGTGCCACTGACGTGAATTTGTTTAAGGTGGATCCCAGCTTACCATGAATTGACCAACACACTATGAAGACAGAGCCATCTCCTGTGGCATGAATGAAATGAGATATGCAGGATTTAACACCAGGACTACAAAGGACCTCGACAGCCATGAGGATATTAACAAAGTGTACCTTCACAGCCAGTCCATCTGGCATGGCCTCTTCCGTCTCCATGACCGTTGGGAATCAGAATAGTGAAATGGTTCCTCCTCTGCTCATTTTGCCATTGGGCCCAATACGATGGATTCCACTGGCATTTTCTCTGTTCTCAGCGTTAGCTGCAGAATGTCATTATGCATCTCCTTTTTACTTAAAAGGGGAGGAACTATATAACAATTCACTGTGTAAAATGCTTCAGTTCTGTCACAAATCCTGCTTCATTAAAAGAAAATTCAAACAGTGGGACAAGGCACATAAATGGTGTGGGTGTGGTAAGAGTTTCAGTAAAAGAACAGATCTTATGAGTTATCAAATAATCCATGCATGAGAGACTCTGCAGGACATCTCAGGAATTATAGGAAGAAGTTTGGTCATATACCGAACTTCAACAACAGCCAGGTATAAAGAGTGATCTGTGGTGTGTTGACCCTCAGGGATACAAGAACTCATCCTGGTGTACCCCAGTGAGTGGCAACCCGCAGAGGCTGGCAGAGGTAATGGGAATGTATGAGATTTCTCCCCCCAACCCCAACCCCCAATATGCATCTCCATCACTTCCTGTCCATCACCCTCCTAAGGTGCCCAGCACACCCCTGAGGGTGATCATGAACCAGCTAAGGCATGTAATCCTCTGTCCCTTCCAGTCTTGGAAATAGCTACATTTTACTAAAAAGGAGTGACATCAATATAGCTTTAGTACAATCTGAAGATTATACTAATGCTACTCTGACAGCATTTGTCTTTATGCCTTTTAGCGACCACAAAGACTGTTACCAGCCACACATCAAGTCATGGAGTTGTAATGCCAGAAATAAACACTCTTTGAATAATATATAATCCCGTAGCCTTCATGTTTTGTGATGGTACTTATTTTGGAATGCTTTTCTTCTTTTGTTGGTTGAAGGCAGTGACGGGCTTTGTGTAAGGTGCTTTCTGGACGTCCAACCAAGCTGTTGAAAAGAGATTAGGATGGATAGAAGTTGCATGGCCTTCCTCATCCAGGTCCCCTCCTGCTGATTCTTGAAGGAATGCTTTCTCAGATGGTTTCTGAAGAAATCCACACAAAAATGCTGTGTACTGTATTCTTTTCCCCACACTTCTTCTTAAGGTGGGCAGGTCTGCAATTTGAGACCTGAGTGCTGCATGATGCTCCTTGCTTCCTTCTTAGCTGGAGGTGAAGAATCTCATGGGCCTAAAAATTCCTCATCAATGGATTAAGGCAGTCTAAATCAATGAGAACAATGAATTCAATGAAATATTATTTCATTGCTAGCAGATAGCATGGTGCATAATGTACCGGTAGCACAATAGGGGGATGTTACTTGACTTTCTTCTTTTCTAGAAAAACCCACAGGATAATTTGAGAGGACAGTTTCCACAAGTCACTACCAAATGTACCATCTTAGAGCCAACAGAAGAAATCCATTTAAATAGAAGAACTTGGATTGCTTCCCAATGCAGAAATTGGCCAAAAATGTCCACACCTTTCCAAGCAAACATATCAACCAGCTAATTGATCAGAGATGTGGGACCATAATCCTCAGTTTAGCCAAAAGGCTCCCCTAGGCCTTAATTCAAGCCTTATAATGAGGTTTAGAAAGTAGAGGCCTCTGCAGCAGTGATCAACATACATTTCTTTTAACATAATTGCAAAAGACGCTTTAGTTAAAGGGAAAGTCATGCAGCTGTTATTAATATTGCATGCCTATTGCTCTATAGGCAATGTGCTAATGAGCTACGGCCAGCAGGATGCTCTACTATCTGGTTTATTTAAACACAAATTGAAATTGGCCATAAAGCATTTATGCCAAATGATAAATTCATTTATTTATGTCTTTTTCTGAGGAGTTTAGTTTTAGTTTAGTTTAGTTTAGTTTAGTTTCAGATTTAAGATGGAGAGCAATCTTTTAATTTTTAATATTTTAATTAGTTTTAAATTGTTTGATTGTTACTAATGACATGTTGTAAATTGCCCTGAGTCACTTCGAGGAGGAGGGCGATAAACAAGTGTGAATAATAAATAAATAAATAAATAAATAAATATAATGACCCAGGGAGTGTAATAACAGGATCGTAGGGAGTACGAACACCCCTGCTTTAATCAGGGAATCAGTTGAACTCTTCAGTCTGGTTTTGACCAGATATCAGTCTAAGAAATCTGGAATATATGCAGAGGAAGCTATCAAGGAGGGTAAAAGAGGTCTGGAAGCCAAAGCCTATAGAAAACAATTGAAGAAAGATTGAGAGCCAACATGACAGTCATCTCCAAGTATCTCAAGGACTCATGGAGAAGGTGGGAGGACTTCTGGTGTTACAAAACAAAGCAATTCAAATTATATGTAGTGAAATGAAGTGTACAAGATGTTCTGTTGGTTCAAGAGCCATTCAGCTGTAGAGTGGATTGATTAAGAAGGTGGTGGGCTCTCATTCTTTGGAGGATTTAAAACAGAGTTTCAAAAGCCAATTGTCAGAGTTGTTTTAGCTGTATATTTCCTACACTGGCAAGGCATAGAACTAGATGACCTTCAGCCTCCCTTCCAACTCTACAGTTCTATAATTATCCCATTCCTTGGGTTTGCCACTGTGGAGAAAATGAAGCTATTTGCTCTAATGCATTTGGATGTCTGAGAAACATGAATGCTCTGTTATGTTCAGAGTTACTACCAGTCGCTGTGGACAAACAGAGGGGTTTTTTTTATTTCCACACTATTTTTCCATGTTTCAATGGGCAAAGAAGCCAACTGTACCAATTCCATCTGACTGCATGTTCTCTTTTTCAAGTTATTGGTAAAGGTAAAATCAAAAGTTGCCCTTGCTCGAAAGCCAGTTGTATACAACTCTAGGGGGCGGTTCTCATCTCTGTTTACAGCCAAAGACCCAGCACTGTCTTCTTCTGCAATTGTTTATGTGGTCATGTGGCAGGGATGACTAGATGGCAAACCACACAGACTACTGTTACCTTCCCACCAAATTGGTACCAAATTCAGTGTCTTAACCACTTAGCCACCATAGTATTTGGGAGCATACTTGTTAGCATTCTGCAATTATCTTTTAAACCTCATATTAGGCAACGTGAGGTTGTTTGGATTTTTTTCACAATAGGGTAAAGTGTTTCTGTAAATAATTGATACTCCACTGCAGCCTAAAATTAAAACAACAGCAACACTGAGTGTGCCATTTGTGTGTGTGTAAGTTGAACTGGAGAAATTAGTTAGAACAGGAAAACATAGTACAGTATTTGTATTCAACACTACATTATATCAATGGTGCATCAAGAATGAATATTTATGTGGTGACTGTTGTTGAGGGGTTGTCAACATTTGGTTCCTAGTAGAGTGAGCTAATAACCACATTTGTAGATGCAGCCTTTTGTACTATTAGTATCCCTGGAGAAGAGCAATTTATCACAGAAAGTTATCCAACTCGGATTCTTTGGTTAGAAAAAGCAAAAATGTTACAATATGGTTTAGAAAATACATAGGTTGTAGCAATAGAAATAACAACTATATGAATTTTGTTGTTCAGTCGCACAGTTGATTCCAACCCTTTGTGACCCCATGGACCATTGTCTGCCAGGCACTTCTGTCCTCCACCATCCTCCTCAACTTGCTCAGTTCTGTGCCCATTGTCTCTACAATACCATCTAGCCATCTCATTTTTGGCTGCCCCCTTTTTCTTTTGCCCTCCACATTTCCCAGCATCAAGGCTTTCTCAAGCAAATCCTCTCTTCTCATTTGATGTCCAAAGTACTTTAGCTTCATCTATACTTTTTGACCTTCGAAGGAGCAGTCAGGGTTGATTTCTTCTAAGATTGACCTATTTGTTCTCCTCGCTGTCCATATATACGTATATATCACCCTTTAATGTTTAGAGCACCCTTTGGGCAGCTCACAAGGAAATTAGCCTTTTTGCCCCCAACATGCTGGATAATCATTTTATCCATCTCGGAAAGATGGAAGGCTGAGTTGACCCGGAATCCCATTGGGACCGAACTCGGATTGTGAGTAGAATTTTGGCTGCAGTGCCACAGCCTAACCACTGTGCAATGTGGGGAGTAGGAAAGTTGACAGGAATCCAAGTCTAACGGTGGTACACGCGACAGGAGATTCAAATTTTATTATACTTGTTGCTAGCCTCTCAGAGTAGAGCCAAGGTGGAGTTATATTATACCATATATTTACAAAAAAACCATAATGTGCAAATGCAAAAAGAAAAATGAATGAAATAAATATCAAAACCATTATCTATATCAGGGGTTCCCAAATTTTTCAAGACCGGGGCTGGATCATGCTCTCTCAGTCAGAAGGCCATTTTGCCCTTCCTGCATGATGGGGATGGCCATTTTGTCCTAACAGCTTCAAAAGGGTGGCCATTTTGTTTCTCGAATGCCCTGGGGGGGCACATGAAATGGTGCTAGGAGCCAAATCTGGCCCATGGGCCTTAGGTTGGGAACCCCTGGTCTATCTAAATAGTGGTTTCTCTCCCAAACAAAAGCTTCACGGTCTTAGGAGGAAATGTGCTCACCAATCCTAATGATATCAGTCTAGTTTAAAAAGGAAAGTAAGCATAGAACAGAGCAGGTGAGAACCCTGGCAGATAGGGAGGCATGACCAACAACTTCTGGACAGCCACATAGTGTCCTCTTGTGGTGTGAAAGCTGGCTGTCTCATATATTTTTTTAGGATAGCTGTTAAGGGCAAAGCACTGAACAGCTAATCTTAGTCTTTCTTCCAAAGGTCATTGCCTTGCTTGTTCCATCCATCACACGAAACACTCTCCCACCACAATAACAGGAGGCAAGCTTATGGCATATTTGTGTGCCTTGAATAAATACCAGCCTATAAAGCTGTGGACAGAATTTTTTTTGAGGACAACCCAAATATGAATAAATTACAAGTTTCCTCTGTGCAACTGTCAACAAACCCACATTTCCTGTATAAATGTCACTATTGTATATGTTTAACCTAGTGTTTTACAACCTTTGGTTTTGGGGCTTCAATTCCCAGAAGCCTAAGTCAATCCCCCAAACCAATGATCAACCAATATATTTACTTAGGTTTCTGGGAATTGATTTTTTTTAACTGGCCAGGAGAATTTTTCCAACCTTTAATCCCGGACAATCCCAGTTTTCTGGGACGTATGGCGACCCTAGTTAGAAATCTTCTAAGATTAGAATATCTGGGGACCCGATTAGAAAACAATAGTTTACAACCAAGAGAAAAAATTAGTTCATAGGGAGACCTTATAAAGTTAGAGGAAGTTGAATGAAGTTATTAACTTCTGGCAGAGTTTACAAAAAATATGTTTAGATGTTACTATTATTTTTATTCCCTATTGATTATATCCAAGAGCCTACCTTTCACTTCATACCTGTTAATTCTGGCACTTCAACAGAAATCCTATTTGATTGTTTGAATCTTTTCTCATTATTTGTTCTCAAGGGAACAAAATTCAGGAAATCCAGACTGCAAAATAGGAAATACACATCCATCTCACACGATGCTACATGGATTAAGATTTTAGGAATTGAAAAAGTGTCAAAAGGTGCCTGTAACGGCCTGAGGAATGAGTGACCTAGCTAGTGGAAAAATTAGTTGAGAGGTCAGTGCCTCCTCGGGCAAAAACATTGCACAAGGAAATCTCTGTGTGTAAATTTACACAAAACTTTCATATATAATAACACTCTCATGACCTGTGTCATTGAATAACAACCATCCTAAGATCAGACAATCACCCGCTGGAACTGGAAAGGAGTTCTTCTTTCCCTTCTTTATAAAGGATAAATGAGAAAGAGAGTGAAATTGTTTTTTAAATATTACATGCCAATGCATAATTAACTGTTGTTTTATTGCAAGGTTTGTAGCAGTTGATTAATACTACTGTGACAATATGCTGAAAACATAAATGTGCTAGCGGCAAGCAAGACAGAAATTGAACAGAAGAAAAACTGTATAGCCTTACTGAGACAGAATAGCCTAAACTCATGTAGAGTTGTAGTTGTGATGAAGAATGGAACTGGAAGAAATTGATTATTTGCATCCCTGTGTCACCAAATATGCATCCAGTCCTGCATGCTCAGGCATAATGCCTGAATATCTATTATGAATGGGGTGGGGTGGGGTGGGGGTGGTTTGGTGGTTAAAATGCTGAGCTTGAAGATTGGAAGGCCAGCAGGTCAACAGTTTGAGACACGAGTGCTGTGTAATGGAGTGGGCTCACGCAGTGGTGGGATTCCAAAAGTTTTACTACCTACCAGCATTTCTGCTACCAGTTCTGGCAAACTCGTGCAAACCTACTGAATCCCACCACTGAGCTCACAGCATCTTCTCCATTTCCTGCCAAACTAGCAGTTTGAAAGAAAGAAACTGCAAGTAAATAAATAGGTACTGCTTTGGTGGGAAAGGTAACAGCATTCCATGTGCTCTGCCATGTCTGCCACATGACCACGGAAATATCTGCAGATGCAGACAACACTGGCTCTGCGGCTGTAAATGGAGATGAGCACCGCCCCTAGAGTTAGACACTACTGGTGTTTGAGCAAGAGAGACTTTTACCTTATTATCAACTGAACATGAGTGTCATATTTCTGTCATTGTGAGATTTTATTTGCCATTAAGAGTGGCAAGATACCCAGGGAGATGTGGTGGACAGAGTGACATTTGGACTGAAAAGGCCTGAATTTCCTGTAATTAAGTGTCCAGAAAATCCCTGCTCAACTATGGAAACTCACAGGGGTATGGAACCTGTAGGACCACTTCTTAAATGTCTCACTTACTTTGAAAGCCCTATGTAAGGGAAATTCTTAGCTGCTACATACAAAAGGACTCTAAGCGGAATATGTTAAAATATTATTAAGTAGTTTATTCAGTTGTGGGCATCAGCAGGTTCACACCAGTTCATCAGAACTGGTAGCATAAATTCTGGCTGGCTCTACCCATCCAAGTTTTGAAATAAAGTAGTCCTAATTCAGGTGCAACACAGGGCTTTCCCCCTGGACACACCCACCATACCACGCCCACAGTGTGGTAGTAAAAAAAAATTGAGCACACCACTGAGTTTATTGTAAGCAAAAGTCAAATAATATCAGAACACATTTTATAAAGTACAATACCTTAACAATAAAGAGATGCAAATAATATAATGATTGGTCAAAGCAAAGACAGGTTCCCAAAGGATCCAGTGTTGGCAATGCCCACTTGTCTTTCTTTTCTCCTCCCTTATATACCTTCTGAAACTGCCTCTTTTTTTTTGTTTAGTACACTAGGACATGTCACATTGTGTGGTTAGCATCGGTCATGTTTTGTGCTTAGCATGAGGCACGTGTTTGTGGTGATCCAGTTCTCATCAGCCACTAAAGATGATCTGGATCAGGAGGCACTTCTTATGCCCAGCCCAGTTCTTCCTGCACTTGAACCTGAGAATGTCCTGAGCCAGGAATCTCAGCCTGCTTCTGGCTCAACTCTGTTTCCCCAGGCAGATGACCTGTCAGACCAGAAGTCTGACTCTGACAGTGATTGGCCCTCAGTCAGGGAAAGATTCAGAAAGAAGCTACATCTGTGACGCAAGCCAGCTAGAACTAGTTAACAGAGACGGCTCCCAGCTGATAATGATTAGCTGGGAGGCTTTTAAGCAAGCTTGTTGCAGCATTCCAGCATCGGTACAATTCTTCAGTGCAAAGACTGACACCCAGCTTGACTTTGGATACCTCTTGAGATTGCTTGCCTAGACCCTGACCTGCCTGCCGTAACCCTGACTTCTCTGCCATCCCTGACAATGGTCTTGGACATCCTTTGAACAAGACACTGATTGAACTCCTGGTAACCAGACCTCAGTGTGCTTCTTGGACTTTGCTCTTTGGACTCTCCTTGAATAGACTCTCTGTGTAGTGCCACTGTGCAGTGACCATGACCGCTGGGTAGGTAGGTCAGCCCAGTGCTGTGGTTAGTATGAGACACCTGCTGTGTTTCCTCTTTTCTTCCCGGGCACAGTGACCTAACAAAAAAACACATTCTTACCAGTGTGATGACACCATTTGTATCATTTTGATTTTACTTTTAATTAATATGTCTGCACATATCATAAATAATATGAATCAAAATTTCTCTCTGACACTATTAAGGCCACAATAATTCAGTTTTGAATTCACAACACATAACAACAAAAACAAGCCCAGTTCATCAGCTGTCGCTTCCTTGCAGTTGTTCTAACAGACTTGGCAGCGTTTGACATCACAACAATTATCTTTGTCTTTATGTACCATCCAGCTGAAACTGACTTCTTGTGACCTTAATAGGGCTTCCAAGGTAAGTGAATTACAGGGGCTTGGTGGGCACAGCAAGTTCTACAGCAGAGGAGGATGTGAAACACAGTAGTAGTAGGTCAGAGAGTAAACAAAGCAAGACAAAAATGTTGTGGCACCTTAAAAACTTAACTGCTGTTCAGCAAAGAGAAACATTGAAACATGATGGCACGGCATTTTGTTTCTGTCTTCTTGAGTTGCACTAAAGAAAATTATGCTGTGTCTAAAATGGCAGTTATAGAGCAGAAGGGATAAAGTACCACAAAGCAGATGACTGATACCAGTTGTTGTACTTTAGGCTGAGGCCATGAAATGCTAAGACACTAAGTCTGTACATTCAGAAGTTCTCTCATTTTTTCTAGTGTACTTAAATTCAATGATGTTCCTATCCCTCTCATTAACAGATCATGCAGAGGTTTTCTGAATTGAAGTACACGGTGGTCCATAAGTCCCTACCTGTTCACATATCTTATGTATCCAGTGTATCTGTGTGCTGTCCTTCATTCTCACTGCATAACATTATGCACACTTGTCACGATACAGTCTACAAGTGTAAATGGGCTTAAATTGGCCATATTTCTCTGGGGGAATGACAACAAAGGCAGCGGCGGCGATGATAATAATAATAATAATAATTGAATATAACATAATAACATATAGATGGGTAGGGACTTATGGGTCAGATATGGATGGGTAGGGACTTATGGGTAGGGACTGTGGTTGTTCTAATTTCCTGGGTGAGATCTGACATGTATGACTCCTGAAGGTATGAATAGCTAAATTGTTGTGTTGCCTTCTACTTGACTACCAGAAGGTTGGCAGGCCAGAGATGGGCACCATATGGATATGACTGGGTTTTGGGCAAGGGAGACCTTTACCGTTACAGGTTGCAAGGTTCTTAAAAGATTTCCTGATGTACAGAGGGAGTGCAGTGCTTAGAAGCACAAATGGTGGTCCAGGACTGTTGAGTATTAATATGAAGATTAGCTCTTGTGAAAAATCTCTGTAGATATGAAAGGTGGCAAAAAGCTGTCACAGGAGTCTTTCATTGGTCGCTTTAAATTTGCTCAAAATGGCCACCTTTCCTTAACTTCCCTGTTGTATTAGGAGTGGCTGGATGGAATTTCATCACACATGGAATGTGTTGTTTGTTGTCGTAAAGTCATACTTTTCAAGGAGAAGGGTTTTTTTTTCTATCAGAAAGGTTGGTTGTCTCCAATTATAGGTGAGATTTATCCTCTGTGGAATGGGTATATGTGAAGTTCACTGAATCTTTCTTGATAAGTATGCATTTTGGTACTTATTTCCTCTCAAACTGAATATTTAAATATGCATTTTGGTAAATTTCCAACCTAGTAGGTTTTGGTCTGACAGGTACCAATGATCATTTCACCGAAGAGAAGAGCATGGGACCTTTTGACCTCCAGATGTTTTGGACTACTGCTTACCAGTTGCCTGCTCTAAGTGGAACTTGTGGGAATTGAAGGCCACAGATTATTCCAGCCATTACCTGGAATACATAATGATTGTAATGCACAGATTATTCCAGCCATTACCTGGGATACATAACAGTTGAATCCCTTAAGCAAGGCCTTCTTCTTTGCAAAAGTTAACTTGACTGTGTCTGAGTTTTATTCAAGTAGAGGGCAAAAGAAGAAGGAGGTGGCCCAAAATGAGATGGCTAGATGGTATTGAAGACACAATGGGCACAGAGCTGAACAAGTTGAGGAGGATGGTGGAGGACAGAAGTGCCTGGTGGACAGTGGTCTATAGGGTCGCAAAGGGTCGGAATCGACTATGCGACTGAACAACAACAAAAGAGGTGCACAACCATTTTCACAAAAATGCATATACAACAGATGATGATGATGACAATGATGATACAGTAAAATCCCAAGTTACATAAAAAGTCTGTTCCGTAGCAATTTACGTAACTCAAATTTTACATAAATTGAGTCATAAGTAAGTCGGGTTTTTACTATACAGTATCAGTGAAGGATGTGCATGAGCAAGAGCTTTCTGAATGCATTTGTTTCAAAACAAATTGCAGGAAGGGCCTCATTTTCATTCAGGCTTCATTAATTAGACACAAAAGGAACTTGCTTTTTTCAGGTTCTTTCATTTTATTGTGGCATTTTGTCTCAATGGCTTCAAAGGGGTGGCCATTTTGTTCCTCGAATGCCCTTGGAGGGGCAGGGGCACGTGAAATTGATCTAGCCCACAGACCTTAGGTTGGGAACCCCTGCATTAAAACAATAAATTATTATTATTATTATTTTTTAAAAAATCTTTTTCTGTGTGGTGATACAGTTAGGCAACATTTCATTTCATCTTCTGTGGTTGTGAGTGACAGGGCTTCCTTGTTCCCTTACTGGTTCTTTTTGTCAGAAATGTGAAAGCAATTCTTTGCAAGAAAATATCAAAGGCTGCTTTTGATGTGAATGGAAGCCTCGTTGGGAATGGCTGTGAAAGGCGAGATTATGCACTGTGGCTTTAATGAAATTGTTCTCAGCGGCTGTACTTGTCTGATCCAAGGGCGAGAATCAATATTCAGACAAAAGTTATGTCATCTCGTAGCTAGAACCTGCAGGTCTGAGAGATCTCAGGAAACCAAAGAATTAAATTAGAAAATTGAATCTGTCCATCATGATGATGATGATGATGATGATGATGATGATGATGATTCAGTGTCAGAAATTATTCTGGGTTGAAATGACATTTGTGGAAGAAACTCCGCTCAAGGAACACCCAAATGAGGCTCCTTTCATGTCCCCAAGAGCTGGGGCAGAGATGGGTACTCAATCCATCATACAGTACCCGGGTCTCGAACTGCAGACTTGCCAGCCTTCCAACTAACAAGGTGAGCCGGATCTGCCCTGATAGGCTGTAGAAGCAGCACTGGAAAATCCTGAGAGGCTTAAGTTTTAGGAAGTTATAATTAGGCTGCCATTGATGAGCCCACGTGTCAGAGTGGTTAAATGGCTATAAAAGGTAAATGTTGCCATTGCTCAAAAGCCAGTTGTATCCATTTCTAGGGTATGGTGCTCATACCCTAGAGCCAGCACTGTCTGTGTCTAGACATTTCTGTGGTCATGTGGCAGGCATGACTAGACACTGAAGTGCATGGAATAATGTTACCTTCCCCTATCTCTGTCCCAGTTCCTGCCAATCGAACGGTTCGAAAGCAAGAAATTGCAAGTAGATAAATAGGCACTGCTTTGGTGGGAAAGGTAACAGCATTCTGTGAACTCTGGTGTCTAGTCATGCCTGCCACATGTCCATGGAAACATCTGCAGAAGTGGACAGCACTGGCTCTTCAGCTATAAAACAGAGATGAGCATTGAAGCCTAGAGTCCAACACGATTGGCTTTCGAACAAGAGTAACCTTTACCTTTACTTAGAAGAGTTTCTTTTCTCCAGTCTATGTTTGCCTGTCTCACCAGATTATCCTGTTATGGTAATAGAGTAGGCCCTACTGCCAGTGACTCAATGCCGAGTGCCAGGCGGCAGTTGACTAACCTGACAATCCTGAGGACTAAGGGCCTTGGGTGGCAAAGTCCACAGGGAAAGGTGAGGGTCCCCAAGTGGATTAAGTCCCACTTGAATCCCTCTTGATGGCAAGCAGCAGCGTTATCAGTTGTGGCCTGGGGTTTAGGAGGACTTTGTGTGCCAAAAGGGCTCAGGACCAGAAAGTGACTTGTGGGTACTGGATCACTGGTGTGGTTGTCATACTGTGATGTGGTAGGCAAATGGAAGGGCACTGCATTATATTCTCAGGACAATCTTCATGGCTGATCACCATGAAAATTGCCAATATTTGGAATTGGATACAACAGAAGAGGAAGAGGAAGAAGGAGGAGGAGGTGGAGGAGGTGGTGGTGGTGGCTTATTTGTTCTAAATACTGTAGAGCTTTTCTGCTGTCACAAGCTTTTAATAATGTGTTTTTTCCCCTCTCCACTTTTGGAATGGGAAGAAATATATTATGGCCCCAACATAGCTTATTCCTCAGTTTCACTGTTCCATGTTACACAAATGATGTATCAGCTTCCGTCACTAAAACAAGCACATGAACTCGAAATAAAGAGCCGATAACAAGTAGGCCACAGTTAGCAACAGACAAAGCCTTTTTATTTTAGGTGATGTTTCTTAAGATAAATCTCCTGTCCTATTGAACAAATAATAGTCTTGCTTATTTTTCAGCATCTTAATAGCATTTCTCACTTCCTGAGCCCCAAAGCTTTTTGCAGCTGGTTTGGCCAAGTGAAAAGTAATAACAAATAAATAAATAAAATAAAATGCATATGCACTTGAATATAAGACGTTTCTTAAATTACCCAACACTGAACTTAATGCTAGAAGACTTAGATAGGAGCAACATTGCTAGTGAAATATAGGTCCTTTTCTCCTAGGCTGGCTCATCTTCTGATATTCATTTTTGGAATCTGTTCTGTGCCATACTCCATATTCAATGCAATAAAAAAATGAACAGTTGGCACAGATGACATGCCTGGGAGCATTAGGAGAGTCCACAAATATATAGCATTGCATGCACAGAAATAAAAGTTTCAATCACATTTTCTTAGAGGGAGACAAAGAGAGTGAGAAAGAGCAATATAATGGGTATAGTGGGCAGGAAAACCTATTTGAAATGGATTTTAATGACAAGGAATGTAAATTTATACAGTGATGGTAAATAGCAGAAGTGATCTAATCTTTCCGTACTTGCTGATATATGTTACTGAGCATATTAAGTTAAGTCACAACTAAACTAGGCCCATTGCATCAACAAGATTTATGGATGAATGGAGTCACCAAATTCACACTGATTCTATCAGTCCAATTGCAACATAAGGGTCATCCTTACTTAACCATGGGGCACATGTTCTATGCTGTACCTCAGATAACTGAAACCACAGATAACAGCAACTTCTATATTTTTCATTGCAGAGTTGCCTCTAGTGGCTAGCTCTGGTAATGCATAATTGTATTTCATATGTATTTCACAGGCAAACAAAGTAAAGCTCGCCCAACATTTTGGTTTTTTTTAGCAATCGAATAAAGGTATTGCCTCCCTCCTGCCTTCTTTGCATTTTTTTTATCATATGTATTTCAGAATTTTTGAATGAAATATCTCTAGTCCTGTGGATAACTTAAATCATGGCGATTGATCCCATGGATATGGGGTGGGGGGTGGGGGTGGTTACCCCTCTTATGCTAAGTATTCCCCCTAATGTTGGTTTAGCATTAATATTTTATTGGGTATGGTATTATATCAGTGAACTCCAATACACTAAATGTGTAAAGCTTCTACGATCTAGGAATCAGCTTGTTGCTTTTTTGGGAGGCTAATTGCAGATTTTAAAACCCTATCATGTTCCTTATGGGTTCATAGCTTGATTACTAACCCTTCTTCCTATTGTTGCAACTCCCACATCTCTCACTACAGCCAGGACTTTGGGTGTTTGCATGCAACAACTGGCAGATCACATTTTGCAGATCCTGATGAACATTCTCACATTTCTGATTCTCAGTTCATGAGTCTGATTTCCCCATTTGGTATATTTTTTTTAATATACATGTTTCCAACTTATATAGTTTTTTTTAATAAACAATTTTGCATATATAAATTTACTTTAGTCAATAATTCTTCCTATACTGTATACCATTTTCACCAGCATGCACATTTTAACATTTCCCCCCACAATAATACATATGTCTGCACATAAATGTGATGTAAGAACCGCAGGGGGGGGAATTCAGTGAAGTAAAAATACTGAAAGGATAATTGCATTTTAGTCTGCATAGTCATTTGGGAAGTGCAAATTAAGTATGCTTATGAGGAGAGGTTGGCTGAATCAATTTCCCCATGTAACTATAACTCCTGTTTTGGTATTTTTTTTAACCTAACCTTATATTTGTTAATGTATTCCTCAATTCTGGTCAACTTAGTTACATTAATTATAGTTTATTGCTAGTCTTGATGATCATTTAGGCAGCTTTGTTCTGTTTTTGAGCATGGGATATAATAGATGAGCACATATGGATTCTATTAAGTACACCTTCTAAAAGAGTGAGCTTAGCAGGTTGGCAGTGCTTTTGAGATCTCAAATCTATAAATGTGATAAGCTTCCCATAAGGAAGAGCCCATGCTGAACATAATTACAGTGGTCTACACAATAACAATTATGGTCCTGTTGAAGTGTGGAAATTCATATATTCAGGGAGGCGCCTTGATAGTGAAACCAATCATCCTAAAGTAATTTCCATCAGACGAACAGAATTGTTCTTAATATGGAACAAAATTATTACCCAGAACTGTTTTTGTTAGCCTTAAGGATTCTAGATGTCCAGCCTAAGGCTGGGATGATTGCTCTGTAATTATTAACAGTAAACATTTTTCTCTCGCCTGCTGTTTCTCTGGTTATAAATTTGGTGTAACAGCTCCCGCGGTAGATACAATCTTTAAAGTTTGTTTAACCCAGTTTATGCAGAGATTTCAAGGAAGTAATTTCAATATGGACACATGCTGGATGACCAAAAATAACCCACATTTAGAGTCCATGGAAACATCTGTAGATGCAGACAGCGTTGGCTCTTTGGCTATAAACAGAGTTGAGTATTGAACCCTAGAGTCAGATACAACTGGCTTTTGATCAACGGCGACCTTTACTTATGGGGTATTTAATGGAAACCCCTGACAATGATTCTGTCTTTCCTTTCTCTCTCTCTAGTGGTGTTTGATGATTGTCAAGGAAATCACAAACTGAACTTTAAAACTTCAAGTCCAGACTTCAAGGTGGAGCCCAACGGGGATTTAGTTGCACTGAAAAACCTATCTGGAGGTGGGAGAACCTTATTCATCCATGCCCAGTCAACACAAGTTGAAGATTCAGCAGAGGTATTGATCACTGGCAGACAAGAGAAACACAGCTCTTTAAAGGTAAGACCAACACAGATGATGGTAGAAATAAGGTGGGGGCCATTTAACAGATCCAGAATGTTGGTAATACCTTCTTGAACAACCTTTGCAATGGACCATTCTCGGAGTGAAAGGAAAGATCAGAATTCTGCCCCTCATGGCTTTATTAATATAGTTAACATTGTGTTTGTAGAGGTAGCCATGTTAGTTAATCTTCTCAAGATAAAGAGATAGTGACTGGTTAGACACAGTTACAATTTGTGTAAGGTCAATGGGCAGCTTCTCACTGTGTCATGACTTAAGGCCCCTGCCTAATACTCAGTTCTTTTCCAATGGAGAGATGTTCAATAACAATGATAACTACAGATAACAACGTAGTTGCAAACTGTGTGAGCCAATGTGGCATATCCCTAATGATATCTGAAGACCCTATCAGTGATGGTGAACCTTAGCACTCCAGGTGTTCTTGAACTTCAATTCCCAGAAGCCCTGATCCGCAGAAGTGCTGACTTGGGCTTCTGGGAATTGAAGTCCAAGAACACCTGGAGTGCCAAGGTTTGCCATCAAGGCCCTAGTTTGATATCTAGTTCTTTTTCAATGAAGCTTAGTTCTTGGAAGCTTGTTCTGAAAAAGAGGTAGTGGTTATTTGGGAAGGAACCGGAGTTGTAAAAAACAACAGAAGGTAACAACAATCTTGTTACATTTGGTCTTGGCTTCAGAGCCCTTGACTAATATGCCATCTGTTGAGTAATATTGACCAATTTTACAATGTGGATATCCTTTATTATTGTGAATGTTTGTTATATTTGTGAGTAATGTGGATTCATTTATAATTGTGAAAGTATTTTCCACCAGCTCTAAGAATTAAAGGGTGGCTGAACATGCACTGTGGTGTATATACCTACTATACAAAATGAGAAATGGAATGATCCCTGGGCAGACAAACTAGGTTTTCTGTACATGTTATATATGCGTACTACTGCATGTTCTTGCACAATTCAATTTTCTTGGGGGGACAGGTCTATTTTGCATAATTAGGTTAGTGTATAATGGGAGATGTTGTGGATATTGGCTCAGGGATTGCTGCTATATTTCAACAGGGAATACTTGACACCTCTGGCTTTGGTCCAAAATGAATTCAGGAGGACACAGACCTTTACTATCAAAAATATTGCTTAGCTATGGCAAAGGAATATAAATTATCATTTTTTTCCTATGAGCTGTGGTTTGACATGTAATGTTGGCTATGCATTAGGTTGGCTAGAATTTTCATCTGCAGTTTGGCCTGACTTTTCAGCGCTTATCTGAGCATAAATAGAAGTGAATGGATATCATCAATGGGAATTTTTCAGGCACCAGCAGGAAGACCAATGGCCTTCCCAAACTTGGAAAGGAAAGGCCTCTGGGAATCTTCGCAAGCCAAACATCTTAGAGTGTGGAATTATGAACTAGGGCAGGGGTTCCCAAACTATGCCCCGTGCTGGAAGTGGAAGTAAAACATGCCTGCACATGTGCAAAACACTGCCATAAAGCACCTGTGGCTGTCGTAAACGCATTTACACCAGCTGTGGGTGCATTTACAGCAGTGTTTTACACATGCATGAGCATGTTTTACTTCCACTTCTAGTGGGAAGAACCATGTGACCCAACCTTTCAACCACATGCCTGGCCCATGGCCCAAAAAGTTTGGCCAACCCTAAACTAGGCAGAAGTCACCCAATGCTTTATCTTCTTTCTCCAAAACAGCCATACTACTTCTCAGAGTAATGCTTTGGGCATCTTCTAAGAAGTGGCTCTTTCATAGATGAACTATTTTCCTCTTTGCTATTTCTGAAGAAATTCATCTTTGGCATAGACAGAAGGTGGGAGGGAGAAGCGAGGCGTTCTTTTTGCAAGCTGATTGAAATGTTTGTTGCACATACAACCACCGTGTAACAAAGGAACACCTGAGATTGCCTTCATTTCTGCACCATGACATTTAGCAAAGAGATAGGCCTGGCTAGTGGTGGCTTACAAGAAAATTAAGCCCGCTACCTCTACAGACCTATAATTTTGAGATGACAAGGAAGACATAATGAGGAGGTAATAAAAATGAGTGATTCTTTGTCTCCCTCTCCTATTTTGTTCATCTGGCAGGAAACTGTTTCATCTCATTTCCAGCAGGCGTGGTAGTTTAGCTTACATCTTCTATTTAGAAGTAATTGTGGCTGTAAAGGGAAGGTTGAACAAACTTTTAAAACTCACTGTCTGTCTAATGTATTTTGATGTACTGTACCTTGCTCTAGAGCACATCTCATGCAATTGTATAGGTCTAATAGATACGGTCTATAGAATGTGTTGTTGTTGTTGTTGTTTTGCTATGTCTCTGTCCCATCACCTGCCAACCTAGCTGTTTGAAAACAAGAAATTACAAGTATGGCATATACTTGAGTATAAGCTGAGATTTTTAGCCCCAAAAATGAGCCCCAAAAAGGGGACTCGGCTTATACTCAGGTGAATAACCACGAGGATTCCAGGACCATGCCGGATTGAGATGTGTCAACAATTTAATTAAATTTACCATATTTTCATGTATTTTTATTATTAAAACTCACTAGCAGCTGCTGTATTTCCTACCCTCGGCTTATACTTGGGTCAATCTATTTTCCTGGGTTTTCCGGTCAAAATTAGGTACCTCGGCTTATATTCGGGTCAGCTTATATTTTAGTATATATGGTAAATAAATAGTTACCACGTTGATAGGAAGGTAAACAGTGTTGTGTGCACTCCGGTGTCTCATCATGTCTGCCATATGTCCACGGACATGTCTGCGGGTGTAAACAGCGCTGGCTCTTTGCTATAAACAGAGATGGGCACTGAGCCTTGAGTTGGATAGAACTGGCTTTCGAGCAAGGGCCACCTGTATGTGTATGAAGTTTATCTGAATTTGTATTGGCAGTAGAAGCACCAGGTCTTGGAGCAACATTTGGAGTCTTATGGATCTGCAGCACTTCTCCAAGTCTTCAGTGGAGAGGAAAATATCATTAGCACTAGATGAAAATAAAGGGTGAGTGTTGTGTATACCAGGGCTTCTCAACTTTGGCCCCCTAAATGTTCTTGGACTTCAGTTCCCATAAGCCCTGATCAGCAGGTGTGCTGACTTTGGTTTCTGGTGATTGAAGTCCAAGAACACCTGAAGGCCCAAGGTTTGGAACTCCTGGTGTATAGCACAGCTCTAAAGCCTGAATGCTCATTTTGTCCCTTTCCCAATGAATTTTAAGAATAACCAACTCCACATGATGGTATTTATATATCCACAATGTCAGTATACCAGCAACAAGGTTCAGTGGAGGTGTGTTTGTGTTTGGGGTGTGTGGGTATTGAAGGTTCTTAGGACTGTTGTGTCATTGACCCTAGGGGTACATTGGTTAAAGTGCTGTACTGCAGCCACACCATTGTAAGTTCAGTCTTGATGGGGATCAAGTTTGACTCAGCCTTCCATCCTTCTAAGGTCAGTAACATTAGTACCCAGCATGTTGTGGGCAAAATGCTAATTAACTTGTGAATCACCCAGAAAGTGCTATGGGGCGGCATGTAGATGTAATTGCTATTGCTATTGAGAACAAGGCAGGAAGTGAAGCGCCAGCATTGCAACACTTGAGACTCCTTTTTCATGAGACCTGGTAATGCTAAGGCCAGGCTTGGAGAAAGCTCACTATGGCTTGGAAGTGAGCCTTCCAAAAGTCCCCAGAACAAAGTAGCCCTGGGTAAACTCCATCAGTGCTCTAATATAAGTCACATAGAACAGGGTCCGTCAACCTTGGTTCTCCAGATGTTCTTGGTTTTCAATTCCCAGAAGCCCTGACTAGCAGGTGTACTTACTTGGGCTTCTGGGAATTGAAGTCCACGAACACCTGGAGAGCCAAGTTTGAGGAACCCTCAGATAGAAGAAAGAATGTAGCAACCAACAAGCTGGCTTGTTAGTTCAGTCCCTTATTTACCTTGCTATGGAGCCAAAGGTTGGATGTTTCAATTCAAAAGTTGCCTTCTAGAAGAAGAGTAAGTTTGAGCAAGCTGCAAAATCCCAGAGGAGTTTTAAAAGAAGGGAAATGTAAACCATTACTATTCTATACTGGATCTTCACCCATACAATCACCTACATTAGAATCAACTCAATGGCACATTATTATCATTAACGAATGAGCAAATGCAGGCAGCAACTAATTGAAAGAGGAATAGATATTCTCTGTAGGACTCAGTGAATGGAAGAAAAACCTCTTTGAAGCATGGTTGGGTCACTCATAAGGTTATTTCTTCCTCTGCCATCCTTTTTATCCTTACTACAAATCCCAGAACCTAATGATCCTAAGAGACAATGTCTGGTACAGAAAAATACCAGCATTAATGCATGCCAACATAGCTGAATGAGCAACGATTTAAAGTCCTGCCCCTAAACACTTATGTTGTCTCCATCCTGAATATGAAACAGTTGCAGATTTAGTGAAATTCTTATCCATCAAATTAATACTTGAAAATATTTAAATTGATTTAGGGATGCTGTGAAAGTAGAAACTGAGAGAGAGAGAGAGTGATGAACATAACTAGAAAGATGCACATTTGATCCTGGTTTTGATAATCTCATATTTTGTACATTGTATGATTCCAACCACAAAGGTTTCCATCTTTGCATTTAACGATAAACTCAGCCACTCAGATTATACACCCTAAACATGGCAGTCTATGAACAGGTGTGTGTCTTCATTTATGGGCAAAATGAATCTTGGCTAAGAATAGTTCCATTTGGAGCCTTAGCTTGTTAGTCTAATTTTGTAAGGTTAAGAAGAAGCATATGCTTAGCACTTGTCTCAAGATGTAGGTGAGACTTGATTTAATGTGAATATGTTTTAAATATACTGGCTCTGACTTTTGCTCCTTTTTGGAATGCTTTATAGTTTACCACATCAGTGAAATCCCATTGTTAATAGTCCTATTAGCCAAACACTTGACATGTTTGGAAATGACAGAGTGGCAAAGGTCTAGAGAAGTTGACTGACAGCTGGGAAGGCATTGCTCTGGAGAATGAGACATCAGTCGGTCTTCAAGTGCAGGATATCATTTTAGTACTTGAAGCTAACATCAGATGTGACCCTGACTCATTAACATCTGTGAAGGCAGTCCGTGGGAGTCATAGCCACAATCCAGTGCAAATTTTTGCACCCTTGAATCCATTATTTTCAGTAGGAACAACATTCAAATTTCACTGTGCTTAACAGTATAAATTAATGAGGGATGTGAAGAATGCTCACTAAATTGGTACAGGCTGTTTTGACTTGATGAAATATCTTGATGAAGGGGATTTGAAAGCCTGAAAGAAACCTCACTTTCAATAAAGAGCGTGGCAGGGAGATTTCCACTCTTTCTTTAACATCCCCCAGCTTGCATTAAAAGGGACTGTGATGGCTTAGTGGTTAAGAGACTGTGCTTGACAACTGGAAGGTCGACAGGTCAGCAGTTTGACACCTGAGTACTGAACAAAAGAGTAAGCTCCAATCTCTGTCCCAGCTTCTGCCATTCTAGTAGTTCGAAAGCAAAAAATTGCAAGCAGATAAATAGGGACCACTTCAGTGGCAAAGGTAACAACATTCAGTGTACTCTGGTATCTAGGCGTGCCTGCCACATGTCTATGGAAACATCTGCAAACGTAGTCACCAGTGGTTCTTTGGCTATAAACAGAGATCAGTACTGAACCCTAGAGTCAGACATGACTGGCTTTTGAGCAAAGGCTACCTTTACCTAACATGCATTAAATATGTGCATAAATGTGTCATCATTCCTCAGTGAGAAAGGAAAGTGCATGTTCCCACTCACATGTACATGCAGAATACAAGCATAGGGGAACTGACTGACTGTTAAGAAAGATACAAACAACTATTTCAGTGCTTTAAATATTTTGTATAGTTTTTTTGGGGGGAAAGTCAATTTGCACAAAACAAAATTCTTACTGCTGCTCTGAGAACAGTATCTAGAGATCAGTAAATTCCTCTCAGTTGTGTCTAATAAGAAGAATTTTGTAGAAAGCTGAGATAACCTGGTGTGTGTGTGTGTGCAGTTACTGTAATTCAGTTTCATATATTTCCAATTCAGACAAATCCTGAACTCAATGGCCATGATGTGGGCCCATTTGTATAAGGTCTGGATCAAAACAGAATAGATAGCTTTGATTCTGAGGCAAAGTATAGCAAACATATTAATCCATTTTTGACTGGAGCACAGGTTGAATTGGATGGGGCAAAAAATCCTTCGACCTCAAAAATAAATTTAAAGATGCTTACTATCCAAAACCCCACAGCTAGCTGTCTGACAGTTGCCGTATTTTCCCCCTCCTGTCACAGATCAAAAAATCATGTGCATTAATGGGGGAAAATATAGCTTTTTTATTTTTAAAATGGAAGTCAATAAGGGGATTATTTATGGGAGGGGTCAGTAAACTTGTCTTTCTAGGTGTTCTTGGACTTACTAGAAGCCCAAATCAGCACACCTGCTGTTCAGGGCTTTTGGGAAATGAAGTCCAAGAACATCTGGAGAGCCAAGCTTGAAGACCCCCTGATCTATGGAAATGGACATATTGCAAAAGTCAGACCCAATGGGGCACAAATCACTTTCAACTGGGTTGAGGTAACATTTCAAAGATCTTGACTGGCCTCAAAATCAGATTAGCAAACTCACATACAATCTGGCAGTATCTCGTCTCCTCTTGCACATCTCTGGATGTCGTTCATCCCTTAGAGTGGGGACAGAAATAGCAGCTAGCAGGCTGGTCAGAGTTTTGCTTCCAGCGTCACCAGGAGGGTTTCCAAATGGATTTGGTTTGCAGCCTCTTTGCCGATTAAGCAGTGACTATGATGGAGAAATAACATGGTCCAGTTTTCATCATCTCAAGTTGCTTCCGAGGCACTCTTCAAAAACCACGACTCTATAAAAAGAGAGGTAAGGAAAACTGATGCAGTTTGAATTTCAAGGGCGATCTGTCCATTCTGGCTGAATTTGTGCTGAATTTGTGTTCTCAGTGGGATTCTGCAGCCCTGAAAGTTGTTAATTTATTTAAGCTATTTATAACATTTATATCCCATCCATCTGGGATATTTTCCCACTCTGGGCAGCTTCTTCTTCCATGTCTAGGCCAGACATGAAACTGTCGAAATGATGGCACTTTTGGGTGAGTTCATTTTGCAATTCCTTTCACCCGAATTTGTGTGAGAAAAATTAGCCAGCGTCACAAGGTTGCCATTATTGGGGTATAATCTTCGAGGAGGCTCTTTCTGTATACCCTACTCTGAGCAGCTTACAAGATATTAAAAAATTATTTACAATAGAAAATAAAGGTAAAGGTAAAGGTTTTCCTTGCTCAAAAGCCAGTCGTATCTGACTCTAGGGTTCAGTGCTCATCTCTGTTTCAAAGCCACTGTCTGCTTCTGCAGATGTTTCCATGGTCGTGTGGCAAGTATGACTAGACACCAGAATGCACGGAACACTGTTTATCTTACCACTGAAGTGGTCCCTATTTATCTGCTTGCAATTTCTTGCTTTCGAAGAGCTAGTTTGGCTGGAGCTGGGACAAAGACGGGAGCTCATTCCATCCTGCAATACTTGGGAATTGAACTGTTGACCACCGACCTTCCAGTCAGTGTCTTAGCCACTTGAGCCACTGCATAGTTTATAAACATAGACACAGATAATAATTGAACTAAATCACTACATCAAGAAGAAGGGGGCGGCCAAAAATGAGATGGCTAGATGGTATTGGAGATACAATAGGCACAGAGCTGGGTGGGTTGAGAAGGATGATGGAGGACAGAGGTGCCTAGTTGGTAATGGTCCACAGGATCAGAATTAACTGTGCGGCTGAACAACAAAAAGGCAAGCTACAAGAGGTACAATAGGGAATCGAACCCTAACCTCTGGCTCCACAGCCAGATGCCTAAACCACAAAGACATTTTTGAGAAATGTATGTCTCTTCCCGCCTGACTGTGCAGCTCTGACATGTAAATGAGGACGGAGGAATATCTGGCAATCTTCAAGAACTTTTTCAAGGAATCATATAAGCTGAAAGCATGAATAATTCACTTTGAAACAATAAAACATTAGATGCACTCCACTTTTCTCTGTGGGCCATCAAAATTTGGATTTCTTGCATACTAGGAGTTACAGCCTTCCTCAGAGATAAGCTTGCTGATTCCCCATAAAGTGTGAAGAATCAAGATTTGCCTGGAATGCATTTTGAATGGCATCTCAAATCTGAAATGAAACTGGTGGGTTATTTTTTTTAAAAAAAAATTGCAAATAATTGCTTTAAGAGCCTGAATCATTAGGCTAGTAAATGGATGAACGTCACTACCTCTTTCAAGATAAATGCTTTCACACATAATTTTCTTTACTCGGAAACTTAGTTCAGAATTCTTCTCTTTGAAACAATATCCATCCTTAGAATGCCCCCCATTGATGTGTAAAGAGCTATTTACAGATAATGATTGTCACTCTAAGACAGAAGTTCTTAATGTTTTCCCACTGCGGGCTGAACCACGCCCCATCAGACAGCTGAACTGGCCAGATACGTGGTCCCCCCCTGCCGTAAACGCTACCATAAAATGCATCTATATCTGTCAAAAATGTGTTTATGACAGCAGCGGGTGCATTTACAGCATGGTTTTGGCTGCTTTTGCTGCTTCCGGCAGTGGTGGCGGCAGGAGCGAGGGTGGCACATTTTTTCTGCTGTTTTTGCCGCTTCCAGCAGGGATGTAGAGGGCAGTAGGCCACATGAAATGCCGATGTGGGCTAAATCCGGCTCATGGCCCATAGGTTACAAACCTCTGCTCTAAGGCTCACTTTTATGGTAGAGCCAGTTCATTAAGGTCCTAAAAATAGGGAAAGTATAACTTTCAGGACACCAAAGCTTGGTGATTCTTTTTTAAATCTCTCCACAATGTTTTGCCCTGTACATGATCCATTGCACTTTAAACTGGTGAAATGGAGGAAGGAGCTCAATGGACAAGGAATAATATCAAAGGAGGATTTGGCTGAGGAACTCGACCTCCCCTACGTCACTCGGAGGACCCCGAATAGGATGAGGGTCAGATTTCCTAAATGCAAGACCAACATACTCAAGTGGGGGTTGCTGGGAGACAATAAGAGGGAAATACAGAATCTGACTCTTTTGCTGGTCTACTGGTACTACTGGAAACTTGTACCGATAAGGACTTGAGTTCGGCCAACAACAAAGCCAAGACAGTGGTTTCATGTTGGCAGTTTAGTCTGACCTAGACACAAAAGAAGAACCATTGTGAATTGTACTTTAACAGCATCCAGAATGCCATATGTCTTCTATTTTAATCTGGTTCTGTTACCATCCTCTTTAGAGTCCATTTCAGGGTTCACCTGTGTTCCCCCAGGTTCTCATTCATGTTGTATTGTTCTTTTATTAAACCAGCCAAATGAAAAATTACTTTTTGGACTACAATGGAACCTTGGTTAACAAACGGCTTGGTTAACATTAAAATCGCATAACAAAAGGAAACCCATAGAAAATAGTGGCTCAGTTTATGGATTTTTTTCCGGAATGGATTAATTGGTTTTCAATGCATTCCTGTGGGAAACTGCATTTCGGTTAATGTATTTTGGTTTTCAGTGCATTCCTATGGGAAATTACATTAATTTTTGCTGTAAGAAATGTCCCGGAGAATGCATTAATTATGTTAACTGAAGTTCCACTGTACTCCCAAACTAACTAGGAAAGATGACCACTGGCAATGTCAGTTGGGCTATTCTGGTGAGTTTAGTCCATAAAAGTAAATTTTCCCAGATCTAAGCTCAGCTACTTTGGCCATGGAAGAAAATGTAACTACTTTCTTAATCCCTTCTTCTTTCTGCCTTCTCTTTGCAAACATTATACTTCATTAGGCGTGAGTCTTCTGTTTTTCTCAAGCAAAGGTCCTAGGAAAATGTAATCTTTAACTAGTCATAGATCTTACCTAGAGTGTATTTCTCTTTTTTTGTGGCTTGATACTATAAGATTCCAGCATGTTATCATTCATGTCCTTGCTTAAAAGGATTGTGGGTTGTTGTTGTGGGTTTTTTTTTTTGTAATGCCAGTCAAACTGGGTTTAAATGTTTAACTTTATAGCAGCACAAGTATTTCTAACAATAGTTCCTAATCATGGTTGAGAACAGCTGAACAGTTAATGTGGGCTATCGTACAATGAGTGACTGATTGGGTACCTCGTTGTGGTATGACCTATGAATTAAGAGACCTGCTGGGTGCTATTTTGTAAGTGCTAATGACAAATTACGTGCACACCCCTCTAAATAGCCTAGCTTTGTTCTCCTGATTTTACAAAACTTTACTGGTCAGAGGACACAAAAATGCACTCGCAATATGGAATTTATATCCAGTCATAGCTATGTTTTCTGATTCAACTCTAGTTTATTTATTTATTTAATCATATTTATATGATATTCTATTTAGTTTTGAAAGGAAAGTGGATGTATATTTTCTGCAAAATAATTTCTTGAAAATTTTCATTTCTATGTGATTAGAAGTTTGTGACAGTGGTGGTGGTTGTTGTTGCAGATAGGGCAATTAATCTTCTTGTATCAGTGAGAGCACAGAGGCAGTTTATTGATACTTAAGAGAGCCTTTTGACTTATTTATAGTAAGTATGATCAAGGGACAGAAAATCTCAACAAAATGAAAATAGGCATGTAGCAAGGAAACCTTAAACTAGGGGTTCCCAACCTAAGCCCAATGGGCTGGATCTGGCCCACAGCACCATTTTATGTGCCCCCACCCTTCCAAGGGCATCTGAAAAACAAAATGACTGCCCCTTTGAATCTGTCGGGACAAAATGGACACCCCCATTATGCAGGCAGGGCAAAATGACCATCTGACCTTCGAAGCTGACTGAGAAAGCGTGACCTGGGCCCCGGCTTCAAAAGGTTAGGAACCTTTGCCTTAAACAATGGAGTTCTTCTGCAAGAGAGAACAAATGGTCTCTCATAATTCTCTACTCTTATTTTCAGATGGTAGAAATTGTAGATATCATTTTACAAAATAGTTATCTGAATGACTAGATTATCCAATAATTCCAAGGACCACCAGAAAGTAGAAATGTGTTTCATAAACCATAGCCTTAAGTACGAATGGGAGCTCCAACTAGGAATGACCCACGGAATCCATTTCTGAATGTTGTGTTAATATTTAAGCAAATCCCTTTGATTCTGCTGTAATATTCTAGTTCAGACTAGTAACTGGATTTTGGTATTAAATTTCCGATGTATGTTTCTTTCTAAAGTCAAATAGCTGAAAAAAGGAAAAGAACCCCATGATTTCGAGAATATTGGAAATGGGACATGGATCATCCCAGAACAGTAAATGATTATTCTACACCAGGGGTTTCCAACATTGTCAAGCTGGGGGCCGGGTCATACTCAGTCAGCTTCGAGGGCTAGACAGCAATTTTGCCCTGCATGATGAGTGGTGGCCATTTTGTCCCACCAGCCTCAAAGGGGAGGCCATTTTGTTTTTTGAATGCCCTTGGAGGGTTGGGGGCACATGAAATGGTGCCAGGGGCCAGATCTGGCTCATGGGCCTTAGGTCGGGAACCCCTGTTCTACACCCTACTGATGGTCTAAAAGAGAGAAACAGGACAGAGGAAGAAGATATAGGATGGAGAGGCAAAGAGAGAAAGACAGGCAATTAGTTAGCTGTTAAATGCTCGTCCTACCCTTTCCCAGAATGTAACTTCATTGATGTGGAGTGCTTCTAAGATTGGGGAGAGGAGAAGGGAAAACAAAAGTGCTAAACCCACTGGGATTTGAGATTTGCTCTTATTCACTACCCTACAGCAGCTTCCTCGCCTATTACTCCATTAGTTGTGTCAGGCTTTGGTTTGTAGAGCACAGCAGAGTTCAGCTAGGGGAAAAACACACCCCAAAGGCATAACAACAGCGCTGGCAAAGCTCTGAGACACTCATGGGTTACTCTATGGTGGATCTGACAGAGAGATTGCGCATAAAGCGATGCACTGCAGCACTGAGGGAGAGGCATGCTTATGGCAGGGCAGTTGGAGGAAGAGAGAGTGACATCTCAGAGGAGAGACAGCAGAAAGTTACACTGTGTTTTGCTTCTAAAAAGTTACAGAAAGCAGCCAAGACTTCAGCTTCAGCTCAAGCACAGCTATGAGCCACATGGAAGAAAGCTTAGATCAGAGGTCGTCCAAACCTGCACCTGCTCTTTCTGGGTGGTCCTCCAGCTTGCTTGTTTACTACTTTCACCCTCAAGATCTTCTCCCTCAGACAACACATTGTTCTTCCTGTCTCAAGTGGCACCAACTACTGCTGTTTTTCCTATCTCTTTCTTAAAAATAAAACGTAATAGCATAATTGTTTATCCTGGTCTACATGGTTCCTCCTGTCAGACCCCTTTTGGCCTCATCCTTCATGCTAGCATTTTGGCCATTCCGGGGGCTTAGCAAGCTAGCAGAGCTTAGGTCAAGCCAGGGGCTGGGTCACGCTCTTTCAGCCAACTTTGAGGGCCGGATGGCCATTTTTCCCTGGCTGCATGATGGGGGGTGGACATTTTGTCCCAACAGCTTCAAAGGGATGGCCATTTTGCTTTTTAAATGTCACTGGCAGAATGGAGGGCCACATGAAATGGTGCCATGGGCCATATCCAGCCCACAGGTCTTAGGTTGAGAACCCCTGGCTTATGCCCTTCTAACGTTAACATTTCTTCATTGACCTTTGAATGCTTACTTGTGATCTAAAATGGTAGGTTAATAATTTTGTGACATTTTGATTTAAGATGTGGCCTTCTTTTGGCATTGGACACTCTAATGTGGCCTCCGTGCCCCAGGAGGTTTGGGACCATTGCTTAAGATGATCAGTACTGGATACGTATTGCAGCCTATATGTGCACCCATCTGGGAAAGTTGGTAGACTAATAGACATGGCCTAAGGTGACCTTCCTGTGCTATGGTGGCTTGGTGCTTAAGACGCTGAGCTTGATGACCAGAAAGTCACCAGTGCTGTGTGATGGAGTGTGCTTGTGTTGTTTGCCCCAGCTCCTTCCAACCTAGTACAGTAAAACACCGGATAACATTTACCTCGGATAACGCTAAAATTGCATAACGTTAAGTAATCTGGGGAGGAGAATTGGATCGAATAACGTTAAGGTCCTATGGGATGGATCGGATAACAACCGCTAAAGCCTTTGTGGTTACAATGTATCTCTATGGAGCTTTAACGTTATCCGATCCATCTCATAGGATTTTAACATGGATCGGATAACACTAAAAATTGGATAACACCAAGACTTGTAGAACCAAGTTTTAGCGTTATCCGGTGTTTTACTGTATTTTGAAAGCAAGGAATTACAAGTAGATAAATATGTACTACTTTGGTGGAAAGGTAACATTACATTTACCCAGGTGTCTAATCAGAGGTGGTTTACCATTTATTTCTTCTGGGGCACCTTGGGACTATGAAGCTTGTTCAAGACAACACAAGCTGGCTTTTCTCCCTTGAAGGCACAGTGGGGAGTTGAACTCCCAGCCTCTGATTCCACAGCCAGATGCCTAAACCACTGAGCTATCCAACCAGCTAAGACAGATAGAGATAAAAGATTTGTTAAAAATGGGATTTGGTATCACTGAATAGTGATTACCAGTTTAGCCAGTTTTCCTGCTATGGCAATAGAGTAGACCATACTGCCAGCAACTCAATGCCAATCATCAGGCGACAGTTAACTAACCTCAAACCTGAGGGCTAATGGCCTTTAATTAAATCCCACTTGAATCCATCTTGATGAAGGGCAGTAACTTCATCAATGATGGCCTGGGGCTGTTGAGGACATTGCATGCCAAAAGGGCTCAGGACCAGAAAGAAACTCACGGAACTGGATCAATGATGCAGGTGTCACCCTGCAATGTGGAAGGCAGATGAAAGGCCACTGCATTCTATTCTCAGGACAGTCTTCATGGCTGATCACCATGAGGATAGCCGGTATTCAGAATTGGATATGGCACAAGAAAAAAAAGAATAGGGAGTGAAATCACAGAAAACTAAAAGCAGAGAGTGGATTTGAAGGTAGGGAAAATATTGACTAGATATATGCTTATGTTAACATACATATGTACACACTATGCATGTTCAGAAACTAATTCTGTATTTATGAGTGGAGAAGCACTCTTGGGCAGTGTAAAGTTTGTTTTGTATTTGCAATGAATTTTACAGAAGACCAAGATGTTTTGTTCTGACCAAGGAAATATGATAACTTGGTGACAGAGCTAGCTGGGTCTTCTCGCATAAGGCCACCAATTCTTGCTCAGCTCCAATCCACATTGTAAACAACATCTAGCCGTTTCTCTGCAGCTGCAAGTTAGACTTCTAAAGTTTTGCTGTCAACATTAAATCACCAAGAACGATTACTCCAGGTAGCTCGTCCACAACACCTATCAATAATGCCCGACCGAGCGCCGTCCTTTAGAGGCTTAAAATTTACAGTGAACCTAACATGCTTTTGTGGCTACATAATTACTTTTATTATGCTTTGTGGCAGTGTTGGCTGCCAAAAGAGGTTGTCCTAAAATCCCAGTGTGACAAAAATCAATTTTCAGATGCAAATTAGGGAACCATGGGTGACATTTTTCATACCCAATAAATTGCTTGTCTGTGGCTTTGAAATAATGACCACATAAACAAGAGAGATTGGTGGTGAAGCATGGCATTATAATCTTGCACAAGTTCTACGTATATGGCAGCTCATGCTCTTACACCACACTGTGACGGAAAGGATGGTTCTACACTATTTTGCCAAGTCCTCCCTCCTTTCGGTTTTAGCCATTCATTTTTCCTGTCTCTTAAAGGACCAGAGTTACTTGAGAGTCTTCTTGCTGTTTCTGTAGCAGTTATAGTTTTACAGGGACAATTTGATAGCTTGAAGTCCAAACCTCCTCCTTTCTTATCTGTGCTTGGGACCAGCAATGGTGGATTTGGAGATGCAGATGTGGATTGTCAAATGCTGTCTTGGAAAAGCAACAGCTCTCTTCCAGAAAATGAATATGATCTGGTTCTTGCCATCATGACTACATTACTATGATATGCTACATAGTATGGTAGGATCTAAGTCTAGTCTCAACTGCAGTGGTTCAAGTGGTTAAGACACTGAACTTTCTGCCTGGAAGGTTGGGGTTCGATTCCCGGGTACTGCATGACGGAGTGAGCTCCCATCTCTGTCCCAGCTCCTGCCAACTTAGCAGTTTGAAAGGAAGAAGCTGCAAGTAGATAAATAGGGACCACTTTGGTGGGAAAAAGATCTTGAGGACATGAAAGGGACCACTTCTATGGGAAGGTAAACAGGGTTCCATGCAAGGCATGCCTGCCACATGTTCATAGAAATGTCTGCAAACACATACAGTGCTGCCTCTTTGGCTATAAACAGAGATGAGCACTGAACCCTAGAGCAGGATACAACTGACCTTGGAGCAAGGGTGATCTTTACCTTTATTAAGTTTAGGTACAAAAAAGACTTGATTCTCCCAAAGTGTATTTTCTTCCCTCCTCCCCCCCATCCCAGAAAAAATCCCTATATTCTTTGTGATCCCATCTCTGACACATGTTTTGCTTTTCTCAGTGGTGGTGGTTGGTGGTGTTCATCACCAGCATCATTATAAATATGCCTTAAGAAAATGTTTCCTATTTGCAGGTTGGATTCTTACATTCTTGAAGCTTTACTCCCAGAGCTTTCAAAAGATGCAAACTGAGATTATTATTTTTTTGGAAGCTCCTATGGTGGAGAATTGGCTGGTCTGAGAAAACCTTTGATTTAAGTGGATAATATAGACAAAAAAGGAACGGATAGTGGTGTTTCCTTTGAATTCAGTGTTGTTGAAGGCTTGCCTTGGATTTTATGATCTCCAAACTCATTTTAAAACTGAGGGGAGAAGGGAGAGAAGGAGAGATGGGAAGAAGCTGAATTTTAAAAGCAGAATTTATCTTATTGCATGAATCATTCAGGGAATGAAACAGAAAATATTGGATTTTACAAACTAATTTTAGTCTGCAGTGTATTCATCGACGTCTCACCAGTGAGGGATATTTTTCCAGACACACGAGTGTGTGCGCACATGCTTGAGAAGACACATACACATCTGAATTAAATCTCAGACTAATAAAGAGTCTGTAATAAGCACAAACAGATAACTCCTGATTAGTTATCACAGCTGCGTTCCTCTGAGTTGCAAACACAACAGCTTGGATATTGGGCTACAGGGGGTAATGGTGACTTTTTCCTGGGCCATAACCATATACAGTAACTTACTTTTCTATGGATAAAGCAACGCCGGACAGCTTAGGACGTACATGAAGAACATTTACTTACACCATCTGCAAAGATGCAGGGAGAAGAAAACTCCCTGTGGATGTGCTTTAAAATTAATTGGAGTGGTAGCAAAAGAAAGTTATAAACATTCAGAGGGGAGGGGAGTGTTTTCCTACCCATTGTAAAAATCTGTTTTCGGCGGTCAACTTTTCCTGTTCAGATTTTACTTAGAACTTGGTGGGGGGGGGGGGGTTGACTGGCTTTCGAACAAGGGAGACATTTACCGTTACCTCGTGTCAAGACTGAATACTAGTTCTTCCATTTCCTGGTGTCTGTTTTGTTTGAAATTGTTAAACTAGTTGTACCTCGCTTAAAGAGCATAATGCATTCCACAGGATTGCTCTTTAAGCGACTTTGCTCTTTAAGCGAAACACCATTGAAAGTAACCAGTGATGGGATGTCCCCGGTTCCAGACGGTTCCCTGGAACCGGTAAGAACAATTTCGGAGGGTTCTCCGAGAGGGTAGTCTATTTTTAAGGCGTCCGGTTCCGGACGCCTGAAAAAAAGAAAAAAAAAAATTTTTTAAATTGGAGCCAAAATGGCTCCAATTCAGTGCGCATGCGCAGAAGTCAATCTGACGCATGCGTGCTCCAATTTTAAATTGCGCATGCGTCAGATTCTGTTTCTGCGCATGCGCACTTGTTTTTGCCGGAGCCGGACCATTTTGAAGTGGCTCTGGCAGTGGCGGAGGGCTTAGGAGGAGGAGCCGTGCCTAGCCGGGCGGCCCAGCGCTCCCAGCCGCAACTCTCCACGGGCGCCCCAAGCCTCGGCGCTCGGCGGCGGGCCTAGCCGGGTGGCCCAGCGCTCCCGGCCGCAACTCTCCATGGGCAGCTCGGGGCCGCCCAGCTAGGCGCGCCGCCGAGCGCCGAGGCTCGGGGCCGCCCGTGGAGAGTTGCGGCCGGGAGCGCTGGGCCGCCCGGCTAGGCGCGCCGCGGGGCGCCAAGGCTCGGGGCCGCCCATGGAGAGTTGCGGCCGGGAGCTCGGGGCTGCCCGTGGAGAGTTGCAGCCGGGAGCTCGGGGCCGCCCATGGAGAGTTGCGGCCGGGAGCGCTGGGCCGCCCGGCTAGGCGCGCCGCCGGGCACCAAGGCTCGGGGCCAGCCCCAACGGTCCCCATTGTAAGAGGGGTTTGTGTTTGGGGTGGGTGGGTGTTTGGGTGTATTTTTATTTAATTATTATTTTATTTATTTATTTTATTAACGGTTTTGTGGGGGGGGGTTGAGGGGTGTGTGTGTGTGTTTTATTTTTATTTTATTTATTTTATTTTTGGCCCCGCCTACAACGTCATGATGTCATGACGTTGGCTCCACCCATGACGTCATGACGTTAGCTCCGCCCCCACTGTGATGACGTCAGGGTGGGGTACTAAATTTTTTATCATCCCATCACTGAAAGTAACCAATTGTTGGGGGGATTGCAAACCCCGATTTATTTGTTAAGCGAGTTTTTGGTTGGTTTTATTTGTTAAGCGAAGCGAACATTCAGAGAAAATGCTGCTTTTTAAGCGAGTTACTCTTTAAGCGAAACACTCTTTTTGCAAGGTTTGACTGTACTTTAAAGTAGGTTGTACTGTTTTTTTAAAAAAATATTTGGACTATTTTTAGAATCTTCAAAGGTACCCAGTGTGTTGTGGTAGATTTAGTGACTAGGGCTGAGAATACTTGGGTTTGAATCCCTTTTCAACCATGGAGACTCGGGGGGGGGGGGGAGAGAAAGAGATAAAAACAACTCCTTCAGTATCTCACTTACCTTAACTGATGAGAAGTTTGCCTTGTTAGCTGGAAGGTGGGCAAGCTGAGCAATTTGAAACCTGGGTGCTACAAGATGGATTACTTAACAGTAGCTGTCCCAGCTACTACCAACGTAGCAGATCAAAAGCAAGAAATTGCAAACAGATAAATAGGAACCACTTTGGTGGGAACAGATCTTGGGGACCTGAAAGGAGCCTCATTCAGGCATCCCCTGAGGAGAATTTCTCCAGCAAAAATCCTTTCAACCCAGAATAATTTCTGATACAAAATTATTATTAATGTGCTATTAGGGTTGTTACAAGTTGGTTCTGATTTGATGGCATATAACATACAACAGAGAAGATCCATCTAAGGTATTTTTACCAAATGTACCAGAGGTTGTGGTGACTCAGTGGCTAAGGAACTTGCCTTGTTAGCTGGAAGGCTGGCAAGTTGGCAGGTTGAGACCCGGGTACTGCATGACAGATTGAGCTCCCGTCACTCCCCCAGCTCTTGGTGACGTGAAAGGAGCATCATTCGGGCGTTCCCTGAGTGGAGATTGTCCAGCAAAATATCTTTTCAACCCAGAATAATTTCTGACACAAAATTATTATTATTACCAAATGTACCTGCCTTAAAATCTTCTAATGTATCACAAGCTATGAATGATTTAACAATATCAAATATCTAGTGTACCCTTTTCCTAGGAATGGGGGAAAAATCAGTTGGGGTTTGTTTCATGAGAGGCCCATTTTGTTCCTCCTTGAGAAATCCAAATTGCCTCAGTAATCCATATGTTAATCAGGTTGACCTGCACATTATAGGTGAGAATGCATTTACAGAACCATTAGCATTTTTCACAAATGTCCATGGCTAAAAAGGTCATGTCAAAACTTATCATATCATAAGCTTGAGCTAATTAGGGTTTTTAAAAAGCCTTAATAAAGACGACTAAAACAGAGTCATATGAAAATATGCAAGCCATATTTGGTGTATTTGTCTAGTAGTCTTCCCATCTAATCTTTGCAGCTGACTCAACTAATCTGTTTTTTGTCCTATTTGATCATGAAGAACAGCTTTCTTGGCTGACTCCTGCTTTCTGTAGAGTTCTGATATATGTGTTTCCCTTTCTTGACTATCCGTGACAGGTTCTTGCTACACCATCAGTGTCTACTTTTCAAGCCCATTCAAGCCAGATCAACCACTTCTGTTATTCAGTCTCTGTCACTGCTGTAGGGAAGAATAGCAGATCTAGTAGAGATGGGAATCCCAAAATATCCTGTAGAAGAAAAATGCTTCTGCTTCAAGAATGTGGATACAGTTAAACACCGGATAACGATTGGATCGGATAACGCTAAAATTGCATAATGTTAAGTAATCTGGGGAGGAGAATTGGATCGAATAACGTTAAGGTCCTATGGGATGGATCAGATAACAACCGCTAAAGCCTGTGCAGTTACAATGTATCTCTATGGAGCTTTAACGTTATCCGATCCATACATGGATCAGATAACACTAAAAATCGGATAACACCAAGACTTGTGGAACCAAGTTTTAGCGTTATCCGGTGTTTTACTGTATTTGCAATTCTTATAGGACATTTCAGAGATGAACAGTGCAAACAAAGCTGTAAGCACGCTTTAAAACATCAAGGGAAAGCTGGGAAAGCAAAAATTTCTCATGGTCACTCTGGCTACATCTTATCAATCATCACTATAGACAGAAGGTCCATATTTCACTGTTAAAATGATAATCACTGATCATCTGTCATTCAGCAATCCGAAGATCTTACAACTTTGGCTGTGTACAAACATCTGTTCTATCAAAGCAAATTACAAGTTAGGCTTGTCTTGGATTAATGAATCAAGATTTAGCATTACTGAATCCAGTATCATGAACATACTTGGGGGAAGCATCAAATCCTATTTGTTACACTGACTAAACAGGTGATGTACACATTCACATATGAGCACTATACATGAGCAAGAACCCAGATTTCCCAGGACTTTTGATCCTATTATCATCAGCGGCTGCAACTCTTATCCAAGAATGAAATTTTCCTGAAGCAGAAAAAATGCCACTGGTGTGCATTTATTTAAGGTGGATCCTAACTTGCCACACTATCATCATGGAGCCATCTCCTGTGAAACCCATGAAATGAGACATGCAGGATGTAATAAAAAGTCCTGTCCTCCACAGCCCTGTTCACCTTTTGCAAACTCAAACCTGTGGGTTCCCTCTGGGCTGTGGTGGCTCAGTGGCTAAGAAGTTCGCCTTATAAGCTGGAAAGCTGGCAAGTTGACAGTTCAAGACCCAGGTACCGCATGACGGATTGAGCACCCATCTCTGTCCCAGCTCTTCAGGACATGAAAGGAGCCTCATTCGGGCATCCCCTGAGTGGAATTTCTCCCGCAAAAATCCTTTCAACCCAGAATAATTTGTGCCATGGAATTATTATTATCAATCCACCTCATGTGTTGCCTTCCACCTTTTCCAGTTTGATTGTCTTTTCCAGAGAGCCTTGCTTTCTCGTGATATGCCCAAAGTAGGACAGCCTCAGCATCATCATTTTTGCCTCCAGAAACAATTTAGACTCGACTTGCTTTAGGACCCATTTGTTTGTCTTTTTGGCAGTGCACGGTATCCATAAAGTTCTTCTCTAACCCCTTATTTCAAGTGAATCTTGTTTCTCCCTGCCAGTTTTCTTTACTGTCCAGCTTTCACACCCATCTGTAACGATTGAGAATAAAAGAATGTGAATGATCTCAGCTTTGGTCTCCAGTGACACATCCTTAAAGGTCGCCCTTGCTTAAAATCCAGTTGTATCTGACTCTAGGGTTCAGTGCTCATCTCTATTTACAGCCAAAGAGCCAGTGCTGTCTGCATCTGTAAACATTTCTGTGGACATGTGGCAGTCATGCCCCAAAACTGGAGTGCACGGAACACTGTTTACTTTCCCACCGAAGTGGTCCCTATTTATCTACTTGCAATGTCTTGCTTTCAGACTGCTAGGTTGGTAGGAGCTGGGACAGAGATGGGAACTCCCTCCATCATGCAGTTCAGTGTCTTAACCACTTGAGCTACCGCAGTCCCAGACACATCCTTATACATGAAAATATTTTATAATTATTACTACTTTCCAAAGTCTCATGGTTTTCCCCCTTATTCCTTGGCTTCAGTACCCATTTGGGTTCATGACTGAACAAAAGTATGTACAATCTTCCATACAAAATGGTCACATAATTCAATAGGAAAGAAATGAAGAAAGGTGGGATTTGAAGAAATCCAGAATTGAAACTGTTGGATTTTCACATTGTTGCATTTAGCAGACCAATCCACTAAGCTTTAGGGATTTTTGAATCTCCACAAATTGTTCAGACAAATTCTCCTGGGATAGCCCAGCTTTGTTCTAGTTTTCTCACAGCAAATTCTTGATGAGGAGTGGCTGGTGGAATTTAAGGACAGTTAACCTTTATATACTTCTCCCAGTTATCTTGGCAAGAAGCACAGAGATTAAAGGCATGACCATGAATGTTCTTTCCCTTTAAAGGCCATGGCAAAACATTCCTGGATCCAGCTGTCTCCAGTCTGGGCACTGAAGTAGCCTTTTGGCTCATTGTGTAGGAAATATTTTGCAACTGTATAAAGTCAAAGTGCCTGGGCTGGAATACATCTAGCCTTGCCCATTGTGATTAAATGTTCAGAATCCAGTAGGTGCATAGTAGAGACTTTTGCTTTTTCAAAGTACATTAGGGAGAAAAAAGGATTGTCAGTGGTAGAAAATGTGCTCAATGATAGAAATTCATTTATTTTATTTATTATACTTGTATCCCACCCCACTAGGAAAAATGGTTTTCCTACTCTGGGCAGCTAATGGCATAAAACTCAACAATAAAAATAGACACAAGTTTTAATATGAATGCATCAGAAACAAAAAAACCCCCTAAATGAACAATCTATTTGTGACGTAGAGAGACAGAATAAAATCCCATCAGCCATTGATAAAACATCCCCAAAAGCCTCTTTAAAAAGAAATGGTTTGAACTGTTTTTTAAATGTGGGGAGAATCCATGCTGGTCAATGACTGTAATAAAGTGATTTGATTTGAATGTGGGGAGAGATGGTACCTGGTGTAGCTCCACTGGAAGAGAGTTCCACAGCATTGGTGCCACAATTGAGAAGACCCTTCTCCTAATCACGGCCTTCCTAGATAACCTCAGGGTCAGCACCTGGAGCTGCACCATCAGAGAGGAGCGAGTGGTGCAGGCTGTTGTCCTGAGGGGAAAGACATTCCACCTTCACATTGCTTCTTCTTCTTCCTTGTCTAGACCAGATGTGAAACTGCCAAAATGAACCCACCTTTTGTTGAATTCGTTCTGTAGTTTCTTTTGCCTGACCAAGTGTGAGAGAGATTAGACGGCAATACAAGGTTGTCATTGCCAGGGTACACCTGATTGTGGTTGAAAAATACAGTACCACAAACTTTGCAAAGACTTTTTCCGTGTACCCTTCCACATTGCTTATAGCACAAGATGAGCCCTTTAAAAAAAAAAAAAAAAACCTGACCTCAAAAATGATATGGTTAAATAAACTATCCTAGAAGAACATTTGTAAATAAAATAAATAAATAAATAATCTTCAGGAATTTGACAATTTCACCCTGGATTGATTACTCTAATGGGTTTAAGCAAAATGGAATGGATTTGTTTATAGTGTTGTTGATATGATCCCACAAATACCAGCTGTTGAAGTGACCCTTAAGACCATATTGTGGAAAGGAGGCTTTCCTATTTTCTTCTTCCTCTCCCTTAGCGATCAAGAAACATTCATCTTGGCAAGACCTCAAGTGATTAGAACACGGCAGGTGTTAAACCCATCCCTGAGCTTATTGGTGTGTTTGTAGCTGTAGTTCATTAACTTGTCAACACCGATTCCTTTTGAGCAGTATGGTGAAATGAAAGCAGTGGGCGGATGGGGAGAAAAGATGATGAACAAATCAATACCAGCTCTTCAGCAAGGCCCCTGTCTGAGTCCAAAGCTATCCGGATTCCTGCTGATAACAGACCTTTCTGATGCAGTACAATAGCTTAGGTCACTGGTTCGCAAAGTCCATTTCAAGGAACTCTGGAATTCCTTGGCAGCTTATTTATTTGGAATTCCTTCATGAGACAACTTGTAATGCTCCTTCAAAGCAAGAGCTTCATACAGCTAGCTATTCAACCAAGTTTGTTTCTTGTCCTACTCAAGAAGATAGGAAGTTGTCTTCTCCTAAATTGGATCTTTGGTTTCACCTTGGCCACTATGGTCTACACTAGAGATGGACAAAATGCAGTCTTGCAGAAGCTATTGGACTGCATTCTTTGTTGTTGACTTTACAATCACAAGGGGAGGGGTGCTTCCTTCTTCTTACAGGCTTAGCAGCAGAACACATAGACACGAAATATCTCCAGATAGGACAAGGAGAGCACCACTAGGTAATCTGGAGATTTGATGACAGTCAGGGTAAAGCAGAGGAAGACAATTTAGGGCTTGGTAGATTGTTGGACTATAGAAGTGACGGCCAACTTTGGCACTCCAGATGTTCATGAACTTCAATTCCCAGAAGCCCTGATCAGCAAGTGTGATGACTTGACTCAGTCTTCCAGCCTTTTGAGGTCAGTAAAATTACTACCCAGCATATTTGGGGCAAAATGCTAATTAACTTGTGAACTGTCCAAACAATGCACTTAGCACTATGGGGCGGTATATAAATGTAATTGCTACTGCTATAGTCTAATGATGACCAATCTTGGCACTCCAGGTCTTCTTGGACTTCAATTCCCAGAAGTCCTGATCATCATTGGCTAGGAAGGCTGTGACAAGGAGAAGAGCCTTCTCAGTCGCAGCACCAATGCTGTGGAATGCTATCCCAGTTGAGCTGTGTCAGGCCCCATCCTTGCTTTCATTCAAAAAAATAGCTGAAAACACTGCTCTTTGAGGAGGCCTTTGGGAATGTTCTGTCGACAACTAGCCATTAGAGATGCTGCCTTGTTTCTCTCTACCACTAATAGGTTACACAGACAGACAGACAGATAAACTGGCACAACTACCTAAGGCATCTCTGAAGGTTAAAAGAATTAATTAATACAGTCAAACCTCGCAAAAAGAGCGTTTCGCTTATACAGTAACTCGTTTAAAGAGCAGGATTTTCTCTGAATGTTTGCTTCACTTAACAAATAAAACCAACCAAAAACTCGCTTAACAAATAAATCGGGGTTTGCAATCCCCCCCCCCCCCACACACACACAATTGGTCACTTACAATGGTGTTTTGCTTAAAGAGCAAACTCGTTTAAAGAGCAATCCTGTGGAACGCATTATGCTCTTTAAGCGAGGTGCAACTGTATTTAAATAAATTTGTGGCCCAAGTTTCAACCTACTATTGGTATCCCACCTCTTTATTTGCTGGTTTATGGGGCTATCATGGGCTCTGTTTCAATGCCCTGACTTTGTATCCTGTGAACAAATATTTTCAGTTTTGCCTAAGCTTGTCTAATGTGAGACCCTTAAGCTTAGGAGCAGGAGAAAGAAGATGAAAGAATCATGATTGCTGTGAATGTGGCAAGAGGTTCTCAATAAAGATTCTCTGGGAAATGCTGGAAGTGGTTTTTTAAAGAGGAAAATGCCGACATAAAATTGGTTTAATAATGACCACAGAGAGAAGTGCCCGTAGGAGATGAAACAGCAATACAGTATATGTTTGTTTCTGCATCAGATACAGCTGAATTTAAAGAGCCCACAATTGTACTCTGGTTAGTTTCCATACCTGTAATAAAGGTAAAGGTCTCCCTTGCTTGAGAGCCTGTTGTGTCTGACTCTAGGGGGGTGCTTATCTTTGTTTACAGCCAAAGAGACACTGCTGTCTACATCTGCAGGTCATGTCATTGTCATTGTTATCGACTACAACTCGTATCCAGTGGTGGGATTCAATTTTTTTACTACCTACTCTGTCAGCATGGGCAGGTGGCCATTTGACTTGCTGGGTGTGGGCAGGAGGTAGGCACAAGCCTATGACTCAAGACTCCAGCAACCGGATGGGTGGGCGCAGCCGGAATTTCTACTACTGGTATAGGCATACCAGGGTGTTCTGGCTGAATCCCACCACTGCTCAAATCCTAGAATACAGGATTTCCTGAAGCAAGAAAAATGCCATTGGTGTGAATTTGTTTAAGGTGGATCCCAGCTTACCATGAAATGACCCACACACTATGATCACAGAGCCATCTCCTGCAACATGTATGAAATGAGACATGCAGGATTTGACACCAGGACTGCAATGGACTGATGCAGCCTTGGGGATATTATCAAGGTGTGCCTTCACAGCCATGACCTCTTCTGCCTCCATGACCATTGGGAATCAGACTTGCTCCTCCACTCATTTTGCTGCTGGGCCCAATATGATGGTTTTCAATGGCATTTCCTCCACTGAGGGAACCATCACCCCAACTAAAGGGGATCATCCACCCATAGCCATTGGCCCCTTCAGGGAAACAGGTTAGTTAGCCACCACCTTACACTTGGCATTGAGACACTGGCTGTATGGTCTACTCCATTACTGTAGCGGGACATGTGCAGGTCATGTGCTCAACATGATTAGATGCCAAAGTGCACAGAATGCTGTTACCTTTACCACCAAAGCAGTACCTAGTTATCTACTTGTAATTCCATCATGCAGCACTCGGGGCTTGAACTGTTGACCTGACAATCTTTCGGTCGTCAAGCTCAGATTTTGTGTTAGTGTTCTGAGAGTTAAAATGCTGAAATCTGAAACAAAAATAATTGCTAGAGTCTCCTCCTCTTTCTTCACCTCTTCCTCCTCTTCTTCCTCCTACCACTCCATTGGATGTCAAAGAATTATTAGAAGCTATACAAAAATTATAAAGGAAGCTCGTGTAAACAAATTGATAATCAAAGCCACAAAAAAGGCAGTCCCTTTCCTACAACCCCCCCCCCCCAGGACTATGTTTTGTTTCAACTAACTTGCAAAGTATATTGTTAGCATTACCTCATCTGCTATGGTTTTTTTTTAAATAGCAAATATGAAAGTGTGTGTGTTTATCATATCAATACACAGCTATGGATCTATAGGGATGGCCATTCAGTATCTATATATGCTGGATGTACAGCCAATATGAACCTCATTCCATTGCTAGAATAAAGCAAAAAAACAATTCCATGTTTCCCTAAATCAATAGTGTGGCGTGTAAAAATTACTTTTAGATAGTTTATTGGCTTTAGCGCATGCAGCTCTGGTCATGTGGAGGTCTGTGCTAAAATAAAAATGATACATATGGGTCTATTGATGCACCACTGGCATCTGTGCAGAGAGAAGCCACTTTAAACAAACATAATGAGAAGTTCATGCTCACAGCAAGCACACTTTGCAAATTCCTACTGGTGCTCAATGAATGGCTTGCAACCAGAAATATCCCCATCTCTCCACAAAGGAGCACAGCTAGATATAACAAGTAGCATCAACTTTCAAGATAGATTAGTGGGGCAAGCTGAAAAACCATCTAACTAAAGGCACAGCAGTGGAATCAATCGCCTGCTCCAGTGAAAAATTAAAGCTGGCATTCCAGAACACCTGCCACTAAAAAAGATGGGACCCCTTTCATTCTTTGCCTTTAATTTTATTCTCTCACCAGTCCTGTTTCATTTGCCGTCCTTTCCTTCAGTTCTCTTGAATTTTTGCAAAATGACTGTAACTTTCCCTTTGAAAAGTAAGACACACAGACCTAGCAAACACAGAAAAGACTAACTGTTCAAAAAGGTGTGAACAACCCATCTAGTGCCTCATGTAGTTTTTTAGGCAAAGCAGCCGTCTTCCTAGTTTGGTACAATCCACACTATATGCACCTCTGCAAATTGTGCAAATGTTGTCCAGTGCATAGTGTTCATCAATGCAAGGGCTTTATTCTGACCATGGGTGAAAAGATGAATACTGTACTTCCTGTGTAAACATTCACATTTCCTTGCAGACAGGGCTAAAGAATGGTAAAATTATTTTTTTCCACATCTCATGAGAGAAAAAAGCAACAGAAACTGGAAAGAATTGACTGCATATCAATTTTGCTGCACTCTCACCAAAACTATAAAACAGCTAAGCAATCTGTGTGCAATTTATTTGTTTGTTTGTTTATTCATTTATTCATTAATTATTCATTCCTTCATTCATCCATTCATTTATGTCCCAACCATCTGGGGTATTTTTCCACTATGGGCAGCTTAAAACATATTTAGAAAATATTTACAATAAAAATTGAACAAATTGAATAAATTGTAAATTTGTTGCTTGTCCGTGTTAAAAATAATGCTTTAACGAGAACAGTGCAAATTGTGTAAAGTCACCATTGTTCCATGGGCTTTTAAGTGTCAGGTGCACTTAAAGCAGTGGTGCCCAAACTAAGGCCCGGGGACCGGGTTCGGCCTCCGACGCCAATTCATCCAGCCTGCAAAGTCCTTGTCGCTCCTGGAAGCGGAAGTAAAACGTGCCCATATGGGCGTGTTTTACTTCCACTTCCAGGAGTGACGAAGGCTTCACGGGCTGGATGAATTGACATCAGGGGCCACACCTTACCCCCAGGCGTTACTGACCGGCTTCCTGAACCACATGATCAGCCCATGGCCCAAAAAGTTTGGGCACCCCTGACTTAAAGGGTTGTCTGTTTATTTGGAGGAATGTTTGGTCTTTACATGCTTTGCCCTGTATTTTGGCTCTTAAGTTCTTGCTAATAAGGCATGTTTATGAGAATTTATAAGCTCATAAATGGTCTGGCTGAACCAATGTACCTTCTAACTTTCTCCTGAACCTCCGCCCTCCCACCACAGTCTAAGTTTAGCCTGCCAAGACTGACAAATGAGGTAGTGGACTGTGATAAAGACAAAGCGCCCACTTAGAAGGGGTCGGAGGTCAAACCACTCAGTCTGAAATAAACTATGCTCTAAGACTAGTTTTGAAGAGTGAAGAAATGTAAATGCATCCGTCCACTTCAACATCACATTTACTCTTTCATCCAGACTAATTAACAGTCATCAACCACTTGAGGCTAAGCACTGAACTATTCCATTGCTTGGAAGTGCAAAGAAGAACGAATTTTGCCAGGAGGCTCAGGTTCAACCTTGTATTGCACCTCCAATTTAAGATCCCAGCCAGATAAACGCATAAGATCTGAGCTAAGCATCATTGTAAGTTGGCCCCAGATGGGGATATATGAAGATTTTTTTATATATGAGTCTTGTTAAACCATAATTTGGCTGCCCTTCACATTTCCTTAAGGCCTGGCCTGCCAAGGAGCATCCAAGTTGATAGCAAATACCATATTACATTGGTACCCCGGATAACGTTATGACTTGGTTCCACAAGTCCCGTCGTTATCTGGTTTTTAACGATTTGTGCGATACATTGATCACACAATGTTTAAAAAAGCCCTGTTTCCCTGGAGGCTGCAGCAAGCCAGAACATCGGGATTTGAATCCTGACATTTTGGCTTGCTGCAGCCTCCAGGGAGGTGGGGGAACTTTGGAAACAGCTTGGATCGGGTCTCCCCACCTCCCTGGACCCGGCGGGGGAGTCAGAGACCCCAAAATTGGTAAAAAAAAAAGTCCTTTTTTTACCAATTTTGGGGTCTCTGACCCCCCCCGGCCGGGTCCAGCGAGGTGTGCAGACCCGATCCAAGCTGTTTCTGATGTCCTCAGCCAGTGCAGCAAGCCAGAATGTCGGGATTCGAACCCTGACGTTCTGGCTTGCTCCACTGGCTGAGGACGTCAGAGAAGCCCAGTAACAGCTGTAGATCGGGTCCCCTGCCTGCTCCAGAGAGATCAGAGGACCCGATCTACAGCTGCAGAGTGGCTGGGGACGGTGACGGGGACTCCCTGTCGGCTTCCCTAGCCACCCGCCCTTGCCTCCACAGCTGTGGGGTGGCTGGGGAAGCTGAGGGGGGAGCCCCCTGTCAGCTTTCCAGCCTCCCCACTTCTGCCTCCGTAGCTGCAGGGTGGCTGGGAAGCTGAACGGAACCCCGTTCAGCTTTCCAGCCCCCCTGATGCTAAGAACGACTGTATCAGATAACATTAAAAATCGCATTATTCGATACAAGATTTTTCCAAAAATCTTGTAACGTTATGCGGTTTTCACGCTATACGGTACTCACATTATCCGGGGTATTACTGTATATAATACTGGTTTAACAGTGCTTCAAACCTGAAACTGACAGATCTTGAAGCGTGAATCTGCTCTTCTTTAAAATCACTCCTTCTGTGACAAATTTGCACATGTTTGGACCATATAGAGCCCATAAACTAGAAAGTGCATTCTTGCTTTTTGGCCTCCTTCACATCAGGTTCAAGAAGAACAAGTTTTGTTAGGTAACCAATCTTTACTAAGAGTGAGAGGAAGGCATTTACAGGTGTCCTCTAGAGATTTTTTTAAAAATTTATTTCTTGGACTGTGGGTTATGAAAATCCTACATTCTGGGAGTCCTGCCATATGGGGAGATAGCTTAGGTAACACTTGCTTGAAAGCCAGTCATATCTGACTTTATGGTTCGGTGCTCATCTCTGTTTATAGCCAAATAGCCAGCATTATCTGTGTCTGCAGATGTTTCCATGGTCATGTGGCAGCCATGACTAGACACCAGAGTGCATGGAACAGTGTTTACCTTTACTGCCAAAGTGATATCTCTTTATCTACTTGCAATTTCTTGCTTTTGAACTGCTACATTGGCAGGTGCTGGGGCAGAGGATGTGAACGCACTTGGTCACTCAATGCTTGGATCTTGACCTGCTGACCTTCCAGTGCTGACAGTTACATTCAGCTGGCTGTATCAAAGAGCCACACAATACAAGACCACTTAACTTTCCTTTCTATCTTGCATACTCCTGTATTTGAAATTTTAAAGCACAGAATTACTTTTATCCTGAACATGCAGCTACACAGGCCAGCTCGTCTCCTGAGATTGGGAGTTGGGAGTTCAATTCACAGCCAGATACATAAACCTGTGAGCTATCTATTTGTTTACTGTATTTCTTTTACTTGTATGCTTTAAAACAATATGCAGAGTTTCTCCAGCAAAAATCCTTTCAACCCAGAGTAATCTCTGACATGAAATTATTATTATTATTAACAATATTACATTATTTCTCTTTGCTTTATGTACAGTAATACCTCGGATAACGCTAAGACTTGTTTCCACAAGTCTTGGTTTTATCCGATTTTTAGTGTTATCCGATGCATGTTAAAATCCTATGGGATGGATCGGATAATGTTAAAGCTCCTTAGAGATACATTGTAACCGCACAGGCTTTACCGGTTGTTATCCGATCCATCCCATAGGACCTTAATGTTATTCAATCCAATTCTCCACCCCAGATTACTTAACATGCGATTTTAGCATTATCCGAGGTAAACGTTATCCGAGGTATTACTGTATTTGCATTATCCGACTGCAAGCTACCTTGAGCCTTATTCACAGGAGAATAGTAGGATCAAAATCAAATAGATAGCTAAATAAATAAATGAAATGGGATGTAAACTGTGTTCCCATTCATTGTTAAATGGAATTGATGGTTTCCAGTGCTTGGCTGCATTCTAGATTCATTTCCTCTGGTGATTTAAAAGCAAAGGGAGTAATTATTCTTACACTAAAAGGAGGGAGAGAAACCAGTTGTTCTACAGTAAATTATCAAATTTTAAGACATGTTTCAGGAACACATGAAACAGAAGGAGTGTGGTACATGGTATCTTGGTGGCTATTTGCACACATGTATACTAAAGAACAGTATTGCTCATGGACTATGAGAGGGAGCATAGTTTTAAGTGAGCCAATCTGTCATTGAAATTTATTTGCAAATAATAAGTCTGGGAACATTGGTGAAACAAAAAGTTTTCTTGTGAGGTGGCTGAAATTTGACTACAAGGTTTTGCCTTACTGTGAGAGGCTGAAAATGTGCTAGATTCTTCTTCTTCTTCTTCCTCTTCTTCCATATACAAATCTGAATATACTGCAGTGACCTGTCATATGACTTCTGCATTGCAGCATGACCCCATACCAGTGATCCAGTTCTGCAAATCACTTTCTGATCCTGAGCCCTTTTGGCACACAAAGTCTTCCTCAGCCCCAGGCCAGTATTGATGAAGATTCTGCCCTCCATTAAGGTGGATTCAAGTGGGATTTAATCCACTTGGGAACCATCACCCTTCTCAGTGGACTTTGTCGCCTAAGGCCATTAGTCTTCAGGGTTGTCAGGTTAGTTAACCACCACCTGACACTTGAGGTTGAGTCGCTGGAAGTATGGACTACTCTATTACTATAGCAGAATAATCTGGCCAGACTGATAGACACCATATTTTCTTTCCCATCATTGTACTGTAATACAGAAAAAGACTATCAGAAGCCTGAAAATAAAGCTCTGTCACTTCCACCATCTGAAGGCCAAGCCAACATCTGAATCTCCCAGCTCTTCTAGGAAATGAATGAAGTAATTCAAACTATTTATCATGGGAGAGATGTACCTCCAGCCATGGAAGCTCAGCAGACAGAGAATTCAGCTGAAAGCTGAGACGGACAACTTCAAGGGAGGAAATTAATTGCTGTGGTATTCTTTGCTGTGGAAATAACCTCTATCTAACATTTAGGTGGGTAATATGAAAGCAATAGGAAACTGATTAACCGATCACATTGCTTTATCCTGCGGTTGAAAGAATGAATTCACTGCTCAGGAACTAATGAATTCAAGCTGAAACTGCATTCTATTGAGACATAGGGGTGGTGACATTATGACAAATGGTATTAGACTGACAAGATGTAAATCATTTACTGTACTGTGGAAATCCTTTGCTGTGCCTCATGCAGGTTGTCTCATGTATGTGAATCTTGGCTAGGGAATGTGCACAGCAAAATTTGGTAAACAGGTAAAGCACCTGGTAGACTGACCAATTTTAGTTACCATAAACCTCACATATCTGCAGGTTAATATTTTGCCTGTTATATTCATGCAGGAATCCCGGGAGAAGCAAATCAGTCCTGGTCCCTCAGAGTCTTCTGGAGTGCAGTAGATTCATTGCACGCTTAAGCATCTTCCAGCAAGTATGAGAAATGAGCCAGTTAGAGAATGAAGCTGCAAAATCTTCACTGCAGAATCTTGTGGAAGGACCAGATCTTGGAATTAATGTGTTGCAAGCAGCAATGGTCATTCTAGCATGTGTTTTGTTTGAGATACTTCTGTAGAGTGTAATGAATAATAGTTAATTTCCTTATTCTTGTTGGTGTGTGGGGTGTCTCAGTAATATGTGACAACACAACAGGAAATTTCAAGCTCCACAAGATTTGTAACCACCACTTTGTTCCTGTTCCATGTTTGCCATAATTCGTGCAACTTTTTTGCACAAAATTAGTGTCACTTCTCAACCATCTAGCTCAGGAGGATAGCTTCCACATGGAAGGACAAAGTAGGTATTTTAAGTAAAAGCCATTGCTGGTTTTGGAACATGCAGAGAAAAGAGAGAGATCTCCAGTAATATTTTTTTTCTTCATGTCCAGATCCAGTCCTGCTTTAGGACTGTAGGACTGGAGTTCTCACTCCTCATCCATCTGAATCTAATTTGGCTTTCCATATTATATGTTTTGTGTACAGATTGAAGAGATAAAGAGGTAAAATGCACCCTTTGTCTGACACCTTTGCCTATAGGGAACCACTCTGTCTCTTTGTATTCTAGCCCAATAGTAGCTTCTTGTCTTGCCATTGCAGTTGATGAGCTCAGAGTAGTTTGGGTAAAGGTTGCCCTGTCTTGAAAGCCAGTCATATATGACTCTAGGGTTCAGTGCTCATCTCTGTTTTCAGGAAACGAGCCAGCACTGTCTGCGTCTGCAGACATTTCCATGGACATGTAGAAGACATGCTTCAACACCAGAGTGAATGGAACACTGTTTACCTTCCCATCAAAGTGGTCCCTGTTTATCTACTTGCAATTTCTTGCTTTCGAACTGCTAGGTTTGGCAGGAGCTGGGACAGATACAGGAGCTCACTCCATCATGCAGTACCCAGGAATCAAGTCCCTGGAATTCAAGTAGCTTATAACAAGCTAAAACCCAATTATTGTTGCATCTGAAATAACTAAGGAAATTCTGATGCTTAGTTGTGTACTAGTCTTATTATGTTTCTCTTCTGGTTGCCGAGCAGGAAACAGCATGGCTGTTTTATGAAACTCAAGACCCACTTGTGAGGTCATAATGATATTATTATTTTTCTTAAGTGGCTGCACAGTGTGGCATATTCAGTCACCCAGAATACATTTAGTTGCTTGCTTCTAATTATATGATCATTATGCTTAATGAGCAGTATGCTGCTTCTCCTGCCACAGATGTGATTTATAATTTCCACAGAAGAAGTCACTAATATAAACACTACTTGAAAACTGATGGAAGACGTAGCTTGGGATGGGAAATTGTAAGCAATCATAATTCCTTTTCCTTTGTTGTGGACAACAATCACTGCTCTCTAGGTAGGATTGAAGAAGAAAGTTAATTCTGCAATCAGAACAACATTTTTTTCCTACCAGGGAATAGGGAGAATGCTTAGATAAAGAAAAACAACACTTAATGTCAAAGTCATGTTTGTCGATTGCCTCTGAGAGTATTTGATTCTAAAATAATGATGAAACAAATCATTTTACACTGTGAAAATGCAAAGCTTTCATTCTTCCAGAAGTTGGCTGGCTAGTTCAATATGCAGTATAAGTTTCCCTGGTAGGAGCATTTTTCTTTCTCTGCATCTTAGTATTGCTTCTCAATTTTAATTCTCAGTTAAAATGGTGGTAGCAATTTACAGCATGAAGTAGAATTATAATGATTTAAATGTTGTTTTTAAAGTGGTAAAAGATCAGCACAATCAAAGAAATGGCTTTAGGTCTAAGTCAGTATTTTCCAACCCTTGGTTTTTGGGCTTCAATTCCCAGAAGCCTAAGTCAATTCCCCAAAGCATTGATCAGCCAATGTACTGACTTAGGCTTCTGGGAATTGAAGTCCCCTGTGGGACATTGGCCCCATGTTGGGAACCATTGCCCTAGCATTTTCCTTTTGTAGTGCAAAATGTTCAGAACTAACATAGTTCAGTGGAGGGAATACCAATTTAGGACTAAAAAAACCCTTAGGCTCATGGAAGATGATCAGCATCCCTCTGATATAGGAATGCAACCAAATATTTGTCATTTTCAGATGTGTCCATCTTCAACTAATGCAGTGGTGAAGCCAGGTTTCACAACCTAAAGGACTTTCTGAGTAGCAATGCATTATCCTAACCCTACATTCAGGCTTCTATGTTTCCATGGAGTTTGTCTGCAGCCACACAGCTGTTTGAGAACAGAGATCACACATTGCAGAACTGAACCAAAATTCAGTGATCTACCCACATAGTAGTCCCTGAAGAAGACCAGAGAAAGGTTTGAGTAGGCATCAATTAGGGAGGGCTGGTTTGTTATGACCCACATGTCACATGTTTACCCAGAAAAAGAGCAAACCATCCCATCTCCAACGCAGACCAAACTACAGGACAAATACCTCTCTGATCTCACCTTAAGTTCTAGAACTGCAACTTAAAAGTGGTATACTCTACTATGTTTAATCATTACTTCAATAAAAAGAAGGTAGAATAAATTGATAACTTGGTGCTATGAAGTTAGAAAGGTGGCTGGGAAGCCACAATATTACTTTTTGGTGGCAAATCATACTTCTGATTTTAGGAACCCCACCCCCCACCCCACCCCCGGTAAGCATTCATTGAAGGCCTTGATTCTGGAAAAGGTAGAGGGCAAAAGAAGAAGGGGACTGCAGAGAATGAGATGGCTAGATGGCATTGTTGACTCAATGGGCACAGAACTGGGTGGGTTTAGGAGGATGGTAGAGGATAGGGGTGCCTGGTGTTCAATGGTCCATGGGGTCATGAAGGGCCAGAATCGACTGTCCAACTGAACAGTGACATCAAAGAGGTAGAATGGATGCAAGGTTTTCATCATAATTACTCCTTCTCAATTGTCATGTCCTCTTGTGGATGTGATATGCCATTTTCTGGCATTCTGTTGATCATCAGTAATTGTGGACATTCCATAGTTCTCCTAGTCACTCATTCCCCACCCATCATCACTAACTTTACTGTGTATATCACATATGAGAAGGTGCCTGCCTATAGACATATCCATCATCTTCTTGGTAAAAAGTGGGCTATCTGATTCAATCTTGCCAAGTTTCCTTTTCTAGTTTTTTTTCCTGACAGAATGATTGGTAAGATATAAAAGTATGATGGGTGGAGAACCATTGGTTTAGTAGATGTTTTTGAACACTTGATGTTAGCTCCAAAGGAGCTGAATCCATAAAATACAATTTACCTTATTTGGTTGTAATTTTTTACAGTGTAGAGTTATGTTAATGACTGGAACACCGTGAGTTGGAAGCACCCTGACAATGAACCAATATGTTCTGAGAGAGATACAAGAAGTGATATGATGTCAGAAGAACAAGTTGACTGTTCTTGAGCAGGTGTTTGTGTGTACCCTGGCTTTAAAAATCATTAAATTTAATTCATTGAGCTATGATTTATTTAGACAGCTGTTCATTTCCTCAGATCTGAATTCCCTCCAGCATGCTGCTGCATCTTTAAGAACATGATTAATACATATAAAAATGTTCCATGTTTAAGCATTAATCATCAGTTTTAGTCTATGATAACAATCAAATAGTGCTTCCTGGTGATAATTTGTAGTGACTCACTTGTCAGCTATTAATTATGTCCCAGCACATCTTAGGGATTATCTTTAGGGAAGAAACTCGTTTCAGCTTCATTTGAAGTTGGCATAACAGAATATGGTCTTATATTCAGTGAAACCATCTTATACTAAGCTGAATAATGTATTGTTTATTTATAATGACTGAAAGTTGTTCTCTATGATTTAAGATATATGTCTGTTCCAGCCATATTGAACCTGAGCTCTATGTACAGATTATGTGTTATACCCCCAAACTGTGGTTAGAAGCATCCTCCTTCAATTGCTAGACCACCAGTGTCCAGGAGTAAGCAGTAGGGATGTAAATATCTCCTTGAATATTGATCTCTTCATCTCTATTAGCATGGATCTTGATGTTAGAGAACTTCCCATTCATTCTAAGTGGGAAACAAAATAGTGTACCATCATGAAGTTATGGAGTTTAAACCTTTACAAGTATGATACCTAAAAGATTTATAAGATTCTAAGAAGCAAAATGTGTACAAGTCTGGGTGTTTAAAGTGAAGTTGAATGTATGAAGATGTATAGTGTTTCCCAAATGCTGGTTTTTGGACTTCAATTCTCAGAAGCCTAAGTCATTTCCCCAAAGCACTGATCAACCAATGTACTGACTGAGGCTTCTGGGAATTGAAGTCCACTAGTGGGCTGTGTACCCCTTGTTGGGAACCATTACGAATCTGGCTCAGTACTCTTATTTCTCTCTGATGGCCACTCTAATATCTCAGATAGAAAGGAAAGCTTCCTTGATCTTCCAGTTGAGTGAAGGGAACCTGGTTGTTATTTAGTCTGAACACACATACAACAGATCACATAATATGCTTGCAAGGTATGCTTCTATTCTAAGCTGACATGTTCTTATCTATTAATTAGCATGACCACAATCCATAGATAAGCTTGTTTTCTACCCAAAACCACCAAAAGTATGAGTAATGGATTTTGTTCTATCCATTATAGTGATTCTGAAATGAATTTTTGGGGGGAAGGTGGGAAAAGATACCCTGTTTGTGTGTTTCTGTTGAAAGCAACTTCCTCCCCTAGCAGTGATTATTCAGAAAGGCTGAAAAATGAGGGGAAATTATCTGTGCATTTATAATAAGAGCAGGAAGATTCTAAATTACACCATCTTCACAGTATCTTTGGCTGCATGATTGCATGTTACCATTTAGATACCGCTGTAATCCTGATTGCTTGACTCAGAATACAGCCTCTTTAGAACCATGTAACTACAAATATAGAACAGGAACACCAAGCACAAAACCAGAAAAGAGTAATTTTCTCTGGTCACATTTTGAATGAAACAGAGCATGTGCAAATTTATAAAAGCACTTGTAAGCACGATAGAGGTGAGGACACTCATCAGGGCTGGAGAATCCCCAATAGGTTGTCTCACCATGTAGCATTTTGTTGACCACAAATGATGATTAAGCATGAGTTCCTCACGTCTCTGATTTGAATAATAAAACCATAGCTTTAAAAAAAACTTTAAAAAGATCTAGCATCAGTATACTATGGATAATGGAATTGGGAGATATGCTTATATATGTAAATAGATGTTTGTATCTGTCACATCTTACTGAGTGGTTTGTATCTTTCATCCACTGGGAGATTATTTTCGCCAGCACTTTCAATGGAGTTACAATGTTATTTAGATAATTAGTATTGTATGCATGTAAGCAGTTCTGGACCCACTCCCAGGAATTCACAAGAGTAGATGTTGTTGTTTTTCGCGGCTGCTATGCTTGGCTTGATGTTGGAGAACAGAAACAATGTTGTCGCTCCAAGAACACTGAAGTTTAATTTTTGTCATTCTTGTAACCTATGCCCCAAATACATGCCAGCCAGGCCCTTCTGTCTGTATTTGCTGTTGTAAATGGATTTCAAAGCTTACTTCATCCGGATTGCAATGTTTTCCCTTTTGGATAGTTTTCAGTTTCCATTCCATTTTCCTTGACACATCAAATATTTTTTTATCTTATCCTTCTGCATGAATTCTTTATCAGGTCTAGATCCTTGGAGGGCAGCAAATAAAAGATGAAGGGAAGCAAATCCCAAAGACTTGAACATCCTATCGAATAGGAGAATAGAAAATGAAGGCACTAGTTGGGAGGTGGAGGGGAATTAAGCATTTGGGTGGACTTATCAAATATAGAGATGGGAAAATCTGTCAGTCTCATTTTATGGTACCATCAGATTTTTTTTTATTAAAAAAATCTCTATTTCTTTATGCCAGGAATATGTGGAAACTTGCAATTTTTGGCAAGTTCTAAAAAATATAACTAATGATTCCCCCCCCCCCCCCGCCATCTGTAATGGCCAAATTCAGTAAGTAGAGGTATTTTTAATATGGAAAAGGTTGTATAGTAGCAATATCAATAACACTTTTATATTGCCCCATAACAATATGGGCAGTTCACAAGTTAATTAGCATTTTGCCCAAAACATGTTGGGTACTCATTTTACTGAAGGATGGAAGGCTGAGTCAACCTGAAACTTGGGTACAATCGAACTCACAACATCCTGGTTGCAGTACAGTAGTTTAACCACTGCAACATCAGGACTCTGTATACCCTGTAGGTGTTAAAGGAAATGATAGGAAGTTGGTAACCTCAGTTAAGTATTAGCACACTTGAAAAGGCATGCAATGCTTGATTTGTTCTGTGATCCAATAAAGGTATTACCTTGTTTTTGGAAAAAAGACAGGAATTCCATTTTTAAGAATTAAGTTTAGGCGTCTTTCCCATTTGTTGTTTGTTTGTTTGTTTTAACTCTCAGGTTCTTCCCATGTCACATGTGGATAAACTGAAGAAAGTTTCTCACACACAAAAAGAAAGTGGAACAAAATTTACTTCTCGCTCCACCAACTTTCAGCAGAGCTGGGTTAGCTGCAATTATATCTGTGACTGCTTTGTCACTGGAAAGTGATTGGAGAAATGCTAGGTGAGGGATAAGTTATTGATCATTATTGGCACCATCATAAATAGCAGAGTCCTGAAGATTTCAATCGAAGGAGCTTAATGATAGTCTTCATTAATTACAAACCTGATCTCACATCTTGTGATAACACTACTTCTACAGTTAATGAAGGTTAAGAAAGTCTATTAGTAGGACCTTGGCTCATGGACACTTCTATTCAGAAGGAAAAAAATCCCCAAGAAGGATAATAAATGGTACTGTCTTAAGAAGCCAGCGGCTAATTAATCTCATTATTCTTTCTTTCTTTAGGAAATCTCTGAGACAGAAGGCAATGTCGCCATTGTAAGGCAAAGAAGATCTATTGTAGCAACTCCAATCTTAATCCCTGAAAATCAAAGGCCTCCGTTCCCCAGAGCTGTTGGCAGGGTAAGTAAAGAATTATACTGGATTTGCATGGCTTGTTTTATCTTGCTCCATGTCACTGTTTCCACTGCTATCTGTATCTTCCACAGATACGACAGGGGTAGATGTGTTCATCTGTGTATTTGGGATAGGTATGCTTCTGCAATTTTCCTTGTGAAGAATTCTCTTTAGATGTTGAATGTTTGCCAATAAATGCAACAGTAATCTCCCAAATTCCCATTTCTGTTATATTGTGCAAAATCTCCGGCCTCCACCAGCTGACTTGGGAAAAATTCAATGAGTGATGGATGTGGGGGAGAGACAACTCAGCTCTCAAGTCACCTAGGCATACCGAAATTGGAGACATTCTTTGTCTGACCCTCTTTTCAACCTTCTCAAAGTTTGGTGAAGTTTGGTGTCAGGGTGTCTGAGTTATGTCCCCACTGAATCACTCTTTGTATTTTACTCAAACCATTTTTTTTACACAATACTGTATTTATATATGTCATCATCAGATGCAAGTCATATCCAAGAATACATTTTTTTCCTGAAGCAGGAAAAATGCCATTGACATTTGAGGTGGATCCCAGCTTGCCATGAAGTGACCCACACACTGTGATCATGGAATCATCTTCTGTGGCACATATGAAATGCGACATGCAGGATTTAACTCCGGGATTGCAATGGACTGCCATAACCTTGGTGTGTCTTCACACCCAGTCCATTTGGAATGGCCTATTCCGCCTCCATGACCATTGGGAATCAGAATAGTGAAGTGGTTCCTCCTTTGCTCTTTTTGTCATTGGGCCCAATATGATGGTTTCCAGTGGCATTTCCTCCACTAAGGGAGCCATCACCCCACCTAAAGGGACTCATTCACCTGTATCCATTGGTCCCTTTAGGGAGCCCAACACTCACCATTGAGTCACTGGCTATACGGTCTACTCCATTGTCCAGTCAGACATGCAAATGATGTATGCATTACCACATTTTATGCAGAACATTTTTTCATGCATAGCTTGGAGCAGTTTTTAGTTTCTTGAATTGATCTGTGTTGTTCTGTATTCTCCTGGCCATAGGTTCAAAGTAGAATACATTCCTCACATATAAAAAGCCTACTATTCAACCCTTAACTCTTAGGGGTGGGAAGATATCTATCTGAATTCTAAACCAATAGAAACTGGTAAATCTTATTGTCAGGGTTGGAAGGGGGTAATGAGCCTGCTTGAAGTTTTAACCCACATTTTGGTAGAGCTTATCAAGGATTCTGAACCTTATACCCAGAATCAAAGCCCTTTAGGTTTCCCTTGCTCGAAAGCCAGTCGTATCTGACTCTAGGGGTCAGTCCTCATCTCTGTTTCTAAGCTGAAGAGCCAGCGCTGTCTGCTTCTGCAGACGTTTCCATGGGTATGTGGCAGGCATGACTAGACACCGGAGCACACGGAACACTGTTACCTTCTCACCGAAGTGGTCCCTATTTATCTACTTGCAATTTCTTGCTCTTGAACTGCTAGGTTGGCAGGAGCTGGGACAGAGATGGGAGCTCATTCCATCCTGCAGTACTCGGGAATCGAACTGCTAACCTTCCGCCTCCCAGACAGCGTCTTAGTGACTTGAGCCTTCTTTAAAATTAGGACTAATACCTTATGTGGATTTATTGCTTCTGCAAACTCAAAGACTCTGGCTTTTCAAGACCCAGAAAACCAATTCCAGTTGAAGGGGGTAAAGCTGAATTAGATGAAAAGGTGACTTCATCACTCTTGCACCTTTTGCTATCATCAAGCTGGAAATTACTGGGATAAATAGAACACAAGGGAGAATAAGCCTACAGGGGGGGGAAAGCAATAGAATAGGGGAAATGGCCTTTTCAAAGTGTCCTGATCCCCATATCTAGATAGCTTCTTTTGCTCATTGGTTTTCAAACTGGGGAGAAGGTTGCCCTTTAGGAAGGCTCTAAGAAATCCCAAAGAAGGTCACAAGACTTTGAGGTGAGGAAGCATTCTTCACATGAGATCTCACTTGTTTCCATTAGCTCTCTACATCAGGCATGCCCAAACTACTTAAGAGACAGCCTCACCCCAAGAATATATGTCGGTCCCACCAGAGCTGACCGGAGAGGCTCCCTAGTTGTTCCATCAGCCAGAAAGGCACATCTCTATGGCACTAGAAGGAGAGCCTTCTCTGTGTCTGCTCTGGCCCTATGGAACCTCCTACCAACTGAGCTACATCTACAGATGGATTTGCTGTCTTTTAGGAAGAACTTAAAAACATGGCTGGTGGGACAGGTATGGAGTCTTGGTAGTACAATGACCCCAGCTCACTGGTTAGTTTGAGCTCCCGCTCTCCCTTAATATTTTAATTTTTTAGCTTTAAGATTTAGTTTTTAATTTTTTATTATTATTGGATGTTGATCTTTTAAAATTTTTGGGCAACCCTGCTCTACATAAATTACTTTTATATTGACCATTTATGAGAAAGGGGGAGTGATGTGTGCCTAGTTTTAACATAAAATAAAGTTTATTGGTTGTTGTGTTTGTATATTTATTTTAAATTATGGTTCTTCATTGTTATTTTTTTTGTCTTTGTTAAACAAGGAAGGGTGGGTGACGGCAAATGACCTGGTGGGTGGGAAGGCATGAGGATCGCTCAAAAATTAAAAAGAGGACATAATGATGAAAAATTTGGGAATCACAGCTGAGAGAATAAACTTATGAAGATTCTGCTAGCTGAGATGGGCTCCCAAGGTTGTCTTATGAGGGACCAGAGGACATTTGGGTTGGTGTGTTGCCCAAAAAATTTACACACCCGGCAGGTGTGATGGCTTGTATTCTCACAGAATCAAGGCAACCCATGCTCTCCTCTTTCATTTTATTGGCTCTCTCAGGAGGTTTGTAAGAAACAAGAAAATATGTCTGACAAGGAAAGGAGGACAGAGGGTGAGATATCTCTCACCCCCTTCTCTTTCACTTCTATATTAAATTTGAAGAGCAAGGCACTTATGAGATGTTTATCAGTGACTCTGTATTCATCCACCACAAAACCCCCTTTTTATCAAACTCTTGCTTAGAATATCCTTCTCTTCAAGAGGCAAACTCTGCTCTTGAATCACAATAGTTACAGGTGAATAAATTAGGGAAAAAATACAGTAAAATCAGAAGCTAACTGGTAAAGAAAGAGCAAAGTGAGGATCCAGGAAGGGACAAAGAGAAAGAGAGAGGAGCACATACTCCTTTCATGTCCCCAAGTGCAGCCCTCGGGTATAGAAACCAGTGATGGGATGTAACAGGTTCTCACCAGTTCTCTAGAACCGATAGTAACTTTTCCCAGTGTCCCGGAGAACCGGTTGCAGCTTTTGGGGGGAACCACCTTCGGGGCTTACCTTTTCACTAGTTCCCCCACTGCGCATGCGTGCCAAGCACTTGGTGTGCATGCATGCCTACAGTGCTTGGCGCGTATGCACGGCCTCCTTGCTGTCCTCCTAATCGGGGAGGAGAAAGAGAAGCTGCTAGCCTGAAGCTCCCTATAGCCTGTTCCCCTAGATATCCTAGAGAGCTGGTTAGGCAAAGACTTAGTACCTAACTTCTTTAACTGTTGAAAAGTTGAAAAGTGCCAAAATGAAGCCATCTTGTGGTGAGTTCATTCTGTAGTTCCTTCCATCTGACCTAGTATGAGAAAAATTAGCCAGAATAAGCTTTAAGCTCTGGTTTAAAAGCTCTGGCTGATTTGTGTGGTGGGTGGGTGGGTGTTTGGGTGTATTTTAATGTATTATTTATTTATTTAATTTATTTATTTACAGGTTTGTGTTGTGGGTGGGTGGGTTGAGGGGTGTGTGTGTGTGTGTGTGTGTGTGTGGTTATTTTTATTTTATATTATTTTTAAATTTTGTTTTCTTGGCCCCGCCCACAACATCATGATGTCATGACATTGGCTCCACCCATGAGGCTCCGCCCATGATGTCATGACGTTAGCTCCGCCCACACTGTGATGATGTCATGGTGGGGTAGTAAAAATTTTGACATCCCACCACTGATAGAAACCCAACCTTCCAGCCTCCAAGCTCAGTGCTTTAACCACTAAAGCCGCTGGGGGAGCGAGGTGCTGTGGTGTCTTAATGGTTAAGACACTGAGCTTGACGACGAGAAAGTCAGCAGGTCAGCACTTCAAAACGGGAGTGCTGAATAATGTATCTTGTAGATAAACAAGTACTACTTCAGAGGGAAAGGTAACAGTGTTCCATGTGCTTTGGCATCTAGTCCTCACTGCCACATGACCACAGAACTGTCTGCAGATGCAAACAACGCTGACTCTTTGGTTGTAAACAGAGATGAGCACCATCCTCTAGAGGAGGGGTTCCCAACCCTTTTACGACCATGCCCCCCAGACAGCTGAGTGGGCTGGGCCATGCCCCCTGGAAGCAGAACCAGGGACATTTATGGCTGTGATAAATGCAGCCACTTCCACATTTACAACAGTCATAGACACATTTGGACATGTGTGGGCACACTTTACAGCTGACATAAACACATCCCTTTCCACTTCTGGGTGCGGTGGTGGCAGCATGGGCCACATGAAATGGTGCCGTGGGCTGGATCTGGCCCGTGGGCCATAGGTTCAGAACCCCTTCCCTAGAGTCAAACATAACTGGCTTTTGAGCAAGGGAGACCTTTACCTTTAATACTTTGTTTAGCCATGTGCACAGAAATACAAGTTTAAAACATGTCCTTCTTTCCTAAAGACTTGAAAGCAACACAGATATGCTTGAGTGCTCTGCTAGATGAGGCCAGCATGTGAAGTAGTTTGCATGACTGACACTTACACGAGTACAACTAGATTTGTGTTTGCAATTTCCTCACTAATAAACATACAACATTTCTTAACTAAGCCAGGGCTAATTTGCAATGTCCTTGATGAACTGAATCATTGCATAAAATCCAGTGATCCTGTGTTTGGAATAAGCTACCCCCCACCATCCTGACTTATGTTTCACAGCTGAGAAAAAGCATCTTGATATTTTTCTGGTGGGATGTGTTGACAAAAATAGCAATGAAAAAGTGTGCAGCTATTGTGATATACGTTTCTATGGTGAAGGATATCTAGTGAGAAGTAATGTGTCTACACTAAATATACCAACCCTGTCTCAGAACTTGCAAGGAATGAATTGCAACTTGTTACTTGCAAATTAAACGTAACAGTTATTTAATTTTTTTCTACTTTAGGGACAATGAGGATTGGCTAAGGGTTTGTGCACATGGCCTCAGCTGGAGCAACCTGGAGCAGGTCAAATATACCACCCCATAGTGCACTCTCTGGGCAGTTCACAAGTGAAATAGGTTTTGCCCCCAATTCATTTTACCAACCTTGGAAGGATGGAAGACTGAATCAACCTTGATTCCTTGTCATGACTGAACTCACAATCTTTTGGTTCAAGACAGCAGTTTAACCACTGTACTGCCAGGGCTCCATGTAGAGATCAAGAACATAATTTAATTACAGGTGTAATAAGGAATATTTTTCCTCAAAACTTATTTGTTAAGAGCATTTTAAAAGATTATTGCAGTATAGGCAAATCATTTTCCAGGTACAGTATTGTGCCTAAACATGCCCAGTTTTTTCAGCCTCAACTCATAGGGCTTCGTTTCCAGTCTGCTGATCATCCATGTTACTCCCCTCTGAACTTGTTCCAGTTTGTTGGCATCCTTCTTAAAGCGTGTTGTCAAGAACTGGATTCAGTACTCCAGATGAGGCCCAGATAGCAAGGGACTGGTTCCTCATAGGTTTTGGAAACTATGCTTCTGTTAATGTAGCCTAAAATAGTATTTGGCTTTTTCTGCACCCTCATCATACTGTTGACTCATATTCAGCTTGCGATCTGCAACAATTCCAATATCCTTTTTCACACGCTGCATTAGTGAGTCAGGCATTCCTCCATCTTGTAACTGCACATGTCTCCTTTCTTTAGAGCCGGGGTTCTCAACCTTTTCAAACCAAGGGCCGGGTCATGCTCCCTCGGACAGCTTCAGGGGCCGGATGGCCATTTTGCCCTGCCTACCACAAAGGGCACTTCTGGATGTGGCGGAAGTGGAGGGGAGCCACATGAAATGGTGTAGTGGGCCCCATCCATCCCCGGACCATAGGTTGAGAACCACTGTCTTACAGGAACACTTTTAGTTAGGCACTTTAACCGGAAAGGAAATACACTGAGAGTTGTTTTGCTTTCCCCCTTAATTTTATTGGCTGCTGTTCTTGCCCATCAGGGAGTTGGCTTATTGCCTTGTAACGGCGTACCCTTCCTTCAGCATCTCTTAATTAAATTGCTTCCCGGTGCCAGGTATGAGCCTGTGCTGATGAGCATGGCCATTTAGTGAGCCCTTACACTTAGGTATGTAAGCTGTGATTCTTGAGGGAAAACACTGAGATTAAAATAGTTTAATATGCTTTTGGCACTCCTGCAGTTCCAGTGTCCAGATGGCCCGAGTTACTGGCATTGATGGGTGTTATTGATGGCTTGCCTCATTCTCCCTGTCTTTTTCTCTTGCTGATAGAAGCAGGGTGGTACCTTTTAAGGGGGCTGTGTTTTGGGTCTCCATCAATATGTTACTCTTCCAGTTGATTTGTTCAAATCAGGTGGGATTGGAGAATGGCTTGGAAAGACATACCATTCTCCTTTAATTACCATGATGGTTTATTTATCACTGCTCCATGAAGGAAGATGGATAGTTATCCTATGACAAATGGATGAACACTCATTTTATATGCTTACTTGGTGTAATGGCTGCTTGTCAACATCTGTTTATATACTTGTCACCAGGCAAGGTGGTCTGAATGTAATAACCTTGCAACAACAAAAAAAGGTACTCTGACTAAGAAAGTAGTTGGAATCCAGAGTGGAACTGGATTCCCGGTCCTTCAAGTCATTAAGTGGTTGTGGGTGGAGAGCAGTCGTGACTAGTGTTGGTTGCATGGTCTGCTGTGTGTAGTGAGCCACAAGGATGTTTGAATGTTTGAGAATATTCCAGTGCTGTGAGGTATTTCCAGGCTCTACTCCAGTGACGGCCAACCTTGGCACTTCAGGTGTTCTTGGACTTCAATTACTAGATGCCCAAGTCAGCACTCCTGATGATCAGGGCTTCTGGGAATTGAAGTTCAAGAACAGCTGGTGTGCCGAGGTTCACCATCCCTGCTCTACTCTGACTCTCTCAGGCAGAAAAAGCTACAAAAAGGTTTGAGTCTGGGCTGTATCCACTGATATGTAAGTCAGTTGTGATTCACAGTAGTCATCATGGCAGTCTTATTTATTTATTTACTTACTTATTGTACTCATACCACACCCATCTGGGTTGGACCCACTCTGGGTGGCTTACACTATTAAAATAGAATAAAATAAAAATGAGAAAAATATTATTAAGACAATAAAACAAGCCCCACTCACCCAATCAAAATCAGAACTGAGGACCCAAAATTCTTGTGACAGAAAGACAATGGTAGGGTCTCCTATTTGGTCTTCAACAAACTGTCAAAGGCCTCCTCAAACAGAAAGGTTTTCAATTGTCTCTTAAAGGACCCCAAAGAATCAGCCAAATGCAGCTCTCCTAGCAGTGAGTTCCATAGAGCTGGAGCCACCACCGAGAAAGCCCTACAGTGGGTAGCGGACTTCCATCCAAAGGTCCAAGAAAATTCCAAAAATGTAGCCAGTTTACTCAGTCCATGTCAGTTAACCAATTCTGGCAATTCTCACCTCTATCAGAAGCAGGTCTTTGTTAAAGTTATGGTTCTTAATTGACCATTCTTAACCAAACTACTCCCAAGCCTTTTGAAATGCAACACAGATAACAAGCCATCATTTGTAGCAATGTACTTTAACTGGGGAAAGTGGTTTCCTCTAGTGACAGTGAGGACTGAAGGTAAGATCAGAGGAGAGGGGGTGCCATACATTGAAGAGTTCTCTTATTTCAGTCCTCTTGGTTCTACTAACCTCCTTGGACCTAAAATACACCTTGGGCTCCAACTCCTTCCTTGTTTCTCCAGTTCTCGATCTATGTTAGTTTACTGCTCCTGACCTTTTTCTGATACTGGCTCAAAACTTCCCATTCAAGTGAGGACGTCATGAAGATAATTAATTTATATATAAATTCCATGTCCGACAGGATTAGAAAAGGAACTGCTAACTAAAATTGTTGTATGTTACAGCATATATACCTGAGTCATATAAGGGAGTGAATGGTGCAAATGCCACTGTTGATACTCCACATCTGCTCATGAAATGACTCCCATGCAAACACAATCCATTCCTTCTCAACATTATTTTGTAGATAGTGGCCTCTAGTGGTCCCTCTGGAAATGCACCTGGGAAATTCAGAAATTTTTCACTGAATATTTTTGGAACCATGAAACTGTGGTTACTAAACCTATGTATGGGAGGAACTACTATATATCTTTCTTTCAGTTTCATTGTATTATTCTTAATCCCACTTGCTTTTTATTCCTGTCTTGTTTCAGATCATGTTACAAGTCTTAATCTTGGATTGGTCTGAATTCAGGTCCCAAAGCTTAAAGGCCAATCAGAATAAAGGGTAATGAAATACTGTATAGTGATTTGAATTTGCTGCTTCATTTCTTCAGAGCAACCTCAGGCTAATACTGTCCTTCTGTTACTCATGATTTCTCCTCAATCATCTTTTGTTGTACAGTATTATTTTCTTACATTGCTTGTAGCCTCTGGGTAAAAGCACTGTTGTTTCAAAGGGGAAAAACAGATAAACCATTGGTTCTTTTTTGATCAAGCAAGATTTCAATATCTTCCTCATGGATGCCTGTGCATGCCCAAAGAACAACTTTGGGAATCTTTGGGAGTAGTCACATATTCAGTCGAATTTTACATAAATGTTTGCCTTCAAACAAACCAGCCCATCCAATATATGTCACTGTTTAAAAAATAAAAACATTGTCATGTGATAGGAAGTGAAACCAGAGTTCACAGTGTGGTTTCTTGAATCCTTGTCATTGTTTGTATAAAGACAAAAAACAGCCTTGAAATTCCCTAATTATTTTTTGATGCTTCATTGCCTGACAGAAAAGGATTTCACAACACTGAATGCTAACAAATGAATGATTGTATTGACATTTACATTTTTGAAAGGTCATAAATTTGGATGTACTTCACAATATTAATTACTCCCATTTATTTAGTGGTAATGGGTCTGTTCACATTTTCTTCCTGGCTCAAATCTCCATTGGCCATGTCAACAAACTATGTGATTTTTCAAGGGGGAAAAAAGATCTACCTTAAACCAACACTGCCCCGATAAAATATTCTTGTTAAAATTAATCCATTTGCATAAAATATTTCCCAAAGTGCTGCTCCCCTCCCTCCCCACCACCACCACCACTTTACTACACACACTCAAACTGGAGACTGCATATACTTTGGCAAAGTAATTCAATTATAAATAATAAGTTCCCCATCCACTTTGAGTTTGGGTATAATAAGTAGAAATGCATATTTAAATATTTTTAAGAGGGAGAATGTCCTTAGTTGCTATGACAATGAGTTGGTGGAGATATATTGGCTCTATAGCAACAGGCAAAATTAAAAATTTTTGCTCAGTATTGAAATATCCTGTACCTAATTTCCTGTTTCTTCATAATTAATTACACTAATGACCTTAGAGTTGCAGCCAAAGAGGTATAATCTAGTGTAGGCTTAAGAGCTTATTTAACTAAGAAAAACATGGAAAAACTTAGAATGGTGTGGTGGATGTTGACCACAGGTGTGGGAATTTAAGGACATCTTGAGTTTTGTCAAACAAAAAGACTGAAACACACCTTTAAAAGGTTTTCATGAATCATGTTGGTTGTTTGGCTGATGAGGAACCTTATTGCAGAATCAAGGTCACAGCAAATTGCCCAAGCTTTATGTGAATACCAACAGGATTCTAGCTAGAGCATCCAGAGATATGACTAAGCATGTTGAAGGTTCACATTAACAAACAAGGCTGTTAGGAGATGTCACCTCAAATTTGTATGGAATCAGTTGTATGAAATTGTTAGAAAACCTGGCAATTCAACCAGATTATTTACGCCATCCACTAGCAGTAAGAGATGGATGGCATGGTGTTTAGAGAAGCGTTCCCCAACCTTTGGTTTTTTGACTTCAATTCCCAGAGGCCTAACTCAGTTCCCCAAAAGCACTGATCAGCTAATGTACTGACTTAGGCTTCTGGAAATTGAACTCCAACAACCAAAGGTTAGGAAACCCTGGTTTAGAATGACAGGCTAATACTCAAAATTTTAGCAATTTATTATGCTAAACTAAGTGATGACTAGACTAAATCCAATTGAATCAATTGAACTTGTGAATCAGTAAATTTACCAAACACCAATGTCAATGGGCTTTCTTGAGTTCAACGTATTGTGCTAAGTAACAGGATCTCAGCCATTGTATATTTTTCCCCTGACCTCCTAAACAAATTTATTTATTCACATTCACCCTGCCCTTTTGGTGCAAGCACCACTCAAATAAGATGTATGAAATACACATAAAATGCCTTCACACTGAGCAGATAAGTCCTGGCATGATTTGAAGCAGGGAAGGAATGGATGTCCACCCATCCAAGCCACCACACATTTAATAAAATTGTTTTTTCCTTCTTTGGTGATACTCAACCTAAGATTATCTTTGTGCCTGGAAATCTGAGAATCATAGCAACCAAGAATACACCCATTAGACTATTTATATAAGGCTTTGAAACCCTACTCTCCTTCTAATGTTCTCCCTCCAACCGAGGGGACATTACTTCTGGATTTTCTTGTGGAGCACCCAATTGTTGGTGGATAAACCATGTAGAGACAAGGGATTGCTCCAGCAGAGGGTTAAAACAGGCTTATCTTCCCATGGGGTTAAAACAGGCTTATCTTCCCATAGGTCTCTGCCAATCTGGGTTGAGAACTTATTTGGATGGCAGTCTCTCTTAAGTTGTGGAAAGGTGAACAAGATGGTGATGGCTATAAATTATGAAAAAGTTGTTAAGGAACAGTGACAGATTATTCCCAAAGACAGTAGCATGTTTTTATATAGATCTTGGAAACAGTTGTGCACAAATAGCTGGGATTCGGATGAGGAGAGGGTGATTATGGCAAGCTTTCTTTAATCATAAGTGATTAATGGTGAGGTTTTGATAACATAAAATTAAATATGGGAAAGTGCTACCATTTGTCAAGGGAAGCTGAATATATAAACCAGCTGATGAGCTAAGCTCTGTACCAGCTTGCTTTAAAAAAAAAAGATATATAACCATATAAAAGATAGGATTTGCAACATAGTTAATTGCATTTCTTGCCCAAGGCATGATTATATTATGTCCAAACCAGGGAAAGGGCTTTTAAAGAACCAGTGAACTTAGGTCCAAAGTCTACAAATGAGAACTAGGGAGTTCGTTAAGCTTGTGAAGTATGGCAAGTATAAGGGCTGGATAGCTGAGTGAGTTTGGTTGAGAGTTCAGTTTCTCACTGTATTCTCTGGGAGAAAATCCAGCCCAACTGCCTTTTGGCAAGCTATATGTTCCTGAATACTACCCACTTACAGAAGAAAAGATTGGTATCCACTCTTGAGGACTAATGTACTGTTTGTCAGCCACCCTGAGTCGCCACGGCGAGTGGGCAGCAATATAAATTTGAACTAATAATAATAATAATCATAGGTCAGTGGTGACCAATCTTGGCATTCCAGGTATTCTTCAACTTCACTTCCTAGAAGTCCAAGTCAGCACACCAGCTGATCAGGGCTTCTGGGAATTGACATTCAAGAACACCTGGAGTACCAAGATTGGCCACCGCTGACCTACAATGACCCATAATTCTCCATTCTGGGACATCCACCTCACAGACCCACATCTACAAAATGAAACTGGCACACCTAGAGAAGAGATCTGATTGAGAAAGTTTCATGGCTTAAATACACCCAGCTCCAACTAAGATTCCTTTCTGAAGAAGAATCTAGGGCAAAGTTAGATCTGTCCTATCTATGAAGCCTTCCTAGCTTGGACTTTTCTTTAGGAGAACCACATTTAGGTGTGATTATACATGTTGGACTTTGAGACAGAACTCCCAGAATGGAGAATTATGGGTTTATAGACAAGAAAATCCAAATAGTCCTTCCATGTGTGACACTCACATGACCAATTACATCTACAATCTGTACAAAATATGACAATCTGTACAATGTCTGACAAAGTTTACTTGATCCATGAAAGTTAATATTAAAATACAGTAAGTATTTAAGGCAGGGTTTCTCACTCAGCTTTGAGGACCAGATGGCCATTTTGCCCTGCCGGCACAATGGGGATGGTCATTTTGTCCCAACAGCTTCAAAGGGGTGGCCATTTTGTTTCTCGAATGCCCTTGGAGGGATGGGTGACCACATGAAATGGTGCCACAGGCAATGGTGCCAGATGCAATCATTTTTTGTCTTTTTGATTTTGTTTTCTTTACTCTCTGATATATCTCTACAAGTGACTAGAAAACACAATGTGACTCAAATGGTCACAGTAAGAGATCTTTAGATTCTGCTTTAGCCCCGTGATTCCCTTGTGATTTACTTTATCTCTCAGACTTTTATTTTGTTCTTGTGGAGCCAGGATCAGCTCATAGCCGAGGTTTCACTTGTGTGAAATAAGCTACTTTTTCCTGGGATATATCCTAAGGCAATAGCTGTAACCCAGTAATAGACAATGAATACTCTTGTTCTGACAAATTCATAGTCTAGAACACTGCTTATTAATGTTTTTCACTTCGGGATCAATAAAATCACTGTAGAGAGAATGAGATAGAAAGAGAGAGAGGGAGGAGGCGAATGGAGAGGTTGTCAGAAAATCAGCTGCCAAATTACTACACAAGTGATGGATGTTACTGTTAGTTCAAGCCCCATGGTTGGATAAGGAAGAAAGTTATGTTATAATCATTTTTTAAAAAGAGGGAGAAAGGGAACCATGCAGTCCTTTTACATAATCCAAAATCAAGAGTGATATTGCCATTGGTCCAAGATAACTCCACTGTTATCACAGATGGGGATGGTGACTGTGATTGTTACTGTGATGATGATGATGATGATGATGATGATGATCATCATCATCATCATCATCATCATCATCATCATCATCATCCATCTATTTGTTCATCCATTCATCCAAATTATAAGTAGACAAATAGGTAACACTTTGGTGGGAATAATAATAATAATAATTTTGTGTCAGAAATTATTCTGGGTTGAAATGATTTTTGCTGGAGAAACTCTGCTCAGAGGATGCCCAAATGAGGCTCCTTTCATGTCCCCAAGTTCTTTTCCCCACCGAAGTGTTCCCTATTGGAAACAAACAAGCAAATAAATATTTAGGTAAAGGTAAAGGTTGCCCTTGCTCAAAAGCCAATCGTATCCAACTCTAGGGTTCAGTCCTCATCTCTGCTTATAGCCAAAGAGCCAGCACTCTCTGCATCTGCAGATGTTTCCATAGTCATGTGGCAGCCATGCCTCAATACCGGAGTGCATGGAACACTGTTTACCTTCCCACCGACATGGCCCCTATTTATCTTCTTGGAATTTCTTGCTTTCAAACTGCTAGGTTTCAGGAGCTGGGACAGAGACAGGCGCTCACTCTGTCATATAATACTTGGGTTTCAAACTTCTGACCTTCCAGTCATCAAGTTCACCATCTTAACCACTAAGCCACCACAGTCCCTGAGCTATCTATCTAGTTATTAATCTGCCTATCTGCTTTCCCCCCATTTTTCCCTTTTGTAAGTATTTTAGACACTGCTCCCTTCCCATATCCCAGGGTCCCCCCCCATTCTTTGTTCTCTCCAAAGGGCATTGTTGACCTTTCTTTCTTTCTTTCTTTCTTTCTTTCTTTCTTTCTTTCTTTCTTTCTTTTCCCCTTCTAATCCTCATTAAACATTTGTGGTACACAGTTGGTAACCTTATCCAAGTGAAAACTCTCTGAAGTCTTTCCTGTGGGAAGGAGGTTTTGATTGGGCAAAGTTCAGCCAGGAATCTAAAACACAGAATGAGGAAAAGGAGATCTTGTTCCTAGTACATTTAATTGCATTATTTCTGGATTATAATGAACCATTCAGCACATAAGAAGAGCAACAGGAATTGCATTTAAGTTTCCCCTGGTTTATCAAGGTACATCAGCGCACCCATTTTACATGGGCTGGAACACATTATTGGCCACAATTCACCTTTCAGGCTGGATTTGCAAAACTTCAGCAATGCTAATTTGCCACTAATTGACAAGGAGCTGATGTCCATCCCAGCTGTTGTCCTGACTGTTCGTGAGATTGTGCAACTGAGACATGCTTTGGCACCGCATCAATTATTCACAGCAAATCTCTAAGACGTTACATGAGTGCAGACAGGATCCCAGCCATCACATTTCTTGGAGAGCATGTGCCATCCTTTAACAATTCCCTGTAAGGAAGTGGAGCTTTATTTCTACATTCTTCCCTTCAAAAGAGCATTTGTTCAAAAAATGGGAAATAAGAAATGGAAATTCTCATTCGATGATCAAACGTAGTTGTATTTTGAGGGTGGATGGGGAAGGAGTCTTATCAGCCTTTAAATTCAAGAGCTTTAGGCAAAATAGCACTCTGTTGTTATTTTATTCCCTCCCCCCCCCTTCTGGCTGCTGAAAGGGAGTTGCTTCCTGCTGGCACCATAAATGAACTTGTACAGGCTTAGATCTCCATTTTCAAAGGGGAAAACGAACCTACCAAACAGAAGGCAGCAGAGCTGTCTCATGGCTCATGAGCAGTGCTTCGAAATGATTGAATTACTAACAAAGGGGCTGCCTGTGGTGAGTTACAGTTCTTGGTGTTCTGGGTGGAACAATATTCGATTTCCAAAATAATTCAGAGTACTAGACCTGCAATCAATTTCAGCTCCTTCAAGAGCAGTAGTTCCAATGTGGGGCCCAAACCCCACAAAGGGATTTCAATTCCCAAAATTATATTATACATATGGTGGCAGCTCTCATCCATCAAGCTGCTTCCAACCTATGGTGCCCCAGTAGGGTTTTCAAGGCTTGTGAGATGAGATGCTCAAGGAACATATTGAATGATGGATACTGAATGATGGATTGAGCACCCGTCTCTGTCCCAGTTCTTGGGAGCATGAAAGGAGCCTCATTTGGGCATTCCCTGAGTGGAATTTCTTCTGCAAAAATCCTTTCAACCCTGAATAATTTCTGACATGAAATTATTATTACTGAGGATTTGAGCCTCCACTAAACTATGTTAGTTCTGAACATTTTGCACTACAAAAAAAAAAAAATGCTAGGGCAATGGTTCCCAATGTGGGGCCCATGCCCCACAGGAGGACTTCAATTCCCAGAAGCCTAAGTCAATACATTGGCTGATCAGTGCTTTGGGGAAATGACTTAGGCTTCTGGTAATTGAAGTCTAAAAACCAAAGTTTTGGAAACATTGTTCTAGAGCCTCTGCTGTTCTATATGTGAGTTAGACATCCCTGTTAGTAGTCACCCAGATTGCCCACTAGAATTTGAAGTTTGGCAGAAGAGCACCTGGTCTGTATGGAAGGGGAACTGGATTAAATTATCAAAGCAGTCTAGGAGCAGAACAACCTGCTATGTCTCTTGACTGTTGCTGAACAGAAGGTCCTATCAATTAGGGATGTTGGAAGTTGCAGCTGAACAGCACCAAGAGGTTCTCAAGTCACCCACTCTGAGCACACAATGTCATCTTCCAACAAGCTAGTTACTCAATAAGAGGGGCTGCAGTGGCTCAGTGGTTAAGACGCTGAACCCGACGACCAGAAGGTCGGCAGAATGGCAATTGAAGACCCATCTGCTGCATGATGAAGTGAGCACCTGTTGTCTGTCTCAGTGCTTGCCAACCTAATCGTTTAAAAGCAAGAAATTGCAGGTAAATAAATAAGTACCACTTTGGCAGGAAAGGTAATAGCATTCTGTGGACTCCGGCATCTAGTCATGCCTGCTACACGACTACGGAAATGTCTGCAGATGCAAACAGCACTGGCTCTTCGGCTGTTATTGGAGATGAGCATCACACCCTAAAGTCAGACACAACCGGCTCTTAAACAAGGGAGACCTTTGCCTTTATATAGAATAAGAGCAGGGTTGACCACTGGTCTCATTTTTGTTACACAATGGGGTAGTGTTGTTTTAATGTTCTAAACATGCAAGAATATAGGATAGGACTTCCTGTTTCTAATTAAAAAACATTTTAACAGTTTAAAACAGAGGTCAGCAAACTTTTAGTAGGGGGCTGGGTCACACTACCTCAGACAGTTGAGGGGGCCAGACTGGTAGTCCCCCCCCCACTGTAAATTTTGCCATAAACAATCCACGACTGTAGTAAATGCAATTGCGGCAGCCATAAACACATCCACAGCCGCCATATATGCATCCGTGTCTGCTTCTTGTGACCGTGGAGGCAGCAGCAGCAGTGGTTGGAGCAAGGGCGGGGAACATATCATTTGGCTCTGTGGGCCAGAATTGGCCCACCAACCGTAGGTTGCCAACACCTGGTTTAAAATAAGAGCAGATCCAACATTTTCAAGCCTTTGAGCTTTCTGCATTACTAAATAATAGAGAGAGAGACTTTATGTTTGCCAATAAGCTTCCAAACTGGCGTCTGAGAAACATAGAGATTTGCAAAACAATTTTAATTTTTAATATAGTTTAATAAGCCACATTAAGAATTTTCATGAGAAGTTCAAGATGTGTTATTGTCTCATTGCCGCAAATGGAGCATTGTTGCTAATACTATTATATCATTTGTTCTTTTGATTTGCCTGAAGCGTTCAGATTTCAGGGGAAAGGCAGGGAGGAGGAAACAAACAACAAAACAGTATCTTGGAAAAGTATCTTGCTCTTTGTTAAGCTGAAGAGTTTGATTTACTCCAACACATTTATCCTTAGGGCCTGTTTTGCAAAAAGAACCTGTTACTTTCTTCAATTATATGTTTTCTTCTATGTATCTTTGATGTCAAGAATTGGTGCTTCTGCAGATTTTAGTTTTTTGTTGTTATCTTATCTTTCAACAAGCTAATTACAATCAAAGTGATCTCCAGGTCGGTGTCTGTAAAGGATATCTGTACTCTGGCAAGTAATAGCATGTGCCTTCTAATGCTGGCCCTGTATTACTATAAAGTTGCAGCTAGAGTGAGATCTATTTGAATCAATGGAATTTACAGGGGATTTGACTCACCAAATCCCCACTGATTTTAAACCTCCTTCCTTAATAGACTAATTAAAACTGTTATGCACTTGCTCTGTGCTGAATCATTGATATGAGTTGATTTTAAACCACAGGTAGGCACTGTCTGTGTCTGCAGACGTTTCCATGGTCATGTGACTGGCACGACTAGATGCTGGAGTACACAGAATGCTGTTGCCTTTCCTGCCGAAGCATTACCTATTTATCAACTTGCAATTTCTTGCTTTTGAACTGCTAGGCTGGCAGGAGCTGGGACAGACGGGAGCTCATTCCATCACACAGCACATGGATCTTGAGTTGCTAACCTGCTGAATATCTAGTCATCAAGCTCAGCTTCTGAACCACTAAGCCACTGGGTCTCCCTAATAAGAGACCGTACAGTACACGTCCCTACCTTACAGCACCACTGCTCCGGTCTGTTCCCCTATGCCTTAGACCAGGAGCGGGCTGTAGGTTGGGAACCCCTGATCTAAAACATGGTTGTAATCATTTCACCTGACCTAGTTCTCAGTGATTAAAGCAGCAAAGTAGTGACCACTGGTTCACATGACCAGATGGTATTCTGTAAAGTAAAATCATTACATGCATAAAACTGTTATTGCAGGGAGAAAGCAGCAGATTTTCCTGTGACATCTGATTTTCCTTCATTTGTGAATATATGCAATAAGGGGGATTTTTGGGTTATAAACCCTATATTTAACTGAAAGCACCTTAGCACTTCCAAACCCATTTTCAGGACAGAGTCAAACAATTTTTGGAAAGTTCATATTAAAATGCTGAGCAGATTGAGTGCCATTCTCCAGTGCCCACTGGCCACAACCCAGGTGATAATTTACGAGCTTTTCTTCTTCCTCTAAGTATAAAGTTTTAATCTTTCAATATACTTATCTAGAGTTGACAGAGTCATTTTGCCTCCTTGTAGTATTGCAGAGTTGGGAGTGTTTTGTTTTGTTTTTTTGCATACATTAGGAATGTTTGCATACATATTTTAACTCATTAAAATGATCCATTAAGCAGATCTTCCTCCTTAATTGAACAACCATGCTTCCATACTTCACATTACAGAATACAAACTTGTTACCCAACAAAACCATCTATTCAGTGGTTTAATAATTTAACAGCTCAAACTTTTGCACATAGTCTTGCCGTTAAGCTTTAAGGTGAAAAATGGCATTGAGCAGTGTTATGGTATGCCCTTGTGAATAACTGAAAATTGTATTCTTTTCCCAGACACCATAATTATTTTGGGCTGAAACAGTATGCATGGTTTTCTACATAGACTTTTCCTTCCCTTTCTTTCCCTTTCTTTCCCTTTCTCTACATCACTGTCACAGTTTTCTTTGGCTTGGCTCCTCTGTGTTCTCTATGCATCCACACAGAGACCACAAGGATGGAGGATACTGTTATTTTGAGAATGTTTGGTTTGCATCTGGAAGAAGGTGTGGGTGGCATCACATATTGTTTTCAAGTGAGGATCCCTTTCCTTCCTTCCTTCCTTCCTTCCTATCTGCCTGCCTGCCTGCCTGCCTGCCTTCCTATCTACTAAAGAAGGGGGTCCCAACCTACATCTTGCAGGCTGGACCTGGCCCCCGACGCAGATTCATCCAGCCCATCGCTACGTCTGCCACACCCAGAAGAGGAAGCAGACACATTTACACATGTGCAGTCAAGTCTTACATCAGCCATAAACACGGAAGTAGCTGCATTTATGACAGTTGTAAATACACCCACTTCTACTTCCTGTGTGTGTGTTCTGTCCCGCCCAGCTGTCTGGGGAGCATGGTCAGGCCCATGGTAGAAAAAGGTTGATCACCCCAGTACTAAAGGACCATTGCTATTTTTTTTTAAATGGAAGTACTCTCCCAATCATTCCCTGTTTAATTCAAAATGTCTCCAGTTACCAGCACTTAAGACCTACTGACAGAATTAGACGAGTTTCTGAAGCTCAGTCTATCAATCTTTCTATCAAGCTATATCAGTTTCAAGATCCAGTATGGCTTAAAGGATATAATGTCAGACCAGGACTCAAGAGGCATGGGTTCAAATCCCTGTTTGGTCAATGAAATTCAGCAGTGATCATGAGAAATAACACTTTGACTATCTCATAGACCTAAAAACAAACCTATTTGAATTGCCAGATTGTGGATATTTTGGCAAACATGTGTTTCAGTTAGATTGACTTCTATGAGAACAGATACAATTGCATTGACCGTAGGGCAAGGTTTCCAGCAGAGTAATGATAAATTTCCCCTTTAAAAACTGTGGATATGTTGGCGATTGAAAAGTTTTGCCTCTAAGGTGAGGGCTACTGAGATGTCATATGGACTGAGAATGTGGAAGTTTCTCGTGGAAGCTTTTGAGGGATTACCTCACAGAAGGCTTTCTCTCATGAAACCTTATGTTCTTCACGAGGAGGTGGCAAGACACCCTTGCAGGTCCTAGGCACTCTGTTCATCCCATCTGTGACAAGCCATGCTCATGAGGCAACTCATTGAAAGCATCCACCTTAGCATTAAATAACATTTAATTTTCCAGATACAGTATATAGTTTCTGTTTCTCCCAATTTACTACAACTTTGGAGGGCCACCTACCCAGTTGGCTAATTAGGCCTTTGAAATCAGGAGAATAAGGTGCTGCTTTCCACCTAACCAGCTGTTTCATGTAGTTAATCATTCTGACAAAGCAATGGAATCGTTCAGAAGAGGAAATTCAAACAGTATTTTAGTGCCGAGGCCTCTCTGTTAAAAGACCGTTACTCTTCCTTGCCTGTGATTTCAATTGATTTCTATCCTTGAGCATTATTCAGCACAAGCTCATCATTCCCACCTCCTGCGACACACATACACCCAAACAAGCGGGTGTTTTGTTTGAAAAAAAGAAGAAGATATAAATAATACATCTGTGGAATGGGCTTCTTAACAGAGAAAAAGTGCTGATAGACAAACATAAAGATAAGGATAAATGACCATTTTAGAATAGGCTTAGTCAAATGCATTCTGTTTCTTTTATGGCAATGAGGAGAAATGAGGTGTCAAAGCTCTTATTGACTGGGTACTTTGGATAGTTGCTTTGACTAGTCAATAAAAAGCTTATTTTGATGTTAGTTTAAAGAAAAAAACTAGCCAAAATGAACATCCAGCATAACTTTTGACACCTAGGTTTCATTTTTGATAATGCACTATTGAATTAAATATACCTCGGTTTGCCTTTCCAAAAAGGGGGGGGGGGGGCGTGTCAGAAAACGACATCTTTTTCCTAATGTTCTCAAAGCTTGGTGAGGTAGTAGTTTCAAATAGGCCTCAGAAAAAATCCTTTGTCTTCTCTGAGCCTTAAAGCTGTGTCACAAGACAGCCTGTTTTTCAGTATTCCTTATCTTTCTAAGCTAGCCGAGATCCATGTTTTGTCTAAATGCCAGAACACTCTCTGTGCACGTGTGTAAACAATGTATTGTTTTGAGAAAGTTATTCTTTGTTGTTCTCTGTTACTTGATTGGCTTAGAGTAAACCACCTGACTGAAAATTCTCCATGTTAGAGAGAAGTTAGAGAGTTCGTTTCTGCCTCTCCATGGATTAAGACCTGTTTTGATTTGAGAGTTTTGTTTCTGGATCTCTATGGGCTAGCATCCTTAGCCTAGGAGCTATGCATTTTTGCTCCTTAAAAATGGTTACCTAGATTATCTGTGGACTGTATTGGACTGACTTATGCTACTGACTTTTATGCTTTATGAACCTGATCAATAAACCATCATTTTCCTGAACAACGTGTCTTCATTGGACTAAAAGGGTATTTTACACACAAGCCTTTGAACACGCTACCAATTAAACCTCCTTGTGGATGATAAGCAGCTAAGGGCTGTAAAGTTTTTATTGCCGGCCAGACCGCCCTTTGGAGGCTTTGGTTAAGGGAGGTTTCCAGAGCAGAGGGCCAGCTGGTACATGACATACCCACATACACATGTTTAATAACCATAGCTCTAAACATTCCTCTGCCGTGGATAGAAATGGGGCCTGTGGGTTTTTTTATAATGGTGACGTGGATTTCTGTGTGCTGTTCACTGAAGAGAGGTAGCTATGGTGCATTCTGGTTTGTGACTGGGTAAAAATTGTTTACTAGACAAAACAATCTTGTGTTTTGTGGGGAAATGCAATTTAAATTTTGAGGGACATGGAGTACTGTGTAGTAATTGGCTGGGAGCCTTCAGTGAAAGGGCCAAAGTGTCTGAGGAGATAAAAGAAGGGGGAAATTAAGGAGGGGTCTCTTTGTTCATTTCGTCATGCTTCATAATTAAGTATTTGGGGTGCCTCAAACTTAGCAAACATGTAGTCTTTTGAAATAGAGGAGTGGGCCCAGTGGCGTCGCGCAGAGTTCAGCCGCCGGGGGCGAAGAACAAATTTGCTCCCCCCCCCGCTCGCCGCTGCTTCCCCCCCCCCCGGACCCAGGCAGAAGGCGGCCCCCCTGCTGACGTGCCGCCTGCCCCTGGCTCTGCCTCCGTTGCGAGTTCGATCCTGGTGGGATACCAGATTGCCTAATAGCCATTCATCCTTCCGAGGGCGGTTAAATGAGTACCCAAGCCAATGGGACGGAGGCGAGCAGCGCTCGCCAGCAAAAGGGTCGCCCTCCGCCTCGGAAGTCCTGCACGCGCGCGCACGCGCTGCCCACCTCCTCCCCCCCAGCCACCCAGCCAGCTTGCCGTCAGACGGGGCGCTCGTCGGGGGTGGGTGGCGCCGTAGCGGGGAGCCCCTGGCTGCTGGCTGGGTGGCTGGGCGGGAGGGAGGAGGTGGGCAGCGCGCGTGCAGGACTTCCCAGGTGGAGGGCGACCTTTTTGCTGGCGAGCGCTGCTCACCTCCGTCCCATTGGCTTGGGTACTCATTTAACCGGCCTCGGTCGCCAGAAAAAGGGTCGCCCTCCACCTGGGAAGTCCTGCACGCGCTCTGCCCACCTCCTCCCTCCCGCCCAGCCACCCAGCCAGCAGCCAGGGGCTCCCCGCTACGGCGCCACCCACCCCCGACGAGCGTCCCGTCTGACAGCAAGCTGGCTGGGTGGCTGGGGGGGAGGAGGTGGGCAGCGCGCGCGCGCGCGCGTGCAGGACTTCCCAGGCGGAGGGCGACCCTTTTGCTGGCGAGCGCTGCTCACCTCCGTCCCATTGGCTTGGGTACTCATTTAACCGCCCTCGGAAGGATGAATGGCTATTAGGCAATCTGGTATCCCACCAGGATCGAACTCGCAACGGAGGCGGAGCCAGGGGCAGGCGGCGGAAAGCCCCCGACGGCCAGCCAGGCGGACGGAGGCGAGCAGCGCTCGCCAGCAAAAGGGCCGCCCTCCGCCTGGGAAGTCCTGCTTCCTTCCTAAGCCCAGGCAGAGGGAGGAGGCCAAAGTGGTGAGGACATTTTGCCGCCCCCTGAAAGCCGCTGCCCGGGGCATCCGCCCCCCCCGCCCCCCCCACGCTACGCCACTGAGTGGGCCTTCAGGGCATCAAAACAAGGTTTTCATTGGTTTCAATGTGCTTTCTGAATGGAAAATGCTTAGCTTGAGGGAGTCAATTCATGTGTGTACCCACTTGTAGGTTAAGGCTCTACTGAGGAGTAATGGGATCATCACATCCTCCCATTCCCATTTTCATGTCTTGTCTTTGTCTAATTTTACCTCCTCTTCCCCCTCTTTCAGTAAAAACATTTTTGTCCCTTTTAAATGTATGATTCTTTTAAATATTTTTTATCATTTTCGACTAAACTGTTGAACATAAAGTATGATTGAGAAGCAAAGAATACACATCCAAAGTAGTCACTAAAGGACTAGTTGATTCTTAAGCAAAATGCAACAAACCCATCTACTGCTTCAAAATCTTAAATAAAGTTGATGTTATCCAACTTCGTGACTTTTCACTTATGAATTGTGCAATGTCCTTGTCTGTGAGGAGGAGGCAAGTGAAGATTTACATCCTCAGTTTGGAAAGTATTTCATTTATAATTGCATCTAGTAAAAGTTCATCATAATCTTTTCTTTATTCATGTCAGAGGCACCAGAAGCATATACAGTAATACCTCAGTTAACGTTTATCTCGGATAACGCTAAAATTGCATAACATTAAGTAATCTGGGGGGGGGGGATTGCATCAAATAATGTTAAGATCCTATGGGATGGATCGGATAACAACTGCTAAAGCCTGTGCGGTTACAATGTATCTCTATGGAGCTTTAACGTTATCCGATGCATCCCATAGGATTTCAACATGCATCGGATAACACTAAAAATTGGATAACACCAAGACTTGTGGAACCAGGTTTTAGCGTTATCCGAGGTTTTACTGTAATAGTACACAAAGCAAAAATTAATATATCTAAAACAAACAGAAACTAGATGGCATCCACCTAATATTGTGACACATCAACTGCATTTCCTCTTGCCAACATAAGGTCCTCCTCAGTGCACGTTGAGGGGTATCATGTGCATTATATAATATGGGGGATAGTTTGTTCTCCTCCACATCCACACAGGTTGTTATCTACAGGGAAACCCCACTTTTCCAGATTAGTCTTTGATCTTCCTACCCTGGCACATAGTCTATTTAATGCTTTCTACACAGGTGGTATGGGGGTGGGTGGGCTGGTTGTTTTCAGGGACATAAGTTATGATGAAACTGTGCCTTGATTTCAGTCTCTGCTTTGGTAGTTGGTGATCAAATAGCAGGTGTGTGTCCAAGGATCTTGCTTTGACCCACTCTTTCTCAGCAGACTCAACTCAGAAGCATCTCTTTTGAGTCCATCATAATAGACAGACTCAAACAGATGACAGTCAGGTAGAAGTAGAAGCAAAAAAGAAATGCAGTGTTTTCATTTCACCTGATTTCTGCTTGTATGAATACAGCGGTGGAGCAGAAACTCTGCCAAATTAGCACAGGAAGAGAAGACTGATCAGCATCTTCCAAAATTAAGGGCTTTCTAAATTGCTGTCAGAATCACTGATGCACATCTTGATTGCTGGAGTCGAAGAGTCCATCACTCTGCAGCCATTCTCATTTGGGGAACTCATTAATGGCTCATCAGTTGCCATTGGTGAAGGACTTTAAAAGTAAACAGATTTTTGTTTCTGGATATTATTTTTGTATTTAATATTTAATGAAACAATTTGCATGAAACAGAGAGCGGGGAAATGAAGGGAGCAGGGAGCATCAGATCCCCACTGATTCAATATGCCTAACTCTACTGAAACTTGGTATGTTAAGCAACAGGATCTAGCCAATATTTTGATTGCATGGAGGTAGATGGGCTCAAGAGGGCTGTGGCCGAGTAGTGGTTAAGACACTGAGCTTGATGACCGGAAGTTTGGCAGGTCAGCAGTATGAAACTGGAGTGCTGCATGATGGAGTGAGTGCCCATCATCTATCCTGGTTCCCACCAAACTAGCAGTTCAAAAGCAAGAAATTGTAAGCAGACAAATAGGTACCACTTCAGTGGTAAAGGTAACAGTGTTCTGCACACTTTGACATCTAATCATGCCTCACATGGCCATGGAAACATCTGCAAATGCAGATAATGCTGGTTCTTTGGCTGTAAATGGAGGTGATCACCACTTCCTAGAATTGGACATGACTGGCTTTCAAGCAAGGAAGACCTCTTCCTCTTCCTCTTCCTCTTCCTCTACCTTTTCCTTTATGATATGGGTTCACGTACAATGTTCTCATTTCATGTTGGACCCAAGGGAGGGCCTTCTTCATCTGTGCGGCTTGGACTTTATTAGCAAACTCACACACACACAAAATATTCACCTGCCCACATGTAAAGCCACCTTGTTTTCCCCATCAGGGTAGTTTCCAGCTTGCAAACCAGAAAGCTGGAGATTGTGTACCATGAAATTTTGATGAGTTTACTGACCCCCGTGTCCTCTGTCGGTGTGTCAGGTCCTTTCCACACCACCGAGAAATTTCCAAACAGAATATTTAGCAGTACAGAACAATCTCTATGCACCCAGTCCTAGAGAGATGTTGAACATTTCATGGAATCATTGTGTAAAGCAATATTAGGATGTGTGAACTTCTTAGGTTGAGCAGAGTTCATATGATTCCACAGGGGAAGTGAGAAGGAGTGAGAGATGAGGTAGAACTAGGTGGTGTCATCAGTCTCATGGCACCAAAAAAAAGTACTGAAATAAAAGCTGATGGTTTCAGTCACCCACAGTAGAGCAGCTATGCTCCCTAAAGTTCAAATCAAACACTTAGATATGGAAGGAGGATTACACATAGATTATCCGGAGCCCTTTGTTCCAGCCTTTTACCACTATTTTTCAGGGCAAATTTATAGCTTCTTTTATATATAGCATTTTACCACCTCTTAAACTATGCATTTATTGTTATCCTATCTCACTATAAATAATGAAGGCTTCACCAGCTCCTGTATGTCATAAGATCTTTTCTGGAATGTTTCATATTTCAGTTTAACCATTGACAAAATGGCACTGCTGGAGGTGGAAGGTGAGACATTAAAGAGAACACCAGCTGCTTTTCCATTGCATATAGTTTCTGGCTGAGCTTTGATGTATGTTGTTCTTTCCTGAGATACTGCACAGTGGCCACTGATTAGTGCTAACCAGTGTCCATCATCCACTTCTTCTTCTTCTTCTTCTTCTTCTTCTTCTTCTTCTTCTTCTTCTCCTTCTCCTTCTCCTTCTCCTTCTCCTTCTCCTTCTCCTCCTTCTCCTTCTCCTTCTCCTTCTCCTTCTCCTTCTTCATTGATTTGACAATTTCAGGGCATTTCCAGATGTGATCAGGGGCATGTTGACTTAGTGGTTGGCAGGTCAGCAGTTCGAGACATGAGTGCTGTGTGATGGAGTGAGTGCCAATTGTCTGCTTCAGCTCTTGCCAACCTAGCAATTTGAAATTGCAAGTAGATAAATAGGTACTGCTTTGATGGGAAAGGTAACAATGTTCTGTACACTCTGGCATCTAGTCATGCCGGCCATATGACCATGGAAACATCAGCAGACATAGATAGCAACTGGCGCTTTGTCTGTAAGTGGAGATGAGTACCACCTGTTAGAGTTTGACATGAGTGGTTTTCAAGCAAAAGAAACCTTTACCTTTACCAAGTGTGATGCAGTTTGCCCACCCTTGACTTAAAATTGTGGGAACAGGGAGATATGAATTCTGGAATGAAGATCTATCCTCATTATAAATGATACGACTCCAACATTTTGAGCTGCTTGGGAGGGGGGTGAATTATGAGTACCACATGATACCATGTTAAACACTTTTATTATAGGACTTTGTAACTGAGAATCCCGAGTAGCCTAATAACGCTCCAACTTTTCCCTTGTCAAAATCGTACGGTATCTTACACTACTTAATATTCAGCATTTTGGCCATTCTCATTACTGCTTGTAAATAATAGCATTAAAAATCAGGCAGCATATTTCTAAGCTAATATCAACATAAAGTGTATTTTAATATTCACTAAAGCCAATTTAACGTGAATGAGTTTACTGATTTAATACTTTCTTTGGCTAGCAAATGTTTATTTAGGACATTTCTCTGTTGTGAATTAAACAGCTTTTGAAAGCAGAAAAACAACATTTGTTTATACAGTGGTACCTCGCCTAAAGAGCATAATGCATTCCACGGGATTGTTCTTGAAGCGGGTTTGCTCGTTAAGCAAAATGCCATTGTAAATGACCAATTGTGACTTCTGGCGGGGGGGATTGTGAACCCCGATTTAGTTCTTAAGCGAGTTTTTTGTTGGTTTTAGTTGTTAAGCGAGATGACCATTTGGAGAAAATTCTGCTCTTTAAGCAAGTTAGTCTCTAAGCAAGGCACTCTTTATGCGAGGTTTTACTGTATTACATACAATATGAAAATGAGAAAGAATGTGATGTGTGAAGAGGGTATTTTTATAATGTAGAGTACACTTAATTTGAATTATTCAACAGGTATTCAGCTGTGAAAACATGCCCTTTTCCATAAGGACATGATCCTATGATCCTGTAGCCAGAGGGTGAAGCAGAAAATTACAAATGGGCATTGCTCTGTGGAATTCAGATATCAATGCTGTGATCTACATTTTTTTCTGAGAACTGTGAACATTCACAGGGGATAATATCGTGTTCACATCATTATTGGCATGAATATAAATCCTCGTTTTCTCATATCTCTCCACTTCTGAGAAAACATTATCTTCTCTTGGTCTTGACTAGCATTTTTGCATCGATGGGGGGAATGATTTTAGTCTAAATAACACAAAGCAAGCAATTTACCCAAATTGTGTAATTCTGAAATAGTTTTCGAAGACTAGAAGACTGCCTTTTAAATCAATCCACTAGTCTGTTTGTACTTAGCTACACAAAAGAAACAGGCAGTGGAATTATTTTGCATTATCACATGTGAATGTAAGGAAGAGTAAAATTATTCTCCTTATCCTAGGAGTATAATGGTGAACTTTGGCACTCCAGATATTCTTGGGCTCTTCGGCTTTGTAACAGAGATGAGCACTGAACCCTAGAGTCGGATATGACTGGCTTTTGAGCAAGAGAAACCTTTTACTAATTACCAGAAGCCCAAGTCACCACTCCTGCTTCTCAGGGCTTCTGAGAATTGAAGTTCAAGAACACCTGGAGTACCGAAGCTCATCATCACTGTCCTAGGAAAAGATGACACATTTTGTGTCACGGAGAAAGCAAAACTTGGCAAACAAAATGACACGATGTCATGCATAAAACAAATTACAAAAAGTGACAATACCTGCCACACTGTTGCATAGTATATTACAGACGACACCATCAGAAATGTTGTATGGTTCTTCTTTTATTTTATTTTTATATGAGACTTGTATATCAAAGTCATGGATGGGAAAAAAAATCTGTTGTTTCTGATTGCTCTTGCAGTCTCGTTTTTTAAAAATTGTGATGGTTTCCCCCCCCCTCCACTTTAATATGGGATGTGCAGATCTGAGTTCAATCCCTCCATCTCTTCATTATAGTCTAAGTCCAGCACAGTAAAATGAGAAGTAAAAATTAAATTAAATGCTTAGAATGTGGTTAATATGTTCTTAAATATATGTACCCAGGTATTTTTTAAACAAAATTCTTTAAATGTAGCTAAGATGTATTATTTTAAAACTATATCCATTCAAAGTTAACAGAAATAGAATAAAATCAGTTTTTTTAAATAAAAAAATTAGTGCTACGGTGACTGATACTTTTGTTGTTCAGTTACATAATCAAGTCTGACCCTTTGCAGCCCCATGGACCATTGCATGTCAGGCACCCCATCTTCCACTATCCTCTTCAACCCGCCCAGTTCTGTGTCCATTGTGTCAACAATACCATCTACCCTGTTTCCCTGAAAATAGGACCTCCTCATTTAGTAAGGCACCCCCCCCTATTTTTCCCCACCTTGGAAATATAAGCCCCCCCCCCCCCCTGAAAATAAGGCACTCACCTAAATCTTGTCCTGGCAATCCGCTGTATCAGCAATAAATGTGTACTGTATTCTTTGTCATGGAAAAATAAGACATCCCCTGAAAATAAGACCTTGTGTATATTTTGGTGTTTTTAAAAATATAAGACAGTGTCTTATTTTCGGGGAAACACAGTATCCTTCTCATTCTTTGTCTCCCCATTCTTCTTTTGCCCTCGACTTTTCCCAGCACCAAAGCTTTCTCAAGTGAATCCTGTCTTCTATAGCATTCACAGATTGTGTCGTTGAGGGGCTTGCCAGAATTGTTCTCCTAATCTTGATCACTGTACAGGAGTAGAAAACGTGGCCACATTACAGGTAAACATGGGACTTCCATCTGAGAGTAGCCAGTGAGCGTAAGTGGTGTTTGATAGACAAGGATATTTGCAGAGCAGTGTGGATACGAGTTTATCTCGGATATCCCTATAGAAAGGACAGAGGCTTAAAACATGTTCTATAGTTTTGGCTTCTCTTGTATCACAGAAGGTATGTAGATATGACTTTGTTCCAAGATGAGGAGGAGCAACATATCTTGTTGCAAAGACATGCAGGGCTAAGGCTGATGTACGCAGTGTGAATGGTTGAGCTCTCCAAGTGTAGTTTGTCAACTTCCTGATGGTATTCTTCTTCATACTAACTTTATGGTAAAGGACACTGAAACTGGGATATGCCTGTCTTTTTCTTTTGCTAGCAATTCCTCCCAGCAACCTCCTAGCTAACCATACCACTGTACACTTAAGAGTCTGTGGGGCTAATGATTAAAAAAGAAACCTGTATGGTTGATAATTTTGTTTTATTGCCATAAACAGTGTGCAATTTGGAGTTTCTGTCCAAGACACCAGTACTTCTTCTACCATCTCTGTTGGATATTCATCTCCAAAGTCTGCAGGACGCCAAGAATGATCTTTGAGGAACTGCATTGGACAGCATTTTTATTCTATTTTTTCCCCTCATTAATCTGCACGTATAAGAATAAAATTGGAACAGCATCTCCAATCACATGTTTCTCCCAATTAAAATTGACCCTTAGGGATGTGACATTGGAAGAGAGGCTGGGGGAGGGGAAAAAAATTCCTAATTAAACCTGCAAACAGATATACATCAAAAAGTTAAGAGGCAGAGTTATACTTTGCTGAGATAAACTGCCCTGTTTTCACTATTTGTGCTCCTGTCAAAAAAAGAGAGAGATAAATACTTACTATGCTTTATTTTAGAAATCCAAGAAAACAACAAAAATCAACACAAAAGAGTAGATGCAGGATAAAATATTTAAATACTTTCAGAAAAATCAGAAGTAAAATGATAACAAATAACTTTCCTCCATTTCTCTTCCTTTTCAGCTTCATAATAACTCCTCTTAGATCATGGAAAGCTTTTTACTAGAGAGAAACAATCAGTGTTGCAGGTGCCATTTAGATAGCTTTCCAGATGTTCCCAAACGGTGAACAGTCCCTGTAAGTTTCGCTAATATTACTGCTCCCATATTCAGCCACTATGGTGTAATGGTTTCCATGGTGGACTGAAGTGTGGGTAATCCAGGTTCAAGCCCCCACTCATATCAATCTATTTTGTTGGGTTCTTTAAACATAAAGAAGGGAAATAATCAGATATGAGGATTTGAGATCACCAAAGAAAGTGCTGCAGGTAGATGTTGCTAAAATAATAATAAATTTGTGTCAGAAATTATTCTGGGTTGAAAGGATTTTTGAAGAAGAAACTCCACTCAGGGGATACCCGAATGAGGCTCCTTCCATGTCACCAAGAAATGGGACAGAGACGGGCACTCAATCCATCATGCAGTACCCGGGTCTCGAACTGCTGATTTGTCAGCCTTCCAGCTAACAAGGTGAGCTTCTTAACCACTGAGTGACCGCAGCCCTAGATGTTGCTAATAATAACATTTCATACCAAAGACAGACATGGGCAGCTGTGCTAAAATCATCTTTAGAAATTGCTTCCCGGAAATTGCTCAGTGGAGCTCCAGATTGGTCAATCCAGACATAGACTACACAAAGATTCAGATTTACTGTTATGGAGTAATTTTCACTCTCAACTTTTGCTCAATTTCATTTCCATTTAGATTTCATGAAAATCTAGGAAAACTCAAATTTCATCCATCTCATCAAGTTTCAGCCATCAACTGGAGAGAGAGAATAATTTAGCAAGTATTTGTAACACCCCTTACATGTATTTGTATGTATCACCAAAGAGAAAGTTTTTCCAGGTGTGCACAGATCCAAAGCCTAAAAACCATTGTCACTACCAACACCACCAATGACAGCAGTAGCAACAATAACAACAACATGAGCTCTTTGTCGTTTATTTGTGCACTGGAGGGGAGACATTTTAAGTCAGCCTGTCCCCTCAAAAGCAAACAATTTCACAAGATTTCAACACAACCCATTAGTGTGCAGTAGGCCAACTCTGTGTGCTGAAGAGTTCAGGATTCAGGCCACATGTTTCCAGATTTGAAGATGGGTGTCTTTTAAGGCAGGGGTTCCCATCCTTTTTAAGCCAGGGGCCAGGTCGTGCTCTGTCAGTCAACTTCAAAGGCCAGATGGACATTTTGCCCTGCCTGAACAATGGGTTGGTCATTTTCTCCCAACAGCTTCAAAGGTGGAAGCCATTTTGTTTCTCACATGCCCTTGGAGGGCTGGGGGGAGACACATGAAATGGTGCTGTGGGATGGATTTGGCCCGTGGGCCATAAGTTGGGAGTCCCTGTTCTAAGGATTTGCAACCTATCATATGCAGACCAGGCTGTTGCTTGGTAGATGGCAGGTTTTTTGTCTGTCTAGGAATAGGGATGAGAACATACCGTACCTTGCTTTATCATTATTCTTGGAATGTGCCCACTAAAATGATTCATCTGATTGTATGAAATTGAAAACCATTTCAACATAACCAGATATTTGGTTCGAGGAACTCAAGATATGAAGAAGCAGTGGATTTAAGGGGGGAAAATAACTGTTATTAAGAAGTTCTACTCCCACGTTGCTAAGTTGTAATAATGTTGTTGAAGGTAGAATTGCTGTGGTTCTCAAATGCAAAAGGTATTCCTTTTCTGAGGATATTGCAGGCTGAACACATACATTTCCTACCCTACTCCACTTACCTATTTTCCATGTTACTGCTCTGAAGATACATTCTGATTTATTCTTGTGATAAGAACAGAACCGAGGAGGGAAGAAATCCAAGGATGACTGTCTTTACACAGTTGTGTAAATGAAAAGTGAATCTGGAGTGTTTGCATGTCAGAAAGGGGAAAAGGAAAGGAAATGAAGGAAAATGAATGACAATCTGTGTTGAGGAATTATGGTGTAATGTTAAGAGTATGAGATAAGAGCAAAACAAGAGCAGCAGCAGAGACAGCAGGACAAGTTTCAGACAAATTTCAATCAATTATATTGTTATATACTCATGTGGTCCATGAGGTCTCCTGGCCTTCATAACCCTGAGGTCTATCCTGTAGTCATTCAAAGGGGCACTTTTGCAACAGTTCTCAGACTTCTCTTCCAACTGATATGCTCCAACCTTATACACATTTAGATGCATGTTGAATACTTTATATATAAGCCTTTCCTGCGTGGTCCAACCTAGAATCCTTTTGATGCATTCTGTGGTGGTTCTTTTGTGCAATTTTATAACATGTGTTGCATTCTTATTGTACATCTACATCCACCCCATTGGCCTTAGGTTAGGAACCCCTATATTAGATGATTAACTGTTGGAGTAACTATACCTGTGGATTTCCTGCTTTGGATGCGATAGCCTCGGAGATACCTTCCAGTCTTTGTCTTCTATGAGTCGAGTGATATTAATTAACTGTATCTATGTCCAGTTTTAATTCCAAAAAGTCAACTTGCTGAAATCAGATGGAATTGCATAAATCCTGAACTCATAGAAGGCGTTCATTTCAATGGATGTACCCTTATTAGACTAAAATTAGATTAAGTTTTAAATAATTAGTCAAGATGAACAATGAGGATTAGAAATAAATCATTTGGTTTCCTGATTCTCAGAAGAATTATTCACTTTGTATCTCCCATGATTGTTTTAAGATAAAGTGCACCCTGACTCAGAAATCTGCATATTTCTGATATCTGCACATTTATAAAGCTTTTAGTGTCTTTTCTACAAGTGAAATTATTCATATGTAAAAGGATACAAATGCATATATATGTACAATATAAGCATATTCAATGGGATTATATGTTCAAAAATGTGTAATTTTAAGGGGAAAGTAAATATATGCACAAATAACTGATTATTATTTTTGCACATTTTCACATCAGAATAAAAAATAAACTCATTGAAACTAATATGAACAAAAGTCCAGGTTAAAAGTGGCACTAACTGTAATTCTAATAGATCTGTCCCAGATCTCATTCTATCTCTTGCTCTCTCTGTGGTTGAAATTGCATGTGACCAGATAGAAGAATGAACTGTGGACATCTAATTAATGTAATTATATAGTGGCTGCTTAGTTCAAAGAACATGTGTTCCTTTGATATGCTAAAACCAGGCATAGGTTGTTGGTTGTTTTTTTGTTTTTTGTTTTTTGGGGGGGAATGAATGTTTTAATAAAAGAGACACTGTCTGCTACTCAGGTTAAATGGAATATTGCATATATCCCTTTCTTGCTACGATTCCTGGGAGCATGCAGCAGGAAACCATGTGTCTAATTTCTATTAAAATATTCTTTCAAAGCCCCTTTTCTTCAGCATGGTCAAGGGAGCGCATATTCTTTGAACTATGAAGCCATTATGAAAGCACCTTAATGACAAACGTCACAGTTCTGTCTTCTTTCTGGGAGTCTGTAGCTCCCTCTTGTGGCATATTAAACATTATACAAAGTAACCAATTCTTAGAGGACCTTTGGGGTAATAATGGTCAGCTCTGTCATTGCAGATAACAGCAAGGAGCTGCACAGCTAGAAACCCAGGCTTGGGTCGATCTGGAAATACATTCAAGGCATGATTGGTGTTCTATGAGAGGAATATTCATTATGCTTGGAAACTATGGCGAGAAAAATAGAAACAGAAGCAGAAATGGGAGAGTAAGCTCTCCCATGCTTGAAAGCCAGTCGTGTCTGACTCTAGGGGGTGGTGCTCATTTCCATTTACAGCCAAAGAGCCAGCATTGTTTGCATCTGTAGGCATTTCCGTGGTCATGTGAGAGACAATATTGTGGTAGACCAGGGGTTCCCAACCTAAGGCACATGGCCCAGATCCAGCCCACAGCACCATTTCATGTGCCCCCACCCCTCCAAGGGCATTTGAGAAACAAAATGGCCACCCCCTTTGAAGCTGTTGGGACAAAGTGGCCATCCCCAGCATGCAGACAGGATGAAATGGCCATCCAGCCCTTGAAGGTGACTGAGAGAGCGTGACCCAGCCCCCAGTTTGAAAAAGTTGAGAACCCCTATGGTAGACAATATTGTCCCATCACCAGAGTCCCCTGGCTAACTTCCATTCTAGTCATGTTCCATACCTAGTTTGCAAAGGAAGCGCCATCATGCGCCCTTAACCACTAAGCTACTGCAGTCCTAACAGAGTAAAATACAATGACATTATTGAGCCCCCTAAAGGGGTCTCAAAATGGAGCAAATTGGGGCATGGTGTCTACATGAGACTGAACCAACCTACCCTGAAGAGCAGACTGTATGCCCTGCATAGACAGCATCTTACTACACTAAGCTATAGGGTTTTAACCACTGTGTTCATGTTTTGAAAAATGAAGTAAATGACAATCAATTTGCAAGGAAATGCTTAATTTTTAATTAATATTTTGAGCTGGAAGAATAGGAACGTTCCTACACATTATTCATGTCAGTATAAAGAATCAATCTTTTCTGTGTTTCTCTTGTTTTTATATGTTTGATAAGGAACATTTTTTAAAAGAAATACATTGGGGAGTACACAAAGAAGGAGAGAGGCTTGCAAAAAGCTATAAAATATGCAGCAACTTCTTTTGCATTCTCGGCTTTGTTCTCTAAGCTCTCTTCGGAGTCTTATATGGAAGAGCTTTTTTGGTTCACTTTGATCACTATTTGCAGAGCTTCATTTGTGGAATTGAATTAGAAAGTTCTTGGTTGGTGGATAGAAGATTTTATCCACCATCAGGACTAAAACTTGGTAGACAGCTAAGACAGGAGTGCTCAACCTATGGCCCACTGTTTACATTAAAAAGGACCTACACATGGCACAGCTTTTTGCAGGTGCCAGAATTGAGGGCAGTGGACCACATGAAGTGGCACTGGGGGGAAGAACTGTTGGGCTCCTATCCTTGTCTCACTCAAACCCCCCTCTGGAACCCCAGCTCAAAGGATATCCTCCAGCCCCTCAAGGAAGGACTAGCGTCATTAAAAAGCCCCACTTACCCTTTCCCAAGCAGACAATTAATCTCATTAGTGTCAGACGGGGAGGGGAGGGGGGGATCCAAAGCCTTCCTTTATGGTTGATGTCTCCCTCTCTCCTTCCAGGGAGAAACAAAATGGCCATTTCAATATGGTCATCCCCATCCTGCAAGCAGAACAAATTTGGCCATCTGGGCCACTCAGCTGTCTGAGGGAGTGTGATCTGGCCCACAGATTGAAAAGTTTGAGAACCCCTGGGTTAAGAGGTAGAAGGCACTTATCAACAACTAGCTATAAATCGCAGGAATATGTGGGGTGGGGTCCTGACAACTATTCCTTAGCCAGGAATACTGAGTAGTGAGTGGTAGAGAGAGTTTTTGTCCCCTCAGATCAAGTGGTAGAACAACTTGTGTCACAATTGGCCTACTCAGGAACCTTCATCCACCTGGGTAAACTGATGTATTCTGTCTCAAAGTGCAGGATCTTGAACCACATGTATATGTGCACTGCATAGTTGTGGTAGTTTGATAACACTTCCATGGCCATATCCTCATCTTCTGGAATCCTGCGGTTGGTAGTTTCATGAAGTCTTTTGAATTTCTCTGCTGGACTCCTCTAAATCACAACTTGGAACCACAGTACTAGAACGCTTCAGCTGAGACTTCTAGGTGCCTTACCAAACTTGGATCTCCCTGATAGAGAACTGGGAACTAGATTGTGATATGATGGCAGAGGACATGCTTTAGATGCATAAAGTCCTGGGTTCAATCACTAGCGTCTACAAGTAGGGTGAACCTTAAGATTTATTACTGAAACTCCAAGACCAGAATGAATTTTATATGACGGTTCTAACCCCCATCTTTGCCCTTGCTTCACACAGGTTGTAGACAATGACAGACCTGAGGGTTCAAAATTCCGAATTTTTGGGGAAGGAGTGGAGCAGGAGCCAAGGGGATCTTTTGTAATTGAGGAGAGCACTGGAGAAGTCAGAGTGACACGGCCCTTGGACAGAGAGGCAGCTGCTACATATCGGGTGAGTCACAGAACACATTACGTGTTCTCATCTTTCACTGCTAACCATCGTTTGTGAACTTTTTGAAGGTTGTGTTCCATGAACTTTGTCTAACATTCCTGCCTTGGACTTGCTGATCTTACATCGCATGATAAGGACTTGATGTAGAAAATTTCAAACATATGATGCAACTTACACAATCTGTATTTTTTAGTTCTGTGATTTAGACATTGTGTGATCTAGGATTTCAACATTTTTTTTAGATTTTTGTGATATTTGTAAAAGTGATATCAATTACCAAGAATCAGTTAGAGTAAAAAAAAAAAAACACCAGAGATTCAATGTTGTTTTTTCTATATGTGGGACCACAATAATGACAGATACAAGAGGAGGAATGGGGCAGAAATTAGACATAGAGAGTAGAATCTAACACATCGATTTCAGATAATATTATTACAAAGAAAGCTATAATGTTTTGATATATTTTGTTTTCTGGATATTTTGAGATCTGGATCTTATGTTGTTTTTTTCTGGGTTTTAGTTAGACTCTTGGCCCAATTCAAAGTGCTGGCTATTAACTTTAAATATAGTAATACCTTGCATAACTAATTTAATTCGTTATGTGAGGTTGCTCACTATGCGAGGTTGCTTGCTATGTGAAACAAACAAAATTCCTATGGAAAAACTCGCATAACGAGCATTTCTATGGGGAAAACTCGCATAGCGAAAAAAATTCGCTATGCGAGTTTTCCCCATAGAAATGCTCATTATGCGAGTTTTTCCATAGAGAAAGTCTGACTCACATAGCAAAAAATTTTGTTATGCGAGTCAGACTGCTTAGCAAAACACTTGCTCGTTATGCAAGTTTTTCGTTAAGCGAAACGCTCGTTATGCGAGGTTTGACTGTATTTAAATGGCTTAGTCATAGAATTTCAGAAGGTTTGTCTCCTCTGGTCTGAAAGTAAGTATCTGTCATGGTCATACTTGGAGATCCATCCCTGGACTCCATTGTGAAGAAAAGGTAAGCTGGTGGTAAATAAGAAGAGGCCTTCTCAATGTTCAGATGGGCCATTCAGAATGTTTGGACTATTAATTCAATGGCTATTTTATTTCATTTTCATCCTGGCTTTTTGTGTGACTACAATTCCATGTTCATCCTGTGATCAGCAACTTGTATGGCCACAGCTCAGCTGCAACAGTGTAGTAGGCAGAAAGTCACACTAAGACGCAAGAGATGCAGGTCCAACCTCCACTGATACAAGTAAATCATAGGGCATGTGTGAAAAGACAACAACAAATCACTCCTAGAATATCTCACATAGTTTGAAAATCCTACCAATGTCTCTCATACAGATCTAATGTTGAGTGACACAGCTGATGTCCAGAAGATAACACATTCTTCCCTTAAACTACATATCAGGCCTATTAAAGATCATTCTAAATTTCTACTTGAACTTATTACCTTTAGAACCTAATTGTGCATCACCACTGGCTCTTAAACCTTGCAAAATATGTAGAAAATATTGTGGTATACTAGATGAGCGGAAAAGGAGATGCAAATGTATTTTGTAATGGGCTGCAAATCTTTCTGCATGACCCTTCATATAATTCTTGCACTCGGGCAAGGCAGCAGGGCTTCTATTGAGCAAACTGCAGGTGAGATGTTCTGCAGAAGGCAAATGTTCAACTTGATTAGAGGGTCGTTGGAGAAAAAAGTCAAAACAATGAGCTGGAATCAAAGAATATATATTACGAAGTCAAGTAAGCAGCTGGAATTCTTTCCATACTTGAATTTTCTTGAGACATGAAAGCTTTTGAATCTCTTGAAATATCACCATTTGGCAGAATCACATTTTCCCCCTGGTCTCCTTTCCTTCATTCAGCACTTATGAATTATTTCAAAAGCAGAAATGTAGATGAAAAATGAGAAGGAATGACTCTCCATGGAAAGGTATAAATATTTTCCAAGCTGTCAATGTAGCAGAATGCAGTCCTGTTTTGCGAAGCTGGAAGTGATAAATGGGCCATCCAGTTTAACTCAGTGGAAGTAAGAAATGAGGTCTACTTATTCCAGTTACAATGATAAAGCAGAATATTTTGTATCGTATTTTTCCCCTCCAGCAGAATAATAATTTCCTGGTTTGGAATGTTTAGCATCAACGGTATGCAGACAGATTAGCAGAAATCATCTCTAGTCACTTTTGCCTAAAACAAATGTTAAGGTGAACTTAATGTGTATCAAAGGATTTTCACATCTCTACTGAGTACTTAGGTGAAATACTGTACAGGTTGTTAGTCAAGCAACACAATCAGTATCAGCTACCACTACCTTGGACTTGGTTGTAGTAGAACCGAATGAATTCCATATACCATAACTTAATTCAGAATTCAGCTAAATTCTACCTGGTAGTTACTCTGGAATAAACTGAAGCTTCACTCTCGTGTTGCTATGATATGGGCACACTCAAGTTATTCAGAAGGAGCATTTTATTCCACCAAGACTCAGATTGTCTTGGTGGAATATAAGTCCCCTTGTGAATAACTTGAAGACTCAGATTGTATGATAGGTCAAATTTGGCTAAACATTGAAGAATCTGCAATAAGATTGGAAAGCATTTATATTTGAGGTGATATTGTTTGTTGGGTTTAAAAGATTGACAATGGTTCTCCAGGAAACAGAAGCTATAAAGCACCCATCTGTGGAATTATCACCACCTTTGAGTCTACATTTGATATTTGAAGAAACTAACTGTTTTAAATCACAACATTCTTATGACACCGCTTTGGCAAAAAAAAAACACACACACAAGAATCTGTGATATAGACTGACATTCTGCTTTTGGCTATGGAAGCACTGGTAGTTCATACCCCAAGAATGAAGTTGACCATTTTGACATGAGGGACACCCACCCTGCTTGGACTGCAGACTCACCCCAATACTTTAGATTACAAACTGTCCATTTCCTTTCTGAGTTCTGTATGTGGGGGTACAACCACACACTAAAATCTAGAGGTATCTTCTCATTTCAAGGAAAGCATTTACTTAGGTCTGTGTCATCCAGGAGTGTGCAATCTACAGTGATCTGCACAATCATTCAATCTTAAGAGCCAACTTCCATAGTTCCCCTCCCTCGTCCTATAAAGTCAGAGAGTAACCCTAAAAGTCCACTTGTGGTGTGTAGGGGGCATGAGAAATAATGTCTCAGGAGGTATAGGTGCCCCATGGATGCTAGAGACCTTCTCAAAGCTTGGCAAACTTTCCACCGCAGCCTATAAGGCACAAGGGGACTTTTTGAATCCTACTTACTATTATTTTTTTAACGTGTTAGGGGTAAGAAAGGCTAGAGTCCCATGTATGACTTGTGGGTATAATCTTACCTACCACCCACTTCAGTGTAAGCACTTATAGGCTAAACATCAGATCAGATGTCTTTCCTGAGTAACACCTCCACATTTCCTGTTCTGGTCTAGGAAATATCAGTAAGTGGATATGACCTGAGGACTGAGATTAGAAGTGTACAAGACTTTATAAAAATATTATTTTCCAGATATTATTGATAACTTCAACTGATCCATATTTAGGGTGATAGGAAGCAGTTGTACAGTTCCTTAAAAAATAGTTTCCTCTAGTCCGATAACATGTCACTAATTGGCTGAAACATTTTTGTATCTTTGAGAAGGGTGGAGGAATGGGCACACTCTTTCAATGGGGTTCTTTTTGTTTAGAATATTGAAGGTTGAATGTGGGGATTTTAATGTGCAAAATATATGAGTTATTACTAATATATGACTATTCCTCATTTTTCCACACGTAACTTTATTACCACATGTCATGGAAACTTCCGTTTCCTTTCTTGAAAAATGTTAACAACAGAGGTTATTGCACTGGGGAAAACATGACAGTAGTACAGATTAGCATATGGAACTAATCTCCATAGTTTATGTAGACTTTCTCAGACTTGGCCATTCATGAATTACCCTGCTAGTCTCAGTAAACAGCTTGCAAATCAATTCTGTGAATGGTAATAATAAATCCGACTGTAGCTGAGAGGCTATTAATACATTAACCACCCAAAATTTGTGGCAGACAATTTATGGCTAACAATCACGTACGAAAGTCATTTTATTTCTCCAAATCGAAAATGTGTTTTTGTTTTGCAGAGCCGGCTCTGTCAAAGTTGGCAGAATCATTTGATAATTTTATATGGTGCGGAACAATATATATATATATACATAATATGTTTGTGTGTGTGTGTGTGTGTACATATACACAAACACACACATACACCAGATGCTGCCAGGAAGTACAAGAATATGGGCTGAATGCAACATTCCTCTCCTGTTGTTTGTTCCAGAAGAATAGCACTCTTTGAGTAAGTTGAGCTCAATAGAAGAGCCCATGCTTCGCAGTAAAAAGATCCCAGTTCAATCTCCTAGTACAATGATGGCAAACCTTGGCACTCCAGCTGTTCTTGAACTTTAATTCCCTCTAATCAGCAGGACTGCTGACTTGGGCTTCTGGGAGTTGAAGTCCAAGAACACCTGGAATGCCAACGTTCACCATCATGGTCCTAGTACCTTCCAGATAGTGCTGGCGAAGTTCTTTGCCTGAAGACTTACAAAATACTGCCTTTCAGAGCTGACAATATTGGGAGATAGATCAATAGTTCAGCTTAGCATAAGATAGCTTTCTATGTTCTTATGTTCTGATGTCCTTATAAACATGGAGACTCCATTGAACAAATTACTGATAAGTCTAACCTAATAAGTATAACCTGGTTTGTTTCTAGGATTGAGAAGCAACTCACATCTTGTGATGAATTCTACTTTAAAGTGTTTTCTTTATATCCTTTCTATTTTACCAAGCTGGGCCACAGCCCAGGGGTCAGAGATCTACTAAACATGCCCTTCATTTTGGCTCCAGAGTTGGTTTCTTGAGTGGTGTTTTGAGGTAGAGATCTTTGAAATGGTACCCATGTTACTCTGTGCAAGCATATCAGAGAACCAAACAAAACAACAAAAAGCAAAGAATTTTGTGACACCTTAAAGACTAACTCCTGTATTTAAATGTGAACTTTTGTGGATCAAATCCACTTTGTCAGACAAATCCATCCAGCCTGTGGCGAAGATCCCAGAAATGGAAGCGGACATGTTTACGACAGCCATAAATGTGCTCGTGCATGCACAAATGTACCTGCCATGGTTTACAGTAGTGTTTGTGGCAGGGGAAAACCATGAACCCGGCCCACTCAGCTGTCGGAGGGGGAATTGTCCAGCCTGTGGCACAGTAAGGTTGAGAACTCTCCACTAGAATGAAACAAGCTACATCATGTTCAGAAGAAATTATCCCCCCATGTTATGACAGCATAGGCATGTTCTCCACACTGTGGCTACTTCATCACAGGTGGAAAAATGAGTCATGCAGCTTCATTTCTTTGGGGTTATCTGGTTCTCTTCTGTCCTATTTCCTAAACTCTCTCTATTATTACCCACCCTAACAAGGAAAGTTGTCTCCAACAGATATTGTTAAATTATATGAAGGGCCTTTAAATCTCAGCCCTGATAGTTGGATATTTGTCATCTCATGTAAGCCCAGAGTTCAACCATTCCTTGATATCACTTCCCCCTCCTCCTTTTCCACAACTCCTGTTTAATAACCCAATTAATTTGCAGTAGAAAAGCAGTGTTGCTGTTTCCTGACCTCTTTCATAGACCTGGTGGCATAAGTGGTTTGAACACGTCCTGTATCATGTCATTATCAACAGCCTGGAAAAAGGAGACAACCTGTTACTGGAAGGAAATGTTAGTAGCTGGAAGGGGAAAGAAAGAAGAATGAAGGCTCTTAATTGTTGATTTCACACCCAGTTCATCTTGAACATTTTATCCTCAGACCATTTGAACAACAAGAGCCAAAGAAAACCCATGCCTTTCATTAGCAAGGAATAGTGTAATCATTATTTTATTTTGCTTCTTTCAAAGAGGGATTACCTTGGTAAATTCTGCCAGGATTCTCATTTTCTTGTTGTTGACTGAGCAGCATTATCAAACTTGTTTCCCCCACCTGGATGTCTTATGCTTGCAATGTGTCAGTTTCCAATTGTGCCTCGCTTTCAAGTATTTGTACTCTGAGAGCAGTTACATAATAGCAGTCAGTCACTGATCTTTTATCTCCTAAAAAGTTGCAGTGCCCGAGATGTTAGCTCCCCACTGTCTAATTTTGTCTCCAGAAGCTCTATACCCGAGAAGTCTACAGTTGTTGACCAGGATGGTCTGTAGTCAGCAAGGCCCCATAGATGAAATAGACTACAAAGTTGTGGGTCTGTCAGGTGGACTTCTGAATAGAGAGAATTATGGGTTATTAGTCTAAACAATGTCAAAAAAAATCTTTGTCTAGTACAGAGATTTCCAACCTTTTCAATCCGGGGGCCGGGTCACAGTTCCTCAGCCAGCTTTGAGGAGCAGACAGACATTTTTGCCCTGCCTGCACAATGGTGGTGGCCATTTTCCCCCAACAGCTTCAAAGGGGTGGCCATTTTGTTTCTCAAATGCCCTTGGATGGGGTGAGGGCACTTGAAATTGTGCCAGGGGCCAGATACGGCCCACAGGCCTTAGGTTGGGAACCCCTGCTCTAGTACCTTTTACAAAGGAGAGGAAGTCATTTTGCTGAACCACCTTCATTTTGCAGATCTTGTTCAATATACTAGAAATGGATCTGTTGTTTGGATTTTCAGTGTCATGAGCTCTCAACAGGGAAACAGCAAGTTCTGCCTTCCAGCACTCAACAGCATTCATTAGCTGGAAAAGATACAGCCTCATCACAGCTTGGCCTTCAGAATTGCTCCACGTTCTGCTAGCTGCCTTGAAATAGCTTCATCCAATTTTTCTTTTGTCATCTTTACAAGTAAAGTAGGAAATGCATGGTTCATTGGGAACAATCACCATTTGGTCTATTTATTCTTTATAAGAAAAACTGGGCAGTAGCTTTGAGTTTTTGACCTAGCATGAAAAATGGTGTAAAAGCTCACTTTTGAAAAGGAAAAAAAAAAACAGGGTTAGCAAGAAAATAAATTAAATAGTTTTACAGGTCTCAAATGACATCGGTGTCTGGCCAGGTTATCATGCTATGGTAATAGAAGAAATGAGGGGTGGTCAACCTTGGTGCTCCAGGGGTTCTTGGACTTCAATGGCCAGAAACCCAAGTCAGCACATCAGCTGATAGGGCTTCTGGGAACTGAAGTCCAAGAACCCCTGGAGCACCAAGGTTAGCCACCCTTGGAGTAGACCAAACTGCCAATGACTCAGCACCAATCTTGAGGAGACAATTAACTATCCTGACAACCCTGAGGACTAACGGCCTCAGGTCGAGAAATCCACAGGGAGGGGTGATGGTCCCCAAGTAGATTAAATACCACTTGAATCCATCTTGATTGAGGGCAGCAGCTTTATCGATACTAGCCTGGGGCCGATGAGGAATTTGTGTGCCAAAAGGGCTCAGGACCTGAAAGTGATTCATAGAACTGGATCAGTAGTATGGGTGTCACACTGTGGTGAGGAAAGCAAATAGAAGACTCCTGGATTATATTGTTCCCAGGACAATCTTCATGGCTGATTTCCATGATGATAGCCATTTTTTTTTGAATTGGATATGACACTTGAAGAAGAAGAAAATTATATACATTGCAATTAGAAAATTATTCAGTTATCATTTTAATAATGCCATGGTATAGGTCCAATGGAAAGCATAATGTATAAATGCATATTCACAAAACTATTTTAATCTTCCATCACAATGCATGAAACATTTTTGCCATTAAAAATCAAATGATAATAATATTTTTGTGTCAGAAATTATTTTGGGTTGAAAGGATTTTTGCTGGAGAAACTCCACTCAGGGGACATCCAAATGAGGCTCCTTTGATGTCTCCAAGATCTTTTCTCATCGAAGTTGTCCCTACTTGCAATTTCTTGCTTTCAAGCTTGCTTTCAAACTGCTAAGTTGGCAGGAGCTGGGACAGACAATGGATGCTCATTCTTTAATGCAGTACCCAGGTCTCAAACTGCCAACTTGCCAGCCTTCCAGCTAACAAGGTGAGCTTCTTAACCACTGAGCAATATATGGGACCTCTGGTCTCACACAGGGTTATACAGACTTATATGCACTTATATTTCCTCTGCAGAGAAAATAAGACAAGTCTAAGTCAATTGCAGGTGATATGATAGACATATTTTTGACATCACTTTATGCTTCTATTGTACCTGGAACAGAAGGTAGAAACACCTGTTTCTATTCCATAAACATTTGGTGGGCAGCAGCGCAGAGTAGTTATGTTCCAGCAAATTCAAGCTGCCTATGATTAAGATGTGAAGAATACTCACTATATTCTTCATTTATGTCAGTTTAGGCTGTCTCAACATGACAAAACTTCTCAAAGATGAATTCCTTGTCTCCAGGTGAAAGCAAAGAAAGAAGAGCTAATTTTTATTTTTATTTTTTTGGTCTTGGCAAAGTTTCTCTCACGTCTTCCAAGTGACTGAAGAAAAAAACTTACATTCTTTTCAGCACACATATAAAAACATAAAGCAAGTACAGAACTGTGGCTTAGATTACCAAAAAGTGCAGAAAATATCTTTAGGATTTCTAATTGTTAAAAGTCAATGTTCAACAGAGCAATAGTTGTTGATCAGAATAGAGCTTACTATGTATAGAACATTCTTTGAACTCTTACATGTAAGTGTGTGCATAATTTCCCCAGTTATGTCGTGGTTGAGATACCTTCACAGGGATCCAACCAGCAAATTAACTTTTAAATCCAAGTTCTCAGGGTTAGCAAATTGATCAGCATCATAAGTGAACAAAAAAACAAACCAACAACCCTCCATGCTATTTATGAGGTAGGAATCATTTCCTAGAAAAGTTGACAAATTATGACACCAGAGAACTATCGTTAGATATCAAAAGTGAAATTTAGCTCATTCCATGAATAACCCACTATGCAAATAACTTTTCATAATAAAAGCTTCAAGTACAGTAGTAATACTTTTCTGCAATTAAAATACTTTAAAAGTAATTTGAAACAGTCTGAAAGTGGAAACTGATGATTCAAAATGCATCCAACATCACTTTAATTAAACATTATTTGGATGAATGGCCAGGTTTTATTCTGTTGCCAAAGACATACTATACTTCCTTACATAGAAATAACATATGGCATACATCACTTGACATTCTGAATGGTGGAAAATGGAGGAAGACATTGCTTTGATTTGTTTAGCATTTAGCCATTCAGTGGCTGAAACTTGGGATTGCAGCTTCCATTACCTTTAACTAGTATAGCAAATCATAAAGGAAAATAGGATTTATAGTCCAAAAATATATGTCCAGACACACTGAGTCAAAACTTTTGACCTACCATAAACATTGCTCTGATACAGCAGAAAGTAGGTTCATATTTTAGTACATATCACCCCACAGAAAACAAAACCAAATTATCATAAAAGCTAAATTATTATACTGATTTCTCAGGGAAATCTCTTCCCTCTCACAGGTCCCTGATGTATTTGTGGTTTACAGATAATTTAACTAATATTATTCATTACAAAAGCCATCATTTAATACAAAATTCCTGTAGTGCATTGAACCAAACTGTTACTGCTTTGTTGGTTATTTCAAAACATTCATACATTTTGGAGGGGGAAAAATAAATGGATTGTCTTCTATCTTGTAGAAGTGTTGTGTTTTGTGCAACATTTTCCATTAATCTCATTGCTAAACTAAAACTGGTTTCCCTGTGGAAATTAATTACTGGGGTAGTATCAGGAATTTTAATTTCCATAATATGCCAGCAAGATACACGGCTGTTTCTTTGTATATGATCACCACACAATGGAGCAATAATCTTTTGTAATGAGCTTTATTACAGCAAACTGAAGAGGACATTTAATTAAAACCGGTATAAAACATTCTCAGAAGTCATCTTTCAGTCCCAGTTCACCTCAAAATGGGGAGCTAGATTCGGCAGCTGTAGTACTAGTTGTGGTGTACTGATGAAGAATATATAGTTCCAGATGAATATTTACGAGTCATGTCCAGTCTCATTTCAATTTGCCCTCTTATTTCATTTCTTAAACCCCATTCTTCTGACATTCTCATAAGGGACTCAAGAAGTGGTCATTTCATGAATGTGGGATTTAGAGAAGTCCATCCATCAAGAAAGTACACAATTGCTATATTTTGTTACCCTTAGGAAGACTAGGATAATTTTCATATCTTAGAGGAATTTTTTGTCTGTCCAGGTTATCCTGCTTTGTTAGTAGAGTAGACCATACTGCAAGTCAACACTGAGTGTCAGGTGATGGTTAACTAACCTGATCACCCTGAGGACTAACAGCCTTGGGTGCTGAAGTCCCCACTGATGGGTGGTAGTCCCCAAGTGGATGAAATCTCACTTGAATCCATCTTGATGGAGGGCAGCAGTTTCATCAATCCTGGACTGCGGCTGAGGAGGACCAGAAAATGACTCACAGTGCTGGATCAGTGATACTGGTGTCACACTGCAATGTGGAAGGCAGATAAAAGGCCACTGCATTATATTCTCAGGACAGTCTTCATGGCTGATCATGATGAGCATCATCAATATTCAGATTTGGATATGTCAGAAGAAGAAGAAGAGCAATATTTGCACAGATAACACAGCTAATGTCAATTACATAATTTGAGGGCAATTTTCATGGTTGTGACTTTCTTTCATGTGATAAGAGATATAAATATGATATAGATAAATATGAATAATAAATAAATAATAAAAATATAAGCTTTGGATGGTGTCTTTCTGAATCCCAAGTCATCCTGTGCTTACTCTCCCTTGCTTTCTCTCTTGGTGTCTGTGTGAGAGAAAGAGCGAGAGAGCAAGATACCAAGAGAGTCTTACATGGAAAAGAAGGATTTTTTTTGTGCAAAAATGAATGTGTGCCTTTCCTTTTCTCAGTGTTACACTCAAGGCAAGAATATTCTCAAGGGATTGTTAACCATGCTATGCTGGGACAGTATAGATCAGGGTTTCTCAACCTACGGCCCATGGTCCAGACCTAGCCCGCAGCACCATATCATGTGACCCATGCTGCCACTGCCACCACTGGAAGCGGACATGTCTGTCATACAGGGCTCTACCATGGAAAAGGCTGTCACTTTGGCACAGGTTCGTCCTCATTATTTCTCAGGCTAGAAAGTACCACTGAGAAGCATGGACAGAGATGTGAAAATTGTACAGAAAAGAGCATGAACTTTGGGGGAGAGGGGACATTCTATCTTCAAATGGCCTTAAATAATGCAAATAACTTCCAAAGTAACCAGAAAGCCTTAATTAATGCAAAAGTAAAAGGGCTTTGTGACTTTTGTTTTGTAACTTAGTTGTGTTGTTTTTGTGTGTTTGAAATAACCCCTTGGTAAGCAACTGCATTATGTGTTAGCACTTTCCTGCTCTGCAGAAAACAAATACGAATTTGTATCTCTTTGGGTTATTAATGGTGGTTTAAAAATGCTACAAACAGATATAACTGTCAAATGTAAGGCATCACACAAGACCATATACATGATACACATTATTATTCCTGATTTCTCAGTGAAAATATAAGAAATATAGTTTATTAATTCTGACTACAAAACAGCAGGATTCATAGAGTACAATCTCCCTCTTCCTCTGCCCCTTTCTCATGCATTGTACTTGTCCAAATTGCTTGACCACTGTTGTCCTTTTGAAGTAATTATTAGACAATTCTCTGTAATAAATTCTTTAAGAAAATTAACTGTCAGTTCCTCAGAGAACTAAAGCCTTTTATTAGCTGCACACTCATTATGTAGCAAGTGATAATTTACAACATCATGTTTTTGCTACAATATCATGGTTTTTTCCTTCTTAGTTTATTTGAAAAGTCTGAACCTTTCTCTTTATTTCTCTAATATGTCTGGACTAATAGTTCCACTAAAGGGGGGGGGGGACCGGTTTCTGTTTTCCTTTCTTTTTTGTTACTGATTCAAATTTTAATTTTTTATGCAGATGTGTTCTACTAAACCCATCTCTTTGTTTTATTAGGGCTGGATAAGGGTTTGTTTTTTCCTTCTCCATATTTTGAAACAAACCACACTAATTCACACTTTCTGGAAACATGTACAGGTTTGAAGATAACTATTTTTTGTTGCTGTTGTTGTCGTGTAGCATCAATTTGTCTTTCAACTCATGGCAACTCTATGAACAAGTGACTTCCAAAATCGTCTCATCCTTAAGATCTAGGCTCAGCTCTTGTAAAGCCAAGGCTATTGGGTCATTCAATTCACATGCTTGTTTCCTTTCAGCTTACCTTCCTTCAGCTTTTCTGATGTTGTTGTGTGTGAGGTTTTTTTACATAGGCTAAGGCTGATGTCACTTGTAGTCCAACTATGCCTGCTGGGTCATAGCAGTCTTGTTACTCTGGTTTCAGAGGCATAGTGAATATCCTCCATGGGTGGGGGTGGGGGTTCTCCTTCTCCTCCTCCTTCTGATTCTGATTCTGATTCTGATTCTGATTCTGATTCTGATTCTGATTCTGATTCTCCTCCTCCTCCTTCATGTCAAACCCTGGACATGCAAAATGAAATGACTTTCTTGACTTTGTCATTGGCCAAACTTAACTCCTCATCTTTACAGGTTTTTGGCAGTAATCAGGAGACCAGTAAATTAGTCGGATCCTATATCGCTCCACATATTGGTTTAGATCAGGGGCAGCCAACCTTGGTTCTCAAAATGTTCTTGAACTTTGATTCCCAGAAGCCCAACCCTGCCATAGATAACCAATTTTGTATTGTCAGTGTTGGAGACAATGCACTTTCTTGAGGTAATCCATTCTTCTGCAACCTCCACCTTCTGGTATTATTTAAATGAGCTCTCCAAGGTGCTGAAGTTCATATGTTTGAGAGTCCCCTGGACAGTGAGGAGAACAAATAGGTTGATCTTAGAAGAAATCAACCCTGACTGTTCCTTAGAAGGTCAAATAGTAAAGATCAAGCTTAAAATACTTTGGACATCAAATGAGAAGACAGGATTCACTTGAGAAAGCCTTGATGCTGGGAAAGGTGGAGGGCAAGAGAAGAAGGGGGCAGCCAAAAATGAGATGGCTTGATGGTATTGTAGATGCAATGGGCACAGAGCTGGGCTTGAAGAGAATGGTGGATGTCAGGGGTGCCTGGAGGGCAATGGTCTATAGGGTCGCAAAGGGTCAGAATTGACTGTGCAACTGAACAACAACCACAATGAATGTTAACCTGGCCCATGATGGTTCAGTGGTCAAGAAGCTCAACTTGTTAGCTGGAAGGCTGGTAAGTCAACAGCTTGAGACCTGGGTACTGCATGACATATTGAATGCCTGTCTCTGTCCCATCCCTTGGGGACATGAAAGGAGCCTCATTTGGGCATTCACTGAGCAGAGCTTCTTCTGCAAGGATTCTTTCAACTCAGAATAATTTCTGGCATGAAATGATTATTATTACTCAAATAGGCTTCTAGAATTGCAGTCACCTTCTACTGTGGTCAGCCAACTATTCTTCATCTCTGGCAAAGATTGCCTCTTAATATTCTATGGACCAGAAAAAGTGGAGAATTCAAAGGAGAATTTCAAGCTTTTCTTTCATGATTCTTTTAACAATTTCAGATGAGCTCCTAATTTTCTAGTTCCACAATAGCAATTTTTGGTTGTTTCTTTCGCTACATTGGGCTTGTCCTATGAAGTTCCCTTTTTTCTTAAAGATTCACAGTATCCATTTCCCCTGCAGGAAGTGAACTTTTGTGGCCGTATGAAATTACTTCTTGAAGATGAGCTCAAAGAAATGCCCCCAGCTAATCCCCCACTTTATACCAAAGCTAACAGTGTTAAGCTTTACAAGTTAACCTCATTAATATGCTGAGCTCTTGCTGAACCTGCACATGGGATATTTGGCATTACAGGGGAATTCAGTTCTGACATAAAGAGAATGACTAAAGAAACATTGATCTTCATTTCATTTTGAGGGGAAAGAAAGGAAGAAAAGAAGCAAGTGATTGCCTCAGAGATGGACTTGAAACTCAGCATAAATAATCCTGTGTATAAAACAAATTCCCTGTCACCCATTTATTTATTTTTGGTCATGTTTACATCTCCCACTGGCAACACGTTAAAAAAAATATAATTTACTCCAACAACAGCATGAAATGTTTAAAATAATAGTAGCATTGACCATTCAACTCTAGAAAATAAAAGTGGGCATTCATAGAATCACTGAGTTGGAAGGACCATTGAATCCAACACCCTACACAATGCAGGAATCTGAAACAAAGCAGATATGACAGATGGTTATCCAGTTCTCTCTTGAATGCTTCCTCTCAAGGTAGTTTGTTCCACTGTTGTGCTGTTCTAACTAGGACGTTTTTCCTGATATTCAGCCTATATCTGGCTTCCTGTAGTTTCAGCCTGTTATTATGCATCCTGCACTCTGGAATGATAGAGAACATATCCTTCCCTTCCTCTTAATAATTATCTTTCAGGTACAGTTTTTGAAGAGTGCTATCATATCCCCAATCAGCTTCCTTTTCTCAAGGCTAAACATGCCCAGTATGCATTCATAAGAAAGTAGAATGGAATATCCAAGTTACTATCTGCCTTCAAACAACACAGTAGGGTGATTTGAAAGGATAAGGCCACCACAAGAAAAGGAAGTGCAGCCTCTCTTTTGTGCCAGAGCATTTGTGCTGTTTAACATTCATGTGAGCCAGGATTCCATGGTTTCTCTTAGAGCACAGTCTGTTTCACATAGATGCTGCCACTCCACTAAACAGCATCATTCCAAGCCATTTACATTCAACTCTCCAGGAAATATGAAGCCAACAGATTGAGACGTAATCCCTATCCAGCCATTCTCCAGTGTTGAACTAACAAGAAATGACATCATGGGGGGGGGGATAGTCCTGCCACCCATTTTACTCTGTATTAAATCAAGATGAGAAGACATTTTGGGAAAATAGAATCCCTATTTAGTCATTCCCACTCTGTTGAGTCATTATAATAAGATGTTTAGGGACAGCATAAGCCCTGTTTAGCCATACACAATGTGTTGGATCAACACTGGGCAACATTTGAGGACACAGAAGCATCGGTCTGTCATTATTATTATTATTTTACTAAGCTGGATCAACTTGAGAAGAAGTGTTCTAGGCCTGATCCCTAAAGCTCTGGTCCTCTCATCCTAGATATGGAGGTCAACAGCCAAAAGCATCGAACCTCCACTGTTGGTTAAACATCATCTGAACCAGAACATTGATTTTCCAGGATATAGCTGTGTGTGAAGAGCCCCCAGAGGTAGTGAATGCTCTTTCCTGAGGCATGCCACACACTACGTGTAGGCAAGTAATGAAAGTGATTGTGGACTGAGCAAGGCTGTAATGCTTCTCAGAATGCCTGAATAGAGTCATAATCAGCAGTTTCCAACTGGCTAATGAAGTGCCACACAACTAACCCCCTTTTCCTCTTCCACGGTATGACATAGTGGTAATAATCCATCATAACCAAGTTGCTCTCAGATGGTTGTTTTTGTGTAATGTACATATGAGGGAGGACTGTGGTGGTTTAGTGGTTAAGACTCTGAACATGATGACTGGAAGGTCGGCAGGTAGGCAGTTTGAGACCAGAGAGCAGCACAACAGAGTGAGCTCCTGTCACTGTCCCAGGTCCTGCCATCCTAGCAATTCGAAAGCAAGACATCACAAGTAGATAAATAGATACTGCTCTGTGGGAAAGGTAACAGCATTCTGTGTACTCCAGTGTCTAGGCATGTTTGCCACATTTCCACAGAAATGTCTGCAGAAGCAGAGAGCACTGGCTCTTGGCTACAAACAGAGATGATCACTGAACCACAGAGTCAGATATGACTAGCTTTCAAGCAAGGGTGACCTAAAGCTGTTCACCAGGATAAAAATAGTCTACAAATAAACAAAGGAAAATTACAGGGAGCTGGCTAACCAAATTACTGGACAGGACTGATGTGCAAATTCAGAGTAAACTTTACCTACTCATCCATCAGCTAAATGACTTTGTGTCACTACTCTTGTTGACGCCAAGCTCTTCTTAGCATGGGAAGACTTGCAATGTATAAAAAACGAGTAATCTTTCTTTTGTCTGCTTTGAATGAGCTGTCAGCTGCAGGATCCTTTCTTTAGTTTTACTCAGTTATGTTATTGATGAATGCCTAAACCTGTTCCCCGCTCAATCAGAAATAACGCTCCCATTGATTTACAAGGTGGAGAACGAGACGACAGCAGCAATAAAAGGAAATGTTTTTACAATTTACTACTGTGGGAGCTTACTTTTTCTTCTCCTTCTCCTAAGTGTAGCTTATGGTGACACTTAAGGGTTCCCATACTTGAAGGTAGTACTTGACTGCTAATGCTCAGAGAGGCTGTTCTGAGAACAAGTTTTATTAGAGCCATAATGCTGTGCCTTTGCCAAAGGCACTGGTCAAAAGGCTTCTAGCTATTGGCTGCAACTTCAATGTCTCTGCTATTAATGTTCAAGTTTAGGAACCAGAAAGATCTGGTTCTGAAACTTGAAAATTAATAGCAGAGCAATACCGCTTCAAAAAAAGATGGGAAAGACCCAAAGTGTGACCTGGGAGCCGCTGTATCACAGTGGCAGGATGTCTGTTTCATGAGCAAAACAACCCTCAGTCACTTGCCAGAATCTTCAAGTAAGGCTAGGAGAGAAATCAAAGAACTGCTGCTCGCCCCAATTGACAATGAACCAAGTGTCTGGCTTTGTATACATTTAGTTTCCTGTGGGGAGCAAAAACGTGGACAAAGAACAACACCGCAGAGGCCAAAATTTTGTAGTGTACATTATATATTCGGGATAGTACAAGAGTTTTTTTGTTTTTGTTTTGATACCAGGGCTCACCCCTACTTGTGCATAATCAGTCTCATTATTCAGTTTTGTAAGATTTTAGAGACAAGCAGGAACTCTTTAACTACCACCAACCCCTTATGTTGCTGGAATTTCCACTACTGTATTCTGGCCATTTTCCCCTCTCTTTGCTGGGATGTAGCTTTTGTGGTTGCTGTTGTTGTTTATTTAGTCAGTCTTAAAGATATTTTGAAGACCACCACCCCTCTCCCGGGGCAAATATGTGCAGTGCTCAGACTGGAAAATATAACCACTGCTGCTTTCCTGGGCGGATTCACAAATGTAGGATGGGTGGCTGCACCTTTTTAATCAATTAACTTGTCTTTTTGTACATTCCATTCTCTGTGTGTATCTCTGTGTGTGGGTACAAGTATGTGTGCACACATGCTTACCTGAACAAAGGAGGGGAAAAACAACTGTTTTTAGTACCAAAACTTGTGCAAAATAAGAAAAAGGAAGCATAATGTAATTGCTGTCCCAGCCTTATACAGGGGTGCCTCAGGGTTCGGTACTTTCTCCTCTCCTGTTTAACATCTATATGAAGCCGCTGGGTGAGATCATCCGTTCCCACGGGGTAAGGTATCATCAATATGCTGATGATACCCAGTTATACATCTCTGCCCGTGGGGACCCAAGCGGTGCGGTGGAAGTCCTCTCCAGGTGTCTGAAGGCTGTAAAGGTCTGGATGGGGGACAACGGGCTACAGCTGAATCCCGGCAAGACTGAGTGGCTGTGGGTAAGGGGTCCTGTGTTAACACAGGAGCTGCCACCTTTGGTTCTGGATGGGGCAGTCCTACCCCAAACAGACCCGGTGCGTAATCTGGGGGTCCTCCTGGACTCACGGCTACTGTTCGAAGAACAGGTGGCAGCCGTGGCCAGGAGGGCTTTTGCACAACTTCGTGTAATTCGCCAGTTACGCCCCCTCCTAGACCGGGATGCCCTGCTTATGGTCACACATGCGTTGGTCACCTCCAGACTTGATTATTGTAATGCGCTCTACATGGGGCTGCCCCTGATGACCATCCGGAGACTCCAGCTGGTCCAGAATGCGGCGGCACGGGTAGTGGTGGGGTGTGGGTGTTATGCTCATGCTTCGCCGCTGCTCCGGGAGCTGCACTGGTTGCCAGTATGTCTCCGGGTGCAATTCAAGGTGCTGGTTATTACCTTTAAAACCCTATATGGTAGTGGGCCAGGATACCTAAGAGACCGCATCACCCCAAGAACATCTGTCTGGCCCACCAGGGCAGATCGGAGAGGCTCCCTTGTTATTCCCTCAGCGAGAAAGGCGCACCTCGCCTGTACTAGGAGGAGAGCCTTCTCCGTGTCCGCCCCGGCCCTCTGGAACCTCCTGCCCACCGAACTGCGCCTTCAGACAGAGCTCCTGCCCTTCCGGAAGGGCTTTAAAACCTGGCTGGCAGGACAGGTTTGGGTCCCCAGGAACATGGGTTCCTATACCAAATGGCTCATATAAGGACTGCCCCCCTGGGTTGGATTCTGGGAACATTAGAATATAGCCCTGTGTTGTTTTTAACTTCTGATGGTTTTAACTCTGACGTTTTAGTGTTGGGTTTTATTTTTGTTTTTATTTTGGATGTAAGCCGCCCAGAGTCGGGTCCTCACGATTGGGGCGGGGTATTAAATTTAATAAATAATAATAATAATAATAATAATAATAATAATAATAATAATAATAATATAGAACCATAGAATCACTGAGATTGGCTCAATGCAGGAATCTGAATCAAAGCAAATTTGACCAATGGTTGTCCAATTCACTCTTGAATGCTTCCAGTGTTGGAGCTCTCACCACTTCTCGAGGCGGTTGGTTCCACTTTTGTACTACTCTAACCATTAAGACATTTTCCCTGATTAGCCTATATCAGGCTTCCTTATAGTAGTTAGTGGATCTCTACATGCTGTTTTGCTGGTTCCAATAGCAGACCTCAGTCAGAAATAGCATGATTATTTTTACTCACTTCCCACGCAGAAATGGCTCCCAAAGAGAAGTTAGCTGGACTCTGTAGCCACTCACCTCCCAAAAGGCAGCTAAAATTGTATTTGCTCTGAATAGTATTTGGTCTCTGGGGCTGATTCTGAAATTGGCTTTTGAGTTTGCAATGTCTTGTACTTTTTAAGATATTTATAAACGTGCTCGTCTATTGTAAATTGCTATGGAAGCTCTTGCGGACAGAAGCACAATGGACAATGTTTTAAATCAGGGGTTCTCAATGTTTTCAGGTTGCTGGCCTGACCATGCCCCCAGGACAGCTGATTGGGCCATTCACATGGTTCCTCCCACCAGAAACAAGAGTAAAACATGCTCATATATGTGCAGAACACATTCAAGGCAGCATTCTGTGCCTGTGCGGGTGTGTTTTACTTCCAGGAATTGTGTGGGCCAAATGACATGGTGTCAGGGACCGAGTCCGCCTCCCGGGCTGTAGGTTGTGAATGCCTGTTTTAAATAGACATGGAGTATAAGTTCTGGCATAGGTAATGCAAGTTCTGGGATTCATAAGAACTCCTAAAAAGAGAGTTAAAATGTGGGGATGAAACTTCAGCACATCATTGAGACACTACCCACCTTCTGAAAAATTAGCCAAAATTCACCTTTCCATACCTGAATGTAGACTCTCCCAGCATGTCATTTGATGGAATCAGATAAAGTAAGGGAATGAGAATTGGATGTAGAACATCCCTTTTGCATTTGCAAGAACTCATGAAAGTAATGGAATAAAAATTCACTACCATGGCATATTGTTGTAAGAGCTTCATTTCTGCAATGTGTATTAGATTTAAATAGATATCTATGAAACCATGACAAAAGAGGAATTAATCTAATTCAGTCTTCAACCAAGACTGAAGAAGATATCTGTATGCTTGCATATACTAAATATACATATATATTAAAAAGGCACAGCTTTCTCCAGCAACTCTAGCAATATTGTTGCCATTGTATCTTATAAATCTCACCTGCTGTGATTCACAACCACTTTAGGTGTACAATCACACTAGGAACGCTTTACATAATAGTGTGTTGCGGTTATCCTATCTTTCGATTTACTAAAGACATCACAAAGAGGGCCGCTTGGTTCCAATTATTACACACAATATATCCAGGATGACTTTCATTTGGAAATATTTCTATTAAATTCCAATAGCAATGGATGTATTGCAGTAAGAATAAAATTTTGACGTGTTCACCTGTCAGCTTGCATTACAGCCAAAGGACCAGAATTTCACATCCCATAAGGAACCTGGATACAGTTAAAGGCAATTGTGGACAGTTGTAAGCATGTGGTTTCTCAATAGTGACAAAATGAAAGAGGTTCTTCTAATACAGTGGAACGTCAAAATGTATTTCCCCTTCTAAAAGCAATCAAACTCTTTATCTTGTGGTTTTGAAAGCCTTCAATGGGAAGTAAAAATGGGAAAGAACACGTTTACAAAAAACGTTTTGTGAAATGAGAGACAGGGAACATGCAAAAATCTATCCAAAGATAACACTACACAACAACAATTTTGCTACTGGGAATAGCACATGTGATTTACATGATATCAAGTGCGCTGATTCCAAATCTGAACTCAAAATTTGCCGATCATGTACAGATGTTAAATTATAGGTGTGTTATAGCTGCTCAAATGGTATTGGGTAATGTATGTTTACATGGGGACATTATAACAGTTGCAGCTACCACTGTGCCTGCTGCTGCCTCAGCTGAATCATGTCCCCTGGCAACATGCATGTTCCAGAAGTGTCCAGGCATGTCTGGGCAAGTCAGTGAGTTGAGGTCAGAAAAAGGTATAAAAGTCATTTATTACAGGGATATAGTAATTAAATAAATAAAGCCTGAAAGTCTGAAATATGGAAGACTCTCAGAAAGGTTAGTTTTGTTATAGCTGAGGTATTTCACATGTAAACAATGTTTGAATCAGTTCTACTTAACTGTTTGAAAAGATCTTAGGTTTTGGGTGCCAAAAGCTTTGTCAAAATCAACTACACCCTCTGTCATCTATGCAGTGTAATTCCTGTGGTCGCATGTTTCATAACAGGATCAGTTTATTGAGTCACCAGAGACACATCCATCAACTGAGAAAATGACTTCCAGGAAAAATGTATGCTAGGATATGAGTAGCTGCCTCCACCACGGACCAGTTTCTACATTCTATTTCTATGGAAGGTATCTTAATCCACGTGGAATCTAATTAATATTACTCCCCCCCCCCCCCGGTTATGCCAGTCTGACAGGTCTTGCTGTCAATAACTTCATTTTTTCTCAAAAAATGTTTTTAAAAATGGCAAGCTTAAAAAAATGAAAGAAAGAAAGAGGAGCTGCTTTGGAATTCATAATAAATTGAAGCCGAGCAAAGTAACACTTCTGAGTAATAAAACAAAGGTGTCAGTGACCCAGAGATAAGACCTTGGAGTGGAGGTGAGCTTCTATCAGTTGTTCATGGCCAAGAGAACTTCATTAACAGGCTTTGTGTGTCTCACAAAGGAGAAAGAAGCAAGATATTTTGACAATTGTGTGGCATGTTTGTTATCTCAGTTTAGACTGGCGGACAGCGACAGGCAGCTCTGCCCTTTACATCTGGGTATGCTGAGGAAAGCAAACCACGGAACACATTTTCTGCCTCCCTTTGTATATGAAATGAATCATGTGAAAATTGGCCAAGAAAGGGACGCCTGTGAGGAAAATGTAACATTGAAGACATTAACAGGTTGTTTCAGAAATAGGCTGGCAAGAAGTAATTGCCTGGTCATTTCACCCACACCTTGTTTTATTAAGGCCTATTCAATTCAAAAGGAACACATGTCTGTGTACTAAATTATGGAAAGACATTGGCATTTTGCTCTCTATGGTTCATTATAGTATAAATATAAATTGACCGTGGGAACAACCTGCTCCTTTATAGTTGTGGAATGTGGATAAGAATATATTGACCTTCTCATGTTTTCTTTTTCTTTCTTTTGTGGAGAGGGTAAAGGTCACCCTTGCTCAAAAGCCAGTCGTGTCTGACTCTAGGGGGCAGTGCTCATCTCTGTTCATTTTCATGTCATTGAATACTCTGGGTTGAAAGGAGTTTTGCAGGGGTCACCTGTATGAGGCTCCTTTCATGTTGGACCCATCTTTCCTGTCTCCACCAAGGAAGTAACTCCATGGGGATCCCCTCAATAGGATTCTGGCCTATATATTTCCCTACTGATACTATAGTTTTATATCTTTGTTTTTATGATGTGTCCTTTGGAATGTGATCAATAAAGCTGGGGTTTTGAATCTGTAGGACATCAAGAATTCTCCATTTTACAAACACCCATTGAGAAAGGTCTCAATTGGAAGGTTTTGAGGGTAAGCTAGGCGGAAAGGTAGTTCAGAAAGGAAGCTCTCAACTAGCATCATGGAAGGAACAGGAAGCTTGGGTGGAATTAGGACTAGCTCAAGCTCTAAGCTTTTCAGTTGAAGTCATTCTCCCAGGTAAGCCACATTTAGGTGCCTCCAAGCTCTCTGGCTATCAGGTAGAAATCCTAGAAAGGAGATGTGTGGGTTTTGTAGCCATAAAAATCCAAAAAGCCCATCGTTAGTGATCCGACCATCGGTCTATCTTACTGGCTGCACCTTTTGTGGCTGCTGGCTTTTGCTTATGTACGAAACAAATGACTTAATTAACTTGAGGATGGTAGTTTAGATTTAACACATTTTAGAATGTGTACAGAGGGAGAAAAATGGAAAGATTGATCCATCTTTAATGTGAGGGCAAAGGTTTGGACTTAGGCCCTTTGAGATAATGGACAGCTGTGTGCGTGTTCATATACAAAAATCCCCAGTCGATCACAATCACATTTTTCTAATTATTGTTATTCATCATTTTGAAGTGTAACTGTTGCATATAGGGTCCATATATGTGCACTAAAATTATTGTACATTATTAGCAATTATAAACCTCAACAGCATGCTCCAATATAATGCAATGTATGTAATAAATCATCCATGATTGAATGGAAAATGGATTCAGAACTGCCTTTGGGCATTGTGATTATTAATGATAATTCATCCATTTTAATGCATTATGATGATTATTAAATATATTCATAGAAAAGAATAATTTTCACAAGGTGTTTGAAGTTTTTCTCTCATGTTTATCCTATTTGACATTGTGGGAATTTAGCATGACAGGCTTTGCATGGTTCTCGTTTACAATTTGATTGAAGGATCATTCCGATTGATCAATGCCATCATCATCACCATCTATTTATTTGTATCCTAGTCGTCCCCCCCTCCCAATTAATTGTGCTTAAAAGATTTAACAACATGACAGATAGTGCCAACTACAGTAACTAATGCATCATAAAAACAAAGATATAAAACTATACCATCTGTAGGGAAATATATAGGCCAGAATCCTGTCTAGGGCATGCTCATGGAGTTTCTCCCTAGGTGTTCATGTGGCTGGTTGTACATCAGTTGCAAAACTGGTTGTGCATGAGACATCTGACTAAAGGTGAGAACTGTGTACTTCTCTCTGTGTGTGTTTCACACACAGTAGGACTTTGGCCATGATAAGATATCAAACAATGCAATATTGAATAAAATACAAGTAAACTAAATTTAACAACTTAGAATCATTGTGTTGGAAGGGGTCTTTTAGACTAGCATTCCTCAAAATTGGCTCTCCAGATGTTCTCAAACTTCAATTCCCAGAATCCCAGATCACCAGGTGTGCTGATTTGGGCTTCTGGTAATTGAAATCCAAGAACACCTGAACAGCAAAGTTTTAGGAACCCTGTTTTAGGCCATTGAATCCAAAGCCTTGCTCAATGCAGGAATCCAAATCAAAGCAGATCTGACAGATGGTGGTCTAACATAAACTAAACAAGACACCAGAGAGTAAAGGAGAACATGGATTTACAGATATATGAGAAACACAGCCAAATAGATTACTATCCTATACAACAGCAGTATGATGCTCTCCATGATTACTTTGCAAACCTCTGGTAGGTAGTCATACTTCTCATTTGTGGCATCTGTCCTTTCAGCTCTGACCATGGTTTCCTCTCTCAGTCCTTGCAGCATCTGTCATTTGGGAACATAAGATGGCAGGTCCTCCTTCAAACTAATATTCACTGACAAATCATATTACTCTGTTTCTCTTAAACATAGTGAAAGGGGAAAGACAGAGAATGTCCCGGTTCTCTACTGGTAACTGCCAGCATTATTTCCAGCCTACTGAATTGTCAGGGCATGGGTGGAAGATATTTGGTTCTCAACACTGCATTGTACAGTATTAAATTCCATAAGTTGAATATGTGCTGGGTGAAGATGTTAGTTAGTATGATATGTGCCTTCAAGTAGGAACCAATTTTGGTGACCCTAGTAGGACTGTTAAAGTACGGTAAGTGAGATATTTAACAAGTGATTTTATTATTTCTAGTCCCCTAGTGAGTTTCCATGGTAAATTAAGGATTGAAACCCTGCTCTTCAAAGTCTAGTCCATTATTCTACCCATGACATCGCACTGGGTATCCTTATATGAAGATATATTTCCTATTATCTCTGGACTACTATCCTGCTTCATGTAATTACCCCACTGTATTCTGCTATAATCAAAGATACCCTCTTTTGAGTCAGCATATAAATTGATCCACACAGCATGAACACTCTAAACCTGGATGGGCTGTGGTGGCTCACTGGTTAAGAAGCTCGTCTTGTTAGTTGAAAGGCTGGTAAGTCAGCAGTTCAAGACCCGGGTACTGCATGATGGATTGAGTGTCTGTCTTTGGTCCAGCTCTTGGATAAATGAAAGAAGCCTCATTTGGGCATTCCCTGAGTGGAGCTTCTTCTGCAAAAATCCTCTCAACTCAGAATAATTTCTGACATAAAATTAATTATTATGCCTGTATCTTTTGACTTTTTTTTTTAGCTCATGGAACAATTTCCTCTTTCTCTTGTACACTGTATGATCATCAAGATTTGTCACTCCCTCTCTCACCTCGTTCTCTCATGTATTTTATTAATCAAATAATACTGTTGAATAGATTTCATAGGTATTACTGTCAGATAGATACCATTTACAATTAACCATTCCCTGTGGATCAGGAGTGCCAAACAAACAGGAGGGTCGATTACCTAGAGAAACCAAGTACTATATTAGAGAGTATAGTTATTAGAGCAATAATTATCATGCATCATATTTCATGAAGTGATGCACACAAAAGTCTTCCTTTTTTAATCTGCACATAAATTGTGGTGTATTGATTTCTACTGGTAAATGGATACGTATGTAAAATAGGCTAGCATTCCTGTTTCCATCCTTTCAAATTCTGGGGAGTTGGGGGGGGAGAGAGAAAACCTTTATTTACATAGGCAGTAGATGATGACCACAGGATCATCAGAAGGAGCCTTCTCCTTACACCTTAGCCTTTGTAACATTCACTCACAAATGCATGCATTTTAACATTTGTGTGTTTGATAAGTTGCACACCTCTAACTACAGTATACCAATGCAAGTAGCATTCCTTGCCCTCAAAAATCTGACGTAGTGCTTCTCAACCATTAGAGTCTTGAAGAACATCTCCAATCCATATGAAAACCAGGAGAAGTGCATCCTTTGCATCAGCTTGAAAAGTTCTGGGAAATATCTTGTAACTATAGTGTAGCTGGGATGCTGATCCCTTGCCTCATCATCTTTACTTTTTAATCCAGCCAGTTCACACATCCTGAAGTTCTGGAACTCCCTTAGAATTTCCTCTTGTTTGTTTTCTTCCTTCCTTCCTTCTTTCCTTCTTTAGCATACACCTCTCCTTGGTACCTTGAGTTACAAATGGTTTGAGCTACAAAATTTTCACAATACAAATGAAAATCAATTGAAAATAATGGCTCGAGTTACGAATTTTTCCGGAACAGATTAATTGTTTTTCAATGCATTCCTATGGGAAACCATGTTTCAAGTTATGAATTTTGGTTTTCAATGCATTTCTGTGGGAAATTCGAGTTACAAATTTTTCATAACATGAAAAATGCCTTGGAACGCATTAAATTTGTAACTCAAGGTACCTCTGTACTCTTATATTTGTGTGCTAGGCCTTAATGAACCATAAAGGTAAAGGTTTCCCTTGCTCAAAAGCCAGTCACATCCATCTCTAGGGTTCAGTGCTCATCTCTATTTCAAAGTGAAAGAGCCAGTGCTGCCTGCTTCTGAAGATGTTTTTGTGGTTATGTGGCAGGCATGACTAGACACCAGAACGCACGGAATGCTATTTACCTTCCCACCAAAGTGGTCCCTATTTATCTATTTGCAATTTCTTGCTTTTAAACTGCTAGGTTGGCAGGAACTGGAACCATAGGAAGCCCTTTTTTATTTAGTTAGATTTATTTTGTTCATCTGCTCCAAAACCACAGCAGCTGTGTAGACTAGTGGCTCCCAACAGGGGGCCCACACCCCACAGGAAGATTTCAATTCCCAGAAGCCTAAGTCAGTACACTGACTGATCAGTGCATTGCGGAATTGACTTAGGCTTCTTGTGAATTGAAGTCCAAAAACCAAAGGTTGGGGAAAACTGGTGTAGACCAACAGTTCTCAGACATTATTGGACTACAGGTTTTGGAAGATTGGATGATTGACAGTGGAGATTGAGGCTTCTGGGAGCGGAGTTGGATACAAGTGGCTTTTCAGCAAGCGAGACCTTTACCTAACAAGGGATTTACCCACCCATAGATATTCTTTTGTTTTCATGGGCCAACATGGCCACCTATGTTCCTTCCTTTTTGGAAACTTCTCTTTCCTTCCTCTTGCTGTCACCCACCATGCTTTGGTGCAAAATATGGGAACTGCTAACCTCCCAAAAATCGGATGAGAGGAATACTTTGCAAACTATGTGGCTCATTGCCTTCCTTCCCTCTTTCACTCTTCATGCACATATTTCTCTCCACTCAAAGGCATTCTAAAATTACTTCTGCAATTTGGATTTTATAAATATTTCTAGAATCCTAGCCTAATGCCAAATAAAGGGATTCTCAAATATGTTGTCAATATCTGTTGCTAGGCAACCCATGGATTTGTAGCCACAGATTTTGCATCCAATTTGCATTCACCTTCTTTAAATCTGTTTTGTGTTTAAATTATGAGAAAGCACCATGCTCCATATTGCTTACATGAATTTCAATCTGATGATTTGCTGTGTTTTAAAAATATAAATCATCACAACTTTGCCAATACACACACATCGTTGTGTTTTTTTTAGCTAATTGCCATTTTAAGATTATTGTTATTACGTGCCATCAAGTCAGAACTGATTTATATCAACTTTAATAGGGATTTTTAGGTAAATGAGACATTTATATAATGGTTTTACCAGTTTCACTCTCCCACAGAGTTTCCATGGCTGAGCAGAGATTTGAACCGAAGCATCTTAAATCTTAGTCTGCCATTTTATCCAGTATCCCACTTTGGGTACTCTTTAAGGGTTTATACCCTGTTATTCTCTAGGTCAGGAGTTCCCAACCTAAGGTCCATGGGCCGGATCTGGACTGAGGCACTATTTCATGTGACCCCCATGCCTCCAAGGGCATTTGAGAAATAAAATGGCTACCCCTTTGAAGCTGTTGGGACAAAATGGCCACCACCATCATGTAGGCAGGGCAAAATGGCCATCTGACCCACAAAGCTGACTGCAAGAGTGTGACCCAATCCCCAGCTTGAATAGATTGGGAACCCCTGCTCTAGACAATTTTCAACTAATTAGCTAAAAGATGAGGAAAAGGAACATGAAATATTTTGGAAATTTAACTGCTGAGTCAAATATTCTCTGTCAGGAGCTTTTGTAGAAAGATAAAACAAGATGAGAAAAATGGTTTCAATTATGTGTACTTTTGAGATATCCCTGGCACGTGCCTCAATTAAGCATGAAAAATTAAATCATTCTCATGGGTATGGACAAAATATATATGCTAGTGCTGTGAAGGAAAATTCACACACACACACACACACACACACACACACACACACACACACACACACTCTTAAGCCATTACAAAAAATTGCAATGTCTGCTGCTTTTTTAACAAACTTTCTAGCTTCAGAAGCATAGAATGGGTTGTTTGTGTCTTTTTGATCAATCAGTCTAAGGACAGGAGTTATTTGCTCCTCACAAGATTATTTATGTGGCCATTCAGATCACCTAGAATATCATTATTAATGGATTTTGCAAATAAACAGATAGAAAGAAATAAGAAATAAATGATTATTGTATTGGTAAAAGCTTTGAGATTACTCATTGCTAGAAAAATGGAAAAATAGATTGTGAATTTGAGCTGGATGATCGGTTTAAACAGTTATGAAATATAACAGTAATGATAGATTGTTATGGTGAATAAAAAATTAAAAAGGAATCATTTAAAAAACGATTTCAGAGAGATTTGGGGAGAATTTATTGAATACTGTATATTCTAATGAAAAGGAAAGTGTTATTTTTGTAGTTTATTAAATTCCAGGGCAAAATACACATATTTTTGGAAAGGGGGAAAACTATATAAATGGTATAGTGTATAGATAGCAGCTAGTTGAACATATATAATGTACTATTGGTGGTGGGTTCACTTAGTATTTTACATAGATTTCTTGTTGTGATTTTGTTTTTATTGATGTTATATATATTTTTAGCTTTTGTGTCTTTATTTGTATGCTTAATTTAAAAAAAAACAGGTTTCAAAAGTGTTTCAAGAGATTGGAGCATTTCAGTTTGGCTTGGGAGACAAAGAAATCAGGCACAGGTCGTCAGATAATTGATATTTTATATATTTTACTTGATAAGTTTGAATTCTTAAGAACAGAGAAGGAATGTGATAGATAGTCTCATTCTCTTTTTAATGATTTGCTTACATCAGAATCCATTATCCTTCAGGCCAAGGCTAATCTGCTGCCATCTTAGTTTTCACCTTGTCACAACAAATATTCTCAGTTCACTAGCAGTGCAGTATTTGCTGCCTCTCCTCATTCAGGCTCAAACTCTTACTTCTTTTGCACAGTTAGTGCAGGAGCCACAAGAAGATAGCGGCCAGAGTAATTTTTGCAGAAGGCCAAATGAGACAGGCATACATAATGCATCAGTTATGGAGGAGATGATCATCATCAAAATAACAACAGTGTTGAAAACCATTAGCCATTTTTGGTGTTGACCTCCACCGCACTACATAGGTTAGGTCTGTGATGGTGAACCTTGGCACTCCAGGTGTTCTTGGACTTCAATTACCAGAATACCAAGTCAGCACTCCTGCTGGTCAGGGTTTCTGGGAATTGAAGTCCAAGAACACCTGGACTGCCAAGGTTCTCCATCACAAGGTTAGGTGATTTGTGGAAAGAAACGTGCTGTATTTTCTTTTATGAAGTAATCGAAAATTTTGTAAAGAGAGTGAGAGAGAAATTAAGAATCTTGGTCAGGGGTTCCCAACCTAAGGCCCATGGGCCAGATCTGGTCCCCAGCACCATTTCAATGTGCCCACCCACCCATCCAAGGGCATTCAAGAAACAAAATAGCCACCCATTTGAAGCTGTTGGGACAAAATCTTGCAGACAGGGCAAAATGGCCACCTTGCCCTCAAAGCTGACTGAGAGCACATGACCCAACCCCTGGCTTGAAAAGGTTGGGAACCATTGGTCTAGGTCCACCATAAATTAAGTAGCAATGGAAACAAGTCTACCCTTAAAGAGTAAAGTGTCATGAAAGTTTGATAAACAGTACTAGACATTTTGGCAAGAACATTGTGTAGGTCTGTAGTGCCATTTTAGCATGTTAAAATGTATATTATTTTATTTTATTTTTATTTTTGGATTTCTATACTTGGTGGAACCAACTCAGGGTGGTGTACAAGCAAATAGAATACAATCAGCCCATAGAACACAATAATAGGGCAGCAATGCTGTAACAGAACACCACGTAACAAAATAGTAACAATATGGCAGTGTAATCAAATAACATTACAACTGCACAATCCACAATACAATCCACAATACAAAGCAGAGATACAATTCCAAAATACAGTCCAATATACAATATAAACAATATAACAATTTATGCTCTTTGGCCGTAGAGTCCATAGAGTGGGCGGCAATATAAATGTGAACTAATAAATAAATAAATAATTCCTTGCAACCTATCTGCTTTGCTAGGTCTGTGAAACTTTTCCCCCACTCTTTTAGAAATTTTATTTGCATAATAAAGGTTTTTTTTTCCACACTAGTTTTTGGTGTCTGCAAAGTCATATAGGAATCATGAATTTGCCAAAATGAAATTAATGTTATGTGTCACTTTTGGAGGCAGTTTCACAGCAAATGATAATTGAAAGAAATTGTGTAATTCAAAGTTTAGTGATATGTTAACTAGGAAACCACTGCCAAGCATAGTTTGTGCTTCCTACCTAGAAGAACGCTAATCTCTTTATGATGTGTTTTGGCATCAATAAATGAGTGTTCATTCATTTAGACCACTGGCGCCCAAACTTTTTTTTGCTGCAGGCTGTTCCTGCCCCTGACATGCAGTTGAAGGGGCCAGAGGCAGCCTGCTCCCACTGCTGACTGTTTCGATGTCGGCAGCAGCCCCCACTGCTCCGGCACCCTCTGGCTCAGTCCCATTGCTGCAACAGCCTTCGGCAATGCGGATCGCTGCCTTGGGGAAATTTTTGGAGCCTTCCCCATTTCAAAATCCATGGCACTAGGACAGTGGTCAGCAAACTTGGCTCTCCAGCTGTTCTTGGACTTCAGTTCCCAGAAGCCTTGATCAGCAGGAGTGCTGACTTGGGCTTCTGGGAATTGAAGTCCAAGAACACCTGGAGAGCCAAGTTTGCAGACCCCTGCACTAGGAGATCCCAGGCACACAAAGGGGCTCTCCTAGCACCCCGGATTTTGAAATGGGGAAGGCTCCAAAAATTTCCCCAAGGCAGCGATCCGCATTGCCGAAGGCTGTTGCAGCAATGGGACCGAGCCAGAGGGTGCCTGAGCAGCGGGGACAAAGAGCGATCACCACTGCCCCTACTGCCACATTAGGCAGTAGAGGCAGGTGGGGGGGCAGTCCAGAGAGGGCCCGGGTCATCAGCCCGGGCTGGATTAATTAGATGTGTGGGCCTAATTGTGCCCACAGGCTGTAGTTTGGGCACTGCTGATTCAGACAATTGTTATGTTTGTGCCCCATGTGATGGTGATGTTAGAGTAGTACTACAAACAGAGAAGATTTTTTGTTTGTTTGCTGCCACTAATTTCCAGCATTGTTCCTAGCCATTATGAAAATGTTTGTTTAAAAAAAACCAGAAGGCAAGAGAAAGTTAGACAGCCATTCAACTACAAAGTTTTGGGTTTAAAACTCTGTAAAAATCTGGTTTTGAGTCTTTAGCCATCCCATCATTTTCACCCCAGATGGATGTTTTCTCTTGAACAGCTTCATACCAGGTAGGCTAAACATGGTCCTCATCTCTGGTGCCATAAATATTGAATTTGGCAAGTATTGAGGAGTGAGACTTCAAATAAAAAGAAATAAATTTTGCAATTTCTGTTTCCATAAGACGAATGAGAAGAACTAGAGATTAGACAAGAGTGAATGTGGGAGAAAGAGACACTGCAGTATTTATCTCTCCTGTGCTAACCTCATTTCTCAGTGTTCTGTTTCCCCCTTTGGCATAGCAGGAATAAGGTTGTAAATTTAGAGAAATTTGGTTCTAAGGCAGGAGAGGAGGAAGACACTCCATCCTGCCTGAGAGCAGCTGGGCTTGAAGGCAAGATCATCCTCAAATCTGTGTTCTTTTTTTCCCGAGTGGCAGTTATTTCAAATGCTGCTTAAAGTGTGTCTACAAATGATTGACACTAAGAAGACTAGGAGAAATGCTCAATTCTATCAAGTGCATAATTTGTTTTCACTTTCTTTTAAAAAAATCCTGGCTTACTCAATGGCCCATGTGTATGTTTTCTTTCTTTCTTTCTTTCTTTCTTTCTTTCTTTCTTTCTTTCTTTCTTTCTTTCTTTCTTTCTTTCTTTCTTTCTTTCTTTCTTTCTTTCTTTCTTTCTTTCTTTCTTTCAAGAACTGATGCACAATGAGTGGTGAAGGAGCAATAAGAACCTTGCACCTCTTTGAAGATTAATGAGTTCCATTTGGCATCAGCTTTTGTGAACTGTTTCCCATTTTTTCAGAGGTGAACTACCACCTACAACCACTTGTGCCAAATTGAACTTGCTAGTCTTTTAAGTATAAGAGGACTCCTTGTACTTCTTGTTGTAATAATCTAACACAGTGGTGCCCAAGCTTTTCTTTTCTTTTTTTTTTTTTGGCAGGCGGGTCCCATCCCTGACACACAGCTGCAGAGGCCAGAGCTGGACTACTCTCACTGCTGACAGTTTTTACAGCAGCGGTAGCGGCAGCAATTGTACTTTGTCCTGGCTGCTCTGAGAAGCCTCTTGCTTGGTCTTCGGAGCCTCTTCTGTTTCAAAATCTGTGGCACTGGTAGGGCAAACTTGGTGCACTGTGGTGACATCATTCTGGGCACACCATGGGGCTCTCCTAGCGCCGTGGATTTTGAAACAGAGGAGGCTCCAAAGATTTTCCTAACACTGCGATCGGCTTTAGCAAAGGCTGTGGAGGGGATGGGACCAAGCAAGAGGCTGCTTGGAGCAGCCAGGACAAGGCGTGATCACCATCACCACCATTGCCAAACAAACAAACAAACAGGACCAAAGGATCAACTGATTGCTAATGAAGCAACAGCTATACTGTGACCATTTGACTTGCTGACCCGTAAGGAACATTTGTAAGCCAGTTTGGCCCTGCTGGGTTGCAACTGTAATGCAGTAGCATTACACATTTACTAATGGGTTTACTCCTCAGACCTAGCATCTATTGACAATGCTGTGTGGACATTGACAATGATGGGAGTGACCCAGGCAAAGCACCAATTCCTTCCTTTGTTCTGCGAGGTGGCCTAAGGCTATGGATGAGAGTCCTTCTGAAGTTTGTTCTCTAAAGATGGTATGGGAAAACTGCAGTATTTAACAACCTGTCACTTGTGGCATATCAAATTTGATAATGTCCCAGAAATCCTTGACTAATATTCAAACATTTTGGATGGGTGTCTAGCATATATATATATATATATATATATATATATATATATATATATATATATATATATATATATATATATATATATATATATATATATATATATATATATATATATATATATATATATATATATATATATATATATATATATATATATATATATATATATATTATCTATGCTATCTCTCTCTGGAGCCTTGTTTTGTAATGTTTCTGTTTCAGAATGGCAACTTTCATGTCTTGTGCAGCGTGCCCAGGTAGATAGAAATGATTTGAAACAGTTTTCTGTGTAATGCCATTCCTAATATCTGATTTATGTCAATTGACTTTGTCAGTCCTTCCAGTAGTACAAGACACCTTCTCAGTTGTAAAAGGTGCAAAATTTAAGAAGAAAGATAAATGTTTTTTCCCCTCACGTCCCCAGTGTGGATGAAGACAGAGTACCATACATATTAATTGTGAAGAGGGGGACCAGAGTTCTTCACTCCGTTTTCAAGGCTCCTTGAAAAGACAAATTATTTTATACATCAGCAATGTGTTGAAACTGACAGATGAGATTAATATGCTTCTTAAATTACCATTACTAGGGGTCAATTACCAAGTGAACCAACCTTGTGAATGTCATTCCAAGAGACCGGTTACGGGGTCCATAATGGTCCCTGTCAAATTACGTAAATCTGAGAAAATGAGAAAGCTGTCAACTAAATGGCAAACTAGGATATACCTACTAATTGCATTCTTGATAAGGTAAATTAATTTTTTGTGGTTGTTGGTCAGAGAAGAGACATGTAGTAACATTGGAATTGCTGGAATAATGTAATGCTGAAGTAGATGAAGACCTTAGAGGGAATGATTAGTTTCAGCAATAAATACCCTCAGCTATTTTTGGACAGATTTATCTCTTCCATTTGAAGGTTATTTCTGTGTCCCATATTTGTGGGAATTGCCAACAATTTTTGGAATTTTGAACTACAGTGGAATGTTTTCTCTTCATAACATCTGATAAAATCTTGCTGAACTTTCAACCGAATTTTCCGCCCTCTGCTTCACTTAATATTTTTTCCTCATATCAGAACATTTCCACTCCAACCATGTTGTTCTTTCAAATATTGTCTCTGAGCTATGAGTTTTCAAATTAAGTTGATGTTTACCTCCTGATAACCAGTCACAAAACTGGGGTAAGACAGCTTACAATTTGTGGAGTGAGGCAAGCTTGTACTAAGGTAGAAATCTAGACCTGAGTATACTGTGCTCTTTCCCATCAAAATCTTATCTCATTTTATTTTAGTTTAATTTACCTTAGCTTTGTTTAGTTTACCTCCAACATTTTAAATATGTTTTGCCTGAGTAGAAATCCTCAGATTCATGGTCATGCATTTGATTTAAAAACAAGCAACTCTAGATAATGTTTTTCTAACTTTTGCAAGATTTATTGAAGACATTTCCTTCAACATCCCTGTATCAGATGTCCATTAAAAAAAACACACATTAATGAAGGCATCGATCTCTTTCTCTTCCTCATGATTTCATTTCCCTCTAGATCTTGCTCAAGTTTCAGTTGATGCCTTCGTATAAATTTTGCAGCTACGTTTTATTCCATCTGTAAACTCCAGCCTAGATTCTTTTTGTGTCCAGTTGACTGATAATTCTGGTAAATATCTCTCCTCATGACCTGCCTTAGTGCTCATTTGCCCCTCAAATTACCAAGAATTCTTTGTCCATTTTCTCTCTCTCTCTCTCTCCCTTCTCTGTGTCATTTTGGCCAGCTGCTTTCAAGGCCTCTGCCAATTTCCCTTCATAAATTCACAGCTGTGGGGATGAATGTAATAGCAAATATAGTGTTCTTTTATCGTAGAAGCTGAAGAGTAATGATACTATCTTTTCAGTTCTCTTTCCACCTCTCTCCTGTGAATAAAGTGTCACCCTCAATTTTTCTTACAATTTTTCTCTTCAAAGCTAATTATGTGGTTGCTCCAGCTGACCTCCCAAACAAAATCCCTCCCTCACCTATTCCTTTGGCTTGTCCACACTTTGAGGTTAGTTCATTTAACACTGAATCTCTCAGTCCAATTAAGTCAGTTTTCTACTAATATATATATAAAAACCAATGTATGCTGCTCAGATAAAGATCTAGAGGTACACAACCTATTTGAGTAGGTTTATAACTGAGAGGGGCAACCATCTGTCACATCTGTTTTGATTTGATTCCTACATCGAGCAGGGGGTTAGACATGATTGTCTAAAAGGCCTCTTCCAGCTCACTTATTCTATGAAGCTATGAAGCTATGATTCAGGATATTATTTTTGGAGTTCATTAATCTCAGAGCCACCATAAATGGGAAGTGCTTTGACAGGACATAGTGAAATCCAACTGGTTTATTTGAAGACATTATTTATTTATTTATTTATTTTTTATTTATTTTTTAGATTTCTATACTTGGTGCAACCAACTCAGGGCGGTGTACAAAACAAGTAGAATACAATCACCAATACAAAACAATAATAGGGCAACAATACTGAGATAGAACACCACACAGCAAAACAGCAACAATATGGCAATACAATCAAGCGATAATACAACAGTACAATCCAACAATATAATGTCAAGAAAATCCCACTCAGAAATACAAAATAGCAATATGGTCAGATATCAGAAATACAATGTCCTCTCAGCTGACGGCAATATAATATAGTATACAATATAACAATATAACGTAAAGAAAATCCCTCCCACAATACAAAGTAACAACATGGTCAGATGTTACAAATACAACGTCCTCTCCACTGACCGCAGTCTTCTCCTCTAGGCTGAGATGATGGGGCCCGGAGGGGGTGGGAGCATCCTCGCGCTGCCTGCAGCGCTGGTCCTTTTATTGGCCTCCGGGCTGAGATGGTGGGGCCTGGAGGGAGGGAGCACTGATGGTGAACCTATGGCACATGTGGCACATGTGCCAGAGATGGCACTCCGAGCCCTCACTGTGGGCACCCATGCAGACGCCTCAACACAGAGTTCACCCTGCCCCTCTGCCCAGCAGCCCAATGGGAGCACTTCCTCCCTCCCCCCAGCACAGAGTTTGCCCCACCCCTCTGCCCAGCAGCCCAATGGAAGTGTTTACTTCCTCCCCTGTTGCTGTGTTGGCACTTTGCAATAAATAAGTGTTTTTGGGGTTGCAGTTTGGGCACCCGGTCTCTAAAAGGTTCTCCATCACTGTCCTAGAGCTTGTGAAAGTTACTTTATTTCACTGAAACTCCCAGAATTGTATATTCAGTTTGTTCAAGAGCTGTTCTGAGAATTTCATTGCACAATAGTAAATGTTCAAAGCTCAGAGGTTTTTTCATCATGATGTTCATTGTGGCACCCCCTCCATCATCCTGAAAATGTTTCACATAAAGGGAAAAAAGAATGCATGCCAACATTGTTGTCTTTGATGAAAAAGGGTGTAGCAACATGTCAAAACATTGTGTTGGGGAGGGGGAATCTCAGTCACTACTTATTTTTTGACAGAACAAAAAGGTTTTCTGCCTGCTATCAGCAGCATTAGCAAAACATAAAAAAATAAAATAAAAAATGCACCAGTAAACTGCCTTTTGCATTAAAACTTAGTATTTTCTGCAAAGAGATGTATTTCATGAAAAGTATGTCAAAAAGCAAAGTTTAGTGCTATATAAAAGGTGCGTGCGTGTGTGCACAAAACATAAACATCATTTTCTTGGATATTTCACAAAAAGTCCTGAAATGCTAAAAAGGCAAAAGAAAGAAAGAGGATGGAAAATACACCATTTTTGTCGTCATATAAGACACCTTGGAGTATAAGATGCACCCCGTTATTACCAAAATTGCCCAGTATAGGCCACTATATACAGTACAAAACACACTCTATTTTTCCAGTGTATTTTAAGGGGGGCAGAGTGGGTCTTATAAGCCAGCAAATACGGTATATGTAAAATACCACATAACCTTGCCTACTGGGAAGATAGCTTATGAATTTTGTCATTTTTACTTATGAAATTGAAATAAGTAAAGGTTTAAAGATTAACGTCTCCCTTGCTCAAAAACCAGTCGTGTTCGACTCTAGGGGGATGGTGCTCATCTCTGTTTACAGCCAAAAAGACAGTGTCTGTGTATGCAGACATTTCCGTGGTCATGTGAGAGTCATGACTAGAAGCTGGAGTGTATGAAACACTGTTACCTTTCCCACTAAAGCAGTACCTATGTATCTACTTGCAATTTCTTGCTTTTTGAACTGCTAGGTTGGCAGGAGCTGGCACAGACAAAGGAACTCACTCCATCTGTGCAGGACTCTGGTCTTGAATAGCTGACCTATTGACCTTCCAGTCACCAAGCCAAGCCTCTTAATAACTAAAACGCCACAACCCTTAAGCGAAGGTTTACATCCCCATAAATATTTATAAGCAGGCAGAGGATTGTGGTCGATGGGATGAAGCGTGACATAGAGAGATCACTTTATGATTCCATCTCAATTTTTCCACTCAGTGGGGGCTCCTTTTTGGGATTGATGCACCCAATATTCTGAAATGTTTAGAATTGTGACACAAATCCAGAGATAGGTAAGATTTCCTCCCAGGACTATGATTTCCAGCATTTGCTGTTGTCTCCAATAATAGCATGGGCACATTCTTCTTTTTTCTTTACTCTCTCTCATCGCCTACTGTCACAATTTACCCTTGGCTTAAGGCTTCCTATATTTATTTATTTATTTGTTTATTTACCTGATTTATATTGTTGCCCGACGCTGAAGACTCTGGGTGCCTCACAGAAAATAAAACCAATCACATTTTAAAAACGAATAAAACCCCCATTAAAACTGCCACCAAAAATTATTCTGACCCCTACACATTAAAAGAGATTAAAAGAAGGAGAGAGTGTTCTAACTAAACCAGCCAGCAGGCAGGGGGTCACCACATTGCTGGTGTCCCACACCTGCTTTGTCAGCCAGGTTTTAAGCCTTTTCTTGAAGGACAGGAACTCTGTCTGGAGATGCAGCTTAATTTTTTTTTGTGGGGGTGGGGGGTGGGGGAGAAATCAATTTCAAGGAGTTTCACTTTGAACTGCCACTGTACTTGGTAACTCATAATAATACCATATAGCCAAACAAGGAACATATTGGCTGAAGCAGTATTTTGCAACTAGAGTAGGCTCCTTGCATCATATAAACTTTTGAAGGAGCTGACTCATCAAAGCCCACTGATTAAATGGTGATGACGATGACAATGACAAGTTGCAGTTTATTTCTCAAATTCATCCACCGAGTGACAATCAAAAACCACATTGGAAGCTGTAAGCTTAGAATTCAGGAGCACATTTGTCAGCCCTATAAACATTAGTTGATGAAGCAGAACAGTTGCTTGTAGAAATATTACTCTGGATGAAGTCTGGTGCTAAATGAGCAGTCGTCTCAGTTGACAGTAAATAGATTCACTATCTACTGAGAAAGCAGCTCAAGAATAAAAACCTTAGTGAACTATATATATATAGCAAATATTTCACAAATTGAAATCTGTGTTTCTGTGCCCGCGCGCACGCACAGACTCTATCTATCTTGTGTGTGTTTGCGCATGTGCACACAGAAACACAGACTGCAATTTGTGAAATATTTGCTGTGGATTTTATGTTCCAAACAAATACATTAGCATAAATAAGACATGCAGGAGGAGTCAAATGAGAAAAAGAATATGTATATATGCTTAGTATCACTTCATTGACAAATGAAGTGAATTAGATGTCTTTGGTACTTTGTTTTGCAAATACCAGACCATTTTTAGTGATAATATGCATCCTAACACCATTTGAGAGAGAGGCAGGGAGAGCAGGTAATAGGAGGCAAAAGCACACCAAGTCATAGTGAAGTTGGTTATCTAAATCAATGAGGATTTAATGAATCAATTCCTCTGGCCGGTCTGGCCAGGTTATCCTGCAGTGGTAATAGAGTAGACCATATTACTTAGCCACCCATTTAGTTAATTTGGGAACTCATTGGCAAAAACATTATTTCTTTTCCAATTAACACTCAGAGGTCTCCCCATGTTGCTCCAGATTTCCAAGATTAGTGGTCTTTTGATATAGAAAACAAGTAATTACCAACATCAGAGCCTTTTTAGCTGGCCTGTTTTCTGTAGAAACCACCCGCAAACATTGTCCAGTCTGAAATGTGTGGTTTTAAAAAACTTCCCTCTTCCTCCTCAGCTCATTATTAACAAAACTGAATCAAAAGTAGAAATCAATGTATGATTTGAACTCTGCTGGGTCTGTTAAAATGTTATCCCACCAACACATTTTTTTAAAGCCCCATATGAAGGAAAAAGTGTTAAATTACCTATCTTTCTTAATCTGGTCAAAAATTTTGGTCTTTGTAAGAACTGAGGGGAGAACTGTAAAAAAAAAAAATGTGATGTGGGTTATTTTCTTGGCAATGCAACCCAACATAATAGGAGACTTGATATAGCTGCCTGTAGACAGAATGTGTAGAAATTTATTTATTTCCCAGTAACCAGCAAAAGAAGGGAGGGCAGTGAAGAAAAGCGTATTCCTTCTGGACCCCACATGCATTTTTCCCAGTGCTAAAACCAAGCAGAGGGAATGAAAGAATACTGGAATTGGAGTTTTTTGCATTCTTTTCAACCTTTATGATAGTTTGATAACACCAAAGATTGAAAAGTCACTGCGAGAATTGAGTGGTGGGCAGCATTTGCCTCGTTTAAAATGTTTTCAATTTTCAGTACAAGTTTTGGGTTGAAAGTGAGGTGGCAGTAGCTGTATTGATAAATTAATTGACTCTGTCCCTACAATGTAGTTCATTTATTCCAGGCCTTTTCTTTTTTATATTCTGCTAAAAAATTTGGTGTACAGAACAGCTCTGGCAGTAACAAGGGAGGTGGTTTAAAAAGAGCTTGTTTTCACAGGACATTGGGCAATGTTGTAGTGCACGGAAAGATCTCAGTGTGAAGTCTTGGCATGGAGAGATTTAGAAAATCACTGAGAATGAGGAAGGGACTGGCATTTCTTAATGGGCTCTAAGCCTCACGTTGCCACCAGAAAATTGAATGGTGACAGATTGTGCTAACTCAGGATACTTTGAACATTATAGGGGAGCTTCACCTGGGAGGAGAAGATCTACTATAGGGTGTGGGATTATTTTGCTGTCTTCTAGGAGACTGCAGGATTGTGGTGGCACTCCAGGTGTTCCTAGACTTCAATTCCCAGAAGCCCAAGTCAACACTCTTGCTGATCAGGGCTTCTGGGAATTGAAGTTTATTTATTTATTTATTTACATTTTTATACTGCCCTTCTCACCAGGGCAACCCAGGGCAGTTTACAATATCATAAAAGCATAACACAACACAACCCAAACCCATTATTAAATACTTCAAAATTACAATTATAAAATTTAAAAAGTTTTTAAAATTTATAAAAATCAACAGGTCCCAATAATAATTAAAAAGTTAAAAACAACTTAAAGATAAAAGATTAAAAGACCAGGGGGGAGAGGGAACTCAAACAAGCCAGCAAGCTGGGGTCATGGTACCACCAGGACCCCATACCTGTCCCGCCAGCCATGTTTTTAAGTTCTTCCTAAAAGACAGCAAGTCCATCTGTACATGTAGCTCAGTTGGTAGGAGGTTCCATAGGGCCAGAGTGGACACAGAGAAGGCCCTCCTTCTAGTGCCACAGAGATGTGCCTCTCTGGCCGATGGAACAACTAGAGAAACTCTCCAGTCCACTCTGGTGGGACAGACAGACGTTATTGGGGAACAGCTGGAGTGCCAAGCCATCACTGACCTATAGGAAATTAGCCACCACCTCTCATGGTAACTTGGGATGTCATAAAAGGGTAGAGGAATGAACTCTGAAAGAATCATGCACAGAGAGACTTCAACATATATGCCATAGGAGTAGGGAACTGCAACTCCCCCGTGGTAGCAACATGAGAAAATTGGATTTGAAAATCAGAATTTGCCACTTCTCCCTCACTGCTCTCATGCGCTCCATTCCCCAGAGATATCATGAGCCACAGGGGGTCTGAAAGTGCTCTCTCTTTTGTGTTTATTCAGTTAATCTATTCCTTCTCAGTGTGACTGATATTTATGAGTTATTTATAGGGTTGCAATGAACCCTACTGGGAGAAAATTAGGTCAGAATTCTAATTCCTTTGTTAAGATGGATGGCTTATTATCCCATTTGACTGTGATACATTACGCTTGTGTGGGCATGCAAGTTTGGAGAGCTCAATATTTATGTTTTGAAGAAAGAATCTAATTTCCACATGTAACTGCAGGAGATTTTAACTGAGCCACTGGCCATTTTTACATGATGCTTAGCCTTTGCCTTCAGCTGAACCCTTGCTCTGAGTTTTAGATCTTAGTTCTAACAAGCTGGATCAATAGATGCCTTTGGGGGATTGATGCTTCATTTCTAATTGAATCTGCATGTTCTTCTTGTTTTCTTTATTCATGTATTCCAGGCTGCAGGGATTTGGTATTGTGTTTGTGTGTGCATATTTATTTACATGCTTATTTTTAGGATAATTGTAGACAATTGAGGGGGGAAAACAATCAAATTCAACTCTCAGTCCTTAGGAAAATATAGAAAGATGTTTTATACTGCATCAGAAATGCCCTTCTCCTCCTCCTCCTCCTCCTTCCTCCATGTCTAGGCCACACGTGAAACTGCCAAAATGAAGGCACCTTTTGGTGAGTTCATTCTGCAGTTCCTTCCACCTGACTTAGTGTGGGAAAGATTAGCTGACAACTCAAGATTTCCAGGGTACACCCAATTGTGGTTCAAAAATACCACAACCTTCTAGAAGGCTCTTTTTGTGTACTCCAGAAATGCAGTTTAATTTTTGCATGATGTTCGTGCTCATGCTGACTGCTATGGATGCATTCCTGCCCATGTCCTAATTTCCCCCTCAATAAAATAAGATGAACATGTGATAATAATAATAATGATGATTTCATATCAGAAATTATTCTGGGTTGAAAGGATTTTTGCTGGAGAAACTTGACTCTACTCAGAAACTCCACTCTACTCAGGGGACACCCAAATGAGGCTCCTTTCATGTCCCCAAAAGGATGTGGTCTTTTCCCACTGATGTGGTCCCTATTTATCTACTTACAATTTCTTGGTTTCAAACTGCTAGGTTGGCAGGAGCTGGAACAGAGACAGGTGCTCAAACTGCCATGCAGTAACCAGGTCTCGCATGTAATAAATTTTTGAAAATTGTTGTATAAATAGACCTTGGTGTTTCTGGAAGAATCAGGGGAATCCCAGACTTATCCATGATACTCACATTCATCTCTCAATTGATTACAATCTGAGCCTAAATGGGAATTGTTTATGTATACATTTTTTTAAAAAAATGGTAATGGACAGTTGTGAGATGTAACGAAAAAAAATATTTTTGGCACGTTCTGTTGTACTGGTGTCTGAGTGATATTTTTTCCACAGGGAAATAAAATGTATCAGAATATGATGTATAATAAATTTGTGTTTGCAATACAATGGAACCTCGGTTAATAAATGGCTCGGTTAACATAAAAATCACATAACAAAAGGAAATCCATAGAAAATAGTGGCTCAGTTTACAGATATTTTTTTCCAGAATGGATTAATTGGCTTTCAATGCATTCCTATGGGAAATCACATTCAGTGCATTCCTATAGAAAATTCAGTTAAAGTAATGTTTGCTGTAAGAAAAGTCCCAGAGAACACATTAATTACTTTAACCAAGGTTCCACTCTAGTTCGTTTCTTCTTTTCTCCTCCTTACAATCTTATTTCTGCAACTCAGTGTTCAGCAATGGCTTCTCTTGCAATTTATTTTGTGGCACAATATGTTCTTCTTTAGTGTACTTATGCTTGGAGGAGGAGGAAAACTGTATCCTAAGCAAATATTCACTTCATTAGTATCAAATTGTGTTTTCATTTCCTCTTCCCCATCTTCCCTACATTACATCCTTGGGCAGATTTGGGAAATTCAGCTGCAATATGCCCAATGGGAATTTCAGCATGAACTTCCCCCTTCCATTGCTTTAGGCTTATAAGCATCCTACCTTTAGCAGCAAATTCAACCAGCTCAACTGTTATGTTTGCTGGGTCGGGGGCTTGTTATGTAGGAAAAATGCTGATGCCAACCATTCTTTTTGCCTTTCTTTCATTTGATGTCTCTATAGCAGTACAGATCCAGTTACTTCCTTCTTCTTTCTACTTATACAGCTCCAAGTGGAGATCATAGATGCCAGTGGAAAAAGCATAGAAGGCCCCGTTCCCTTAGACATCATTATTATTGATCAGAATGACAATCGGCCACTTTTCCGGGAAGGGCCATACGTTGGCCACATCATGGAAGGATCTCCTACAGGTAAGCTGAGTTAAGACAGACAACAACCATTCATAGAGTTCTTCCTGCTATTTCACAGTATGTGAACCCCATGCAATACAACACATTTCATTTACATCACACTGAGCATAAAGGATGGAGCCCAAGAGTAAATATGGGCGAAACCCATGAATGTAGTCAACAAAATCCTGAAACATGCTAATTTGACTTAGCGTCATAAGATACACACAACTGTAGACAGAAACATTGATTTTGAGATAAATATAAGCATGCATATTTTGACCCAGAACGATTTCCTTTTTGAATTTTCAAATGTGACTGATGGACTTTATTATGCATGAGATGATGGTGGTGATAATTAGTATTATTAATGATCTTTTTTTGGGGGAAAGTGACTCTTCAGTTCAAAAATCTGACAGAAGTGTGTGATATTTCCTTGAAAACCAAGGCAATTGTTATAAATATGTGCAAAGCCTGTGTTTGTCTTTGCCAAAGAAAAAGGCCTCATAACTATCCAGTCGAGTCTAAGGTTGCTAAGTTATTATTTCTTTATCTGATTGTTGCTCCTAATAAGGATCTTTCTCTGTGATTGTTGTGGAGCAGGTTTCATGCAGGGCAGGGCAATGACAGTTCAGAGATACAGGGAATGTTAAATATACTGTAGTTTAGTGCTTCTTGTGATGAAGCATACCCAACCTATTTGTTACAGATGCTTGTCCATAAAAGCAAAGGTATTTAAAGCAGGTAATTCTGTTTGCTTATAGTTTCATGATATAGTCAAGATCTATAACCATTGGAAATCTCCTCTCTTTTTCTGGATGAATGGTAATCAACCTTTGTTTGCAAGTTGATTGTATAGACCTGCCAGATTTTTTAAAAAGACCATTACTGGAAGGGTGGTGGGGGATGCTTTATCACCTTCTAATCACCAAGCTAGCAACTAGCTAGTTCTATCCTCAGACTAAGATGAAAGTAGGAGATCGGATAAGAAGACTCAATCATTCATGCTTAAAATGGGAACCTGAAAGAACCCCCTTCCTTCTATTCCTCCTCCTTCTTGCCAGAAGTCAGATGTCATTGACTTTGGACAATAACATTTTATATGTATCTTTGAGTGGTAATGCAATGTTTTCTAGGCAATATAATGTTTTCAAATCAGATAGCAATATTCTTCTTATCTTTCTCCTTGGGCTTTCAATGTTTATTCCTTTTGATGGAAAGTAGGATTCAAAATAACAACTGCTGAGTCTTTGCACATACAGATGTGAATTGACATCTCTGGGCACTTCCTGAAGACCATACAACAGTTCATGGCCCATTAGGTTCTTTAGACTACACCTCCTCTAGTTTTCTACAGTTGACCACATCAAGTAGATCTGATGTAGAATAGATCATCTGAAAGAACAAGGCCATTCCCCATCTTAGAGCCTCCAGTTTTCTATTGTTGAATTTCACTGTGGCTGTCTGTTCATATCCCCTTTCTCAGTGAGTAAGGAAGGAGAAAACATATGTAGAATCATTGAGCCGCTGTCTTATCCTATCCTTCTAAGAATTGGTACAAAGTGGCTTCATAGAAGGTGTCTGGCCAGGTTATCTTACTATGGTAATAGAGTAGACTATACTGCCAGTGACTCCATACCAAATGTCAGGCAGCAATTAACAAACCCGTCTACCCTGAGGATTAATGGCCTTGGGTGGCAAAGTCCACAGGGAAGAGTGATGGTCCTCAAGTGGATTAAATCCCAGTTAAATCCATCTTAATGGATGGCAGCAGCTTCATCAATACTGGCCTGGGTCTGATGAGGAGTTTGTGTGCCAAAAGGGCTCAGGACCAGAAAGTGACTCATGGAACTGGATCAGTGGTACAGGTGTCACACTGTAATGTGGAAGGCAGAACGAAGGCCACTGCATTATATTCTCAGGACAGTCTTCATGGCTGATTGCCATGAGGATCGTCAATATTTGATTTAGGATATGGCAGAACAAGAAGAAGAAGGGCTCATAAAGGCAAGCTAATGGGCATCAGTAACCATGATAAGGAAGAAAAGAAAGTGCAGAAAATATTGTCAGAGACTGCAACTTGATTCATATCATTGGAAAAGGCTTCCATCAAAGTTCACCAGGAATCTCACTTCACAGTTTTTGTTCTTTTGTAGAGAATGATCTTTTCTATCAACTTGGTTGGGTTCAGTAAACAGAACAGAAACAGCAGTTCCATCACAGTCTGAGTGTAGAAGACAAATCTGGAAGATCTCTGTTGCTTCAGTTCTAAGAACACAACGTTATTGTTTCCAGTGTTGAATCTTAAGACTTTAGGGAAAGGTCCTTCATCTCTTTAAATCTTGCCATTCATGATTGGAAAGAAAGACAGATACTCCATGAAAGGGAGCTTAAGATAAGTTTTTACACAAGCAAAGCAATGGGCAAAATATGAAATAATGGAAGTCCTGGCAGTGATATTAAAGCAATCAAACAGAGAAAAATTAAAGGAAGAGTTTAAAAGGGAAATTCTTTGGAGGTACTTCAGAAGAATGAACCTTTAAGTTTTTAAAAGGAAAAAATGAAAGCTAATTTTAAAAAAGAATATGAAGAAATTAAGCTTCTTTACTGTTCAGAGGTAGGGAGAAGAGGAGGCTTGCAGTGTGACAACAGGAACAAATGTTTTGACTAAACAAATTATTCTATTTTTGTTTTCTTATTTCATTTTATTTCACGTTTATTTTATGTTTAATTTGAACTAAAATTCACTCTGATTGTTTTTATGGGACAGGGGTTCTCAAGGTTTTCATGCCACATACTGAACCACTCTCCCTCAGACTGCTGAGTGGGCCATACATGTGGTTTCCCCCACTCTGGTGGGTGCATTTGTGCATACACAGGCACATTGCTTCTTCTGTATCTGAATATAGGTGATCATCATGGCAATCAGCCATGAAGACTGTCCTTCAAATATAATGGAGTGGCCTTTCATCTGCCTTCCACATTGAAGAGTGATACCCATACCACTGATCCAGTTCCATGAGTCACTTTCTGGTCCAGAGTCCTTCTGGCACAAAAACTCCTCATCAACCCCAGGCCAGTATTGATGAAGCTGCTGCCCTCCATCAAGATGTATTTAAATGGGATTTAATCCATTTGGGGACCATCACCCTTCCCTGTGGACTTCAGCACCCAAGGCTGTTAGTCCCCAGGGTTGTCAGGTTAGTTAACCATGACCTGATTCGCTGGCAGTTGAGTCGCTGGCAGTAACGTCTACTCTATTACCATAGCAGGATAACCTGGCCAGACTAGTAATCTCTGGTCTAATGCCTGGAAATTATACTCTCTAAAATATTCCAAGCTGCAGCTCTGTTGGATCAATATGCAGGGGAACTTCAGTAACAACTAAGGCTTTCGGCCTCAAGGTATTTGAATTTTAAAAAAAAAAAGATCCTCCCAACAGACAGAGTTCATTTCATGACTAGAGGCAAGCATGTACATTAATCACCCCTTTAAATAAATTTGGGAATTTTGACCACAAGCAAGGTCAATTTTGCAGTCTTCTGTCATCCTTCTGGGGATAGGGGATCAAACCAAAACTATAGGCCACACATCCCGTGGGTTTATGATTTATTGTGCCCGAGGCCTGGGCTTATAATGATCTGGTGTGTTATATTATTGCATCAGAGGTGAAGATGGGAGGCAATTCCTGGCTGTGATTTCAGAGAGAAAGACATTACTTGCTTACAAATGAGCCCAGAGAGAGGAGCGCTGGCCGTACACTTCTTGGGCTTGCTGATCTTTGGGAAATTTTCAAAGCCAAAGCGCCAACATATTTTATTTTCCTCCTTCACTTATGATTTCTTAAATGATCATAAATGGCATCTCAATTCTTTGGCTTGAGGCAATTTGCTCAAATGTCTCTGCACACAATCTGTATGTAATTTGTAACAAATGTTCCAAAGCTCAAACTGGGACAGCTGAAAAAACCCTAAAACCTAAAACCTTTCAAACAACAGATGGTTAGTGGCTGCAGTGGTTCAGTGGTTAAGAAGCTCACCTTGTTAGCTGGAAGGCCAATGAGTCGGCAGTTTGAGACCTGGGTACTACATGATGGATTGAATGCCTGTCTCTGTCCCAGCTCTAGGGGACATGAAAGAAACCTCATTTGGGCGTTCCTTGAGTGGAGTTTCTTGCGCAAAAATCCTTTCAACCCAGAATAATTTCTGACATTAAATTATTATTATTAGCAGATAGTTTAAAAATTCCTTATGCACAACGTTTCACACAAAAGCAAGCAAGCAAACAAAACCACATCTTGTTTGTCATTAAGCCATAACTGATGCATATTGCAATCCAATAGGATAACCCCCTCCCCGAAAGCGAATGGAAAGGAAGTGCCTGTAAATAATTAGTGGGAACAAAGGGACATTGAACATGGCACATGGAGTTGCATTACAGAGAATACCCATGAGGAATGTTCTCTATCATAACATTGTAATTTGTAGAGGAAATGGAGAAGGGGTTTGCGTAAGATGTGTCATGTATAATGGATAACCACATGCTATGAGGTTGTGAACTGCTATCATTCAGGGAAATAGAAGATGATTTAACACAGGCTGCCTCCTTTTATCTCAGGCACCCTGCAAAGCTGCCCAATTTCAATTAAACTAATTCTGCTTCTTTTTTGATGTCTAGGGCAGATTTTGTACTGCCAAACTGAAGCCACCTTCTTGCCTTTGTCAAACTTAAGTCCTCATTGATACATGTTTCTGGTGGTAACTGGCAGACCAGAAGATGATCTGGAATCTGTATCTCTCCACATTCACAAAGTGTGTTGTTATACGCCAATCACCCCCACTTGAGCATGATGGTCTTACATTGCAGGACTCTGAACCTTAGCCTATTCAGGGTCTCACAAGTGACACAGATATGTTCAGGTTCCTCAGCATATCATCCTTTAAAATTATTCCTTGTTCAAGGAGTTCCTTCCTCCATCTTTTAATTTGGTTTCAAGAGCAGGGTTTCCAACCAAAGGCCCGTAAGCTGGATCCGGCCCACAATCCCATTTTCTGTGCCCCCCACACCTCCAAGGGCTTTCAGGAAACAAAATGGCTACCCCCTTTGAAGCCATTGGGACAAAATGGCCACCCCTATCGTGTAGACAGAGTAAAATGGCTGAGAGAGAAAGACCTGGCCCCTGGCTTGAAAAGGTTGGGAATCCCTGCTCAGGAGTATTTGTTCTCGCCATAAAGCTCTTTTGAGGTGGCGGTCTTGAGGCTCCTATCCATTCAGAGGATGTTGAGGGCCATTCTCTTGTTTAGTCCTCTTAGTGTCTGCAGCTCCTTCTTTCCTTATCTTGTGATAACAACAGGGTATATTTTGTGAACTGTTGTAGGTAATTAAGCAAGTGATAAAACAACATTCCCAAAGTTAGTATCAGAACAGGAGACAGATGCTGAAGGAGAGGAATGAGATGGAAGATGGACAGAGATGGACCTAACCTTATGTTCCCCATTGTTACCCTAGTTGCATTAACTGCATTTGTCAGATAGATGTCTTGTGGTTGTGATAAAGATGACCTTCTTTCTGTATTTCGGTGTGGTGCTTTGTGTGTGTGCAAGAAGGCTGCATGCAGAATTCCATTTTCCTTGTGATTGTTCCTGATGTGTAGGCAGGGAGAAAAATAGGGCCACCGAAGCTTTCAAATGACAAAAATTGCATTCAATTTGCAATGCACGGCAGGACCTCTTCTAGTCTGTGACCTGTGATTCTAATAACCTTGGGGAAACTATGGGAGGTTCTCTTAAGAGCTTCCTGTTGTCAACCGATAGAAAAGAAACATGATTTCTCTTCCTCCCACCCCCCAATTTGTGTACTTTGAGCAAAAGAATACATTTGTAGATTACTCTCAAACTTGGCTACTAAACATAGGGTTGTGTTTTTTAGTATTGAAGTATTAAGTATCTAAAGCAAGGGTGGCCAACTTACGGCACCATTTGTTGTGGGCTGCCACTACCTTTGCTGCTACCAGAAGTGGAAGAGGGTGCATAAAATGCACTCACACATGCATAAACATGCCCATGCCTGCCGTAAATGCTGCCATAAATGCACCCACGGCTGTCTTAAACATGTTTGTGACAGCCATGGGTCCATTTTATGGCAGCATTTATGGTGGGAGGAACCACATGACCGGCCCACTCAGCTGTCCGGGGTGTGTGGTATGGCTCACAGTGCAAAAGGGTTAGGAACCCCTGATCTAAGGTGTTTCAATTCCTCACCCAATGATGATCTCTCTTCCCATCTCCCCATATCTTTGTTTCTTGACTGCAAGTGTAGAGTATTCCAGGCAAAAACAACATTCCCAACTAATTTACATGTGTGGCATTTGTGATGTGATTCGTTATTTTTCTCTGCGCTGTGAACAAAAAACTAGTTACAGCAAATTAGTTTCCTCAAACCATGCAATGGTGAGATACCTTGTGGCACTCGAGACAAAAAAATGAGAGTGAAAACTATTTTAATTTTGCACACATCAAGTAAAATGAGCCAGGGAACTCAAATAACTCAATCTGAACAAAACAATGATGGCTGTGGTTTTGTTGTATAGATTTTGAAGAATTGGAAACAGTGTTTGTAACTCTGAAAGTTTTCTGCCTGTGTTTGATGCAGGTGTGTGTGTGTTTGCATTCCAATGGTAAAGGGTAGAGGTTTTGTACAGAGCAAATTTGCACAAATTACAGCAACAATGGGTGGCATAGCATTCATTTGCCTAGAGGCAAGGAATCGTAAAGTTTAGAAAATTGTTTGTTCTGGTGTCTTGCTGAGTTAAAACAGCCTAAATTGTCGAGAACACTTATTATTATTATTATTATTATTATTATTATTATTATTATTATTATTATTATTATTATTATTATTATTATTATTATTATTATTATTATTATTATTATTATTATTATTATTATTCAGACATTCTACGTTGAAAGGCTTTTTGCTGGAGAAACTCCATGTAGTTGAGGCTCCTTTCATGTCCTCGAGATTTTTTCCCAACTTAGTGGTGCTTTTAATGTACAGTAAAACACCGGATAACGATTGGATCGGATAACACTACAGTCTCATAACATTAAGTAATCTTGGGAGGAGAATTGGATCGAATAACGTTAAGGTCCTATTGGATGGATCGGATAACAACCGCTAAAACCTGTGCGGTTACAATGTATCTCTATGGAGCTTTAATGTTATCTGATCCATCCAATAGGATTTTAACATGGATCAGATAACACTAAAAATCGGATAACACCAAGACTTGTGGAACCAGGTTTTAGCGTTATCCGGTGTTTTACTGTACTTGCAATTTCTTGCTTTCGAACTGCCAGGTTGGCAGGAGCTGGGACAGAGACAGGCACTCAATCCATCATGTAGTACCTGGGTCTCAAACTGCTGACTAGCCAGCCTTCCAGCTATCAAGGTGAGCTTCTTAACCTCTGAACCACTATGGGTCTCCCTAATATACTGATCTACCTGTCCAGCTGGTTGGTTTGAGTTTTTTTTGTAATTTCATTGAAATTGCACAAATTTATGCTCTATGTTCTTAATAGAGGTTTTTCTTTTTAAAAAAACTGAATACAAAATGGATCTGGAAGAATGTAATGAAAATAAGAACAGAAAAGGGTAGAATTTAAGATTTTTTTGGTTGTCTCAATTAGAGTAGACCTATTAAATCAAATATTGACTAGGAAGTTGGCATGCATGCAAAGACTCTGCTCTAGTTGGGACCACCAACTTAATGCAGACATAACTGTGCAACTTTATTCCAGCCAAAAATATCAGAACTGATGATCAAGTCTAAGTTTAAACTCCCTTAATCATATTCATATATCTGTAGCTTGATCTGCAGTATTGAATAAATTAAACTCATTATTCTCAATAACTCACCTAGATGTCTAGAATCTCTCCTAGCTTCATATCAAATGAGTTTGAATTAATTAGCAGATAATGGGTCTCACCCATAACTCGTCACCCTTTCTTAAAAACCCCTCCTGCTTCTGTAACTCCAGGTTAAATATTACATTCTGAATATTAAAAGCAAGGTGAGGTGTAATGTTCTGCCTACAGATTTTGTGAAAATAAGCAACACCTTGATTGATCAGTAGAGAAAACCTTGTAATGATAGTTACAAGGAAATTACAGGCATGCAATTAGACTACTGCTAGTTCTAATGATGTTATATTAAAACTATGCACAAAATATATTCAGGGCAACATCAAAAGCAATTGTGTGTGTTGCGTACTTCAGAGTAAGAGCTGATTCACTGGGAGCTCCTTTGAAATTGTCTGTAAAGATAGGTTTTGATACGATAACATGAAAAAGAGGACATGGTTTGGCTAGCAGAGGGGGTAGATAGGGCAACTGAAAAGACACAACATGAGTTACTTGCAAACTGTGGTGGCTCAGGAGGTTAAGATGCTGTACTTACTGACTGGAAGGTCGGTGTTCGATTCCCAGGTACTGCATGACAGGGTGAGCTCCTGTCTTTGTCCCAGCTCCTGCCAACCTAGCAGTTTGAACACAAGAAATTGCAAGTAGATAAATAGCGACTACTTCAGTGGGAAGGTAAACAGTGTTTTGTGTGCTACGGTGTCTAGTCATGACTGCCACATGACCACGGAAACATCTGCAGAAGCAGACAGTGCTGGCTCTTCGGCTTTGAAACAGAGATGAGCACTGAACCCTACAGTTAGACATGACTGGCTTTTGAGCAAGGGAAACCTTTACCTTATATGTGATGCCAGCTTGATCTCACCTACAGTAATTCTTCAAGATCACTATTAGTTTCCTCACTTCCCTTTCTAACTAGAGAAATTGGTTACAAGATGTTTAACCATTCTAAACCATTCTGTAAAACGAATTAGCATATCAAAGCTATGAAAGGCCAGGAAAGGGGGTGGGGATCACTTCCTACAAGGTCTATAAGTTCACATACAGATGTGTATGCAGCAGTGAAAGTGGTCCATCTGCAGGGGGTTAAATATGTTAAAAGATAAATCAGCACCACTTCGGTGGGAAGGTAAACAGCATTCCGTGCACTCAGGTGTTGAGGCATCCCTGCCACCTGTCCACAGAAATGTCTGCAGATGGCTAGAAACAGAGATGAGCACTGAACCCTAGAGTTAGATACGACCGGCTTCCAAGCAAGGGCAACCTTTACCTTTACCTAAACTGTGAAGTTTTTGTGTGGCAAAGATCACCTTTTCCCATTATTTGAAGTTGTACCAACCTGGATGATTGCACAGTGCAGCCAATATTGTCTGCTGTGGCCAATAAATAAGAAATCTTATTTATTTTGTTTCAATTTATATAGTGCCCTTCAGAGCAACAGGGTGGTGAACAACACAATCCCAACCATAAATAAACTTTACGTCTTCTATGGGAGAGGCATGTTGTTCATCTCTTGACTTGGCAAGAGGTTAAACAATTTGGCCTTGGAACTGTCTGTGCCTGTCTGAAGCTGTGGCTTGTCCATCTTTTGTGCTCTATTTACACAAAAATGCATGGATACCTGTGAATAAGACCGTAGCTGAAGATATCTTGACCAGCCTGAACTTTGAGCATCATTTCCAATTATCTATGATTGAATCTTGACCCCATCCAAACATAATAAGGATTGCTTCATGTCTAAACTTTAGCTTAGTCTTCTCTACGCCTGTTTTGGCTTTGATATTGTTATTGGCTGCTACTCGTATCCGAGTATACAGTAATACCTCGGATAACATTTACCTCGGATAATGCTAAAATCGCATAATGTTAAGTAATCTGGGGAGGAGAATTGGATCGAATAACGTTAAGCTCCTATGGGATGGATCGGGTAACAACCGCTAAAGCCTGTGCGGTTACAATGTATCTCTATGGAGCTTTAACGATCCATCCCATAGGATTTTAACATGGATCGGATAACACTAAAAATCGGATAACACCAAGACTTGTGGAACCAAATCTTAGCGTTATCCGAGGTATTACTGTACATTTTTCCTGGAAATTGTTGGAGTTTGAAAGAAGAATGACAAACAGGAAAAATGCCAGTGGTGTGAATTTGTTTAAGGTGGATCCCAGCTTGTCATGAAGTGACCCACACACTATGATTGTGGAGCCATCTCCTGCGACACATATGAAATGAGACATGCAAGATTTAACACCGGGACTGCAATGGACTGCCGCAGCCTTGAGGATATTGACAAGGCGTGTCTTCACAGCCAGTCCATCTGGCATGGCCTCTTCCACCTCTATGACCATTGAGGATCAGAATAGTGAAGTGGTTCCTCCTCCGCTCATTTTGCCATTGGGCCTAATATGATTGTTTCCAGTGGCATTTCCTCCACTGAAGGGGGACCATCACCCCACCTAAAGGGGCTCATCCGTCCATAGGCATTGGCCCCTTTAGAGAGTCAGGTTATTTACAGCTGCCCAATGAGTCGCTGGCTGCATGGTCTACTACATTACCGTAGTGGGATGTCTGGCCAGACATGGACTATAGCTGTCAGAAATCTTGGCCAGCAATCGTGAAGGCATCTGGGAGTTCTGCTCCAAAATTATTCTAAGGTTGGGAACCACAGGTCCCTGTCTATATGTGTGTGTGTGCATGTGTGCATGCATGTGCGTGTGTGTGTGTGTGAGAGAGAGAGAGAGCAAGTGTGTGTAATACATAAATCACATACATGGATACCTCTTTCTCTTGCCAACTCAGCAAATGTTTTATGCACAACTTCCATTTAAACCTTAACCAACATTCTCACTAGCCAGACTCAAATGGAAGTTAAATGACAGACCAGTCCTCCATTGATTGAATTGCCTTGTTGTTGCTGTTTAAAATACTTCCTGTACAACCTGTTTCCCTGGCACAGAACAATCAAAGACAATGTTTGGGGATCTATTTCTGTTAGACACTTGGTTTGTTAATTAAGGGGGAGAAAAGCATGTTGTTTAATTAAGGAACAAATGAATTGCTAAGGAAGCATTGAGGATCCCCTCTGGGTGCTGATGATGGTTTGCTTTAACAGGCAGACATAATTCTGCAATGCAGTGGAGGAACCATTGTTGTCTCTCTGTAAGCATCTGTTTTTTGTTGGCCTCTGTGGAATGGAGAAGGCTTAACAAGGGTTGGGGATGCGTCAGGGAGGTAAAATGCATTTAGGTATTGGGCTAATTGAATGAACCTATAACATTATCCACTCTGTAACACAGCCATGGCAAGTGATTGTATTGCATAGGTTTTTAAGGATTAGAAGGATGCCATGTGTTGTTTGGAAGTTTCTTATCAAGTAAATGAGAGTTCACTGCTTGGAATACATGCCTATTTGTCAAACAGAAACAAGATTAATTTTGCACAAAGATAATTTATTAAAAAATTATGGAGATCTTAAGGACGGGGGGGGGGGGCATTAAAAGACTTCCCTGCTATTGTTCAAAACTGAAGGAGAGGAATCCTGAGGGATAATTGGCAAAAAAAAATTACTTTTTGGTAATTAAAGACATTCCCCTTCCATCTTGAAGCCCCCACAGTTTCCCAGTGAAGAACTTGAGGGCTTTCATGAGAGAAGTTGAATATATTTAATTTGTCCAAAAAATTAACCACTGAAGAAGAATCATTCGCCTTACACAACCTAAGTTATAACAACTGAAGTTGAGCGACTAAGATTAGTTCTGCAACACTTAAAATGATTATGAAAGCCTTGATGGCACAACTGCTGACTTCTTATTTCATGGGCTTTTAAAATAAAGAAGAAAGTAGGTTATATAAGGTTTTTTTTCCCAGGCAAACTGTCTGTTTCTGCTTGTGCACATAAGCAAAGCAATCACACATCTAAACCACCGCATGACACTTAGCGCACTCTCTGGGTGGTTCACAAGTTAATTAACATTTTGGCCCCAACATGCTGGGTACTCATTTTACCAACCTTGGAAGGATAAAAGGCTGAGTTTACCTTGATCTATGGTCAGGATTGAACTCACAACCTTTGGGTTGCAGGAAAGCTGTTTAACCACTCCACCACCAGGACTCCTGGTGTGTGAGCTTCAGAAAAGGAAAATATGGTAGAGATGTTTTGTGCAAATTGTGTCAGGTACAAAAGCAGGAGAAAGTATTTAGTGTCTCATCTAGAACTCCAGCTGGAGAATCTGCCTTAATCATGAATGAGACCTTACTGAGATTTTCTTCACATCCCTAGCTATGACTGGCTTTCACATCTGCAATTGTCATTTCAATAGCCATCAAGATTTTTGCACGCAACACACACCAGAAGCTGGGCTGCACCAACACATAAGGCTGTTTGTTTGGTCTGTGATGTGGTGTACATTTGGCTCAATTTTAAGTCCTGCAGTCTTAACGTTGTTAGCAGATCGGGCTGTCAGCTAGCTATGCTTTGCGAGGAAAATAAAGCCACATTAAAAATTCTTCATAAAAAAACCCCCAATACAATGGCATTTATTTTAATAAAATCCTGCATTAAGGAGAATGCTTATTCAACAGAAAGTTGGAATGGAATGCAGCTAAATCTACATTATTAAGGGGAAAAAGTGGCCATCTCAACTCATGGAAGATTTTTGGCATGATAGATGGCAGATTATCTCTTGATGTAGCAAATCAATACATCATTATTTGAGAGAAGTGTAAAAATGCAATCAAGGAGCTCTGGGATATTGGATTTAACATTTTATTTGCTTGGTAAGTATTACCTTCTGTCATCATCGTGAAGTCTAATCTGGCCTCTGGAAGTCTAAATCAGGGTAGCATACACGACACCCTTGGCTGGTGTGTCCTCTCACTCTTTCTAAATATGCCTTAGAATAGAGTTTCTCAACCTTGGTGTTCTTGGACTTCAATTCCCAGAAGCCCAAGTTAGCACTCCTGCTGATCAGGGCTTCTGGGAATTGAAGTCCAAGAACATCTGGAGAGCCAAGGTTGGGAAACCATGGTGTACACCACTGGAACTATACCATTAATGGCTGCCAACAAGCTTGTTTCCTGATGCTTGAACTTGTCCAGAGCCTTTCTGTCTGCAGTTTTGCTCCCTTAATTTGTCTTTTCCTCACACTGTATAAAAGCATGAAGATCAAGACAATGTTTCACATTGATGTAATAGAGTTTTAATTGTACAGCACCCACCCTGTCTTTAATAGGGAGAATTTACAAAGGCAATTATTGCTTTGCTGAGCTATTAATCTCTTTAACGCCTACACTTCTTTGTCCTCTCTTCTCCTCTCACTCTGCCCCATTTTCTCAGCACTGCTCGTGATCCTTTACAAGCTATTAAATCGGAACTGTGCTCATTAAGTATCACAGATTTCAACAACAATAGCCAAGCCCATTGCACGTTTAATTCTCCCTCATAACTAAGTCTCCTCACATCAACATTTATCAGCACCTGTGTCTTTTAATCACCTTATTCACTGGCTGGTTGTTAGCAACCAATGTGGAATGATGCGATTTGTGTAGGACGCCATTGTGTTGTAAGCTGAAGAGATGGTCCAATCATGATGCAATGGAGATGTGTTTTGAGGTAGCTTCAGGCTCACATATGTCATTTTCTCTCTTCTCATGCCAGTGATCCCCATCCGTAGCTTGCCTAGTTTCAGCTTAATTATTCCATCATCACCCAGGGGTTGTGGTGACTCAGTGGTTAAGAAGCTTGCCTTGTTAGCAGGAACATCGGCAAGTTGGCAAGTTGAGACTGGAGTACTGTATGACGGTTTGAGCGCCTATCTCTGTCCCAGCTCCTGCCAACCAAGCAGTTAGAAAGAAAGAAATTGCATGCACACAAATAAGGACCACTTTGGCAGGAAAAGATCTTGGGAACATGAAAGGAGCCTCGTTTGGGCTTCCCCTAATCAGAATTTCTCCAACAAAAATCCAGAATAATTTCTGACACTTCATCATCATCATCATCATCATCATCATCATCATCATCATCATCATCATCATCATCATCATCATGGACCTTGCCGCCCCTCCCCTGTGCCTATACCAACTGCCAGGGGAAGCAGAAGCCAGGGCAGGATGAGGACCTTGCCACCCCTCCCCCTGTGCCCACCCCAACATATTGTAATGTAATGTAATGTAATGTCTGTAAGCCGCTCTGAGTTGCCACGGTGAGTGGGCGGCAATATAAATTTGAACTAATAAATAAATAAATCATCTTTCTTCTTCTTCTTCTTCTTCTTCTTCTTCTTCTTCTTCTTCTTCTTCTTCTTCTTATTATTATTATTATTATTATTATTATTATTATTATTATTATTATTATTATTATTATTATTATTATTATTATTATTATTATTATTATTATTATTATTATTTCCACCTATTTTTGTTTGAGGTGGAAAAGTGAATCCTTCTTTATCTTATAGATGATGGCAAGGTAACAATATTGTTCTTCTTGACCCATGAGAGGTGTCAATATTTTGTGGTATGATCTTTCATGCAAATGGAGCAAATTGCACAAAATGACAGTGGGTGCCACTTTCTTAGATAGATTTTTTTAAGAATCAAGGACATAGGAAAGGTTGTTTGTCTTATTTTGAAAAATCTGCCATTTATTCTATGTTCTGCTATGTGCATGTGCTTTGCTTGTCAAAGAGAAAGGGTAATATATTTACAAAGAGATAATTGGTGAAAATTGTGGAAACCTTGATAAGAAAAAAAAATAGTATATTTTTGTCTTATTCTCATGCTGGAGCTATGTATGGTAACTCCATAGGTCTAAACAAATTAAATTTTACTGTCTTTCTCTCTGAAAGTGCAGTTATATGCTTTAAAATGTAACAAATTTTCATCACAGATGACATTGGTGAAACTGATTCAGATTTACTCTTTTCATAATGCACATGTTATCTTGCATTATAGGTCCCTAAATGCTGATTATGTGAAATAGTCTTGAGGGGTTGTTTATTTTAAGCTCAATATTTATGTTGTGTGTATGATTTTGTGTGTATGTCCAGGTGATTCAATATATGTTTCATCACAGTATATTTTGAAATTTATTTACTGAAGAATAAGTCAATGTTTCAACATCAAGGGGCACATTTGAATATATCAGTCTACCTTTAAATCAGTCCATCAGTTCATCAGCCTGTCTGTTTGTCTGCATCCGTGGAACAGGGCCTTCTCAATTGTAGCATCTTTCCTGGAGAACTTTGTACTCCGGCTCCTTTCTGGCTGTGTTTTCATCAGTTGCTAAGTGAAAGCACTTTTAGGTTAGAAAGCTTTTGCTGACAGTTAATAATTTCAGTGTTTCCTATGAAGCGCATAATGCATGCCTTCTGAGCCTCCATTGTTTTATGTCTCTGATGGCTACTTTACTGCTCACGTTTATCTCATTTGGAAAGGTTCTTCTTATTCCTCTTCCTTTCCTTCCCTATCTTTGGCAAAGCTTGTAATGGATGTGTTTGGGGAGGGATGTTAAGGTCTTTAGGATTAACAAGCATGGCTGTTGTTTCCCTGCAGTGACATGTTTTATTGGATGTCATTTGAGTTTAATGAATTCAGTTTAATTAATTGTATTGTTGGTTTTAATATTGCATGTCAACCACAGGGGCCTTCAGGCTGAGAGGCAGCATGAATATTGTAAATAAATAAGTGTTGTTATAAATAAGTAAGGGCATAGTTGTATGGCAGCTGAGCTAGGCTGAGTTTCTGTACTTGAATGTGAAAGCTATATATGAAGAAGAGGTTTGAAAATAACTATAATTTAAATTTGGACCTCTCTGAATTCCCATGGCAACAGAGGGTCTGGGGAAATCCTGCTTGAACAAGTAATGCAGTAATACCTCCAATAACGTTTACCTCGGATAACGCTAAAATCGCATAACATTAAGTAATCTGGGGAGGAGAATTGGATCGAATAACGTTAAGGTCCTATGGGATGGATCGGATAACAACCGCTAAAGCCTGTGCGGTTACAATGTATCTCTATGGAGCTTTAACGTTACCCGATCCAACCCATAGGATTTTAACATGCATCGGATAACACTAAAAATCGGATAACACCAAGACTTGTGGAACCAAGTCTTAGCATTATCCAAGGTATTACTGTATTTGCAAGTAGTGTGGAGAAGTAAGACCTAAGGATCTTGCCACATTGCTTACTCAATGTTCTACTTTAATTAGTGCCATTAATTGTGTATATTCTGATTCCCACCATATTTTACTAGTGCCAGACATGAACACTTACAACAAAACTTAAACAAAAGTTGGTCACCATGGGAATGTGATGTCTGAGGAAGGCTGCTTGAGTGACTAGAAGGGATAAAATCAGGAATGAGATTATAAGGAAAAAATTGGAATAGAACCCATCTTAGATTACATACATAGACAACAAATAAAGTGGTTTGCCCATTGGGAGAGAATGTCTTGAAATTCCATATCTTACAAGGCATATCTGAGAAGAGGAGAAGGACAAAGACCACGAGGCAGACCCATAGGAAGATGGATAGAGAACATCAAAGAAATATTACAAGAGTACAAAATAACACCAGTGGAGGCTGCTATAAGCACCAGAACAAGAACCTTGTATCTGCCTCAACACCTGATGGGTAAAGGATGAAGCAAAGAAGAAGAAAAGAGAAGATGAATGGTGTTTAGACTCATTAATCCACTCATGTTACTAACTCTTGTGCATTGTGTATTACTAACATGTTTTATTGGCCTTATCAATGGAACACATAAGGAATATACTCTAGTTCCCTCTAGTGGTCTACTTTGCTATTGCATCTTGGATATATTTTAGACATCACCAATGGGATGGGGCTGCAGTGGCTCAGTGGCTAAGAAGCTTGCCTTGTTAGCTGGAAGGCCAGCAAGTCAGCAGTTTGAGACCCGGGTACTGCATGATGGATTGAGTGCCTGTCTCTGCCCCAGCTCTTGGGGACATAGCAGTTTGAAAGCAAGAAATTATAATTTAGGGACATGAATGGAGCATCCCCTGAGCAAAGTTCCTCCAGTAAAAAATCATTTCAACCCAGAATAATTTCTGACATGAAATTATTATTATCACCAATGGAAAACTCCAATCCAGAGGTGAAGTTACTGTGGTTCTCCATGTGGAATTTCCATAATTTGTCTTCATTGTCGTTGCCGACTAGGGCTGATGGGACTTGCAGTGAAAAAAGATGTGCAAGGCCAAACATTTCTTACACTGACCTTGAAATTATTTTGCTATTTGACTGATGTTTTGATGAGATAGTCGGGCTACATATTAGTTTATCAAGTCTTGAAATATTACATGCTTGTTGGTGAAAAGGGAGGGTGATGGTGTGACGGAGGAAAACTGCCTAGAGTCCTCATTAAAGAATTTTTAATCACTTAAAGTATATTTGTAAAGAAGAGACATGGAAAAATCTACAAACATGTTATTAAGTTAGCTTTCACTGCAGGAGCCTTAGCAATGAGAAAACATAAAAGGAGGGTTAATTAAAAAGAGTAGGTATTTGTTTTTCAGGTTTTTTGGCTGTTTTGTTTATTTATTGGCTGCAACCCATAGCTTGGATCCCTCATTCCTGACATAATTTGTGTTATGCCCTGACCAGGTGGACCTGGGTCATAATGAAGTTCTACTAGGAAGTCTCTTTAATGTATGGAAGTGATGAGAAAACAGGGCAGCCAGAAGCGTTGGGTTCACTGTGGGACTTTGAGGAATTTGCATATCACCAAAAATGCTGATCAGAGCTGATCTCATCCATCGTTATAGCTTCGAGGGAAAAATACTGAATATTCAGCAGTCTTGTTTTTTTAAAAAATCCAATGCCAAACAAAATGCTCTGGAGGGAAGATGAGAGCTAGAAGTGAAAATGGGTCATTTGTGAACTAGTAAAAGTAGCTATGGGGACTGTGGCAGCTTAGTGATTAAGACAGTGAAATTGATGACTGGAAGTTAGGCAGGTCGGCAGTTCAAGACCTGAGTATTGCATGACAGAGTGAGCTCCAGTGCCTGTCCCAGCTCCTGCTAACCAAGCAGTTAAAAAGCAAGAAACTGCAAGCAGATAAGCAGGTACTGCTTTGGAGGAAAAGGTAATAGCATCCTGTTTGTTCCCATGTCTAGTAATGCCTGTCACATGACTACAGAAATGTCTGCGGATGCAGACAGTGCTGGTCCCTTGGCTGTAAATGGAGATGAGCACCTCACCCTAGAGTCAGATATGAAGTGTTGACCTGCTGACGTTCCAGTCAACAAGCTCAGTATCTTTACCACTAAGTCACCATGGCTCTGTGCTTTATATGGAGGAGAAGACAAATCTGCATGACTTCGGGTGTGTAAGGCTGCCAAATCAGCCCATTCCCTGAGATTTTTGGGTCAGAGAATGAAGTCTGAAGAGTAGACCCCCAAAACTAGATGCACAGGGATAACCTTCAGACTTGCAACCCCTTTCATCTCAAGCTTTGACCCCAAGAGTCAGGGTGGAGGGCTATCCTCTACAAATCAGGTTTTGACATTAAAAGCTCAGGGAATGCAATTAGACAATGTTAGTCTGCAAATCTTAAATTCTGGTGTTCATTCTCAGGATGTGCTATTTAGACATGCTCATTGGCATTCTTGCTTTTTCATTATTGTTTATGATCTAGAGCTGCTGCTCTTACTGGAATTCACAACTTGTCTTTAAATTCACCATTGAATCTCTGTGATATTGTCTGTCCATGATACATGTCATTCCCGAACTGTTGTTGCCACATCTCTAAGATCTCATGGGTTGACTCTTAGATCTTTGGCTCACCCCCCTCCCCCCAATTTCAAGGAACAGGATTTTGTTCTGGTAACCCAAATTGCCATGCATTTGAACTGACAGAATTGTAGCCAATGATGAAATTATCTGTCTGTTGGGGTGTGTTAAAGAAAAGTGTGTTGGTTGTTTGTAGAATTTAATGGCAGCAAATGTGTGGTTGTCTCTTGGTTATCTCCAGGTTATCTCCTTCTCCACTTGAGACACCATGTTATGTTTCAGAATTTGGTTGCTAAAATGACAGGCCATATAAACTTTATTACTCTGCATTGCCGGAAATTTTGAAGGTCAGTTCTTAATGCCTTCATCACTCAAGGTGATAATAGAAATGATGGAATGAAAGGAAAACGTTGATGGTTATAAACTAAATACAAAGTGGATGTTTGGGCCCTGTATAAATTAGGAATTGATATCCTGCCAAATAGAGTTCCATACCTCTTGTTCTCTTGTGACATTTATGAATGCATACTTGGGGTTCACTCTCACAGCCAGAGGTCAGATTTTATGCATTTGATTTATTTCCATCTTCAGGTAAGCTAAAGTTGTGGTGCCATCTAATAAAGAACAGGGGGAAGAAATGTCACTGTTGGGTAGAGAAAAAAAGGCTGATCTTTGATATGCTTTGAATGTTCTTTTTTTATGACAAGGCTGAAGAAACATGGGTGGAATGTGATGCTGCCCAAATTGTACAGTTATTGGATACATTTACAAGCAGATGTATTTGCAGTTGAGGTGGCTGATGAATAAAAGTTGAGAGGGTTGAATGCATGAATATGGTCTTTGGAGAGAATGTATGCAGAGTCCATGCTAGGAAGGATGGTTCTCCTTTTGATGGCCAATCCTTTCTTTCAGGGGTGGCCAACCAGCTGAGCAGACTAGATCAAGCGGGAGCATTTACAGATGACATAAACGTGCCCATTTCCATGTTTACATCAGCCATGGGTGCTTTTGCACAAGCGTGGGCATGTTTTATGGCTGATGTAAATGTGCCTGCTTCTGCTTCTGGGTGCGGGGAAAGCATTAACTCCACCATTGCTGGTCCCAAGCCTGGATTGAAGAATTAGCTAAAGTTCACAACATTTTTTCTTTCCAATTTTGCCTGGAAATAATCTGAAGGTTGAATAATCTGAATGTGAAAGGAAGTGACACTCTCTCAATTTCCTATTAGCCCTCTGACTGTACGCTGAGGTCGCTGACGAATAAAGTGTTAGCCATGGATGTTGCAGGAATGCAGGAGTTCTTTGCAGGGGCTCAGTGCTCATTCTTGTTGCATTTCCAGCGACTAACATTGTCATTTGTCTGCAACATGTAAACATTGTGCCACAGCTGCAGGAGGAGAGATGTTGAAAATTGGAAACTAAAGCCGGTGTGAAATTGAATGGAGTTACCGCCCTGAAGCACAGAAAGAAAGAAAAATAACTAAATGTGTTAAGGAATCTGGGATGCGGTAATATGAAAATCCATCACTAATCCTTTGTGAAAGATTAAGTTTCCTTTGGAAAGTCTGGCAGAGATGGTCCCCAGTTACCATAAAGGAGGAAACATGAAGTGGGCTGAAGAGCACAGAGATAATGAGATAGGTTTTTAAAAAATAGGGTCTTTATTTATTTAGTGTATGGTTTTTAATGATAGCGGACCATTTTATTGTGATTGTGGGTTATGAATTGTGAGCTGCCCTGAGTCGCTTCAGCAATAGGTGCGGCCATATAAAGATAGATAGATAGATAGATAGATAGATAGATAGATAGATAGATAGATAGATAGATAGATAGATAGATAGATAGATAGATAGATAGATAGGAACTAAGAAATGAATAGACAGACAGACAGACAGACAGACAGACAGACAGACAGACAGACAGATAGATAGATAGATAGATAGATAGATAGATAGATAGATAGATAGATAGATAGATAGATAGATAGATAGATAGATAGATAGATAGATAGTCAATGTGATATTCTGTAAAAGAGCCATAGTAGCTTAGTGGTTAAAATGCAGAGCTTGACAACTGGAGGGTAGGCAGATCATCAGTTCAAGAGGTGAGTGCATGACAGAGTGAGCACCCATTATCTGTCCCATCTTCTGCCAGCCAAGCAGTTTGAAAGTAAGAAATTGCAAGTAGATAAATAGGTACCGCTCTATCGGAAAGGTAACACTGTTCTGTGCACTCCATTGTCTGTAAATACCATTCCTAGGTGCTAGCCAAGGTTCTGAAACAGTTAGGAGTTTAAGGTTCATCACCTTCCATAACTCTTGTACAGGCCACACTAAAATCCATTGTGGATTCAGGACCTCATTGACAATGAAGCACTTTCTCCACCAGGCGCATGGGAAGAGGAACAGCTTAGCTAGACAGTTCTGAATTCTGGGGAAACTCTGTGGTCTGGATTAGGCCTACAGTCTTGAAATTATCTTCTTCGCCAGTTCCATTCAATTCCCCAGACAGTTGGAAAGATACACAAACTGTACTGCTAGGTAGAAGGCAGGCAAGGACCATGTGGTTCATTATCTTGGATCATCCACTTACCAGACCCTGGATGTTTCTGGTCTGTATGCTGGCCAACGTGGCTTAAATTCCCTGAGATTTCCACTTCTGATCTAAAAAACCTGTTACTTCATCTCCGTGGGTTTTTTTTTTTTTTTGCTTTGAGTGCCATCCTGCCCGATAATATGAACTTTTCTGACTTCTTGTAACATTTTTAAAATATATTTTGCTCGAGCAGGAAGCTCTGACTTGTCCTTGACATTTTCCTTTGAGGCAGCGGTTCAGTGTCAGTTCTGCATTCCTGCCATTTCTATCAGATGTTATTTTAGTTTACTTTCTAGCATCAGGCATCTGAATTACTTGCTGTGAATTTGAAGGAGGCAAGCAGAGGGCTGTATGGCATGCACAAAGCACATGTTTTGAGTGCGAGAGATCACACGTTCAATCCCTGCTAGATTTCTCCTGCCTCTGACAATGGAGAGTCAGTCCCCATTGATGTAGCTCAAAGGAGGACAGCGGTGGCTATTCACAGGCTATTGGATTGTAACTCCCACCATTTTTCACTTAGACTCTCTAGGGATGTGAAGAATGGCTAAGAATGTATTGATTTACTGCACAGGTTCCCAACCTAAGGCCTGCGGGGTGGATCCAGCCCACAGCGCCACTTCATGTGCCCCCCTCCAAGGAAATTCAAGAATCAAAATGGCTGCCCCTTGAAGCTATTGGGACAATATGGTCTCCCCCATCGTGCAGGCAGGACAAAATGACCATCTGACTGAGAGAGCATGACCTGACCCCTGACTTGAAAAGGTACGGAACCCCTGAATTACAATATTTCCATTTCTATACCACCCTATGTGAAGAATTCTTGGATTCATCTTGTTTCTCAACTAAGGCTGAGAATTGTTCAGCTTTTTGCAAGACTTCTTGCCTTCAGTCTGAGACCAAATGAAGAAACACTTTACTCCTGGGTTGGGCTTTTTCTTTTTGTCACCAATCTAGTTATAAAGAACTAATGCCTTTTCCTTAAGTGCACATGAAAACAAGGGGCATCAAATAACATGCTGATCACTGACAAAGACACAAAGAACCCATCAAGTGTTTCAAAAGTTCAGTAAGGCAGCTGTCATTATAATTAAAGCAAAAAAAGAAAAAGCCAGTCTTATACATGTGGAAACTTTATCCAAGATGTTTACAACAAAAACTCTTCACGACTTGTATGATGAAGATAGAAAATCTGATTTCTTGTTTATCACTGAACAAGGCAAACAGCTGGAATTTACACTCCTAATTCTTTCAAGACCTAATGGAAATGGCAGCCCCCAACTGTTGACTTGTGATGTGGATATCAGAGAGCTAGATGGATCAGTGATTCATTTTCTGAATGCCTCTCAGAAAAGGAAAGTGAACAAGAGAAATGTCCTGGCTTATTCTATCCCCAGCGCTTCCTAGGCAGAGATTGGTATGGAAGAAATAGCAATAGCAATTACACTTCTATACCACTCCATATCCTGCCAACCTAGCAGTTCGAAAGCAAGAAAATGCAAGTAGATAAATAGGGACCACTTTGGTGGGAAGGTAACAGCGTTCCGTGTGCTCCGGTGTCTAGTCATGCCTGCCACATGACCATGGAAACGTCTGCAGAAGCAGACAGCGCTGGCTCTTCGGCTTAGAAACAGAGATGAGCACTGACCCCTAGAGTTGGATATGACTGGTTTTCGAGCAAGGGAAACCTTTACCTTTACCTTTTACCACCCCATAGAGGTTAGTGGTTCACAAGTAAATTAACATTTTGTCCCCAACATGCTAGGTATTCATTTTACCGAACTCAGATGGATGGAAGGCTGAGACAACCTTGATCCCTGGTTAGGATTGAACTCACAACATTTTGGCTGCAGCACAGCAGTTTAACCACTACACCACCAAGAAGTATTTCTTCTCCACAAAGAAATACTTTGATTTCTCCTGATTGATGCTAGTCCATGACTCGTGTCCTCTCGTTTCCATAATCATCCTCTGTCTAGCAGCAGTGGCATTGCAAACCCTGTACCTGACCAATTCAAGAAAGATTGCAGCTTTCCACAGTTCCATTTTGAAAATGAATGACTGTATTATTCAGAGCAATAAGCTGCTGAACGCTCAAACTCTTCTCCTAATAAAAATGGAAGGGCCTAATGGCTATTTGCTTTATATAATTTATATTTATATTGTTAAATGCTGAATATCCCTGAGCTAAATCATCCCTTCAAGTGCCTATGAAGAAAAATTTGCCCTTCTCATGCAAATGGACACACATATTCATGCCCCTGTCATTACAAAAGATGGTCGAGTTCCCTAAATATTCTGGCAGGGGCTATGGTACCTAGGACATTCTGAGAGTTGTAGTCTGAAAAACAAATTTGTTTCTGAGATCTGGAAATGATCCATAAAGTTGCAACTTTACTGTTGTGACAAATTTCCATTTGATGGGAGCTGGCAGTGTCCTGTGAGGTCCATGGTGGCTTTGTGGTTAAGACGCTGAGCTTGATGACCGGAAGGGTGGCAGGTCAGCAGTTCAAGACCTGAGTGTGCATAATGGAGTGAGCACATGTTGTCTGCCCCAGCTCCTGCCAACCTAACAGTCTGCAACCAAGACATTACAAGTAGATAAATAGGTCCTGCTTTGATGGGGAAAGTAACAGCATTCCATGTGCTCCAGCATCTAGTCATGACCACAGAAACATCTGCAGAAACAGACAGCACTGGCTTTTTGGCTGTAAATGGAGATGAGCACCAGCCCATAGAGTAGGACATGACTGGCTGAATTTGGATCTACACTTAGTCATGGACACCAACTGGTGATACGAAAACTATCAAAACCATTCTGTAAGTATGTCACCTACCTTGGGGCCCTATTAGAATGGCTATAACTCAGATTTGAGTGGACTGTCCAAAACAACAGCATTGACAAGCAGCTCCCATAGACCGCCTTAGAACTATGGAAGGTGAGCCAATGAGCTACCAGATAACTGTGCAGAACCTCAGGACTCTCTACCACCTGGCCAAGAACAACCATGGCCTGCGTGGAAAGCTTAAGCAGACTGTGTGTTGGGGTAGGAAGATCAAGGGCTATTCTGAGAGAGTAGGGTTTCCCTTTAGACAACAGCCTGTGTGAATGCGGTGAACTACAAACTATCTCCCATATGATACAATGCACATGATGCTTCTCAACATGCACTGAGGAAGACTTTATGTCATCAAGAGGAAATGCTGTTGATGCATCCTGATATTGGGCGGATGTAGTGGCGTCGCACAGACTTCAGCCACCTGGGGTGAAGAACAAACTCGCTCCCCCCCAGCTCGTCGCTGCCGCCGCCCCTCCCCCACAGGACCCAGGCAGAAGGCGGCCCTTTTGCTGTGCCGGAGGCCAGGCTGCCCCCTCTTTGCCTCCCGCTGGCCGTGGCTGCCCTTGCTCTGTCTCCTCCGCCACCTACCCCTGACGAGCGCCCCCACGTGCACGCTGCTCACCTCCGCCTGCCAACCCACCCACCCAGCTAGCTGTCAGGGTGAGCCTCTGACGGCTAGCTGGGTGGGTGGGCGGGCGGAGGTGAGCAGCACACGAGTGCGCACGAGGCTCTCATCAGGGGTAGGTGGCGGAGAGCCCCTGACGGCTAGCTGGGTGGGTGGAGGTGAGCAGCGCGCGTGCGTGGGGCGCTCGTCAGGGGTAGGTGGCAGAGGAGGCAGAGCAAGGGCAGCCATGGCCGGCGGGAGGCAAAGAGGGGCAGCCTGGCCGCCGGCACAGCAAAAGGGCCGCCTTATGCCTGGGAAGTCCTGCTTCCTAAGCCCAGGCAGAGGGAGGCCAAAGCGGTGGGGACATTTTGCCGCCCCCTGAAAGCCGCTGCCCGGGGCATCTGCCCACCCCCCACCCACCTCATGCTACGCCACTGGGCGGATGTCATCTTGCACTCTCTATTTTGTTTTTATATGTTATTTTTAGTCTTGTACGTTATTATATGCTGGTGGTGCATCTGGCACGAATAAAGAAAGAACCTATGCCAAAATTAGTGGATACACATTCTTTGCTTGGGGTTGTAGGTCTGCTGCAGTTATGGGCTTATTGGGGGGGGGGGGACAAGAGTTCTTGGGTGATGTTTCCTGGTGGCTAGAGAGTTTTTCAGGTACCGCAGAACATCACATCAATGAGGCTGACTCCAATCTTCCTCCAAACTCCACTCAGAATTTATGATTACCCGGCAAACTGTGTCCCTACTGTCACCAAACTCAGAAACACAGTTTCAAGGAATCACTGGAAGAACAGATTCTGTATTCCTCCTGGCCTTTCATCTTAACCAATAATTCCTCAGCAGCATTATAACCGGAACATAAGCGTAAGCTAATATATTTCAACCAGCTTCTTCCCTGAACATTAAAGTTACATAAAAAGAGTCAGTGATGCGGAAATCTTTTTCCTTTAGATGTCTCTTAACAAGCATCGTGCGGTGCTCGTCTTGGGAGAGTAATGACTATGGTTATTGAACACCTGGATCGTAACTGGCCAGGTATTGCTCATTTGCATAATTGTGCCAGTCCTCAAGAAATACAAAATAAAAAAAATTAAATGCCAAGATCTGTCCTTCCCTTTCCTCTTGAAAGTCATGATCTGGTTTTCGGAAGGTATAATAATGTCTTGTTTGTAGACTCAAAAGGTTTGGAATAAACTCATTTTTGTCAGGCCTCTCTGGCTGTGTTTACTTTATTATTCATTGCACAGTGTCTTTGTTGACCAGTCACATGCTTGGAATTGCTGGCTAAATGCCTGCTGCTTGAATTCTGAAACTATTTATTAAGAGAGCTGTTCAATCCTTTAAAGAAAAGTCCTCCGGTCTACATATGTGGGATGTTTACTTCTGTTTCCAAGGACTGTGATGTCGCAAGTGGATAAGATGCTGAACTCGCTGACAGAAAGGCTGGAGTTTGATTCCCGGGTACTGCATGATGGAGTGAGCTCCCATCTCTGTCCCAGCTCCTGCCAACCTAATAGTTCGAAAGCAAGAAATTGCAAGTAGATAAATAGGGACCAGTTCGGTGGGAAGGTAAACAGCATTCTGTACACTCTGATGTCGAGGCTTGCTTGCCACATCTCCACAGAAATGTCTGCAGATGAAGACAGCACTGGCTCTTTGGCTGTAAACAGAGATGAGCACTGAACACTAGAGTCAGATATGACTGGCTTGAGCAAGGGTGACCTTTACCCTTACTTCTGTTTCTAAGATGCAAATATCGGGAAATGACTCATGCATTGCTACCCCAACCTGTCAATAAATTGGGCATCTGAGCCTGTCAAACTCTGGCAACCTTTCATTCTCAGGAGAGGAAGAGATCCTTGGAAGTCATGGTTCCATGGAACTCTTGTCTGGATGCTTGCTGGCTGACTTGCCTAAGCAATTGCCTAAGCCAGGGGTTCCCAAACTAAGGCCTGTGGGTTGGATCCTGCCCCTGGCACCATTTCATGTGTCCCCTGTTCTTCCATGGGCATTTGAGAAACAAAATGGCCACACTTCTGAAACAAAATGGCCACCCCCATCATTTGGACAGGGCAAAATGGCCATCCAGCCCTTGAAGCTGACTCAGCCCTGGCTTGAAAAAGTTGGAAACTCCTGGCCTAAGCAGTGACCAAGAAGGGACTAATTTTTCATGTCTGAGTTCAAAACCGGGTACAGTCAAACCTCGCATAACGAGCACCTCGCTTAAAGAGTAACTCGCTTAAAGAGCAGAATTTTCTCTGAATGTTCGCTTCGCTTAACAAATAAAACCAACCAAAAACTCGCTTAACAAATAAATCAGGGTTCGCAATCCCCCCCACACACAATTGGTCACTTACAATGGTGTTTCGCTTAAAGAGCAAACTCACTTAAAGAGCAATCCTGTGGAACACATTATGCTCTTTAAGCGAGGTACAACTGTACTGCATGACGCCCACCTCTGTCCCAGCTCTTGGGGACATGAAAGGAGCCTCATTTGGGCATTCCCTGAGCAGAGTTTCTCCTGGAAAAATCATTTCAACTCAGAATAATTTCTGACAATAAATTATTATTATTAACTTCATTTTTGTGCTTTCCATTGAGAAGTAGCCTTTGAAAGGATATAACAGTAACCATAGCTTCAAAACAGGAGTTCTCAACCTTTTAAAGCCGGAAGCTTGGTCACGCTCCGTCAGACAACTTCAGGGCCCCGATAGCCATTTTGTCCTTCCTCCATCACATGGCACTTCCTGGTGTAGTGGAGGTGACTGGGGCCCCACATGAAATGATGCTGTGGGATACATCCATCCCACAGGCCACAGGTTGAGAATCTCTGCTTTAAAAGGCCATTTAAGTCTTGTTTAATTCAATTTTAGGAGCTATTATGCAAAAGCTTCCCCCCCCCTCTGTTTCTTTGTCTTCCTTTTAACATATTTAACCCCCTACAGATGGACCACTTTCACTGTTGCATACACATCTGTATGTGAACTTATAGACCTTGTAGGAAGTGATCCCCACCCCCTTTCCTGGCCTTTCATAGCTTTTATATGCTAATTCGTTTTACAGAATGGTTTAGAATGGTTAAACATCTTGTAACCAATTTCTCTAGTTAGAAAGGGAAGTGGGGAAACTAATAGTGATCTTGAAGAATTACTGTAGGTTTGATCAAGCTGGCATCACATATAAGATAAAGGTTTCCCTTGCTCAAAAGCCAATCGTGTCTAACTGTAGGGTTCAGTGCTCATCTCTGTTTCAAAGCTGAAGAGCCAGCACTGTCTGCTTCTGCAGATGTTTCCGTGGTCATGTGGCAGTCATGACTAGACACCATAGCACACGAAACACTGTTTACCTTCCCACTGAAGTAGTCACTATTTATCTAATTGCAATTTCTTGCTTTCAAACTGCTAGGTTGGCAGGAGCTGGGACAAAGACAGGAGCTCATTCTGTCCTGCAGTACTTGGAAATCGAACTGCTGACCTCCCACCTTCCAGTCAGTGTCTTAGCTACTTGAGCCACTGCAGTCCTGGCATTACATATAGAGAGGCATAAATGGGGAACTGGGATAGAAAAATTATAGATTTTGGGGTGACTAGTTGCTTACTTTATAAGAAAAGTCTAGTTGTTGACTGTTTAAATTCTACCCTGTTGGGAACATAGAAATGCACATATTTATTCCCTTTGTTAGCTATGCTGCAGTAACAGTTTGCTCTATGTAAGATGCATTGATTTCACTTTTGTTGGTATTGGGTTTTAGCCTCTAGTTTTTTTAAAAAAAAAAAACAACCCTATCCATTTCCTTTTAATCACTTTCAAAAGAGTTTCCACAAGTGCTGAATTCTATGGACTTTTTGATCAGCACAATGTCATCAGCATATATAAACATATTTGCAGCAGTGCTTGGTAAATCAGATATATAAATATTAAAGCGTACTAGGGTCAGCAAATAACCTTTGTGGCAGGCTGTGATTTAACCTGTATTCTGTGTAACCCAACAACATCAACCACAAAATGCTTGCATGGTATGATCCAAGTAGTCACCTAAGCTCAGTTTGTACTTAGCAACTTAGTTAGCTATACATGCCTAGGGCTATACTTAGCTCTCATTATAGTAAAACAGGCTGAGTTTGATGTTTGATTCCTCCACCTCCCTGCTTTTATCCCCTGTTGGCAATTTTAGTCTTCGGTGGTTGAAAATGTATGGTGGAGTTGCATTAGGCTCAATGAAGCCACGTGGGTGTTCTTCACTGAGTCAAATTTCAAAAGCCATTTCTGAAGTATGTTTCCCTCCCAAAACAAAGGGCTCCACTTAATAAGCCTGGTTTTCTTTTGGGAATTAGTCATGTGGAAAATAATTGGAAAACATCTCAAAAGAAGTGACAAATCATCCTCATTACAGCCACTTTTTAATGAAGTCCTTAATGACACTTAGCATGTATGCTGTTCCAGCTCTGAAAATAGATACAAAGAATTCATTGTCAAGTATTACAAAAGCCATTATTTGTGGGATTGAGACAATTCCATCTACCCAAGAATCTCACTCCCAGTGTTTTGTCAGTGTTTGGAGAGGAGGGGTTGCTAAGCGAGATGTTCTGGCATTGAGAATTGGGGCTGGAAGACCTTTCCCACATTCTAGTTGTTCCCATGACATTACTAGGAAGGCAGTTCAATTCTTCTTGTCCTTCTTTTGATTTAGTTTTATGAAGTTATCACATAAATAAGTCTGCCCAGCTATGTGACAATGTAAAAATCATATAACCTATGTTACCCCTGATGGTTTGACAGGTCCTTTGGATTTAGGCAAAGGTAAAGATCTCTCTTGCTCAAAAAGCAGTCATACTCAACTGTAGGCAGTGGTGCTCATCTCCATTTACAGACAAAGAGCACTCTGTCTGCAGATATTTATGTGGTCATGTGGCAGACATGACTAGATTCTGGAGTGTATGGATTGCTGTTGCCTTTCCCATCAAAGCAGTACCTATTTATCTACTTGCAATTTCTTTCTTTCAAATTGCTAGGTTGGCAGGAGCTGGGGTAGACAACAGGTGTTCACTCCATTATGCAGCACTCAGGTATCAAAATGCTAACCTGCCAACCTTCTGGTCATCAAGCTTGGCATCTTAACCACAAAGCCACCATGGCCCTTCTTTTGGATATACTTGGACCTAAAACCAGTTGTTCATCCCAAGATGAAGAAACCCACTGAATCAATGGGCTTTCCAAAAGGATCAACTTACACAGAGCACATAATGCGCAATGCAGGGATGGAGGAATCACAATTTGGGATCAAAATTGCTGGGAGAAGCATCAACAATTTGAGATATGCAGATGATACCACTAATGGCAGAAAGTGAGGAGGACTTTAAAAAGCTCCTGATTAGGTTGAAAGATGAGAGTGCAAAAGCTGGCTTGAGACTCAATATCAAGAAAACCAAGATCATGGCAACAGGCCCTATCAGTCCCTGGAAAATAGATAGGGAAGAAGTAGAAGCAGTGACAGATTTTACTTTCTTAGGATCAAAGCTCACTGCAGATGAAGATTGCAGCCATGAAATAAAAAGGCGACTGATTCTTGGGAGGCAAGCAATGAGAAACCTGGGGAGCATAGTGAAAGGTACAGACATTAAATTGCAAACAAAATTTCGTATAGTCAAAGCAATGGTATTCCCTGTGGCAATGTATGGTTGTGAGAGCTGGACCATTAGGAAAGCTGAGCGCAGAAGAATAGATGCCTTTGAAATGTGGTGTTGGAGGAGAGTTTTGAGAGTCCCCTGGACAGCAAGGAGAACAATTAGGTCGATCTTAGAAGAAATCAACCCTGACTGCTCCTTAGAAGGTCAAATAGTAAAGATGAAGCTAAACTACTTTGGGCATCAAATGAGAAGATTCACTTGAGAAAGCCTTGATGCTGGGAAAGGTCGAGGGCAAAAGAAAAAGGGGGCGGCCAAAAATGAGATGGCTAGATGGTATTGTAGACACAATGGGCACTGACTTGAGCGAGTTGAGGAGGATGGTGGAGGACAGGAGTGCCTGGCGGACAGTGGTCCATGGGGTCGCAGAGGGTCGGAAATCGACTGTGCGACTGAACAACAACAAAACCATTTGTTAGAGATCAGCTATCAATATCTCAACTACTGTACTTGCAGTTGGTGTTAACTGTGGGTTTTATGTTGTGTTGGCCTGGTATTCACTACAACAAGTTCAAAAAAAAAAAAGGTTTTCCCCAGAGGCTTTTGGAAGCCCAGTTCATCAAAACATGGGGTGGGATGAAGGGGCTTCATGTGCTGAAAAACAGTCTCCTCAGATCTGTTCTGAAGAGTGGATGTGAAATCCTTCCCATTTTGTATGTGGACCTGGAGAGGAGAGAAAAAGAGCAGAGTTTGTTTCTAGACAGGCAAAGCTATTTGTTTCTGCTGCTGTTTCCACCCCAAAAGGTATTTGCCAAGAAGCACAAGTCCCTCCTGTGTTGTTTGCACAGAAACAAAAGGTCTTCATTTAATTCCTTCTGCATTTCCACACAATATGAAGCAGGGCTCGTGCTGGGTGTTATTTCCACGTGTGTGGCAGATATATGCAAGTTTTAATATATCATTAAGTGGTGCACCTTGTGTTAGTTTTAGCACACCTCCAGAGTCTTTTGATGCATCTAAACGATACAGAAAGAGACAGGAATTAGGGAGAGTACATTTTTTATTTATATTTCTTGGACTGCACAGGGAATTCTTATTCTTCCAATATGAGAAATAAATCTCTCCCTCCCTGTGCCTTGGGCTTCCTCGTGAGCCATGCATGGTTCCTTTGGAAACAGTTTCCCCTGGCAATCCCTGAACAAAACTTGTTAGCACTCAAATGGGATTTGTGGACTTAATTCCAGCACAACCGCTTTGCTATTTTCTTTCTCCTCCCTCCTCCCTTTTCTTCCTCGGGTTGAAACGAAGCCTCAAACTGCCAAATTGTTAATGGAATTTAGTATGTCTGTCTTCCGGGGATTTGTAAGCAGACAAAGTTCACCAATATCCAAATTATCTTCAAAGTCTAAAGCTGACTGATGTTTTTCGTCCTTGCTTCAGCTGCTGAGAGGTCTTGATAGATCTTAAATCCCTGGGAACATATTATACCCAGCAGGTTTCTTCCTCTGCAGCCTTCACAGGTCTATGGGATGAGAGGATCCATTTCCAGGAACAGCACCATTCATGTAATGTGAACACAAATTAGCAAGATGTAATCAGGAGGTTTCCTTTCTGTGTATGTCAGTGAATTGACCTGCCAGCAGCTAGTGGTGAGGTAGAGTTTTTGTTGTTCTGACCCTTTGTGACCCCATGAACCACCTCACGCCAGGCACCCCTATCCTGCACCATCCTCCTCAGCCCACCCAGCTTTGTGCCCATTGAATCAACAATGCCATCTAGCCATCTCATTCTCTGCCGCCCCTTTCTTCTTTTGCCATTGACCTTTCCCAGCATCAATGCTTTCTCAAGTAAATCTTCTCTTCTCATTTGATGTCCAAAGTACTTTAGCTTCATCTTCACTATTTGACCTTCCAAAGAGCAGTTAGGGTTGATTTATTCTAAGATCAACCTGTTTGTTCTCCTCACTGTTCAGGGTATTCTCAAAATCCTCCTCCAGCACCACATTTCAAAAGTATCTATTCTTCTATGTTCAACCTTCCTTCCTTCTTTATTCATTCATTCATTCATTCATTCATTTATTCGATTCATATAACCACCTTTTTCTCCTGAGTGACCCAAGGCAGCTCCCAATATCAGCTAAAACCCATACCCAATACCAATTAAAACCAAATACTATAAAACTATCTAAAATACATCCATAAAACCTCCCCAAACCCCTTAAAAAGAAGGATACCCGGGCAGGAGTAAATAAGAACCCCGGGCAGTACTAAATAATCCAGCAGGACTGGGTTGTGGTACCAGTTGTACCCCACACCTGCTGGCATAGCCATGTTTTTAAGGCCTTCCTGAAGGGAAGCAACTCTGCCTGGAGGTGCAGTTCAAGTGGCAGGAGGTTACATAGGGCTGGAGCAGATACCAAGAAGGCTCTTCTCCTGGTCCCCAATAGCTGTGGCTGATGGGACAACTAGGGAGCCCCTATGATGTGCTCTCGTAGGATGGGTCGAAAATCTTGGGGTGATGCAGTCTCTTAAGTATCCTGGCCCACTACTATGAAAAACCAGCACCTTGAATTGCACCTGGAGGCATACTGGTCCAACTCTCACAACCATACATCATTACTGGAAATACCATTGCTTTGACTATGCGGACTTTTGTTTGCAAGGTGATGTCTCTACTTTTAACTATGTTGCCCAAATTTCTCATAGCGTGCTTCCCAAAAATTAGTTCCCTTTTTATTTCTTGGCTGCAATTCACATCTGCAGAGAAGAACAGAGAGGTGGGTAGCCTGGTTCTCCTTGTAGGAAAGTTCCAAAACCTGGGAAAAGCCACCAAACAGGTCTTGAGAAGAAGTCACCAAGAAAGTTCTCATGATGTTCCCAGACCCTCCTCAGATCTCAGAGACTGGGTAGTTTTTGAAGAGTGGAAATGTTTCTTCCTGATGACTGGATACCATTCAACAGGGCTCTACAGGTCCTCACTTGCATCTAGGTTCACTTTTCAGTGTGCAAAGCAAGTGTGCAAAGCAAGTATATATCTTTGGTAAGGGCCACTGCTTTAGCTCTTTTTAAAATATATGGCCATAGGCCTTCAAAAGACACCTCCTTCAGACTTTTCCAACCAACCAGTCTCTTGTGAGAAACAGTTTTAACTGCTGGAAAAGTTTGTCAGTGACACCTCAAAGATTGGATTTCAGCAGATAAATTTAGAGGTTTCCTTTTTCTGAAACACAGGAGAGGAAGATTAAGAAGATTCATTGTTTGGGGCTCTGATTGAAAACAGCTATGGGCGAACAGAGGTTTGTTTATCCCTACTTGTCCAAATGATGGGATCAGGTCGCTAATTGTGTTTGACAAAGCTACAGGGCTGAGAATGGATGTTTCACTTCATGCTGTTACCAAATAGTTTCTTGCCATCACATCAATAACTATTTTATAGTGGAGTAAATTTGATCAAAGATGTGGCACGTTTGTAATCTTCGGGGGGGGGGGGGGAAGAGAAGGAAAACATACGGTAGTTCCTACAGCATTTTTGTAGAGTATCTATCCAATGTGCCTTCGTTGATCGCAAATGTATTCTTGTCAGCTGTTGCTGCACTGCAACTCCAAGCAGTAGAAATCACAGTGAAAGTGTGTCAGATATCCAATTATCAATGTATAGGCAGATTATACAGAATAGCAAAAGGAGAAGAAAGAGAACCTGGAAGTTCCGCAGGGCATTGGTCATGTTAGTCTACCATAGCAAGAACAAGACAGCATTTTGTGGCATTTTCCAGGACACCAAGCTGTATTTGATACAGGTTTTTGATAATAAATCTAAATAAATAAATAAATAAAAATAAAATGCTTGCATGAAAATTAAGATTTCTGATTGCTTGGAGAAGGTCCACAATTAGATGAGACCCTTTTTCTTCTTCTTGAAGTGCTATATCAATTCTGAATGTTGGCTATCATCATGGCGATAGTCTTCCAACTCCTCAGAACCGTTCTTCTGAGGACATTCCACACCAGTCTCTCAGGTTCTTTATCCATGAAGTCTGTCTATGTCCAGGGTCTCTCTCCCCAAGGATCTTAGTTAAATATTATATAATTCATGTCATTCCTCATTATATGCCCAAAATATTGGAGCTTTCTTTGTTTAATGATCTTATCAGTTCTTGTTCTTTATTCATCTAGCACAACACTTCTACATTAGTCACATGGTCAACCCACAGTTTCCTTAGTAGCTGTCTGTAGATCCACATTTCAAAAGTTTTGATTTTTTTCCCCAGATGCTTTAGTTTAGGGGGTCTCAACCTTTTCAAGCCATGGGCTGGATCATGTCCCCTCAGACAGCTGAGTGGGATGGACTGGTTGTTCCCCCACCATAAACACTGCAGTAAAATGCATCTGCAGCTGTTGTATATGCATCTCCTTCCAGTGGTGGTGGTGACACAGGCCACATGAAATAATGCAGTTTCTTTTCTGTTACCTCAAGTTACCAACTCTGTGTGAGATTATCCAACTCAGGACTTCTGTTAGTGCATTATTTCTTCTTCTTCTTGTGCCATATCTGACTCAGAATATTGGCAATCATCATGGCGATCAGCCTTGGAGACTGTTCTGAGAATGTAATGCAGTGGCCTTTCATCTGCCTACCGCATCACAGTGTGACATCTGTACCACTGATATTGCATTATTTTGGATTCTTTTTTCAATGTTAAGGAACTTTTAATAGCGCTCTTCCTTCCCCCAATACCTGCAATAAAAATTTGTTTCATCAAGGTTTTATGACAAAGGATATGTTTTTTCTTATCACTCTATATGATGAAAATGTGTTTTCAGGAGCTCAATAGTGGCATTTTCCTCACCTAAATAAATAAACTAGGTGGAAGCCAATGCCAATTCTAAATAATTGGGTAGTTTATATTCTAATTCCTTTGTTTGTTTCTGAAAAGGTTTGAGAATTATGATTCACAAGGGACAAATATACGTTGGCGTGCCTTTTTTTAGCTCAATTTCCAATGCATTTTTTTAAGCACAACACTGAGCGTGCTATTAGTTATTCCATTAAGCCATACCCAATTTGTCTCCTTTTGTTTGTGCAAGCTTTTTAAACACTCTGACATTTTCCAAATTGCTTCGCATTACAAAAAGAAAAGAAAAAAGTTTCCAGGCCCCTATATTTTCTTTGTGTTACAGCAAAATGATTAGAATCATTAGATGTATAGGGTTGCTAGGGTCTTGGTGTAAACCAGAGAAGAGTCGCTTTTGTGTCGTTGGGTGTTTAATTTCTAAGTTCTGTGGTGAGGTTAGTTGGCTTTACTAGGTTTTATAGTAAAGATAGATCAGTGAGTATGGTATTAAGCTAAAGGTTGGTGGTTCAATGAAGCCAGCTAGTAAGAGGAAATTCCTGAGTCAACTTAAGGGACAATCAAAGTTAACTGGAGTTTTGCAACTCCCTAAGGAGTTTTGGTAAATTGGAGTGGAAGAATATTGTAACACATTTGAGATGTGGAACAATTGGTTAGGCATTGGTGGATTTTAACCATTGGATAAGGTCTGAGGGAGTTGTAGTCCACAACCAGAAATAATTCATAATTATTGCAGCTTGCAGGAAAATTCAATTTCTTGTAGAATGCTGAATGTTTTAGTGCTTCAATGTATCCACATGCAACAGCATTGTGCACTAGATGATGTGGAGATGAATGTTTCACATTCCCACTTCCTGTTGTAGACCAGTGGTGATTCCACCCAGGTACACTACATTTTGAAGTGATGATAGGAGAGTATGTGTAGAAATGGGAGAGGGTGTTGCAGTGATGGGATGTAACAGGTTCTCACCAGTTATCCAGAACCGGTAGTAATTTTTCCCAGTGTCCCAGAGAACCTGTAGAAGCTTTTGGGGGGAATCACCTTCGGGGCTTACCTTTTCACTGGTTCCCCCATTGCGCATGCATGCCAAGCAGTTGGTGTGCATGCACGCCTAGTGCTTGGCACATATGCACGGCCTCCTTGCTGTCCTCCCAAACAGGGAGGAGGAAGAGAAGCTGCTAGCCTGAAGCTCCCTATAGCCTGAAGCTTCCTATTTTTATTATTTTGTATTTTTTTCTTTGGCCCCTCCCATGACATGACATCATGATGTTAGCTCCTCCCACACTGTGATGACATCACGGTGGGGTAGTAAAATTTTTGACATCCCACCACTGTTGGAGAGGGTGTCCAGAGGCTTAAAAAGGCTGCCATTGAACCAGCATTTCTTTCTTCCTTTGAAAGATGGAGACATTTCTTAATGCTTCAACAGCTTATGTCTTGTGAAGGAAGGACTTTTTAAGATTGAGCCTCTAGGTTCATTTGCAAGCATGGCTTATCAACATTCATGCACAACATAATGCACAATTAGCCCCTATGTTCCTCAGAAGCAAGAGGCAGTCCATAGAAAGGCTCTTATCTATATATTTTTGTGCTAGCTGTCAACATTATCTACTTTGTCTTCCCCTGGCTGCTTGCCCTTCCATTTCCCTCCCTCTTTCATATCACCTTGTTTCTAGATCTTCAAAGCAAGATATTTAAAAAAATAAACAGCAGCTACCAGAAATCAACAGGAATTTCCCCAGCTGGAATTCTGGTAGTTTTAGCTTTTAAAAAAAGAACCCAAGTTTTCAGAGGAGTTTCAGATACACATCTGTTCTTTACTAAGATGGTCCCTACCATGATTACCATTAAAACATGGAGAAGGACATGGGTAGTATACCTTTCAAAGCTCTATGGCAACTGCAAAGCATTAGACTGGTAGTTTTTTGAGAGGCACCCTCTACAAATTGTAATGAAAGCAGGGGGACTCTTGTCCCCTAATGCTTTGCAGCTGCCATGGAGCTTAGAAAGCACAAGCCATGCCCATCTCCACTCAATCACCATCAACTACAGAAAGAGCCACAAGGAAAAACCACATATCTATGCTGAAAGTCCTCTGAGAATATGGATTTTTGGGGTAATGTGTTGGCTTAGTAGTTAAGCTGCTGACCAGAAGGTTGACAGGTGACTGCTGCACTCTTTTGAGCCAGTTTCTGCAAACCTAGCATTTCCAAATCAAGAAATTACAAGTAGATAAATAGGGACCACTGCAGTGGGAAGGTAAACAGTGTTCCTAAGTGGCTAAGACACTGACTGTAATGCAGGAGGTCAACATTTCGATTCCTGATATTACAGGATGGAATGAGCTCCTGTCTTTGTCCCTAGCAGTTTGAAAGGAAGAAATTGCAAGTTGATAAATAGTAACCACTTCATTGGGAAGGTAAACAGCATTCTGTGTGTTCTGGGATCTACTCATGCCTGCCAGATGACCATGGAAACACCTGCAGAAGCAGACAGTGCTGGCTCTTTGGCTTTGAAACAGAATGAGCACTGAACCCTAGAGTCAGACACAACTGGTTTTTGAGCAAAGGAGACCTTTACCTTTACCAAAATTCTAGCTGGGGAAAATCTTGCTGAATTTTAGTGGCTGACAATGGGGATTGGGGTTGGAGGACTGAAATTTCCATGCCTAGTATCTCCACAACCCTCTGTAACTCCCCTCCCTCTATACCTCCTTTTAGAGTGCTACTCATGTATTTTACACACAATACCTTCTCTTTGCTGCCTCTGTGTTCAACATGAGAGATCATACCCCATCACTGCTTCTTGAATCCTCATGCTAACAATAGCTTTGTCAGGTTTTTTTGTCATTTCCTTTGCCTTTCTCCCCTCCCAGAACTGCAGATGTCACAATCCAAACCCATGTCACACTCTTCAGAAAATTACCGCTTAAGACCCTTAGCTCATTCTTGAAGGAGCTCTTCATCATTGTTGGTGTGCCAGCTATGCTGTCTGCAGTTGTCATGGAAATATGCTTTTCCATGGCTATATCTATCCACTCCAGAATCTGTTGAGGACAAGAATGACAGCAGTTGCACAAAAAAGCTTCGTCGTCCTTGTCTCTCTCTTCTATTTCTCTCTCTTAGAGCCCAGGCAGCCATTATGGAAGAGATTATGATTTGCCATCCCTTCATCTTGGGGGGAAAACCGTAGCTTATCAGCAGAGCACATGTTCTGCGTAAAGAAAGTCCCAGATTCAATATGTGGTATCTCTTAGATGGAATCATAGAAAACTGCTGGCAAACAATGTGGGAAATATTGGCAGTCTGAAAGGCTACGTGCCATTCATGCTTGACTTTAGTATGTCAGCCGTCTACTCATAAGGAATAGTTCTCCACTTCTTCCCCCCCAAAAAAATTGTACTTGGTCTCTATTGATAAGGTCATAAGGTCAGATACAGAGACCTGCCTCATGTAACAAGTGGTGGCATGCATTGGATTGACAAACATGAGAGACAGGACCTGAAATCAGAGCTGGGAGGAGAAGTTATGTTTCTCTGAAACAGAACTCCCAGAATTTCCCAAATGTCATATTCTGGATGAGGTATTCTGGGAATAATATTCCCAAACGGTAATGCTCTCAAGCTCTTCTTTATACATTACACTGCACAATAACAATTTTGCTACTGGGAATGACACATGTGATTTACATGATATAGAGCAGTAATGGCGAACCTATGGCATGTGTGCCAGAGGTGGCACTCGGAGCCCTCTCCGTGGGCACCCGTGCAGTCACCCCAGCACAGAGTTCACCCTGCCCCTCTGCCCAGCAGCCCAATGGGAGTGCTTTCTCCCTCTCCCCAGCAGAGAGTTCACCCCACCCCACCAGAGTGTTTCCTTCCCCCCCTCTTGCTATGTTGGCACTTTGTAATAAATAAGTGGGTTTTGGGTTGCAGTTTGGGCACTCAGTCTCTAAAAAGTTTGCCATCACCGATATAGAGTGTGCTGATTCCAAATCTGAACTCAAAATTTGCCTATCACGTACCTCGATGCCAATTCATCTGGCCCACAAAGCCCTTGTCGCTCCTGACCCGCAAATGTACGGAGCACATTTGGAAGTTGGATGAATTGGCATCAGGGGCTGGATCTGGCCCATGAGCCATAGTTTGGGCACCCCTGCTCTAAATTCTGTCACTTCCAAGCACCTCCTTTGACTTGTGGAAGAAGGACCACATGGTTTTGCCTAGGAGAGATGAAAATACTGACAGTAAGGAGTACCAGACTTAGTTCTTTAAATGCATGTTTCCAAACCACATTCCATTAAACAGTAACAAGATATCTCTGCTGCTAGAACAGCTGCTCAGAATTCATCTGAGTGTTATGCCACAGAGAAGCTGACAGTATTAGCAAACAGCTGATAGAGGTGTTAGAAAGGCAAGATCTGCTAAGGAATAAGATCCAAAAGAGAAACATAGCAATCTACCTTTTTTAACACATTGGTCTGTCTAGTCTAAAGATAGAAATGTCTGGTCTGCTGAATGTTGATGGGCTTCATATCTCAGCAAACTAAGTTAGCAGGGATAGAGACAAATACAAGAGAAACTGTGGAGCAAAAACCTTGGGATGATTTGGATTGAGGGTGAGACTTCCTTCTTTCATTCAATAAAAACAAGCAAAAAACCAAATTCTTCTGCCACCTGGAAGCAGAAAATTTTGTCATTAGCAAATAGTAATTTCCTAGCACTCATCAGTAGAATCACCTGTCGATTTTGGTGCCTTCAAAGGTCTAGCGAATCTTGGCACTCCAGCTGTTCTTGGACTTCAATTCCCAGAACCTCAAGTCCCTGTGAATCCACACAAATAGGTTTACAGGGACTTGGGCTTCTGGGAATTGAAGTCCAAGAACAGCTGGAGTGCCGAGGTTTGTCATCACAGGGTGGGTTGGAGCTAAGCCTCAATAACTACCTCCAGGATATAGCCCTAACATTAAGACTGACAGTTCTGTGGTGTTGATTTAGCCTGGCCAGAACCTTTCGTGAAGTCACTCTGTTTCTTTAAAAACAAGGATCTTTGGCATACAAATTATTTTGGCCTATTGCTCCTCTAGCTTGTTTTCATTTATTTATTATTTATTTATTAGTTCAAATTTATATTGCCGCCCACTCGCCGTGGCGACTCAGGGCGGCTCACAGACAATACATTACATTACATTACAATACAATATGTTCATTGTTCATAGTGACTTGAAATAGTGGGAACTGGACTTGGACACCTCAAAAGTAGCCATTGTTCCTGACTTTTGTTCCAAACAGTGCCACTTTGCATACTGTTGTAAGACAATCAAACCAGGGTAGTAATTCTGTTTATGCAGTGGCTTAGGTCACTAAGACGCTGACTGGGAGGCAGAAGGTCAGCAGTTCGATTCCCGAGTCCTGCAGGATGGAATGAGCTCCCATCTCTGTCCCAGCTCCTGCCAACCTAGCAGTTCGAAAGCAAGAAATTGCAACTAGATAAATAGGGACCACTTTGGTGGAAAAGTAACAGCGTTCCATGCACTCCAATATCTAGTCATGCCTGCCACATGATCATGGAAACATCTGCAGAAGCAGCGCTGGCTCTTCGGCTTAGAAACAGAGATGAGCACTGACCCCTAGAGTCGGATACGACTGGCTTTCAAGCAAGGGAAACCTTTACCTTTATTTACCCAGGAGTATACCTAATTGAACACAGCAGGGCTTATTTCTGAGTAAGCATGCATAACATTGTGAAGCATGCCAGTCTGTTAAATCCAACAAGTCAAAGACAAAAGTTGAGAGGAAGAAGGAGAAATAATTGGACAGGGACCATATTGTTCAGAAATTTCAGACTAAAACTACTTTGATATTATCTGTCATAAGATTTTTGTCTGCTTGATCTCAATTTTCCAATAGGGTATTGTTCTAAGAATATGTATGCATCCATCACTTTTTGTTAATCATGAGCTGCTTCTTAAGGATCCAGTGCGAACCAGCCAGCTTGAATCAAGTTTATGCTCATTTATCTTTATGTGTCACACATCGCTTGCAAACGCCAGCCTGAATTTTCAAAAGGCATAAAGTATCAGGGGAATTATTAATAATAGGAACATATAAATGCTTTTGATTTGCCTTTTAAGGCTCAGAAGCTTTAGTTTTTGCATAGCTCACAGTTTCTGGATTTTGAATAGTTAGACTTTGCAAAATAATTCAATATAGGTTGAGATCCTGTTTCAACTCCCATCCATCACTACTGAAGGGTGATGGAAATTGGAGCCTTCACTGTAGCCCTGGGGGTGCAGTGGTTAAACTGCTGTACTGCAGCCACACCGTTGTAAGTTCAGTCTTGATAGGGATCAAGGTTGACTCAGCCTTCCATCCTTCTGAGGTCAGTAAAATGAGTAACCAGCATGTTTGGGGGCAAAATGCTAATTAACCTAAGAACCACCACTAAGACAGTGCACTGAGCACTATGGGGTGGTATATAAGTGTGATTCCTTTGTTTTAACTGTACCTGGAGGGTCACATATTGGTTGCCCCAGGACAGCCCATTCACACCTGTGGAATAAAGTTGCTTTCCTTGTGGTTTCAGACTATCTAGAACCTGTGCCAATGTTGGAAAAGGGTTCAGAATCATTGCCCTTAAGTGCAGGTCGGTTTTCTTCTACTTTAAACTGCAGTTTTGAAAAGAGGTCTCTACTGTATAACTGAGAAGTTGTGCTAGTTTAAGGCCTGTTGTAATCAACCATTTTTGGCTGGTGTGAACTTAAAGGCACAGCAATAAATCAAGCCCCTTTCCTTTGGCATTCCAAGTGCCCCTTAGAGAATCTGCCTGCAAAGTTTGAGAAAATTTAGTCTGTTGCCCATACAAGGTTGCATTCAGAATAAAAAGCACAATCACACTTCTGGGTCCATGGAATATCTATTTATTCTGTCCCCTTCTCTCTCAGTTATTAGTTTGTTGTTTTTCTTCCTTGGGAAGGAAGGAACTTGGTGAACCAGGGCCAGAATGCCTTTTTAGGAAACTGTTGTCCTTTTCTTTTCTTTTTTGCTCATAAGGCACGTCTCAGTGTAGATTCAGAACGACTGTGCAAAGTTTTGAGAGCATCTTACTTCTGACATAGATGTTTAGTAACTGGTAGCATTGGATAGGTTGCTTGCATCTTTTTGATAAGTCAGACAGTAATTGGTGCTTTTGCATTTATGTAGCTTGCTGGAATGTCTTTTCTTTTTAACAGAAAGAAGGAGGAAAATGCTAGTTTTATGCACTGATGTTTTCTGCATACTGACAAAGTTGTCATAAATGTGTAATCTTATGGAACATTTTCACATTCTTCACAATGTTCTGTCTCGTGGGAGCAAGATCCTTCCTTGGGCCTTTAGCAGGCAACTCTAGGCTTAACAGATTGAATCATCTGAAGTGAAATAAAACGGGGTCATGAGTCCATGCAGCTCTCTCTGAAGAATTCTTCCTCTCCTGAGAATGTGCTAAAAGGAAAAAAAATGTCTCATCTAAAAACTAGAAAAATATCATGCAGGATTCATTTAGCCTACAATCTATAGGTGTAAAACGAATATTTGATTTTTTTTACTACTTCTCTACAAAAGAAATGGGGGATTCAATTATTGACACATTACTGAAAGGATTGTGAACTGATGCAAAATGTTCTACTCTTATGCAAAAAATACCATCACCACTTTCGTAAGCAATAGAATTCGCAAACAGGTGAGGAGTTTGTGCAAAACAGAGAAAAGCATTCACAAAGAAACCTATTTTGTGCAAAGCTTTTGTTATTTTTTGAGTGGAAGGGTGTACAAAACTGTGGGTCAAAAAGGACTTCTACATGTTACTCACAACCAGCTCCCTCCAGGGGAAAATGTTCTCTTGCTAGAAGAGACTTATGTACAGTTAATTGACCCATTCTGACCCTTTCTGAAACATAGGAATGCAAGGAAGTAGCTGTTCCCATGACAGAACGAGTATCATGTTTTACAGCCATTGCCAAGGTAGCACAATCAAGGCCTTGGTTTTGAGAAATCGAATTGCTTAGGTCAGGGTTTCTCGACCTTTTTAAGCTGAGGGCCGGGTCACATTCCCTCAGACAGCTTTGGGGGCCAGATGGCCATTTTGCCCTGCCTACATGATGGGAGTGGTCTGTATATTAAATAGGAACCACACATGGCACTTGCAGGTGTGGCAGAGGCAGTGGAGGGGGGCACAGGAAATGGTGCTGTTGGCTGCATTTGGCCCGTGGCCCATAGGTTGAGAACTCCTGGCTTAGGCGAAGAAAGTTGGAGATAAAAATGAAATTTGGCATTTGAAGGAGGAAAGCTCTCTCATCCTTTAGGGTGGTTCAAGCACTCTTAGTAACATATTTGCTATTTCCCACCTACAACTGCAGTTATCTTATGAATGTGTTCAATGAAGGCCTTGTATCAGTCAAAGACCAATTTTTATTGTAAGGCTGATTAGACATTTAGCTTTATTCTGCTTCTGAGTTGTCTTTTTTTGTTTTGTTTTGTTTTGCCCTCTTCATCCTTTTATTGATTCATGCCCAAGTAAGGATATTGCTTGATTCATCAGCTTATTTTTAATGAATGCTCAACTGCACTTAACCTTGTGGTGCAGAAGAACTGCCTGGCTTGCTGTGGGAATGTTTTACCTGATCATCTGAGCCTTTCCCTGATTCCTGGAGCACAAAGCCAACATGCATTCTATCCGAAAGAAAACTGTCAAAGCCTACCACCACCACCACCACCACCACCACCACCACCACCACCACCACCACCACCACCACCACCACCACAGTCAGACATAGTGCTACCATTTTTGAGGCTACCATCAGCTTTTCTGTTCACCCAATGTTATTCTGGGTTGGATAGTCTACTCCAGTTATTCCCAAAGTGGGGCCCATGCCCCACAGGGGGACTTGAATTCCCAGAAGCCTAAGTCAGTACATTGGTTGATCAGTGCTTTGGTGAATTGACGTAGACTTCTGGGAATTGAAGTCCAAAAAACACTGGGCAAACCCTATCACCACCTCAATATGGTGGGTCAACCTCATTGTTAACTTGGAGGTGAACAGAAAGAGGAGAATATTCTCCTAGAATGCTTAGAAAGAGCCAGGCTATAGCTAGCCAGATAGATCCAGGATCCTATTAATGTGTCAAGACAGGATAACTTCCTAACTGTCAAAGTAGTATAGTAATGGGGCTAATTACCTATGGAGATAATGAGGACCCAACATCGCAATGATTCAAGACTCCTCCTAGAAAATGTAGACATGGGTTGAGGGTGTCCTACTTAGGAACTAGGCAGTTTTCTGCTTTGTCTTTTAGGCTATTACCCTCAAATCTACCCTGTAACTTGTTGAAAGTCTTCAGTTTATAAAGAGGAAGGTGGGGAAAAGGTTAGGCCTGCTAGTACAACATGCCGAAAGCATAAGTATTGATGATCAAGCATTAAACCCAACTCTCCTTAATTAAGCTCACAAGGTTGCCTACTGTGCAAGGTTTGTAGAGTTGTATATTAGGAGCACATTCATCCTCCTGCACTAAACAAGAAATCATGATAATTTTTCTCCCTCGCTGTGAGATGGCATTACCTTTTTCAGTCTCATAGGGAATTTGGAAATTTACAAGACAAGCATTTTTGCCCACATTTCTTTAAACGTGTGAAGTGTAAAAGTATGAGAAATACAATCTTGTTGCATGGCCTGTTAAAAGCGCTGGGTGGGTTGTTGGCATCTTTATGAGCACTCAGCCTGACCTATTGTGCTTGCTATGTTTCTCTGCTTTCCTTTAAAAAAAAAAAAAGGGGGGGAGAGAAATAATTCTTCTCTCTGGGTTTGCCTAAATGACTGATTACCCCTTGCAATTTTGCCTATTATGAATTCTCACCAATTCCACTGTAATGTGTCCCCCACCCCTGCTTTATTTTCCCTATCTTCCTCCTTATACCTTCCACCAGCCAGACCTTTTCTCCACATTTTGGAATATGTAGTGTGGTTCTGTCAGGAGGAACAACCAGAGTGGAGAATTGTGAGTTTCTTTAGGCCCCCCCAAAAAAATAAAAATAAAACCCCCACAACTGTTAGAGCTAGCATATATCATTTTAAGTGATACCTATAAAATGGGGAATGGGTATGCATAAGAGCACACATACACACCTCAACATGAATGAACCAGGGATTTCACAGAGAATGAGAAATATTGAGATGAGTCACATCTATGCTCTGAACCGGGGTGCTCAAACTTTTCAGTCCACGGGCTGGTCACATGGTTCAGTGGACCAGTCATGTGGTTCAGTGGGCCAGTCACATGGTTTCAGTCCACAAGCAGAAGAGAAATAAAACATGCTTTGCAATTTGTTTTGCAACAGGATAAGATAGATTTTAAGGTGCTATTTTCTCTGCTTAAACCAGGGGTGCCCAAATTCCGGCCTGTGGACTGAATCTGGCCCCCAATGTCAATTCATCTGGCCCGCATCACCCTCATTACTCCTAGAAGTGGAAGTAAAATGCAGTGAGGGTGGTGCAGGCCAGATGAATTGTTGGGGCCAGATCTGGCCCATAGGCCATCGTTTGGGCACCCCTGCGCTGAACTATCCCTTGTGCTTCACTTTTTACCAGATCATGTAAGTGCTTCTATAATTCTGAGAATGCTCTTACCAGTTTTTACCAGCATATCTAAGGCTGTCTACTCTGTGAGTTAAATTTGCTCAGGAAGACTGCAGAACATCACATCTACGAAAATGTGCAAACAGAGCATTTGGATAGGTTATTAGAACAAAGAAGACATTGTCTTTCCCATGCATATCATGATGATTTCAGCTTTCTCACTGAAGAATACAGGCTGGCATAAACACAGGGTTCATTTTTCTCCATTTTCTCTGCTTCCTCTGCCTCCAAAGTACCTTGGTAATGAAGTGGCTGCCTTTTCATTTTATGCAATTCTAGTAGTTTGAGACAAGAAAGACCAATAACCATTTGTGAAAACTATTTGAGAGTAGTAATTCATGGTCTTCTCATGACTGCTGCCCACCTCTTGAATTGATTATGTCAACAATGCTTCAATTTGTTCCATTTCTTTTAAGGAGATAAAGTGCCCATAAAGGCAAAGTGAGGGAAAATAATCTTTGCTTCCAAGCATGGTGTGTTCATTTGGGTTCAGTTTTGGTGGCCCCAGGGCTAAGTCTGTTTAAATTATCTTTGCCTTTCCAGTCATTCATTCTATACCCAGAAATTCCTGGACCTTTTTCAACATTTTCACCTTGCTACGATCAGAAGTGCTTGTGTCAACCAAGGCAAATAATGATTTCAAATAAAACAGAAAGAGCCCCCAATTCTTGTTGAGTCCAATATCCTGTTCCCACATTGGCCAACGAAACCAAACCCTTTGTCTGCTACTACCTGACAAAAATGATAGGAATCGAACTCTGACCTTCCAGTCAGCAAGCTCAGCATCTTAACCAATTGAGCCACTGCAGTCCTTTACCTTTATCTAATATCCTGGAAAACCAATATCTTTAGAATAAACAACACAGGCAGAGAGAACTTGAACATTGGCTTAGACAGAGCCAGGATCCCATGGGTGTGTCAAGAGAAAGGATAACTTCTTCACTGTTAGAGCAGTATAGTAATAGGGACAATTACTTGGAAAGGTCAAGAGGACCCAACACTGCAAACACTCAAGAGAAAATTAGACAACATATCTCATATATACTTTGCTTTTGGATCCTGCATTGAGTGTGGGGAGGGGTCTAGACCAGTGGTTTCCAATATGGGGTACAGGCCCCACAGGGGAACTTCAGTTCCCAGAAGCCTAAGCCAGTATATTGACTGATCAATGCTTTGGGGAATTGACTTAAGCTTCTGAGAATTGATTGGGAAACACTGGTCTAGACTCAACAGTTTCCAGTTCAGTTATTCTAAGATACAAGGAGAGAGATGGGGGAAAATAAAGTCCAGGGGAAACAAATACAGTGGAATTCTTGAGAATTCTTAAATAGCAAAATCACAAGGGGCCATCAATCAATCAGGCAAACCCAGAGAGAAGAAAACTCTTTGCAAAGGAAAACAGAGAAACATAACACACGCAATAGGTCAGGTTGATTACTCATAAAGATGCCAACAACCTACCCAGTGCTTTTAACAGGCCATGCAACAAGATAGTATATCTCATGTTTTTACACTTCACACATTTAAAGAAATGTGGGGGGAAATGCTAGTCTTATAAATGGGCAAATACCCTTGAGACTGAAAAAGTAATGCCATTTCACAGCGAGGGAGAAAAATTATCATGATTTCTTGTTTAGTGTGGGAGGATAAATGCACTCCTAATTTACAACTCTACAAACCTTGCTCAGTAGGCAACCTTTGAGCTTAATTAAGGAGACTTGGGTTTAATCCTTGATCATCATTACTTATGCCTTCAGTATGTCTACATGAAACAAAGATACTAAGTTTATTATAGGATAGCAGCTTGGAGTTCATGAAAAATTGCAGCCAGGTCAGTTCTCTAGCTATTTTTAGTCTATCATATTGTGCCACTGGCATAAACAACATCTTAAGGTGGTAAAGAATGTCACAGCCATAAATCGCTCCCCTCTTCAGTTTTCATACCCGTTCCCTTACAGAAGCATAAAAGTATGACTTGTGAATTGAGTGGCAGGTACCCTGGGCCCAGATACAAAGGCAAAATAGAATGGATGGCAGAACACAGTGTCATACCAGCTGAAAGTTTTAGCAGAAAAAAGAGAGTGGTCTGTTTCCCTCCATCCTTGTTGTATCTATACATAGATTTTACTTTGTGTCTGTAGAGTTTGTGGGAAAACAGCCCTGCTTCATTATTTATTTATTTATTTATTTATTTATTTATTTATTTATTTATTTATTTATTTATTTATTTATTTATTTATTTTAAGGTGAGCTTCAGTTGTCTTCATTAATATTGATATATACAGTAAGCACAAATTGTCCATCTCAAGTTCTTAGCTAGAGTTCCACATCTAGGTTTGAAAGCCATTGAGAGTCTTCATCTGTGGCACTATGCAAGTCCTCCAATGTGTCTCCAAACACTTGTAAAGGACACCTAAATATAATGTGGTCCATGATTTGGTCTTCTTCACAGTCACATTGGGGAGAGGACTTCCATTCCCATGTGAACAGAGTGGCTCCAGATCGACCACAACCGGTCCTCTCTCTATTCAGCATCATCCACTGCAGTCTTGGAAGGGAAAATCCAGCTGGCATTTGTAGGGATTCTTAATTATGTGATGATGGGGAATCAGAGATATCTGCCTCATAATGCATTTGTAAAATGCAATGGGTGATGTGGATTTCTCATAGAAAGCATCACTTCATTAGCTAAGAAACATACCTTAGGTTGCAGAAAGTCGCTCATTAGAAGAGGGAAATCTTAAGAACTGAAAGGCATTTGGTTCTAATAGCTCACATTTTCCCACCTCCTATAGCTTGAAAATTAACTTTCATTTTGGTGATTGGTCATTAGGAAGTAAGCACAGGCTTCGTTTGCAAGTATGTTTGCTCAATTACAGAGATCTGCTGGAATTATGTCTCTGGAACATACATGGATTTTAGCTCCATATAATTTACCCTTGAGATATAAGGCTGTGTTCAGATGCAAGTACTGCTGTGTTCAAAATTACTCTTTCAAAACTGCTCACTAGAAAAGGAACATGGGGACACCTTAAACCAGAAGATTAACTTTGCTGATTACAAATTTCTGAAAGATTCACAGTAATCTCCTTGAGATTCAATCCTATACATAGAAAGTTGCTAAATCAAATTACAGGTGAAGTTTAGTTAAATTAACAATTTAGATTCCAACTCACAGAACCCTTCAGGTCAAGATGAATAATTTTTGAAGCTCTGAAAGATCTGTCTATACTGCCCCAGCTAATATAGCTAAGACAGCTAATCTTCTTACCTTAGTTTGGACATGGCATTTGGATGTTATGGAACTGAATAGGTGACATTTTGGAGATATTTTTCAAGCCATTGGCCCGAGTAGAAATTTTTTGCTGATTTTATTTCTGTGTGTGAAGGTTCAGAGAGGTGCAGTTAAAGGCAAAATAGCAGGACTAGCCCTCCAAGGATGGAAATTTAGCTTTGATTTATGTCAGCCCTCCAAAAATGTTATATCCTCCACAAATCTGACCATCTCATGTAAACTCAAGCCTATGTCTTCCCTTATGAAGTCCATCCATCTTGTACATTTTCTTCCTCTTTTGTTCCTGCCTTCTCATAATCTGCTTAAAATAGGACAGCCTCAGATTCATCATTTTTACCTCCAGCGATAGTTCAGGCTTGATTTGCTTTAAGGTTTCCCTTACTTGAAAGCCAGTTGTATCTGACTCTAGGGGTCGGTAACCGTCTCCGTTTACAGCCAAAGAGCTGGTTCTGTCTGTGTCTGCAGACATTTCTGTGGTCATGTGGCAGGCATGATTAGACATTGGAGCACCTAGAACACTGTTACCTTTCCTGCTGAAACTGTACCTCTTTAGCTACTTGCAATTTCTTGCTTTCAAACTGCTAGGTTGGCAGGAACTGGGACAGATGACTGGAGTTCACTCCATCACACAGCCCTCAGTTCTTGAAGTGCTGACCCGCCAACCTTCTAAGTTCAGTGTCTTAACCACTAAGCCACTTAGGGACCCCTTATTCTTCTTTCTGGCAATCCAGGGTATTCACAAAACTTTCTTTCTGCATCATATTGTGTTTTAAAGAATAGTATTTTCCTTGTTATCTTTCTTTACTGTCCATCTTCCAAACCTGTCTATGGTGATATTGATGATTTTCATTGGATGTGTTTGTCATAGTTTGATTTTAACTGTACTATAAGCCACCTAGAGTCATGGTTTCACTAATCAGGCTGGAAATTAATGAATGAATGTAAGAGGATGGATTATCTTGGTCTTGGTTCACAGTGACATATCTTTACATTTTTGATCTTTTTTAATACGCACATATGACATCTTCCTATCTCTACCCCCTTAAGTAACTATGGCGTCATGTTCAGCACTGCCCACAGCATACCTTCCTTAGTACCTCTTATTATACTCTAACAAAAAATCACTTGCAAATTATGCAGTGAATGCTGCTTTGAATGGCTGATGTTTTTCTTTCCCTCCCTTTCCATTCTATGCTGGCGACACCGAGAAGGTACTGGACAGGGACAAATGTTTAGAGACAATGTTTCCAGTTGCATTTAGATGTTAAAGACCAAATTTAGAGATAAAGAAAGCAGAAAGCCTGAATTCTTGATGACCAATTTGTGATGAAACCTGAGGCTTTTGTCTGGCTGCAGTAAAAGCAAAAATGTGTGTGTGTTGGAGTTTTATGTGTGTTTATGCACAAATGTATTTTCCAGGGTTTTATTAACACATAAAGCATAGCAGGAATTCCTAACCTTTCTATTGCATTCACAGTAACAAGGGTCTACAATTCCGTTTTGTAAGCTTAGTCTATTTAGGCCACAGAATAATCAGCCCATCTTTTGTGACAACCCCATGAAACTCTTTGCCTGAAATATGAGGCAATACAAGGACTGTTTTTTCCTGTCTGGATGTTTGGATTTTATACTATCTCTGTAAAGCTAGTGTCCTTTCCTTTTATAATGCAAATGGTGCATGCATACACATCAGAATCAGAAAGACTTGGCAATAGCTAAAGATGCAAAGCACTCATCCAATGTTTCAGATGTTTCGTCGGCTGCAACTCAATCTGAGTACAGTAAAACCTCAGATAACACTAAAACCTGGTTCCACAAGTCTTGGTGTTATACGATTTTTAGTGTTATCCAATGCATGTTAAAATCCTATGGGATCCATAGAGATACATTGTAACCACACAGGCTTTAGCGGTTGTTATCTGATGCATCCCATAGGATCTTAATGTTATCCGATGCAATTCTTCCCCCCAGATTGCTTAATGTTATGCAATTTTAGTGTTATTCGATACTAATTGAGGTATTACTGTAAACGTTTTTCCTGCCCCAGGGCACTGGGAGGCCTGGTCTTGGTTGGTTGGTTGGTTGGTTGGTTGGTTGGTTGGTTCATTGATTGAATGAATGATTGATTGATTGATTGATTGGACTTGTATGCCACCCAATTGGCTATGACTCAGAGAAGCTAACAACAATCACAATACAATCTAGTTACAATAAATCTAGTAATTACAATGTTACATTACAACACAATACAGTAGAATCAAACAATATCATATCACCATCACAAATCACAGTATCAAAAAATCATTATAAAAGAGAAAAACACTCATTTGAGAAGTCCTACAGCAACAAAATAAAAAGTCACCGCACAAATATGTCACAGCTTCCCAAACAAAACCACCAGTGGGAGGGCCAAGTAGGGCGCATCAGCGTCTTCAGCCTCCTATGGCCACAGGGGCTCTTTATCCTCCTGGCCTTTGGAAGGGCTGAGGAGGGTCTTGGAGGCCGGCTGGTTCTAGACCACTTTTGCCCTATGAGACAAGCAAGATAAATGCCACTGGCATGAATTTGTTTAAGGTGGATCCCAGCTTGCCATGAAACAACCCACACACTATGATCACAGAGCCATCTCCTGCAGAACATATGAAATGAGATATACACAATATGACAACAGGACTGCAATGGACTGCTGCAGCCTTGAGGGTATTGATAAGGTGTGCCTTCACAGCCCGTCCATCTGGCATGGCCTCTTCCGCCTCCATGACTGTTGGAAATAAGAATAGTGAAGTGGTTCCTCCTCCACTCATTTTGCCATTGGCCCCAATAGGATGGTTTCCAGTGGCATCTCCTCCACTGAGGGAGTCCATCAACCCACCTAAAGGGGCTCATCCACACATAGCCATTGACCTCTTTAGGGAGTCAGGTTAGTTAACCACCGCTTGACTCTTGGCGTTGAGTCACTGGCTGTGTGGTCTACTAATCTATTACCATAGCAGGATGTCCGGCCAGACAAACAAGATGTTTAAAGGTCAACAGAACAGTAGCTATTGCACATTTCACAGTGTGTACAAGTTTCACAAAACAGATGGGTTCAAAAGTTGTGGGAAACCACTGAGCTGATAAGCACCAGAAAATACTCTGTAGTGGAGGAATTCTCAACCTGTGGCCTACAGGCTGGATGTGGCCCACGGCACCATTTCATGTGGTCCTCCACCACACCCATAAGTGCCATATGGTAGAGGAAGGGCAAAATGGCTGTATGACCTCCTTACTATCTGAGGGAGCATGACCCAGCCCCTGGCTTTAAAAGGTTGAGAATGCCTGCTGTAGTGCAAAGAGGACTTAAATCCCTGCCAGTAATATCATCAGGCAATTTGGAACTCTAAAATCCAGAGATAAGTTTGGATAAGAAAATTTTTGAAAGTGCAATAAGAGAAGAAGATATATGTATATAGAGTAAGTTCATTTGACTTTGACTCATATAGCCAGAATGTGCTGTGGTTGGTTTTCCAAGGGCTCAAAGATTTAAACCATAATTTTTCAAGTCTGACACATAATCCATAGGTATAAATCACATAGCTTACTATTAGATCACTGTCATTGGTATTTCTGTGTGGATAAACAGAAGTAAAATAATAATGTTTAAAAGTCTATCAAAGTCAGCAACTAATGTATTGCATGCTCTCAACACTCCCCATCGTCCAAAATAAATGATAGGAAGTAAGAATAACATTTGAAAGAAAATAAATTCTCTGTCTTCTCATAAGACAGAGGATGCACAAGGAGAAAAATTATCAACACAATCTCCTATAATTCTGAAGAGGAAAGTGCCCAAGGGAAAGAGAAGTCTGTAGCAAAAAACTTTTCATTGTCCTCAAAAGGTCCTTGTGTGATGTCTTTGAGCAGTCTGGGTGACTAGTCTGAAATCATGCAGTTCAGATTCACAGACAGTGAGATTTGAAATAAACCAGTCAAAAAAGAAACTAATAAATTTCAAACTTGAATAATGCCCAAAGCAAGGAATCCTCTCCCTTTATTTTCAGAGAGGGGGAAAAATCCTGAATCTGAGGTTGTTGAATTTAAAGAAATCCCTTTATGCAGTTATGGATTTTTTTTCTGTAATGAGTATTTTTTATTGTTATTTTTGTACTGCAGTGATATTGTCATTGGAAAGACATAGCATTTACCATGCTGGATTAGGACTTATGAAACCTAGATTTATCTATCCACTCAACCCCCTGGGTCACTTTGGGGCAGCTTCCATTTCTTGGTTTAACATTTCCTTTAAAATTGCTCTGTAGATTAAAAGGAAGATAAGAAATTGCAGATTCCTTGAGCTCTCTTAAGAAAAAGACATAAATGTTACCAGCAGTGGCAAATATGTCAGTAGTTTGGGATAATGTGTGCTTTATAACTTAATTGCCTCTGTGTTTTTAATTTGTCTTTGTAACGTCGTACAATATTTGTGCAAAGAGAATTGTAGGATGTGTGATGAATTTCTCCCTCTATATGGCTTCAAAGTAATGATAAAGAATCCAGCAAAGATATTACGACAGTCACCTAGACCACAAACCTAACAAAGACAACAGCCATCAGTTGTCAGCTTGTGTGATACTAGTTAATGGTTCCCATCCATCCATCTCCACCACCAGATGCCTTGCTGAAATTTAGACACAGAGTCATGACTACCATGCAAGACCAGAAACAGATATGTAGATCTAGACCAGTAATGGCGAACGTTTTAGAGACCAAGTGCCCAAACTCACTTTCGTCACAGACTCAACAGGTTGCTGTCCATGCTACACCCTCACGCCACATGCAAGCCAGAAAGAGGAGGGAGGAAGTGCGCCCATTGGGCTGTTGGGCAGAAGGGCAGGACAAACTCTGTGCTGGGGGAGGGAGGAAGTGTTCCCATTGGGCTGCTGGGCAGAGGGGCGGGGCAATCTCTATGCTGGGGCAATGGTGTGTGTCCCCAAAGATAGGGGTCTGAGTGCCCACTCTGGCACATGTGCCATAGGTTCACCATAATTAGAGCAGGAATTATGCTACCAGTGCAGAGATGTGACTGAAGCAGTATTTAAAGTAGTTGGGATTTTGAAGTTCTGAGATGATGGGCTTGGGTTGTATTGTGTAGCTTTTTGTAATATGTAAACCACCCTGGGTTGCCCTGGTGAGGAGGGCGGTATAGAAATATGAAAAATAAATAAATGAATAAAGCCTATGAAAGATTGATTCACATTCATGTTATATCACTCAGATGCTCACATTACACACACCCTGATTCTCTCTTTTCTAACTATGGCATATGTCTACTGTATGTTTCTGGCCAGAATGTGAAGGATTACAAGAATCCTAAAGGGTGGACTATGACTGATGTACTTCTTCTTCTTCTTCTGTGTTTAGTCCAGATGGGATATTGCAAAAATGAACCCACCCTTGGTAAATTCATTCCACAGTTCCTTTTGCCTGACCTAGTGTGAGAAAGATTAACCAGCACAACAAGGTTGCCATTACCAGGGTATTCCCAATTGTGGTTCAAAAATACCACAATTTGTGTACCCTGACTGATCTACTGGCCAACACATTCAACTCTTCTCTTATCCTCAAGCCAGCTTCAGTCTACTTCTTTATACCACCAATGAGCTGGTGTTGGCGGGGTGACAACTTAAAACATTGTAACACTATTTCTTGTTCACTCCAGACACAGTTGCTTGCCTTAAAATGGTTTCAGTCTCCCAATTTCAGTTCTTCTTGTTCTTCAGTATCCTAATCTGAATTTTTGTGATCCTCATGTTGATCAGTCATGAAGGATGTCCTTAGAATATAATGTAGTGGCCTTTCATCTGCCTTCCACATTACAACATGACACACATACCACTGATCCAGTTCCTCAAGTCACTTTCTGGTCCTGAGCCTTTTGGCACACAAAGTCCTCATCAGCCCCTAGTTGCCCTTCATCTAGATGGACTGAAGTGGGATTTAATCCACTTGGGCACCATCACTCTTCCCTGTGGACGTTGGCACCCAAGCCGTTAGTCCTCAGGGTTGTCAGATTAGTTAACTACTGCCTACCACTTGGCATTGAGTCGCTGGCAGTATTGTCTACTCTATTACCATAGCAGGATAATCCAACCAGACACTACTTTGATATAACTAATTTGAGTTATATCTTTACAAAACAGAAGCAAGACCATACGTTTTTGCCACCTGCTTTATTTTGAAATATGCATTTGAATCCTTTTATTCCACTAACTCTCTTTGAAAGAATTATTTTTGCAGAAAACATGTGGTACCTTCTTTTAAACAGCTGAATTGTTTAGGGAGATTAAACCACCAAATGGCTTCTTGAGAATAAAATGCAAAACTGATGAAAAATACCCAGGCAAATTGAAGCAAGATTTCTGCATGCAGATTTGCCATTCAAACAAACCTTCAGTCTTTCAGTAGAGAAATAGATTAGCAAGCAGCTTATATCATCGACTCTTGGAAAAAAGGGAAGAGAATTCTGTTACAGCTTCATCTGATTCCTAACATGATAGAGATGGAAGGGACCTTGAGGGCAATCTAATCCCGCTCTCTGCTAGTGTGGGAAATTCACAGCTAAAGCCTTCATTTCAGATGGCCGTTCAATTTGGATTTAAAAATCTCTACCAAAAGGGAATTCAAAGCAGGCTGCCACACTGTTGCACAAAGGAGGCTTAATCATTTTAAGGACCTGAAAGTTGCCATTCTGGAGAAACAACAAAAATTATATAACAAGGATCTAGAGAGAGACAACAGAGATAAAGTACATCCATCTTTTGGACACCCATAGCAAAGGTTTGAATTTTACTCAAGGGTTTCTGGGACATTATCAAATTTGATACACCACAAATAACAGGTTGCTATATGTTGCTATATATGTTGTACTTTATTATATTGTACCACCTTTTTAGATACTGTGGAATTCTCATGCCCAACCAGATGTCTTTCATTGATTAAAGAACATTGCTCTTAAATACGGCTAAGTTATAATTGTGCAATTTCGCCTGTAGAAAGTTGTCCCATTTTATAACCTCTTGCTCCTAACTTTCCCCCTCAAAAAAGTTTGTACTTTAATGTAAAATGACAGAAACAAAACAAACTGTTGCAATTCCTGTTATCAGCCAGCCTGCAGCTTTTAAATCCGGTCACTCACTAGAGGAAATGGATGAACGAGGCAGGTTAATCACCTGTATAATGGGATTAACTATGAAAAATCAGCACTATGGAAAAACCCAAGAAGGCCAACTTACATTTTACTCATTTGTATTAATTTGAAGGGGATTACTTGTGGTGAAAATCAATAAACCAGTATATAATACTTTATCCATAACAGAGACCTCATGACAAGTTTGCACTTGGACTTCTGAGATGTTTAGTAGATGAGATTAATGAGAATTGAATGGGAAATCAATGTTTGGATGAAATGACAAAGTGTGATGAGATAACTGTCGTGATAACTCCAAAAATGCCAGGGAGTCATTTGTTGTTGTTTTTTAAAGGAGTACAGACACTTTTGCATGTCCATTTATTTCCCTGGGTGTAAACTTACAAATATGAAACAGCTAGTTTCATACCCAATTCCCATTCTGTCATCAAAGGTCAAACACATAGTTGGATAATGGTCGATGGATGGCATTGTAGATGCCCAAATGTAGCACTTACTCCACTAGTCTCCATTCTTATTCCTCAATTGTTATTGTTGTTGTCATCGTCATTGTCATCATTATCATCCTAAACCTGGCCCAGCTGGAACTTAAACTTCAGTTTGACTCTGCACATGAGACAACATCATCCATAGAACAGGAAACTATTTTAGGGCAATGATGCTGCACCAGTTCACCTGCTGCAACATAAATGTTGCCTAGGGAGAGATCAGGTTTTTTGTAGTTATTAATAAGAATGTATTATCTTTCTCTGTGCAGTTATTGTAGCAGTAAAAATTACAGAGAACGGTTTTTATCATTTTCAGCTACTAATGGAATTGTTATCTTGGTTTCTATTTCTTCCTAACAATTCATTTATTTATGTTGAGGAAGCTTACTGTAAGTGATTGGTTCAGTAACTGAGTGCCTGGAAATGTATCATGTCCTCCTTGGGGGGAGGGGGGGATGAACTTTCTTTTCCCTATCATGTTATGTCTGAGATACTTGACAGTCGGAATGATGTCATGTACAGGGGTGTGCTGGGCACCATGGGAAGGTGCTGGGCAGGGGTGAAGGGCAGCGACCAAGGGATGGTAGAGAAGGCTGCTTCCAGGAACCGCTTGGTCACCGCCCCTTGTTTGCTCTGCCGAGCACACGACACTTTAGAATAAACCATTGCTCCAAGATGGAGGGAGCTTGGATCAATGGCTTAATCTGAAGTGCAGATCACCAGGCAGATAAAATAATAATAAAATTATTATTTATGCCCCATGGCACCAGAGGTGAGGGCATACCATGATGAATCCCCCTGCCCCAGTGGCCAAGCCCATGCCTGGTTATGTAACATAAGTAAGGTGGTTGACTTCTGGTTCTAAGGCACAACAAAGGGCTATGGTGGCTTAGTGGTTAAGATGCTGAGCTTGATGACCAGAAGGCCCAAAGGTCAGCAGTTCGAGACCCAAGTGTTGCATGATGGAGTGAGTTCCTGCCATCAGTTGTGAAAATGGTGCTACTGCTTCATTTTGCTAATGGTAGGGCTGGCACTGCATAATATTGGTGGCAGAGGGATGTGGGGCAGCGCATCTCCATTTTGGACTCCTTCTGAATCCGATTCTGAATATTGGCGATCAACATGGTGATCAGCCATTATTGTCCTGGGAGCAATATAATGTAGTAGTCATCCATTTGCCTTCTGCATCGCAGCATGACACCCATACCACTGATCCTGTTTCTGTGAGTCACTTTCTGGTCCTGAGCCGTAGTAATCAGGTTACCTTTTGAAGAGAAACTCTAGTCATGTAATTTCTTACTTGGCCCATGTATGAAACTCAAAAGACACAAAACTAAGGGAGTGATGAGGAACCAGTCTTATCCAACTCTAGGGTTCAGTGCTCATCTCTGTTTATAGCCAAAGAGCCAGTGCTGACTGGGTAACAGAGGACTAGCACTCAGCTAATTGAGCACATCACTCAGAGGGGCCACTGCAAAATGCCAAAAAGATGAGGTCATGAAACATTTAGGAATTCATCAATTTTATCACGTACCCCCATACACATGGGGGTGGGCATCAAGATGAAAAAGGATGATGATAAATAAGTATCATCATAATGCAGGAGGCAATTAGTCTTACTGAAGATACGTTATGAGCCAGGAATTAAAAACATTGCTGGTGACCTCATTTTTTAAAAAAAGAATCCAACATTCTCCATGGTGGAATAATAATATGACACTTCGATCAGACTTACGGCCCAAGCAAATGCCTCTTACCTGCAGAGTTGGAGATTTTTTAAACCACGATGCTTTAGGTTCCTGATTTCAATCTCACTTGAGTGGAAATCAATAACAGTAGCTTTGGGTTCTCCCACGTTCAAATTTCCCATAAATTTCAGATTTTTTTCGCCTTCACATTCTTGAGGAAATTTGGAAATTCTGGAAACTTTATGTTTAAATCATATGGTTTACAAAAGTATATGGCTGATCAAACCGAAAAGGACACTTTGAACAGGAGTGATATCCCTTAAAGTGAGCTTTCCTCCAACAGAGAATTGATCCAGGTCAGCTCCCCAAAAGTAGAAGTGCAGATGAAAGTTGGCTGGAGCACATTTCACTGAGTGTCATGTGATTGTTGGAAAATAGTTTGCAGTGGACTTCTCTACATGTGGTCTCAATTGCTTTTCCCATCATGTCTGGGCAGGTTATCCTGCTAGGGCAGTGATAGTGAACCTTTTAGAGACTGAGTGCCCAAACTGCAACCCAAAGCCCAATTATTTATTGCAAAGTGCCAGCACAGTGGGGTGAACTCTGTGCTGGTAGGAGGAAGCAGTCCCATTGGGCTGCTGGGCAGAGGGGCAGGGCAAACTCTATGCTGCGGCAATGATGTGACCCCTCTGACACATGTGACATAAGTTCTCCACCACTGGAGCAGACCATTCTGCCATAGACTCAACGGCAACTGTTGAACAGGGGTTAACTAACCTGACAACCCTGAGGACTAATGGCCTTGGGTGGGGGAGTCTACAGGGAAGAGTGATGGTTCCCAAGTGGGTTAAATCCCACTTGGATCCATCTTGATGGAGGGCAGCAGCTTCATCAATAGTGGCCAGGGGGCGATGAGGACTCTGTGCGCCAAAAGGGCACAGGGCCAGAAAGTGACATGCAGAAGTGGATCAGTGGTGTGAGTGTCATGCTGCAATGCAGAAGGCATTATATTGATCCCAAGACAATCTTCATGGCTGATTGCCATGATGATAGCCGATATTCAGAATCGGATACAACACTTGAAGAAGAAGAATTTCCCCATCCGATCTGTCTAGCAACTATGCTAGAGCAATTCTTCTTTGGCAAATTAATAGATGCAATGGGAAACTATGACAGTGACCAGAAGGGCATTAATAGAAAAGGGATACCACCGTCTGGATATGGAAGTAAAGATATAGCAAAACGCTTGCAGAATTTATTTCTATCAGTAAGGTCTGTGCTCAGCCGTTCTAGACTATAAAGTTTGCATCTGCATTTAAACAGCCTGTAAATGTCTTGAATCAAATTTGAATTACGGCAAGCAATCCCTTCTCGCTTTGAGGGAAGGCGAAGAAGCGGCGCTGCAAATCCGACAATAAGTGCATCTGTGTGATGGAATAGGTTAACTCTTAAAAATGACTAGGATTGAAAGCTGCCCAGTGAATTGGTGAGGCCAGGCACAGATGGGTGGCCATATAACCCTTGAGGTGTGGGACAGATTCCGCTAGCACAGCCTTTTAGAATGCTTAGGTACATGGAGACCTAGAAGGAATGGAACCAGAAAAGGAGCATATACAGTAGGGATTCTCAACCTGTTGCCTATGGGCCAGATATGGCCCACAGTGCCATTTCATGTGGGGGGCACTGTCTCCACTATGCCTGGAAATGCCATGTGGTGAAGGGAGGGCAAAATGGCCCTCTGGTCCCTGAAGCTGTCTGAGGGAGTGTGCCTAGTTTAAAAAGGTTGAGAACTCCTGATATAACCATTGGACCAGCTGAACAAGCAACAGGCAAGCTTACAACTTCCAAATCAAAACCTGTAAAGAACTGGAATTCACAAGACATACAAACATGTATTCCAGGGCAAGTGTATTCTGTGATTTCATCTTTCAGAGATGGAAACAATACAGATGCAAATATAAGCAAATGACAAAATATTCATCTGTATACAGTTGTTATGTGTCATCAAGCCACTTTTGACTTATGGTGCTCTTGATAGGGCTTCCAAAGTATGTGGGATGTTCATGAGATATTTTACCATTAACACCCCCAGTGAGTTTCCATGGTTGAATGTGGGGATGGGAGGAATTGAACTCATTGCTCTAGTCTTTCTATCTGCTATATCATAGAAGTTCTATTTATTAAACTTTATGCAAGTCACCTGCACAAGAAACTCAAGAGCTAGCTGGAAGAGGAAAACCTGATAGTGGAGAAACAAGTGGGCTTTAGGGAAATCAGGTCCACAATAGACCACTGCCTAGTCCTCAACTTCTCATTGAGAAATACTCTTTCAAGACCCCAGTATCTCTTTATGCTGCTATCATTGATTTAAAAGCTGCCTTTGACTCAATCTCCAGGATCAAACTGTAGGAGAAACTAGAGAAATCTTCCATTGACCACTGGCTGCTCCAACTGATCCACACTCTGCACACCAACGCAAACCTTAATGTCAGATGCAGGGACATCTTATGGAGTCCCACTTCTATTTAACTTCTTCATCAAGAATATGGTTGACCATCTAAGAAGCCCTGCTTTCCACCCATCCAAGGTTGCTGACAATTCCATACGCATACTCGGATATGCCAACAATGCCGTAATTCTCTCCAGGACCCCAATAGGTCTCAGAATATCATTGACATCTCTGGCTCATTACTGCAACAACAACCAATTAGAGAATCACTAATGAACCCTTGTCAGAGGGACAGAAACAGATCCAACTATCCGTTCCTAGGCAATGGCAATATACAAGCAAAAATTGGTCATTTAAACTGATGGCATGGCCAATTAGAAAGCTACAATTAATGCTGCCAAAACACACCCAAAGTTTTACTGGAACAGATCATCTTTGACATATTGCAGAAAGAAAGGAGTTCCCTCAGACAGGTGAGCCGTAGTTTAGACTCTACCAAAATGATGCCAATGAGATGTATTAGAGTTTTTGATGAGGCACATAGGAGGGCCTCTGTTGATGACATGAAGGAACTGTCACACTTGGATGGGATGAGATGATCCGTTAAGTATTTTGGGCTCTGGCTCCAAATGGTCTTAAAAACTAAAAGCTCTCATCAGCACTTTGAATTTAGTGGAGAAACAAATCAAAAGCTACATTGCTGTTTCAGCAAGGAAGTCACACGATCCCAATAGACAGAAGCAATTTACAACCTGGCCTGTGTATTCTGATTAAAGCTGCCTGGCTCTTTGCAAAGACAAGTACAGAGAAGTGGAGTCGTCCATGCATGGTCTAACTAAGCTATGTCTGTTAGCACAACTATATCTGCCTCATTAACTTTTTTGGCAAGTCATGTGAAGAATATAATATACAGTAGATGGAAGTATCAGTAATATACTACTATCTATATACTATCTACAAGGGTCACAGTGGCTTAGTGGTTAAGACGCTGAGCGTGAGGACCAGAAGGTTGGCAGGTCAGCAGTTTGAGACCTGAATGCTGTGCAATGGAGTGACCTCCCATCATCTGTCCCAACTCCTGCCAACCTAGCAGTTTGAAAGCAAGAAACTGCAAGTAGATTAACGGATAACAGTGTTCCATGCACTCTGGTGTCTAGTCATGCCTGGCCTATGTGCATGGAAATCTCTGCAAATGCAGACAGCACTGGCTCTTTGGCTGTCTTATCTGTACTATCCCAGAAGCCATCATCACAACTGCTGATCAGGACCTCAAGGAATTTAAGTCCAAGAACATCTGGAGAGCCAAGTTTGCAGACCCCTGCGCTATACCAGTGGTGGAAAACTGTTTAGAGACCGAGTGCCCAAACTGCAACCCAAAACCCACTTATTTATTGCAAAGTGCCAACAAGGCAAAAGGCAGAGTTGCTTTCCTTGAGGAAGGCCTTAAAATGTGGCTATGCCAGCAGGCGTGGGGCACAACTGGTGTCATAACCCAGCCCTGCTGGCTTATTTAGCCAGACCAGGTGTCCTTACTTAGTCCTGCCTGATGTCCTTCTTTTTAAGGGGATTGGGGAGGTTTTATAAATGCTTTTAGATAGTTCTCCAGTCTTTAGTTTTAATTAGTACTGGGTATAGGTTTTAACTGACGTTGTGAGCCACCCTGGGTCACTTAGGTTGAAAGGGTGGTTGTATAAATCTAACAAATAAATAAACAGGGGAAGGAGGAAACGCTCCCATTGAGCTGCTGGGTAGAGGGGCAGGGTGAACTCTGTGCTGTGGCGACCATACAGATGCGCACAGAAAGGGCTTCAAATGCCACCTCTGTCACATGTGCCATAGGGTTGCCACCACTGCTCTATACTATCAGTGACCAACTACAATATGAAAGAACCATGTTTTGTTTCTTCGTTTAGCAAAATTATTTGGGGCACCTTTCCTAACAGTGCAAAACATCCTAATATTTGGTTTTTAATAGATTTTCTTGGGAGAAAAGAATGGGGACAAACTAAAATGAACTTTGCTTTATGACTTCTTTCCTCTCTCTGGCTATTAATTGGATTTATAATATGCCAGTCTGTTCCACCCCAAAGGCAAAACGTTCGGGTCAAAAATACTCCCACCCACCCCCAGGTGTGGCATCTTCTGATTCTGATTTCTGGCCAATCTATAGATTACCATCCCTTCAGACATCCCAGACACTTAAAGAATGGTTCTTAACATATGCTCATGCTTAGCAACATGGTATACGGTGTTTCTGTGGAAGCGAGTCAGTATAACTCATTTCCAACTAACCTTAGCACATGAATAATTTCTCCTACCCAAACACCTATAAAGTTCCCAGGAGTGAGTGGTGAAGGGAGGGGGAATAGGCGAGGTTAAGTGCTGCAATTTCTAGCGTTTGGCCTAGCCATAAATCTACACCGGGCACATGCTTTACGAGAGCATTCAATGGAAAAGTAATTCTCACTTACTGTTGTCCTGCCTTTATAAGTCATTCCTGACTGATTGCTGTCATAGCTGAAGTTTGAGCCGCTTTCCCTAAGGCTCCTGCAGTATTTTAAGTCTCACCCGGTTACAGCAGGATTTTCAATGTTGGCCTCTTTTTTTTTTTTAAGGAAGAATGTTATTTTATAGTGGAAGTGTTAAATACTCCAAAACTGTCTGGGTGTCAGCTCTTCGTGTTCAGGATTAGCTCGTATGTGGAAAAAGAGTTATACACCATAAGCAGATTTGATGGGAGACAAATAGGATAGACAGGGCAGAGCTAAGAGGCTTTTAGAACTGAAAATGTCTAGGCTGAGGCTAAGATTCTTTGCTTGTTTATAGGGTTTCCTCTTGTTGTGTGTGGATAGAGGTGCAGTTTGAAGAATCTGTCTGACTTCTCTTCTTCTTTACTTCTTATTTCACCCCATCAGCTATTGAGGGAGATACATGGTGCTTGGTCTGGCACTTCTAGTGCGGGCTCCACTGGGGTTATTTGATGCTCTTGTAATATTTCTCTGATATTTACTCTCCATCTTCCTCTGGGTCTGCCTCATTCTCTTTTTCCTTCTCTTCTTTCCACATATGCCTTTCCACAATCCCAAGACGTTCTCTCCAAATGGGCGAACCACTTTATTTATTTATTTATTTAGATTTATTATCCTGCCCCAATCAGGCGAAACTGACTCTAGGTGGCTTACAGAAAATTCATAAATTAAAACCTTGAGGTTCAAAATTACTTTAAAAAATCAATTAAAAAAGAATTAAACCATGAATTTACAAAGATCTAAAAAATTTAAAAAGGTTAAAAAGTTTAAAAAGATTTAAAAAGTTTAAAAGAGCGAGAGAGGGGTGGCTGTCCCATCAGATCAGCCACCCAACATAGGACCCCATATTCCTGGAGCCCCACACCTGCCCTGCCAGCCAGGTTTTTAGACCCTTCCAAAAGGGCAGGAGCTCTGTCTGTAGACGTAACTCAGTTGGCAGGAGGTTCCAAAGGGCCGGGGCGGCCACGGAGAAGGCCCTCCTTCTGGTGCTAGAGAGATGCGCCTCTCTAGCCGATGGAATGATAAGAGAGCCTCTCCGATCCGCCCTGGTGGGACGGACAGATGTCCTTGGGATGATGCGGTCTCTTAAGTATCCTGGCCCACTACCATGTAGGGCTTTAAAGGCAATAACCAGCACCTTGAATTGCACCCGGAGACATACTGGCAACCAGTGCAGCTCCTGAAGCAGTGGTGAGGCACGGGCATAACGCCCGCACCCCATCACTACCCGAGCAGCCGCATTCTGGACCAGCTGCAGCCTCCGAATGGTCACCAAGGGCAGCCCCATGTAGAGCGCATTACAGTAATCAAGTCTGGAGGTGACCAAAGCATGTGTGATCATGAGCAAGGAATCCCGGTCTAGGAGTGGGCGTAGCTGGCGTATTACACGAAGTTGTGCAAAAGCCCTCCTGGCCACGGCTGCCACCTGCTCCTCGAGCAGTAGTCGTGAGTCCAAGAAGACCCCCAGATTACGCACTGGGTCTGTTTGGGGCAAGACTGCCCCATCCAGAACCAAAGATGGTAACTCCCGAGATAGCGCAGGACCCCTTACCCATAGCCACTCAGTCTTGCCGGAATTCAGTTGTAGCTCGTTGTCCCCCATCCAGACCCTGACAGCCTCCAGGCACCTGGATAGGACTTCCACTTGTTTCAATTTGATCTCCACGGGCTGAGATATACAGCTGGGTGTCATCTGCATATTGGTGATACCTCACCCCGTGGGAACGGATGATCTCACCCAGTGGCTTCATGTAGATGTTAAATAGGAGAGGCGAGAGTACCGAGCCCTGAGGCACCCCATATTGCAGGGGCCTAGGGCTGGACCTCTCGCCTTCCAGCCACACCGACTGGATCTGGCCCCTCAGAAATGAAGAGAACCAGGCCAACACAGTGCCCTGGATCCCCAATCCTTGGAGCCTTCCCAGAAGGATACCGTGGTCGACAGTATCGAAAGCCGCTGAGAGGTCAAGAAGAGCCAGGACGGATGGATGACCTCCATCCCGTTCTCGCCAGAGATCATCCACCAATGCGACCAATGCAGTTTCAGTATCATATCCGGGCCTGAATCCTGACTGGAAAGGGTCCAGATAATCCGCTTCATCCAGGACTTCCTGTAGCTGCCACGCCACGTCTCTGCATATAGTTTAAAATGGTTTCTATTCCTTATTTTATAATCTCATTCCTAATTTTATCCCCTCTAGTCTCTCCAGCAGCCTTTCTCAGACATTTCATTTATGTGGTAACCAATTTTTGTTTACGTTTTGTTGTAAGTGTCCATGTTTGGTGCTGGTAACTGTTTGGCACTGGTAACTTAAGGTGGGAATGAATATGTTCCGTACTAGTAAAGGTAAAGGTTTCCCTCACTCGAAACCCAGTCGTGTCTGATTCTAGGGTTCAGTGCTCATCTCCGTTTCAAAGCTGAAGAGCCAGTGCTACCTACTTCTGCAGACGTTTCCATCTCTTTATTTCCATATTGTTCGTTGACGGCACGAATTGCTGCTTGAATCCTATAGTGCTTTCCACTCACAAGTCACACAAGTACATATTGAACAAAAGCGGAGTTTTCAGCATTTGATGTTTGTTGTCCCTGTTGAATGCTTAGAAATGCTAAAGAGCTGAACTTATTAATTCTCACAATACATCCTTCTACTGAGTGAGGCCTCTGAGTTTAATAACCGCCATAAGTTAATATTCACAGCTGTGTTGCAAATATATTTGATTGGAGACATAATAGATCTTTCTTTCTTATATTTGTTTTCACTACCCTGGGCTCAGTTTTTCTTTTTTCCAGAAGTACAAATTGAGAGTCAAACATGTAATTAGTTACGATGAGTGGTGCAACCAGCTGTCTACCCTTCGCCTTTCCACTTTACCAAAACTTGATTTATTTTGATCGTAACAAATTAAAAACGCTTTCTGGAAATACTCAGACTATCTCAATTATCTTTTCTGCTCCTCTCAAGCCCCCCTCCCTTTCTTGAAAAGTAAGAAAGAAGTAATGCTTCATGAGACTAAATGTGGCTTTAAGCGATCAAGGTTAAAAATATTTGCTAAATTCCTCAGGCAGCAGTTTGGGCTGTCTTGACACAACTAGAAAGTTTGACTGCAGTGTTTCATCCCTCTGATATTCTTCACCTCCATCATGTTGTTGTTGTTCATTGTTGTTCAGTCACACAGTTGGGTCTGACCCTTTGCAGACCTCATGGACGCCAGGCTCCTCTCTCATCTGCCATCCTCTGCAGCCCAACCAATCTGCGACCACCACGTCAATGATGCCATCCATCCATCTCATCCATCTCATCCTCTGCCTCCTCCTTCTCCTTTTGCCTTTGATCTTTCATAGCATCAGGGCCTTCTCAAATGAGTCCTCACTTCTCATTTGTGGCCAAAGTACTTGACCTTCAGCTTCAATATTTGCCCTTCCAATGAGCAGTCATGGTTGTTTTCCTTCAGGATTGACTGATTTGATCTCCTCGCAATCCAGGGGACTCTCAAAAGTCTCCTCCAGCACCACATTTCAAATGTGTCTTTTCTTCTACGTTCTGCCTTCCTTATGGTCCTGCTCTCACAGCCATACATTAGTACTGGGAAGACCATTGCTTTAACTATGTAGACTTTTGTTGGCAGGGTGATGTATCTACTTTTTATTATGCTGTCTAGGTTTCTCATAGCTTGCCTCCCAAGAAGTAAGCATCTTTTTATGTCTTGGCTGCAGTCACCATCTGCAGTGAACTTAGACTCCAAGATCTATGATCCAAGATCCATCATGTCACGAAAACAAAAATCTTTTCAGTCAAGGTTTCCACAACTTGTGTAACATGTTTCTGTGCATTAATGCCTGTCCTTTCCCATTGAAAAATGCAGCACATGTGAACATACATGCAGAAAGCAAGCACAGAAGTACTAAATAATTGTCCGGAAAGACACAAACAACCCATCACCTGCCACCAGTTCTAAAACAAACTATGAAACAAACAGTACTTGCCTTAAGTCTGCACAATTTCTGTTATTTGAATTATTTGTTGGGGGGAGAGAGACCATTCGCACACATGTGAAAAATTTAAGTAAATATAGACAGATAAATATTTTGTGGTTCTGATACAGAAATGCAAAAAATAAGGAAAGATTTACATCTGTACCCTAAACACTCTAGATGTGTGCTGATCAGCCATAAGTTCTCCTTCATGCATGGTTTAGCAACTCATTTTGCTCTGGTTTTGGACCATTCCTATCATACTGTAAAACTAAATGAGACACAGTCATGAACATCATATGTTTTATTGGCACAAGGTAGAAGAAACAAAATTATTACCATAAAATCTGGGAATAGCAGTCATATTTCTAGGCTTATTCAAAATGCACCTACTCAACAGGCTCTGCTTGTCCATTCCATGTCTTTTCATTCCCTTAGAAGGTCAGCAAGTCAGCAGTTCAAGACCTGGTTACTGCATGGCTGTTTGAGAGCCCGTCTCTATCCCAGCTCCTGCCAACCTAGCAGTTTGAAAGCAAGTCATTGCAAGTAGATAAATAGGGACCACTTTGGTGGGAAAAGATTTTGGGGACATGGATGGAGCCTCATTCAGGCGTCTCCTGAGCAGAGTTCCTCTAGCAAAAATCCTTTCAAACCAGAATAATTTCTGACCTGAAATTAATTATTATTCCCTTAAGAGAGTGGTGAATAAATTTTCTTTTGAAAGACCATGCACCAAATGGAAAGTTTAACCTGATAGGTCATGTCATATCTGATGACAGATGGAGCCAAATCCCAAAGTGGGTGGGGTTTAAGAAGGTTATTCACCTGAATATAATTGTATTGAGAGCTGACACTTACAATGTTTATTATAGTTTAATTTATATGGCTTATAGCTGGATGACAAATGTGCAGATTTGACTCAGGGTTGACTCAGCCTTCCATCCTTCCAAGTTTGGCATGTTGGGGCAAATTGTTAATTAACTTGTCAACCATGCAGAGAGTACACTAAGCACTATGGCACACTATGCCCCTCCTCTGGGCCCACAACAATGGCCTAAGGGAGAAGATTCCATGGCCTGGCAAGCGGCTGAGAACATTGTCCCCTCCTCCAGGCCCACAACAACAGCCATAGGGGAGTTAGCATGTGTTCTGCTTTGGTTATTTTCTAAGGTTGCATTTTATGATTTTCACTGTACTGTTGCTGTTTTGACTGTAAGCCGCCCTGAGTCGCCTCGGTGAGTGGGCAGCAATATAAATCTGAACAATAAATAAATAAATAACGCTTTTCCTTACTCAAAAGCCAGCTGTGTATCTGACTCTAGGGTTCAGTGCTCATCTCTGCTTGCAGCCAAAGAGCCTGTACTGTCTGTGTCTGCAGACATTTCCATGGACATGTGGCAAGCATGCCTAGACACCAGAGTGCACGGAATGCTGTTTACCTTCCCACAGAAGTGGTACCTATTTATCTAATTTCAATTTCTTGCTTTCGAACTGGTGGGTTGACAGGAGCTGGGACAAAGACGGGAACTCATTCCATCATGCAGCACTCAGGTCTTGAACTGCTGACCTGCCAACCTTCCAGCCGTTAAGTTAAGCATCATAACCAGTAAGCCACCACAGTCTCTCTTCATTTCAGTTAGCGTTGCATATAAAATTATGCCTAGAGCAGGCTGAGAAGATTGCAAATACCTTAGCTCCAGTCAAATATCATCTCATACATATCGGCTCTCCAAAACGCAGCTTATCCACCACACAGTTTAGGAGTCAGGATTATTAAATAATATTTACAACCAATTCCAGGCACATGGCTTGTTCAGGAAAAGGAAGTGCTCTCATTATATTCTGATATTGTGCGAGCATCCCACGGAACAGAGATGGAAACCTCAGCAGAAATAAACTCTCATGTTCGTCTCTGAGTTATGAGCACAAATCAAAAGAAAAAGAAACCCCAGCGTGATCGGCAAATGCACTGCATTTATTGTATTTCTATTGCAAGCACTGGAATTCACAATTAGCCAGGAAAAGCAAGGAGGTCCGATGGAATTTGCAGTGATTAACTTGCTCCTGTTTATGAATTTGTGCACACAGGCTCCACCGTGCATGGTTTGCACAAATATTGCTTAACACAATCATTTTTCAGGCTGTTGCCTTGATAGATGCCTGGACTGGAAGCATTTCTAAAATGACACCAAATTTGAAACAAGTCAGTTTATGAGTCTTGCGAAATGAATCTTTTATGAAGAATAAAACTTTATGATGGAGCACTGCCAGGGAGGTACACATCTCCAGTTTAATATATTTGGATTAATTTGACGCTATAGATCTGTTTGAAATATGATTCAGGGTACATAAGCACAGACCCGAACCCATTGATCTTAATTCCATTACGTTTTAAAAAGAAAAATCTCATCAGAGCGGTGTTGAAATGAAAATATGTATTGGTATTTCTTTTAAAAAAGAAAAATGATTCCATTAGGATTGTAGAGGAAAGGCTTGCCTTCCATGACAGTTTTCTGGGCTGTATTGTATACCTGCTTGTATTGGCAGCTTCATGGAGGATTTTGAAAGCGAAGTCACTGGGTCCAGTGGACATCAGGAAGGTAAATGGCCATTTGCAAGGACAGGTGTGTGTGGTTGGGCAAAGGTAAGGTCCAAAGGTCAATCAAACTGAAACTTAATCCAAGCAATTTGATCCCGTTGCTGTATTCTGTAGACTTGGGTCTATATGTTTTAGCAAAGGAATAACACTTATATACTTCCCCATAGTGCTTAGTGCACTCTCTGAGTGGTTCACAAGTTAATTAGCATTTTGCCCCCAAACATGATGGGCACTCATTTTACCCACCTTGGAAGGATGGAAGGCCAAGTCAACCTTGAACTCTAGCAAGGATTGAACTCACAGACTTTTGGTTTCAGCACAGCAATTTAACCACTGTGCCACCAGGGACATTTTCTACTGCTATTAATTCAATGAGCTTTGTGGAAATTGTGCCTCCTATGCCAGTTTGTTAAGAGTACAATAAACACTGCTTTGATGTTTAATTTATATGGCTTTTAAAAATAAGAAGCATTGGATAGGTTGTATGTATCTCCCGTTTTACCCAGTAGATGGTCCTTCTGTACTTCTTTTGTGTGTGGGCTAAAGAGGAGTAGAATATTGAGTTTCTGACCGGACTACTGCAAAGGCATTTTAGACAAAGTGAAGAAATCTGGATGGGAAAAATAAATGCTGCCTCTACAGCTCTTGGTCCAAAAATGAGGACTAGGGGATTAGAAGTTCCTTGTTAATTAGTTTTGTCAAATTGAGCAAGCCTAAACCAGTGAGAAGAAGGACTTCAACGAGCATTCTTCGTATCCTCACTGGCAGCGTTGTGTCATCTTGGCATATAACCTGCAGCCTTTAACCAAGTTATCTGTTAGACCAGGAGTTCTTAACCTTTTAAAGCCAAGGGCTGGTCCAGCTTTGGGGGCTGGATGGCCATTTGCCCTTCCTCCACCACATGGCACTTCCTGGTGTGGTGGAGGTGGTGGGGGCCACGTGAAATGGTGCTGAAATGGTGAAATGTGGGCCACATTTGGCCAGTGGGCCACAGGTTGAGAATCCCTGGACTAATGTCTTAAATAAGCCCTTTCATGTAACTCAAAAGCCATACCTCCTTCCCCTTTCAGTACACATAGAAGAGAGTGTCCATTCTCACATGACGCTTGCTCTGGAAATATAAGAACGTACCCTTCCTGAAATAGAACACTCATGGTATTTGTATGCAAATTCAATTAACTAATTGATTGAACTATTGATTAAAATTTGTGCCATTAATCAGCTCAGATGTATTTAATTAGATGGTAGCCTTAGCCATAATTACATATGATGACTATTTGTACTGAGCTGTCGATACAAATGAGCATCTGCTTTTACCATAAAGTATCACCCGAGTTGAATGGAAGCTTAAGAGAAACTAGCAGCCAGACACTATCGTAGATTTTCATACCTAACATATCCTAGCATGGTAGTTTAATGGAGAACTTTCTACCATTTGGTCAGCAAAGAATAGAGAAATCAAGCTGAGTCTTCATTCTGCTAAAAAATGAGCATCGATATACACGTAGACTTGATGAAATATCTTCTAGTTGATTTAGACCAGTGATTTCCAACATGGGGCCCAGGCCCCACAGAGGGACTTCATTTCCCAGAAGCATAAGTCAGTACATTGGCTGATCAGTACTTTGGGGGATTGACTTAGGCTTCTGGGAAATGAAGTCCGAAAATTAAAGGTTGTGAAACACCAATTTAGACCATACTTGCACATTCCCTTTTTATTGTGGCATGAGCGGGTAGTCTGGATGTAGAAGTATCCAACACATCAACACAAAGAACTTGAGTGAGAATAATTTCATCCATTGCATGGGATGGATGCAACTGGCAGTTTCCACTCTGTCAGTTTTGCGTGCGCCCTTGTGAATGAATGGGTGTTGTCGAGAATCTGAAATTTCTAGAAAACATGAAAATCCACCGTAGTTGTGAGTCCATTATGAAAAACATGTTTTATGAATTTTATTGTAATGTACTCTTTCAAATATGCATTTTGGTTCATCTTTTGAGTCAAGAACGGTCTTAATTCATCAGTTTTGACATTTTCTTTCTTTTAAAATGGGTTTGTCTTGATTGATGCCGTGCGCTTTGTGGGGGAAATTGAGAGGGAACTGGTCTGATTTGGTTTGCTAATGATATTGCTGCTGCTGCCTTTGACATTGTTTGTATCTTTATTGATCTGATATTTTTATATTGTGTTTCACGTGATTTGATATTTTGCAAGTTGCCCAGAGAGGCTGCAGTGGCTTAGTTGTTAAGCTGAACTTGATGACTGAAATGTTGGCAGGTCAGCAGTTCAAGACCTGAGAACTGCACAATGGAGTGAGTTCCTGCCCCTGTCCTACCTGCTTCCAACCTAGCAGTTTGAAAGCAAGAAATTGCAAGTACAGTGGAACCTCATATTACGAATGTCCCCTATAGCGAAAAATGTATATACTGTATCACATAACGATTTTTTTAAAAAATGGCACCCTGCATAACAATTTTTCCTATGGAAAAAAAATCATACAATAAATATTCAATGGGAAAATCTGCTTAGCGAAAAAAATTGTTGTATGATTTTTTTACATAGGAAAAATCATTGTACAACTTTTTTCCATAGGAAAAATCTCACAATGAAAAAATTGCATAGTGAAAAGACCTGTAGACTGAATTAAAATCATTATATGGGGTTTTACTGTAGATAAATAGGTATCACTTTGGTGGGAAGGTAAACAGCATTCTGTGTCTAGTCATGCCTACCACGTGTCCATGGAAACATCTGCAGATGCAGACAGTGATGGCTATAAACAGAGATGAGCACTGAAACCTAGATTCAGATATGACTGACTTTTGAGCAAGGGTTACCTTTACCTTTACCTTTACCTAGAAGGATGTGGAGGAGGCAAGGAAATTGCATCTGATAGCTCATTTCTTGGTTCTAAGCTGTCTGGCTTTTAACCATCAGTCAAAAAACCTTAGATACTCTCAGATCTCTGTTATATTTTTCAAGAGTGTAACCATGCCTGAGGTGGGAATGAAGCAAAGGCATTTAAAGCTTGTTTTCAAGGTCGGCACAACCAGATCCAAGAATCTCCTGGGGGCGGGGTAGGATAAAAGGAAATGAAGTTCAGGCATTGAATGCAATGACAAAAAAGATTATCAGGAAGAAGTTTTTTTTGGGGGGGAGCTGGTGGAATTGGTCCTATTTTGTTTAGTTTTGTTGGCTTTCTAGTGAATGAGGCTAAGTTATAAGGAAATAACATATAGAACTGGGTGTTCATACACTAATAGTTATATGCATCTTTGGTTATCCTTAATGCCATCAACACTGCTCTAGCAGGAATGTTTCATGAAGCCCAGCTCAGTTTTTTGTTGGTCTACGACAGTGGTCAGCAAACTTGGCTCTCCAGCTGTTCTTGGACTTCAGTTCCCAGAAGCCTTGATCAGCAGGAGTGCTGACTTTGGCTTCTGGGAATTAAAGTCCAAGAACACCTGGAGAGCCAAGTTTGCAGACCCCTGGTCTATGATCAAGATACTATATCTCTCTTTTCTCTCCAAAGCTGTGACACTATCTTAGGGGTACAAATTGTCACTTTTTTCATTCGTTAGATGGAGCAGTTTGAAAGTTTTCTTCCTACTCAGATCAGTGGAGGATTTGTGCAATTTTGTTTTTGTTTAGCATTTCATCACTTTTGGTTTGGATGCAACCATCTGCACTTTGAACAGGCTTTGTGTTCTCAAGTGTATTGCCAGGGGAAGGGATAGGTTTTTGCTCTTTTGTAGCAGCAAAAAAACAACAAAACCAATCTTCTGGTGGTTCCCAGATACTACACTTGATCTTAGCCAATTTTATTGTGATTGTATCATTCTGGTTTTAATCTGATATTTTTTCTATTTTTGTAATAATATTTTATCCAATGTATTTTATCACATTTTAACCTGATATGGTCAGATGACTAATCAATTAATAAAGGAGACTGGACTGGACTGATTGTTGCCCAATCGGTTGTCCGAAATTCTTCATCCAGCAGATTTTTCACAACAGCTCAAACAATATCAAGATAAAATCTCCCTAGTTAGAACTTCCTTTCAGGGCATTTGCTATGCATGTTAAGAGAAGCTAAATACGAGTTCAGAGGATTGAAATGGCAGTTGAGAAGGGCCAGCTCTAGCAAATTGGACTGCTAGATTTAGTAAGGAATGGGTGGCCCTAGGTTTCAGGGTTAATAATCCCTTGATTTTTGTAATTATATCTTGCTCACAATAGAAGGATATTTAGGCTGTAGAAGAATATGCCTAATGAGGTGGTTATGGAAAATTCATTAAAGGATTCTAATTGAGTTTGCTGAGTTGTGTGGTTGAATGAGGATATCATTTTCTATGTGTGTGCTTTTGGAAGATAAGTCCTGCTGAGTATCTAATAGTATATTATAAGGAAACAACCATTGGGACTGCCTCCCTAACTCAAACATGTTGCATAGATGGAACAATCGGAGCATGCCTTCAGCTCATTTTAGAGATTGTGATGGGAATATATAGACATAGAGAGAGAAGGTGGTCTCTGTGGTGTGTCATAGCAAAACATAAGTCTGTTGGGTTTCTTTAAAACATGCCTTAGGAATATTATAATCGCAGTTATGCCATTGTTTGTGCATTTTGTAGGAAATTACATCCAATGTGGCTTATAGTGGGTGGTGGACCACCTTCAGTTGACAGAATTCAATGTAGCACAACTAGATATAATGTGTTAAATCAGGGGTCAGCAACCACTGGGCCATGGACTGGTTCTGGGCTGTGGACTATTCCGAACTGGGAGCCCCAGTCCTGCTGCCCCATCTGCTGGTCCGTGAAAAGGTTGTTTGGCATGAAGCCAGTCCATAGTGTGGGAAAGATTTGGGACTCCTGTGTTAAATGATAATGGAAACAGTGGAAATTGTTGGTCCATTCACTCTTCTTCTAGTACTACTTGAACCATGCAAACTAACTTTTTTAAAGTGTTGGATTTTCATGCATAAGGTACAGAATGTAAGGTTTATTGGTTCAGGTTCATGGGCCGGTTTGTTGTTGTTATTCTCTCTAGGTGGTTTTGTATATGGATTCTTTGTTCATTTATTTCTTGAGAAAGCCAAGACTTTTGAACTAGAGATTGGAAAGAATTTCAGGAGGCAGCAAAATCCCAGGGAATCTAGTCTATTCTCCCCTTTTAAAACGGATAGCAAAATGAAGCTCCCTTCACATTGAAAATCTGCATCAAGCTGAAGAGTTAGAACACATTACTAAAATGTTTTAAAATACGTATGAATTTCCATGTTAAAGAAAGCTAACAAAGCATTGTTGTCTGAAGCACGAATGAGAAGAAAATTTGGGTGGGATTGAAAAAAAAATACAATGAAATGCAGACATTCCTACTTCAAATTGCATTATTGTCATATGTGTAGTATTATTGTTTATGACTATATTTTACAATATGTTTGTGATTTCTTCTTTCCAGGAAGCACAGTAATGCATGTGACGGCATTTGATGCTGATGACCCAGCAACTGACAATGCTCTGCTGAGGTACAATATCCTCAAACAGACTCCAGACAAGCCATCTCCAAACATGTTCTTCATCGACCCGGACAAAGGAGACATAGTCACTGTTGTATCTCCTGCCTTGCTGGATCGTGAAGTAAGTCGCAAAAAATTTTTCCTCAAGAAATTCCTTAGGGATGGAAGCAGTATATAAAGGCAGTTCCATGGTGACTTATATTTATTGGTGGTTCTTTGAATTCTTTATCATCTTGCCTGGAGTACAACAAGCCATTTGCAGATGTGATGTTTGAAGTACTCTGTTTGAAGTACTGGTTCTGCCATTGAGAAGCATTTGAATAGTGGTGTAGTTGTAGAGTAGATTTGTATTATTATATTTACTCTCATAGCTATTATTCTACTAGAAAATGCAAACAGTTGCATTAGTCTATGCCAGGCAATGAAGAATAGTTGTTTTGTGATGTTGATGGTTCATAATTGATCAGGCAAGAGCACTCACAAATACTTTCCCCAGGTATTGTGATGATTGTGGAGAAGCTTCCCCATGTCATGAAGTAAATTAACACAGACTGTTATGTTGTCACTCAAAAATTTATAGTTGTTGGTGTTCGATGCTTAGCATCATGAATGTTTAACAGGTGTTGAATATTTTAATTTAACCTATTAAAGGAAGCAAATGTATGTTGACAAAATGATTTCCAAGCTGTCACCAGCTACGGTTTAGGCCAGTGATTCCCAATGTGGGGCCCAGACCCCACAGGGGGTCTTCAGTTCCCAAAAACTAAGTCTGTACCTTGTCTTATAAGTGCTTTGGGGAATTGACCTGGGCTTCTGGAAATTGAAGTTCAAAAATCAAAAGTTGGGAGACTCTGACATAGGCTATAAAGTGTGTGGCCCTTGACCTGATCTCACGTGGCCCTCAGCCTACATCCAAAAGTGTCAAGAAAGAGAAAGAAAGGGCAGAGGGAGGAGGATAGAAAATGTCACGCTTCCAGCCAGCCCCCTCTGCTCCAGCCCTCCTCAGTGTTCCTTACGTTGGGGTCTTTATGGCAAACAAAAACCCCAGAACTAAATCGGAGCTCCCAGAGAGCGAACTGGGCAGCAAAATAAAAACTTCTTATCCGCTTCTCTTCATAACAAGGAGGTTTTAGATAGCGTCTCCGAGGCTTGTGAGTGTGTGTGTTGTCTTACCTCTTATTCAGTTAAGAGTCTTCATGGAAGCAAAACAGAGTTTATTGTCCCATTAGAATCATCCTTAAAAAGCATAAATAATCTTCAGAAGCAAAACATAGTCCACAAAACAAAACATAGTCCAATAATCATTGTGAGCAAAACAAAGAGTCCATAGCATCCTGCTCCTTTGGTATTAAGAAACAAAACTAAACCAAACCAAACTGAACTGAAAACTGAGTTTCTTCGCTCCCACAATGGGGTTTATCTAGACCTTTACACGGCTGTGTCTTATCTGGGTCAGCTGAACCAAAGAATAGCAAGCTAATGGAATTTTACAGAAGGGAGAATAGCAGTCCCTCTAAGCACCAAGAACGGAAATGATTTTAGGAGACCTAAGAAAACTAAATTTCCTCCATTTCTTTTGGGCATGTTTAGGAAATGGGGATCTTCCCATGACAGAAAACTTCAGTGACAGTGAGATAATAAGAGCAGGTTCACTTACTTTTGGCTTTCATTTCATCCACCGTTGGCTCAGCTTTACCCCTATGGGTATATGACATCCAAGATTTTGCCCCTCAGAGAATGTGGCCTTTGACTGGAACCACTTTCCCAACCCTGTTTTTCTGCTGAGATACCAGCACCTCCAGAAAAAGAGAACACAAAACCACGTCTGTGTATCCCCTACCTGGAAAAGCTTGGAAAGAGTCTCTCTAATTGGAAATTTAATTGACAGCATTGTCCTTGGCTGCAACTCATATCCAAGAATGCATTTTTCCCTGAAGAAGGAAAATACCATTGGTGTGAATTTGTTTAAGGTGGATCCCAGCTTTCCAAGAAGTGACACACACACTATGATCTTGGAGCCATCTCCTGCGGCACATATGAAATGAGACATGCAGGATTTGCCACCAGGACTGCAAAGGACTACCACAGCCTTGAGGATATTAACAAGGTGCGGCTTCACAGCCAGTCCATCTGTCAAGGCCTCTTCCACCTCCATGACTGTTGGAAATCAGAGTTCCTCCTCTGCTCATTTTGCCTTTGGGCCCAGTATAATGGCTTGCAGTGGCATTTCCTCCGTTGAGGGGAACATCACCCCACCTAACGGTGCTCATCTGCCCATAACCATTTGCCCCTTTAGGGAGTCAGGTTATTTACTGCCACCCAACACTCGATGTTCAATCACTGGCTGCACGGTCTACTCCATTACCGTAGCGGGATGTCCGATCAGACATCCATTGAGAGCATACACATATTGTAAATAATAGGATTCTGGCTACGGAGACGATGACAGTTAATGCTTAGCTAAAGACACAACTTTGCATGCAGTTTGCAAAATGCACATGGGAAATGGGTATATTTTAAAATGGGCACAAATCTTCCTCATTCAGTGAGAAGAAACATGTGCAAACTGTGTATGCATTTTGAAAGTTTCACATAGAAGCATGTACTAATTTCTATGTCACGGTATAGAAATCTTATGAATCAGAACTTTGAAGTGCAAATCAGTAAACATCACTGACACTAGTTTTTGCTGATTTTTACATCCTAAGGTAAAGGTGAAAGTCGCCTTTGCTCAAAAGACAGTCGTATCTGACTCTAGGGCTCAGTGCTTATCACTGTTTATAGCCAAAGAGCCAGCACTACAGACGATTTCAATGGACATGTGGCAGGCATGACTAGGCACTGGAGTGCATGGAATGCTGTTTACCTTTCCACTGAAGTGGTCCCTATTTATCTACTTGCTTTCGAACTGCTAGGTTGGCAGGAATTCTTAGGGACCCTGAATCTATGAAATTTCTGAAGTGTGTGTTACAAACTGCTGTGATTCATATGTCAGTACTAGAAAATGTTAAACTTCCAATAAATGTTAAACCTGGCAATGTCTCTACAGAAAACAGATGGGGTTTGTCTCTATTACATTTGTAATATTTAGGAAACAGCTATTCTAAATTGTAAATGTTTCAGGAACTGATTCTTATAAATCAGGGAACAACTCAGTTCTAGTTTAACCTTAGAACTGATTAAGGATTTAAATCCTCAGTTTTTTCACTTTCATATCCAAGAATGGAGAATTGCAAATTTCTTCTCCCAACCTTGCGTGTGAGAAGAATTTTTTAGCATTTCCAGTAGGGTTGCCACATTGACAAGAATGCTTTCTGCACAAAATGCCCATTTTAGAACAAAATAATTCATTTTGGCATTAAATTGTACCTTTTAACCGATAGATTAAATTGTATGAATTGCCAAAATTAGAGTGACTGTTGTTTTATTTTAAGCAACTGAAGTGCTTGTTGTTTGCATCTTTCTTACGAATTTATGGTCCTTCTATGCTTGCTGCATGCATAATGTGCTACATTTTTCAAAAGTAAAGAAAAACCAACACATTTTACACACATGTAAGGGAATTAAACTGAGTGTCTCATGGTGGGGCTGGTGGGTGGAAGAATTATCTCATTCTCCCCTGAAAATGAGGAAATGTGAGCTTTAAAATTATTTAGTGTGGTGCCTTATGTCAAGATGGTCTTGGAGATACTTTCAGAAAGCAGTTCTGCCAATGAAATCCTGGATTTATGTTTATGCAGAACTAAGATTATCTTCTAGGGGTCACAGTGGTTTAGTCATTAAGACTCTGAGTTTGACGACTGAAAGGTCAGCAGATTTGGAGTTCAAGAGTGCTATGAGACTCTGTCCCAGCTCCTGCCAAACATCCAGTTCAAAAGCAAGAAATTTCAAGTAGATAAATAGGTAATGCTTTTGTGGGAAAGGTAACAGCATTCCATGCACTCTGGCATCTAGTCCTGCCTGTCACATGATCACAGAAACTACTGCATATGCAGACAGTGCTGTCTCTTTGGCTTTGGATGGAAATGAGCATGCCCCCTAGTGTTGGGTACAACTGGCTTTCAAGCAAGAGGGACTGCAGTGGGTCATGTGGTTAAGATGCTGAACTCGCTGCCTAGAAGGTCAGAGTTCGATTTCTAAGTACTTCACGACAGAGTGAGCTCCTGTCTCTGTCCCAGCTCCTTCAATCTAGCAGTTGTAAAGCAAGAAAGTGCACATAGCTAAATAGGTACCACTTTGCTAGGAAGGTAAACAGAGTCCCATGAACTCCGGTGTTGAGGCATGCCTCTGACATGTCCACAGAAACATCTGCAGATGCAGACAGGGATGGTTCTTTGGCTGGAAACAAGAGATGAGCACTGAACCCTAGAGTCAGATATGACTGGTTTCAAGCAAGGGTGGTCTTTAACTTTACCTAAGTTTCTTTGAGTTAAGACAGACTTACTTGCGTGTATGTAGGCAGCAGCTTTGTCCGATCTCTGGTAGAGAGTCTCTGAGGAATTTTACATACAACTTACAGTGTTCAGAATAACCAGCTTTTAAGTTCCACACACTTTCTCTATTACTTTCAAGTTAGGCATCCCCCCCCCCTTCTTTAATAAATAAGCAATCCTGAGATAAAACCAATTTGTTGGAAACAGGAAAATCAATACGAGGGAATGAGCAAGCCCAGTGTCTCTGCTGCATTTTTAAAAGTGACTGATGATACATGATGCCATATTTACATGGAAAGAACATCTCCAAGATCGAAGATGTATCACTATGAGGCAAGGATGGCAAGGAAAGAATTGAGCTGTCCATGAGTTCTGACTAACAACTTATTGTCTACAAACTTCTAACAAACCAGGTGTCATCATAAAACACTGCAGGAAACACAGAATGACGGTGTTAACCCTGGCATTAACTTTTAAATAAATATATAATTAATGTGCTATAAAGGTAAAGGTCTCCCTTGCTCAAAGGCCAGATATATCTGACCCAAGGGGCTGTTTACCGCTAAAAAGCCATTGCTGCCTGTGTCTGTAGACGTTTTCATGGTCATGTGGCAGACATGACTAGTCACTGAAGTGAAGGGAACACTGTTACCTTTTAAACCGAACCATTGTTTTACTCTCAATGTATTGTTTTTGGCAGGTGACACAAGTTCACTCCATCATTTCTCCCACATAACTATGGAAACGTCTGCAGACGCAGAGAGCCCTGGCTCTTTGGCTCTAAACTGAGATGAGCACCAGAGTTGGATACGATTGGCATTTGAGCAAGGGCAACCTTTACATTTACCTTTATTGAGATATTTAATTTTATATTATTTATTTCACTTGACTTGTTTAGCCGCCCCCTTGCCCCAACATAACACACTCCAACAGCCTATACATAGAGATAAAATCATAAAAACTCTAAAATCTCTGAAATCTAATTTTAATGTTATATTATTACTTATGTTATTACATAATATAATATTATATATTATTATAATTCCATACTAATATTATGTTGTAATTCTATATTATTTTATATTTATATTTTTTTATTCATATTGTCAAGGCTCAAATCAGACTAGATTATATAAATCCAATACATAAATAAATAACAAAATCCGATTAAATCAGGGCAAGAGCCCTGATGGTGCAGTGGCCAAACTGCTGTAAGGTAAAGGTTTCCCTTGCTCGAAAGCCAGTCGTATCCGACTCTAGGGGTCAGTGCTCATCTCTGTTTCTAAGTCGAAGTGCCAGCGCTGTCTGCTTCTGCAGACGTTTCCATGGTCATGTGGCAGGCATGACTAGACACCGGAGCGCATGGAACACTGTTACCTTCCCACTGAAGTGATCCCTATTTGTCTACTTGCAATTTCTTGCTTTCTAACTGCTAGGTTGGCAGGAGCTGGGACAGAGATGGGAGCTCATTCCGTCCTGCAGTACTCGGGAATCGAACTGCTGTCCTTCTGCCTCCCAGTCAGCATCTTAGTGACTTGAGCCACTGCAGTACAGCTGTACTGCAGCCAAAATGTTGTATGTGCAATCCTGATGGGGATCAAGGTTTACTCAGCTGTCTATCCTTCTGAGGTTAGTAAAAGGGGGCAAGAAATTCTAATTAACTTGTGAACTGCCCAGAGAGTGCACTAAGCACTACAGTGGTGGTTCTCAACCTTCATAAGTCATGAGCTGGATCACACACCCTCAGGCAGCAGTAATTGCTATCACTAATGCTAAACCCTATTCAGTTACCATGTTCTGGTCTGAGAGTCGAGTTATGGAAGATAAAACATCTTAAACAAGATCTATGGTGTGTGTGTGTGTGGGGGGGGTGTCCTCCTTATTCCATCCTTCCTACCTTGGGAAATAAACCAAAAGTAGAGCTGGAACTGAAATATATGCCACAATTCCAGTTATAAATACGCTTTACTGCTTTAAGAACATAAAAATTGAAATGCATAATGTATAACTTAGTTAGCATGAATAAGATTACATAGCATGGAAGGGATTGTACTGTTTGCCATACTTATTACATTTAGAACAATAAATGCCTTTCTTTTATGCAAACAATAATTGCAAATTACTGCTGGAGACAGAGCAGCGAGCAAGCATGCTGTAATTTACCTGGCATATCTAGATTTTTGTGAAGGGAAATAGGGAAATGAAATACAATAGAAAACTTTGCCAAAAACAAAATGAAACTTGCAACTCTCAATTTCCCTGTATAGCAGCTGACTCTCTCATTTATTTCTCCATTACTTGTGTGTTTTTAAAATTCCCTTTCATCCTTCCCGGGTACCAGGAAGATGTACAAATATAATTAAAGCAATAAAAATACCACCTCAAATAATATGGAAACCTCTTCTGCAAGAGGTCATACTTCTTTGAGGTTGTTTCAGTGCTTTTAAAAAAGGAACAATACATTTTCTCACCTAAGAAAGCTTACAGCTGAATACTAGCAGAGTGTGGTACATGGGAATTATAATTACCCAACACTATACATTATCTGGAGGGACTGCAGTGGCTCAAGAGGTTAAGACGCTGACTGGAAGGTGGCAGGTCAGCAGTTCGATACCCGAGTACTGCATGACGGAATGAGCTCACGTCCCTGTCCCAGCTCCTGCCAACCTAGCAGTTTGAAACCAAGGTAATGCAAGTAAATAAATAGGGACCACTTCGGTGGGAAGGTAAACAGTATTCCTTGCACTCCGGTGACTTGGCATGTCTGCTACAGGTCCACGAAGACATCTGCAGACTCAGATAGCGCTGGGTCTTTGGCTATGAAACAGAGACGAGCACTGAAGCCTAGAGTTGGATACAACTAGCTTTCAAGCAAGGGTGACCTTTACCTAATTTGGGGGGGGGGGGATGGAAACTTACACACAGGGTATCCTTCTGTTTGGGACTGCCTTGGGGTGAGCAAAATATTCCATATTTCCTTTAGTACCATCACCATACACATACAAAAACAGAACTGAACATTGTTCAGAAGATCCCTGGAAGTGTGTTAACCTATTGTGATTTTTTTTGTGAGTTGTCAACACTGAAGTGACAAAGGAATTTGTCCAGTCTTTTGTGTACTGGGCAACAGATCTCAAAAGGGCTCTGATTTAGAAGCATTCTAAATTGTATTCCAAATGAAAAGTATAGATTTGTTCTTTCTCCTTTCTAACATATATGTCGTGTTCAATAGAAATGTGTGTCACACCTAATGAAATTCCAAGTCCACTGTTGATTGTTTCATTTGTAGTTGTGACGTTCTTGCTGCACTTTAAAATGGTGACACTAATCAATAAAACTGCATAAAAGATAAGACGTAAGGAAGGCTGAGTGATTCAGTGCAATTCTGCCTAAACAGAAATCCCATGGAATTCAGTAAAAATTACTCCTAGTGGAATACGATGGAGGCCAGAGAGGTGGAAAAAGAAATATAAAGTCTCAGGGTTTGTTTGTTTTGTCAAGTGTACGCAAACCATTATGTTCTGTCAAGTTAGTTTTCACTTATGGCAATGGTTTAATGGTTCCCTAGCCACAGTGGTTTGGTGGCTAATACCCTCAGCTTGACAACCAGAAGGTCGGCAGATCAGCAGTTCAAGACACGACTGCAGCATGGCATACTGAGCTCCCATCTCTGTCCCAGCTCCTGCCAACCACACCATTCGAAAGCAAGAAATTGCAAGTAGATAAACAGGTACTGCGTCAGCAGAAAAGGTAACACCGTTCCATGCACTTCGGTGTCTAGTCCAGTGGTTCCCAACAAGGGGTACACAGCCCACTAGTGGACTTCAGTACATTGGCTGATCAGTGCTTTGGGGAAATGACTTAGGCTTCTGGGAATTGAAGTCCAAAAACCAGCATTTGGGAAACACTGGTCTAGTCACATGATCGCCGAAACAACTGCAGACACAGACAATTGGCTGTAAATGGAGATAAGCACCCTAGAGCTGGAATTGAACTTGCAACCTCTGGTTCTGCAGCTGTATCCCTAAACAAATGAACTGTCCAGCCAGTTTGCAATTGCATAGATAGAGCCAACTACTGCTATAAACTGTTTTAAAGAAATGCTATTCTTTCAGCGATCAAACCTATTTGTGTTCTCAAGTTCATTTTCATTAATCCTTTTTTTTTAAAATAAACTGCTTAGAAGGACATGCTTACAGGGAATGTTTCAGTTAATTTAGCCTAAAATGAGAAGTATGTAAATACATATGGCAAGTTCAGCTTCTTTCATCTCTGTGTGTCTGACAAAGAAGGAGGCTGAAGATAAGTGGTGAAGGTAGAATATTGAAATGTAGATTACATGCTATCTGGCAGTTTTTGATTTCCTTTTCTGAATAAACTGAAAGCAAGGGCGGGCTTCTTTCCTTTTTAATGTTCACTATTTATGCAAAGGAGTTTTTGAAAAACAGACATCTGATATCTGATGCCTTTTGTGGCGATTTGAGAGCCAATTTTATCCTGCATCCCATCGAGTTATGTGTATGTCGCGTGGACTTTAGACACAGATAAACAGATGCTGGGTGGAATTTCAAAATGGAAATTGATGTTCTTCTCCACACTATATTTTTAAGTCTTTACTTTAATGTGGAACACTTGGCCATTACGATGAAAACAGATAAAGAGGCCACTTTCCCGGCTAGGAGGTAATAAAAATTTCCCTCTCTTTTTCAACGCTTCCATTATTTGAGCAATTTGCAAGCAAATCCCATCCTTATCTGCTGTTAGCCAAACTTCAGACAAAATCAAGCTAATTTTAGAGTCATAGCAGGTCATTTTGGAGCATCGGGCTTTGCTGCCCTATTGGTTAATCTTGGACAGCATGAGACTGAAATTCAGGGGTGAGTTGGAAGAACTGAAAACTCATTGTTTTATATTTTCTTTTGCCCAGAGAAGAGTCATTGGAGGTAATATACATGCTATGGGTGAATAGATTTTTTCTCTCCTTTTGCCCTTTCAGGTGCAAAGTTTTGCACCCTCTATATTATATTTTATCATCCTGGGTCAAAGTTTTCATTGTTCCATCTGCATTTTGGGGCTGAATGTTTCAGCACATTGTGAATGAATGGTGTGCTTTTTAGTGATGTATTTTTAAAGTTACTTGCTTTCGTATGCTTTTAGCTTACAGACAATTCATGCAAAATATCTGGAGCTTTATAATAATAACTGTTTGATTTTTTAAAAAACCAAATCATTATGAAAGCTCAAAAATTATTGGGCTTTTCTAATTGGGCAGTTGCTGTGTTTCCTCTTAAGATTTAAGAGATGTCCCTTAAAATGGCAAAGAATTTGACAAATAGAAAGTGCAGATGAAAATAGAAGTGCAAATGAAAGTTGGCTGGTGCACATTTCACTGTCATGTGATTTTTGGAAAATAGTATTATATTGTTCCCAAGACAATCTTCATGGCTCATTCCAATGATGATAGCCAATATTCAGAATTGGATCCAACACTTGAAGAAGATTCTTGAATGGTGTGCTAATTCTGAGTACAACAGATGCTAGTGACTCCTGTGTTGTTACTGTGATGAATAGGGTCTGTGGTGGCTCAGTGCTTACGAAGCTTGCCTTGTTAGCTGGAAGGCCAACAAGTTGGCAGTTCGAGACCCTGCATGATGGATTGAGTGGCTGTCTTTGTCCCAGACAACCTAGAAGTTCAAAAGCAAGAAATTGCAAGTAGATAAATAGGGACCACTTTAGCGGGTAAAGAGCTTGGAGACATGAAAGGAGTCTCATTCGGGCATTGCCTGAGCAGAGTTTCTTTAGCAAAAATCCTCCCAACCCAGAATAATTTCTGACACATTATTACTGTGATGATATGTGCAAGTTTACAGGAGCTGTCCATGGTTCTGAAGGTATTTGAAGAACATGGTTCAGACAGATGGCTTACCTGAAGTGCAGGTTTAAATGTGGAGCACATTGACTACCTTACACCACTGGAGTTGCTCAGCATCACTATATGGTGAAGGACAACCAATGTAATTGCAAGATCATGTTTTGCAAAAACAGGAGTCAAAGCCTTACGATACAACTGCAAGGCAAATATGCAGCATAAAGATGCATTTAGTCAGAATAATATGGTTATGTGCAATGTTTCATTATTTAAAAAAAACCCAAAACTAGGCTCCTTAGCATCTTCAGCTATTAGATCATGAGAAAGTCCATGACCTCAGAAGAATCACTGCATAATCAATACTCAATAGATTAGATCAGTCTCAGATTGGCCACTTTACCTTATTTCTTAGAATATATCATTGTTGATTCTGCATGAACCTTTCCTGACAAGGAGTCAGTGGGGAGACCATCTGCATTTGCAAGGTAGATGGCTGCTGTCTGACAGCGATCCTTTAACACTGGTTTTGACAATGAATCAAATTACTTGTAAGAGATTCATAATCATTCTAAATGGGGATGATACAAAACATTTTAAAAAAAACCTCCATGCATTTGTTTGCCTGGAAAAGTAGACAGGAAGGAATATCTTCTTTTAAAAAAAAAGTTTCCTCTTCAGTCCCCCTCCCCTCTTTTGCCAACATGAATTTGTAAGCAGTCAATACACTTACTACCTACTCGATCTAAATGCAAATGCTCAGCCGACAGGTGAGCACTACCTGTTAATGAAAAGATATTAATCTTCTGAGGAAATGCATTCCACATGCATCGCCACATTATCTTCTCAGATACTCATGTTTACAGTTATTTTTACCCACAGCTCCTTCCTTCCTGACACCCATCAGCTTGATATTAGAGGAATCACATTGTTTGACACATCTTTGCCTCTTTTGAACTCCACTTACATCTTCCATTTCTTTGCCTTTCAGATGCTAAATACACGGGAAGGAATTTAGAGCCAGGGGGGAGAGGTGAAAGTGACTGGCTGTAAATGGAGATGAGCACCAAACCCTAGAGTTGGATATGACTGTCTTTTGAGCTAGGATGACCTTTACCTTTACCTAAAATCAAACAAGTTAAAACACAAAGTTAAAACATTAAAGCATTGAAACCATTACAGGTTGCAAGTATCAATCCACAAAGGCTCCAATAAATGTTATGACATTGGGAATATTGGTAAGAAGCAAGTAACATTTGGAAACAGAAGTTACAACATTTGGGGAAAGGAAAAGGACAGAAAATCTGAATTCGGTCAGATACAAAGGTGTCCATGTGTCAGTTGACAGTCGTCTTTCTGTAAATAACAACCCAGCTGGAATCTCTGGACATCTTTCCATTGCCCTGGGTAAGACATCCAAACCCCTTCTGCTGGCTTGGGGCTGAGAAATGTGGAGTAATATAAGCCTTTTTTATTTTAGCAAAAGCAAAACCAGGCAATCAAAGTTAGCTATCATGCTTTGTTTTATGCAAGGCTTGCTGAAGCCTGCTCAGAACCAAATTATAAGGAATTGGAGCTGTCATGTTGGCTAAATAACAAGAAATGAAAGCTCATCTAAATCTACAGGAATTTGCACTCTTGTGGCATGAGCAAGACAATCTGAAGGGCCTACAAAGGAGCCTGCAGTGTAATAAGCTCTGTTTCATGCCTTTACTTGTTCAAGGAACAAACCATTACTTTTCATGTTTCTTTCCAAGTGGCTTTCCACCTCTGTGAAACCTCTGCCCCAGGCACCACACAAGTATGGTAATGTACGGGTCCTCAAAGCATAAACAACTCCACTAATGGAGCAGATTTGTGACACTTCCCTACTTGTGATGTCCTTCCAAGAGAGCAGATGTGTGACTAGTAATGTGATTTGTTCCAGGAACATGTTTCCCTTGTAAACAGAATTAGTTCTAAGACATAAACTTTCACCCTCCTTCTTTCTCATTCTCCACATTAAAAGAGTTGGTCTCCCATGCATAGCTGCTCTCTCTATCTCACTCTTCTTGCTTTTTTTCCATTTTCTTGCTCACAGTACAAATGAGAACATCTCTTTCTCTGTCTGTAGCAAGACATGCATGTTCACACACACACATTCTAACAAAGAATTGTGTGTGGGGGCTGCCAGGACTTGGTCAATGGTTAAGGTGAAGCAAAGATCAACAGAAGGCATCAGAACTATCACGCTATTGCTGTAGGGCATTGTGATGGTGATGGAGGCAGCTAATACTCTGATTATACAGGTGGGAAACTAGTCAAAAGTGGCAGGTAACACAGTTGGGTGCTGTGTAGGCTTCCTTAACCTCACTTAGATGTCTGTCCTCATCCCATCCAGATTTAAGTGAAGACCAACTCAATGAGACCCCAGCAATTAGACTGTGGTTCAGACACCTTTCACACCCTTAGGCATTTCTGAAGCAGACTGCTTACAGACAGCAATTGGGTGAGACCTTTGGTGTTGGAGCTGTAAAGTATCATTGCAATTTTCCCATTTGGACAATGATTGAGGATTATAGGATGATGAGAGAACTCAGTGGGGCTGATCTGACATCCAGAACTCCAACATCCAGAGCTTGCTGAGACAAGATAAAATCTGGATTTCACCTTTTGTTTCTTCGTTTGATCCGGTTCTCTTCTGAACATGTTTCATCTATTTTTAGAAACCGAATGCAGAAACTATAAGTTGAAAATTGCAAACCATCTAACAGTGCAAGATTAACTGAAGTTGCACTCTGAAGTCCCATGAAAGTCAATAGGGTTTAATCTATTTAAAAAACATAGTTCTGCTTGACTTTAAGTATTTTCACGCTTGGTTGTTTGTTTCGGTGCCCCTTGGAAGAGTTGGGAGGGACAGTAAACTTTCAACAAAAACTTGACTGAGCTCAAGAATGAGCTAGTTGCAAGATGTTTTGCTTTCCGTTTGTATTCAGGTCAACCTGAATTCTTGAGAACAGATAAATCCATAATTTCACCTCAGATGACTTTGCAATAACTGGAGCCAGATCAAGTGAATGGCAGCCTAAACTTCTTGTGAACCTTTGGAGCACAGTAGGAGACTCTGAGAAAAAGAATGGTTGATCTCTTTCCACTCATGAAAGCAGAGGGAGGCTTAAGCAAGAGAGAGCAGGGGGGAAATACACTACACAGCAACAAAGTTAGTTAATGCCGTGCCAAGGTTGCAAAGTCAAACCTCTTACAATGCTTGCTAGCTCATAAAGCAGCTTCTCCAGAAATTCTGAACTGATCTTAGTAGCAAAAGCCTCTAGGTAATCCTGAATTGAGTAGACTCAGTGAATCAATGTGAAATACACAAACATTGACTCATCATTCAGCAATTGGTTAATAACAATTGCATGCCATCAAGTGGATTCTGACTTATGGTGACACTTTCCAGGGTATTTTTGTTGTTGTTGTTCAGGTTTTCATTCTGATAGCTATCTGGAACAGAGACTTTGGCCCTTAGGCTTCAATGGATGTATGAAGGACTAGGAAGCCTAAGTAACCCATTTGTAGTGTATAACTCAAACATAAGTTATTAGTTGGCTGTGAAAAGTTTTAAAAATTGTAGAGCATTGTCATGAGAAATAAGCTTTATGGCAGACCAAATACTGAAACCTAGTCAATTAATATTCCAGATGTGGTTGGATTATATAATTACTCCTTGTTGGTTAAGCCAGCTATGGCAAATGGAAGTTGCTACCCAACATCATCTGTATGGTCGTATGTTCCTTCGCTTGGTACAAAAGTCTGGAGATGGACAACATGTGTCTGTGCAGATGTTAGGTCTATGGTCCCAGCATATCCACTCCTTGTCATTGGCTACACTCACTATAGCTGAGCAGAATTGTGTTTCAACAACATCTCAATGTCTTCTAGTTGCCAATTTATATAAAGATAAGGATCATAAGCAGTGGCATTTTCCCCATTGACCTATATTTACCCACATTCTTAGAGCAATTGAGATTGACTGGTGTATGTCTTTATATTCACCTCTCTATTTATATCCTTGATACATCGATAATACCGGTGTGGGGGGAAATCTATATATGAATAATTAGGTATGCATGCATTGTGCCTAATTATGTGCTTTAAATTTTAAGTTCATGCAATTATAAAAGAAAGAAATATTGGCAGACATCTGTGACATAAATGTCACCCCCTTGAAAAGAGATATATAGATTTATATTGATAAATTGTTATATTTTACTCTGAAGAAAGGAAATATTCTGGAATGTTGACACACACACACACACACACACACACACACACACACACACACACACACACACACACACACACACAAGATCAGAGAACTCCCCCTCCCCTGCTTTTCAAAACACATTGAATCAGCTGGAGAATCACTTATAAAATATGAATGTGTGGAAGCTTTTGCCTAACTGAGTGCTTTTCACTGTTTTGGGCATGAGCAAATAAATAGGTTTGGTGTCAACATAGCTGTAAAATTCTGATGGAACTAAAAAGGAGTGGAGTGGGTTCTCTTTGCAATTGTCTCTTTGTTTTTGAAGCACTGGCCTTACGTGCAGGAATAAGATTTCATGATTTTAATAACATTAAAAAGAAAGTATGCCTATAAGGGGCCAATCTGAAAAAACTGTGGATGTTTTCTCTCAAGTGAAAATACTAGCTTCAAAACAGAGGGCTTCTTTTTTCTCAGACCTATGAAAAGAAAGAGTTCTATTTCCGCTCTACACCTCATCCTCAACATCTGGTGCAATTTGTGTTCCAAAAAATGAACAAATATCAAAGGTCACATGACTGATCAACAACCTGAAGTCTTGGAGGTATATCAAAATATGAAACAGATTGTTCCCATATCTTTAGAGAGAATACCAAAGTAGAACGTTTGGAGGATGGTAGGTGTCATCTAACCAAACTGATTGGTCTGGAGAATAAGACCTAAGTGGTGCAAAGTTTAGAACAAAACAATTTATGTCCAGTTTTTGACCCATGCAGCTATTTAAGACATAAATGTTTGATTAAATCTTGCCAGTTCATTGCTCATTTGCAAAGCAGAGTAAAGAAAGCAAAGACTAAATCCAAGCTGTTACTCTTTTACTGTCCAGTTATGTTTAACAATGTGTGTTGTCTCTGTTGACAGTGGGAGTAGAGACATGGGGTTAACTTCATTGGTTGTCCCAAACAGCCCCTGTCTGATGAATGAGTGGGGTTTATTAATTCAACTGTCATGTCAGTGGCATATATTTTAAAAGTCTACTTATGTATGGAGCTAAAATTTTATACTAGAATGATGTCTTCTCAAGAAGTACAGGTCAAAGGCATACCAGGTTAAGGAGACTCTGGCTCATGGAAGTGCAGGGAACCAGCTTCTGGATTGTGTCTAGTGGGCACAGGACACACCCAGACAAACTCAGAATGTATGCCCACATCAACTTCTGAAGCAGTCTCTAGGGTACTATTGAAATTCTCTTTGTCAAAAAATAAAACTTAAGATAAACATATGGAAAGTGAAGGCACTCTTTGCCGGTTTTCTTCTCCATCTGTAGAATGACAAGGTTGTGTGATTTAAACCTCACTTTACTTTAAATGAAAATCCGTCCGTCCGTCCGTCCGTCCGTCCGTCCGTCCATCCGTCAGTCAGTCAGTCAGTCAGTCCGTCCGTCCGTCCGTCCGTCCGTCCGTCCGTCCGTCCGTCCGTCCGTCCGTCCGTCCGTCCGTCCGTCCGTCCGTCCGTCCGTCCGTCCGTCCTTCCTCCCTTCCTTCCGAGTGTCTGCTTTGTCATTTGCCTTATTTTATTGATTTGTGGCCTGTTTGAAAATAAATTATCAATTCACATTCTTTGCGTAATAGTTCCCTATCAGATGCTATCTTCAGTAACGGCACGTGGAATTCAGCCACCCGGGGCTGAAGCCAAATTTGCCGCCCCCTGGTGGACACTGGCACCCACTCCCTCTAGGGCTTCTAGGAATTGTAGTCCAAGAACATACATAGCCCAAAAAGCACTGCCTGGGGCTGCTGCTCCCCTAGCCCCCCTAGTGACATCACTGGCTGTCTCCCCACCCATTTAAATATGATGAACTTCATCATGGCTTAAGTGGTATCAGGAATTCACTGTAGTTTAGTCAACAAAAAAAGTAGCGTGCATGTACTTTCGGTCTGGTTGTACATCAGTATAATAAGCAACTGTTGTGTATATTTAAATCTGCCATTCCGGGATTTTAATTATGTCACCTCCAAATATCTTCTCCTCAAAAGAAAGCTGAAGTGACAGCACATGGTCTGAAGGAAATGAAACATGACGTAGCTCGTTTTCCATTCCTCCCGGAGCTAAAATTTAATTTTCTTCTTCTTGACATGAAAGTATTTTAATTAGAAATTATTTCTGATTGCGCTCTCCCCCCACCCTTCTGTCCAGAAAAAATATATCAGTTGATTCAGTCAGTGTGCATTACTCTTTCAACAAATGTTGCTTATGCAATATTTTATTAAATTAAAATGTCACAGATATTAAAGGAGTTGTCAGGATAAGCAGGGTCCATTAAAGGAATGAAAAGGGACATTTTATTTTATTTTTTTGCAAGCAGTCATCATGTCACCAAGAAAACAGTGCAACCATGCACAAAGGTTTTTCTTGGGGTTGAGTTGACCAAAAGTTGCCACTTGAAGTCAGCTACTTAAGTGTCAAAAGGAAACATTTATTGAAGTGAGGTGTCCCTCACTTTAAGCTTTTAAGAAGGATTATTTTCAAATACTTGAAAGATAGTCAAAAAGAGGAAGGACAAAATCTATTCTTGATCATCCCAGAGTGCAGGACACGTAATAATTGGCTGAAACTACAGGAAGCCAGATAGAGGCTGAATATCAAGAAACCATCTTAAGTATGAGAGCAATATGACAATGGAACCAATCACTTCAGGAGGTGGTGAACACTCCATCGCTGGAGACATTCAAGAGAAAATTGGAGAACAATCTTTCAGATCTGCTTTGATTTGGATTCTTGCATTGAGCTAGGGCATTCAAGAAACTAAATGGCCACCCCTTTGAAGCTGTTGGGATAAAATGGCCACCCCCATCATGCAGGCAGGGCAAAATGGCGATCCAGTCCTTGAAGCTGACTGAGAGAGCATGACCTGGCCCCCAGCTTTGAAAGGTTGAGAACCCCTGCTCTGAAAGGTCTTAAGAGAGAGGCCTGCCTCAGGCAAAAGAGACCATGTGGTCACCCTGTGGAGCAGGCTGAATTTGCAAGCTAAGTCATAGCTTTGCAGCATAAAGCACAGTTTCATTAGGATCCAGTAGAAGCAAAAGTTTTACTTGTGGTAGTAGCAATGAGTGGGTACATTGCTATCTGCTTGTTGTTTATAATTTGCAGACATGTTTGACCATATCCTCCCCATGTCTATACAAGAGCTGAACAGGGCTTTTGAGAACAGGACATAGGGTCACTGTAAGTCAGAAGTGACTTGACAACATGTAACAAGAGCAATATGCTTTCTGCAAAACATAGGAATTGCCTCTCTAATAATAATAATTTCATTTCAGAAAATATTCTGGGTTGAAAGGATTTTTGCAGAAGACAGTCCACTCAGTAAATGCCCAAAAGGCTCCTTTTATGCTCCCAGGAGCTGGGACAGAGACAGGTGCTCAATCTGTCATGCAGTACCCGGGTCTCGAGCTGCCAGCTTGCCAGCATTCCAGCTAACAAGGCAAGCTTCTTAACCACTGAGCCACTGCAGCCCCCTGCCTGCCTATCAAATGAAACATTTCAACTCTTTGCAGCCTTCAAATCTTTTTCATGGTAAACATAGATCTGAGATTGATTCTTCAGGGTGATCTTCAAAGTATAAGACTCTTTTTCTTTCCTTCCTTCCTTCCCCTGCTATCATCCATACAAAGGAAGAGATGGTTAGAAAACATGCTTCTCATATTTCTGAAATCTTTGTATAAAAATGTATATTTAATTGTGTTCTGAATCTTTCACTTTTTTTCTTTCTTCTCTCTTACTTCCCTTTTTTGAGCAAAGGAACTGTGTCTCTTAAAATTTAAAATGATGGTACATAGGGAGCTGTACGCAGTTGTGTTTTGGAATGGCTATAAGAAATTCTGTAAGCACTTTAGTGCCAAAAGGGCAATTATACCCTCATGGAAAAGTTGTAAGTTCAATTAAATCACACTTTCAGTAATGCAGTTACAATGAGGTTGAGTGGGGGAGGCAAACATGTACAAATTCATTTGGGATGGGCTGTAATTGGTCTAAAACAGAATAAATAACTAAAGCATAAATCAAGTTGATTCCCTTTCTCCCCATCAGTCTGAATAGCCCATTTGTGTTCCAGAAATAACAATCTAGTGGCCATGGTGGCTGAATGGTTACGATGCTGAACTAGATGCCTTGAAAGTCATAAGGTCAGCGGTTTGAGACCCAAATGCTGTGTGACAGGGTGAGGGTCATCATCCATCCCAGCTCCTGCCAAACTAGCAGTTCAAAAGCAAGAAATTGCAAGTAGATAAATAGGTACTAATTCTGTGGGAAAGGTAATACAAGTTGCACCTCACTTAAAGAGCATAATGCGTTCCACAGGATTGCTCTTTAAGCTAGTTTGCTCTTTAAGCAAAACACCATTGCAAATGACCAATTGTGACTTCTGGTGGGGGGATTGTGAACCCCGATTTATTTGTTAAGCGAGTTTTTGGCTGGTTTTATTTGTTAAGCGAAGCGAACTTTCAGAGAAAATTCTGCTCTTTAAGCGAGTTACTCTTTAAATGAGGCACTCTTTATGTGAGGTTTGACTGTAGTGTTCCGTGTCCTCCAGAATCTAGTCATGCCTGCAACATGACCATGGAAACAGAGATGAGCACCACCCCTAGAGTCGCACATGACCGGCGTTGAAGCGAGGGAGACCTTTACTTTTATTTTTAACTAGTGGCAGACCTACATAATACAGTTAATCCATCATCGAAAATGGAGCTCTCCCAAGAAGAAAAATAATTGTGTTTATGTTGGTGCCTGCTTACTTCATTTCTATATGTGTACTTTAGGCAATTTCATCAGTGGTGGGATGTCAAAAAATTTACTACCCCCACTGTGACATCATCAGTGTGGGCGGAGCTAACATCATGATGTCATGATGTTGTGGGTGGGGCCAAAGAAAAAAAAATAAAAAATACAAAATAATAATAAAATAAAATAAAAATAACCACACACACATACACACACACCTCAACCCACCCACCCACCCATAACACAAACCCATAAAATAAATAAATAAATAAATAAATAAATAAATAAATACACCCACCCAGTGGGGGAACCAGTGAAAAGGTAAGCCCCGAAGGTGGTTCCCCACAAAAGCTGCTACCGGTTCTCTGGGACACTGGGAAAAGTTACTGCCAGTTCTGGAGAACTGGTGAGAACCTGTTACATCCCAACATTGAGTTTCATCATCGACAGGATTTAATTACAGGTCTGATTACTTATGTAGAGAACTTTGAAGGAATTGTATACATGAGAGAAAATGTTTTCATAGCAAGACAGACAAAGTTCCTTTAACATATAATTTGACTTTAAGGTGTCCCAGACTCTTAAGACAAAGTGTTTGTATACTATATTACTCTTATCAGTTGTTCTTGCAGCTCCTCCGATGGCTTAGTGGTTAAGGCGCTGAGCTGGAGACTGGAAGGTTAGGTTTCGATACCAAGGGCTTCACTTGGGGACATGAAAGGAGCCTCATTTGGGTATCCCCTGAGTGGAATTTCTCCAGGGAAAAAATCCTTTCAACCCAGAATAATCTCTGACATGAAATTATTATCAGTTGTTCCTGAAGGCCTTTGGGATCAGAACATTCACACTGAGTCCTGGAGGATTTATTTATTTAATTATAGCCTTTATTTTCTATCTTCCAGTCCCAAAATTGTCAAAGGGTGACCTCTTATCAAGCAGATAACAGTAATTAATTCAAGGGTATGACATTAATTAATTAAAATAGAACAATTGAAGTTACTTTGGAAATCTCTGGACAAGGACTTAAAACAGAATTAACACTGAAGGATTCCGTATTTACAATCTGTGAATACTGCATACATTCCAACAATTGGGGACCTTAAAAAATCCTGAATAAATGTCCGAGAAAAGTACCACATGGAGAGGATTTAATTCTTCTGTTTGTTGCGCACATTTTATTCATCCTACAAGTGAATGCCACATTGAAATGTCACTGCATGCATGTTTTGATGACTTCAGGAAAGTTAGAGGACAAGTAGTTTTCCCTCACTTGGTGCATTGCTCTTGTCACTTGTTTGAAATCTACTTTATTATCATGATTATGCAGGTAGCAAAAATATGGTTTCCTCTTTCTTCTGACCCAGCTAGACAAAAAAGATTTAAATTGAAACCAAGGAGACAGGCCCAAAAGAATGGATTCTTTTTTCCCCTGTCTCATGATAATAGATAAAATTATTCAATTTTGATTGTTGTCTAGTGTTGGGAGAGAAACCCAATGCTAATTTAGGACTAAATATTTTGAATATAAATGAATTGGTTGTTTTGAAACTAGATAAACTGAGTTGTTTCCATTTTCATAGCAGAGCTATTTATCTTCCCTTCAAATCCTTTGTTGGTACAGATAAATTCTATTTTTTTTCATATTATACCATGGCAGATAATGTAATGGTTCTGATATTTACTGTAAATATTGCAGCATTGACAGAGGAACCTTTCTATAAATGTTTTGGCTTCTTTGCTATCAAATTCCTCCAAAAAGGCCAGGTACTATCTTTAAAGTAATCATATGATACTTTGTAAAAAGCATATTAAGGTATTTTCTGTATCTTTTTATTATTATTATTATCATTAGCACACTCCACTCCGTGAAGTCACCACACTTTCTGTATTAAGAAAGTCTGGCAGATATATCAAATCACTTTACATGTAAATATGAATGGCATTCAAATGTTGACAGAGTCTGAGATCTGATCGTAGCTTTGGAATGAAGAAGAAGAAGGTTGGGAGAGAAATAAGCAAAGAATTCAGGCATAAATGTGAAGGCACCCAAGATATTCTTGAGCAAACAAGGTAAATAAGAATGGTACCGCAAATAGCAGAATTGCAAATGGCATGCCAGTTGTTTGGAAATTCATGCTTGGAGATCAGCAAATGGCCGTGTGTGTGTGTGTGTGTGTGTGTGTGTGTGTGTGTGTGTGTGTGTGTGTGTGTGTGTGTGTGTGTGTGTGTGTGTGTGTGTGTGTGTGTGTGTGTGTGTGTGTGTGTGTGTGTGTGTGTGTGTGTGTGTCCATAAATGCATAAGTGCTTAACAATATACAGTGGACTTTAAGGAATTAATCCATTCCGTAGGGTTTTCCTTATAGTGATTTGTTCCTTAGAGTGGTTTCCCCATAGGAATGCAGTGAATGCATTGAAAACCATGGGGAAAACCTATTCTGTAAAGTAATTGTATTGTGATGTTTTCCCCCTTGAAGCAGACCATCATTTCCTATGAATTTCTTTCCTTGAAGTGAGTTTTCCTGTAGGCAGACCTTCCTTAAAGCGGAGGTCCATTGTATTTATTCCAACTTCAACAAAATAATTCCATTTGTTGCCATGTTTAAATAATCCTAGCTGCTTATTTGTGCATGCCCAGATGTCTAGATCAGGCATTCTCAACCATTTAAAGCCGAGTGCTGGGTCATGATCCCTCAGACAGCTTCGGGGGGCAGATTGCCATTTTGCCTTTCCTCCACCACATGGCACTTCCTGGTGTGGTGTAGGCAGTGGGGAGCACTTGAAATGGTGCCATGGGCCGCATTCGGCTCACGACCCACAGGTTGAGAATCCCTGGTCTAGATAAAACAGAATTCTTTATCTGTCCTTGGGAACTTTTCGTGCAAAACCTTTTTTCTAAACTTCTTTTATTTATTTGCACTCTCTCTCTCTTTTTCTTCTTAAATGTATGTTCACTATCTTCTTTAGAAAAGGAATGCAGATAGGAAAACAAATATATGACTGGGTGAATAAGTGGGGACAGGGAGAGAAAGAAGATAAAGGATCCCTCAGCAATGTTAGTTTATTTGGAGGGTTTTCTTGTTTTGAGACTTGTGCAACTTTTCCGCTTCATGGTAGGAAATTGCTTTACAAATTGCTCCAGGCAGTAAGTTCAAGAAACATGTTTCCAAATTTGTTCCCTAGTTCTTAATACCCTTCTTCCCCTGCCATGCACCACAACATCTGTTCACTTTAAAGGGGCTTTAACAAGTAGTTTAGCCATAGAGATTCCCCCCCTCCCCTCTCCACTTAGAAGTTTGTGGGAACGAGTTGAAATGAAACTGCGCACTCTGCTTCTTGTATTTTGAGATACACAAACACTGAAAGATGCAAAGCAACACAAATCTCTCTGCAGGGGCATGTCCAATTTCCTCTTCATTTCCAAACCCCTTAAATAAGTTACAATCAGATTATATGCACATGTTGAGAATACCTGATCTGTGAGTCTTTCCTGCAGGACTGACCTGGAGTATCTGCAGTTATTACTGATAGAGAGATTTTCATTTGATGGTTCTGAGGATGCAAAGCAGTCATTGCTGTGTTGAACGCTAGGCAGTGAACAATGGGAAAGTTCTGCTTCTGGACCCCAGACCCCAGAATCCCCAGCTAGCCTTGTATCTGATTAGTTGATCATAGTAAAAATAGATATACAGTTGTACCTCACTTAAAGAGCATAATGCGTTCCATTGGATTACTCTTTAAGCGAATTTGCTCTTTAAGCAAAACACCACTGTAAATGACCAATTGTGGGGGGGGGGATTGCGAACCCCGATTTATTTGTTAAGCGAGTTTTTGATTGGTTTTATTTGTTAAGCGAAGCGACCATTCAGAGAAAATTCTACTCTTTAAGCGAAACGCTCTTTATGCGAGGTTTGACTGTACCCTGCTAGCATAGTTGGTGGCCATTCAAGGGGAAGTAATAATAATAATAATAATAATAATTTAGTGTCAGAAATTATTTTGGGTTGAAAGGATTTTTGCAGAAGAAACTCCACTCAGTGAAGGCCCAAATGAGGCTCCTTTCATGTCCCTAAGATGTGGATTTAAATTTGGCCAAAGACAAAACCAATAAGATGTTTTCATTCTGGAAGTTTAAAGTTTTATCTGAACACAAAAGAAGAAGTCACCAAAGACTTGAGATGAACATATCACTTAAGCTTAATGAATGAAGACCTATTGTTTCACAAAAGCCTGATCTTTGTAGGAGGTCTGAACATGTCCTGTTCATGGGCACATGTTATAGCACAAATCTATGGAGCAGTATCCATTAAAGGTAATGGAATTTATTTCAGAGTAAGTGTACTTGACCAAGATTACAGGCACACTAGTTTTGGTGGTGCCAATTGGTTCTGCTTCCTCATTACCTGCTATCTGATCTCATTAACTGGAGAGCTCAGGAATTTGACCTGGAACTAGATATGTGTAAAGCATGTGTTCTGCTAATTAGTTATGACCCTCTTCTTTGGATGATAGGATTGATCATCGGTGATATAACATAGGTGTTAAACATATGTGCTTATCAGAAGAGTAGCGTGCCTTGGCGGGGCCCCGTATAAAAATCTTTTGGGGGCCCTTAGGAAGGGTAAAGATTTGTTTTGTTTACGCACGTTGGGGGCCCCCGTGACCCGGGGGCCCCGTATAATTGATACGGCAGATACGGCGGTAGCTACGCCTCTGGTGCTTATCCAAAGTTGGAGAAGCCAGCTTCCAGATTTTGTCATTGTTGCAGTTGCACTGCGGAAAGAAGAAAGCCCATCTGTCATCTATATGACAACATGTTTAGAAGATATCTCAGCATTTTTCTCAAGTGAGGATTATCCAGCTTAATTTATAGAATAAAGCAGTCAGCCTATTTTTAATAGGATCCTCTTAAATCACAGTAAAACCCATTTACGGTACATCAGCCCTTTGATCTTCAAAGTGATAGGCTGTTGTGAATTGACAGGGAGGTTCCTCTTGTAGAGGTGTCTAACTGAAAATTCACACCTCCATTGCTTCTGGTTAGGCATAGTCAAAATGACAGAAAATGGATACAGAGAATATGTTAGAGTGTTCAATCTAATCTACATAACTCATTGGAAGCCAGACTGAATACACATGGTGTAAAATGTGGTCCTGCTTCTCATTGGGGAGAGGGGGAGAGATGGATTGGAAGGACATTTTTAATGGATTGGAAGGTCATTTTGTAGGTGAAGTCAAAGCACGATGTGATACTCCACATATCCCATATTCAGTAGAAGATCGGCCTTGCCGTAGAAATGTTATTTCCACACTGCAGGACAACTGACAGCAGACTATATGAGCCACAGAGCTGTCCCTTCTAACACTTTGCCAACAGTCTACACCAGCCAGATCCTATTACCCAAAGAGGCTGCCTCACCCTGCCTAATGCTAATACTTTTCCTAGGCATGTATTCATTAATATATTTCATTTCATGCCAGCTTTCTCCCAGGTAAAGGTAAAGGTCACCCTTGCTTGAAAGCCAGTCATATCTAACTCTAGGGTTCAGTGCTCATCTCTGTTTATAGCCAAAGAGCCAGTGTTGTCTGTGTCTGCAGACATTTCTGTGGACATGTGGCAGGCATGCCTCAACACTAGAGTGCACAGAATGCTGTTTACCTTCCCACCGAAATGGTCCCTATTTATCTACTTGCAATGTCTTGCTTTCAAACAGCTAGGTTGGCAGGAGCAGGGACAGAGGCGGGAACTCTGTTCATCATGCAGAAGTCTGGGATCGAACTTCGACCTTCCAGTCAGCGAGTTCAACATCTTAACTACTTGAACCGCCTTTCTTCCAATGTTAGAGCAAATCCTTGCTGAGACATAGCATTTTCACCTCTTTATCCTATGAAAGGATGAGATGTTTGTTGGTGGGCTCAACAGTTCTTGCCTTGGTGAGGACATTGTGTTTCAGTAGAAAAACTGCAGTGGGTACTGTTTTATTTGCATGGGCTTCAGGTAACAGGAGCAGCTAATGTGTTGCTCATATTCTTTTCAACCTTTTTTTGGTTTTGTAGCAAGAAATCTGACAGGGCTTGTAAAACTCTCTCATCATGCCAAGATTGTCTGAATTGACAAGAATAGAGAATTCTCCATGTCCCTTTCTGCCACTAAATGACCCCAGCTCAAAACTCTGCTCTTTTATCTATAGTTGGGAGAGGGCTTTATGTACAGAGTGATGATGAGAACAACATATAGTTCTGAATGGGATGTATTTCATGAATTCAACACACACACACATATTTCAAAAATTGCCTCAGCATTGAATGCATTAATGAAAACTGTTCAACAGTGGAGTCTGACATTATTGGTCTTTAAAGGTAAAGGTTGCCCTTGCTTGAAAGCCAGTCATATCTGACTCTAGGGTGTGGTGCTCATCTCCATTTACAGCCAAAGAGCCAGTGCTGTCTACATGTGCAGATGTTTCCATGGTCATGTGGCAGGCATGACTAGTCACCAGAGTGCACGGAATGCTGTTACCTTCCCATTGAATCTGTACATATTTATCTACAGTACTGTACTTGCAATTTCTCGCTTTCCAACTGCTAAGATGGCAGGAGCTGGGACAGAGATGGGTGCTCACTCCATTGTGTAGTACTCAGGTCATGAACTTGACCTGCCAACATTCTAGTTGTCAAATTCAGCATCTTAACCACTAAGCCAGCACAGTTCCTATTGGATTTTACTTCTGAATAAGTGTCTAAGGAGAAGGTAGTTTGCTCCATTATGAGGGCTGCTATGGTAGGGATTTTCCCCTATTGTACAGCCTAGATTCAATTGTTAGTTTCAGCTAGGATAAAAATAGCAATTCTGCTTATATACCACCCAATAGTGCTTTATGGGGCAGAGGTTCATCTTCCACTTTCCTTTCCTTTCTCTATTTGTTTGTAGTTTTTGGTATCAAGTGCCACCTTTGGAAATTTCCTCCCTTAATTTCTAAATGAGAGAACACTTCCTGCCCCCTCCTCTGTGGTGGGTATCTCTGGCAGACACCAGCTGCTGTTAGACTGTCTGGCAAATTATTCTTCATTGTCAAGGGAAGAAAAGGTCATATATCAGTGGTTCTGATAATGAGTATGATAATACAAGAGCAGGGTATATATTTGCTATAGACAGCATCAGGGTGAGTGAGAAATGCTATCGCCGCCTGCAGATAAATGGTGAGGCTGTGATTGGAGATTCACCTGATTCATGAAACACTGTCAATATAATCTCCCCACAGCATAGAACAAACTTCCTTACTGCCTTAGGAGCCTCTGATAATTGTATTTCCTTTGCTTCTTCTTAAGTTTTGCAGTTGGCATTACTTTTGATGCTCATTAATTTAACATGGGAGGGGTTCTATGGATGGGGAGATCTTCGCTTTGAGGAAGTTTGTCCCTGAAAATGTTTTGCTTCTTCTTCTTTCAATCCCTGGGAGGCCAAAATGAAGCCACTTTCTTGGCTTTGACGTTGGCCAAACGTAAGTCCTCATCAGTGTATGTTTCTGGCATTTATTAGCAGACCAGTAAATGAGCCCATGGATTCTGTGTCTCTCCACATTCACACAGCATGTTGTTGTCTACGAACAGTCCTCACTTGAGCATGTTGGTCTTACATTTAGGGACTCCAACCCGCAGCCTATTCAGGGTCCTCCAAGTGACATAAGGGAGGTTGGGTCCCTCAGCCATATCTTCCTTTAATGTTATTCCTTGTCCAGTGAGCTCCTTCCTCCACATTCTAGTTTGGTTTTCCTCTTGTGTGCCTTCAAGGATGTTTGCTCTTGTCATAAAGCTCTTCCTGGATCTAAGCTGGTGGACTCGAGGCACATACCCATTCAAGGGATGTCAAGGGTCATTCTAACACCAGATCAAACCAAAGGAATGCTTTGCTGGAAAACATCAAACAGAAAAGTCTGTGAATGGCAACCCAGTTAAACCACTTGTATCTTCCATTAATCCATTCTTTCATCTGTTCAGCCATCTATTCTTTTCCACTTCCTTTTTCCAGCTCCGTACATCACCGACAATCAAATCCCATGACAGGCTTGGTAAACATCCTGTTACAATTTAGTTTCACATTTGGTTTCATTTTCAGTTCACTTTCAAGAAGAATTGACCACAGTTTTCAAACATCTTGACTGCTTGACGCTGAAAAGTCTGGGTTTTGTGGAAACCATTATTGGGTTGAGGTAGAAAGGGGAAGACACTTTTTGGAACCTCAGTCATGCAGTGGAAATGAGATATTTCTATGTCAGAGATCCTCAGGAACTTTGTATGCCGAGATGGCTAGTCTCATCTAGCATTTCAGCAATCTCAAGATTTCTTATTGCAGGGGTTTGCAACCTTTTCAAGCCATGGGCCATACCATGCCCCTTTAGATAGCTGAGCGGGCCATACTAGCAGTTCCCCCCGCTGTAAACAATGTGTCCAAGGCTGTTGTAAACATGCTAATGATAACCACAGGCACATTTACTGCTGTCATAAAAGCCTCCCATCTGGTTCCAATGGCAGCAGTAACACGGGCCAAATGAAATGGTGCCGTGGGCCGTAGGTTGTCTTTATATTTACCCAATGTACAGAATTGGGTTATTGTTGTTATGTGCTGTCAAGCTCTAATGTGTTAAAGATGACATGCAGGTAACACAGACCTCTGTGACCTGCCGTCTTTCCAATGTCTCAATATTTGTGGATGATTTTCAGGTGACTTTGTTTCTTTGCCACTCAATGCAATGTCTGTAAATAATTTGAAGGAATTGGCCATTAAGCTTAGAAAATCTCCTGGTCCTCCTCCAACCATTCTTTATCTCATACCCATCTTCCTCCCACAACTGTCTCATCTCATCTCATCTCATGACCTCATCCTTGCCCTCTCTCTTCAATTGAACTAGCAGGGTTCAGACTGCCATTTACCCTGATCCATCCAGGGCTCTGAACTTTTCTGCCCTTCTTGCTTTGTACCACTACACCGCTTGCGATCTTAACATTGCCCTTTCACCTCCCTTTGAATTTAGCCAGTGGTTCAGCCACCCTCCCTATGTTTCATTTCATTTCTTCTCTTATAATGGACTGCAGTTTACCTGTTAAAATATGAATGGAATTGAGTCAGTCGGTGTCAAAACCAGTTGGAATGGACTCAGCTTCACTGCCTCTTCAGTACTTTGATAATGTTTATAAATATTTGTCTAAGGATTTACTGGTAAGCTAAGTAAATGAATGCCATACCTTTCCATAGTCTCTATTCCTGCCATTATACCTGACTGAAATTAAAATAACACCAGGAACATCTTCTGAACAAATCTAAGTGTATACATATTTACTTGGCTCTACACATTTTGCCTTCACATCTGGGTGCTTGTCAATGTTTAATTTCCTTCTTGAAAGAAACTACAGATGCTTAACGATTCAGTTAACATGCAAAGAAATCTGCATAATTTCAACCTTCTTCTATGCTTGGCTGACTTCTTGGTTAATTTCTACTAGTCGGTGGCCAAAATCCCATTGCTTAGTGTAGTGTATTGCAGTACAGTAGGCTTGTTGAATCAATGGGGATTTGGTGAGTCAATTCTCCCATAAGTTCCACTGATTCAAATAAGTATATTCAAAGTGTGACATACAATATTTTAGTAAATTGCTGTTTGAATATTCAGTTAAATCAATGGAACTTAAAGGAGAGTTGGCTCTCCAAATCCCAATTGATTCAATTAGTCTATTCTAGTTTGATTTATTATACTAAGCAATAAGATTTTAACCAATATATAAAAGTGGTAATGGCAGAGGTAATAATAGTAATACCGTAGTTTAAAGAAACATGTACTGTATATATCTGTCTGGGGATGTTAGAAAAATCTAACAGTTATTGACAATTAGACCTGGTTTACATATTTCTTTCTCATTCTGGCTGGCATTAGCCATATGCATTGCTGGGGTGGAAATTATTTCATGTTTCATTTTTGAAGCCTATTATTTTTAGATTAAAACCAGGCAATGCAATAAATATTCAACTCAACTGTGTCTGCTACTCATGCAAAAAACTCCAAAATTTGAGTTGCATACCTTAATAATTCATTGCAATTTTCTGTGTCAAATTTAAGAAGTTTTACTTTGACAAGCATGGACTTCCGGGTTTCGAGCAAGTTTATACACATATTTAACCCCCCCTCCCCACCCAATGTATTTAATGCACCACTTTGTTTCAAAACAGAAAGTGAAAAATCTGAATACATGTTTGTGTGCTTCAAATATTTATTTGTCTCCCCCACCATCACGGCTGTTTATTTTAAACATTTGGAAGTCTTTCCCCTCCCTCCTTTCTTCCTCTGATCCCACGAGACACCCCTTGAAAGAATTATGCCTCTGGGTATCAATATCTCTCTGCAACAGAGCTGCTAGACATGGGAGCATGATAGATTTGGCTTTTATGAACGTAATGAAATGGAATTTTTAAATGTGCAAGAAAAGAAACAAACATAAGCTGCCACATCAAAGGGAATGGTGAGTTTCTGCCTTCGCTGAAGCAAGAGGCAAGGAAGCAATCGCTGCCTCTCTGCCTTGTCACACTCCAAATGAGGCCAAATCTCATGTTCCCAAATCAGAGCAGACTGAACTGCATGCTAATCAAGATCCATTTCAGCTACTCTTATGGCCTGGAGCAGGGGTTCCCAATCTAAGGCCCACAGGCCAGATCTGGCCTATAGCACCATTTCATGTGACCCACACCACCCCGCCAAGGGCATTCAAGAAACAATGGGTGCCCCCTTTGAAGTGGTTGGGACAAAATGCCCCCCCCCCCATTGTGCGTGCAGGGCAAAATGGCTATCTAGCCCTCGAAGTTGAATGAGAGAGTATGACCCAGCCCTGGCTTGGAAAGGTGGGGAACCTCTGGCCTGGAGGGTGGGAGAGGGAGAAGACGAGGCCATTTATTTCTCCTAATGCTTCATTGGTTGTGCAAGAGGCATTGTGATAACTAGCTTGAGATGAGTCCTGTAACCATCTTGTGATTGGAGTGACCTGTTACTGAACAGATGCAAAGCCCTAACAAACTAAAGATATTTATCTCCCGGGCACCATATAAAAGGGCTCCCTCTCCCTTCATGATATGGTATAAGCCAGGGTTTTTCAACCTTTTCCAACCTCGGGCCAGGTCATGCTCCCTAAAACACCTGAACGGGCCAGACTGGTGGCTCCTACCTCCACAAACGTTGCCTTAAAATGCATCCGTGGCTGTTGTAAACACATTTTACGGCAGTATTTGCGGCGGGGGGATTTTCAGCAGAATATACATATTTGAGTAAGGAAGCAGGCAAAGAGAATATATACAGTATAGCATTAGCAATTGACTTATACAGTGTCCCATAATGCTTACAGCAATCTCTGGTGGTTCACAGGCAATTGCCCCTAGCAAACTATATATCCCCTAAATATTGGAAGATGAGTTTGAAATAAGTATTTTTAAATAAATAAATAAATAACACACCCCATATAAACTATGTAAAATTATTTTTAGATCAAAACGTTGGCTAAGATGTAATGGGTGTAACTTATTACCCCTACAGAAGGTCGTTCTGTTTCATTGATGAGAACACATAATCTATTATTTTGTTAAACAAAAATATTGTTTGACACTTCCTCCACTTAGTACTTCTATCCACAAATATATGTCTCTGATATAGCAAATGTATTTGGACATTTCCTTGACAGGAATTAAATCCTGCTTTCCAAATTGGGTTTCTTCTTCTGGAGTTGATGATATGTCATTTAGAGTATTTCCTGCGCGATAAGAATTTTTTTAAAATGTAAAATGCTAGAGTGGCATTGAAATTCCTCCTTAAAAACACATCAAGTTTCCTACCTATTTTTCTTAGAACTTCAGCTAATGCTTTGGTTCCTGCTGTGTCTATACATATTCAAAGGGCCATAATAGTGATTTGTGAGTGAAATTCTCAGTGGCATGCCTCCCAAATGGAGGAAAAGAAGAAGATAAGACCATGAGATTTAGCGGGTAAAGTGTCTTTTAGTATGTGAAGGGCTGGTTCGGACACAATGCACAGGGAATTGTCCACGTAGACAGTTTTGCATGATATATATATAAACCAGGGAGGAAACATCAATAATTGTCTTATTCTCAGTTTTATTTTCTTATTTTTGATAAATCCTAATACATTTTGGCTCTTTGTTGTTTTTTTTTTCAAGACCTTCAAGGAATTTCCAATGAAACAGAATTGGTTGGAAAATAAAAGTTGAAAGCTCTGCTCATACATAATGATTATGTAAAGAATACAGAAGGAATGTGTTGGCCTTTATGAGCCAATGATTGGCATTCTGAGGTCCTTCTCCCCTTGCTTTATACACTTCTATTGAATCCCTGCTGGTTTTAGTTCATTATTATTATACGGCATGATAAATAAATACATTTTGTGTGATAACCACACGTTTGTGACATCATTGCTTGAACGTGATTTTCATGATGATTCTTTGCAAGTAATATATAACAACTAAAGCCCAGAAGTAAGTGGCAATAGAGTAGACTGATTTAATCAGTGGGGATTTTGTGAACTAAGTCTTCTATATATACTCTAGTCCAGGGGTTCCCAAACTACGGCCTGTGGGCTGGATCCCAGAAGCAGAAGTTAAATAGACCCATGCATACACAAAACACTGCCATAAAGCACCCGCAGCTGTCATAAACACATTTACGACAGCCATGGGTGCATTTACGGTAAAATTTTGCACATGTACAGGTGCATTCTACTTCTGCTTCTGGTGGGAAGAACCACATGACTGGCCCGCAGCCTAAAAAGTTTGGCCACCTCTGTTCTAATCGCAACTCTATATATACAGTACTCTAGTCCTCTATATATACTCTAGTCGCCAACATTGTTGATTGACAATGTTGATGTATTTGTCGTTATTTGCTGTTTTACTGCATTGTATTATTGTATTTTCTATGACATTTAATTTCAAACATTGTGATATATTGGGAATGTATACATATTGTTGATTATACTGTTGATGTTTATGAAATGTTATATGTGTGGATTTTGTGAGCCACCCTGAGTCGGTTGCACCGAGTAGGGCGGCATATAAATTGAAATAATAAAAAAAATTACCTCACAAAGGATTTAAAATCCATAGAACCCATATTTCCACACTGAGAGGATGCAGCTATAAAATACAGTAAGAGACAAGCCTTTCAACTAACACTAGTTCCTTTGAGAAAGACAAGTTAATTAGCATTTTGCCCCCAACATGCTGGATACTCATTTGACCGATCTTGGAAAGATGGAATGCTGAGTCAACCTTGACTCCTAGTCATGATCAAACTCACAAACGTTTTGTTTGGGAGTTTAACCACCATTCCAGCAGCTCTTCTGGTGACTCAGTGGGTAAAGTGCTGAGCTTGGAGACTGGAAGGATGGGGTTCAATTCCCCAAGAACTGCATGATGGGGTCATGAAAGGGACCTCATTCAGGCATCCCCTGCGAAAATCCTTTTAACCCATACTACTCTCTGACATGAAAACACAACACCACTGTGCCACCAGAGCTCCCCCATGGGACTTCCCTCCTTTCCTTGTTTGCTCTGTTGGGGAGGGAGGACTGATTTCAATGTGGGGTATTCAATATACCCACTGGCATCATTAGGTGCCTTGAAGTGCCAATCCTCATTTGAAATGATCTACTCTGTTATTGTATCTAGAGCCCTGAAGCTTCTGTAGAGGGGAAATGCATCTTCCCATAAAGATCAGTCTGATGAAAAATAGTCCACTTTCTTGGTAAGGCTCAATTATTCTGGTACCTATACTATGATATTTGCATTCCCCTCGTGTTGTCTGTGTCTACATCTCTGGTGCAGACAAATAGTCCAATGTCATTACAGAACACACACTTGCAGCCCATATGGCATGTCTTTTCTCATAAATACATCACTTCCTCATGGAACAATATATATATATTTATAAAGGAACCGACCACAAGCAGAAAAACAACCCTTTAGTCTGATCCCACGACAATTTCAGGCCAGTGCTCTTTGTAGCATTAGCCTGAATTAGACGAAACAAATGAGACGGTGGTGGATGAAGACCAGCAAAATTAATAAAATTGAATTGTGATTGCTCTTTAGCAGCCGCATGTAGTGTGATTCGGCAGCTAATTGGAATCCAAAATGATGTTAATTAAGAGCAACTATTGCAGTGCTGTCTAGCTTCTGAAGGAAAAGTGGATGGCATTTTGCAAGCTCAGCTTTGCTTCTGGGGGTTGGAAAATCACATTTGGCACAAGGCCATAATGGGAAAGCAATGGGTAGATGTCCTCACATTACTGTATGTTTATTTTAGAATTGTTTCTGTATGATATGAATGAGCTCATAGATTGGGCACTATCGATCCACATATACCACGATAATAACAATTATTGTTCTTTTTAATTTTCATGGAGGACATTTGGAGGCATTTTTGAACCTACTGAAATTCATTCTTCTCAAAGTATTTTGTCTTGATTTGGAAAAAAAAATATTATAATTATTTAAATGTGCCAATGCATCACATTGGCTGGTACAAAAAGATTGAATGCAAGAAAACCAAACACTACAATGTAAAAATGTCAAAGCGTCTTGGTAGCAAACCGTGGAGACATACACTTTATTTGTTCTTCTTTTTGGGGCGTATAGCCAGAAGCGTAGTGTGCCTTGGTGGGACCCCGTATAAAAATTTGTTTGGGAGCCCTTAGGAAGGGTAAAGATTTCTCACAAAAGAAAAAATGCATAAAATTAAAAGAAATATTTTTGCTTATGCACGTTGGGGGCCCCCGTGGCCCGGGCCCCCTGTATAATTGATACGGCAGATACGGCGGTAGCTATGCCCCTGGGTATAGCATCGAAATTAGAAGTGATCAGGAGAATGCTGGGTTGTTTAGATCTCAGGAGACCTCAATTAATTTTGCATTATTTGGGCTTCCTTTACACCTTAGTGGTGGCAGTTTTGTTTTATTTATTTATTTATTTATTTATTTATTTATAATTTCATTTCACTGAATTGCAGGATTTTAATCTCCTCAATAGTGCCACGGTGGCTTAGTGGTTAAGATGTGGAGTTTGGAAGCCAGAAAGTTGGCAGGTCAACAGTTTGAGACCTGATCGTTGCATGACAGAGTGTGTGCCCATCAGTTGTCACCAGCCTAGCGGTTTGATAGCAAGAAATTGCAAGTAGATAAATAGGTACTGTTTTTGCGGGAAAGGTAACAGTGTTCTGTGTGCTCCGGCATCAAGTCATGCTTGTCCCACGGAAATGTCTGCAGACACAGACAGCACTGGTTTTTTGGCTATAAATGGAGATGAGCAACCCCCCCACCCCCACCCCCCACCCCCAGAGTCAGATATGAGTGGCTTTTGAGCAAGGGAGACCTTTAATTTACCTTTAATCTCCTCAGTCCCCCTGATGTAGCAAAGGTTTACGAAGGACATCACTGGACAATTAACATTGTAGTGACATTCACCACATTATATATTGCTGTGCATTCTTCACATAATCTGCTCTACTTTGGGTTTTTACTCCACTTTTTTTCTGTCTTTGAACTTGATTGAAGGAGAAATGAAAAATTCCAAAGGTTTTGAAGAACATTTGCTAGGGATGACAGCCAATTGTATAAGCAAGCATCCACAAAAAATATCTAAAATTAGCTTTCAAGCCAATTTATAATTAAGCATCGCTACTACTCCCCCCCCTCAAAAATATGTTAAACTCTTCTAGAGCAGGCACCTTCAAACTTGGTGCTCCAGATGTTCTTTGGACTTCATATTCCCAGAAGCCCTGATCAGCAGGTGTGCTGACTTAGGGTTCTCGCAACTGAAGTCCCAGCTCCTGCCAACCTAGCAGCTCAAAAGCAAGAAATTGCAAGTAAATAAATAGGTACCCCTTTGGTGAGAAGGTAAACAACGTTCCACGTACTCCGGTGTTGAGGCATGCCTGCCACATGTCCACGGAAATGTCTGCAGAAGCAGGCAGCACTGGCTCTTCAGCTATGCAACAGAGATGAGCACTGAACCCTAGAGTCAGATACAACCGGCTTTCAAGTAAGGGAGACCTATTTCTTCCCCTTTCCCTATGTACCAGGAATGCCCCAACATTTCTGGCCACGGGCTGGTCATGTGGTTCCTCCTATTGAAAGCGGAAGTAAAACATGCCCATGCATGTGCAGAACATGGCTGTAAATACACCTGCGGCTGTCGTAAACTCATTTACGACAGCCGCGGGTGCATTTACAGCAGTGATCTGCACATGCATGGGCCTTTTTTACTTCTGCTTCCGGGAGTGGCGAGGGCAGCACATGCCAGATGAATTGGTGTTGGGGGCCATATACAGCCCATGCACCATAGTTTGGGGACCCCTGCTATATACCATCGACACAGCCACCTGTCAATATTGTAAATTCCCTTCTCGTTGTAAAAGTGATTCATGAGCTTCTTTCCCTCTCCGTTTCTTCCCTCAATGACTCCATATTATTAGATTCATTGGGCGGGGGAGGAAAGATGAGAAGAAAACTGGAGATCGTACCTTTCGATAACGATACTTTGCATACACCGTATAAATAGTGTAAAAGCAGAACATAACAGGATGAAAACAAGGTGACAAAAGATGCAGTGGGTGGGCTGGCAGGAAATAAATAAATAAATCCACTATCTGAGGCAAAATCTATCAGCATTTCAGGAGCTGTCAAAATGAAAAATGAGGCAGCAAGTTTGGCCTTTAAAAAAAAGTACTAATTTATTGAATTGTGGGTGAGGGGAGAGCTGTATGAAAAAAAAATGCTTATAGCAAAAAAGGAGAAAGAAGTGTCGACATATCTCCAAGAAGGAGTGTGGGAAGTTGAACTTCTTGCTTAGCGGAGATCTTGAATGTCACTTCTCTGATATCGTTAAACCTTGAAAGAATGGCAAAGGTGTGCCAGTTATTTTCTTCAACATAATAAAATCCTGAGCACCGTTTTGGGTTTGTCATTAATGAGTCTGCTGTGACCTCAACAGTTTTGTAGTATTATATTCTCAGTGGCCCTTACATGTCATTCAACCCTACTCTCTGCAGATGATACTTGTTTTGGTTGTCAAACAGCTTGACAAACAATATCAAACTTTGGTCAATGGTTAATCTATTAATCATCTGTTAACTCATGGATTCTCAACCCGTGGCCCATGGGCCGTATGTGGCCCACAACACCATTTCATATGGCCCCACCACCACCTCCACCACGCCCAGAAGTGCCATGGGGTGGAGGAAGGGCAAAATGGCCATAGAGCCCCCGAAGCTGTCTGAGGGAGAGTGACCCGGGCCCCAGCTTAAAAAGGTTGAGAATGTCTGCCTACATTAACTAGTCGTTTAAACAATCATAACGGGGGAAAACAACAGTTCTGAAGCGGCGACGGTGACGGCGACGGCGACGGCGACGGCGACGGCGACGGCGACGGCGACGATTATTATTATTATTATTATTATTATTATTATTATTATTATTATTATTATTATTATTATTATTATTATTATTATTATTATTATTATTATTATTATTATTAGATTTCTATACCATCCTACTTGGTAGGACCAACTCAGCGCAGTTCACAACACATGAAAAGTTACAAGTTCAGAAACACAACATGTCAATAAATCATAATATCACAGAACATCAGAATATCAATATCATTACATTAAAAAAATCAATAATAATAATGATGATGATGATGATGATGAGGGTGAGGGTGAGGGTGAGGGTGAGGGTGAGGGTGAGGGTGAGGGTGAGGGTGAGGGTGAGGGTGAGATGATATTCTGGAACCCAGACCATCTTCCAGTACCAACATTCAGTATTATGAGTGGGTTAAGCATGTACTTACAGTAAAACCCCGGGTTATGATTGCCCTGGGTTACGTTTGCTGCAGTTTATGATGGCAAATTTTATTAAATTAATGCCAAAAGTTACAATTTTTTTCAGTTTACAATTAAAAATCATGCTATTTTAAACTCTAAAATGGCGGCCAGTGCCATTTTAGAGTTTAAAATGGTACCCACCCACTCCACTGGAAGTCACAATTCAGAGCTTACCACTGTGGAGGTGACCCTGGTGGTGGCGGCGGCAGGAGTTCTTAACCTTTTAAAGCTGGTAACGCTCCTTCAGACAGCTTTGGTGGCCAGACAGCCATTTTGCTCTTCCTACACCACATAGCACTTCCTGGTGTGGTGGAGGCATTGGGATCCACATGAAATGGTGCTGCAGGCCACATCCTGCCCATAGCTTGTAGGTTGAGAACCCCTGATTTAGGGACTCCGACCCTCAGCCTATTCAGGGTCCTCCAAGTGACATAGGGGAGGTCGAGTTCCTCAGCTATATCTGCACATTCAGTTGGGTCCATCAAAAGCAAAGTGTTCAGTGAAAAGTTAAATCCTTTAATCAGCCATACTCATCTTTTCTATCTACTCTCTTTATACCAATGAAGGAAGAAGAGAGTTGTGCCAGTAAGTTTACATAAATCTTTCCAGTTGTCATTCTCATTCGCCTTCCCTTTGCAAGGCACTGTACTCTACTAACTCCCATATAATACAAAGCCAGTGTATCAGCATAATAATCCTCTCCCTTTGTTTTTTTTATTTCTCTGAGATTAGCTCCTTTGACAGTGTATATTGAACTTACAAATTATAAATGATTCAAAATTTGCCAACACTGCCTGTCGGACTGAAGTTAAACTAATCGTAAGAGTGATTTTGAGCAATAAAACACAGCAGTTGCATGATTTAGTGCTATGAGATTATATGTAGAAAATCTACTTCTAAATGCTATTTTCTCGCATCTTGGAAATTAAAAAGTCAGTTTAATGATTCACTCAACTGCCAAGGTTGAGCAAATGGAGTTTGCCAGGGCTTCCTTTCAAACCAAAAACTTGTCCCTCTGCTACCACCTAATGGTGAAGACAAACAGGAAGTGGAAACATCTGGTGAAATTCTCTACTACTGGTACAAAACATTTACAGTAGATACATTCATATTCATGCTTCATCACTGGGGCAGCAGGGGAAGGAGGAGAAACAGAAGATCGTTTTATAACATATACTTTCCCACATATTATTTTTCTTATACCTTGGCCAATGAGGCAAGTAATCCGTGGTCATTAAGTTTTCTGCATGAAGAATTAAAATGAATACACTATTTATAAGACCAATAAATGGTAGAGTGCTGTTTTTAGCCTTTGGAAGGTTCAAAACATTTCCCCCCCTTTCGCTTACGAATGTATGGTAGGACTTTCCACTTGCCGTTGATAAAATATTATGGCTTTCCCTGGAAATTCCTATGTATCACTCTGCTACTGAAAATTGGATCTTGACTTAAAACATTAGCTTCCTCTATGTCAGGGATCAACATACCTGGCTCTCCAGGTGTTCCTGGACTTCAACTACCAGAAGCCCAAGTCAGCACACCTGCTGATCAGGGCTTCTGGGAATTGAAGTCCATTAACATCTGGAGAGCCAAATTTGAAGGACTCTGCTCTGTGTCATTGTGCAATGAATGCAGGTGCTTAATGATGCTTGAGACTAGCATTTTTAAAAGAAAGCTGACTGGATTTATTCATCCTGGATGAATAGATTGGTTGAAATCTAGCCTTTCTTTTCTTTATGTATTTTCTTTGAATTTTTAACACTATTTTTGCACACATTGCTGCATATATGTTGAGGAGGATCAAATTGAGTATCTTCTTCTTCTTCTGCCATATCTGAATCCGAATCTTGGCAAGCATTATGGTTATCAGCCATAAAGACTGTCCTGAGAATATAATGCAGTGGCCTTCCATCCTTCTGCATCGCGGCATGACGCCCATAGTACCACTGATCCAGTTCTGTGAGTCACTTTCTGGTCTTGAACCCTTTTGGCACGCAAAGTCCTCCTTAGCCCCAGGCCAGTATTGATGAAGCTGCTGCCCTCCATCAAAATGGATTCAAGTGGGATTGAATCCACTTGGGGACCATCATCCTTCTATGTGGACTTTGCACCCCAGACTGTTAGTCCTCAGGGTTGTCAGGTTAGTTAACTGCCTCCTGACACTTATCATTGAGTCACTGGCAGTAGGGTCTACTCTATTTCCAGAGCAGTATAACCTGGCCATGAGTGTTTTAGACTCAGTGGCATTACAGTGAGATGCAAAGAATTTTAGAAATCAGGAGTAGGTAGTTGCAGAGAGCTGCAGTTGTTTAGAAGAAGACATTGATTGAAATTGATGGACATTCTGGACAAAGTAATCTGGACTCAACATATTCTGTAGGACTGGTAGATATCTGTATTCTGTATTTCTATTCAGTAGGATTAGACCAGTACCAGCCTTGCTGACATTCTGGAAATTAGTAAAATCATTTCTGTTCCACCAATCCTTTCCCTCTTAATTCATCATTTGTGTATTATTTTTTCTTTTAAAATGTATTTGTTTGTTTGATATGGTGGGTAGGGTATCAATAAATAAATAAATAAATAAATAAATAAATACACCCTACCAGTTTCCCATACAACCCCAGGCAATTGGCTTATCTTATCTGGTCCTCAATTAACTCACCATTTAATCTGTTAAATTGGTATGAATCACATTTATCCTTTGCTGCAGGATGTTGCCTTGCTCAGTTAATTAATCTTCTCAACAGGCTTTGGGATCAGAAGATGAAATGCAGGGGGTAGCAATAAAAAAATAATAATATTAATTACCCAAAGATCTGTATCAAGGCCCACAGTATCCTATTTTCAACTTCTAATTGCACTCAAATCCTTGAGCAGATGGTGCTGCCATAGCCATTACTGTGGGAACAGTCCAGAACTTCAAACGGACCTTCATGTGTAGGTGTCAAGGTGGGTTTTTTATTAATAATTTTTTAAAAATGAGAGGGATTGAAGTATAAAGGACTTCAGTTTGGTCTCTTTTTTACTTGTTGACCTTCAATGTGAAACATGAATCACCTTGACCAAAGAATGTTCTTGGGAGAACATCAGGTGACATATTGTGGTTTCTTGGTAGGTTAGAAGATTTGTTATCCATATATGCAAGCTTTTAGGTCATCCTACAGTCCAAAAGTGATGAACTTACTTGTGTGAACCACCCATTATATCCAGAGTAACACCATAATTTAATGTTAGCACGCATATTATATTTTTTGCATGACATTCCAGATTCTGTCTCTGTCAACTCCAAAATTTTCAGCCTTTTTACCCTTTAGTGCAGCTCAGGGGTGGTCAAAGCTTTTGTGCCATGGGCTGGTCAAGTGGTTGAGCAGGCTGGTCACATGTTTCCTCATGCCATAAATGTTGCCATTAAATGCATCCGCAGCTATCATAAACACATTTACCACGGGTGCATTTACAGCAGTGTTTACAGCAGGCAAGGGCAAGTTTATGCATGTTTTATGGATGTCGTAAATGTGCCCACTTCTACTTCCAGTAGTGGCGGGCCACATGAAATGGTGCTCTGGGCCGAGTGTGGCCCACTGGCCATAGTTTGGCCACTCCTGGTGTAGCTCATGACCACCTGGTTTGGTAACAGTAAACACAGAAAGAGCCTCCTCAAAGATTATGGTATTTTTGAACTATAATTGGGTGTGCCCTGGTAACGGCAACCTTTTGTTGCTAGCTAATCGTTCTCACACTAGGTCAGGCAAAGGGAACTGCAGAATGAATTCACCAAAAGAAGACTTCATTTTGGCAGTTTCTCATCTGGCCTAGGCATGGGGGGGGGAGAAGAAGAAGAAGAAATGATCATCACTGCTCATCCTACAAACTAGCCAGGTAACAGGAGCTAGGAAAGATGGCGAAGAACTCTACTCATAATAACATTGAATAAAATGATAAAGCTGAGGCTGTCCTACTGTAGGCATGGCATGAGAAGGCAGGACTTTATGGAGAAGACAATAATATTGGGCAAGATGGAATGCAGCAGGAAAGGGGGAATGTCAAACTCAAGATGGATTGATACCCTAAGTGTAACCATAGGCTATAACCTTCAGAACTGAGCAGGGCTATTGAGAACAGGACATTTTGTAGATCTCTGATTCATAGAGTCAGCATAAATTGCAAATGACTTGACGGTACATAACAACCACAAATGCAGGGAAGGGAGCTAGGCTAGAAGATGGTTTGGAAAGCCTTGATTTGCTTCTTTCCATTTTGTTATCCCCTCTTCAAAAGAAAAATGAAAAGAGGGACGGATGCTATTTCACACTTCTTCTGCTTCACTTTGATCTACACACACCAAAATACTTTTGCTTTAATAAACGAATATATATCTATAAGAGATGTTTCTTCACATTCTCTCCAATAATTATGTTCCAACTTTGATGAGCAGCACTAAATTGAATGATAAACATTTCGCGACGGCACTCGTTTTCTTCGTGTATTTATTAAACTAATTATTTTCTTACATGCCTCCCAGCTCCTCTTTCCTTTGAGCTCAAGTTTAGAATGTAAACTCAGCAATTATTTTCACTCTACAAGTTTGCTTTACTTTTGAAGTGACCTAGATAGTAGGAGGGTTTTGAGACATTTCAAGATGGAATACAGTTTTAAGTTATGTTTCTCTTTTTCTTCCCCTTTCTTCTTTGTCTCTTGATATAGTTCATGTAAATAAAATTAACTTCCCCCCCTAATAGGACTAACTTTTAATCTGCATTCAGAAACAGGATTTGTAACTAACTACATTCCCACACAGCTGTGTTGGGGGAAAGAAAAGGATATAGCTTGTTATGTATTTCTCCCTATTAGTTATTATACTGTTGTAATAAAAATGTGGATTGTCATGCTAATTTTATATCCTGGTTTCTAGTGTTCGCTATTAATTGCATTCAAATCCCATTGCAAAGGGGTGGGGAAGGTTGCTAAGGAATTAGAACTTCTCTTCTCCCAGTGGGCTTCAACTTGTTCCAATGAAGCCTTAAGGCTGTTTCTTTGTCTTCTGATACAAATGCAAGACTATGCGGGAGATTTCAAGGGATTCAGAGTGATGTCAGTTGGCGTTAGGACAAAGCTTTAATCTGCCAAGTAAGACAGCCACCTTAGGCAATGGGTATTGGGTGCCATGATGCAGTAGAACATTTTATAATTTAATATGCCATTCTTGTGTTTCAATGAGAAGGTGTGAGGCAGAATCTTTGTGAGGTTCCCTGCCTCATTTGCCAAAGTCATCATTGTCGTCGTCATCATTGAAATGTGCCCACACATGCATATAATGTGCATGTGGATAACACAGCCATAAGTACACTTGTGGCAAGAAAAATGCCATGGGCATGAGTTGGTTTAAAGTGGATCCCAGCTTGCGATGAAGTGACCTGCGTTCCTGCGGCACATATGAAATGAGACATGCAGGATATAACACCAGGACTGCAATGGACTGCCACAGCCTTGAGAATATGGCATATGTTAATATTTGAGGGGTGGTTATGTAGAAGACGGAGTCAACTAGATTTGCACTGCTCCAAGTGTAAAGCCAAACCAGTGGATTCACATTATCAGAGAGGAGATTTTGAGGAGCATTAGGAAGAGCTCCTGATGTTTAGAGCAATGGCACATTTCCCTTCAGGAGATGGCAGACTCTCTTTCCTTGGAGATCATTCAACAGCAGTAGCATAACAATCTAGCTGGTGAACATATTTACATCATTGACCTTATCCAGAAAGTTCAGTGATAATTGCAGTACTAAAAGCAAAGGTATTGTTCATAATTTCTAGACTTCACTTCGCACTGGTTTCATTTCTCTCTTTGCCCAACCATCTTTATCCGTACTTACAGCTAAATATAAAACTTCAAAGATACAGCAGACCTACATCAACAACAATTTATGACATTTTTATAGTCTTTAGTATCCCGTAAGATTCTTTTTGTTGCAACTAAACTGACAGGACTATCCCTCTGAAATCACACTTCCTTTCTTCTGATCTTCCAGAGGAGCAGAAAGCCATGCTTTGCTAGCTCCTTGATGTAACTTCATCTCTTTTTGCTTTTTCAATTGACTTCCTTTCAGTCTACAAAGGGTTGTCCATAAATGGAGTCCAGGTTCTCAAAGTCCCTGCTGGACATCCTGTCTCATGGACTGATATCCACCTTTCCCCATATTTTCCATTTTCCTCTTTGCTTCACCGTTTTGACACCCTTCTATTACTCTTCTCTTTGGGGTGTCTTTATTCTTGCATGTATGCCTTTATCCAAAGTTCTACCTTGCTCTTTCTGTGGCTCTTGCATTTTTTGAAGTCTTCAGCATGTGTCTTTGGCCCTATTTTTTTTCTTCTGTATTTCATACGATTATATATCTGCAGTAAAGTTTCCATCAAAGCTTTTGAAATGTGGATCTACAGACGGCTCCTAAGGATTTCATGGGTTGACCGTGTGACTAATGTAGAAACGTTGCATTGGATGGATAAAGAACAAGAACTGTTTGAGACCATTAAAATGCATGTGCAAATGTTTCAACTTCCAGGGGCATAGTCAGGCCTGCTCAGTTGTCCTGGGGGCATGGTCAGGCCCTGGCTCAAAACGTTTGGGCACCCCTGTTTACTCTATTACCATAGCAGGACAACTTGACCAGTCCAAGCTGTGGTCTGTGAAAAAATAAATGTCTTTGTTCTCAACCCAATTATTTGCTCAAAAGTTTCCTTGAAGAGAAAGGTCTTTGCATAGGGACATCAGGGAGGGGGGCAGGCTAGTCCCCCTCTGATGAATTATTCCCACAGTTTGGGTTTTTTTCCCTTCTGCTCAAACACACAGAAATTACCAGATGTATCAAAAGTCATAACCTTTGTTTTCACTGCCACCCTTAATGGCTCCTTCAACCCGATAGATACATGGAGGGGAGCAAAGACATCCCATAATATTCCTCTTTGCCATTAATATTTAAGATCATAAACATTACACCGGAGATTGTAAAATTGGAATTGCAGGATGTTTTACACCTTACGGCACTAATTTTCAAAACAACCTCTGTGATTTCATCCAGCAGAAGCAAGGTTGTTAGGACATTTGAGTAATTGAGTTTTTCTAGGTACTGTGTCCGCTGGTGCTAATTTGCAAAGCAGATTAGACCAAGGAATACATTTTCTACCTTAACCTTTATCACATTACTTTCCCGTGTGTGTGTGTGTGTGTGTGTGTGTGGGGAGAAGATATATTGAGAGGGATGTAATTTTAGTGCCGCTTGATTTTTATTTTGTACGGTGCTTCTTATTTGCGTGACCATGTTTGTACTCTTCACGGAGTCAGGTTGGTTTAGATTCCCGTAACGTCCGACTATATTCAGCTTGGCAAAAAGGAATTATCACAAAAGTTTGTAACTTTTATTACCCTGATGGAAGGCACTGTTCCAGTAAATAATAAACTGCAATTTCCAGCAAATATTTATTGTTCTCCATTTTACAAGCAGCTTGTGTGTGTTTGTTTTACAAGACACTTGTTTGTGTGTTTTAAACTTGCAATGTCTAGATTGGCAGGAGCTGGGACAGAGACAGGAACTCACTCCATCCTGCCAACCTTTCAGTCATCAAGTTCAGTGTCCTAACTACTAAGCCACCACAGTTCTCCTGGGGCTGAGTTGAGGGCCCCCCCCCCATCACTCATTGAATTTTACCCATACCAGCTGGTGGTGGCCTAAGACTGTTGTCCAGTAATGTATAGCTCATGATTTTGTGCATTACTTCCAAAACTAGAACACAAAATTAAGAATTAATTTGGGGGTACAGTTACCTTTTAGAAACCCTCCAAAAATCTGACTGAATTTCTAGAATTCAGTGACTCAAATCCTGTTGCTTGGTGAAAAGTGTTGCACTATATAGGTCCACTATATAGGGATTTGATTACAGTAATACCTCGGATAACATTTACCTCAGATAACGCTAAAATCGCATAACATTAAGTAATCTGGGGAGGAGAATTGGATCGAATAACCGTTAAGGTCCTATGGGATGGATCGGATAACAATCGCTAAAGCCTGTGTGGTTACAATGTATCTCTATGGAGCTTTAATGTTATCTGATCCATCCCATAGGATTTTAACATGCATCGGATAACACTAAAAATCGGATAACACCAAGACTTGTGGAACCAAGTCTTAGCGTTATCCGAGGTATTACTGTATTTAAGTTATCTGCAAATTCTTCCAATTCAATGGGTCTACTCTAGTGCAACTAACTACACTAAGCAAAAGGATTTCAACCAGTGGCAGTTTTTATTAAAGGGGCATATTTCCATGCCCACTGCAGCTGTTCGTTACTCATTTTAGAATATAATAGGCAAATTATGTAACTAAATCCTATGGAAAATGTCCAATATTGAAGTACTGTACAGTATTGCTAATAAAAGCACATTATGGGTAGATATAGAAGCTATTTGATTAGGTAGATCAGTGGTTCCCAAAATGGGGCCCGTACAAGGGGACTTCATTTCCCAGAAGCCAAAGTCAGTACATTGGCTGATCAATGCTTTGGGGAACTGACTTAGGCTTCTGGGAATTGTAGTCTAAAAACCAAAGGATGGCAAACAGGTAGATAGAAAGAAACTTTGATGCAGGGAGATGTACAAAGAGTCTGTGTTAAACATATGGCTGTAAATCTTAGCTTGATTGGTTTCTATATGTTAAACAAGAAACCTTCAGAAATGTTATCTCTGACTTGAACCACCTCATGACAGTGGTATTCCTTTTGTATGTGAGAAAAAGTGTACATTTTCACAAGTGGTTTTGTGCAATGTTGGAAAAATTGATAGCCATTGGCTTGTTTCATCAAGTAGCAAAATTATGAACACTTGCAGGAATGTGTGTAGGGTTCATAATATACCTCCAATATTGACTTTGCTCAGAGTTTGTAAAAATTATGGGTTGGTGCTTGTTTTTTTAAAACTTTTCAGAACTTTACCAAATTCCTACATTTTTGTCCACATTTCCCTCATCAATTAAAATGCGCCTGTGTGCAGTTTTTCAACTGTATACATTTTTAGTTGTTCAGATGTGAGCATTGTCTTGTGGTTATCATAGTTTCTGAAACAAGATGGTATTTTGTTTCACAATAGGTCTTGGAACATGAACAATTGGTAAAATCAATTGCCATCTCAGGTCATTCCTTCTCTTACCTTCCTACAGGATCGATCAATCTCCTTAATCTTGTTTTCCTCTTGCATAGATTGTTGACATCTACAGTCTTGGATGATTGTGCTTGGGTCTAGTTATAGGGACATTTTTCATACAGCTTGAATTTCAAATTAGCACTTTCCAAATCAATAGACAAACTGGAGCACAGATCCTCTCGTTCCATTGTGCTTCTTAGAATTTTGTGATACAGCTCCCTAAAAAACAGTGACAAAAAGCATAGATTAAGCAAGAATGCATACATTTTCCAGTTCTGCATTAAACAGTCAGGAAAGTAACACAGGAAGATGTGGTATCAACATTCATTCATTTCATTCCATTCCATTCCATTCCATTTATATGCCACTGATTTGGCAGAAGCCACTCCAGGCAGTTAATGTTCATTCATTAAAAAAACACTGATCACCCCCACACAATGAAAATAAATCAAACTCAAAAGTAATCATAAACAAAACACATATCTAATAAAATTGGGCATGACAAAACAACACAGGCAGGCATGTGGGTCTAAACCAGGGGCACCCAAACTATGGCCTGAGGGCCCTATTAAGCCCATGCATCTCATTAATGTGGCCTGCGGTGAGCACCCGGCCCCACCACCTGGCATTAGCAGCGGTGGTGGCAGAGGCATCGACTGCACTTTGTCCCCACTGCTCCGAACTGCCTCTAGTCCGGTTGCCTCACTTCAGCAGCCTTTGGGGACATGGATTGCTGCCTTGGGAAATTTTTTGGAGCTTTCCCTCCACTTCAAAATACATGCGCAAGGAGAGGTCCTTGGCATGTCCAGGATGACCGAGTCCTTGGGACGCCTGGGGATTTGTCACAGGGTAGCTACAGCCTTCCCAATGTCTGTGGAAACCTCCTTGAATTTGTCTAACCCCAAGAAAGCAGTAAGGAAGACAGGATAATTCACAGGGAGGAGTTCCCTGTGACGTCAGTCACAACACTAGACTGTGGGATTTTATAGGTTGTAAATACAGAGTGTACTTTTTGTAAAGCTGAAGGGACCTTCAATGGAGAATAACATTATGAATGTATTGCCAGCTGTACTCCTGTGGCAGGCTAAATGACTAAAGTGCAAATTTATAGGATAATGAAAGGGTTCCCTGCTGTAATTATACCAGTTATCTCAACAGTGCTATGTTTGCATGTAGCTAGAGTTGATAAATGAGACGCAAGACAAACCGTGATTTAATGCCTGCCCATTAAGATAATTATACCTATGTTTAGCCACAAATCCACCTTATTTAAAGATGGTTCTTTTCCTGTGACAAAGAAACAGTTGTCTCAGATCCAGTCCACTGTGCATATTTAACAAGGTCATCAAGAGGGTTAAAAAAATAAGCTAATTGAGAGTGAGGGTTCTACCTAGCTATGAAGTCTCAAACTCTTTCTGCAATTAGTTTAATTTCTCTGATTCTGAATAATGGCTCTCATCATAGTGATCAACCACGAAGGTTGTTCTGGGAACAATATAATGCAATGGTCTTCTATTTACCTTCCACATCGAAGCATGATGCCCAAACTACTGATCCAGTTCCATGAGTCACCTTCTGGTCTTCAGCCCTTTGGGTGCACAAAGTCCTCATTGACCCCAGGCCAGTAATGATGAAGCTGCTGCCCTCCATCAAGAGGGATTCAAGTAGGATTTATTCTACTTGGGGACCATCACCCTTCACCACCTAAGGCCATTAGTCCTCAGGGTTGCCAGGTTAATTAACTGCTGCCTGATGATCTGCATTGAGTCACCAGCAGTAGGGTCTACTCTATTACCATAGCAGGATAACATGGCCAGACTGGCCTATGCTTATCTGCTGGTACAGTAACACCTTGTCACTTTACCCCTTATTCACTACATCACAATATATATATTGTCTGCTACTTGGTCTAATCCATGTGTCCTATACTAAATCTGAAGTCCATTTCTGCCTGGGACATCAAGATCTTAAGTTAGCAAATTCCACCTCTTGGATAGGTTCTTGCATTGATCATGTGGGTATATTTGCCACAAATTTATTATTTTTATTAGATGTAGCAAAAATTGTCTGATTTATTAACACAGCTGCATCTACTCATCTTTAGCTCAAAACAGACACACTATGGCCTAGAGCTGTGCTATCCAATAAGATGGTTTCACACTAGAGACAAGCCCTTGGTCCATCTCGCCTTATATAGCTATTTCCGACATCAGCTCACTGACTTGCCCTGACATGCCCAGCCGCTGCTGAAACATGTATGCCACCAGGGGACGTGTTTCAGCTGAGGCGGCACCAGGCATAGGGGTAGCGGCAACTGTTATAATGTCCCCATGTAAAAATACATTAACCAATTACCAACCATTTGAACAGCTATAGCATGACTTAAAATCTGTATGTGATAAGCAAATTCTGAGTTCAGATTTGGAATCAGCACACTCGATATCATGTAAATGACATATGTTATTCCCAGTGGCAAAATCATTGTTGTGCAGTGTAGTGAAGGCAAAGAGCAACGGATTCCTGAGACCTTCTCCAACCTAACATGATCCTACAAAATGCCCAACACCTTTTTGAGTGGTGACCAAGACTGTCAGATTGTCTAGTCAGCGTTGTTCCTTACTGCATGTGTCTGAGCATCAGGCTGGAGTCAAACCCTTCTGGTAATGAGAGGAGACTTGTTCCCACTAAAGCTAGAAATAAAGGCAAACCTGTCAACTTCCTTGCAAGCCTGAGGGTCCAGAATATATTTGCATTATTGCAGCAGAGAGCCTTACAATTGATTGTTAAGCTAAAGATCAGATAACAGTGATTGTTAAACTAATGATCAGATATAATGCTAATGCAGCAGTAACTGTTGAAATATAATATATATATTGAAATAATGAGGAGAGATAATGGATTGGAAATTAAATGTAGGTCTTTGCTCACAGAAATAGAAATGAAATGGGCAATAAAAATAATAGCACTACTTCTTGTAGTTCACAATCACAGTAAGAATTATACGTGCAGTGCAAGCTTAATATATATTGTGAACAAAATTAATGTGGTTTCGAGTGGAATTCAGGTGCATGCTCAGCTGCCCAGAAACACTCATATTTATACACAACAAAAAGAGGGGGAATAAAGTAAAATCAATCACATGGAGAAAGCAAATCAGATTCTTTACAATGACAGCACAAACAACACCAGCCAGTGTGTTGGAGTGGAATAAGTTTCCCATAACACAACAGATTTCCATATAATAAATTAGCAAAGAGGAGATTATGCTAAACTGTTACAATTTGTAAGAGAAAGCAGTAGATGATGAGAAGTTGGGGAAACTCAGAGGACTTAATAGCACCAACCTCCATCATTTCTGTGATTGACTAATTAACACATTGGCTACTAAATCGGTTGTTCTAGGGCAGTGGTGGTGAATCTAGGGCATGCGTGCCAGAGGTGGAACTCAGAGCCCTCTCTGTGGGTGCATGTACGCATGTCGCTCCAACACAGAGTTTGCCCCACCCTTCTGCCTAGCACCCCAATGGGAGTGCTTCCTCCCTCCCACCAGCACAATTTTCCCCACCCAGGCCCATGCTGGCCATTTGGAACACAGGAACAAGTCCCGGTGCACCCCAGTGATTGGTCCCCCCCCGGGGGGGGGCAGAAGTATGTCACCTGGTGGCTACACTAGATTTCCACCAAGCCAGAACCTTCCAGGCAGTGGGGTGCTGTTTCTGTGGGGTGGCTATTGCCATGTATCACACAGCTCCAGCTCCCTTCATGGCTGGTTGGTGCATGTTGGGTATCGCTGTGCAACAAACAATTTGACCCCCTGTTGCTGCTGCTGTTGGCACCGCTGCAAGCCACAAGCTGTGAAGAAGCCCAGTGGGTCTTTCCCACCCACCAAAGCCAGTGATACCCACCATGCACCAACCAGACCCACCCGCTCATGGCCTCAGTGGAAAGGAAAGACCCACTGGGTTTCTTCACAGCTTGCAGTAGTGGCAACAGCAGTGGCAGCCCCTGGTTAGATTCTGAGGAAAAAGGCGGGGGGGGGGGAATCAGAGGCCTCATCCCAGCAGCCAGGGTCTGCTGTGCCTGAACCAAAATGCCGGGGAGAGAGAGGAGTTGGTAGGAGAGGCAGCTGAAGCGGATGAAAGGTCTCTCTCTTTCTCTGCTGGGTGCCACCTCTTCCTTCTTTCAGCCCATCCCCATTGTCCAGCAGAGGTGGAGGGAGAGGAAAGTGAGGGAAGTGCCTTTTCCTCTGGTTCCTCTCCATCCATTACTCTCCCCCTCCGCAAGGAGGGCAAATGAGGCTCCTTTCATGTCCCCAAGATCTTTTCCCAATGAAGTGGTCCCTATTGATCTACTTGTAATGTCTTGCTTTTGAACAGCTAGAGTTGGCAGGAACTGGGACCCGAGATGGGCACTCAGCCCATGATGCCATACAGCATCCCCCAGAGGGACCACCACTCCCTTCCTGTCCAACACCCTTTTAACATATCAAATATGCCCCTGGCCAAGCCCCTCTGTGGCACGGTAGCATATTGAGTTTGGGCACTTTGTCTATAAAAGGTTCACCATCACTGCTCTAAGGCACATTTGACTGTACATAGTCAGTGACCACACACTCCTCTGTAAACACTGATTAAACAGTGGCTTTAAGACTCTTTTCTCCAACGTCCAAGCCCAGTTCCCCTTGTCACCTACCTCCCAATTACATTGATTTTGAATTTTTCTTAAATTGATATTTTGATGACCCCCTGTGTGACTTTTCCCTACTCATTTTTTATGCCTGAATCACTGGATCAATCTTGAAATCACTTCAGACCTTCCAGCTTTGCTCCAGAATATTATCTGCTCATTCTTCTTTGACCCTGATCTCCTACAAATATGTCTGAATCGGTTTGGAATTTAGGATTTGGCTGAACCATAATTACAGCCATATGATGAACTATACTAAATGATGTTATCCGTTCCAATGTGTACAGTCCTGATATGAAAAGCAGAATTCTCATATCCCTGGAAATGTGTTCTGAATCATTAAATGAAGGAGAAGCAAAAAACCATTTAAGGTTTCTTTTTATATGAATGTTTCTATTGTATTCAAATAAAGTTGCTTTAAGAAAAGCAATCACAGCTATCATATTTCAACAGTACGGAGGGAAGAAAAAAAATCCACAATAGAAATTACAATCCTGTCCACCTCCACACACATCTGTTGTCGTGCTTACTGAATATTAATAACTTTTCCATCTAGACCATCTCTGAAGATTCCCAGCAAAGGCGGCTAAAAAGATTGCTTCAAAATGAAAGGATATGTTTCTCCCCCTTTGCAGCTCCATTCCATCCACCATATCATGCATAATTTCTAAGATTGTATTCATGATAATTCTGAAGTCAAATACAATTGTTTCAGGCAAGGGAAGATTAATATTCTTAAATCGATAAGATCTAGGACAGTAATGGCCAAACTTGGCACTCGAGGTGTTCTTGGACTTCAATTACCAGAAGCCCAAGTCAGCACTCCTGCTGATCAGGGCTTCTGGGAATTGAAGTCCAAGAACACCTAGAGTACCAAGGTTTGCCATCACTGGACTAGGAGCTTGACAATCAGGATCTATCTGTCTCTCCTGTCTACTTAACTATTAGTTGGCTCACAATATTCTATAATTATTGATTTTTATTTAATAAATATAATATATTTCTTGACATCATCAGAAATTATTTGAGTGAGGATGGATACAGTAAAGCTGTATTATTGAAATCCTCCTCCCCTCCTCCTCTGAGTTATTAGGAGTTATTAGGAGTCATAGGCCAGAATCTTGTTTAAAATCCCAACTAGAGTGGTCCCACTGAATCAATTTAATTTATGTAAATGTTAACTTAGTGTGAGATGTACATTGTTTGGAACTACTAATATGATTCAGACCACTTAAAGGTTACTGGTGGATCTCAAGTGCATCTAGGCTTGAATAGTCAAATTAATACTTGTCTGGACAGAATAAAAAATAATTAGCAACATACAGAAACAGCTGTTGCAAACTGAAAGATGCTAGTGGGAATAGGAGTACAAAAAATTAGAAGTGGAGAAAAGCATCAAAACAGTAGCCATACAGAGTACATTATGGTGGTAGTACAGGCAAACTTGCATAGATGACCTGATTACTATATGGCAGGGGTTCCCAAACTTTTTGGGCCATGGGCCAGTCACATGGTTGAGCGAACTGGTCATGTGGTTCCTCCCACTGGAAGCAGTAAAATGTGCCTGCGAATGACCATAATGCTGCCATAAATGCACCCACAGCTGTCATAAATGACAGCCATGGGTCATTCACGGCAGTGTTTTGTGCATGCATGGGCACATTTGACTTCTGCTTCCGGGAGCGGCAAGGACAGTGTGGGGCAGATGATTTGGCACTATGGCCCAAATCCAGCCCACAGGCCATAGTTTGGACACCCCTGCTATATATAGATGAAAAACCCGTATTTCTGTGCTACCCAAAGGAGACAGAGTTGAAGATTTGGTATTTTCTGACTATTTTCTTCCTTTGGGGTCTGCCAAACAAGTACAGAGGCATTAAATGCAGAAGGAAACATTACTGGAGCCTTTAATTCAATAGAAATTCATCTTTGAAGAGCTTGCAAGTCTGTTTGCCTTTTGTTTATCACTTCCTATGGGGTACTAAAGGAATTCATCAGCACTTAGGAACTATCACTTTCAAGAGTTTTCCTTGAAACAGCTTACTACTCCGTTACCCCCCCACACACACACACACACACACACACCCTCCAGTTATAACAGGAGACTTTTCATCTCACTGTTGTCTCTCTCATTGTCCACTTACAAACATGGTGCCTTTCTTTTCAAACCGGTCTCTCTAAACTTCTGAATAACAGGCAGGCAGACTTTGCCAACTTCATCAGCTTCCCTGACTGGTTCCCTCCTGCTTTATTGATACAGAAATCTTCCTGTCAGTAAATAAGTAGGCATAACACTGTGATGGATCATTATTTCTTGGAATAGTTTAAAAAATCACACAGTTCTGTTCTACCACTGGAAGAAGAAGAAAAAAAGATTAAGTAAATAAACAAGTGAATGACACAAGTTCTGGCAGAATGAACTTCTCTTGAGAAACTGATAATTAATGTCTGTTGTGGATGCCATTAAAATGGAAATCTAGAACAATATGGGCATCGCCGAAGAGAGATAACAAAATTCAACTATTAAATGCATGTATTTCCCTAAATTTCATAATATCATGTAGCTGTTTATCTTATTAACGACAGAAGGGTGCATGTGGAGGAGTGCGGAGAAACAAATTATAGCACCCAGTTGTAAGTCTTTCAAAATGGAAGGAGAAATTACTTGGATTTATCAGGGTTTTTTGTATCACTTTAAGCAAAATGCCATTGCAAGTGACCAATTGTGACTTCTGGTGTGGGGGGGTGCGAACCCCAATTTAGTTGTTAAGCAAGTTTTTGGTTGGTTTTGATTGTTAAGTGAGTGACTATTCAGAAAAAATTCTGCTCTTTAAGCAACTTAGTCTCTAAGTGAGGCGTTCTTTATGCGAGGTTTTACTATACCAAGGTTGTTCAGCTTTGATAAAGAAGTTGGAGGCAACTGGTTAGAAAGAACAAAGTGTTGTTGATGTTTTTTTGCAAATCTTCTGCTAATTTGCAACAATGAAGGCATCATTAAAGAATGATAACATCACATCTTATCCAGCATTATTAGAGTGCTTGAGCTCCTGTTATCTGTAAGTGGCTGTGCAATGGCGGAGGAAGAATAGCGTGTGTTCTGAGCACTAATCTGTACCACTGATTTATGCTCTGTTGTTTGTGCTCAAGTGATATCAAGCTGAATAAGAAAATTGGGTGTTCTACCAGCAGCTTGTTGCATTCGTTCCTTTGTTCCTGCCTTTATTCTATTATATCAATCTTTAACAATATATATTTAAAACAGGTTAAGTCAACAGCACAATGAATTATATTAACTAAGTATTAAATTAAAAAAATTAAAAATTGAAACCAGTTCACCCCATTTAAAAAGAACAACCACATCATTTTTAATTTTCTGTATATAAATAATATAATTATTTATGTATATACAGAAAATTAAAAAATGATGTGGTTGTTCTTGTGGTTTTGAAAAAGGCAACGACAATGTTAACAAAGTATATGGAGTGAGCTTCGAATGGTAACTGCAACTAATTACTTTTCAGTAGGAACTTCAAAAACTTTGTTTAAATTACCAAAAGAGGAGAGGAGAGCCACTTCCATCCACATCTGAAAGCATTAATTACTTCAATTCAATTTTATTTACCATCCATGACCAGCATAACAAGAACACAAAAGCATAAACACCACATCCTAAGCTAGTCCTCGTTGGCTGCAACTCATCAAAATGGTTTTTCTGGATTGAAAAATCATTAATCACTTTAATTTATACTTATTGTGCTGTCCCACCCAAGCGGGCACGGTCTCCACACAGCGGCGCTACACGGAGAGTCTATTCGGGAAGAGTTCAGATATAAGTCCAAAAGGCAAGCCAAGGTCTGTTTACTGAGCAAGTGTCTAATCCAAAAGGTGTCCAGGTTCATCATCAGGGTTGGCAGAGAAGTCAGGGTCTAGGCAAGCAGTCTGGTGTCAGTCTTTGTACGAAAGTTGTACCAACGCTGGCAGGCTGCGACAAGCTTGCTTATAAGCCTTCTTTGGTAGTCTTCTTTAGGAGCCTTCTTTGGTAGTTCGCTCTAGCCTGCCTGCATCTCAGGTATAGTCCTTCCTGGACCTCTCTCTGACTAAGGGCTGATTACTGTAAGGGCTAGACCCTTGATTTGACAGGTCAGCTGCTGGGGGAAACAGACCTGGACTAGGACCAGGCTTTTATCCCACGCTCAGGACATCCTCAGGCTCTGGTACAGGCAAAACTGGGCTGGGCATCGGGGGTGCCCCGTGATCCTGATCATCCTAAGAGTCCAATGAGGACTGGATCACAACACTTACGCAGACAGATGGACTGTCTTGTAGTGGCTTACATAACATATGGAAATTTTTACTAATATACTGTTGTGTGTCCCCCCCAGTAAATTCTTGTGTTCAGTCTTTGAATTCCTGCCTTTGTGGCATTACTAAATTCACTAGAAACAAATTCCATACATCCCTTCAATCTAAGGTACCCAATATTTCTAATACTACTTTGATATTTGAAACTAAGTTGGTTTTATTGCTAACTGGACAATATTTTTCCCCTCTTTTGAACTCTACAGACAATGGAAAATCCAAAGTATGAGCTGATCATTGAAGCAAAGGACATGGCTGGCATGGATGTTGGGTTAACGGGCACTGCAACAGCAACGATCATTGTCGACGATAAAAATGATCATCCTCCAGAATTCACCAAGAAAGAGGTAAACATTTATTCCAAAATGCCACAGGATCAAATGTTGATAAACAAATATGATTCTGAATCTGTCATGTAGGTGCCAATATTCATATGGTTCTTGGGGAAACAAAAAATGGAAGGGGAAATGCTCATGCTCTTGTTGGTTAATCGAATGAATACAAATTCCCACATCCTTTTAGGGGCTTTTTTTTTGTCATTTTGAGTCAGTCTGTATTCCTTTTTATCTTGTTTCTGCTTGGCGTTTACCTTCATTTGAGTCAAAAGTATGGATCTTGATGGCAATCATTATATTTTGTCAGGAAACTGGCAAGTACTTTTTCTTAGCAATCAGCTCTCATTTTGACAGTCCCGTAGTTACCTGCCAATATCAGGACATCCAAATTTAGCATCACTTTCCGTCTCAGACTTGCCAATCCTTTTTTGATGGGTTGGTGGGAGAGGGGATGCTTTGCATATGGACTTGGAGCTTCTTCAATAATTCAAAATAAGACATTTATTTCTTTGTTTGTGTGTGAGAGAGAGGGAGAGGGAGAAAGTGAATGAAGCCTTGAAAAGATTCCATAGACCACTGGGTGCTATGAAATTGTGTTCTTCTCACACCTCTGAGGGATTTCATATCACAAAAATGTCCATGAAGGCAGTTCCAAGATATCTGTAATCAAGTTTGGGCAGTGCATAGTTCTCAGCTTTTGGGGCTCTAAATGCACCCCTACCCTTCCACCAAAATAATGTAAAAGTCAGTACATGAGTATGTAAATGGAGGTAGGTAGGTAGGTAGGTAGGTAGAGAGGGGTGGAAAGACAAACAGACAGACAATACATGGACAGACAGACAGAAAAGAAATCAAGAAAATTAAGATTAAATATATTTCCATTTCTCTTATTAAAGCAATTATATGACATTTTTGCCTGAAAACTATAACACAGCAAGACAGTGGGAATGTAGGGTTGTTTTTTTTTTAAAAAAAAGTAAAATAATAAAACAAATCAATAAAATTAAGAGAAGAATAAAGAGTGTAAAATATTCCCAAAATTGATAGACAGAAACAAACAGTTTGGATAGCCTGTCTAAAAGTCAGAGAAGTGAATGGGGTGGGGGTGGGGGGGGGATGACGATGACGACACACATCTTTAGAAAAGAATGTTGACAGCTTAGAGAAAGATTGATATTTGAAATATGGAATATGGTTCAGCAAGTTTCCTTATGCTCAGGAGTCTCTCAGAATCTCAAATCCCCCAAAAAGTTTTTTTTTTTTTTTTTGGAAAAAATAAATTGTTGTGATGGAGATTGTGCAGTTACAAGGGAAATATTGAAGGGTGGGAAAAGGTGTGTCTCTACAGTAGACAAAGTGGGTGGGTGTGGCTCCCTGATTTTTGCACATTGTCTAACTGTACAAACATATGTGATACAGTAGGGTGCGGTCCATTAAACCCTTTGCCAAATAAAACATGTTAACTTTTAAGATGCTGTAAGATTGTTTATTAGAACAAGATCTGGATGCATATTCACAATGTTAGGGTGGCCACCTATCCTCTTTTAGAGGGGGCTATCCTCTATTTAAAGGGTTTCCTGGAGGCATTTCTCCTATGGAGAGAGTATTCTGTTTGAATGGATAGAACAGGGGTTCTCAACCTGCAGCCTGTGGGAGAGGTGGGCCCCCACCACCTCCACCACACCAGGAAGTGCCATGTGGTGGAGGAAGGGCAAAATGGCTATCCGGCCACTAAAGCTATCTGAGGGAGCGTGACCCGGCCCCTGGTTTTAAGAGGTTGAGAACTCCTGGTCTAGAAGGTCTGATCTGTAGTTGAAGAGCCACTGGGGAGGGTCGTCTAGGATTTGAAGTCGCCCATTTACTGTGAGCTGAGACAGACTACCAAAAGCAATAAATTGCAAGTAGATAAATAGGTACCACTTTGTTGGGAAAGGTAACAACATTCCATGTGCTCCAGTGTCTAGTTATGCCTGCCACATGACCACAGAGATGTTTGCAGACATAGGCAGTGCTGGTTATTTGTCTGTAAACAGAGATGAGTGCCACCCCCTACAGTAGGACATGACTGGCTTTCAAGCAAAGCAGACCTTTATTCAGCACCTCAGCAGCAGTCACAGAGGTCATCTGTCCATGATTGCTGCCACATTGTAGAGTGAAGAAAGGGGACAGGGTTGAGAGCCAATGGTTGCACATAGCTGAACCTATCAAACCACATGGAATGAAACAAGGAGAGAGACCATGCTAAGTCTCTTCCCTAAATCAGCTGATCTTTGAGGAGTTCTGGCCAACCACAAGGCTTCCATATCTAACATCACAAGAGGCCAATGTCCAGAAATGTCAGCTTGCTTTAGTTCAAATATGTTGGAGTACCCCACCCATCATCCACAGACAGACTGACCAATTCAGGAGGCAATTGCTATGTGACCCCTGGTTTTGAAATGGAAACCTTAAAGTCTCTTCAGATCCACAGAACCAACTATGGAGTTGTCTGAGTTTCAGTGTACATAAGAAAAAGTTCCTGCTACCTCTAGAAAACTGAGTTTGCAGAGCAATGAATCCTTAACGCATTCGCCGATTAGTGCAAACTGTGGCTGGTAGTAGTCAATGAACTAATTAGGAAGAAAGAAAAGTAAATTATGTGAGCAAATGTATGTAGTGTCGATCATTAATTGAATTTGCCTCAGGTGTGGCCACTCTCTTCATTTAGAGTGGGAGGACTCCAGAAAAGAATGAAAGACTAAAAACAGCCTTTAAAAGAAAATTATCCTCATTAACTAAAGAAACAGAGGCATAACCCTCTAGGTTGTAATTACAGTTGCTGTGAAATACGATCCTAGAATTTTAGCGAGTTTTGCAGCCACGTACTGGGATGTAAGAATCTTTCACTTTCCTTGGAGAGTGATATTCTTTTGGGTTGGTGAAGGTTCACAAATCTCATGCTGTGATCTTGATGCTCAAGTCTTAGAGTCCATTCTCCAGATCTCTGGCTTTTGACCTCCAATAATAATAATTTTGTGTCAGAAATTATTCTTGGTTGAAAGGATTTTTGTGGAAGAAACTCCACTCAGGGGACACCCAAAATGAGACTCCTTTCATATCCCCAAGAGCTGGGACAGAGATGGGTGCTCAATCCGTCATGCAGTACCCAGGTCTCGAACTACCAACCTGCCGGCTTTCCAGCTGACAAGGCAAGCTTCTTAACCACTGAGCCACTGCAAAAAAAAGTTGAAAGCATTCCTTTTTAAAGGGGCCTTTGAGGATATTTTACCAATGGCCAATCGTTAGACATTTCATTCTGTCTCCCTTTGTCACAAATCAGTTTTTCCTTTAGGGTTTCTTGTTTTGATGTATTTATATAACAATTTTAAAATTTGTTTCCTTTTTTATTGTTGAGTTTTATGCTGTTAGCCGCCTAGAATAGTTTTCTCCTAGAGGAGCGGAGCATACGTTTAATAAATAAGGGAATGCTTTCAGTTCTGGACAAAAAGCACATAGAAGTAATTATGACCTCTGTCATCTCCTCAAGATCCAAAACAATCTTGAGACTATTCTAAACTACTGCACATTTCTTTGAAATCAGATGTTGCCGTGTGTTGCAGAACGTTTTGGTATGTAATTTCCACACTAAGTCTGTTGCAGCAACAACAACAACAAACAAACAAACAAGAAAGGGGGTGGTGGCACATTAAAAGTTTACATGTTTATTTTCTGCAAGCTTTTCTGAGTCACAGTCTACTCCAGTAAATAAGGTTTGCTGGATATCTTAAGTACTATTATGCATGTAGAAATGGTATCCTTTCTCTCATTATGTTGCTAAAAATAGTTTTTGGAGGGTTATTATTATTATTATTTTACATTTTGGGGGTGGGAAGCTCGATGGATAAGAGAATGGAATAGAACTTGAAATGTCCTAAAGGGCAACTTTAATAGAAAAAATTACTCGCTGCAACAGTAACTTTGTTCTGACTAGTTGTGTTAAATTCGGAGGTCATGCAGCTCTTGTTATCTGCTTCTGAAGTACTTCTTCAGAGGTAGCTGTATTACTTGAAACTTCTGGTTGCTATGCTCTGGATCAAAGACTGTATTTCTGCTTTTTCCTTCACTTTGTGTCTGAACAGTTATTGTATGTATCTATGTGTTTATGGTGAACAATGCTCCAAATCTCTTCTATATATTATGTAGTTCAGTTCTTGGAAAATCAAGAACAGTGTGATCATTGAAACATTAGGGGCTGTGGTGGCTCAGTGGTTAAGAAGCTTGCCTTGTTAGCTGGAAGGCTGGCAAGTCAGCAATTTGAGACCCAGGTACTGAATGGATTGAGTGTCCGTCTCTGTCCCAGCTCTTGGGGACATGAAAGGAACCCTATTTGGGCATTCCCTGAGCAGAGTTTCTTCCACAAAAATCCTTTCAACCCAGAATAATTTCTAACATGAAATAATAATAATAATAATAATAATAATAATAATAATAATAATAATAATAATAATAATAATAATAATAATAATAATAATAATAATAATAATAATAATAATAATAATAATCATCATCATCATCATCATCATCATCACCATCACCATCACCACCACCACCACCACCACCACCACCACCACCACCACCACCACCACCACCATCATCATCATCATCATCATCATCATCATCATCATCATCATCATTATTATTATTATTATTATTATTATTATTATTATTATTATTATTATTATTATTATTATTATTATTATTATTATTATTATTATTATTATTATTATTGAAGCATTATATTATGGTTGAAGAAGTTGTGGTCTCCCAGATTCTATTGAACAACAGTTCCCATTATCCTTAACCTGAGACCGCTCTTCCTGGAGATGAAGGCATCTAGAGTGCTATAACATCTGCAGGTCTATAGGTTTCTCATGCATGCATGGCTTCCAAGCATTGTTCCTTGACCTTGCTTTTGGATATGTTTAAAAATATATTTGCAACTCTGCTCTTGAGGTCAAATGTGGATTATGGATCTGTGTCATCACAAGAGCATATCAGACAGTTCCACCCTCAGCAACATTAAAAATAAAAGGCATAGTTGCAATTCACTAACAAGTCAATTCTAGCATAAACTAGGGTAAAAAATAAGTTTTGTGTCAGAAATTACTCTGAGTTGAAAGGATTTTTGCTGGAGAAGCTCAGTTTCTGCTCAGTATGCCCTGCCCAAATGAGGGTCCTTTTATGTCCCCAAGATCCGTCGTGCAGCACTCAGGTAATGAACCCCGACATACCAGCCTTGAAGCTCAACGTCTTAACCACTAAGCCACCACAGTGCTGTGTAAACCAGGGTTATACCTAGGGTTCTCTAGACATCAAGTACAATAAAACTTCACATAAAGAGTACCTCACTGAGAAACTAACTTGCTTAAAGAGCAGAATTTTCTCTGAATGGTCGTCTCACTTAACAACTAAAACCAACTAAAAACTCACTTAACAACTAAATCATGGTTCACAATCCCCCCCCTTCCAGAAGTCAAAATTGGTCATTTACAATGGTGTTTCGCTTAAAGAGTAAACTTGCTTAAAGAGCAATCCCGTGGAATGCATTATGCTCTTTAAGCAAGGTACCACTCTACTCAGAAACTGTTGACTGTTCCCTTTTTCTGAGGACACTATCATGTTGTACAGTTTATCTAAGGCTACACAAGATGGCTCTTCTCCCAAGAGAAACAATGGGAAATCAAATTTTCAACCATTGGCTCCATAGCTGGATCCCAACTCACCAAGGCTGTCGACTATGGATCTAAGAAAACAATGACACTGATGAAAATTTCAGTTCAAGCTTCACAGAATCTTTCTGTGTTTCTGAACATGTGTTGTGTAATGAGACAGTGGGTGTGGGTGTCAGCACCTTGGAGTGTCCCAAAAAGTTCAGATTGGAATGGATTCACGTCCAACCACACAAGCTTGTCACCAACCTTCCACTGGCTCTGAATCACTCTGGATTCTTTACAAGTCAGCGGTTCCAGCTTCAGTTCCCTTTAGCACCAGTCAAGAAGTTCAAGTCACAGATTAGGGTGGTGGAGTGGAAGAATCACCAGGCATCCTAGAAAGCAGACAGTATTGATCAGGATAAATGTAGTATCTCATCTAGCATAAAACAGCTTTTCTTGTTCCTAAATCTACCTTTGAATTGGTCACCATTATAAATGCCACCTCATTCTTCATTGTATGTTTATTTTGCTACCTTCATGCACAGTTGAAAATTGCTCCCTTTGCCCACAGGTGGCAAATGTATCTCTCCGGTCCCATAATTAGTTGATTTCCATTCCTCCATAATTGTGGATCATAACTGTTGAGCCACATGTGGTGCAGCCAGAATCCATTGATGACATGTCCGTTTAGCATCACTTACAAAATGTCTATTAGTCAAATTGACAGCTATTAATGAACGGATGCCATATGGAAGTCAGCAGGCAAACTGAGATTAACATTTCTCCCCCTACAAATTAAGAATGCATGCATTTTAATTCGGAGTGGAGGTGGGAGAATTCTAAATGCTGAGTAGGATTCTATATTATTTAAAATGAGAGCTAAAGATCTAGTCCCCAGTCCCCCAGCTTAATTATACTCCACAACTATTTAGCTAGATAATGTTATCTAAAGATTTTGTGGGCTTTTTAATTTGCCAGATAATTTGATTTGCAAGTGACCAGATGTGTTCAATAGTCCTACCTTTTGGGAAGCTGCTGATTTTATGATAAACTTCAGTGTTGAGTAAAATTTTATCTGATCGTTTGCTCAGTTTTTAAACACTTCTTCTGATTACTCATCCCTGGCTCTCACCAGACTTTGATACATTAATTCCAAAGCTTTGTCTAGCCATAATGACAAATGATAGCTTGCCATTATGTGTATGAGCCGTGGTGAGGCTTGTGTTTTTAATTTGTCACAAACATTAATTTGATGTTTCACATGAAAGCAGTAGAACTTTCCAAAGGCCAGAACGTATGGGAGAGTGGCTTGATCAGATACTAGCTGAGTGCTAGGCCACTTTTGATATTGGCAGCATGGAAAATGAGAAATAAATTATAAGATAGCATTGTGTGTTATGCAACTAGGTGTGAGGAAAAAAAGAGAAGAGTGGCAAGATGTTCAAGGCATGGATTAGCTTTGCTTCTACCCAGTGATAGTTTTATGATTCAGGCAAGGATTTGGACCCATGCTTCCTGACCAGCACTTTGTCCATTACACCAACATTTCTTCCTCTGCTTTAAGTGCCATATCCGATTCTGAATATAGTAATACCTCGGATAATGTTTATTATTATTTTATTTATTTATTTATTTAGATTTATATCACCGCCCACTCACCATGGCGACTCAGGGCAGTTTACAGTCAGGAAAAAAAAACACACACACACAGCACAAGCAGCTAAAATCCATTCCTCCTCCCGCCCAGAGGACGTTACCTTGGATAATGCTAAAATCGCATAACATTAAGTAATTGGGGGGGGGGGGGAATTGCATTGAATAACGTTAAGGTCCTATGGGATGCATTGGATAACAACCGCTAAAGGCTGTAAGGTCACAATGTATCTCTATGGAGCTTTAACATTATCCGATCCATCCCATAGGGTTTTAACATGCATCGGATAACACTAAAAATCGGATAACACCAAGACTTGTGGAACCAAGTTTTTGCGTTATCCGAGGTTTTACTGTATTGGCCATCATCATGGTGATCAGGCATGAAGATTGTCCTGGGAACAATTTAATGCAGTGGCCTTTCATCTCCTTTCTGCATCACAGCATGACCCCCATACCAATGATCCACTTCTGCAAGTCACTTTCTGGTCCTGAGCCCTTTTGCAACACAAAGTCCCCCTCAGCCCCAGATCAGGATGGATGAAGCTGATGCCCTCCATCAAGATGGATTCAAGTGGGATTTAACCCACTTGGGGACCATCACTCTTCCCTCCAGACTTCGTCGACCAAGGCCACTAGTCCTCAAAGTTGTCAGGTTAGTTAACCACTGTCGGGCGATTAGAATTGAGTTACCAGCAGTAGGGTCTACTCGATTACCATAGCAGGATAACCTGGCCAGACTTCACCAACACTGACATTCAGAAATGTATTCAGCTGAGTCTCATCTAGTTAAGACTGCAACCAGATTTAGACCTCTGGGTCTGACTATGATTTAAAAGCATATTCATTTTCAATAATGCTGAACTTCTAAATAATATCACATTAAAAAAGGAGTACAAGAGTTAGATGTATGAGTGATGGAAGGAATTCTCCTGAATGAAAAACAACAAGATGCAGTGGCTTAGTGGTTAAGAAGCCCTCCTTGTAATCTGGAAAGCTGGCAAGTTGGCAGTTCGAGACCCGAGTACTGCATTACAGACTGACTGCCTGTCCCAGCTCTTGGGGACATGAAAAGAGCCTCATGTTGGGATTCCTTGAGCAGAATTTCTACTGCAAAAAATCCTTTCAACCCAGAATAATTTCTGACACAACATTATTATTATTTACCAGTAATTTCAAAAATCAGAAAACTAACCATTGATATATTCTTTTCAAAATAACAGAGAAAATGAACATTAATAGGAACTGAAGAGGGCTTATTTTCCCCCTCTTATTTTTCCAGATGTCCATGGTCTGCATATTAATTTGGTTTCTTCGGATACAGTATCTACTTACTTGGTATCCTTGATCAAGAATACCTTTTACTGCAATAGCAGCAAGTTTGTTTGCTTTAGCCTCCTATCATTTATCACATAATTAGACCTGGATATGCGGCATAGCCAGCTTTACATTTAACTCTGATTTGCAAGGGTCATCTGTGATGCTTTTGTTCCACTCTCTGGCAAGCTGGCCAAATCTGTCGTTGTCTCTGTAATCTTCAAAATAAATGAATTTTGTTGGATGGCGGAATGACCCAGGGCATGCTTATACAAGCAGAAGGCAGCAAAACCTTGTAAAAATGCCAGGGAGTAGTGATGAGCAGTGAAGATCCATCGAATGGTATGAAATTAGGAGTGCCACTCAAGGAACTCTTTGCCATCCCCGTATGATGGTTCTTTGTGTATTTTACCTGCTCTGTCATAAGCACTCAAATGCATCCAGCTATTTGCTTACTCTCCTCCCAAAAGATTATGTGCATAATCTTTTTTTAAAAAAAATAACAATAATTTCATGTCAGAAATTATTCTGGGTTGAAAGGATTTTTGCAGAAGAAACTCACCTCAGGGAATTCCCAAACGAGGCTCCTTTCATGTCCCCAAGAGCTGGGACAGAGACGGACACTCAGTCCCTTATTGCAGTACCCGGGTCTCGAACTGCCGACTTGCTAGCCTTCCAGCTAGCACTCAGCTTAACCACTGAGCAACCACAGCCTCTTATATATGGAATGAGATGGGTTGAGGGCCTCTTTTCTTTCCTTTGCCTGAAGCAACAGAATGGATAGGGTTGTTTTCATGGAAGAGCGGTAGAATGGGACCCCTGATCATCTTCCTAGTTCTGGCCTTTATGTTACAGTTCCTTCATCCACAGCTTTGATACAATATTCACAGATTGGATGAAGGGAACTGGCCGACAAAGATGAGGAGAATGCTTGATAAATTCTTTGTCTTTCTTGATTCTTGAAGGTTTCTTTTGAAAAGAGGCTTACAGAGCAGAGCCTAAAGGACAGAGACTACCAGACCCATCATCCCTTGCAGCTCCCACTAAGTTTAGCCATGGTCATCCATTTCCCCTGTCTTCTCCACAGAATGAAAAGGGCTGCCACAATCTCAATTTATTAACTCTAAGAGCATGACCACACCTGCCAGAACTCTGATTGACTGATCAAAGCCCCCAGAAATCTGGCTGGGCAAGATAAATCTCTCTCGGGATGATCTCTTCTGCACTATATCCTTGTCAACAGTTGTGTGTTACTTGAATTTGTAGGGACTGCAGTGGCTAATGTGGTTAAGATGCTGAACTTGATGACTGGAAGGTTGGTAAGTCAGCAGCTCGAGACCCAAGTACCTCACAACAAACTGAGCTCCCGTCTCTGTCCCAGCTCCTGCCATCCTAACAGTTCAAAAGCAAGAAATTGCAAGTAGGTAACTAGGGATCACTTTGGTGGGAAGTTAAACAGTGTTCCATGCACTCTTGTGTCTAGTCATGCCTGCAAATGCCCATGGAAACATATGCAGACACAGACAGTGCTGGCTCTTTGGCTACAAACAGAGATGAGCACTGAACCCTGGAGTTGGATATGACTGGCTTTCGAGCAAGGGTGGCATTTACCCTTAACTGAATTTGCAGGCTTGTTCTGAGAAGATGGACTAACTAAAGTTAAAATTGTGAAATACAGTATAGTACAAGTAGCTTTGATCACACTTAAAGAACACAAAGATTATTTCCATCCATCGGTCTAGTAGAACTTCTCATAGCTATTTTCAGTGCTCACCATGGTCTTGTTTCTTTCCCCCTCTATGCTTATCATCACCTTCAGCCATGTAAATGTTTCCTGCTACTGCAAGTAACTCAATTCTCTTCCCTTCCTTGTTTTCCCTTATGCCTGCCCTGCTTCTGAGACCATCTTTGCGATGAATTACTTCTCTTTCCTCTTTGGAATTCTGCCTCCAAACTCATTTTTTCCATTACAAATGAGCCTGTGGGTGTCTAGCCAAGATAAGTGATTAGCCTTCTCCAATCAATCCATTCCTTCAGTGTATTCCTCCCCCTCGTGTTGCCTCCCTGTATGAAGTTTCAGATTGTAATTCATCTCCAAGCAAGCACCTGTCTTCTCCTCAGCCAAATGATATCAAGACCTGCATTGAAACCATCTCAAGTTCCAGTCTGGAGCTGATAAATGTTAACCATTTATTATTATTATTATTGCAATTCATGAAATCCCTTAGCCAGCTTGATTTAAAAAAAAAACAACTTTTTCCAAATGCTGTCATAGTTTCTGAGACACACTTCTCCCTGGAGAGATGCTGCCACTCAAAACACCTGAGGCCTAGATGGACCTCTAGGCAGATCCATTAGAAGACGCCTACACCTTCTTTGAACATAAAACAATAGGAGCTAGTTTCTTGCCAATCCGCAAAAAAAATTGCGGAATAAATAAATGTTTGGATTTGCACCATTCCATTTGTTTTTTAGCAATAGGATTTCCTGTTGAGAAAGCTCACTCCAAGTAGCTTTTCTGGAGTCAGGTTTGTTCCACTTTTTGGCTTGCCTTCTAATCTTGTTTTACATGGCCAGCCAGATGCCTGTTTGCTTGAAGGGTAGCCGTAACTTAAACTAACTGTCTTGACAGCCGCTTAATATTTAGCTGTTGTTACAGAAGCCCGAGCCGAGAATCTCAGCCCATATGCCACTGAGACAGAAGCAAGAATAGCTTCATCCATATTGCTACATTAAAAATTTCACCAACTGTTGTAATTAATAACTGCAGAGGCTGGTTTTGCATGCAACAAGCTTTCTTTAGAGTGCTTTCTTTACCGGGGGGGAGGGGAGGCAACTGTGGAGTCAAATCCCATAATATCTCATAGGATTATGACACCACAACTGCTTGGTTACAAGATGGTGAACTATTTTCTGCCAGTCTCAATTAAGATTTTCATATTTGTAAGCCCAACCGTTGCTAAAATAAGAACATTCTCAATTGCTGCAAGATATTTTTGCACACGAGAGGAAAAGCAGTATCTGTTGTCTTTGTTTGGTCATTGGAAGCTGCAAAACCTGCACGCACACAAACTGTTTATGTGACGCATAGAAGCTCTTCACAGGAACATAAGATCTTTATGCACAGATATATGGGGCGAGGAAAAAACTACACTGCTGCAATTTTTTTCATCAAAAAGAAAGCACCCAGAGATGGGGAAAAAAAAGGAACAAAACTTTCACAATCTAACTAGCATGTTGGGGCAAATTGCTAATTAACTAGCAAACTGCCCAGAGAGTGCACAAAGTGCTATGGGGTGGTATAGAAGTGTGATTACTTTGCTTTGTTGCTTGTTGTCACTCGTGGGAATGTATTAAGCACAAGTTAATATCATTGCTGAAGGTCTTACATCTCCTGTTGACCTCTTCCACTCTCTATGACTATGAGAAATATCTAGTTCTTCAAATCAAAATAGAAATAGAAAGGAGATGGATTAATTCCCATTAATCCAGTAAAAGACACCAGGAATTTCCTCTAACCAAAATTCCCCCATACTTTCCATGCTATAAACCAGCATCCCTGGCAAACTAGGCAAACTAGGTCAGGTAAAGGCAACTGCAGAATGAACTCACCAATGTTTGCCTTCATTTTGGCAGTTTCACATCTGGACTAAGCATGGAAGAAGAAGCTGCCAGGTTTGTGACAAACACTCTGAATCCCTCCAAAGCTTGTGTGCCTTTAATTTTTCAGAACCCATTAGAAAAGTGCAATTTAGTCCCCCTACAAAGGCAGCCTGCAGCGTACTTCTGAGTCTTTCTTCTGCTCTCTCTGTTACTTGCAACTGGCCTCATCAAAAAGTAAATTACACCCTCCTGCCCTAGTCACCCAGAGATTCCTTAAGTCTTCTCTTCTCCCACTCATGTCCAATGTTATCATGCTAAATTTGCTCCAAGGAACAACTTGATTGCTTTCTTGGACTCAAATTCTACTTCTCCAGCTCCTTCACATTACAGCTCGCCTTTCCACATATGTCACTGCTTCATTCAACACCTGTGCTCCAATTGTAGATTCAAATTGTGGATACCCTGAATGTAGACCTCACCAATCTGCAGACTAGCAGGATAAAATAAAGTGTGTCTCTGTTTTATTAGCAGAATCTCAGCTTTTCACCATTGGCAACAAATTGGTAAAAATTAAAGAAATATAGATAAGGACACTAGTGAGGTTTTAAACCCATATATCCTTCTGGGTTAAAGCCACTGCTATGTCATAGTGACTGGCCGGATATCCTGCTACAGTAATGGATTAGACCATACAGCCAGCAACTCAACATTGAGTGTTGGGTGGCGGTAAATAACCTGACTCCCGAAAGGGGCCAATGGCTGTGGGTGGATGAGCCCCTTTAGGTGGGGTGATGATCTCCTCAGTGGAGGAAATGCCACTGGAAACCATTCTATTGGGCTCAGCAGCAAAATGAGCAGAGGAGGAACCACTTCACTATTCTGATTCCCAATGGTCATGGAGGTGGAAGAGGCCATGCCAGATAGACTGGTTATGAAGGCCCACCTTGTTAAAATCCTCAAGCCTGCAGCAGTCCATTGCAGGTCTGGTGTTAAATCCTGAATGTCTCATTTCACACTGGCCACGGGATATGGCTACATGATCACAGTATATGGGTCACTTCATGGCAAGCTGGAATCCACCTTTAACAAATTCACGCCAATGGCATTTTTCCTGGTGAAAATTATGTCCAAGAAAAAATGTATACTTGAATATGAGTAGCAGCTGACAACAATGACATCATATTGATAATTACATAGCTAAAGGTATCCCTTGCATGAAAGCCAGTCATGTCAAACTGTAGGTGGCGGTGCTCATCATTGTTTACAGCCAAAGAGCCAGCACTGTCTGCATCTGCAGATGTTTCTGTCATCTTGTGGTGGGCAGGGGTTGGGAGTTCATTTCCCAGCTGTGCTTCTTGATAGGAGCTAGACCAGTGGTGGTGATCCTTGGCACTCCAGTTGTTCTTGAACTTCAATTTCCAGAAGCTCTGATCAGCAAGAGTGCTGACTTGGGCTTCTGGGAATTGAAGTTCCAAACAGACCTGAATTATAATTACAAAGCTGTGATTGAGAAACAGTAACTTATTGGCACTAAATGTTGTCAAAAATGCCAAAGAGAGATACTGAAAGAAAAACATCTTCTGGTCAAATCTATGTGTTTCCACTTGGAATTAAATCCCACTGAGTACAGCGGGATCCAATCCTGTGTAGACGTGTGTGAACTTGCCAACCTAACAATAAATTCCATCACTGTCTACTGAGCCGTTGTTGCTCTTACTGCTGTTACTGTTATCCTTGCTTTAGGCAACCACAAATCTTGCAGTTTGTGATTAATTGAATGAAAATTATACATCACAGCTGGAGGGAGATATGTATTACAAAACATAGGAAAGGACATGCTTTCCTGGCTTAGCACTTTTGACCTTCTCAAGCTTCCTGCTTTAAATAATAATTGAAGCCGCACGTAAACAAGCCTCAAAATGCTCTGGGGGGAAATTTGCCCACCTTGTCAGGTTTGACATTTTCTCTGCCTCCAAAACTCACTTGTAAACATTCCTGTCAGACTCTTGACGAGGGCTGCTAAAATCTTTTCAGTTCTTTCCGGAATACAGGCCACAGGTTAACCACAGGTTAAGAATGTCCTTGGGGCCTCTTCATGGCCAAGGGGAAAAGGAAGCCAGATTATATTGTGGTCGAGTTGTATTTGGAGGTTTAGTAATGCAGGGATTCCCACAGCATGTTCCTGGCTATTTTATGCAGAAATTTTGCAGAAACGTTCTCCATAGTTTGAGCAAACATGCAACATAAGGTTGGTCCTCCTTCTCCTCTTCCTGCTCCTCCTCTTCCTCTTCTTCTTCTTGTCTGTCCATTCTGAATATTGTCAATCATCATGGTGATGGTTTTCCTGTTCTTAACTCCTCAGAACAATTCTTCTGAGGATATTCCACACCAATATCTCAGGTTCTTCTATTTAATTACCTTAAATAGTCTTGTTCTTTATCCATCCAGTGCAGCACTTTTAGAGCAGTCACATGATTAACCTATAACATCCTTAGCAGCCATCTGTAGATACAAAGCACAATCTAACCCATCCTCTTGTTCCTTGCAATAGCCAATCAGATGTCTTCTGGAATCACTTCCTTGCTGTTGCTAGGCCAAAACTGGCATCCAATGGTTGATTATATCTGAACATGAAGCTTTCAATCAAACCCTGTGGTGCAGAGTAGCTTTTGAAACACTTGTGTGGCCCTCCAGAAATAGTTGGAACTTCACCCTAGCCCAGTGTTTCTCAATCTTTGGCAGTGATGGGATGTCCCTGGTTCCAGACGGATCCCTGGAACCGGTAGGAACAATCCCGGAGGGTTCTCCGGGAGGGGAGTCTACTTTTGAGGCGTCCGGTTCCGGACGCCTCACCGAAAGAAATTTTTTTAAAAAAATCGGAGCCAAAATGGCTCCGATTTACTGCGCATGTGCAGAAACTCAATCTGCCGTATTGCGCATGCGTCAGATTGAGTTTCTGCACATGCGCAATAAAATTGGAGCAATTTTATCTCCAATTTTACTACGCATGCGCAGAAACTAAATCTGACGCATGTGCAATGCGGCAGATTGAGTTTCTGCGCATGTGCAGTAAGTCGGAGCCATTTTAGCTCCAATTTTTTAAAAAAAATACCGGCAGCGATAGCGACAGTGGTGGCAATGAAGGCAGTGGCGATGGCGGCGGCGGCGATGAAGGAGGCGGCAGTGAAGGCGGCGGCGATGAAGGAGGCGGCGATGAAGGAGGCGGCGGTGAAGGCGGCGGCGATGAAGGAGGCGGCGATGAAGGAGGCGGCGGTGAAGGCAGTGGCGATTACGGCGGCAGCGATGAAGGAGGCGGCGGTGAAGGCAGTGGCGATTACGGCGGCGGCGATGAAGGCAGCGGCGATTACGGCGGCGGCGGCAGCAGCAACGGTGGCGACGGCGACAGTGGAAATGATGGCGGTGATGGCGATAATGGCGGCGGCGTGGGCAGGCAGCACCAGCCCTCAGAGGAGGGCACTGAGCCCTCCATAGGCAAGTTGAGGCCTGGCCTGCCCTGGCCGTCCGCCCCTGCCGAGCCCTCCCAGGGGTAAGTGAGGGGTTTGTGTTTGGGGTTGTATTTTTATTTAATTTTAATTTTATTTATTTATTTATTTGATTTATTTACGGGTTTGTGTGGTGGGTGGGTGGGTTGGGTTGAGGGGGTGTGTATGTGTGTGTATTTATTTTATTTTATTTTTAAGGCCCCGCCCACAACGTCATGACGTCATGACGTCAGCTCCGCCCATGACGTCATGACGTCATGACATTGGCCACGCCCATGACGTCGTTACGTCATGGAGTGGTGGTAAAAAATTTGTCATCCCATCACTGATCTTTGGGTTTTGGACTTCAATTCTCAGAAGCCCAAGTCAATTCCCCAAAGCACTGATCAGCCAATGTACTGACTTAGGCTTCTGGGAATGGAAGTCCACCAGTGTTCTGCAGAACATAGTTTGTGAAACGCTGCCTAGCGTATGGGGTGGAATGATGGGAGCTACAGTCTAGTAATATTGGGAGGGGCCCACATTCCATACCTCATCATGTTGTAGCTCTAATTCTCTTAGTATACATCTTTCTCTTGAAACAACATGCTTTTAGGTCTGTGATTAAAACTGCAGCTACACAAATAAATCTGTAGTGTTTCTGTCAACAGTGAATGTTCACCTAGGGAGTTTCTGTGTCCCAGAGGTTCCCTTTCCCCATCTTGTATCCACTTGGGAAACACATCCCTGAAAGTTGTCATTGCTCAGGCTTCCACTGTTGACATTCCTTGGCATCCCCGCAGGAATCACTTTGTGTTGTAAGGATAAAACACTTAGCAATTGATTGATGCCAAAGGAGAACACAGTACGCTACCTTCAACAAACAAATTCACTTCTTAGAAAGGGCTGTGCTTCTGAAGAGATAGAAAGACACAAAATAAGTGTGCCATCCAGATTCCTCAGCTGTGTAGATAAAGACTCCTCTTTATCCAAATTGTGTTTTCTTTCTTGCATTCTTTCCTACCACAGCACCTTCCAAAGTGGCCTTAATATTTTTTTTCCCTTTTAATAATGTAACCTTGGGTCCTTCTTCTTCTTCTTCTTTGTTTAGGGAAAGGGGAGGGTAAAAACAATTTTAAATTAATAAATGAATACATCTTGAGCTGCCAGAAAATTGAGAAGCCCTGCCACAATTCCAGAGGGAAGGCTAAAAAGTCCAGAATCCTGTGAATCCATTGAACACAACAGAAAGAGAAAAATTAGAAAACAAAACGCTGCAAGTTGTGTGATGTAATGTTTAGGAAAACTGCAAGCTCATTTACTTTTTCCAAGTTAGCACTTGAAGGCCGGCTGAGCAGACAGTATAACCAGCATGTGTAAGGAATTTGCAAACTGCCAGAGAGTCTGTGGGGAATTCATGATGGGGTGTAAAATTAGCGGATGCTGATTCTTTTTCAATGTTTTTAGAAATGGTAGTAGAAAGAGAAGGGAAATATCCTCAAGGCAGAGAAGACTGACAGTAGTTTTAAGCCCCCTCCATATTCTAAGAGATCTGTTGCAAAGCAACATTGGTGCTAGGGAACACTGTGAAAATTCACCCGGGCGTGCAATGGCTTAATAGAAGATGTGTAAAGCAGCTTCTTATACAGCAACAAATCTTGCCCAAAAGAGATGTGAATGAAGACATATGAGCCTGACTCTTCACCATTGCTTTTTCCCTGTGGCGACCTGATTCTTAAAAAGCATTTGCTTTTGCTTTTTATTCTTTGCAACTCATGTGCTGTCAACAAAGCACCAGAAATGTACATTTAAGTGCTTCTGACAGGCCATTGTTCCATAAATATAATTTGATCCCATTGATGGGACTTCCTACTTGGCTTCTCCTACAAAGCCAGGGCAACTCAGAAGGTCTTTTGTTTATCCTTCCATTCAATGCTTCTTGTTTTGTTTCTGGCTAATGGACTGTGGTGGCTCAAGTGGTTAAGACACTGGACTGACAGCCGGCAGATCAGCAGTTTGAGACCTGGCTGGTGCACAACAGAATGAGTTCCGTGTCTCTGTTCCAGTTTCCGCCAACCTAACAGTTCAAAAGCAAGGAATTGCAAGTAGATAAATACTTTGGTACCATGGAAACATCTGCAGATGCAAAAAGCACTGGCTCTTTGGTTATAAACAGAGATGAGCACTGAACCCTTGAGTCACATACGACTGGCTTTCGAGCAAAGGCAACCTTTACCTTTGCCCATTTGGAGATAATGTCTTGGGATTTCATACCATCCAAGGCATATGTGGAAAGAGGAGATGGAGAAAGACCACAAGGCATACACAGGGAAGAAGGTGGAGAGATAACATCAAATAAATATTGCAAGAGCACCAAATAATGCCAGTGGATGCTGCTATAAGTGTCACAACAAGAACCTTGTATCTCCTTCATGACCCGGAGGGGTAAAAGAGGAAACAAAGAAGAGAAGAAGAAGGAAAAGTGCAGAAGTTAATCGGCTAGTGAGCAGAAAATGACCAACAACATTGCCTTTCCCTAGTCTCTCCATTACATTTTTGTATTTAAGAAGCGTAAACTGCCTTCATTGGTTGGAGATCTGTAGCCATCCCTCAGGAAAAGATTGAGTGGCAATGATGCCACTTGTCCCAGATGCCAAAACGGAGACTTATTGCTCTTTGTGTCACCCTTTAATCATGCTGGGACGGTTTTGTCATGGAGTTCACAAGAAGTCTCGGCCCTTTCCTTTTGCTCAACAGCCTTGAAGACGTGGGATTTGAATTGTGCCAAAGTTATTCATTTAATGTGAGTCAACTCTTGTATCCTTTTCACTTGCATCTCTACAGTGGTTCATAGGAGCAACCCTTAAAAAAACACTCATTTTTACCTTTACTTTTTTCCTCTCTAGAAAGGAAGAAAATTGACATTGGTATCTGACAGCACATTTTAGATGTATGAGAAATTGTTTATCAATTTAGGTTACACTTCAACAGGGGGGAAATGGTGCAGCTGTTCATTTATTTTAATAAAGCTGAGGAAAACAGTGTGTAGTTGCATCTTTCAAAGTACAGGGTGGTTTGGTTGTTTGCTTAATTAGGATTCTATAATAGCATCATTATCACCTATAAAGCAACTCATGTTATGAAATATATAGGATCAATCAATCTTGCCCCCCAGGTATCAGCTTGTTAAACCGGCATAGATGCTGCTCTACTGAGTTAGAGTCTGAGATGACAAGATAGAGTGCTAATCTTTTGCTGAATCAATTTTTGTTAGTCTAAGCTTTTGCAATGGTTGCAGCTAAGCAGTCGTTTGTCAGCAGACAGAATGTTGTCTAAACAAACAAGCCAGCGCAAATCTGCACCAGAAACCAATAAGTGCATGAACTGGGGAACTCATTAGCACAAATTCTTTGAGACCCCCTTTAAATTGCCATGAAATGTCCATCTGTATCAACAGTTTCCCCAAGATAATGAGATTAACAGTAAACAATGGCTCAGAAAGAAGTGCATTGAGTTCAAGGGGGTTTATTCAGTTTAGGGGAGCTTCTTCCCAGGTGACCATGCATAGTTTAGAGGTTTAGATATATGGCTGTGGATCCAGGCATTGGAAGTTTGATTCCCTACTGTGCTTCCTTAACAGGGGCTGGATTCAATGATCCATAAGGGACCTTCCAGCTCTGAAATTCTAAGATTAAGAACTTTTAATAAGATTGCAACACAAAAGCATTATTTCCTCTGGCTATTGTACTGTTTTCAACAAGCTTCTCTTCATGTGAAATGTTGGTAAGCTACAGCCCCTGAACTAACTGCATCATTGGCTAAACATTTCAGAATGTACTATTGAGGAATATAGACATTTCAGAAGGGTTGTAGCTCAGTTGTAAATCATCTGCTTTGCATGCAGATGGCCAAAGGATCAGTTCTTGGAGTATCCATGAAGGTCTAGGAAAGAAACCTGTCTGGACTATAGAAGTCAGTCAGCATCAAAAATACTGGGCTAAAGGAATCAATTGTCTGACATATTGTAAGGTAGGTCAGTCTGTCTTTTCCACACCACACATTAATATTTTGAAAATATCAGGTTCTCTCTGTCAGAAACATGATGAAAAGTCAAAATTTCTTCAAAGAAGAAAGGGTAGATCAGTGTGTGCCACTGTGTGATAGGTACATCTGCTGTCAGAGTGGAGTGGATCTTCCCTGTAGTTCATGGAAATGAGGAGCCCTTCAGTTGAGAGTGAGATAGAGAGAGATGTGAATTCATCATTATAAATATGTTTAAATACATAGAAATGTGGCTGCATCAAGTTAAGAACTCAGACTTCTGGGACTGAATGGATGAATCTGTTCAATCAAGTTTCTCCTATATTGGTTTTTTAAAAATCTTTTTTTTCTATAGTACATATAAAAAGTCTGGCCAGGTTATCTTGCTATGGTTATAGAGTAGACTGTGCCACCAGCAACTCAGCCCTGATTGCCAGGCAAGCGGTATGAACTCACCAAAAGGTGGCTTCATTTTGGCAGTTTCACATCTGGGCTAGACACAGAAGAAGAAGAAGAAGAAGAAGAAGAAGAAGAAGAAGAAGAAGAAGAAGAAGAAGAAGAAGAAGAAGGAGGAGGAGGAGGAGGAGGAGGAGGAGGAGGAGTCAGGCAGCAATTATCTAACCTGATAACCCTAAAGACCTTAAGTGGCAAAGTCCACAGGGAAGGATGGTGGTCCCCAAGTGGATTGAATCCCACTTGAATTCATCTTGGTGGAAGACAGCAGCTTCATCAATCCCAGCCAGGGGCTAAGGAGGATTTTGTGTGCCAAAAGGTCTCTGGACCAGAAAGTGACTCTTGGAACTGGATCAGTGGTATGGATGTCACACTGGGATGCAGAAGGCAAATGAAAGGCCACTGCATTACATTGTACTTATGAGGACAGCCAATATTCAGAATCAGATATGGAAGAAGGAGAAGGAGAAGGAGAAGTGAATATAAAGAAATGTATATCATAAATGAAGTTATTTCCCATAATCGTTCACTATACTTGCTGTGTATGATCCACTTAAAACTTTCTCTTTTTTTAAATAATGAAAAGGTCGGTATATTTTGAAAGCTATTGGTATCGCTCTCACAACAACAAAAGTGAGCTTTATTTACTATTTCTTTGATTTTTATACCACCTTTCTCCCCTGGTGGGGACCTAAACTATAAAATCAAAAGTTAATTAAAAGCTACTGAGTAAAAAAATTAAATTGTATTTAGAAACATTGTTTTAAAAATATAAATTTTAAAAGGCCTCCCCATTGCAGGTGTATTTTAACACACACCTCAGGACACCAAAGGAGGGCTAGGGCAGGCGTTGGTTCACCACAATGGCAGAGCAACAGCTCTTACATTTCCCAGTATTCCCCATATATGAGAGCTTTCTTATGGCCTTTGTCAGGAACTGATAAGAACATCCTCTCTATGTAATATTTTCTGACATGTTTCCAGCATGGGTTTAATCTCTGGGGAGGGAAAGGTGCAGGTGTGCAGAATCCATCTGGTTGGATTAATATCTGCTGACTAGATCCTAGCCTTTGAGTGAGCAAACACTAGGAGATAATTACAAATTACTGCCTTTTTCAGAAGCTGCATCATGGACAGGAAAAAACCTACCCAGATCTGATCTTCCTCAGCTGTTTTTCTTAGGGGAAAAGAGACAAACCAAATATGAGCAATGCTGGGAAGGAAAATGTCTCAGCATTCATTTTTGTCTCAGAAGTATGTACAGATGGCAATTACACACACACACACACACACACACACACACACACACACACACACACACACACACACACACACACACACACACACACACACACACACACACACACACACACACACACACACACACACACACACACGCAGGGCTAGAAAAATAATTGCTAAGGGAGGAAAAAAGATAGCATACAAATTGTTGGAAGTTTTGACCAGGCTTCCACAGAATTGGCTTTTGTCAAGGGGTTTGCTTTGTCAAGCTGATTTGGTTTGGAGGCCATTTCAGCCCTTTAAGATGGATCAAGACTTGGTCTCTGGTGATCTGGCTTCTGCATGATTAGCTTTGTGCTCAAATGTGCACTGTAAATGGCTATAACTATTTTTGAGACTGAAACACATATTTGTTCACATGATTCCTTCCCATAATCTTTCTTCTTCTTCTTCTTCTTCTTCTTCTTCTTCTTCTTCTTCTTCTTCTTCTTCTTCTTCTTCTTCTTCTTCTTCTTCTTCTTCTTCTTCTTCTTCTTCTTCTTCTTCTTCTTCTTCTTCTTCTTCTCCTCCTCCTCCTCCTCCTCCTCCTCCTCCTCCTCCTCCTCATTTACCTATTCAGGTGTTGAGGGGGACTTCAAGTAGCCTCCACTGGTGTTATTTGGTGTTCTTGTAATGTTTCTTTGATGTTACCTCTCCACCTTCTTCCCTGGGTCTGCCTCATGATATTTGTCCTTCTCCTCTTGTCACGTATGCCTTGTATGGTAAGGAATCCCAGGACATTCTCTCCAAATGGGCAAACCACTTTATTTGTTGTCTTGGTATATAGTTTAAGATTGGTTCTATTTAAATTATTTCCCTTATTATCTCATTCCTGATTTTATTAGTCACTCCAGCAGCCTTTCTAAAACATCTCATTTCCATAGGGATTAACTTTTGTTTCTGTTTTGTTGTAACTGTCCATATCCAGCACTGGTGACATAAATTGGGGATGAATATGCTTTTTATGAGGTGTTTATTTGTGCTGGCCAGTATTGCCTTATGTTATAAGAGTGGAGCTAATTATCCCAATACTTGGTTTGCCTCACTGCACTGTATGTTAATCTCTTTGCCCATTGAAATGATGCAATCTAGCATCACTTCTTAATTTTATTCATTTGAACCACTAATTCGTTAAAAAAATAGTCTCCATTTTTTCTCTAAAAGCATATCTCGTCATTCTGGTTTTATCTTGACCTCATACGAATCAGTCTGGATGATGTTACTTAGATTCAAAATTCTGGATTTACCTCAAGTCAAGCTCAATGATATTTGCCACTGAGTCATTTTTGACTTATGTTGCTCCTGTAAAGCAATGATGGTGAACCTTTTAGAGACTGAGTGCCCAAATAGAAAGGCAGAGCGAACTCTGTGCTGTGGGAGGGAGGAAGCACTCCCATTGGGCTGCTGGGCAGAGGGGTGGGGTGAACTCTGTGCTGGAGGGAAGGAGGGAGGAAGCACTCCTATTGGGCTCCTGGGCAGAAGAGTGGGGTGAACTCCGTACTGGGGAAGGGAGGAAGCGCTCCAGTTGGGCTGCTGGGCCAAGCAAACTCTGTGTTGGGGGAGGGCTGCATGCCCACAGAGAGGGCTTAGAGAGCCACCTCTGGCACATGTGCCATAGGTTCACCACCACTGTTATAAAACAATGATCTCAAAAAGGACTTACCATTAATATAATAATATGGTCTTGCAAGCTAAAGTATAACCCATGACTTCTGGACCTTCCATCCATAAGATCCAACAGCTCAGTTGATTCCAAAATTCTGAACACTTTAGTTGAACAAGTAACATCTCCAAACTCTGACTAGAACTGATGACAGTGCCAAGACAGTAAACGCTACCTTGTCAAATTTTATTTATGTACTCATTTTACTAGGATGCTTCTAAAAATCCCTTTACCAAAAGATCGGGCAGTAAACAATAAATCATACAAAGGTCATCCAGCTGTTAAAATGCAATAAAATGAACAAAAACCACAGTAATAAAGTAGTATTAAAAGGCAATTTACATGGACGCAAACTGAATGACCAACTTAAAATGAATAAAGGGAAAGGTTTTCAGCTTGTGTCCCTGTAAGGATTGACTGGTTAGAAGTCACAACTCTGTCTACACTTCTTAGTTTAGCATCACTTCAAGGTTCAATAAGAAATAGAAAATGGCAGCTCAGAGTCCGACAGTGTGTTAAAGTACATGTTGGTAGATTCAGGTGATACTGAAAAATTACACCAAGCCTGATGGACATTCCATGGGAACAAGTCATGCTGTGTATGTTTGAAATCAGACAGCTATAGTATTTTGGCCATGATGGATTTCCTCTCACAAACTTTTTGGCTATTCCCCTGGACCACCAGGAAAGTTGAGCCTATGATGTTTGTTTGTTTGTTTGTTCAGATTTATATTGCCACCTACTAGCCGAGGTGACTCAGGGTGGCTTACAGTCAAAACAGCAACAGTACAATAAAAATTATAAAATATAACCTCACAAAATACAAAATACAACTAAACCAGAACACAGACTAACTCCCCTCAGATGTTCCCGACCATCTGATGTTGCAAGGGCCATACCTGCAGTGATACTCAGTTTGTGGAACAACTGACCTCAATAAATCTATATGGGCAAAATATGAAAACTGTGTTCCTCCTACCAATTTCTCAAATGAGATAATTTGCCATAGCTTTCACTGCTACTGGATCTTCTTATTCTTCCATGTCTAAGCCAGATGGTAAACTGGCTAAATGAAGGCACCTTTTGGTGAGTTCATTCTGCAGTTCCTTTCACCTTACCTAGTGTGAGAAAGATTAGCTGTGAACACAAGGTTGTCGATACCAGGGTACGGCCAATTGTGGTTTTAAAATACCAAATATTTGAGGAGGCTCTTTCTGTGTACTCTGCTACTGGTTATGATCATGGCCATTATCAACATCATCAACAACAACATTATCAATGTCATTCATTATGGGTTTTATCAAAACTTTGGCAGGTTGCTTCAGAGGCCCCTCATAGACCAGATAGGCAGGATACAATTTTTAACAACCAATTTAAAAAAAGATGTGTCGTTGAAAACTACATCACTAGTATGCCAGATTTAGGAAATGCTACTGGGAGGTAGTGTAGTGAGAAAAGGTTGGAGGCCAGGTTGAAAATAGAATGATAGAACTCTTGTGTTTTCTTTGATCTTCAATCCATTCTGTGTCAACAGGCCAGGTAGAAAGACCACCTGGGAGAACGTGAACAAGGTATATGCTTTATGCTCTCGTGAAATAAAGTCCTCTTCAATCCATTGGAGAGAAAGAAGGGTTTAGAGAGGTGTGTGCGAGAGTGAAAGAGAACATGTGCACACATGTACTTCATTTCTCAAGAAGATCTTATTACTAGTGGGAAATGAAAGACTTCTTTGTCACATTCAGGATTGATTTGTATGGGTTTTTTTTATGTCATCCTCATGGTGTGGAGGGAAAAATGCTCTTCTTCTCCCCTCCCACCCACTGAAGTCCTTGAGCTCCTCAGCAAACGTATCACAAATAATTAAATGGAATACCCCAGCTGAATATTAAATTAGAAATTAAGCTAAAATGCTCATCGATGGCAGCTCAGGAATTTTGAGCAGGTCGCCTAGATTTGACGGTGGCTTTGGTGGAATACATTTCTCAAACTGCCTCGCTAGCTTAAATTGATTGAATTAAACATGCTTCATGATGCTAGCTCACCTTTGACCCTTTCAGTTACTCAGAATAATCAAGAGGCTAATTATCCTGGCATGAGCTGCACTTTGAAGAATCAGGGACACGGCTGGGTTCAGAGGAACTGCACTGAATGAGGTTAGCTGAGAAGCCCAAAGTTCAACAGAAGTGCCACGTACAAGTTTTATTTATTTTATTTGAGTGTTATGAGCACGATCCAGAAATCCATTGCATGGTGGATCAGGCTGGTTTGCACAAAACACAGATGGAAGGATGGTAGCTTTTAAATGTAGGTGGTCTGTCTTCAAGAGCAGAGAGGAGAATGCCACATATTTCTTCATCATCATTCTAGGTTGTTGAGATTATTTAAGAGGGAAGTACTTTTGTCCAGCAAGCACAGGTCTTCATCAGCAGCAAAGTTGGCTTTGAATTGAGGCAATAACACTGATGATAAAGTATTGTATGCTATGGCTGTGAATTTCCATCTGTCTTCTGATCAGAAAAGAGAAGGGCAGGATGAGCTAATTGTGGCTAATTAAAATGATATTACAAATCTATAGTATTGTCAGACTTTTTTAGAAGTTAGTGAAAGAGCAAATGAAATATATTTCAGCTCAATGGGCTCTTTGAGATATGTAAGGTTTTATGAAGCTTCACTTTCTCATAGTTTATGCCATGGTGGCATTTCCCCCCATCTGGCTTGGTTCTATTTCCTCTGCCTACTTCCCAATAACATGCTAATAGAGTTTATTGTGTATAAGTGCATAGTCAAATTTCATGAGCAAACAGCATCATCACAAAGCCAATTCAACACTTTCCTGCTTTCTCTTTACTTTCAAAGGGTGAACAATAGGCAGAGCAGTGATAAGGTGACAAATGTTGTTTTGATACACCATGTATAATGTCTTGGATTTCAAAAAGTTAAGTGAAGTGGTTGTTGATGAAGCATAAACTTTAAAGCATGCTTTAAAAAGTAACACATTTGCCTAGGACTTGACACTGGTGAAATGGATTCAAATTTACTCATTTACACAATACACATATAATCTTGTAATACAAATTATCTGAAACAGTTGAGAGGTTTATATTAAACCGATATTTGTGTTGTGTTAAATTGTGCTGATGTTGTATGTGTACCCACATGAATCAGTATCTATTTCCCTCAAATTCCTCTTTCAATGCCTGGGGGCACTGATATACAGCTACAAAAGTAAAGCAATTTACAAGATTTCATCATGGACGTGAATATCAATTCATATACCCCGAGTGTAAATCGATTTTAAATAAATAAGGATTTGGAAATCACTATTTTAGTCATTTTACTGCAGCCTCAGTTTCTTTAAATTATCCAAGTAGTTTCATTATCCCAATGAAATAGAAAGAATGAGTCCTTACAACTTCATATCATAATAAACAGTTATAAAGATAATTTTGGGTATCTACCTCTGTAATCCTCTTTTGACAAGGAACTGACAAAGTTATTAAGAGCTATCATGTTTACTATTCCAGAAGCTGTATCTTGACAAAACCTTCATCAGCTAAGTCAGGGGTGGACAAACATTTCAGGGCATGGGCCAGTCATGTGGTTGAGCAGGCCAGTCATGTGATTCCTCCTACCAGAAGTAGAAGTAAAATGTGTCCATGCATGTGCCCATGCATGTAGAAAATGCTGCTGTAAATGCACCCATGACTGTTTACGACAGCCACGGTGCATTTACGGCAGCATTTTGTGCATGTGCAGGCACATTTTACTACTACTTACAGGAGCAGCAAGGGTGGTGTGGGCCAGATGATTTGGTGATCTGGCCCAGATCTGGCCCATGGACCATAGTTTGACCACACCTGCTTTGTTGGGGAAATTGAGGTATTTATACCTGATATGGTTAGAAATGTTATCCATAGTATTTCTCCCCTTTCTTCTTTGCAAGAAGGATAGGATTTGGGGTAATGGATAATAGAAAGGCTCTCTGATTATCTGCCTTGAAAAAAAAAGCTCCCACTGGATAATAATTGTTCAAAAAAGGTTGATTCCAAAAGGTTTGAGCAGATTTCTAATTAATGAGAAATGCTCTGTGAGAACTGGACTCTTCTCATGAAGTAAAGAACAGATTTTCCCTTAGTTAAACAATGGTACTTTACTGATCAAGCAGGGATAATTCCATGCACGGAAGCACACAGTATGGCTAATGCTAATATTACTACAAGGTATGCTGCAGATGTCCAAAACTAGCTTAGAAATATTTGCAGGAAAAAAAAATAATAAGATGAAAACACATAGCAGCAAGATCAGTTAAATATGGCTGGCTTGTTTTAATGATCTTTTTTTTTATCTTAAAAGGCTTCTGTCTGGAGGATTCATTTGTTCGCCTCAATAAACAAACAATTAAAAAAATGAAATGACAAAATTGCAAGTAATTTTCACGAGGCTTTCTAACATTTTAGCATTTGCAATTAGTGCTTACAAGTCACTGGATTTTTCACTTTTGTACCCAGTATTGGCTGTTATAAGGCTATCAGCAACTCTGTGTTACCACTGGAGAAAATGGGTGGAAAAGTGCTATACCCATTCCCTGATTTAGAAATTCCTATAGGCAACCAGTTGGCTTCTTTTTATCTTTTACCTCTGTTTTATGACGATGTAAGCCGCCCAGAGTCGGGTTCTCCCGAGTGGGGCGGGGTAATAAATTCAATAAATAATAATAATAATAATAAACAGTGGCCATGCTGCTTGGCTAAATGACTCTTCAGTCTAATCCACTTTTCTTATGTTCCTCCATCTGCATGACACGTTATATCCCCAGCATATCTAGTCTGTATTGTTTTGTGCTACATTTAGTTTATGTATGGTTGTCCTTGTATACTGTGAGCCACCCAGTTTGCACTATGTGGGGAGGGATAAAAATCAAATACATATATTCATACATCGGTAAAAATCTCCCTTGCTCAAAACCCAATCATGTCCAACTCTAGGGAACAGTTCAAAAAGGCAGTCATGACTAGACACTGGAACAAATGGAACGCTGTTACTTTTCCTGCCGAAGTGGTACCTATTTATCTACTTGCAATTTCTTGCTTTGGAACCGCTAGATTGGCAGAAGCTAGGACAGACAACCAGAACTCACTCTGTCATGCAGCACTCAGGTCTAGAACTGCTGACCAACCAACCTTCTACTTGTCAAACTTAGCGTCTTAATCACTAAGCCGCTGTGGCCCTATGCATGCGTGCATACCTACCTACATACCTACTCTCTATTGGCAACAGAAGATCAAATTCCTTCAATCAGAAGGGTTTAAGAGATTGCATCCTTAGAAGGGGGATTTGTGTAAAGAAGAGGTAGGCAATTTATTCCCCACTTAAATTTGTTGGACTGTGTCTTTCAACAGTCCTCAACATTGGGAAGTCTAGCCAGGGCCACAGAAATTGGTTGAACATTGGCAGAAGTGATTTTTTGTCTTCATCCACACTAGTGCTAGATGCATGATAATTTTAGATCTCTTTCCTAGAAGTTCCAGCTGACATCTAAATATGGCTTCAATGAACTTTGGGGCTTAGCTAGGCTTGGGTTCACCTAACTTCCTGCCTTACTACTAGACTGAGCAAAGCCTAACTATGCCACAAAACCTTCCAGTTTAGGTTTTTCTCCTCTAGGTTATTCTCTGGGGAAAAGATGGAATTCCCTTAATAGAGAATTGTGGGATTTTAGGTTCCCCCCCCCTCATAAAAAACCAAACCCCAGAATACTGTAGGTTTAGTGAATTTCATTCTGTACAACATTTAGTCTCTGAGTAACATTGGCCGCAGGGGACTGTGGTGGCTCAAGCAGTTAAGATGCTGAACTTGCCGACGGGAAGGTCAGAGTTTGATTCCTGGGTACTGCATGACAGAGTGAGTGCCTGCATCTGTCCCAGCTCCTGCCAACCTAGGGGTTCAAACACAAGAAATTGCAAGTAGATAAATAGGGCGGTGGGAAGGTAAACGTTATTCCATGCACTCCGCTGTTGAGTCATGCCTGCCACATGTCCACAGAAACATCTGCAGTCACAGACAGAGCTGGCTCTTTGGCTATAAACAGAGATGAGTATTGAACCCTAGAGTCAGATACGACTAGCTTTTGAGCAAGGGCAACCTTTACCTAAAATTGGCCACAAAGCCCGGTTGGGCAGGCTAATCAGCAGAACCTCAGAGATGTCTGGAATGAGAGCAGCTTGATAGCATACCGTGCCTTCCATTTAAATCTTCCTAATGGAAAACAAAATGTTATTTTTCATGCCCTTGTTTATATTCACATGCAAGCATTAACAGCTCAGCCAAGTATATCTACTTTGCAATTGCTCAAGAGATGAAAAAGAACACTTTGTTTGTAAAGGCTGAGTGCTAGAAGCAGTGTTTTAAAGGAAGGTGTATGAATCTGATGGAGGGGACCTAGACTCCTCATCCTCTAGATATCTACAGTCACTTCAGTTGTGGAGAGCTTTGTGTATTTGTATTGGGGAGCGCAGGCTCAGAAGTGTCATTCAAAACATCTGAAGATTAAGCCTTCACTTTAACATTGACTCACCTTCCACCCTACTCATCTCCATCTGAACAGGTCTTGCAGCTATAGGATATGAAGTTTAGAGTAAAAGCTAAGGCAAATTCACTGAGGATGTAAAAGCAGAATCACCAGATCCAGTAAATCAAGGTGGAAGAAGGATGACATAAACCAAGTTTTTAATCAAGAAACAGCATTTTTGAACAACAAGAATCTGTCCCAAGACTGTTATGAGATACAAATGAGACAAAATATTTGCAAAAAATTTGGCTGACAGTTCCAAAAGCCTCTAAAATTCATTATATGGAATGGAAAGGTGGTAGGGAAATGAATTTGGGTCTTCTAGAGCCAGCTAGTTGGAATGCAAGAGGCAGGCAGACATTGTAAATAGCAAGCATATGCAGGAAGCATTGGTTCCTCAAACCTGATAAGAGCTCTCCAAGGTCCTGAACTCATTGGGTCCATGGAGGTCAGCATTAGCCTCCTGTTAAGTTTATATCAGAAGCTGGTGTGGATTCAGCAATCCCGTGAGTCACCAGTCTTCACTACCCTGTGGCTTTGACTTCATGGGCTTAAGCATCTTATAAAGGTAAAAGTTGCCCTTGCTAGAAGGCCAGTTGTATCCAACGCTAGGGTTCGATGCTCATCTTTGTTGATAGCCAAAGAGCCAGTGCTGCCAGCGTTTGCAGACATTTCCGTAAATTTGTGGCAGACATGACTAGACATGGGTGTGTATGCAATGGCATTACCTGTCCCACTGAAGCAGTATCTATTTATCTACTTGCAATTATTTGCTGGCAAACTGCTAGGTTTGCAGGAGCTGGGACAGAAAACAAGAGCTCACTCGGATCTCGAACTTCCTGTTGTCAAGCTCAGTGTCTTAACTGCTAAGACATCATGGTTTACAGGGTAACAAAGTCCCCCCCCCCGCAATCTAAATCTTAAATTATTGGTTAATTCAATGTGTAAAAACAAAGCACTGTGGTTATTTGATCACACCGCTGTTATAACCCCATAGGTAAGGACCGGGTCTTGTAGTTGATTAAACTCCAGTGTAAAAAAAAACCACAACCTTGAAGTAAGACAAAATCATCAGTCTATCCCATGTGTAATTAGAGGAAGGCACTGTTCCACTGCCAGTTAATTTATTTGGGAAGAAAGATTGAAGAAAATAAATATATAAACTCGGTCTAATCAATTCCAAAAATAAACTGAGAAAGACTGGAAGCAGGAGGTCGGTGGAGAAAAGATATGCTGGAGACTGAGCCCATGGTGTGGAGAAAATCTGTTCCTTCCTTCTTTGCTGCCTAAGCCACTGATTAAATGTGGCACAATTGCTCCCAGTTGTTGTACCATTGGCAACAACTACAGCTTTGCTTCTGAAAATAGTACTATAGACAATCCAGAGTCAGGTGGAGATAATGATGATGGTTGGGATTGTTTTTTACCATTGTCTGCCAGATAATGAAGTTTTAGAACAGGGGTTCTCAATCTATAGCCCACAGATCAGATCCAGCCCACAGTGCCAAATAATCCAAATCTCGCCCTCACTCCTGCCGCCGCCTGAATCTGTCATAAACTCATTTACAGCCATCGTAAAAACATTTATGACAGCCGTAAACAGTGGAGGGACAACCAGTTTGCCCCCCTCAACTGTTTGAGGGAGCGTGACCTCCCCCTGCAAACTTGAAAAGGTCGAAAACACCTGTTTGAGAACATGCAGGGACCCTTTTGGCAACTGCACACTTATGCTAAACTGTGTTAGCCTCCATTCTCTTGCATGTGAAAAGTCAGGAGGCTCAGATGGGATGTTCAAACCATCTGCCCATCTGTCTCTCTTAATCATGTGAGTGTGTTCTTCATACAAACCCATTTTCACAAAGATTTGTTTTTATGCAACATTGTGTAACTCTTCCACTGCAAAGAGGGAGGGAGAAAATAGGAGGAGGCCGTGAGTTTGTTTTTGGAGGTTTTCCCTTGTCTTGTACTAGAAAGGGAGGAGGCTTCCTGGAGCGGATGATCTCTCACCCATCTGTCATCAGCTTGTCCTGTCAAGAACAAGAATTTTAGCAGCTATTCTTTACGTCCCCGAGGGCAGTACATTAAAGTAAGCTAATTTAATTTAGTTTAATGTCCCCTCAAAGCCAATGAGCTCAACCAGTTGGCAATAGCAAAATTGACATGACTTGACTTTGTACGGCTCCTCTACCTAGGGCTTTGAAAAGGCATCTGACACTCCGGTTGGAAACAAACGTTCATTTTTTTTTTCTTCCATTGGGTGCAAAGCTGAGAGCAAGGGTAAATCGAATATGTGGAGGCTGACATTTCGTGGTGGTCTGGAGCTAAATTTATTCATGTCACTCCTGTCATTTTTCATCATTTAGTGAACCCTCCAAGGAGGGTAACAAAACACCATGACAGGACACACCAAACACCTTCAGCCAGGGGGGAATGATTTCCAGATTAATGCAAAGAGATTTGTATCTTTAATTTGGTTATTCTCAACTGGATCCCTCAGCATGTGGAATTCTAATGAGTCACTGGGTTTGGCGCTCATCAATACACACCATGCTTTCTCTAGCATTGCATCTGTTCCTCTCTGGGGTGCTTTTAGTTTCATCTGCATTGAAATCAGAATCTGAGGAAGAAGATCGTTTCTTTTGAAAACCTTTGGGACTATTTCTCCTCCTCCTCCTCCAATTCCTCTTTTATTCAGTTTCCATTCTCAAAATGTGGAATACAATACATCAGGGGTTCCCAAATTTTCAAGTCAGGGGCCGGGTCACACTCTCTCAGTCAGCTTCAAGGGCCGGATGGGTGCAATTCAAGGTCCTGGTTTAGACCTTTAAAGCCCTTCATGGTAGTGGGCCAGGATACTTAAGAGACTGCGTCACCCCAAGGTTTTCGACCTGTCCTACGAGAGCAGACCATAGAGGCTCCCTAGTGGTCCCATCAGCCAGGGAGACACATCTCACTGGAACCAGGAGGAGATCCTTCTCAGTATCTGCTCTGGCCCTTTGGAACCTCCTGCCACTTGAATTGTGCCTCCAGGCAGAGTTGCTTCCCTTCAGGAAGGCCTTAAAAATGTGGTTATGCCAGCAGGTGTGGGGTACAACTGGTACCACAACCCAGCCCTGCTGGTTTATTTAACCCTGTCCAGGGTTCTTATTTATTCCTGCCCAAGTGTCTTTCTTTTCTAAGGGGTTTGGGGAGATTGTAAGGATGTTTTTAGATAGTTTTATAGTATTTTGTTTTAATTGGTATTGGTTATGGGTTTTAGCTGATGTTGTGAGTTGCCTTGGGTCGCTCAGGCGAAAAAGGTGGTTATATAAATCCAACAAATAAATAAATAAATATTTTTTGCCCTGCCTGCATGATGGGGGTGGTCATTTTGTCCCAACAGTTTCAAAGGGGTGGCCATTTTGTTTCTCAAATGCCCTTGGATGGGTGGGTGGGTGGGGGGTCACATGAAATGGTGCCATTTTATTTATGTATTAGTTCAAATTTATATTGCCGCCAACTCGCCGTAGCGACTCAGGGCGGCTTAGAAACAATACATTTCATTACAACACAATACAATATGTTGATGGTGGCTTAGGGGGAGGGGCGGTGAAGTCCTCAACCTGCCCTGGCTTCATCTTCCCTTGGCAGCCATGGGCTGGATCTGGCCCACAGGCCTTAGTTTGGGAACCTCTCCAATACCTAGTTCATTGATGAGCTTCATTTGAGGTCACTACCTTATGCTAGGCATTTCTGTTGCCAGCCAGTTGTTGGCAAAGCAGTGAATAAATCTTTTCAGAAGGTTAAACATGCCGGCAGAAGTATCTCAGTTGGCACATGAAGAAGTAGAAATCCAGTGACCCAGTTTCAACCAACTGGGGCTTTATCCCAAGGTGTTCTATTTCTAAATGATAGAGGCTGATGGCAACAGCTTAAATACACATCTGGGCTCATCTTTTCCTCTCTCAATTCATTATGGTGCTTTAGGGATGTGTAGATATTAAAAGATGAGCAAAATCAATTAATGCACAATCTAATCATATCTTAACAGGCACTAGGGGTTTGACTACTACTACAAGTTATTTCCATCTAACTTTCTGTTCAAATTGCACACCTTAAAAGGGGTTAGAAATTTGGTGGGGTTCCCCCCCCCCCCAATTTTGTGATTGCAAGAGGTCTCAAGTGGATTTTCTGTGTGTCTATGACATTTTCAAGTTCATATTCTTCTCCTGGGAATTGCTCTTAATGTACATAAGGAAACAGGAAAAGACCAAAGGAATGTTTAGTAGTAGAACATAGATGTTTCATGAAATAACTCCAGCCTCAGTCTTTTGTGTGTGTGTTTGTGTTAAAATCAGAAATAAAATACAATAAAATTACAAAATAACATGAAACCAGGTAAATACGAGCAGTCAAATGAAAGTGAGGAAATTAGGAAAGGCCAAAGTACCACCATCCCCCTTCCAGGAGGGGCCTGAAAGGAAGGGAGGGGGCTAGAAGTTAATTTTGAGGTGGGTTTTTTATTAGATATTTTCAGCATGTTAAACAATGTGAAGGGTATTGTGACTTATATAGAAGCTAAATTATCATTTATGGAGCTTTCTAGGAGGTGTAACACTTGTGACTTCCAAGAGCTGAGGGACACAAAAATAAAAAGTAAATATGTATCCCAGAAAGAAGCAAAACAAAACCCTTGGAGGGAGGGATGTCTCCCCAGAAAGAAGGTGCCACTCTCCACAATACAGAATTACATAAACTGAAGAAGCTGACAGAGTCAGATTATAAATTTAATGGACAAAACAATCTCTGTTGTTGAGGGACAAGCCTATATATGGCTTTTGATTATTTGCTTTGACAAGTCCCTGAATTTCAAGTGTATTTAGGACAGGAGTTGTCAACCCTTTTAAGCCTGGGACCGGGTCACACTCCCTCACACAGCTTCGGGGGCGGATGGCCATTTTGCCCTTCCTCCACCACATGGCACTTCCTGGTGTGGTGGAGGTGGTGGTGGGCCACATGAAATGGTGCCATGGGCTGCATCCGGCCCATGGGCCTCAGGTTGAATATCCCTGCTTTAGGATGTCAGGTGCAAAGAAGCACAGGTGTAAAGAAACACTTATCACACCTCCAGGTAAAAAATGAGGCTGCAGATATTAGGAGAGTCCTTCCTCTGGTTCTTCTTCTTTCCTCTCCAGTTCAGACTTTAAACTGCCAAAATGAAACCACCTTCTTGGCTTTGTTGTTGGCCAAACTTAAATCCTCACCAGTACAAGATTACAATAGTAACCAGCAGACCAGAAAAGGAGATGGATTCTGTATCTCTCCACCTTTGCACAGCATCTTGTTGTCCGCTAGCAGCCCCCACTTGAGCAGGTTGGTCTTACATTTAGGGACTCCAACCATCAGCCTGTTCAGGATCCTCCAAGTGATGTAGAGGAGGTTGAGTTCCTCAGGCATATCCTCCTTTGATGTTGTTCCTTGTTTGCTGAGCTCCTTCCACCATCTTCTAATATGATTTTGCTCTTGGGTACCCTCAAGAATGTTCCTCTGGTGACCAGATCCTGGAGAGCTATCGGCTGTGAGAGCATGCAGAGATGACTTAGATCAGGAGTTCTCAAACTTTTCAAACCATGGGCCAGATCACACTCCCTTGGACTACTGAGTGGGCCAGATGGCCATTTTGTTCTGCCGGCAAGATGGGGGTGGCCATTTTGAGGTGGCCATTTTGTCCCAACAGTTTCAAAGTGATAGCCATTTTGTTTCTCCTTGGAAGGAGGGAGGGAGATGCCAACAATCAGTGGAGACTTTGGACTCCCTAACTGACACTAATGAGATTAATTGCCTTGGGGGGGGAAGGGGCTTTTTAACGAGGCTAGTCCTTCCTTGTGGGGCTGGAGGTTATACTTGGGGCTGGGGTCCCAGAGGGGTGTTGGGTGAGATAAGACCAGGCGTCCAACAGTTCTCCCCCACCTCCACAGCATCATTTAATGTGGTCCACCACCCTTTGAAATGCTGTTTACATTAAAAAGGAACCACACATAGCTCAGCTTTCAGCAATGGCAATGTGAGCGAGTGTGGGGGGCCATAACTCCTGACTTAGATGGGCAAATAGCTTTGCCTAGCATAAGATGCCTTATTTTATTTCAATGGCTTCCATCTGTGTCATGACTACAACTGCCTGTTGTTGTGTCAAGACAGCCTGTCTCTTTCACAAACAGTAATTATGCATATATTTTCCACATCATTAGTCTCTTTCACCTGATTTTGCCACATGCCAATTGCAATAGGGGCAGCGTGAAACCAATATGGGAGCAACGCATTGGCTAATCTCCCTTGAAGTTGATTAGATCATGGGTTGCCTCCAACCTGCACTGGAAACAATTGCAACACTTTCTGTTAAAATCTCCACCATCCAAACCTGAGAAACATCCAAAGTGGAAAGGAAAGGAATATTTAAAGTGAATTCAATAGGCGAGGGAGGAGTTGGGAGATAAGCTTCAAAATGTTTTCCAATTATTTTGCTACAATGAACACGATCATCCACATGGACGTGAGAAGACAGTGACTCACTGTGCTTCAAAAGGGCAGAAATGAGCCCCCAGTATGTACAGTTCACCTTAAAACCTCTTCTGTTTAAAAGCATTACACATTTTGAATGTGTTTCTTTTTCCTAATAGTTGTATTCAAGGAACACCTTTCTGTATTGCGTGTCACTTCCCTTTCTATTACAGGAGCTTAACAAAGGGTGTCCTTTTTTATTCCTCTTGGAGAGAATTGAAAGCCTGTTTCAATCATGTTGTCCTTTATCTGCAATCTTTCAAGAATAAGGGCAGTGAAATGGTAATACAGTACCTTTAAGCCTTCCTACTTTGTGAAGGAATTATTTATGGCAAGGAGAAATACAGTTCCACTCCAGGATTAAATTTATCCACCACGACTTCACCCCTCTAGATGTGGTGAATAACACTACACAACACATGTGATTTACATGATATTGAGTGTGCTGATTCCAAATCTGAACTCAGAATTTGCCTATCCCGTACAGATTTTAAGGCATGCTATAACTGTTCAAATGGCCAGTAATTGGGTAATGTATTTTTGCATGGGAACATTAGAACAGTTGCCGCTACCACTATACCTGCTGCCACCTCAGCTGAATCACATCCCCTGGTGGCATGCATGTTCCGGCATGTCTGGGCAAGTGAGTGAGCTGACATCAGAAATAGGTATATAAGGTGAGATGGACCAAGGATTTGTCTCTAGTGCAAAACCATCTTATTGGATAGTACACCTAGGCCATAGTGAATCTGTTTTGAGTAGGCACAGCTGTGTTCATAAACCAGAATTTTTTTGCTACATTTGTGGCAAATATACCCCACACAATTAACGCAAGAACCTAACCAAGAGGATGATACTTTCTAACTTGAGATCTTGACATCCTAGTCAGAATTGGACTTCAGATTTGGATACAGACCACTTGATTTAGTACAGGACACATGGATTATTAGACCAATTAGCAGACAATATTTATTTATTTTGTGACACAGTGTAATTAATAGCCCCTTAAACAAATTTATTGTGGCAATGGCAGTTGCTAGATGGCAGAAGTAACATTTATTGCATTTTTTATTATTAATTTTGAGTTCCAAGCCACGGTGAAGGAAGGCAGCACGGGAGTGATTGTGAATTTAACGGTTGAAGATCGGGATGACCCGGCGACCGGAGCCTGGAGAGCCGTTTACACCATCATCAATGGGAACCCAGGACAGAGCTTTGAAATCCATACCAACCCTAAGAATAATGAAGGGATGCTGTCTGTTGTCAAGGTGAGGATGATGCAAATTGGTGTTGTATTCCCCGAGCTTCCTCAGTGTGGACAGTATGATACCCTTCAGTATGGACAGTGTGGACAGTATGATACCCTTCATTACTCTTAGCAAGCACCTTGATTTTCCATCACTGTGTGTTTGGTTCCAAAAAGAGAGAGTGCCGTGTGATCCTGATGTAATAGAATCACAGGAGCAAAGCAATTGGATGGGGGTGGGGGTGGGGGGAATCAGCAATTACATGAGGGTGATTCAGGTTCACTTCTTCAAGCACGCATGTGTTTCTTGTGGATTGTACAAAAAAACTGTAAATGAGAGTTCCAAAATTTCATGGCAGACATCCATGCCAGGACTTGTTTCTTAAATGTAGGCTAGGCTAGGAGAAAGAACGGCTGAATCACGTAGTTGCTGGTTAAATATCATCCCACCACTGTTCAAATGCAGGAAAGCAAGTATATGCTTACTGTCCTCACCCCAGGCATCCAACTTTTGAAACTGTAAATTTCTGTCTGGACAGAGAAAAATACAACATAAAGAGCCATAGTCCTCCATCAAGAAACTGGTTTCATATAAAAAAGCTAAGCAATTACACTTATATACGACCCCATAGCACTCTGGGCACTCTCTGGGCAGTTCACAAGTTAATTAGCATTTTGCCCCCACATGCTGAGTACTCATTTTAAACATAGAACTCCACATAGAACTACTGGATGAAATAGCAGGTAAAACTTACCTGAACACTGGCAATGTGATAGCTTCTTCCACTACATCTGAGGGCAGAATTTGGTTTATTACAGTTTTTCTCCAACCTTTCTTTTTTGGATTTCAGTTCCCAGAAGCCTAAGTCAATTCCCCAAAGCACCAATCAGCCAATTAATGTAGTGACTTATGCTTCTAGGAATAGAAGAAAAATAGATGTGGTCCTCACATTAGGAACCACCACTTTAGAGGGACAAAGAGGAAGTTATGTGGAACATGCAACTCTATCTTCTATGAGAGGGAATTTCCTGAGGGAGGGGGAGTCATGGGAATGGCTTGGGTGATTGTCTGGACCTCGATCCAAAGCCTGCTATCTAGGGCAGATGCCCCATTTCTGCCCACTGATAGGACTGGCCCTGTCCATGTGGATCATTCTAGAGTAAGTGTACAACTGTTTCAGGACATATGAGTTTAGGTGTTTCTCTGGGTTTGTTTTCCTGGCAGTATCTATGAAGGTATCTATGAGCAGTTAGACTTATGACTTAAAGGGAAAAAATGGAACAGAATTGCAGAGATGGATGGTGGCCCAACTGGCCTTGCATCATTTTGGCTCACAATTTGCAAGCTGAGTTCCTCAACTTTAAAATTAATTGTAGGGAACAGACATGAATTTAGTCTTCTGTGACATAATGTACGAACTTTCAGGAACTAGCCAGCACCAGTAATGGAGTTTCCAGCACAGAGCAAACTTCTAAATCCATTTACAGTAGTGATTGTGTGTTCTCATGTCTTCCAGCCTTTGGACTATGAAATTTCAGCTTTTCATACACTTCTGATCAAGGTAGAAAATGAAGACCCATTGGTTCCAGATATCTCATACGACACCAGTTCTACCGCAACTGTTCAGATCACTGTTCTGGATGTCAACGAAGGCCCCGTTTTCCACCCAAACCCAATGACTGTCACCAAACAAGAAAACATTCCTATTGGAAGTGTTGTGTTAACTGTCAATGCCACTGATCCAGACACCTTGCAACATCAGACAATAAGGTGAGTACGAAGTTCTTGAATCTTTATTATGACAGCTAATGAATGCTTTCCAATCTATCCCAAACATTTTTGGAATTTAAGCTTCCAAATGTTTTAACAATTGTTGCTGCTGTTGTTGTTATGTACCTCACTGACTTGAACATAACTAAATGCAAACTATTGGCTAAGGATTCAACATGGGTCCATCCAATTGGGTTTAAATAGATGATACAATGAGAACTCATATGCCTAGATTTGACCTTGAAATTATTGCATTGAAATAGCTCCAGACAGGTCAATTGTGGGCTCTTCCTTTAGTCACAGAAAATGGATGACACATAATGAGATGAGAATTTCACCACAACAAAACATATATTCAAGAATACATGCTACTTTCCATTAAGGCTCAATGGACATAATAATAATAATTTCATGTCAGAAGTTATTTTGGGTTGAAAGGCATTTTGTGGAATAAACTCTGCTCAGGGAATGCCCAAATAATGCTCCTTTCATGTCCCCAAGAGCTGGGACAGAGACAGGTGCTCGATCTGTCATGCAGTACCCAGGTCTTGAACTGCTGACTTGACAGCCTTCCAGCTAACAAGGTGAACTTCTTAACCACTGAGCCACTGCAGCCCCTGGACATAATGACCAGAACCCGAAGAGTCAGTTGACACAATCCCAATTGTGTCTCTCTCTATATGTTTTCCTCCTCTGAAGCTGTTCAGGAGACTTTTCTTAAAGCAAGTATGGAATGTTATTCCAAAGTTTGGTGTGCAACTAAGAAATGGAAATACATCTTGTGGTTTAGTATTCCATACGTTAATTTATGAGTCATCAAGTTAGAACTGAATTACACTTTTCAGGTAAGTGAGATATTTGACAAGTGGTTTCACCTCTTCCAAGTTTCCAGTGAGTTTCCATGACTGGGTCGTGATTCGAACCAAGGCCTTCTGAACCCTAGTGCATCACTCTACCCACTTCTCTATATTGGGTATCCCAGCATTCCATATACTGAGTGCTATAAATGGAAAGCTCCTGTTCGTATATTTCAACTTGGGACAAAAACAGGCGCTCAATCTGTCATGCAGTACCCAGGTCTTGAACTGCCAACTTACCAGCCTCCCAAGCTAACAAGACAAGCTTCTTAACCTCTGAGCCACTGCAGCCCCTATTCTCATACCCAGTAATATAATAACAGTTAGCTGCCACAGTTTTTCACAGCTACTGGCAAAGAACTGTCCTTCAGCAGAAGGCAATGACATTAAACAAAACACCTATTTAGAGAGCGTGTGGGGATGGAGGAAGAGACAGCCTCAGACTAGTCCTGCGGAACGATGCCTCTGGTAATAGGAAAATAATATTCTACATGTAGTCCACATCTCCAAGGAAGTATGTGCACTATTAAATGCTGCCATAGTCTCATGTTTAAAAATATAGAGAATCAATTTTAATGCCATTTTGTGACATATGAAGGCAGTTTCCTCTTCCAAATCTCCTGTGGCCACAGCGGGTGTAAATATATCAGATTATTCTCCTCTCCCAGCACTTTTGCACTTTCCTGGGGAGAGGGAAAGTACATATTTTTCACTCCAGACAAGCTGAGGATTTGAAATAGAGATGGCTGGAAAATGGAGACATGGCCCAGCCTATGATAGCATTGACACCAGAACATCACTGCAATGGTGTTGGTGTTCTTTATTCATGCCAGAGGCACTACCAGCAATTAACATATCTAAAGCAAAAAGGAATGACATCCACCCAATATTGGGCCACATCAACAGCATTTCCTCTTGCAAACATAAGGTCCCCCTCAGTGCACGCTGAGGGGCATCGTGTGCATTGTATCATATGTGTGATAGTTTATTCTTCTCTGCATTCACACAGGCTACCCTCTACAGGGAAAGCCTACTTTCTCAGATTAGCCCTTGATCTTTCTACTGTACTGTATTCAAGGAACAACAAGGGGCACAGATACACAAGCCTTAGAAGACATGTGCTGTTCCAGTCAAGAACTATATACACTCACATATTGTTCAGTTGGAGTCCCTGTTTGTGTGGATGTGGCTTTATCTCTCTGATAAGGGGTTTGGCCTTTTGTTGAAAGTTGCCACTGTATCTTGTATGATGAAGGTCCTTGATGCTTTCCAGATGCTCATTAAAACAGAACAAGAAGCAGTTTCTGATAAGAGAGTCTTGTTTCTCTACTGTTTGCTTTAGCTTTGTTGTTCTGAGGTTTTAATTTCTTCCCCTTTTGCATCTCTCACTGTTCAATCCTGAGAGCTGATGCCTTCTTAGATCCATTTCTATGAAGCCTTAACTTTTATGTTGCAAACTCTCTAGTAAAGCCTCGCCATAGCTACCCCTTGTAGTCACATATCTTTGCTCGCTTCTTCCATCACATTATTCTTGGATACGTCCCCAGAACTTCAAATTATTTGACAGATGTTGAGTGTTAGCATGACAAACAAAGAAGAATTTTACTGTGGTAGGTAGACATCACCACCACCACCACCACTACCACCTCCTCCTCCCCCTCCCCCTCTTCTTCTTCTTCCTCCTCCTGAGTTATTAGGAGAATGAAGTGAGGAGCTGCATTGCCAAGACCAGAGAGTCATTTGAATGCAAGATTACCCATTTCTTCAAAAGTGATCAATTTCCAAACCTGTTTTCAAAAGGAAGTTGTAGAAATGTATGGCCTGTTCATTTATGCTGATCATTGCATTCATGGTACACCAAAAGGAATGACAATCATTTGGCTGGAACAGTTTGAGGGAAGCAGCAGTAGAAATAACACTGATGAGAATTAATTAGGTTTGAACATTAAAATTATAATGAAAGGTGAGAAATATATAATGAGAGGGCTCACTTCCCTGCGCCATTAAATCTTGTACAGGAAATCAAGTATGAATGTTTAATGTCCTGGTGTCAGGAATAACTATAGATTCTGCCCTTAACAGGCATCATTTACCTTGTTTATATTTCTGCTTAACAATTATTAAACTCATATTTACACGTTCATTTCACTTTAGTCTTTGATCCAGGATTTATAATGCTGTCTGCCATTCTGGGGAGTATCTGTCAATCGATAGATAAGCATTGTGGCATTTCTTTCATGTTGCAGAAGCAACAATATCTCACTCTTTGCCTACCTTCATCACATTGCTTAATCTTTAGCTTGTATGGGGGAAGAAATATCCTTTCTTCTTAAAGGGTGATGGGCTTTTGACTTGCAAATATGATGGTGAAGGTATTGGCAGGTGCAACTATTTTATGGGGAGCTATTTTGATAAGAAGAGTCTCATTAATTATATGGAGAATTTGACGTTTTGCCACCACCGGCAGGAAAGATATCTTGAGTGAAAAAGAAGAGATGTGAAATGGATTAAGGACAGAGGAATAAAACAGTCTGTGGATGATGATGATGATGGTGGTGGTGGTGGTGGTGGTGGTGGTGGTGGTGGTGGTGGTGGTGGTGGTGGTGATGGTGATGGTGATGGTGATGGTGATGGTGATGGTGATGGTGATGGTGTTGGTGATGGTGATGGTGATGGTGATGATTCTAGAATATTCAAGACAGTTCTATAATCATCATTGTCATCCCACCCACCCCTTTCTCTGTCTCTCTCATTTTCCCTTCTCAAGCACATTCCAATGATTTTACCAATGTTTTAAATCATTATGTTTCAAATGCAAACTACACCTTGTTTTAGTATCTTGGTGGAGGACTTTGTTGCCTTACAAATAGCATAAAACAGCGTTTCTCAATGTTTTCAGGTCATGGGTCTGACCACGCCTCCTAGACATCTGTTTGGGCCAGTCACATGGTTCCTCCCACCCAGAAGCAGAAGTAAAACATGTGCCACACATGCACAGAATGCATTTAGCAGCATTCTGCGAATGCACGGCACATGTTTTACTTCCACTTCTGGGAGCAGCAATGGTGTTGGGGGCTGGATGAATTGGCCTCGGGGTCTGGGTCTGGCCCATGGGCCGTAAGTTGTGAGTGTGGGCCATAAAGTAACCAGACATCAAATTCCCCTGAGTCTTGTACCATGAGCTGCAACCGACAGTAGAAAAGTTAGAATTCTTGAATAACAATGACACAGAAAATGTTCCTGCAGCAAATGACATTGCTTGAATGATCAAATTTGGGGCATCTCGCTTGCTCATTCTCGCCTCAGGGAGAGGTTTCCTTTCCTCGGGCAGTTTATTCAATAGGAAATAATAATAATAATAATAATAATAATAATAATAATAATAATAATAATAATAATAATAATAATAATAATAATAATAATAATAATAATAATAATAAGTAACAGATTTCTGAGGTCAGAGAGGGAAGAGAGAGCCAGAGTTGAAAGTGAAAAAGAAAGGTTTGGAAGGATGAAAGAACTGGTGAGAATAGTCTGTACAAGAAGCTTACATTAAATAATATAAAATCTTAGTGTTATAGGTAAAGGTAAAGGTAACCCTTGCTCAAAAGCCAGCTGTGTCTGACTCTAGGGGGTGGTGTTAATTTCCATTTACAGCCAAAGAGCCATCACTGCCTGCATCTGCAGACATTTCCATCGTCATTTGGCAGGCATGACTAGATGACAAAGCCCACAGAACGCTGCCACCTTTCCTATCTAAGTGGTACCTATTTGTCTACTTGCAATTTCTTGCTTCCACAACGGTAGATTGGCAGGAGCTGGGACAGATGATGAGAGTTCAAACCATCATACAGCACTCAGGTCTTGAACTCCTGACCTGCTGACCTTCCAATTGTCAATCTCGGTGTCTAATAGTAATAGTAGTTCCTTCTCATGCTACATGGTGCCTATCTCTGCCGCTACTACAAATCAGGCAATGAAGCTCCTAATTTTTTCTTCAACAACAAAGTTTCAACAACCTGATGCCCAATCCTCCTCCTTTCTCATCTGGAGTTGGGACCAGCAATGGTGGAGTTTCAGCCTATTATAGTTGGCTTTAACGTTGGCAGAGAGCCTCCACCCTTGGGTGAAAAGTGAATGGTTGGCATTCAGGAAGATCCTAAGCATCTCTTCTTCTTTGCCTGCTGTATCCAATTCTGAATATTGGCCATCATCAAGGCAATCAGTCATGAAGATTGTCTTGGGAACAATATAATGCAATGGCCTTCCATTTGCCTTCCACTTCACAGCGTGATGCTGATCCAGTTCTGTGAGTCACTTTCTGGTCCTGAGCCCTTTTGGCATGCAAAGTCCTCCTCAGCCCAAGGCCAGTGTTGATGAAGCTGCTGCCCTCCATCATGATGGATTCAAGTGGGATTTAATCTTTTTTTAGAACAATTAAAAGAAAACACATCAACAACTCATGCCCCACACAAATTGTAACCTAATAATCAATCCAGCTCAACATTTAATAAGTTGGTACAAGCAAATATGAAATTTGATTTGCTGATCATGGTTTGCCATTGGTTTCGCACCAGGTGTAAAACCTCAGAATCTGGGCGTCTGATCATTACCCCTGAAATGTTAATTGGTGATTTCTTGTCTCTCTCTTTCTCTCTGTCCAGCTAAGTGTGTGAAAGAGAATTTAAACCTCAAATTTAATAAGGCTTTCTACCCTGGGGAAATTAAAAGAAGAACTTAATCCCCATAAATCCATTATTAACAGTAGATCTTAATTAAACATATCTACTGGCTTCAATAATTTGTCTCAAAGGAAAGATCCTTCAAGGTATGCCTTTCCACCCTAGGCTCAACAAGTCCAGAGACTGTGATAGTTAGACTTCACACCAAGTATAAATAAGTTGTTTACTGCACTGTAGTGGTATTTTTTAATTACACCAATGCTCCCTGCTTTCATATTTTATTGCAGCAATATATTTTTATCACCTATTGTGCTTCTGGAATTTTAATTATTTATGTAAATGTCCTACTGTAACTTTTGTTGTCAGGAAATTATGTGACTACATCTTTCTGCAGAAAAAACAACTTTGATGATGATTATTATCGAATTAATTAAACAGCCTTATTAACAGGATTCACATATCTCTTTCTATATAGCTAGGGACAGGTGAAGGATCCTATCTATATATACACAGGTCCCCCCTCCCCATCTGCAGTGGATACTTTCCCCTACTTACCATGGATACCTGAAACCATGGATAAATGTTACCCCAATATTTTACATTACAGACAGTGGTCCCTAATGGCCAACTCTGGTAATGTGCCTTAGAAATGTATGCATATTATGTGTTCCCATGATTTTTATTGACTATTTTTTTTAGACCAGTGGATAACTGAAACCATGGATACTGAACCTGTGTGTAATGGGGAAACCACCTATACTTTTATATATATATATATATATATCTATATCTACCTCTACCTCTACCTCTACCTCTACCTCTACCTCTACCTCTACCTCTACCTCTACCTCTACCTCTACCTCTACCTCTATAATATAGGTGAATAGAATGCTAAATTTGAAACAAGTAGAAGAATGTTAGAAAATATGATATAGGGAACAGAAACACAGCAGGACTCAAAATGAAGTGAATCTGATTATCTATTATTGAAAATACATGCTTTGATCATGTAAGTAGTTACTTCTGAGTTTTGGATATCAATAAATATCCCCATATATATAATTCCCAAGAGATAACAATTTTTAACACCATTTCCAGGAGATTTGGAGCTGTTGTAGTTGATTTTGTGAAGTGGTTTCTTTCCTTCTTTAAGTCCTAAGCATTTTTGAAACTAAACAGAATTTGGTGGAACAGAGTAAAGAGTAGTTGTTACTATTTATGCTGCCAATCACCAGCAGTCTGTGTACAGCAAAAGCATAAGCTATGAGTCATGAAACTAATTCTAAAAATGTATTTCATACTCCACTGCAAGTTTTGTCAAGCAGAGCTGAGCACCCTCTGTTAAAATGTGATGGGAGCCGAAAAACTATCATTCTTCAGCATAACAGTGCGGGGATTAATTTTGCCCTCTCTTTATTGTAGGCATGGACCAATAAACTTGCCATTGGATTATTCAGCAATCTCATTTCAAAAAACACTATATATATAAATAATGAGAAAGGTCTAGTAAACTTTGAACTGAGAATATCTGCTTTTATGTAGTTAGACGCTCCGACATTGTTAATATGCCTTTCAGAATTTGAAAGTGTTGTCTCTAGACTTTAAAGTCAGGAGATTTCATTTCCTTGAGCAGAGACAGAAAAATATAATAGATCTCTAGGCCTGTCCTTCATTCTCACACTTTCTCTCTCTTTAAAGATGTGTCCTAAGGATTTTGAAACATGTATGGTAGATGTCCCTTGCTCGAAAGCCAATCATATCTGAGTCTAGGACATGTGTGCATCAACTATGCCCCATGGGCCAGATCTGGCCCATGGTGCCAATTAATATCACCCATGCTGCCCTCACCACTGCCAGATGCAGAAGTAAAATATGCATGTGTATGCACAGAATGTGAACACGCATGTGCACAATGCTGTCATAAATGACCCGCGGCTGTTGTAAATGTGTTTATGGATGGAAGGCTAAGTCAAACTTGATTCCTGGTCATGATCGAACTCACAACCTTTTGGTTGCAGTACAGCAGTTTAACCACTGTGCCGCCAGGGCTCTTACCAATGAGACTGGCAACATTTATCAAAAGTACAGTCCAAAAGTTGTTTGGCAAAAAGGCATTTTATTAGAACAATGGAAAAAGGATTTCCCCTTCCGTAGCCTTCTTCCCATAACTTATTCCCACTTTCCTTTCAAGTATCTAATAACATTAGAAACAGACTTGGGACCAGTTAGGAAATTGGCGAAATGTTTGAAAGCAATTTTTCATTTAGCTCCTTTCTGCAATATTACCATAATAGGAGAACATATCTCATGGAATGCAAGTAGTGGCTTTTTCTATTAACTTTCTGTAAAATAGCTTCCAAGTATAAATATACTTTGTTAGGCATTAGAGACTCCATAAGTCAGCCAGAAACAGATCTCCTTGCCCCCACCGCCCCCATCGTGCATTTAATAATAATAATAATAATAATAATAATAATAATAATAATAATAATAATAATAATAATAATAATAATAATAATAATAATAATAATAATAATAATAATAATAATAATAATAATAATACACCCAATAGTAGGTTGTTCACTTGTGGACCTAGAACAGAGGTTCCTAACCTAAGGCCTGCGGGGCGGATTCAGCCCACGGCACCATTTCTGTCCCAAATCAAGGAATCATAACTGCAATACACTACAGCAATAGTGTATTATTAATAATAATATAATATAAAGAAAACCAAGATCATGGCAACAGGCCCTATCAGTACCTGGAAAATAGATGGGGAAGAAGTAGAAGCAGTGACAGATTTTACTTTCTTAGGATCTAAGCTCACTGCAGATGGAGATTGCAGCCATGAAATAAAAAGGCGACTGATTCTTGGGAGGCAAGCGATGAGAAACCTGGGGAGTGTAGTGAAAAGTAGAGACATCACATTGCAAACAAAAATTCGCATAGTCAAAGCAATGGTATTCCCTATGGCAATGTATGGTTGTGAGAGCTGGACCATTAGGAAAGCTGAGCGCAGAAGAATAGATGCCTTTGAGATGTGGTGCTGGAGGAGAGTTTTGAGAGTCCCCTGGACAGCGAGGAGAACAAATAGGTCGATCTTAGAAGAAATCAACCCTGACTGCTCCCTAGAAGGTCAAATTGTAAACATGAAGCTAAAGTACTTTGGACATCAAATGAGAAGAAAAGATTCACTTGAGAAAGCCTTGATGCTTGGAAAGGTCGAGTGCAAAAGAAGAAGTGGGTGGCCAAAAATGAGATGGCTAGATGGTATTGTAGACACAATGGTCACAGAGCTGAGTGAGTTGAGGAGGATGGTGGAGGACAGGAGTGCCTGGCGGACAGTGGTCCATGGGGTCGCAAAGGGTCGGAATTGACTGTGCAATTGAACAACAAAATAATAATAATAATTTTGTGTCAGATATTATTCTGGGTTGAAAGGATATTTGAGGAAGATTCCAGATTTTGTTGTTCAATTGCACAGTCGATTCCGACCCTTTGCAACCCCATGGACCACTGTCCGCCAGGCACTCCTGTATTAGCCTAGTGTTTGCACTACGTGGACATGATCTAAAAGGTGTGAAATTGTGCTCCTAGGCAAGATTCTACGGTAGGAGATGACATTACATATTCATCTGTCTTTTTTGGCTTGAAGGCAGTACTAAGTCTTGAGTTGCCATAATCCCTTCTCAAGTCACACAATCATCTGGGCCGGTGGGTGTGCTATTAAGTTCAGGAGCATCAATTTAACAGATAAGATGATTTTTCGGCTGGAGACCTGACAGTGGCATTGTTAAGACTTCACCCCCCCCCTTTTTTTTTTTTTTTTTGTTTGCTTGTTGTGGCAGTGGTTTGTTTTGCTTTAAATCAGGAGCAGCGGCTTTTCATTTTCTGCCGGCCTCGAGGGACAGCGTGAGACTGAGTGAAAATAGAAATAAATAAATAAAAACCCCAGAAACATTGCAGAACAGCATGTAATAACAAGTGTAAGAAACTCTCAACTTGATGTGTGAGACACAAAATGCTTAAAACATAATCCAGTGGTCTCGAGAGAGAGAAAAATAAAACCAGAAAGGAAAAACAGTGAAGTAAATGTCTTTTTTTTCCTCCTCTTAAGACAAAGAGTTCAAGCAGGTCTCTCAGTAAAATCTAGTGGGCTAATGGAAATTATGTTCAGGTTATTTTTAAGGTCTAATTTTTCCCAAGCTAAAATCAGTAAGTTGCAAGAATTTGTTGTTCACACTGGAGTTGAACCGTGTTCACTTTGACTGTATGTTCTGCTAGTGCTTCCTTCTTTAAAACACCCTACTGTTACATCCCATAATTCTGACAAACACGTAGTCTAAAAATGTGAAAAGCGGCAAGGTGGTGCTTAAGGAAAGAAAATGCAGCAGCCAAACTGCAGGTGAAATAGATTTAATAAAGGCTAAGGAATAAGAAGTGGACTGCGGTGGTTTAGTGGTTAAGATGCAGACCTTGATGACTGGAAGGCCAGCAGTTCGAGACCCAAGTGCTGCAGGACAGAGAGAGCTCCCATCTCTGTCTCAGCTCCTGCCAACCTAGCAGTTTGAAAGCAAGAAATTGCAAGTAGATAATAAGGGACCACTTTGGTGGGAAGGTAAACTGTATTCTGTGCACTCAAGTGTTGATGGATACCTGATGCATGTCTATGGAAATGTCTGCAGACGCAGACAGTGCTGGCTCTTTGGCTATAAATGGAGATGAGCACTGAACCCTAGAGTCAGATATGACTGGCTTTCAAGCATTTCTTTTTTGCATGCAGTTTTGCCTTCGCCAATCTGGAGTGTGTCAAAATGTAGGAAACTGGAGACATCCCTTTATAGCTAGTCCATAGTCAGATGGAGATGTTCACAGTCACTCACCCTGCAGACTGCCTTAGCCTTCCATTCCTTCTCAATTCTTTGTCACAGATGATGGGTCGATGCAATGGGATATACATTTCCCCAGCACTATCCTCTCTTCTTAACCATGATCTCTCTCTCTTGGGTCTTTCAAGAAAAGCAAATCAGAGAAGCATGGTGATCTTTCAAGCATGGCTACACAGCATGTTAGAGCCTGACTCTCCCAGCAGTGAATCTGTAGGTTGAAATGTAGTGGCTGAAGACAAAGATAGTAGGGCTGAAATGTAGGCATGCATGCAAAGAAACCCACAACTCTTTAATTGCAGACATGTCACATCATAACGTATATTTTCAAAAGATGACAGGAATATAATTGTTTTGTCTGTGTGAGGCCACTCTTTGAAAAGTATTTTATTTTATTTTTGTCAGATTGGTAAAGGTCGTCCTTGCTCAAAAGCCAGTTGTATCTGACTCTAGGGTTCAGTGCTCATCTCTGTTTACAGCCAAAGAGCCAGCACTGTTTGTGTATGCAGACATTTCCATGGATATGTGGCAGTCATGGCTAGACCCCAGAGTGCACAGAACGCTGTTTACCTTCTCACCGAAGCAGGACCTATTTATCAACTTGCAATTTCTTGCTTTCAAACTGCTAGGTTAGCAGGAGCAGGGACAGAGACAGGAGCTAATGCTATCATGCAGTACGCGGGTCTCAAACTACTGACCTCCCAGTCATCAAATTCAGCATCTTAACCACTTGAGCCACTTGAGCCCTCATACCCCAAGACTAATGCAGGTACAGCTTTGGAAAATACTTCTTGAGCTGTTAGAGTTCAGAATTTCCTTAGCTTAGATAAATGGCATAATCTGGTTTTGATGGGTGAGGTGTAATGCTTATTGGGTTTTTTTAATTAATTAGAGAAGAAGTAGGCAGCCTCTAGCCCTCCACATGATGTTGGACTCCAGCTCCCATCAGCTCCAGCCAACATGGCTAATGCTGAATGTCGATGGGGCTTGTGTGCCCTGAATTTCCACTCCTAACTGGAGGGATCTGTTATTCTACCTGTTGCATTCAAAGAGCTTATGAAGCATGTAGCCAGGAAATGCCCAGTAAGATGCCGCTAACATCGTTCTCTGACATTATTAAAACATTATTTTATTTATGCTGTCTCTCCACTGGCCTTTACAGCACAAAATTCCGGGGTCATTTGCAGTATAAATAATTCATTAATTTGAAAAGCCAACAGCCATGACCAAAGACAACAATACAAAATTTAATTATTGTTTCAATTACGAAGGGAGCACAAGAAGTTATACAAATCAGCCGGTGGGTATTGCTTAGGGTAGGGAAATTGTATTTTAATTCAGCCATTTAAAAAAAGATGTAGATTGGGTATATGATTTCTGTCTTTAAGAGAGCTCTCTAAAGGTAAGGGGCCACCATATAGAAAGTCCTCACCTACAGTAGCCTAGTGGACTTTCTAATATAATAATTTCGTGTCAAAAATCATTCTGGGTTCAAAGGTTTTTTGCGGAAGAAACTCCACTCGGGGAACACCCAAATGAGGCTCCTTTCATGTCCCCAAGAGTGGGGACAAACCCTTATGTAGTACCCAGGTCTCGAACTGCCAACTTGCCAGTCTTCCAGCTAACAAGGCAGGCTTCTTAACCACTGAGCCACCGCACCCACCTTTTCTAATACCATATACTTTCTTCTGGTTCAATGTGAGCTGACTTGTGAGCAGAAAGAAATCCATGCAGCCTGTGTTAATAGAAACCAGCTGTTTTCATCTGTGATGACTCCTCTACGACTCCATGTCCATTGGTGTGTCAAATGCAGCTGCAATCCCCGTGCCAGATGGGGCACATCTGTGGAGACATCTCTTAATTAGGACAATCAAGCACTCCAGTTATCTATACCTCTCTTAGCAATCAGCATCTACTGTCTGAGGCTTTGAGGGTTGTTTTGCCCACTCCACAAGCCGGAAATTTCCTCTCTTCCACCTGTTTGCAATCAAGTAACAATCACAGCTGATACTTCACATGTTGCTCCTCTTCAGACCTTGTCTATTTTTGCCTTACCCGAGTTTAGTAAATGTTTAGTGGCGCTTAGCTACACGTTGCTCCTCTGCCGGAAACATACAGTTGGCAATGTCTTGGTGGTCAGATGATCATCTTTGGTAAAGATATAACAGTTCTACTACCTCTCTCTTCACCTTATTTCCATTTGTTTGCTTCTCTGTGTTTGTTTATGTGTGTGTGTTCATATGTGTGTGTCTAGCAGTGGCTCATGCGGCTAAGACACTGGGTGGAAGGTGGGAGGTCAGCAGTTCAATTCCTGAGTACTGCAGGACAGAATGAGCTCCTGTCTTTGTCCCAGCTCCTCCCAACCTAGCAGCTCGAAAGCAAGAAATTGCAAGTAGATAAATAGGGACCACTTCGGTGGGAATGTAAACAGCATTTCATGCACTCTGAAGCCTATTCATGCCTGCCACATGTCTACGGAAACATCTGCCAATGTAGATAGTGCTGGCTCTTTGGCTGTAAACAGATGAGCACTGAACCCTATAGTCGGATACAACTGGCTTTCAAGCAAGGGCAGCTTTTACCTCTTTAAAGGAGCTTAAAGGAATTGTCGTGGGTCCACATTCTTCTGTATGTTTTTAGAAAATAATAGTCATGTGTGTTTGTGTTCCTATTTCTCCTGTCTAAGTTAATTGTCTTGTTTCTCCTGTCCAAGTGGTACAAAATTCCAATTATTTTCTGAGGAAACTCTTAACTCCATCTCTGGGAAATAGAAGGACAAAGATTTATTCAGTGGTATTCGCCTTTCCGGCATCAGAAAGATAATACAGTCAAGAGGTTTGAACCATTGTGTTTTCCCAGTAGGTCAACTGCCTGTTTGCACATATCAAAACTTGGCCCATCTCCTCTGAACAAATGGTAGATAGTATTTCTTCTGAAAGACCTATTCCCGAGAAAGCAAGTTTAAAACAGAACACTGTAGTTTGAGAATCTGAACTATAATGGTTGACAAAGTGAAACAAACTTGTACTTATCTGTAAATGGCAAGGCAAAAACAGCCTTCTGGAATTCGCCAACCTCTTTATGGCTAGCAAAAAGGGGACAAGGGTGTACTCTGGAAGAGAAGAGTGCTCTGGAAAAAACAATCCACCTCAGTTAAGTTTCAATTTATGTGGCACTTTTACATTGAAGGATGATTGCCCCAATGGCCTTAATAAGGATGATAGCCTTCCAAACTCACAAGGGCCTTCAACACAATGCTTAACCAGTGATGGGATGTAACAGGTTCTCACCAGTTCTCCAGAACCGGTAGTAACTTTTCCCAGTGTCCCAGAGAACCTGTAGCAGCTTTTGGGGGGAACCACCTTTTGGGCTTACCTTTTCACTGGTTCCCCCACTTGGTGTGCATGCACACGCCTAGTGCTTGGCGCATATGCATGGCCTCCTTGCTGTCCTCCCAAGCGGGGAGGAGGAAGAGAAGCTGCTAGCCTGAAGCTCCCTATACCCTGAAGCTCCCTATTTTTATTTTTTATTTGCCCCCGTCCACAACATGACATCATGATGTTAGCTCCGCCCACACTGTGATGACATCACGGTGGGGTAGTAAAATTTTTGACATCCCACCACTGTGCTTAACCAACCATGCCAGTGATTCTTCACCATATTTATATATGGGAAAGCTTAGACAAAGCATGTCTTTAGACCAATGTTTTCCAACCTTTGGTTTTTGGACATCAATTCCCAGAAGCCTAAGTCTATTTCCCCAAAGCAATGATCAGCCAATGTACTGACTTTAGCTTCTGGGAACTGAAGTCCTCCTTTAGGGTGTGGATGTTGGGAACCACTGCTTTAGACTTTTTTTTTTTGTCGTTCAGTCACACAGTCAAGTGTAACCCTTTGCGACCTCATGGACCATTGCATGCCAGGCACCCCTATCCTCCACCATCCTACTCAACCCATCGAGTTCTGTGCCCATTGTGTCAGCAATGCCATCTACCCATCTCATTTTCTGCCACCCCCTTCTTCTTTTGCCCTCAAACTTTCCCAGTATCAAGACTTTCTCAAATGAATCCTCCCTTCTCGTTTGATGTCCAAAGTTCTTTAGCTTCATCTTCAATATTTCACCATCCAAGGAGCAGTTGGGGTTGATTTCTTTTAAGATCAACCTATTCATTCTCCTCGCTGTCCAGGGTTCTCTCAAAACTCTCCTCCAACACAACATTTCAATGGCGTCTATTCTTCTGCACTCAGCTTTCCTCATGGTCCAGCTCTCACAACCATACATTACTACCATTGCTTTGACTATGCAAATTTTTGTTTGCAAGGTGTCTCTACTTTTAACTATGTTCTCCAAGTTTCTCACAGCTTGTCTCCCAAGAATCAGTCATCTTTTTATTTCATGGCAGCAATCACCATCTGCAGTGATCTTGGATCGTAAGAAGGTAAAGTCTGCCACTGCTTTTACTTCTTCCCCATCTATTCTCCAGGGAGTGATAGGGCCTGTTGCCATTATCTTGGTTTTCTTGATGTTGAGTCTTAAGCCAGCTTCTGAACTCTCTTCTTTCAACCTAAGCAGGAGCTTCTTTATGTCTTCCTCACTTTCTGCCATCAGGGTGGTATCATCTGCATATCTCAAATTGTTGATGTACCTTGTACCATTTCTCTGGGTATCTTGTGTTTATGCACATTTCTCTGACTCCCATGTCTGACAAAGTGGACTTAATCCATGTAGGCTCACTTCAAAATATAACAGTTAGTCTTTAAAGTGCTACAGCTTTTTTGTTTTTGTTTTGTTTATTTTCTGATCTCAATCTCTTGATCTTTCTCAATCTCTCTCTATTTATTTATTTATCTATATATCTCTCACACATGCACACACACACTTGTGCACACTCTCATACAGAGAGACGCTATTTCCATTCTTTTTTTCTTTCAAAAATGCATGCAAGATCTTAATTATAGATTTCCTATATTAACCTTGGAATGTTCAGCTTTGCTTAGTGGCTTTCAAAATGTTTTCGCACAAGTATGGAGCAGAAGTTTGCCAGTGAGAACGGATGACCTATTGCAAGGCTGTTGATCCAAAAAGAAATAGCACTTCACAGAAGCAAGTGACTTTTGATGCCTTCTCTGGCTGCCTTCCTGGGGTCAGAGAAGCCACTCTCTCTAAGAACTTTCCAAGTTAATAGCTTAGTTTGTCCTGGCATTTCCAGTGTTTCATCTGCCAACTCCTTTATCGGACAATCTGCCCTGCCTTTGAAGACAGTATGGCAGCTAACAAGACAGAGAGGAGCAGCAAATTGATATAGCACCAGGAAAATAGGTTGTTCGGAAAGCTGTATCAGACTGTCCTAAGCTCTTCAGAAACATGGTGTGGCATCTCCTGGCAGGCAGTGTTGAGGGGAGACAGTGAGAGAGCTAAGCTCAATTCATTATAGATTACCAGGATAAGGAATTGTAGCATTCTTCCCTTTATTAACAAGGATGACAAAAAAAAATACATTGGAATATTCAACAGAGTAGCAAGAATGACCTTTTGCACAACCATGCAATTTCTTTTTGCAAAATTTGTGATGTTTGTGAAAATTACTGTATATACTCGAGTATAAGTCTAGTTTTTTAGCCTCCAAAATGAGGTATAAAAAGAAGACTCAACTTATACTTGGGTCAATGACCCCTAGGGTCACAAAACCATATTAGTTTAAGACGTGCTGACCAACAACAAGACAGGGGAACTGGGGGCGTCTCAAACTTGCACAGAGAAAATCCTTTATTTCAACAACATGGGGGAACAACACTACCGTAAACACTCAAAACTATAACCCCACAAATGTCTAAATTAATTAATTTTACTGTATTTTCATGAATTTTTATTACTGAAATTAACTAGCAGCTGCTGCCTTTTCCACCTCAACTTATACTCGTCTCAATCTATTTTCCTATTTTTAGAGGTCCAACTTAGGTTTGCTGTTGTTCACTCACACAGTCGGTTCTGACCTTTCATGACCCCATGGGCCACCAAACGTCAGGCACCCCTATCCTCCAAATTAGGTACCTCAATTTATATTCAGGACAACTTATAGTCGAGTATATACGGGTATTCAATATTCAAATGGGTGTTGTTTTAATTATGAATTTTAATGGCTGGGAGGTTCTTCATCATCATCATCACCATCATCAAACCACTCCTTCTGTGGTTGTGCTGTGTATGTGTTTTGCTTTGCTCTGGTTTGCAAAATAAATGGATATTAGGCACATTTTCTGCACACTGCTCTTGGACTCAGCTGGAAGTGGAAGTACATTATAGAGCATTAAAATTCTGTACCAAGGATTCTTCTCTTGTCAAAATGACATAAATCAACAAGAATGAGGAACTGGGCATAATAAAATAATATTCAGTTGCTTTGGGGCAAGCAAAATCACTGTGGCAGGATGATTTGCAGTGGCATGAATAGCAAAAAAAAATAAGAACTAAATCTGATTGTTGCTTCCAAAAATAGTAATTAGGACTAACGTATCAGTGGGTTTTCAAGCAGTGTTGTTGTCAACACTTGTTGTGTTATCAGTCTATTCTAATTGAGACTACCATTTTGATTTAGCTGTACTAGCAAATGTATATACGTACACACTTAACAGGTAAATATTTAAAACCATAGATAAACTCCTTCTTACCACCAATATATGTTGAGACTGCCTAGATCGATGAAAATGAGGGATTAAAGAATTATCCCTCACATTCCTAGTTTCACTAAAGAGTGAGACAGGTGCCTATGGCCACTAAGAGTAGCTTTATACTTTAAGATGTAGCCAAGATTTCTCAGATGGATCACTCCATTCAGGTATTTATGGCCTTTGTATTAGCCTGTTATGTCCTTGTTTCCATTCTTAGTCCACATATTCTAGGTTATTTCAAGGGCCATCGTTTTCTTCAGGTGATTTGTACTGTAAAACAGTACAATCCAATGTCAAGTGAATTGGGGGAGAGGCAACTTAAATGGGAAGAATACTTGTAAAACAAACACACACAATAAAATAAGCTTCCACTTAGATCAGGGATTTTCAACCTGCACCCCACAGGCTGGATGTCATGTGGCTCACCACCACCATCTCCACCACACTAAGAAGTGCCATGTGGTAGAAGAAGGGCAAAATGGCCATCTGGCCCACAAAGCTGAGGGAGCATGACCCAATGGCCCCTGTCTTTAAAAGGTTGAGAACTCCTGACTTAAATAAAGAGAAAGGTATCCCTAGCTCGGAAGCCAGTCATGTCCAACTATAGGAAGCAGTGCTCATTCTGTTTACAGCCAAAGAGTCAGTGTTGTCTACATGTTTAGGCATTTATGTGGTCATGTAGCAGGCATGACTAGACACACAGAGTGCTGTTACCTTTCCTGCCAAAGCAGTACCTATTTATCTTACTTTCAAACTGCTAGGTTGGCAGGACCTGGGACAGATGATGGAGCCCACTCTTTCATGCAGCACTGAGGTCTTGACCTACAGACCTGCTGACCCTCCAGGCATCAAGCTTCCACTTAAAACATCACAAAAACCATGGTACCCAGGCCTCAGCATAACTATGTTAAAGCACAAGGCCTGTAGTGGTTTCAAAAAGTTGACAATCCATATAACTTTGTAGCCTGAAAGAGTAATTTAAATCGAGTTGTTCAGAGAACTTTGCTGGGATTTTTTTACTGGGACAGCATAGTTAACTTATATTATTTATTCTACTTCGAGTCTTAGCACGAAATCCACCTGAAGCTTTGGAGGAAAAGAGGGGGAGAGGCTGAAAAATGTACCTCATATCTCTTGAAATCTCTCTGCATTTCAGGAAGTGTTTTTATGGCCCGCTGCACTTTTTGCATATTATCGTGGCTTTGCTAACACACGCGGACTTCTGCATTTTGTATCATCAAATATTTAATGGAAAAAACCTAGCCAGCTGCTTATGGTTTCCCATTTGAACATCCAAACACAGGCAGAAGATTAGGCATGGGGCAAATAGAGCAGAGCTAAGAACTCGGGACTTTCCTATCTTGTTCCTTTCAACATCATAAACAATTTATTCTGTTTAGCTGGGCAGCTGGACCCAATTTGAAGAAACGTTCTTCCACATTGACCCTTTCCTCTTTGGAAGGGAAAACAAAATATGAAGCTGACACTGAAGAAACACAGCTTTGGTGTCCTGGTGACATTCTAGGGTTCGACCTCTTTTCTAATGTTAGGACCAAATTATCATCATCATCATCACCACCACCACAATCTACCTCTACCTCTACCTCTACATGCCTTTATGTCAATTCTGACTTATAGTACTGTGCAAAAGGTTTAAGACTTCACCAGCTGGTTTAGGGTAAATTCAGTGAGTGATTTGGAGGGCATAATGCATCCTCCAAGACACCTAGACACACACTTAGACCTGAGTGCTGTATGACAGAGTGATCTGTTATTGGTCCCAACTCCTGCCACCCTAGCAGTTTGAAAGCAAGAAATTCCAAGTAGATAAATAGGGTCCACCTCAGTGAGAAAGGTAACAGCATCCTGTGCCCTCTGGCATTTAATCATGTCTGCCACAGGATCATGGAAACGTTTGCAGACACAGATAGCCACATGATCATGGAAATGGCTGCAGACACTATTTGGCTATAAACGGATCCTAGATTTGGAAATGACTGGTTTTCGACCAAGAGCAACCTTTTATTTGTATAGACATGTTGTCTTTGGTTGTGGTTACACACTTTAAAAATAGCACATTTGTTTAAGAGTTGACACTGGTGAAATCGATTCAAATGTATCCATTTTACACAATGCACATGTAATCTGCCATTATATGCCTCTAACACAGCTTTATCTGGAAAGGTGATGAGAGTGTTATTTAGTTTAAAGCAATGTTTTGTCAATTTTTTACCAATGTTGTGTATGTGCCCAGGTGAATTGATATATATTTCCAGTCAGCCTGCTTAGAAATCCATTTACCAAGGAATAAGTTCGTGTTTCAATAAAGGGGCCATGTGTGAATATGACCATGTACCTGTTAAACTGTGCTTTTCTCAGTGCAAGAGAAACAGTGCATTCAGGTCAAATTTATAAAGAAATTATTTGCAAAGCATTGTAGTCATGAAGATCGGTATATATCTATGAAAATAAAGTGATTTGCACAACTTCATCATGCACACAAACAACAATTTGTATCCCACTCAACTGCAAAAAAAATCTACAGTAAAACCTTGCATAAAGAGCATCTCGCTTAGAGAGTAACTCGCTTGAAGAGCAAGATTTTCTCTGAATGTTTGCCTCACTTAACAAATAAAACCAACCAAAAATTCGCTTAACAAATAAATCGGGGTTCGCAATCCCCCTCTACCAGAAGTCACAATTGATCACTTACAATGGTGTTTCACTTAAAGAGCAAATTTGCTTAAAAAGCAATCCTGTGGGCTGCATTATGCTCTTTAAGTGAGGTACCACTGTATTTAAATCATGTTTAAATCATGTTTAAACCTAGTTTGGCCTTTCATCTTTTTGGAGGCTTCTAGGATGTATGTCGGGGCTGCAATGGCTTAGTGCTTAAGATGACCCAGAAGGCTGTCAGGTGAGTAGTTTGAGACCCAAGTGCTACTGACAGAGTGATCTCGCATCATCTGTCCCAGCTCCTGCCAACCTAGCAGTTTAAAAGGAAGAAATTGCAAATATGTAAATAGGTACCACTTCAGTGGGAAAGGTAACAGCAATCCATGCAGTCTGGTGTCTAGTTGTGCCTGCCACATGACCACAGACATGTTTGCAGAAGCAGACAGTGCTGGTTCTTTGGCTGTAAAGAGAGATGAGTCCTGCCCCTTAGAGCTGGCTTTTGAGCAAGCGAGACCTTTGCCTTAGGTTGAATGTAACTAGGTTGCTGTTAATAATATAAAATTATCTGAGCACCAGAAGAAAGAAAGAAAATGAAAAAGGACTGAAATGCACCATATGATCAAACAGATTAGATACCTCTAAGGAGAAGCACACAGCTCTTGCTATGACCATTTATGCAGAGAAAGGGTCAAAGGCAGATGTGGGCTACCTATACAATAGGAAATAAACAGAATGGGACACAACAGGGTGAGCATTTGACCTGTGCCCTTTAATTCTTTCTCTGTCCTCAGTATCACCTTTACCAGTCATCTCAACCAGAACATGACCCATTTTGTACTAGCGGTCAGTCAAAGATGTTTGCCCAGAAGCAATGGACAGACAATGGCCTCTCGCGCTCAGCTCATGGAACAGAATGCAAAAAAAAGAAAAGAAAATAGGGAGATGGGAAATATTAAAGAGAATCAAGCAAAAGGGAAGAGACAGCCTTTGTAGTTCCTTTGTCTCTTTGATACAATATCGCAGGGATTCTCAACCTATGGGCCATGGGCCAGATGCGGCCCATGGCACCATTTCATCTGGCCCCGCACTGCCTCCACCACACCAGGAAGTGCTATGTGATGGAGGAAGGGCAAAATGTCCGTCCGGCCTCCAAAGCTGTCTGAGGGAGCGTGACCCGTCCCGTCCCGTCCCCCGGCTTGTAAAGGTTGAGAACTCTTGCCATATGGCTTTATAAGGTCCCGACAGGGAAGGCACTTTGGAAAGTTTACTGGTAATGGTTTTTCAGACAGCAAAGTTATAATGGATCCCTTATCGGCAGCGTTCACGTTTTTTGCCGAGAGAAATGAAGGATTTTATATTGCATCAGCTTTATTGACAACTCATGAACACGTCCTCTCCTTGCTGGTAAACACGACTGAGAAATAAACACAGGGTAGCAAATCACACAACAACACGCTAGATCTGCTTAGGAAACCACAAGGGAGAATTGGAATTTTTGCTTTCATAGATTTTCAAGGGAGGTATATCACTGCATTGCAGTTAATAATCTTACCCGTACAGAGACCGAATGTTACTGCTGCGGCTGTCAGAGCTGAATCATATGAATGAATGAACTGGAAAAGCCCAGAAGGAAGTGTGAAGATGCTTCTATTATATGATTGAAAAAATACCGAGAGTTACAGTTTCTCCTCGGATCATTTGATAAAATGTCAACAAACCAGACGGCTAATGTTGAAGTATTTATTTATTGCTCCTCAAACCATGAGTCCCTTCCCTCGAGTGATGACAAGAAACAGAAAAGACAGAAACGTTATTTAAAACACATAGAATCCCATTTTTAAAAGCCACTGTTAAAAACCAACATTCTGCTTCAAAAAATACACCCTCAAACCCAGCTCTAAAACCAGTTTTGAACACCAACATTCGCAGAAGTGAAGACCACTTTGGTTGTCCACTGAGAATTCATTGAGGGATGGAGCCGTCTTGGTTTTCCTTGAAAGGAGCCCTAGTGGCACAGTGGTTAAGATTGTGAGTTCAATCATGACCAGGGCTCAAGGTTGTCTCACCCTTCCATCCTTCCAAAATTGGTAAAATGAGTACCCAGCATGTTGGGGGCAAATGCTAATTAACTTGTGAAGTGCCCAAAGACTGCACTAAGCACTATGGGATGGTATATATTTGTGATTGCTTGATTGCTTTGAAATGGAAGTCCACAGTCAAGGTCCTGCTACAAAAAAACTATCTTGCACACTCTCCAATTTAATTTTATGGTGTGGTGTGATACACAACAGGTCTCCACTGAAGTATTTGAACTCTAGGCAGGCTGACTTGGAGGGAGGCAGTTTTCCAGATATCCTTGTGAGAAACTATTGGTATTTAAACTGAACTGTAGTAATCCCAGAGTAATATTCAGTTTGCAAAGAAGCTTTTGAAATGCACAATAGTGTTAATTATTTCATCCTTTTAACACTGTTTGGAATCCTGTTGCATAATTCCGCTGGTGTAAATTTCAGCAGATAATTGCTACAGCTTAAGAAGCCAGTGGAAGTGTTTGCTATCTAACACAAATTCGGACAACTGGTGTGTAATGGAAAATAAACCAGTGAGCCTAAGTAACAGGAATCTGCTGATTTATTTGCTCACCTGGTGGCTTCTCCTGCAGCCAAGTTGTCAGACCTGACTATAACGCAAAATAATAACATAATAAAAATTATAGGGGCCAAGACCAAATGTCTATTTAATTCAGTATTTAAGGACGTGAAACAGTGGAAAGTCCACAAGCATCAGTTTTGTGCAATAGTACCTATCAGGGCTCAAGTGGTTAAGACGCTGAACTTACTGACTGGAAAGTCAGAGTTCGATTCCTGAGTACTGCATGACGGAGTGAGCTCCCGTCTCTGTCCCAGCTCCTGCCAACCTAGCAGTTTGAATGCAAGAAATTGCAAGTAGATAAACAGGGACCACTTCGGTGGGAAGGTAAACAGTGTTCCATGCACTCCGGTGTTGAGGCATGCCTGCCACATGTCCATGGAAACATCTGCAGATGCAGACAGCGCTGGCTCTTTGGCTATAAACAGAGATGAGCACTGGACACTAGAGTCAGATACGACTGGCTTTCAAGCAAGGGCAACTTTTACCTTACCTATCAGTTCCCATTCCTCCATACACTTCTTCTGATACTTGAATCAACCAGTATGACTAGTTTCCACAGCCAGCTTTATCCTCTGTGAAGATAAGCAGAAAGATATCAGTTAAACCAGTGGTTCCCAACATGGGGTACACAACCCACTAGTGGACTTCAATCCCCAGAAGTCCTACGTCAGTACATTGGTTGATCAGTGCTTTGGGGAATTGACTTAGGCTTCTGGAAACTGAAATCCAAAAACCAAAGTTTGGGAAACATAGAGCTAAACCGATTAAAATACCAACCTATAACACTTCATTTCGTTGAGTGAAGGTGTATTAAAATGTAATAAGACTGAGATGTTGTCAGTGTTGCCATTCAATCACACTGAGAAAATTAAACAGGATCGTTATGACAGGTGCTAGAAAAGTGGATGTTGATAGTATCAGCAAGTGTATTAAAAGACAAGAATTATCTTGGCATCAGCTGCAAAGAAAGGAAGCAATGGACATGTATTTATTTTTTCTTTATCCCTTTCGTCATAGAATACCAGAATTATTATGCAGCATTAGCACACGATGCTTACTTTCCTACACAGCTTTAGAAATGTCATCTAGCTCATATTTGCAAGAATACTCTGGGGTGGAAATCATTTACTGCCAATTTATGGACAACGAATTGAGGTTGAAGGCTGCTTCCCATTACATGTTTTGTACTTAGGAACTGGGTCATTAATGCAAAATGTATGGCAAATACTGTTCCAATAGACAGGGGAATCTTAATTCCATTGTTCTTCACTTGGTGTTGCTTTGTGAGTCTCATAAAGGAAGACATCTTTTTGTGTATATCTATGCTCTTTTTGGGATTCCCATAGTAAGCTTGAATGGCTAAGTTAGAGAGTCTGGCCAGGTTATCTTGCTATAATAATAGAGTAGACCATACTGCCAGCTACTCAATACTGAGTGTCAGGCAGTGGTTAATTAACCTGACCACCCTGAGGAATAATGGCCATGGGTGCCAAAGTCCACAAGGAAGGGTGATGGTCCCCAAGTGGATTAAATCCCACTTGAATCCATCTTGATGGAGGACAGCAACTTCATCAATACTGCCCTGGGGCTGAGCAGGACTTGGGCCAAAAGGACCCAGGACCAGGAAGTGACTTGCGGAACTGGATCAGTGGTACAAGAATCATGCTGCGTTGCAGAAGGCAGATGAAATTCTCAGGATAGTCTTTATGGTTGGTCGCCACGAGGATTGCCAATATTCAGATTTGGATATGGAAGAAGAAGAGGAGGAGGAGGAGGAAGAGACAGATCTACCAGTTCCTTTTTCTCCCATATGTAACTTATTTTTAAATATGACCTTATGTTCTTTCTACTATATTCATTAAGAAATTTGCATATACAGTAAAACCTTGCATAAAGAGTGCCTCACTTAGAGACTAACTCACTTAAATAGCAGAATTTTCTCTGAATGTTCACTTCACTTAACAAATAAAACCAACCAAAAACTCACTTAACAACTAAATTGGAGTTCACAATCACTTCCAATGGTGTTTTGCTTAAAGAGCAAATTCACTTAAAGAGCAATCCCGTGGAATGCATTATGCTCTTTAAGCGAGGTACCACTGTATTTAATAAATGATAACCGTGAGCCATCAAGCCAATTCAGTTCCAAATCTTTAGCTAAACAAACAAGTAGCCAACTCACTGAACTATCCAGTGAGATGGTCTCAACCCCCCCCCCCCCCCCAATTCAGAAAGTCTCCTAAAATAGCTTAAAACACTCTTTTAAAGATTTGGTACAGGCATGCATTCATTTTGAAAGATATTTGTCCATAAATTAAGACCAAACCTGTAGATATGTTAATGGATACACAGGATTACAAACTAGTCCAATTATTGATGCAACAAAAATGAGTTGTTTTTAACCCCACTCTTCATCACCAAATGTAATATTATTGTGAGTTGTTTCTTATTTCTCATAGATACTTCTTTTTATGCTTTCACCAGTAGGATTCTCATTTACATTTTAAAGAGGACTCCAAAAAAAATTAACTTCGTTAAACTGCATTATACTATAACAATAGATGCAATTTGAGGGAATATTATACATTTAAAACATACAAAAGCCACATTCACAGCCAGATTATATCTTATGTAATTAAGCTTTGTAGTTTGATCCACTGCTGTAACAATTAGGGATGATAATGACAATCTGTTAAAATCTCTCTTCTCTGACATGCCACAAACTGGAAGACTTAAATTCCTACCTCCCATCTTTTCAAATGAGTGTGCATTGAGAATTTTCTTGCTGAGAATAATTAGAGCTCCCCTTAACGTGTTTTCGTGTACATTTTTATTTAAGAATTCTTCTTTCTTTCGAGATATAATTTTGAAAAGTATGTACAAGGCAGATGAAATCATTAAATACATTATCATTTTTAAAAATCCATTTTTGTGAAAAATAAAGCTTCTCCTTTCTTTCTTTCTTTCTTTCTTTCTTTCTTTCTTTCTTTCTTTCTTTCTTTCTCTTTCTCTCTCTCTTTCCTCCTCCTCCTTCGTCATCCATGTGCCAAAATGAAGGCACCTTTTGGTGAGTTTGTTCTGCAGTTCCTTTCCCCTGACCTGGTGTGAGAAAGATTAGCCAGCAACACAAGATTGCTGTTACCAGGGTATGCCCAACTGTGGTTCAAAAATACCACAATCTTCAAGGATTGATGTTTAGATGGTTATGAAAGCAAAATTACAGGCTATGCTTGCTAAGGCTGATGTGAGTTGCAGTTCAATAAAAACTGGAGATTTGCATTTCCCCAAAACTTTTTTAGACCCTTATCAGAAGTGTTGCCCACCAGAAGATGTGCTTAAATTGAAGCCACAATACAGGTAAAACTCCAGCTGATTACAGCAATTGTTTCTGCAGATATTCCATCGCCAAAGATCCAGCCGACTGGTTGGAGATCAACCCTACAAATGGCACCATTCGTACCACAGGGATTCTCGATCGTGAATCGCCGTTTGTCTCCAACAATGTGTACACAGCATACTTCCGGGCAATGGACAGTGGTGAGTAACAAACGATAGCAAAATGCTCCAAGTAGAAATCTATGTGTGTGCAAGAGGTGAGGATATTCATTGCATTACTGGTCACATGATTGCTTTTACAACCAGTATATGGCCACTGCCATAATGGACACAATGCTGGGTGGGAGGGCAAAATGGTTGTATGGCTACCACTGTACACATGATTTTTTTCTACAGGATTCTGATTGCACCGATAAGTTACTCATCCTCAACATAACCAGAATCGATTCCATTTAACATGCAATGGCAATTAGAATGGAAATACACTTTAAAATGCAATATTTTTAAAATATTTTTAAAATGCAATATTTTTTAAACATACTTCATGGATTAAAGGTCCCTCTGTTGCACATAATGGGACTTGAAAGGATTCTGTGAAATATCACTGCAAGTTACTCTTTGTAGTACATTAAAAATAAGAGGTTGGTAGTGGAGGGCAAATGATCCATTATCCTGCACAGCTGAAAGGCACAAAATAAATAAGGACTTTGTATGTAATGTTTTTTTTAAAGTTAATATGCTTCTCAGAGATGCAGCTGCCTTAGCCTCAGTGATGAATTGGAAATTGCAGCTTTTAAGAGAGCAATCTTTCTTTCTTTCTTTCATTGTCACACTAGTCAGAACAGGGCAGTGTTTGTGCGGTGTTGACAAGAATATAGCATGAACTGTAAATGAAAAACAAGAAGAAAAGTTCCCGTTTCCTGTGGTGATTTGCTTGGGTGTACATATATGTATTTCTTTTTCCCCCTAGAGGAATTATTTATCTTGCTTACACCTTTTTGGAAAATCCAACCAAATGTATTCCTCAGTCTTTATTTTCTAGTCTTGAATAATGCTTCTGTCAGGAAATGACATCTTTCCTAACGTTCTCAAAGCTTGGAGAGGTTGTTGTTTTAGCTAGGCCTCAAAAATCCTTTCTTCGCTCTGTCTTACAAGACTACATGTCACGAGAAAGATTGTTTTTAGTTCAGTGTTCCCTAGACCCTTATCTCTAGGCTAGCTGTTTTGACTATTAGAGAGCACACTTCCTTCACGTGTGTAAACATCTTCTCTTGTTATGAGAAAGTTTTCTTTGTTCCCTGATTGGTTAAAGGTACCCCACCTGACTGGAGAATCTCCATTTTGGAGAGAGGAGAGTTAGTTCGTTTTTGGATCTCAATGGCTTAAGACCTTGGTCTGTGGGACTATCCTTTTTCCTTCACATCATGATTACCTAACGTGGACTGTACCTGGACTGATCTATGTTATTGACCTTTTTATCTACATTTCTCCATGAACTATGCTTTGGTAACCTGACCAATAAAGTAGCTGTTTTTCTTTGAAGATTGTTTCTTTCGTCATCAGCACACACACAGAGCCTCGCTACTCAGACCTCCCATGTTTTGCTCTATTGCCTGAGCATAGTAAGAGTTCTCTTTAAAGTGGCCCAGCTCTCTCAGCTGTGGAAGGTAAGGGTTAACAGTTCCCGGAATGGGACAAGGTGTCCCAGGAACTGGAAGGGAGGGGCCCTTAATTGAGATGGCCGGTGTCTGACAGCTTCTTTACATTATCAGAGCGTGAATGTTAACCATAACAAGATTCGTAAAGGTCTCCCTTGCTTGAAAGCCAGTTGTTTCCGACTGTTGGAGGGGTGTGTGTGTTCATCTCTCTTTACAGCCAATTGTAAGTTAAACCTTGTTAAACCTCTAAATCAGGAGTTCCCAAATTTTTCTCACACCATGGCCCAGACCATGCCCGCGGGACAGCTGAGTGGGCCAATGATGTGGTTCCTCCCACCATAAACACTGCCATAAAATGCACCCATGGCTGTCACAAATGCATTTATGACAGCCACGGATGCATTTACAGCAGTGTTTATGGCAGGCACACTTACCACGCGTGGGCATGATTTATGGCTGTTGTAAATGTGTACACTTCCACTTCTGGTAGCAGCGAAGGCAGCAGCGGGCCAGGGCCAGCCCATAGGCCATAGGTTGGCCACGCCTGCTCTAAATGCTTTGCTCCAGGCCGAGACTAGAGTACTGTGTCCAATTCTGCGCAGCATTTTAAGAAAGTTGCAAACAAACTAGAGGAGGTACAGAGAAGGGCAACAAGGATGATTGGAGGATTGGAAGCCAAGCCATATGAGGAAGACTGAAGAAAATGGGCATGTTTAGCCTTGAGAAAAGAAGTTTGAGAGGAGATACGATGATAGCCCTCTTCAAATTTTGTTGTTCAGTCGCATAGTTGATTCCGACCCTCCATGACCCCATGGACCACTGTCTGTCAGGCACCTCTGTCCTCCACCATCCTCCTCAACTCACTCAGCTCTGTGCCCATTGCATCTACATTACCATCTAGCCATCTCATTTTTGGCCGCCCCCTTTTTCTTTTGCCCTTCAAATACAGTACCTGAAAGATCGTCATAAAGAGGAATGAAAGGATCTGTTCTCCATTATCCTAGAGCAGTAATGGCAAACCTTGGCACTCCAGGTGTTCTTGAACTTCAATTCCCAGAATCCCTGATCAGCAGGAGTACTGACTTGGGCTTCAGGGAATTGAAGTCCAAGAACACCTGGAGTGCCAAGGTTCTCCATCACTGTCCTAGAGTGCAGGATGCATAATAATGAAATTAAACTACAGGAAGCCAGATATAGGCTGAATATCAGGAAAAACAGAGCAGTACGACAATGGAACCAACTACCTTGAGAGGTGGTGAGAGCTCCCACACTGGAAGCATTCAAGAGAGAATTGGACAACCATCTGCCATATCTGCTTTGATTTGGATTCTTGCATTGAGCAGGGGGTTGGACTATGCGACTGAACAACAAAATTTGAAGAGTGCTATCATCGTATCTCCTCTCAGACCCCTTCCGACTCAGTGATTCTATGACTTACTAAGTAGCAATGGCGGGCAGCAGGAGAGCCAGCATAATACCCTACCATGCCACTGTATTGGTGAATTGCAAGGAATTGCATCTATGACTGCTCTAGAGATCATGCTTCTGCTTCTGCCTGGAGATTATGATGTTGGTCTGTGCTAAGCAAAAATACTTTGTCAAGAGCCTCCTAAAACTTGTTCAATCAGAATGACAATATTTCTCAGCTCCTATTGTCCTATTGCATGGGGTTTTCCATCACAAAATTTAGAAGGCCCACATAGTTCCACTGTTTTATGTACTTGATGCAAGCTGTTAATATGAGCACCATGAAGGATGAATGGCCAACTTCTTGTGACATAGAGAATATTAATGGCAGTGTAGTTTAACCTCCTGTTCATTGAAGCCATGAGCCAGCTGATTTTTTTTTCTGAAAAGTTTCACATGACTAACCCAAAGTGTATAATGTCGGTCTTCAACACGTACATAAGTCAATACCATTCTTGAGGTTTGGTTCCATAAAGTCTCTTTTTAAAGTAGCATTGTTGATCTCTGCAATTTCATAGCCAACCATGTGCACTAATGCAATAAAAGCAATCCCACCATGATTTTCCTAGCCAACCAACACTAACGACTGATTCTCTCAAGCTTACTATGTTCCCAATGAGCTACATAATACACGTAGTCTGGCACTTGGATAATCTAATGTGAGGACAAAATGATTTCTAGAACATTCAAGGAAGGTTAAATTAACTGAGTCTCAAATGGAATTGCTTTGCAATAACTGTCAAGAAGTGTACTGGCATCCACAAAACCTTGATGCTAATTTAAGTGGCAGCATTCAAGTACCAACCTGAAGATGAGCTGTGAGCACTACTTTGTTGGAGAAGAAGCAAGCCCAGTTTTGGAACAGCACTCACACCTGACAGTATGGATTTCCTGCTGATGGTTTTACATCAGATGCCATTGAAAGGACAAGTCTGCTGCTGCTGTAGCTGATTCCGAATATTGGCTTTCATCATGGCATGGCGATCAGCCATGAAGATTGTCCCGAGAATATAACTCAGTGGCCTTTCATCTGCATTCCATATCACAAAGTGACCCCCATACCACTGGTTCAGTGGTCCTGAGCCCTTTTGACACGCAAAGTTCTGTTCAGCCCCAGGCCACTATTGATGAAGCTGCTGCCCTCCATCAAGATGGATTCAAATGGGATTTAATCCATTTGGGAACCATCAACCTACCCTGTGAACTTTGCTACTCAAGGCCGTTAGTCCTCAGGGTTGTCAGGTTAGTTAACCATTGCCTCATGATCAGCATCGAGTTTCTGGCAATAGGGTCTATTACCATACCAGGATAACCTGGCCAGACTGACACAAATCTTATACATGTGAAGTATGTGATGTACAGCAGGGCAATGTGGCGTGAACCCTTTGCCGTTAGTAGCTACTGGACTTTTGAATTAGCAACGAGTATGGATTAGGTTTTGTTTGATTAAATTAGGACATCTCTGATACTCAAATCATTACTGGAAGCAGTCTTGGTACTGAAAAGCTGATGGAGCACAGTATTCCATTTCATAGATAATAAAATATGACCTTTTCCTTGGACAGAACTTCCTTTATATCTCCTCTTCCCTGCACTGAAAGATCATTCCTGCTTCGTATGCTCTTGGCTTCTGTAAAGGTCAGAAGAGTAATCTGTGACTGCAGGGCAGTCTTCTTTTATTTATTTCTATATTTTTAACATCTTACGTGGACATGGAGGTTCTAATCTAATAAGGCAGGAATTAAACGGTGATGAAACTTTTACGAAGCAAGGGTAACACATTAAAGTGGATCTAACTGTGTTTTATCTGAAAAAGGATTGGAAATGAGAAAGCAAAAGGCCAAGATCAGAACACATTACAGATTTCAGGAAAGAAATGCCCAGGAGTTTTGTAGAAGAAGAGGTTTGCTTATTTTAAGTGGTTGGAAATGCTAGGTAGTTTATCACCTTTTGTGTGTAAACTTGAAGGTTGCGGATGAAAGGATATATTTGGCAAAGTTCTTAACTTAGTGTGAAAATTGTCCTCTCCCCATTGAATCACCATGAATTTGGTTATATGCTCTGTACCTTCCATTTATTCAAATGTTGTTTTTGTTCAGTCGCGCAGTCAATTCTGACCCTATCCTTGCAGCCTGCTCAGCTCTACACCCATTGCATCAACAATGCCATCTAGCCACCTCATCTTCTGCTGTCCCCTTTTCCTTTTGCCTTCAATTTTTCCCAACATCAAGGCCTTCTCGAGTGAGTCTTCTCTTCTCATTTGGTGTCCAAAGCACTTCAACGTCATCTTCAATATTTGTCTTTCCAAGAAGCAGTCAGGGTTGATTTCCTTCAGGATTGATCTCTTTGCTGTCCAGGGTACTCTCAAAAATCTCCTCCAGTACCACATTTCAAAGGTGTCTATTCTTCACTCAGCCTTCCTTATGGTCCAGCTCTCACAACCATACATTACTAGTGGGAATACCATTCCTTTGACTGTGTGTACTTTTGTTGGATTTCATTCAAATAGGGCTACTCTAGTTGTGACTCACCTTGCGTATTAAGTAGCACTTCGAGTAGGCCTGTTTGAATGAATGTGACTTACATAAGAGCTGACTCACTAAATCCCCACTAATTCCATGAACCTACTCTAGTGTGGTTTACTACACTGTGTAACAGGATTTTGGTCATTGTATGAAAAGCAAAGTATAAATATCAACTTCTCTGTTTTTTCTACTTCCACTTTGAAAAAAAAATGCAAAGTTCAAAAATATTCTGACCATGCTAAAGTATTGCAACGAATATTTTCCACACTCTGAAAGATGTGGGCAGAGGAAAATAACTTTTTGAAGATCAGAACTTCAAAAAATGCTTTTAAAAGTGATTATTTATGTTTATCATTCCAAGCCTCTCCCCTTATAGTTACTGTACATATTTATTTATTTATTTGGATTTCTATTGCTGCCCCTTTGCCAAAATGATTCCGGGCGGCTCACAATCACCATAAAAACATTCAGTATAAAACATGTTTCCCCCCTAGTTTCTTGGAAAGCAAGTATAATAGCTACTGTTAGGTACTTTAACAGTAGAGTACCAGATGCACAAAGGTAGATGAGTGCCAGGGTTGGTGCTCGTCTCCATTTACAGCCAAAGAGACAATGCTGTCTACATCTGCAGATGTTTCCATGGTCATGTAACAAACATAACTAGATGCCAGAGTGCACTGAATGTTGTTACCTTTCCTGCCAAAATGGTACCTATTTATCTACTTGCAATTTCTTTCTTTAGAACTGATAGGTTGACAGGAGTCAGGACAGATGAAGGGATCCCACTTCATGGACAAAACACAGTTTTCCCTTTCTTCTTTATAGTTGTCTCAAAACCCATTGCAACTGACAACAAGAGCAGAACAAGCCGGCATTTGAGCTGATACTGATACAGCCTATACTAGGATGGCCAGTGTAGACAAGCCCTAAGATTGATTCACTTTTCTATCATGGCAAAATGATAACAGGATTTCCATCTTTGACACCAAATATATAGGTGGAAATGAAAAGACAGCTGATAATGGAGAGCTGCATAGAAATTTGGTTATAACTTGTCTTTCCTTGTGTCCTGATATGTTTAAATTACCTGAATTTAAATTACCACAGATTGATTCCACCAAAATACACAATATTTGGAAAGATATCAGGTAATTAGTGGTCATGGAAACCTAATTAAACTGCTTTTATACCCTTCATTTTAATTGCTCTATTAATTGAAGAGGGAAAATATGTTGAATGCTCATCCTTTACTTGTCATGTTAGGTTTTAGTAAACTATAAATTGAGGAGAAAACATTGTTTAAATTTGTAAGCTGTGAATTTTGAGTAAAAATTTGCAGCAAACTATGTAAAAGATATATAGTACATGCCAGTAGCTCTTTGATAAGAGCTTTGCGTTTTGAAGTATAATTACTCAAATCTAGGAACTGCAGACATTATTGAAATATATAAGTAATAGTAATTTTAAAGAGCAATTTGTTTTGATAAATTGTAGAGTGAAATATCTGTAGGGAAAAAGAAATAAGAGGGTGAGAAAAGGATAGAAAGGCAAAATTTTGTTTTATGGATTTGTTTCTTCCAAAAGCAAAAAACAAACAAAAAACACCACATTAAAATTTAAGCATTTTGTATCTGCTGAAAATGTACAGGCTGGATTGATTTTTAAGTCAAATGTGGTGATATAAATAGGTAAGTTTCTCCCTTGCTCGAAAGCCAGCCGTGTCTGACTCCATTTACAACCCAATCTCTTTCCGTGGTCGTGTGGCACTCATGACTAGATGCCGAAGTACATGGAATGGTGTTATATTTCCAGCCAAAGCTGCACCTATTTATCTCCTTGCAATGTCTTGCTTTCGAACCTCAATGTTGGTTAGGTTGCTAAATTATAGAATCCAACGTGATTAGTGCTCAAACCGTATGTTTAGGGGTTCAGCATTCAGAAGTCTTTGGATGGAAGGATGACTATTCAGTCAGTTTCAAAGTTCAAGCTAAAATAAACAAATCTTAAAATGTATTTCAAATTCATGTGAAACATTCTGAAGTGTTTCCTCTAAAAGCCAAACCTGTCAAATTCCCATTCCCTAATGGCAAACCTATGAAATCCATAGGCTTTGTTTTTAATACTTTTCTTTCAGCATTTTGGCATTATAGATTTTATCGACAGATACTCAAAGTAGCTAAGAAGAATATTCTCCGGTTCTAAAGCAATGTTTGAACAGCTTTTGAAAACCTTTGTATGTCTATGGAAATGCACCCTTATGGGAGTTCTCACATCCTTTACTTTTTCAACATACAACACCATGCTTTTAACCTTGATAGCTTCTTACATTTGATTAAATAATTCAAAATAGTAGTGCATGACCTTGCAAAGAAATCAAGTGTTTGTAAGATAATATGAACAGTTTTCTGTGCATAGATGGTTCCAAGTTATTCATTCCTGTCTCTTCTGCTTCATCTTGATAGTCCTTTCAAACAAGCTATTAAGTTCCTCTCCCTGCATATCTATTGTGAGTTGTCCTCTTCAAGAACCTCATTTCTTATCAAAACTGAGAAGTTGAATGCCAGTTTGAGGACCATTTTTTGATTTCATTAAGGGCACTTATTCAGTTCTTCCTCTCTCTATTTTTTTACAATAATATCACCTCTGTGTGTGGGTGATTGTTTGTATTTTTAAAAAGCACAAAAGTAATCCACTGGGTTCACAGTACAGCCAGAAATACTGCATATGTGGGTTAGAATACAGGCACTGGTCTATTAGGTAAAGGCCACTCTTTCTTGAAAGCCAGTCATATCTGACTCTAGGGTTCAGTGCTCATCTTTGTTTATAGCCAAAGAGCCAGCGCTGTCTGCGACTGCACACGTTTCCATGGACCTGTGGCAGACATGCCTCAACATGGAATGCTGTTTACCTTTCTGCCAAATATGTCCCTATTTATCTACTTGCAATTTCTTATTTTCGAACTGCTAGGTTGACAGGAGTTGGGACAGAGACAGGAGCTCACTCCGTCATGCAGTACCCAGAAATCGAACTCCGACCCTCCAGTCAGCGAGTTCAGCGTCTCAACCACTAATCCCCCACCACAAAAACTGTTTCCATTTTATCTAACTGTTTTTAAGGAAATGAAATTGCCTAAAACAGAGGTTCCTGAATTGAGAGTCATATAAATGTTTTGCAAGTTCTTTCAATGTTTTGTGTAGTTTGCAAGTTTGAGGTTCAGAAGAATGATAATAGACCTTCAGCTAGAGAGTCAGACCCACCTTCAACTTATCTTACCTACTTTAGACCAGAGACATACTCCAATTTCTCCAGGTCTGGTAGACAGTAATTCATCCCTGAAGGGGCTCTCAAAACCTTATCTTGGTTTGCAAAAATGGCAATGTTATACCAGTCCTGCATGTGAAGGATGAAAAGTAAGGTGGCAGACAGTGACTCCAGGAACTCTATACCATCCACCATGGGCAGACAATGCGATGCCTAGGTCATAACCCTTATCTGCCCCAGTCAGCATGACCAAACCTAATGGAAGGTGGACATCCCCCAAAATGTCTGGATAATACCAGTCTGCCTCCTTCTGTCTCATTCTATGTCCATCCACTTGGTCTTCACAAAACCATTGGGATATTCCCACAGAAAACAGCTATCATCTCAAATATACGGAGTATTCAGCAATCTTTGATGACAAGTAGTATGAGAGAAAGTTTACCCATTAGGGTAATTTTGGCTTCTGTGTACATTTCAGTTTAAAGAAATGTTGTATTATACAATCCATTAACACAACTGATAGGGTTTTTGTGAGGGGTGGGTTTTTTTTCCTTCTGAGAGGCAATAATAGAACTAGCTCTGAAACAGGGTTCCAGGATGATTTAGAAATTCTATTTAAAGTTCTTCCCCGCAGACATGCACACACTAATTGTTACTGATAAGAAGCTCTTATAGAAAAGGGATTTAGATAAATGGCTGGTGGCAGTGCCAGTGAAAAAGAACTAGCAGTTTGAAATTCCCTTTTCTCTCTCTCTCTCTTTCTCTCTTACACACTGAGAAATGGCCAACAAGTTTAACTCTAAGGAAGGGGCTGCAGTGACTCAGTGGCTAAGAAGCTCACCTTGTTAGCTAAAAGGCTGGCAACAGTTCGAGACCCGGGTACTGTACGACAGTTTGAGTGACTGTCTCTGTCCCAGCATATGGGGACATGAAAGGAGCCTCATTTGGGCGTTCCCTGAGCACAGTTTCTCCAGCAAAATTCCTTTCAACCCAGAATAACTTCTAACACGAAAATATCATATTTACTCTAAGGAGACCTCTGATGGGTAGCTTGAGTTAAATTTAGCTCAACTTTAACTTTTTTTTTGGGGGGGGGGATTCACCTTTGCTACTTATAGTGTTTATATAACACTCTCTGATTCTAGCTTTTTTTGCAACAACACAATTAATGCTTGGTATAATTAAACCACAGCCCTGTCTCTTTTAAACTGAAATGCCCATTATCCATCACTGTCCCTCCCTTTCTCAAGTGGATTCACCTATCTGCCATGCATTGAATAAATCTGTTTTTAACAGCTATTTAGGCACTTTCCATTTAAGAGATCTGTTTTCTTCTTGCACTGCAGCAAAATGAATACTATGACTCCAATATATTTAGCTTAGTGGTGGTTAATTCATCCTTGACTGTATTCATTTATCTCTAGCTTCTGTTGTGATGTATTTTTTTTTTACAAGAAAGTTGTTAACCAGTTTTGGTTTACGACCTTGACATTTGCTTGTTTTTCCTTTGAAATTCAGATGCACTTTATGTAATTGGTTATAAATAATACACATGTATAAATAATGCACATGGACAATAAGTCACCAGAACGGACAAGTGGCAATTTCCTATCACTTCCATTGTAGATATGTATTAGCCTAGGGAGCTTTAAAACACAGGGAAAAGGTTGACAGGTAAACAAGATGCAACAAATGAAAATGTCAATTTTTTTGTACTTAGCCACATAAGGCTGGTTTTTGAATGCCACTGGGTTCTCTCTCCAGAAGAAAGAAAGAGAAAGCAATGGTGGGGAGAAAGAAATGACATAACCTTACTGGTAAGATAAAGAGGACGGAGCACAAAACGGTGTGGAAATAACGTACAGAGAA